>CM042086.1:18979028-20384028 GCA_023512835.1 Taxillus chinensis | reverse complement strand
TGCTTCACTAACGCTTTGTGTTTTCACATCTTTCTTCCTTTGTGGACAATCCTTTTTATTGTGTCCTTTCTCGGAGCATGAATAATGTATTTGTTCCACCTCGGGGCTTGGACCTTAACTTTTCTTTCTTCTCTTTCTTGATGGGTCTTCCTTTAGCAAATGATTCATATTCGGCTTGCACTCCCACATCGCTCTTCTATTTCTACTCCTTAAGCTTTGAGGGCCAACACAACATCTTCCAAAGAGATGGTATTTCTTCCATGTTGCAAGATATCTACTAAGGTCGAGTAAGACTTTGACAACAAATAGAGAAGCACCAAAGATTTATCATCATCTTTATATTAGACTCTAATATTTTCCAAGCACACTACCAACCTGTTGAAATCATGAATATGTCCTTGCAAATCCTTGCCCTCCACCATTTTCCAAGTGAAAATTTTCACCTTTAGATGCAATCGACTTGATAGGCTCTTTATCATGCACAAAGATTCAAGTTTCAACTACACCTCTAATGCATTATTGTATTTCACAATTGTCCTTAGCAATTTATCATTAAGGCTGAGGATTATAGTCCTTTTTAAGCACCTCCTTGTTTTCCTCTTCCACAAATGTCGGAAAGTCATTCTCAAGTGCATTATCAAGACCAAGATTGCCTAGATGTGCAAGTATCTTCATCTTCCATAACCCAAAATCGTTAAGCCATCAATATTTTCAAATTTTAATTTAAAACTTGAACTAGCCATCTCTCCATCTCTCAGAAATTTTATCGAACACTTGATGGGCACACCAACAAAATATGAAGAAGATGTATGTCACAAACCCTCCTTAACCATAGAAACGTAAACACCAAGCTCTCATATTAGTTTGTTATGCAACCAAGTTAATAACCGTAGAAGCAAACGATAGATTTCATCGAAGAATAACCCCAAACAAGTACCAAAGCCTTACATCAAAATACAAAGTAAACAAGACAAGACTTATCCTAGTTAAGTCACGGTGTGTTACCTATGTCTAGCAAGATAGTTCGCATTTGATTCGATCCAAGGGTACAAGAGTTACAAGATTATTACAAGATTGCTTTTTCAAAAGAAATCCCTCACTCAAACTCTTTCTCTAATCTTTCCTCTCTCTCTACCTCTTTATTGTGAATGTGGGCCCCATTAAGAAACCTTGTAACTTTTATATATATATATAAAGCCCAAAAAAATTACAACAAATAACATCATTTTTGAGACATCCTAATATGAAACTTCATAAATAAGAAAATGTATATACAAACCATAAATAAAGTAGTTATTTAAGCATTGCAGTATACGCACAACATAAATATCTGACCACTGAAATCCCATTAAAAAAAAAGAATCCAACCCTCCATATGATTTACACAATACCAACCAAATAGAGACAATACTTCAACAAAAAAAATATTGTAAAATATCAAAGCGTTCAATCGAATGGGGAAAATAATAATTTTGCAATTTAAGGTCATAATCAAGTTAATTAAATCTCTACAGAGAAATTCAGCTCATGGTCGAAAAACTCCTACCTCTCGAACGCTCGAATCCGACCAAATAATTCCAATAATAACCACGGGGCACCATCCAGGCCTAAAAGTATATCATCAATCAACCAACATATCCAGCCTCTTTCACACAAACACGCACGACAGATCCCTCAGCAGCTCTGCAGTGCAGCTTTCTTGGTATTCTTAAATATTTGTTCTTGAATTTGTTGCTAGCAACTGTTTGGGTGTTCCTATCCTGATCGTTGCAAATCAGTTAGGCAGCGCAAATGGAGTTTGTAAAGAAGAAGGAATTATGTTTTTAAAATAAATTATTATTTTAGTAAGTATTTTCGTATTTTATTTTTATGATTTTAATTTTTTATTAAATTCATATTAAATTTTAAATTTTAAAAATAAATTTAGCTTGATAGAATAATCCAACGCTTGAGAATATGTGTTTTACTAAAATAATTATTTTTATAATATTTTAAGTTTAAATTAGCAGCCAACAAACTTAATGATAGAATAACCCAAATGAGCGCCAATGGCAAGTCTAACAAAAAAAGAAGTGATGACAATATGTATATATATATCTTAAGAAATTGATTTGCATATATGAAAGTGGTGCAAATTAATTTTCTTTTTGAGACCTACCTTCATTTGTATTTTTATTTTGTATAGGATCCTTACTTCCTAATTACCTTCTAGGCTTTCCCTTTTTATTATTTTCATGAAGTGTAAACATTTATATTAGTTCCAGCCTGTTATCAACAATATGACCATTCACTCATAAAATAAACTATGAATAATCTAGTGGGGATTTTAAACACTTTTACACTCAATTGAAATTATAGCTTATATTACTTTAAAGTTAGGCTCTATATGCCCATTTATTAAAAATATGCAATGTATACAACTCACTTGAATTGTAAAACACACCAAAATATATAATATATTACAAATTAACTCATTTAAATTTTATATTTTAAATCATATCTAGAAGTTCTATAAACGCATCAACCAAAATAAAGCATTTCAATCTAATATATTAAATTTGGTTAGGAAAAAGTTAAATTTAGACTTGCCTAGGGGTTTAATGAAGATATCAACAAGTTTAATGCCGACCTTAGGCTTTTGGTGACTGAGGCAGCCGATTAAGGCTCCCAATTTTTGGGGGCCCTAAAATTTTAATTAGGTATTATTCTTTCAAGGCTCTACCGCAACCGAAAAAACAAATTAAAATCAGAGCATGGTTCCATCTTGCCTCCATCTCTTATCCTCACATTGCGTCTCTCCTTTGGTGTCGTGTTGCACCTTTCCTCCGTCGCCTGTGTCCGCCCCACTTGTCCACGATGCCTCACCTCTGCTGGCCCTAGCCGTCCGCATTTGCTCGTCCATCCCTTCTACTATTTCTACGAACATTGAACGCAGGTAAGCATGTCACAACTCATACTTCTTTTTTTCTACTAATATTTAAATATCAAATGCCTTATGCCTCGGGGTCCCATTCTAAAATGCCGCTTAGGGCCATTCAAACTCCAGGGCCAACCCTAAACAAGTTATTTATCAATAAAAACACATTTTAGAAATATATTCTTTTTTATGCAATGATCTATAATAAAATGGTATCTTATATATGTGTTTAGTAATGTATGACACATGCAATGATCTATAAAACGGTATCTTATATATGTGTTTAGTAATGTATGACACTCATGTTATCAAAATGATGATAAAGACATGTCATCACCTTTATTGTTAATTATTTTTCAAATCCTTTTTGTACTAGTGAAGTCAAAAGTCAACTCTTTACTAACCAAAACATAGGTTTTTGTAACTATTTTCAGCAAAGTTTGATAATGATGTTCTAAATGTCTTCCACATATCCGATAAACTATCAAGTAATAGTAACCCTTCAAATTCTACATCAAACTTAATATTCATTAATTTTAGAAAAGTGACTAATAATTCCATTAAATGAACTAAAGTGATTAGTTATTATTTTAGTGTCTTGGTATATTTTAAACCCAACAATTAATTAATTACAACCAACTTATTGTTTCTAGTTTTTCAAGCATACAATTGTTCAAGTTTACTCCACATATATACATGGTAGATAATGTTACGTATTAGTGAGATCACATAAATTGATTAACATGGATGATGTAATAATATACCATAACAGGTGAAAAAATAATAAATTTATGAACTAATCACGATCCGTCACGTTAATCATGATTTTACAATGATACCATAAGCCAATTACACGTATCATTTTTATTCAAAATATTATCATCTACTCATTTTCAAATATACTCACGAGAAAGTCTACTCTTCATCTATTTTATCATTGGATTTCATTTCAACAAATATTGGTAAATAAAAAAAATCATATAATGAATATCTTTCATTTTCTCCTTCCCAATAATTAAACCATTCAAATTAATTATTATACTAGTATTAATTTTCGATGTTTGATACTGATACAATATCAACAATATAAAGTATAAACAACAAAAATAAAGCTCTAAACCAAAAATCATACAACATACTAAATTTTAATTCTTCCTATCTATGTGAATCAATTATGAAAGAAACAAGTAGAACAACAATTCGACAAAAATTTTATCACAAAAATCAACACAAATTCACACGTGGAGAACTTTCTCAATATGAAATGTAAAAACTACGTGCAAGTCCGATTTATGAAATCATCCAAATTTATACTATTTTCAACATTATGGTAAGAACAAGGGTTCTCTCAAGATAATACTAAAGGTATACAAAAACATCATTTCCATCAAGAAATTCAATATATTTGCAAAAAAATAGATAGTTTTCACTTATATATGCCAATCTCGAATTTATATATAACTGCTCACTTCCAGGCCTCCAAACTACAATCTAACCTTTCATAATTTGGAAGATGAAGTCAGGTTAAACACACCAAATATCATAATAATAATGGTGAATGATTCTATATATAGTAGCCTAAAACCTCTGACTGGTGCAGGCTAGAATGATAGCCTTGCTGTTGTCAACGTCAAGACCAAGATACACTATATATTACTTTTCTTTCGCTTTTTATTTTAGACCGAGATACACTATTACCAAGTTTTGGTTTGATTCATTTCATTTTTGAAGTGATCGCATTGGTCATGTGCTTTTGGTAGGATTTTTTTAATTGACTGTCATTGGTTTATTGAGTTGTGAGGATGTGAAGGACGCAGAGAAGGTGTCCAACAAAATGGCCGTAGAGAAGGTGTTTAACAATACGTTTCCGTGGAAGTGGAACGTGATCTTTGGGGTTTTATCTGTTAATTATTGGTTGTCTTCGTTCAAAATAATAGAAAATAGTTTTCCTAAATTGTTATAATATCAACAAAAATGATAGAATTTGTTTTTCAGACATAATTAACCGTTCATGTCATGTGCCGTCAGATAAAAGTGTTTTAGAAACTATTTTTCAAATAAAATCAATTTTTGTAAACCTTGTAAACAAAACAAATAATTTTGTCCAGTCTCCAGTAAGTCTAATAAATTTTATTATCCAAGATGTTGCATACATATTTGTATCGATTTCTGGCCATTTGAATTTGAGTATGAATTGCGTTTAATATATAGTTTCTATTTTTATAGGAAATTCAAATATTACACAATCAGCGAATGAGAGAAGGGAAACAAAAGCTGAATGATTTTATCAGTCAATGGGCCAATGCTATTTGAAAATTTTAATTTCCTTTATTAAGCAACATGTAACGATCGTGAAGAAATAAAAATGAATGACATTTAACAATTAGTCAACATTAGGCCAATTCTGCCCTTTTATTTTTTTTTAAAGGTTAATTTGGCTCTCATATATACACACCATTACTTAATTACTTAAAACATTTTCATCCAATTTTAATTCTATCTCTATTTTGTTCATTTTCTGAAAAGTTTTTATATTACATTTTTCATCTTTATCTTTTTTTTAATAATAATTTTTAATTATTTTATCTATTTTTTTCTTTTATTTCTTACAACCACAATGTATTAATTGACGTATAAAAAATTATAAAATTGGTTGGATAACTTTTTCATTAAATTCTATTTTTTTTCTAAATTATAGAAAAAATCATTATATGTAAACAGATGAAAATGATTCATTATGCTTATATGGATGCTAATTAATGCGGATTTTAAGCTTTTTTTCAAAAAAAATGATTATTGTTGTATAATTAGTTGTATAATTAATTATATTAGAGCATTGGTTTTTTTTTCCGGCTCTAATCGTCCACACCACTATTAACATTGCCATAACCTTTTTCTTTTTCACAAAATCCCCACGGCTACATGGGTTCTGCAGTGCTGTCTGCACTCGGCTGCCGGAAACGCACAGCAAGATGGTGGAAGAGAAGAAAGGACTTGATTTTTTTATTTATTTTAATGTTTAAAATAAATTAATTATACAATCATAGTGGTGTAGACGATTATATCTCCATTGTTTGCATGAGCTTGCAAAAATATAATTGTGTTCAAATTAACACGATTTTTTGGAATTCACCTTTTAAGATGAGCTAGAATTAATCATCTTTAATTTACTAATATTACTTCCGTGACATCCTGTAGCATTAATTTTTTCATACTTTTTGTTTCTTTAAATTAAAAGTGCTTTAAAAGAAATTGTATTAATAATATTGTGAATGAAACGGTATTATTTTTTTAAAATAAAAGTATTTTATTAACAAGTGAATGATCAATTAAAATTTCAAAAAATAAAGGAAATAAAAAAACACGATGTTCATAATATTAAATTCAACAAATTAAAATCAAAGAAAGAAATAATTTTAAAATAAATTGAGAGATTATATTTCTTAAAACCTAAGTAATCTATTACTGCAGTATCAGATTAGAATAACTAAATTAAAGAAAGAAATAATTGTTTTTGTAAATAAAGGAAAACAAGTTAATACTAAAGCTCCAACTCAAAATAGTTAAAAAGTAAAGATGTAAAGAAACAATTTAGTAATGGAATTAAAAATACAATTCAAAGAAAGAATTTAATACTTTAGTGTTAACCTACAATAATTAAAATTAGTGAATGAAAAAAGATGCTAAAGAAAGAAAGAAACCAGATCGGTATGAAAATTTTTAAACGTGGGAGTAATATTAGTAAATTAAAAACGGTTAATTAATTGTAGCTCTTTTTTAAAAAACGGGTTCCCAAAATCGTGTTTAAACACGATTTTTTTGCAAGCTGGTGTTTGCACTTTGATTTGATAATAATGGTGGACGAATAAGTTTTCAAAACCGCCACATATAAGCAAAGATATTTTAAAAGGGCTATACAATCGGAATTAAAGTTTTGACATTAAAAATGCAGATTTAATTATGTATCATACTTTTCATAGATACGCACGCCAATCTTGTTGTTTACAGAATTACAGTAATACCAGTGGCGTGTCCGATTATGTTATGTTTTATTTTGGAAGGTAATTAGGTAATTCTGGATAATTTTCCATGATCTGGTGTTTACCCAATTACCAACACAGTTAAACCATATATATATATATATCTGGTGTGTGTGTGTGTGTAGTTGCCTAAACGAAGAGGAATACAAATTGGAGGTGCACGAAAAAGCAGCGGCCACGAGCACTCCTAAATTATAAATATATATATATATACGACAAGCACTTCTACTTGTCGGCGGCAGCGCCATGCAAATTACGTACCCACGAACTACACGGCACACGCTCAGTCCAACCACCCAACCAATCAGGGGAAACAAATATTAAAAAACATATCAGAAAGAAAACAAAATTGAGTAAATAAAAGGATGAGGGAGAGATGGGAATAGGATTGGCTATTTCGGGATCCATTCGATTAAAGGAGACAGAAAAAGAAAGTCAACGGAAAGGCCGTGGTGGCGGTGTCAGACACTTGCCGGCTTGTTCGTCGTCTCTCGCTCCCTCCAACAGGCAACGGCACGCAGTCACCCAAAACACACCACCGTCATTTAATTATATTTACTTTGAAAAAGTCAATCACTTTCCATTTTCCCAGATTTGACTTTGATGATTTGAATATTAATTCGTGCCTGCAAACCTATGCTTTGTTTTAGTGTGTCTGTGTGTGTGTATTAATGTATACATATATATATATATATACGTACACCCTCCATCCACCAGATGCAACCCAAATATATAATAATCACCTTCTTCTCGATCGATATCGCTGCTGATTTTCTAATCTTAAAATTGGTCTGATGGAATCCTTGATCAAACTACAAGACAATAAAATGGATTCTCGAACACCATCCGACGACATCGAAGTTCCTCCTTACTTCCTCTGCCCAATTTCCCTCGAAATCATGAGAGATCCTGTGACCGTGTCCACCGGGATAACCTACGACCGACAAAGCATCGAGAAATGGCTATTCTCCTGCTCCGACGACAACACCTGCCCCGTAACCAGACAGGAACTCGCCTCCAACATCGACCGCCTTACCCCCAACCACACTCTCCGCCGCCTCATCCAGTCCTGGTGCATCCGAGGGGGCAGCGGCGGCGTTATAGAACGCTTTCCAACCCCCAACGCTCCGGCAACCCAACCGCAAATCTCCATGCTCCTCTCCCGGGCCGGCGCCGCAGAGCAACCGTCGGCCATGCTCAAGTGTCTCCGCTCCCTCCGATCCATAGCGGCGGAGAGCGACGCTAACAAGCGTTGCATAGAATCCTCCGGCGCCGTCGAGTTCCTCGCTTCCGTTGTCATCGATGCCCATGAGAAGCTCAGGTCGGACGACGATGCCGACGGCGGCATTGACGATGGGGGCCACGAGTACATGTGCAGGGCACGTGACGAGGCGATGGCTGTTCTCTACCACCTCAAGGTCTCCGACAGCAGCCTGAAGACGCTGTTGGGAACGAATGGAGGGGAGTCATGGAACAAGTACGTAGATTCCTTAGTAACTGTCCTGCAGCAAGGTAGCTACGACGCACGGGCGTACGCGATTCTCCTCTTGAAGCAGGTATTTAGGGTGGTGGATCCGACCCAGCTGGCCAGGTTCGGGGTCGGGCTGCTTGAGGAAACGGTGCAGTTGCTGCGGGACCAGGTATCGCAGCAGGCGTCCAAGGCGGCGCTGGAGCTGCTGGTGCAACTGTGCTCGTGCGGCCGCAACCGCGTCAGGGCGGTGGAGGCCGGCGCGGTGGCGGTGGCGGTGGAGATTCTGTTGGAGAATGGGGCAGACAAGAGGGCGTGCGAGGTGGCGATGGTGGCGCTGGAGCAGCTTTGCGGGTGCGCGGAAGGGAGGGCGGAGCTGGTGGGGCACGGTGCCGGGCTGGCGGTGGTGTCGAAGAAGATTCTGAGGGTGTCGGAGGTGGCGACCGAGAGGGCGGTGAGGGTGCTACTGGCAGTGTCCCGATTCTCTGGCAGCCCTGGCGTGGTGGCGGAAATGGCGGAGGTGGGGGTGGTGGCGAAGCTGTGCCTGGTCATGCAGGTGGGGTGCTCCAGCCGGACAAAGGAGAAGGCGGGGGAGATCCTGAGGGCGCATGCTAAGGTTTGGAGGCACTCGCCGTGTGTTCCAACCGCTTTGCTTTCTTGGTAACTATGGTTAATTATTAGTTTAATCAACGAAGAAGATGGATTATTATATTTAATTTTTTAAAAGGAATTACAGACATTGTAGATTTGGATTTGGTCATATCTTTGTATCTATAATTGAGGGACTGCAGTAGTTGTAAAGTTTGGTACAGATGCATGGCCATAGGCACGAAATGGCTGTCTATGAGCTTTTAAATAATAGATCAATCAATAAAATAATGAAACAACTGTATGAATTTAATTTGTACCATCATCTACTTGTTCCCTTCCCGTATAATTGTTTTTATAGTTTCTAAGTATTGCAGCCTCTGTTCGTTTCTGCTTCCTTTTAAAACAAAAATTAATTTCGATGTTGTAATTAACTCGATTAGGCACACCAAAACAGGAAAGGATGATCAGATTTCACATGTTACGTTCCGCATACTTATCGTTTTATAACGCAAATTTGTTACAGTAACGGCATAAGTCTCAGGTAATACTAAATATACAAGAATAATTCTAGTACGTTTTCTTGAAATCATTTGCATATGCGTAGGAATGAATTTTCAACCTTAATAAAAAAAATCAAAAGTGGATTGCTGTAAATGAGTTAACACACTCATAATTTATTTCATTACCCGCATGATTAAGTTCATTCATTGCTATTCAAATTTGATTTGTTATTATTTAAACTCTGTTCGAGTTCGATTACAAGTATATATCTTTAAATAACTAACATATTCAATTAAGTTCGACTCTATTTACAGGCCTAACCATTTTAACTCATGACTGTGCATGTGTTTAGCGCCCTCAATTTATTTTCTATTTTGATTGTACATTCAAAGGGAGCAGCTACTATTTACTTAGTATGATAGGGACAAAGCTATTTACAAGGGAAAACAATACTAGCAAATGTTAAAACTTAAAAAGTTGGCTATATGTAACTTGGAATAAATTGGTAGTGAAATTGTAGTCGAAGTCATTTAGAACCGAGTATAATGAGTTCTTAATTGGACACTTATTCTTAAGAACAATCTATGTATATAGGATATTACTGCGCTTTTAAAGGCATTGTTACATATGTAATTGACAACGCTTTCTAAAAGCGTTATCATATCTCGAAAAACATTCGACGACCGATTGATGGATGATACTTCTTAAAGCGTCATTAAAAACTTATGACAACGCTTTAAAAGCATAGTCTTTAGGCTCTTTTTTTTAGTAATTTTGAGCATGGGAGTCAATTGTGTGTGGAAAAAATTATTACTCTACGATGCTCAAAAGTGATACCTATTACCAACACCCGAATTCTTCCGCCGTAAATACTTCTAAGTATGTTAGTATCCTTTCTTTAAAAAGTCAAATAAAACTGAAAGTAAAAATAGCTCACTTTGAAATTGCCACCAACGAAAAAAAGAAAAATGTATAGTTGGAACACATACTATCAAACATAACAAATTTTAAAAAATAATTTATGTTCCAAAAAGCGTATGATTACAAGTGGAGAGAGCATGACATCCCTATTATGCCCAAAATTAATACATATTTAGTTATGAGAGGTTTCTTTTGAGTTTAATTTTCTTGGTAAAATAATTCATCATCTTAAAAGTTATGAGAGGTGTGAATAATCATCTAAAAAGAGGTTTAGAATTTTTAAAAAAAGGTTTAAGAGTCAGATACATATAAGAAATGATTAACACTCTTATAATGCTCAAAGATAGTACTTAGTCTTTAAAAAGAGAGTTTCTACTTGTTTTTATTATTTTTAGAGAAGAACAATTTTTATTTTTGAAAATGGAAATGTAGGACCCATGACCCTTTATGGCAAAATTTTAAAAGGAGAAAGATTTAACATGCTAGAAAAATATGGAAATTAAAATAAAATAAGAAATACCATTAGCACAATTAATATCAGACTAATTAGAGTATAAACATTTGCTTTACCTTGCAACCCCTTGGACCTTTTATAATTTATTTTAGACTTTAGAAAACATTTTTTTGGTTTTCTTTTGCATTTTTAACTAGGGAAAGAAGTAACAAAACAAAATTTATATAGGGTATGACACGTTTTCTTTTATTTAATTAAGAATTATGCTTTTTATCTCCTAAAAAATTATCCTAATTTTCTAATCAAATTAAACAAAACTAATAAAACACGCAATAACGGTCACAATCACGATCACAACCTTCAATTAACACGTGGTTGCTCCTACACCTGAGGAGTGTGGCCAACTCTTCTAGAGCATGTGTGATGGTGTTTAAGGGCACAATTACGGCTGCTCATCACACATGTGACTTTGGACTCTTATGGCCGCAACTTCAAGTCATAGCCATCACCTTTTCTTCTATGATTTTTGCCCTTATAATATACTTTTGCTCTTTTTTGCTCCAATCTTCTTCGATAACTTACAAAACTTAATAATACACACATGGAACTCTACCAAATACTAATATAGCATATAATATCATAAAATAACATGCAAACAATGCAAAAACTATAAAAACATCAAAGTCAAGGGATAAACACATGAAAATAATCTATATAAAATGGGTTCATCAATTGCAAAGAGTTTCTTTCAAGAAGAGGACATCGACCATGATGAGACTTTTGTACCAGTTGCAAGAATAGAGGGTATAAAGATATTTTTGGCATATACAAAACATGAATTTCAAGGTCTATGAGAAGGATGCAAAGGTGGAATTTTAAATGGGACGCTTCAAAAAGAGGTGTATCTTGAGCATCCTATGGTTTTTCTAACCCAACTTTATTAAAGTAAATAAATAGTATAAAACTTTATGAGTTAAAATAGGTACCTCATGCAACGTATAATACATTATTTAATTTTTTATTAAATTATAGTTTTTCAAAAGGAAAATTAGTCACAAGATTGTTTCTAAGAAAACATAAAGATAAAACTCTTTTAGTACAAATATATATTGATGATATAATTTTTTGGTCTACTAATAAAAAGTTGTAAGCAAGGTTTGCTAAGCTGATGTAAAGTAAGTTTAAAATATGCATGATGGGGTAACTAACTTACTTCCTTGGCATCCAAGTTAATCAAGTACAAGATGGGATCTTCATAAACTAAGCCAAGTACACAAAAGAATTTCTCAAGAAATATGGTATGGACAATATATCTCATATGAAGACTCCCACGGCAGTTAACACCAAGATTGACATGGATGAAGATGGTAAGGATGTAAACTCAATAGCCTACAAAGGTATGATAAGGTCTTTATTGTACTTAACTTCCAACAAACTTGATACCTTATTCTCAACTTATATATGTACTTGGATATCAGTCATGCCCCAAAGAATCATCTTTGATGTTCCTTTTTAGATATTTTAAAGAGAAAGTTAACTTCGGTTTATGGTACCTAAAGAAGTCCAATTTCCATTTAAATGAGTATTTCAAAAGCAGACTCTGCAAGCTACAAGATAGATAGGAAAAGCACTAGTGGAACAAGTAAAATGCTTAGAGATAAGCTCATATCCTAGTTCAGCAAAAAAACATAATACTATGATCATTTCAACAACAAAAACATAATACATCACTATAGGAATTTGTTGTGCTCAAATTTTATAGATGAAGAACTAGTTGATAGACTACGAGTTTCATTTCTCTAAAATTCTTATAATATGTGATAACAGTGCTATAACAATTACATATAATCCTCTTTTACATTATAAAACAATGTAAACTTATAAAGATAACTTTTTAAAAGGAGACATTGAAATTCAATATATCATAATTAAATATCAAATTATAAATATCTTCACAAAATCATTAGATAAATATAGCTTTAACTATCTACTAAATTCTGCTATCATAATTGATAACAAAATTAAATTCTCCAAAATCACATTTAAACCCTATTGGATTTTTTAACCCACTATCAATAGCATTTAAAACCCCTCTATTTCTTGTATCAATAACCCCTTTTGAAACATAAGCACAAATGAACCCTAAAACTCTCTGCTACAACAATCAAACCCAAACCTTCTCTCAATCAAAGGCAAGATGATCAAAAAGGAATATAAGTTAGTTTCAAGGGGGTTATCCACTATCAGATTAATGAGGAATGTAGAAATTACAAAATAGGAAACTATGTAGAAGAGTGTGCAGGTAAAAAAGGGGAGCCAAAAACTCTATCTACTCTAGAATTGATCAAATATGGGGAAAGAACACAAGTCTTAAATAAAGCATGGGTATAGTCTCTCATCAAGTGGTGGGAGATTGTGAAGATAGAGAGTTCAAGAAGAATAACAAGGAAGAATACATAATCAATGAAAACTATAAAACTTGTATTTGTGGATTTGATCAAATAAGGAGTGATCGAAAATTGTTGATTTCAATAAAAAAAAAAAAGAACGTTCAAGTTTATATAAGTTTAAACTACAATCTTTTTGAAGTAAAAGGATGATGAATGATAAATATAAGTCTTGTAAAAGAAGTTATTAATGCCTAGGAATACTTTAAAATTATATTGAGTGAACTCACAACGAACATAAATATGTCAAAAAAGTCTATTTGCATATGCATTATGTAATTAATTGACATAAAAATATTTCTTATGCCGTTAAATTAATATAAATAAAAAAATGATATTAATTCAATATCAATAAAAATATTACTACACATTTTATTTGCATATAAAATGTATGGAAAAGAATTGAAAGAAAAAACATAGAAACAAAAATGGTAAAAAAAAGAGTGATCGGGTAAGAGAAAAAAAAAAGATAAAAAGAAAACTGTATGATATGATTGTTAATTTTATTTTTAATATTTAAAAATAAAAAATAAATTAATAAGAATATTTTTAACAAAAATTATTACTATTTAATTTTTTCGCGATAATTTGTTCAAATGCAGTTTTCTATGTCTACTGATGGAAAAGTAATTTTTCCTAATTGCTCTCCCCTATCTCTTGACTCGAAAAATCGGCAGGCATTTCCTAGGTAGTAGCTAAACCCAACCCATGATGGCAGCAGTTTCCTTTCTGCCGGTGGTTCCTGTCGCTACAGCGTCATCGACATTATTATCACCATCGTCTTCTACTATCCTTCATCACTGCAACAAAATCTCCAATCTGTCGATTGAAAATCGAACCACCCATCATTACTCATCAAACCCTAACCTCAAATCCTTGAATTTCAGAGCCCAATTCCCTCGTTTCCCTCTTCTCTGCCCCTACATTCCAAACCCTGCTTGCGCAGCCTTCGACGCCTACGAAACCGAAGGTGAAAGTGAAGCGCTAGAAATTCCCGAACCAGATGACCAAGGAGAATATGACGAAGGAGAAGAAAAGCAACAGCAAAAACAACCTGAGCAGAACATTTCGAAGCCATCCGACGCGTGCAGGCTATTTGTCGGGAATCTGCCGTACACTATGACTTCTTCTCATTTGACAGACATTTTCGGAGAGGCCGGGCGTGTGGTCTCTGCTGAGGTTTCCGGATTTGTGTTATGTTGTGTTTTCTATTTGGGATTCATTGAAACATCTGTTGATTGTGTTGTTGTTGTTTTTTTTTTTAAATATTTTTTATGTGGGGTTCGTGGAAAAGTGAAATTTCTGTGTTGGGTGTTTTGTTTTTTGGGTAGATTATTTATGATAGGGTTACGGACAGAAGCCGGGGATTTGCGTTTGTCTCAATGGGAAGCGTCGAAGAAGCTCGGGAGGCGATTAGGCTTTATGACGGATCTGTAAGTTTCATTTAGTGAGATTGATACATAAATCTGTGTTCATTGTTTGTCCACTTGCCTCAATATTAGCTTTGCTTCTGCGACTTTATGGCAGAAAATTGGATTTTTTTTCTTTCTTTCTCTAGCAGCATTAGGAACCAAAAAAAACTTGTGAAGCTTTTTGCAGTTTTATAATCTCTATGTGACTTAATTTCTAATTTCTGATATAGTGATTATGAGTTTGATGTTTACTGAAATTCCGATTATTGTCAATTTTCAGTTTTTAGTTTTAACTGTCAATTAGTGAATATATTTTCATCCGCCTTCAAATGTAGGGTTTTATGAGCAAAAAAACCACAGTTGTTTACTTGAGAGCATTTTTTGGCCTCTCTGGTTCCTGTACAACTCTAAGCAACGTGTAGTGATTTCACGCCTTAGCTGAATAACAGAGTTTTTCTTTACATCCTCTCACAGAAGAGATAGCAACCTTCTTTTGTGTCAAAGGTCATGTTCTTCTGTTCTAATGTCCAATTGAATATTTGAATTATAGGAGTAGTTAAGAAGAATGTGTAGAGTTTTCAATATTTTTTTTTTAAGAAAGTGAGCTGAGATAAATTTCGTTTACATCATAGCGTATGGTAGCTTAAAAGCCTGATATTGTTATAATTTTATTCTCCATTTAAACTCCAACCGTTATATATTAATGATGGTGATGATAACAGCAAGTGGGAGGCCGCAATATTAAGGTAAACATTCCGGAAGTGCCAAGGGGAGGTGAAAGGGAATTAACGGCACCAAAGATACGAACTACCTTCCATGGCTTTGTGGACACCCCTCACAAGATTTATGCAGGGAACCTTAATTGGAATCTGACTTCCCAAGGGCTTAAAGAAGCTTTTGGGCACTTTCCAGGGTTTTTGAGTGCTAAAGTCATCTATGAGAGGAACTCAGGGAGGTCTCGTGGTTTTGGGTTTGTCTCTTTTGCATCTGCTGAAGAGGTGGAGTCTGCCTTCGACACAATGAATGGAGTGGTAAAACTTTGCTGATATGCTCCTCATGATTTTGTATCTGGTTGTATGACTTTATTTCTGTATTGGTGTGCTTGTATATTAACACAGGAGATTCAAGGGCGACCTTTGCGATTAAATTTGGCAACAGAAAGACCATCTCCAGCCTCTCCCCCCAGCAACGGAACTCAAGATGGAAAACTGTGTGGATAGCGGCCAATTGGTTGCCAGTATTAGTGCCTGAATGGAGAACATTGTTGCTGCCAGTTGAACTTGTTATAAACCAATTCAACATGTGGATTTCTGGTGTGATGATCGTCCTTTGATAGTTACGGGATGACCTTATGTTTGCAACCATCGCCTTTATGAGATTCGGATGTGTAATAGTTGAACCAAATGCGAATGGGTTATGTTTGCCTACACTTTCACTGGAATTATTATGACATATTGTAGTGTTTAAAGCTACGTCGCAGATTGTTCAAGTTAGGTTGCAGTAGAGTTTAATTGTTACGTCATCTCCAACGGCTCTTCATTATATTTTCATAGGCTTTTCATTTTATTTTTATATGTAGAACATTTTTTACGTGTAAAAATAATATTTATTTTATTGTTATACTATTCTCAGTTTTATCTTAATTTTTATCAAAATAATATTTATTTTAATTTAATTTTTCTTGTGTTTTTTTAATACATGTGAGGAAATAATGGAGTTGAGGCAAGAAAAAAAATAGTATAATATTATTTGAAATGTGAATAATTACTCTTTGGAGTAATAGGGTGAAAAGTGGGTTAGAGCAATTTTTATGATTTAACCATCTATTTGTGAAAGATATAGACTCTATTATAAATGTTATTAGTTGATTCTTGTCTGACGTTAGATAAAATGGATAACATTTAAATTCAGAAAATCGAAATTAACGAGAAAGTGTCGTAAATTTTTGATGAATAATAAAAATAATAAAAAATAAAATGATAAAATTGAAAGAATAAAATAATTGATAGATATACTTACCAATTAGGTGACATGTGATGTTGTTTGGTGAGAGGTAGATACAATATAATATGGTAAGGTGAGTTATAGATAACATATGAAAGGTAGATAATAATATTTAATTAATTTATTATCATTCTTTATTTATGAAAAATGTCATTGGATTAAGTCTATAAATGGCTATCCAAACCACTTCAAATTAGAGACAAACTCTCTCTCGCCTCCTCTTCCTCACATACTATATTTTATAATTTTTTTTACTTGGGAATTGATAGATCTTTTACTATGAAATAAATTTCTTGGATATAAGTAGGTTTTCAAAACAAAATTAAAAGGAGATGAGTCAATTGACAAATACAAAGCAAAGTTAGTGGCTGAAGGTTTCAAACAAAAAGAAGGAAGTAGTTATTTGGACACTTATTCATCGATTACAGAATAACATCTATTAAAATGATGATAGTTATTGCACCTATACATAACTTGGACATTCATCAAATGAATATTAAACTGATTTTTTGAATGGTAATTAAATGCGGAAATTTATATCAAAAAACCCAAAAGATATATTGTTTTCGAAAATAGAAACAAATATATAGACTTATAAAATCTCTTTATAGACTGAAACACGCTCCAAAACAATGCCATAGAAAATTTGATAAAAGGATGATATTATATGGATTCAAAATTAACAAATGTGATAAGTACGTCTATATAAAAGAATCTATCGTAGGCTGTGTCATGGTGTGTTTATGTGTTAATGATATTATTATGATTGGTAAAAATAATAATATCCTTAAAGGTACTAAAAAGATGTTATCAATAAATTTTGACATAAAAGATTCATGTGTTGCAAATGTTATATTAGGAATTACAATTTCTAAACCATCAATTAGATTTGTATTATCTCAGTCACATTATATTGATAAAGTATTAAAGAAATTCAATCAATTTAATTGTAACTATGTGAAAACACCTATTGATAAAAGTCTGCATTTGTCAAAGAATATAAGTAAAAACATGTCACAACTAGAATATTCTTAAATCATTGGGAGCTTAATGTACCTAATGAATTGTACAAGAACCGATATAGTTTATTCAAGTAAGTAATTTGAGTATATACACTTGTAATCCATGTATAAATCATTGGAAGGTTATTATCAAAGTATAAAGATATTTAAATTATACCTTAAACTATAGATTAGATTACGCTAGGTATCTAGTTGTATTGCATGGATATAATAAATACAAATTGGATCTGTGACACTAATAACTCAAAATCTACAAGTAGATATATATTTACACTTGGTGGAGGAGTAGTATCATGGAAATCATCAAAAACGTGCAGGAATTGCAAGACCCACAATGAAATCGGAGTTATACATTTAGATAAAACCGGAGAAGAAGTTGAATGGCTAAAACATTTCTTTGAAGATATTCCAATGTGGTCAAAGACTGTGTTAGCAATATATATACATTGTGATAGTCAATCTATTATTGGAAGGACACAAAATGAAATGTGTTGTTAAGACTCGTATTTTGGTAGTTTTGAGAAATAGTTATTCTATGGGAATGCAACTATCTGGACCGGTAGTGTAGTCGTCGATGTGAGCATTTTGACTGTACTTGGGCCCGGTTCGAGTTGGGGCCCCGTTTGACCCGATTGTTGACTTTTCGGGGTTTATTGGTTGACTTTGTGTTTGAGCGGTCATTTGGGTGTAATAATATCTGTTTAGTGTTATGCTCGTCATTTCGAGCGGTTTGGCAAGAATTGGGCTCAATTTGGAGTTCGTGACCTCGGGAGGTCAATTATTGCATTCGGGAGATCAATTATTGCTGGGAGGCCAATTATTGGCAGCAGTATAAATAATTAAGAAACTGCATTATCCCTTTAATTTTCTTGGTGCGTGCGTGTTTGAGCAAGAGAGAGAAAGAGAGAAGGTGAAGAGATTCACTTGGCGATTTTGGGGCGATTGGAGCTCGTGGATCGCAAATAATCTTTCAGGTAGGTGTCCTTGAACCTCTTATCTCGATTCTGTCTTTGAATATGCGTGAATTTATCCTGATTTATATGAATTTGAGCATGAACCCTAGGTTTTGGGGGAAAGCCAATTTTGGGGTTAGATTTGATGATTTAGCATAAAATCTGTGGTTAATAACTGATTTATATCAGTTTGGGTACGTAATTTTGTACTCTGTTTAGTAAAACGCACGTTTGTGAGTGTCTAGGGGGTTGCTGGGTTGATTCCAGACGAAAACCAGGCCAAAAATGATGATGAACAGTACCCTGGGCGAACTGTAAGGTCGAAGTTCGTAGTCAACAACCAGTAGTCAGCAGCTGTGGAGTCAATCAGCAGTAGTCAGCAGCTGTGGAGTCAGCAGCCCGTTAATCCGGATCAGTAGTCCGGAGCGATTAATCCGGATCGATAGTCCTGAGCGATTGGTCCGGATCAGTAGTCCGGAGTAGTTAGTCCGGATCAGTAGTCCGAAGGAGTTAGTCCCGAACGAGAGTCCGGAGGAGTTAGTCCGGATCGATAGTCCGGATCAGCAGCAGTGATCCGTAGCTTCAATCCGCAGCAGTGTATCCGCAGTGATGATTAGCAGCACGCAACCGCATCGCACTGGACATTTACATTGTAAACAAGCATGCCTCTCCACATTTAAGTGTTATACTTAAGTTACAATGTAAATAACGAAATACCCCCCATTTGGATTCAAAGAAAAATACTAGAAAAATTAATTCCCACTATTTCAAAATGTGAAAATTGGGATTTAGTGTAAAATCTCGGAAAAACCCAAAAGTTCGTAGTGGTGAATTTTTGGAAAGTGGGGTTAGACATCTTAGAAAAATCCCCAAAAATCAGATTATCTTATTTATGATATGGGAACCCAATGCCGGGACTTTTGATTTCAAGAAAATAGCTGCTATGGGTACTTCCTTCATAAATCAAGGATTGAGGATTTACTTGTGAAGACTGGCTCTGAGTTTTAAAGGAAATGTTGAGAATGACATGCCATACTAATGTTAGTATGTTGGTGTGAGGTATTGAGACATGGACTCCGTGACTTGTTTGGGTTCTCACCGTGATGCACCGATGGTGCTATGTGGTTGACGTGGCATGCATATGCACCGATAGCAGGCCCGTGTGGCGACCGTGGCCGGGCATCTTGCGTTGTGGACAAGGCTAAGGCCTGAGTGGAGCTGTTGAGCTCGTGGAGCTAGGGCCGAGTGCCCCGAGCTGGGATCCCATGGAGGATCGTGGACAAGTTGTCTGTGTGGGCAGGCTAAGTCCTGATGTTTGTTTGCAGGCCGAGTCCGATGATTGTGCACGAGTACACCGAGCATATAGTATAGACTTATATGTGTTGCATGATGTGGAGTTTTGGGGTCACCTAACGAGCTTGTCGCTCACCCCTACTTGTTGTTTACCCCTTTTCAGGTGTGACCCGAGACTAGTGGAGGACTTTCTTCCAGGAGGACGTGCCCACTACTCGATGTATGACACGTTCGATTCTGTATTTTATTGTGTGTTGTATCCCGGACATGGGTCCGTGGACGATTGTATTTGCATACTGTTTATGATGTGATGTCTGTGTGATTGTTTGACTCGGTGTATGCATGATGATGTATGGGAAAGTACAGGATTACCCTTGATGTATGACTATACAGGGTTGCATATTTGAGGCAAAGACCGCGGTGTAGTATCTATTGGTGCTAGTCACCAACCCCTTGACCTATCAGGTCGGGCAAAGGGAAGTCATGTTCCTAGTTCCAGGTTCCCTGAAATTTGGGGGCGTGACATGTGTAATGGTAAGTCAATACACATTTATCAAAGACATAATCTTGTTAGACAATTGCTCTCAAATCAAATTATATCCATTGAATACATAAAGTCAAAAGATAATATTGTGGATCTGTTAATAGTACATCGAAGGAAATGTACTTAAAGCTTACAACATAAGAGTTATCTTAATGGAAATCCAACCTAACTAATTGGAGATCCCAAGATCTAGGTTCAAAAGGGACAACCTAATTATATGTAACTCAATAGATCACTAAAGAAAGAAATCTCTAAACTAATCTTATTCACCGATCAACCATTAAGCTTAATAGTTTTACATTAAAAAAAATTCAAAGTCACAATCCGCCTTATCTAATGTAGTGAATTTCAGTTTTCCCCTCTCTTGTAGTACGTATATCACATAATATCATAAGGGTTGTTAATTTAATTTTCATTTATGTGAGGAATTGCTAGATTATTGATTAAGAAGTTAAATGGGTTGAAATTTTCGGGGGAAAGACACACATTTAGTATTAGGTGTGTCATTTGGTATGAAAACTTATCAATGATAACTCTTAAGTACACTATTAAGAGTTACGTAGGTAGGAGTCTATAAATAGGTCATTTTGCTATACATAAAAAAATATCAATTTTCCTTCATCCAAGCCAATTATGTCTGTATAGTGAGAAAGAGAAATTTTGTTTTATGATTTGCTCTAATTATAGATTACAGTGCTTACTTCTATAATTGAATGATCAAATTATCTTAAGAGACAATTATCATTTACAACCTTAAGCATCATTGGAGGTGCGAATTTTTTCTAAGAAGGTAATGTCAAGCATAAGATTTAACTCAACTTTTTCCATTTTGATTCTAGTATTTTACAAGTAATTATTGAATTCTTTGTAATTTATTGGGGTTTTCATAATTGAGTTTCGTTTGTCGGATTTAGTTTATAAATCAACATAGGCTTAATATATGAAAGTTAACATATTATTTTATTCTTTATTATTTTTTCTCTGCGGACAATCATTCTCCTTTTCTCATCGTAGTTGATAAGGGGCAGAGGCATGGGCAACGCTCCAGTGGTTTTTCATCATCGTCATCAGTCGAATCGTCCTCCTACAACATTAACGTCATTGATCTGTGTGTGTGGCGTTCAATCCTCTAACCCAATCCGGTAGGCAATGGCATACAATGGGTAGTATAGGCATGTGGTGGGTAGTGGCATTGAAAAACTAGTTTTAGGGACTAAAATTAATATTTTATTAAGATAGTCAATAAAATTATTTAGACTGTTATTTAAAATTGCAAAAAAGTAACATATTATTTTATTCTTTATTATTTTTTCTCTGCAGACAATCATTCTCCTTTTCTCATCGTAGTTGATAAGGGGCAAGAGGCGTGGGCAGCGCTCCAATGGTTTTTCATCATCGTCATCAGTCAGATCCTCCTCTTACAACGTTGACATCATTGATCTGCGTGTGTGGCGTTCAATCCTCTAACTCAATCCGGTGGGCAATGGCATACAATGGGTAGTATAGGCATGTGGTGGGTAGTGGCATTGAAAAACTAGTTTTAAGAACTAAAATTAATATTTTATTAAGATAGTCAATAAAATTATTTAGACTATTATTTGAAATTGCAAAAAAAGTAATGATTAGGCCGCATTTGTGATTATGATTTTTTTTTCCACACAAATATCACAAGCGAACGACATAGTTGTAGCTAGCCAATGAATACAGGTCAATCTCACGGAGGACAGAGGGTTAAGGATCCTTATTCCCTTCACAAGCCTAATGTCTAAACCAATCAATAAATTAATTTTAATTTTGAATTAATTAATAAAATAAAAGAAGCTAACATTTGCAAGTTTAATTTAAAGGGAAATCATCACTTTGCAAACAAAATTAATTGACGTGTGTGTGTGATATATATATATATAAAATTTCTCTTAATAAATAAAACCCCACCTATTTTTGCATGAATAAAGAAATATTTGACTTTATCAGTGACTCACCGCCATGGTTTGCTAGAATAAAATCATATTCAAATAAATAAATCAAATCTATTAAGCCTTTGAGCTACTTCCGTACCTTATATGCCTAAGCCTCTCCCAAGATATCACATAATCTAAAATCACTTTTTAGTTTTTTTTTAAATTGCTAAATATTTATTTGGAGTTGATTTAACATAACACAATAGGAAAATTACAAGGATGAGATCAAGAAGCATAGGAAAAAATAAATAATAATAATCTTGATAAAAATAAATAATTTCCATGGATGATTAAAAGTAGATCGAGCAATCTCCAATCCTTAAGCAAGAAAGAAGAAGAGAAATCACAAATTTTTAAATAAAATCACAATAACAATGGCTTATAACTAAATTGGGAGGAGCGAGGAGAGTTTATTCCGTCACAATAAGAACTCTTATGTTTTTCCTTTCTTGCGAAACTCCTTTTTTTTTTAATCGAAAAAACTCAATAGTGCAAAGATCTTGTTCGTACTCTCCCATTCTCGTCCTTTGTTCGCTTTGCAATAACACCTTTAAATAGGCAGGGAAATGGATAAAAATAACACAAAGGTAACAATAATTGTTGTTTTGGTCGTGGTTGCTTCTTTGGCGATCGTGGAGCCAAGGTCACAATACTATGGGGCCGTGGTACGAAAACCTGCTATGTAGCAAGGGTCGGCGATTGCATCTCGGTCTTTGCCGTGACAGGGAAAAGTTGTGTTAATGCATAGGCCGTCACCACACCTCTACGTGGCCGCAACCACTTTATTTTTTCCCAACGCTGCCTGTATTTCTTCAATTTGTTGTTTTGTCCTTTTTTGGCTCCAATTAGGTCCAAAATGTTTTTAAAACATATAAGATCAAACATAGCACTCCAAAACACAAAAAAGAAAAGTGATATAACATAATAATATATTTTGCATAAAAAACGGATCAATTTGGTACACCGAATCTAAGCAGGATTCAGCATTCGTTTTTAAAAATAATGGGTCCCATATTAATTTTAAATTATTTAATTCATGAATTGTATTTTGAAAATAAGTAAGCTATTTTTAAACAAATTACTCTTGCCTGTCACGTGGGTGACCCGAGTTCGTTCCCCAGCAATGGCACCAAAAACTTGATCGGTAATTTGCAAGTATACGAATTGTGATAAGTAATAAAGTAGACTTTATGTTCGGTTGTCGAACCCATGAGAAGGATAGAGAATTTAAAATTTTTAAGCTAGCTTAAAAAGTGATTTTGGTTGGAATGATGTAATACGGAACTAAATTTAAATAAATCATCTTAAGAGATGTGAGAGACGGAAAACACTTTTTTAGAGTAAAGAGAAATTCAATTTATGAAGGAGATTAGAGTTAAGATTTCGATTGATGTATTTTCCAAAGATTATGTCTTAGTTCAATCTAATTTTTTCCTTGTGATTATGTTTAATATCCAACCTCTAATGCATGAATTAGCCTTTTCTAAGTACTATAATTATGTGTACACTCTAACATAGCGGACGGGTGAACCTTTAAGTTTTAGGTTATTTAATTTAAAGCTAGCACCACACCTACTTTTAACTTGTTATCTTAAGTTTTACACTGTCTTTCGCAAATTATGTAATCTTTAGTTTGATTATCTTGATTTTTCCAGTAATTATGCTTTATTTTTAATCCTTTACATAAATACCTATGATGATAAAATGAAGTGGCTAAGTCTAATTTATGTTTTAAACCCAAGATATTCAATAAACACTCATAAGGTAAAAAAGATTAAACTAAAACATTACAATTTCAATCCATTAAATCAATCTCCATCCTAACCCCAATCAATAGTTTTTAAGATGTCATAGTTTGTTTAAAGGCAAAAAAATTACAACACATGGATTTAAAAGAATACAAAAGGAATAGCTTGCCTATTTTGACCTAGGATTTTCAAGGTTGATCTTCTTTTCCAAGTATAATGTCTTCAAGCTCAAGTTGATACCCAAAACCTTCTTCAAATCTCTCTTTCTCTACTCTAAATTATGGTGGAATGGTAAATATAAGATGGTAAAATAATGGATGATTTGATGCCCATTTTATAGCCTTTCAAGCTGGAATTTGAATTTTGAATTTGAATGTCTCTATTATTCCTTCATTATTCCTCTAACTAAATGGCATCATTTAATCTCTTATAACTTCTCTTTTGAATATAAATTTGAAAAGGAATTTAATCTTCATCATTATCACTTATTTGAAATTGAAGAGGCTCTTGTCCCAATGTGTTAGGAATAATGAAGCAAAGAAACAGAAAACAGAAAATCACACCACAAACAGGAACACCAGATTTACGTGGTTCACCCCAGAATAGGGTTACGTCCACGGGCATGGCGAATAATTCACTATATCAAAGAGAGGAGTACAGATTACGAAATTCAGATTGCCAGGATATTCGGATGGCACAGAACAAATTACGAGAAAAACAGAACAGGATGGCGAGAGAAACAGATTACTACACGGCTGACAGATTGCAGAACTGGTACCCCAAAAACAGTTGCTGCGAGAATGCCAAGCAAAGACAAATGGTACACAGATCAGATCCCACAGGCGTGGGAGACAGACAGCTTCGGATGTTACGAGATCCGGATCCCACGGATGGGAGACTCCGTCGCACGCGCGGCTACACACAGAGGGGAGAGGAGTACGGCGTTGTGCTCACCGAAAAAGAGAGAGAAAGCGAGTAGGGTTCGGTGTTGCTTATATACCCAAAAAACAAAACATTCAGCGCAGCTTTCCAATTAACCATTTTGAGTTTCCTTTATGTCACCTCACAAATCTCCACCTTGACGTAAAGTCGAAACAACTCCTCAACAAAAACAGCATAGTGATAAACCTTGTATCTGCCGCTACCGGCCCGCCACGGGCTAAATCAAACGTAGACATTGAGCAAGTCAAGACAATGCTTAAACTTGCTCGGTGGACCCTGGTTTAGTAAACATATCACTGGGTTCTCCTTGGTGCCAACTTTCTTCACACCGATTCTTCTTTCATTACGAATGAAGTGATATCCGACATCAATGTGTTTAGTCCTCTCATGATGCACCTGATCTTTTGCCAAGCAGATAGCACTCAAGCTATCACAAAACACAGTTACTTAGTTTTGCTGCAACCCCAGATCATTAACCAATCCTTTTAACCAGATGCCTTCTTTTGCTGCTTCTGTCAACGCCATATATTCAGCTTCAGTGGTTGACAGAGCTACTGACGGCTGTAACGTAGCTTTCCAACTGATAACAGAACCGCCTACAGTGAAGACATAACCAGTCATGGACCTTCGTCCATCTAAATCAGCTGCATAATCAGAATCTGAATAACCAGTAAGTACGCAATTCTCACTATCACCATACACAAGGCCAATATCAGATGTGCCCGGAGATACCTGAAAATGCGTTTCACTGCCTGCCAATGCTCTCTGCTTGGCGACTCATAAACCGACTAACCATACTTGTCGCTTGTGCAAGATCTGGTCTAGTGCACACCATAGCATACATTAAACTCCCAATCGCATTAGCATACGGAACTCGAGACATGTACTCCTTTTCAGCTTCTGACTGAGATGCAAGAGCCGTAGAGAGCCGAAAATTTGCATCAGATGGAGTACTCAGAGGTTTAGCATTAGACATGCCAAACTTTGTCAAAATTTTCTGAATATAGCTCTTTTGAGACAGAAAGAGCTTTGCCGCTGAACGATCTCGATATATCTCAATTCCAAGAATCTTCTTGGCTGATCCAAGATCCTTCATATCAAATTCTGAACTCAGAAGTTTCTTCATCTTCTGAATAGCTGACATGTCCCTAGCTGCAATGAGCATATCATCTACATATAATAACAGATAGATGAATGACTCATCCTCCAACTTGCTGTGATAAACACAACAATCATAGGGACTTCTGCTGTAGCCATGTTTGACCATGAAACTATCAAACTTCTTATACCTTTGGCGCGGTGATTGCTTCAGTCCATAGAGAGATTTCTTCAGCCTGCAGACATAGTCTTCTTTTCCCTCTATAGCAAATCCTTCCGGTTGACTCATCAAGATATCCTCTTCCAACTCTCCATGTAGGAAAGCTGTTTTCACATCAAGCTGCTCTAGCTCCAAGTTCTGATGCGCAACTAGCGCTAGCAACAAACGGATAGAAGTGTGTCTGACAACTGGTGAGAATATCTCATTATAATCCACACCTTCCTTCTGACTCCAGCATCATCCAGATTTCCAGTCTTCTTTTTGAAGACCCACTTGCAGCCAACCACTTGACGCTCCTTTGGAAGTTTGACTAACTCCCAAGTCTGATTCCTATAAAGGGACTCCATTTCTTCACCCATTGCAACAACCCAATTTGCTGCTTCAGCACCACTGATAGCCTCTCGGAAGCTAGAGGGTTCAGGAGACTCTATCTCTTCAACGGCTTGTAGGGCATAAACAACTATATCTTCAAAACCATATCTGATAGGTGGTTTGATCTGTCTCCTAGATCTGTCGGTGGCAATACTGTGTGTATCAACAGTGGCCGCTCCGCTTAACTTCGATTGTGGTTCATAATTTTGCTTGATCGGTTTCGATGAACCATGTTGATGTGTTCCAGTTGCAGTCACATCAAACTCCACCTGTTTCTTGATACCATCACACTGTTTCGAAACAATAGACTCTATACCGAGTGAAGTAGAGATTTTTCATTAAAAGTTACACTCCTACTAAGAATAACTTTACTTTCAAATGGAGACCAGATTCTATAACCTTTCACACCTGAGCCATAGCCCATAAACAAGCCCTTTTTAGCTCGAGGCTCTAGCTTGCCTTCACTAACATGATAATAAGCAGGACAACCAAATATTCTAAGATTAGAATAATCGGCGGGTTTACCAGACCATACCTCAAATGGAGTTTTACAGTTGATAGCGATTCTTTGGGCTACGATTCACCAAATAGCACGCCGTGTTCACGGCCTCGGCCAGGAAGGCTCTCTTCAATCCAACTTGGGAAAGCATGCACCGTGCTCTCTCCAACAGAGTCCTGTTCATTCTTTCTGCCACTCCATTCTGTTGTGGTGTATCCCCGATTGTCCGATGTCTTGAAATACCCTGATCTAAACAAAATCGATCAAACTCCTTGGAACAAAACTCTAATCCATTGTCGATACGTAAACGTTTGAGTTTCTTCCCAGTTTGATTTTCTACCAAAATCTTCCACTCCTTGAAGATCTTGAACACCTCGCTCTTGTGTTTCATCATGTATATCCATGTCATCCTTGAATAATCATCAATCAACGAAAGGAAGTACCTAGCACCTCCCAATGATGGAACACGAGATGGACCCCAACAATCGGAATGAACATAATCAAGAGTCGCCTTGGTTCGTGAATTGCATCTTTAAACCGAACCCGCTTCGCTTTCCAAATACACAATGCTCACGAAACCCATATCAATCGTCGATGGCCTTCAAGAAGACCCTGCTTACTCGAATTATCATCCCCTTTTCACTCATATGCCCAAGACGCATATGCCATAATTTGGTCCGATCTCGATGAATCGGAGGACGATACGACTACTGAGAACCGAAACTGTAGTTCCTCGTAGAATGTAGAGAGTATTTTGCTTAACTCCCTTCATTAGTACCAAGGAACCTCTAATTACCTTTAAGACTCCACCTTCAAATGAACCTTTGCAGCCCAACTAATCCAGTACCCAAGGATATGAGATTCTTCTTTGTCTGTGGAACATGTCGAACATTAGTGAGTGTTCGACGACACCATCATGCATCCGAACTGGATTGAACCGATACCAATTGCTCTGCATACAGCATCATTACCCATAATGACGTTTCCACCATCGATTTTCTCATATGTTGAGAACCACTCCCTATTTGGAGTCATATGATAAGAACAACCTGAGTCCATCACCCATGTATCTATCGGGTGAGACCGATTCGCAGCGATCAAAAACCAAATCAGGTTCAGATGAGGTATCCGTTTTCTTCAATCCGAACCTTTTCTTTTGCATTTTTCTCTCTTGCTTGCTTCTTCGGACGCCGATTTTTCCAATGTCCACGTTCCTTACAGTAGTTGCAAATATCTATGGGATTAATATAATGGTCCCTCGATTTGGATCTTCCTCTGCCTTTGTTTCGTTGTTATTCTTATGCAACCGACGACCCCCTGAATTTCTCGAATTCATCACAACCAGGCCACTAGAATTATCGAACTAGTTCCTGAAGCCTTGTGTGAAGCTCACGCGTATGGAGTCTTGACCGACTTCTTCTAGACTGATTGTTTCTTTTCCAACAACAAATGAATTCACAAAATTTTCATACGAAGGAGGTAAAGAAACAAGTAATATAAGGCTGCATCCTCATCATCAATTTTGACATCCACATTCCGTAAATCCATCAAAATTGAATTCAAATCATCAAGGTGGTCTTTTAATGACTTACCTTCATCCATTCGGAGAGAGAACAGACGTTGCTTTAAAAGCAACTTATTCGTCAGAGATTTCGTCATGTAAAGACTCTCCAACTTGACCACAGACTGCTGCAGATTCTTCATCTGCTACTTCACAAATAATTTCATCGACAAACAGAGCGAGAATTGTCGAATGAGCTTTCTCCTCCATGATAGCCAACTCATATTCTTCTATGGTCACAAATTGTTTCTCGAAGCGGAGCCCGGATCCCTTCTTGTTTCAACAACGCACACATCTTGATGCGCCACGATCGAAATTATTTTTGCCAGTGAATTTATCAATCTTCATGGTGTGTGATGACATCTTTGCTCTAGAATAGATTCCCACAGACGAACCGAAAGCTCGATACCAATTTGTTAGGAATAATGAAGCAAAGAAACAGAAAACAGAAAATCACACCACAAACAGGAACACCGATTTACGTGGTTCACCCCCAGAATAGGATTACGTCCACGGGCACGGCGAATAATTCACTATATCAAAGAGAGGAGTACAGATTACGAAATTCAGATTGCCAGGATATTCGGATGGCACGGAACAAATTACGAAAAAAACGAACAGATGGCGAGAGAGAACAGTTACTACACGGCTGACAGATTGCGGAACAGGTACCCCGAAACAGATTTGCTGCAGAATGCCAAGCAAGACAAATGGTACACAGATCGGATCCCACAGGCGTGGGAGACAGACAGCTTCGGATGTTACAGATCCAGATCCCACGGATGGGAGACTCCGTCGCACGCCGCAGCTTACACGAGAGGGGAGAGGGAGTACGGCGCCGTGCTCACCGAAAAGAGAGAGAAAGCGAGTAGGGTTCGGTCGTCGCTTATATACCCAAAAACAAAACATTCAGCGCGGCTTTCCAATTAACCGTTTTGAGTTTCCTTTATGTCACCTCACACAATGTAAAATACTTCATTTGAATTTGAATTTCATCCTTAATTGCACTTTGAGTTAAGAGTTGATGCTTATTCCTTGTCCAAATGACTTTCCTCTATAAAGGAACAAATAAGCCGCCATATTAATGATTCCAACGCCAAAATTTGGGCCTGGTCGGGTAAATAAGGCTTTATTCGACCTTCACTCTACCAGGAAGGATGTTTTCTTCTATGATGCTTTAAGACTCCAAATGTACAAAAAATGTAAGCTTCACCCGACCTTCACCCAACCCACCTTAAAATTCATCGTCGTGGTCTTTAGGTCTTTAAGATTCCAATTATCTTATGGTGATCTGGTCAATTCTTCCGTGATTCCCGATTCCTGTCAAAACATAATAAAAATACCACAAAAACTCCAAGAAATTTTCTGTTATGGGTTAAAGTATGAAAATGTGATAATGTAGCTTAATTGAGTAATAAATGTCACAAAAGAGTATAAACATGTACCCAAAGTGGCCCTAAAAATGTAGTAATTAAAAATCCCCCTGATCAGTCGGCGACTGCATCTCATTACCGCCGTGATGGGAAAACCTGTGTTGATGCACAGGCCGATGGTCACACCTCTACACGATCACGGACACTTTATTTTTTTTTCCATTGCCTTCGTATTTCTTCAATTTATTTCTTTGTCCTTGTTTGGCTCCAATTAGGTCCAAAATGTTCTAAAAACCTATAAGATCACACATAACACTCCAAAACACAAAAGAAAAGGAATATAACATACTAATATATTTTACATCAAAAATGGATCAATAAAGAGTAAAATTGTGGGTATATATATATATATATATATATATATATATATATATATATATATAACTCATTAGTTTAGTATGGCGAATCCATGTAGGATTCATGATTCGTTTTTAAAAATAATGGGTCTCATATTAATTTTAAATTATTTAATTTATGAATTGTATTTTGAAAATAGGAAAGCTATTTTAAAAAACTATTTGTAACTATTTTATTTTTTTAAATCCAAACTCAATTTTGGTAGGAGACCAAAATAATTGTTTTTTACTTTTCTTCTACTTCATTATCTAGGTCCATTATATTATTTTTTAAAAAAAATTATGGGATCCAATTTTTAGAAAACACGCCATTTTCTATTTTTATCAACTAGATTTTCTTTAAATTTAGACTTCAATAGGAACTCCGACAAAAAAAATTAGAATATATAAAACAAAAACCCAAAAACACGTACAAACAGACATTTAGGACTTGTTTAGTACGAGTTATGATTTATATGTATTATGTTGGAGTTTGTGTTAAATTCTAATGTAAAAATAATTTTTGTTTTATATGAGATGAAGTATGTTTTAAAAAGAATATTTAAAAAAATTGGGTCACATAACAAATATAAAAAAATATTGTAAACTCAAATAATAAAGTAAACGAAAAGAAAAAATAAAAGGTAAAAAATAAAAAAAAATATTTTTGTTTCCAACCAAAATTGAGTTTAAATTTAAAATAAAAAACAATTAGAAAAAAAAATTAAACTAGTTATAAAGCGTTTATTTGGTATACAGTGTTTTCAAAATCGGTTTTAAAAATTGTGGGCCTAATGTGAGTTCACTCAAATTTAATAATAATATATATTTGAAAACTATTTTTTAAAATAATGTTCATATAGTTGTTTTTAAAAATTATTTCTCACTATTTTTTGTTTTCAAATTTAAACTCAATTCTATCAAGAGATTTAAATATATTTTTTTTACTTTTTCTCTATTTTATTACTTTGGCCCATCAAATATTATTTTTTTAAAAAACTTAATTTTAACAAATACACACTCTTTTTAAAACATATTCTTTTCTTACTAAACACAAATTATTTTCAAATTACAATTCAATATAAACTCTAACGAATTAGAAAATAAAATATAAAATTAAAACTTATACTAAACATATTCAAATACACATATTTTAAAATTAAATATATTTAAATTTACATGTATACTTGTTCCACAGTGGGCCATATTCATATTAGTTAAATTAAATAGCCTTAATTCTCAGCTAAATTTTAGTTAAATTCATTTGGCCTTAGTGGTTTGAGATGAATCACTTTATTCTGAACTCATCCCGTTTAAAAAAATTATATTTTAAATTTTTCTCGAATCCGATTACATTGACCTGAAATACGTTTCAATAGAATCAGATACCCAACAAACATACTATATTACCTTATATATATAAATTTAAAACGAATTATTAAACTCATCACAAATTATTAAATTCACTCGAAATTTAATTATATTAATTTTAAACTCGTCCAAAACCAGACGAATATCTGATTTAATCTGTCAGATCGCCATCCCTACATAGCCTCATTCATATCCACAATTATGTAGATATGATTTTTTGGAAATCTGCGTGGGCCGGATTCAATTAGCATTTTGCACCCACGTTTGATGTGTACTTTTTTACTCTTCATAGGTTGATAGATTGACGCGTTACAATTCTAATGGTGGGGCTGGAAATAGAATATGTTAGTGGTTCCTGCTCCAATGAGACGTTAAGCTACAGAACTGCCGGGAGTTAAGTAAAAGCATAGATGTCGATGTACAGTAGTACCTTTGGCTTTTGCATGGCGTGTCATTTAGCTTTTGTTTTATACTTTTATTTTAAAAGAGATAAATACTATCATGAAAAAATAGTAAATACGATACTGAGGTGTGCTAAGTGCCAACCGCCCAGCAAAACGCACTGATACTAGATTGAAATTATCCACCGATTCATGGTTAGGATTCACATGATAGCTGATGTATTTGGATGCATAGAACTATTAATTGTATTTATGACAGATGACGTGTTTTATTAATTTTTATCTTTATCGATTGTTGCATTAGCGGAATTGACGTGTTTATTTCGATTTGAGATAAATTTCAATTTGGAATGAATTTAAATTCGGTCAAGTAGGACTTGATTCGTGAAATAAGAATTTCGGTTCGAAAAATAGAAACTTCGATTCAAAAAAATAAGACTTATGGTTCGAAAAAATAAGAATTTCAATTCATGAAATAAGGACTTCGGTTCAAAAACGATGTCTTCGGTTCGAAAAAATAAAGACTTTAGTTCGAAAAATAAGGACTTTGGTTTGAGAAATATTGCTATTTCTCAAAATGAATCATAAAATCGAATTAAATCAATATCCCCTACCTACGGGTTTATAAGTTCTGTGAACCGTAATTTCAGTGAAATCTTCAAATGGTCATTTTTTGCGCACAAGGGACTATTTTGGGCCCTTTTTTGTGATTTGTAGCTATCAATGAGAGTTACAACGTCCAAATGTCCATATGGGGTTTGTTGCTCTCACATTTGCAAAAAACACACTCTTTTCCCTTCAAATCCTAATTTTCGTAGATTATTGTATTTTTTTAGTTCATTCGTTCGTCGGATGACGTACTTAATGCATAGAATAATACTTGTTTAAGAAATTTAAACATTTCCTAAACCGAATCGATTTAAATACTATCATGTTTTTGTCATTCGGCCGCGTATTGTTATGACACAGCATGTAGTGATTTTTCACCCATGTTGGATGTCTCGCTAGAATAACACGTTGGACCAACACATAAATCCAAATCTAAATCAGGTAAAATCATCCGGTCAAAAATATTAATTTCACTTGTCACACCCGAGTTCGACTATGGGTTGTATATGCATGGAACATAAAACATGTAACCGATGTATATTGAAAGGCTCCTAGTAGTTGACGTCAAAGTTTTATATGAACTTGCTTGAGTTTAGACGCGTCAATATGGTAAAGTTTGAGAAGCATGTCGCTAATTGAGAACTTGACTATGAAGAATATATTTGTATCATACCCCGAGTTTGGGGACAAGTTATATGTGCGTGGGGCATTGCAAAACATGTAGTTGGTACACAACAAAAAATTCCAGGTAATTGTTGGTATAGAAGTTTTGTATGGAGCCTCATCGAGTTTAAATATACTAATCGATTGAGTACGGGATGCACGCCGCCAATGAAGGATTTGGTTGTAAGAAAGGCTTTAGATAGTCAGGAACTAGAGTTATTCCCCTCATGAGTCTAATCAGTGAAGTTGGCCCATCAAGGGTGCCACATGAATCATGTTGCGTAGTGAAAAAATCTGAATCCATGATACAACCAAGGTACAATTGATGCTAAATTAAGTAATGTAAAGTAATTAAACGTTTGGCCCTCTAATACATTGGTAAAGAAAAATGATTAGATAAATTAATCAGATTGGCAACAAAATACTGATGTATTATAATCATACTTACCGATGATTGATATGTGTAAAAATATTAAAATATTATCTACTATCAACATGTTTATACATTAGCATTCGACTGTCAATCCAGTTAAATCATCTAGCTTCAAATCAGGAGATTGCTAAATACATATACAAACGTTTTAGTAGGGGTAAGAAATGCATATAATATAAACATATATAGTTTAATTTTAATTTTTATAAATTAAAATAATCATTTAATTATGTTTTTTTATAAATTTATATGTTATTGAAATTACATGATAAGTAATCTGTAATAACATATTATATCATGGAGGAAAAAATAAATAAATCACATACATTCACATTAGCAACCAGCTGATTACACGTTTCATTTGTCATTTTGAGTATTATATTATTTTTAGCACACTTTTTTTATATAAAAATAAATTAAATAAGCCACGCTATCGGATCGGCCTCACATGCCGAACTAACTTATCAAAGTGCTATAAACTTTCTAAGAACATGCTCCCTGATGTATCACTGAGCCTCCCCTTTTTATTTTTGTAACATTCTCAGTGGTGGACCATGGATAAAAAGCCACATTGACATTAACGCCACGCCTATAGTGTTCATGGCACACAGGCAACCACGCTTTTGGTTTTATTTCATCCCTTAAAGGGTCATGGAAATGGCACCAAACCCCAGTTCCCATAAGCTTGATTATAATTATACAGGTGACCATCATTTGCAACCACCCAAATGCATTCGGTCTGGCATCGATCGGCATCGCGGGTATACGAGTAGGCATCAAAATGATGCCACTTTGTGTCCTCCAGCTGCACGTCGCAGAAGAACAATGTGGTGCCCCAGAAGTTGACAGAAAACACCCAGTCCGTCTCGAATCCGTACGGAACAACGTGGTACCCAAGGTCATCATCCTTGGACTGACAGTGCACGTTCATGCTCTTCCCGCGCCCCATCCGATTCATGACGCGCACACGAACCTTGGCAAAAACAGCTGATTTTGATAGGCTTGTTAGGATGATGAAGAAAAGGATGAAAGTTTTTAAGGCTATGCTGCTCATGTTTGTGATCCGGCCCTTCGGTTTTTGTTATTATTTTGTTTTGCTTTTTTGGATGGTTGGAATGGATGCATGGCTAATGGCCAGTTTTTTTTTTATATATATAAGAAAGGACCCGGCTGTGTTTGCATGTCCAAGCAAAAGCATATGACTAGCTACCCCTCTTTTCAGCTTTAGTTTTTCATGAAACAATTGTACATGCCTTTGTTGTCGCTTGCTCCCCAGTTGTCTTTCGCATTGTCTTCACAGTAATGACATTCTAGTAACTATCATACATAATTGGGACGATCTTGGCTCTGTTCCTACAAGTGATAGTGATGGTCCCCTGTGGTTTCCAACGAAACTTTTGAAAACTGACTGATTAACCAAACACATGATTCGTGGTGATGCATTATTTATACCAAGAACAGTACATATATTACATGAGCCAAACTCAAGTTTAGGGGTTCCCAGAATCATGATACATACGAACTCTCGTGCCTTCTTAAAACCCAACTGGAACAAACTCAGAACCATATACTTATCGCACAATCCTCACGACCTTGATTTGGCATTTGCATGCAGCCACACCTAGGCATGGAATGTAACAAATGTCCAACACTGCTTTAATACAGAATTAGCCAAGAATGAGTTGCCGGCAACCATATATGGCTGCAGGGCCATCCCTTCACACATTATGTTTGCTGCGACAATCTGCAGCTCCCAGCCACATGGCAGGCATCACCGTACCATGCCTCCTGCTGCCCAACATGTCAGGGAGAGTGTGGACGGAGTGCCCCGGAGCGTTTAACAAGCAGGAGGAATCAACATCTTTCTGGGATCGCATACTAGTCACTGGCGCGCCTGAAATATTTGGCCCATTAATTTTTGGGTCTATGAACAAGCTCAAATTTTCATTCTCGCATTGCAATACATCAGCGTTCTGAGACGCAGTGGCCTTGGAGAGTTGTCCACCAATTTCATTACCTCCACCCCCGGGATTTTTTGTGTTCAAGAACCGACCACCACAGCCTCTTGGTCGGCGCAGTGCATGGAGATGACGCGATTCATGCATATATGGCTGTGGAAATGACTGAAAAACTTAGGAATCATTCTAAGAGGGCAGGGTTAGAAAATTTTGCAGACAGAAAAGATCATCTAGTGGATGATATTTTTTTTGTAAGTTTTCAAAAATAAAAGCCTTTTTTTGTGTAGAACTCTACATGAACAAAAAATCCAAACATTTGTTGAAACAAAAACTGTAAGAAAGAGCAATAAAAGTCATTGACAATCCAGAATAGGACATCAGAGGTGCTTGAGGGCAAGCTTTGAATGAAGGGAATGGAAGGGAGGAGAAAGGTTGTCCACCAATCTCTGTTGCAACCTTCATTCCCTCCCCACTTTACTCAATCCAGACTAGCCCCAAACCACCTCAGGAATCAATTAAACAACAAAGCTCTGACAAAATTTCCAGAATTAGAGTGAAGATAATGTTCCACATAAAGCATAAGATGATACTTAGGTGCTGATAACGTTCTCATCACTTTTGGAAAAAATAACAACATTCTCATCAGGTATATTTAAGTGCAACGTTCTCATCAGATATATTCAAGTGCACACTTTGGTTATAGGATTTATTGGGGCAGCTAGGACAGCAGTATAATAATATAAAGAATTTACTAGTATCCATCGTATCATAAGAATTTCTATCTCATAGCCACATCATATATATATTTTCCTTCCGCCAAAATGCAAAATTGATACATATTTGCTGTGAGAAAAACAAATTAAGATACATACCTTATGCACTTTGAACACTTTATTCTTCAATTTTGCCTTGGCACGGCACTGCCTACGCCTGATAATTCCATGGTATTGTTTCGCATTCACATATATTGGTCCCTTATCGGTTGTCAAGTTCAAGGGCAGCTTAAGACGCCCCTAATTATTTTCCCGGAGGAATAATATAATTCATTAAATGTCCAAATGGCACATAGCCATCAATAATAGCAAAAGCAAGGGAAATTGCACACTATTTGTTTACAGCGTATGATTTCTTTTTTAAAAATCTAAATGATGGCAAGGCTACAAAACAGGGTGATCAACTGTACAACTTGAGGCCCAAAAGTTGACAATCTTCCATAGCAGTGGCATGGATGTTTGGCACTGATCTATCGTTGTACGTTTAGAAACACAGAGAAAACAATTATTTATTAATTTATTTTGATGAACAGAAACTAACTACGGTTAGTCAATTAGTAACAATTACTTCTCTAAAAGGAACATACCATATGCTGACCAAATCCTAGCTCCAAGCAGGGTTGATACTCCAGTATATTTAATTGGTTAGGAAAGGCCATCTGAAGTTTCAGCTGGTTTGGTCCATCCCCTTAATTTACGGCCACAATGAAAATATATTGATTAGTGGTAGTCAAACTAGAATTTTCAATCTTAAATGTCACATATATGCATTTGAAAGCCATCAACTTCTTTTTGCATATCTATGATTATTTATTTGAGTTAACCGTGCTCTCACAATGATAATTCTTGAACAAGCTCCACATGTACTGCATATCTAAAAAAAAATTGTATTGATTTGAGTTAAACTGTGTTTATCACAATGGTTAGTCTTGAACAAGCTCCAAATGTATTGTGTTCAAGTTTATATTCATAGATACACGCACCAAATATAATCAGTACTGGTATTCCTTGTCTCATGGATACAAGCTTAGCAATATGTCTCCCTGCAAGCTTACACCAACTCCTTTTACAACATTAGGCTGAGTTTTAGACAGTCGCAGAGCAAAATGCCTACAAGAAGAGTTCTTGAAATAGGAAGGCGAGAAGTATAAAATTATAGACACAACCATGACATGCAAAACCACCACCATCCAATCATAAACATAAAATTGAAATGGGCTGAATTAACAGTAAACATACCCAATCGAGTTGCATTCCCTTCGTCTATTCCTTGTCCCTCCCCCAGTTTCCTGTGATTAAGGACAATGATTGGATCTACGCCATGGCCTCCGGGTTCCATAGATGAAGACTTTAGTTGAACAACCGGTTCTCCATAATATGGTTGGGTCCCAACGACACTCCTCCAGGGCGAAGAGGGGAACTGCCCTGTCAAATTTTGGGCAGCCCCTTTAGATGTTTTCTCATACCCAATATGCATCACTGATTGATCACATATTCCCTATCAATCACACAGTTTGATTATTCACGATAACTGCTGTTGTTCAAATTAATTATTAAAATTTTCCAGCGTTTAAGTAAACCTAAGAGAGAGAGAGAGAGAGAGAGAGAGAGAGAGATGAAAAAGCGTTAAGCAAACCCAATTGATTCACGGATTTAAATAGAATGATTAGAACGTATCCCTAAAAAAGACAACTAAGTTTTAAGCATACAAAGATTATTATTATTTCACAGGTAGTTTTAGTAGCAACACAGCAAAAGACTAAGCAGAGACAGGGAACAGAGAATAAGTTGATGAAGAATAGATTAGAACAATTTTATTAAAAAAAAAACAAATATAACGCAATGGTGAAAATATGAAAAGAAAACAGAAACGTGCATTTTTAGAGAAGACAAAACTAATCAAAAACAAATTTGAAAACCCCAAATTACAAAACAGCGGTCAAAAGAGAAACTAAAATATCAGAAATGGAGCGAAACCCAACAAGACCCTTAGTGATTATAAAGGAGAAGGAAGAAGAACAGAGTTGGCGCTCACAACAGCTACTCAGTTGGCAGTAGCAGCACCTCTCCGAATCCCACATGGCAGATACGTACAATCTGAAGCAACAATACTAAGGAGATCAGATGGGGCGAAGCGCGGTGGTATGCGGACAAAACACGACAGCAACTAATGGGCTGAGCATTTGGTGTTGTGCTCTCGTGTAAGGTCCTATTTGTCCATAATTTATTAATAAAATGACCATCAGAAGCTTTAACCCGATGAAGGCAATCATTTTTTTTCATGGGCAGTTTTGGTAGCAACACACAAAAGAGAGAAGACAAAAAAAGTAAACAAAAAGCACGAAGCAGTGATTCAAAGAGCTCAGAGCCGAGAAAGAGAAAACCATAACATCAGAAATGGAACAAAATTAACCACCCAACAAGACAACAAGGTCGTGTACTGCTACCATAAAGGAGGAAGAAAGAAAGAAGGAAGAACAGAGCTTGGCACTCACAGTCACAGCAGCAACTTGGTAGCAGAACAGCCCCGAATCCCACATGTCAGCCGTGCACAATTTGAAGCCTAGAAATACAAGCCATCAGGGAGGGGAGGGGACAAGAAAGCGAGAAAGGGAGCGAGTGGTGCGCGGACAAGTGTAACGGAATCGTACATGGAATGGAAGCAAACAATAAGTTGGGCACAGTGGAGTTTTGTCGCGTCAAATTATTGATATTTTAGCAATAAAATAAGTAACGTCAAATCTGTTATCCTCCACCACCATGCCGTTCCCTGTCGACACTCGTACGTCCACTATAATAATAATAATAATAATTTTATAAATATTTTATTCCCAACAAAATGGATTTCTAGTTCACAAATAATATTCATTTAAGGGAGATTCGAGATTCCACCAACGCCTTTTCCTTCTTCTAATATGCAACAAGCAATCACGAACTGAATTGGAAATGCCCAAGAAAGGTACAAATTAAATATAATAAAGGGAAGGGGACCCGAGACTGAGAACATGCACCACATGTCGGCCGGAACCATGATAAGCTGCCGCATGCCTCAATCCTCATCTCGACGGCGCGCTCTCAAAATCCTTTGAAAAACAAGATCAACCCCCACGGAGCTCCCTGTCGGACCAACCGACACCACAAAAAATGCCATTCTTCGGCTGCCACGCGTACCACATCGGTCATCCACCATCGCCCCCGCGCCCCACGTACCTCCCAGTTCCCCACAAGTCCTTCAACAATCCACCAGTCCATTAACTGTGTGTGTGTGTTTGGTTGTTATAATAATAATAAAAAAAAGCATGAAAAACAAGGATTAAGGAAAAACTCATTTTCTTGTGTTGAATTTTTTTAAGATAATTAAAATAGTAAGATTTGTTATTTGTTAAAAAAATTATGTAATTATAAACATAAGAATAAAATTAATATTTTGAACACTATTATTTTTTTTAGACCATCTCCACCCATCATGCTAAAAGGTCAAATTTAACGCTAAAAAAGCAAAAAAAGTGTTTCCAACCATACACTAAATGATGCGTGAATTATGACAGAATAGTATCAAATTTGATGGTTGTACTATTTTCTTAAATTATTTTTAAAATATTTAATTTATATAATAAATATATTAATTTAATTAATATGTGTGTACTTTTATTAATAAAATTTATTTTATAAGTTTATTTTTTAATTAATTAAAGAAAGTAAATAGAATATGATGATTTAAATGGAAAATATATTTTATATAGAGTAAAATTTAGAGTAATATTGTATTGAAAATAATAGTTAAAAATTACTCTATTTTAAGTACAAAAATTATACTAAAATAAAGTAATAGGTTAGAGATAATTAAAACTTTTTTTTAATCTCACTTAAACAAAAACAATTACTTTTAAAGTCTTTTCCTATTTCAACCAAAACAACCCATCTTTTTTCGCATTTTTTTAAATTTTATCCACAACAATTTCATGTCCGGCCCATATTGTTGGCATTTCATGATGGGAAAAGCCCCATTTCATTGGACCTCTAACCACCTAGCAACAGCCAACAGCCGTGGCTTCTCCAACCCACAGCACAGACATAAGACAAAAGAGAGTCAGAGAGCACGATATGCCAGGCTGACATTTTTTGGACTAGTGTGTGTTTGTTCACCTTCCTGAGAATTGGTGAGCGCCTTGCGTCTTCAATCTGTACAATTGGATCGATCATCGTTTAGAGGTCTTAAATAGAGCAAGTTTAGGAATTTTTGAGTCGCCAGATTGGGTGAGATTTCTCGTTGATGTGAATAGTGTTGTTGTATGTCTCTAGTTATGTACGGAGAATGCTTGTTATTTCAATTTTTGGTGATGGTGAAATTTTGGGTGGGTTTCGAAATCGGCCCCGGGTTTTCCACGTTAAATTTGGTATGCCTTTGTGTTGTTTTGTGGCCAATAATTTGTTAGAATTATTGCTCTATTAGTTTGGTTTTTAATAAGTTCATTTAGAGCACAGAAAATTCGTATTTGTTCTGTTGAGAGACTGTTGGTTATATGTAAAAATTTATATTTTGTGTCCTTTTAAGTTAGTTATCATATATTATTTAATTTTTATATTAGATTTGCTTATATTAACAACCTGTATGAAAGATTTAATTGTTACAATCAATCTAAATCGTGCTGCGTTAAAAATATTTTAAATAAACACATAAGTAAATACACAAAATTATTAAAACACTTTATATTAGTCCGAGGTGAACACCCTCTGTACAAATTAAAGGTTCGATTAATACTATATTTTCCAAGTTCACAATAAACTACTCCAGTCTGAGTGTCAACTGAAAATTCAGTTATTTCATTTGAGGAGGCTCGATCGACATGGAAAGTTTGATGATGGTGAAAATTTGAGTTGACTCTGAAATTGGTTCCATAGTTTTACATCTCACATCAAGGTGGTTTGGAACATTTGAGTCTCATGAATTAGTACTATGTATTATAATCTGTATCACATAATTAAATTTGAAATAAAACACAACTCCTGGACACTATACTCATCAGTTTATAATGCTTGTAAATTAAGGAAACCTTTTTGGCTCTACTCAATTTCTTTCATCCATCCATATCTTCATCGATCTAGAGAGAGCTGTCGGTCGAGAGCTTGAGTTTCGCAATCGATTGGGATAGGGCTTCGTCGATCAATTGCATGGGGGGTGTTTGAGTGATCGATATTGAGGAGTAGGAGAGATATGATCGTTCCATCAAGAAATCTAGGAGAGACCATGGATTCCATCACGTAATGTACTCACTTTCACATAAATTTTCTGTTCTCATTTACAAAGTATTTAAAGCGTATACTCTTGTATTTAAATATTGAAGTAGGATTCCCACCAAAGCCCATATTTTCATTCCCTCGTATTGAATATTACTTCCCCGAATAAAATCCAAATAAAAGCATATAACCCACTTTCAAATGTCATTGGGTTCATTCATATGCCCACCAATGAAATTAAATGCTCCCACTTAGACTCCACAATTATATTTTTATTGTATTTTTTTTCTGAAAAAACATGAAACTTTTGATTAAAGTGCATTGCGCTCCAGCACCAGTAGTAATTTCCTGCTTGTGAGAATTATTCCCCTAGATGGAACTTATTAACCCTGCTTGTGAGAATTAACAAAAAAATGTATTTATAAAAACATATTTCAATTTTTTTATGATAAAAATCATAATCAGTTTAAGTGTTGAGCCCAAACTGATCCATTGTCGTTTGAAAGCTATTCTCTAATGTCTTGTTAATTTGTTTATAGAAATAACTAATATAATTAAGGTAGTCAACGGTATTAATAATCCATATATATATATATATAAATCTTTTGGTGATATTGAAGGGTGAAATTATAAATATCAAGAATGTTTTTTTTGTACCTTTTCTGCCCCTCATAAATGATAAACCTAACGGGACAATTTTTAAATGATGGTCTTACGCTGACACAAAGTGAGCCCTATTAAATTTGATATAAATATTTATAGTACAACGAAATTAATATCGTTCACCAGTAAGTACCCTTTATCTGACCAAAAGTCGTCTCACGTCAACCAGTCTCAATATCCTTCTCTGGGTTATATAATATATATATATACATATATATTCTGGAGCAACCTTACAATATCGGAGAACAGAAACACATAGTGAGAGTCCGCAAGAAAGCGAGACTCACCACGTTTTCATTGAGAGAGAGAGAGAGAGAGAGAGAGAGAGCCATGACCAGGAAGAAGGTGAAGCTGGCTTGGATAGTCAACGACGCGGCGCGGAAGGCGAGCCTCAAGAAGCGCCGAGCGAGCCTGGTAAAGAAGGTGCGGGAGCTAGTGACACTCTGCGGTGTTCGAGCGTGCATCATCATCTACAGTCCCGACGAGGTCAAGCCGTCGACCTGGCCGGAGTCAGGAGATGAGATACACGCGCTGCTGTCGATGCTCCAGAGAGTGCCGGAGCTGGAGCGCACGAAGAAGATGATGGACCAGGAGGGCTACATCAAGGACCGCCTGGCTCGAGCCTACGCACAGCTCCGCAAACAGCAGCGCAAGAACAAGGAGGAGGACGCGAAATATATTATGGGACACATCGTGAACAGCCGCCGACAGGTCGACAGCCTCAAGGTCCACGAGCTCGAGGGCGTCATGTGGTGGCTCCAGGAACGGGGGAAGGAGATACGCCAGCGCGTGGAGTTCCCTCGGCAGCGGCAGCAGCAGCAGCTCCCTTACACGCTCTCTACTCCGGCCGCAGCAGTCTCCGCCTCACTACCCCAGCGTTTGGGGGCAGCGTCGGGGGGAGGGATGGTTGCAGGGGCCCAGCAACGCGCAGGTGGATACGATGTGGGATGAGTGGTTCACGGAGATAATGACTCCCATGGCCGCAGAGAGCAGCGCCGCCGCGGCCTCAGCCTCCTCCGATAGGATGGAATGCTTTGGAGGAGAAGACCCGAGGGTGGCCCCCGCGCAGCTGCAGAATAATGATGTGATGCAGTTTGGGCTGCCACGGTTTAATTTTTACAATAAGGCTGCTACCTGGCCAAGTAATTTTTCTTCTTGAATGAGTGTTCGATCGTTTGCGCTATAACCAAGGATTAGGGTTCAAGTTGAATATTGGTCGGTCGATATAGATATGATCATAACAATTTCAATATCTAGATATAAATAGTGTTTGTTTGCCGTGTGCATGGAATATGTGACTGGTGACACTAATTGGTGAGCAGTAGTGAGCTAATTAATGCTCGGTTGTGGGTGAGATAATCGTCTGTTTTCTCTAAGTCCTTTGCTTTTATTTCCTGTTGTTTTTCTTCTAGCTACTTCTTTTAATTATACCTTGTTTTCCTTTCAGATTAATGGAACAGGTTCATTATGCTAATTTGAATCTCTTTTAATTTGCACTATATATTTTCCTCTCACAAATAAGGCTTTAATTTGTTAAGATTTATAATCACAGGATTTATAATCTCATATTGAAATTGACTGGCATTATAATTGCTAAGTAAGATCATGCCATAAGGCAATGTACAATTGGCCAGAGCTAAAGATTTGCACTTTTTACTACTAATATATAGTTACATAAGCTTTTTGGTTATTGATTATTTAAATTTATTAGATTTATTGTTTTTAAAAATAATTCTATTTTTAAAAATAATATTTTCTTATCAAATAATAATATGATTAAATCAAAATGAATTAAATCCATAATAATTTCATATATAGCTTTCTAATATATATAGTGGGAAAGCCCAAGATTATCCTAATTAAACTGGTTTGGACCAATTTTTATCATTTGGGGTTGATTTTCTGTAGTTACTAGAAAAATCAATTGCTTCAAGTCGTTTTTAAGATCAGGCAAACACATTTACCTATTTGCTTGCTGCTAGCATTCCCACACGTACACCCGCATTTTCCTATTGTAACAAAAATTTAACTTGTATAATAAAATAACTAATAAGCATACAAAAATACATAATTGATATAGGTGTTTAAATAAATTTAAATTTTAACTAAAAAAAAAACTAAAATATGCACAAAGTTTCCTATGATGACATTACATTATCATATTTGGCTGATCAAATTGAAAAAATCTATTTACATGTATATTGCATATACTTTTTATGTCATTGGCGATTAATATAAATAAAAAATTTAAAATAATAATGTCTATTCAATGACAATAAAATTATCACAGCAGATTTTACATGCATAAAATAATTGAGGCCAGCTAAATTATATTTAAAATAAAATAATTGTTTCTCATTTCTCCTTGGCTGCTGCACGCTCACCCCAACATGTCACACTAGCAGGGCCAGCCCGAGGGGGAAGCCTAATAAGCAACTGCCTAGAGCACCCATCAAAATCCAATAAAAGGAGGCACATTTTGGTCCGCGGCTAGGGCACCATTCGATTTTAGCCTCCACTCCACTCTCCACGACATGAGCATCCACCATAGGCTTACAACACACGGATGAGAGACGCCGAACAACATTACACGCACACACAAGCGTAGTCCGCCTCTACGCATCTTGGTTGCACCATCTCCGTTCGCCGACCCCGCCGTCGTTGATGTTGCGTCTCCACTGAGCCCGGTCCAACAACGGGCAATGACGAACCATCACAAACGGCCTCGGCCCTAGTTTCTCCCCAAACCGTCAACAGACGGGGGCGGCGGCATCCAATGCCGCCTCCCGTTCTCCTTTTGTTGCCAGCCCTAACAAGCTAGCTTGCATTTGGATCAGTCCTTATGGGCCGGCCTTTGGTCTTTATATTCTACCGAGTCTACTTTTTTGGCAAGTCTAGTTCTATTTCTTTTATTGTTTCTTAAATTTTCCTTGTAGCTAGGCTTTGGGCTTGTATTTATATTGTTCTGCCCCGCATGGGCTAACATTTGCTCATGTGTGGGTTTTCTTTATCTGGGTCAGGGTTAGATTACCCTTTGCCCAATGTACTTGTTGTTTTTCTTATTAATAAAGTCTTATTTTCTAAAAAAAAAGTTGACAATTATTTGATATTTTTAAATATATTTTTAAATGAGTTTTTTATTATGATCATGAGAATTTTTTAGTAGACGTAATATATTGTCTCTATCATATTCTACACATTCATAATCGCTATTAGTTGTTGCTCTAACACCCATTCATAAGCTCATAGAAGTAAAGCAATGATTAAAATTTGAAAACTAAGTTTTTTATTATATTTGATAGTTGTAGATTTTAGTTTATAATTTCTGTAAATTTTAAATACATTATGAAAATTTTAAAGTTGACTAACTAATTTTTTTTAAAAGAAATCAATAAGGCCACATTATTCAAAGCTTGCCTAGGGCATCCTATTTCTTAGGGTCGGCCCTGCATACTAGGTCTTTGCCTGTCCAAGTTGATGTACAAGTCACAAGACAATCATGCACGTACTATGCCACTATTTGTCGGTGCACCCATGACGCAGCCACGAACACTCATATAACACAACCCACGACACGTCGTGCCTCCATCAACATAATATTGTTGTAACGTAAACTTGTTCGGATTTTTTTTTTGTACCGAATTCTTGAGATAAACCATGAGCACATCATGGATAGATTTGTGGAGTGATTTATGGAGAGTATTTTGTGGAGAGATTTAGAGAGTGATTTATGGGGTGATTTGTGAAGTGATTTATGGTGTGTCTTTATTACTTAATGTGAAACGTATATCAGGATAATACTATTTGTTATATATAGACATAATAATAAAAAAGGAATATCGGAGTTTTCGGAGTTGCTCTTCTATTGTTTGTTGTTTGAGTGTTCTATCAAGAGAGAAAAAAAATTACGGCGTATTCCTTTTCACCTGATCTGTTTTTATTTGTTAATTTTGATACAAATTCCAACAAAGTGGTATCGGAGCATAAGCATTGAATTTGTATCCAAATTAGCAATATAGCATATCAGATCGAAGCTCTTGACGAGACGAATCCGATCGCACCAGAATCGTGCCGATCGGAGATTTGACGTCTCGCCACGCACCCTGGGAAGAGTGCTGCCCAAACCGAATTGACACACCAGGTCAACCGAGTTGGAGCCAAGTTGCCGACCCAGCAGCGGATTGAGACGCTTGACGTAGCCATCCAAGCGGGCTGAACTTGGAGTGATATGGCAAATGGTGTGGCAACCTTCCAAGTCCCAACACTCAACAACAATTATGACAATTGGAGTATTAAGATGAAGGCTCTCCTTGGAGCACACGATGTTTGGGATATTATTGAAAAAGGCTTTAACGAGCCATTAAATGAAGCTACTCTCACACACGATCAGGTTATAGCTTTGAAGGATTCCAAAAAGAGAAACAAGAAAGCTCTCTTCCTCATCTATCAAGCATTAGATGATGATGGTTTTGAAAATATTTCAAGTGCAACATCCGCCAAGCAAGCATGGGAAAGGTTGCAAACCTCTTACAAAGGAGTCGAAAAGGTGAAGAAGGTCTGTCTCCAAACACTAAGAGGTGAATTCGAATCCTTACACATGAAAGCATCTGAGTCCATTTCAGATTATTTCTCTAGAGTAGCAGTTGTTTCTAACCAATTGAAAAGAAATGGTGAGAAGATAGAAGATGTGAGAATAATAAAAAAGATACTCTGTTCATTGGATCCCAAATTTGAGCACATAGTCGTGACGATTGAAGAAACTGAAGACTTGGAGGAGATGACAATCGAGGAGCTCCAAGGATCATTATAAGCTTACGAAGAAAAGCATAAAAAAAAGCAAGGAATCACAGAACAACTCCTCAAAGTGCAACTCAAGGATACTTATGAAAACCAAAGGGATGATAGAAACCAATGTGGCCGAGGCAGAGGTAGAGGTCATGGACAAGGGGGAAGTCGTGGTCGTGGACGAGGTTGGAATTACAATAACAATTCCAACACGAAAGGAGAAAGCTCAACACGAGGCCGTGGAAGAGGCAATCCAAACTCGAGGTATGACAAATCTCAAGTTCGATGCTATAATTGTCAGAAGTTGGGGCATTATGCTTTAGAATGCAGAGCTCCCAACAGCAAAGTCGAAGAGAAGGCAAACTACGCGGAGGAAAAGACCGAGGAAAGAGGTGTGCTATTACTAGCATACAAAGACAGTAAGGAAGGCCAAGAGAACAACTAGTATCTTGACACGGGTGCAAGCAATCATATGTGTGGAAGAAGAAGTTTATTCATAGAGCTCAATGATTCGGTGAATGGCAATGTTTGTTTTGGAGATGATTCCAAAATATCAGTGAAAGGAAAAGGTAACATCCTTATTCGTGCAAGAGATGGTAGCCACCAATTAATTTCGAATGTTTACTATGTGCCTAATATGAAAAGCAACATTTTGAGTATGGGTTAACTCTTAGAAAAAGGCTATGATATTCACATGAAAGATCGTAGTCTTATTATAAGAGATGATAAAGGGGATTTAATTGCCAAGGTGCAAATGTCAAAGAATAGAATGTTTTCTTTGAATATTCAAAATGATGTAGCAAGGTGTCTTAAGACTTACTACAAAGATGCTTAATGGCTATGGCATCTGCGATTTGGGCATCTAAACTTTGGAGGATTAGAGCTATTATCCAAGAAGGAAATGGTGAGAGGTTTACCCTACATCAATCACTCTGACCAATTATGCAAGGGATGTTTACAAGGGAAGCAATTCAGGAAGAGCTTTTCAAAGGAATCAGACTCAAGAGCCAAGAAGCCACTTGAGCTTATTCATACCGATGTGTGTGGTCCAATTAAGCCAAGTTCTCTCGGTAATAGTAATTATTTCCTTCTCTTCATTGATGATTTTTCAAGAAAAACTTGGATATATTTCTTGAAGCGAAATCGAGGTTTTTTGGAGTATTCAAAAAGTTCAAAGCTATTGTGGAGAAAGAGAATGGCCATAAGATCAAGGCAATAAGATCCGACGAGAGGGGAGAATTCACATCTAATGAATTCCAAGAGTTCTACGAAGTGAATGGAATTCGACGCTCTCTAACTGTTCCTAGATCCCCCCAACAAAATGGCGTGGCGAAAGGAAGAACAGAACAATTCTTGACATGGTGCGAAGTATGCTCAAAAGCAAGAAACCGCCCAAGGAGTTTTGGGCGAAACGATGGCTTGTGCGGTCTATTTGTCCAACCGATCTCCAACTAGAAGTGTATTTGGAAAGACACCACAAGAAGCTTGGAGTGGAAGAAAGCCCGGGATCTCCCACCTAAGGGTCTTCGGAAGTATAGCTCATGTCCATGTTCCGGATGAAAGAAGAACAAAGCTAGATGATAAAAGCGAGAGTTTTATCTTCATCGGATATGATGCAAATTCGAAGGGTTACAAGTTGTACAATCCAAACAATAAAAGGATTGTGATTAGTCGAGATGTGATATTTGACGAAGAAGGAGAATGGGATGTTGACTCTTATACAGAAACTACAATTTCTTCCCTCGGTTTGAAGAAGATGAGCAAACAATAGAGGAGCAACAAGGTGAACCCCAACCAGAGCTTACAACACCACCAACATCACCAACAAAAACCACTCATGGAGGCTTATCACCCTCATCTTCGTCCGGTGGAAGTCAAAGTGAAAGAGAAGTGTCACGTACACGAACTCTTCAAGATCTCTATGAGGTAACCGAACGACAAGATATAACCTTACACTATTTTGTCTTTTTGCCGATCGTGAACCAGTGAGCTTTCAAGAAGTTGCACAAGAGAAAAAGTGACGGGATGCTATGGATGAAGAAATAAGGGCCATCGAGAAAAATGACACATGGGAACTTACCTCACTTCCAAAAGGACACAAGGCGATAGGTATCAAATGGGTGTACAAGACAAAGAAGAATGCTAAGGGAGAAGTTGAACGGAATAAGGCCGGACTAGTAGCAAAAGGCTTTAGTCAAAAGGCTGGAATAGACTATGAGGAGGTATTTGCTCCCGTTGCTCGTTTAGAGACTATTAGACTAATCATCTCTTTGACAGCTCAAAACAAGTGGAAGATACATCAAATGGATGTAAAATCCGCATTCCTAAATGGGGTACTTGAGGAAGAAGTCTACATTCGGCAACCATCAGGCTATGAAGTCAAAGGCCAAGAAGACAAGGTCTTGAAGTTGAAGAAAGCTCTTTATGGGTTGAAACAAGCACCAAGAGCATGGAATAATCGCATCGACAAGTACTTTCATTAAAATAACTTCACCAAGTGCCCATATGAACATGCTCTTTATGTAAAAGTCAAAGATGGAGACATTCGATCGTGTGTCTATACGTAGATGATCTCATCTTCACCGGGAATAGTCCAAGAATGTTTGACGAATTCAAGAAAGTGATGACCCAAGAGTTTGAGATGATTGACATTGGATTAATGGCATACTATCTCGGCATTAAGGTCAAGCAAAAGGCAGAAGGCATCTTTATTTCCCAAGAAAGCTATGCAAGGGAAATACTCAAGAAGTTTAGGATGGACAATTGTAAGTCGATGAGTACTCCGGTGGCATGCGGAGTTAAGCTATCTAAATATGATGAAGGTGAAAATGTAGATCCAACATTCTTCAAAAGTTTGGTTGGAAGCCTACGCTATTTAACGTGCACAAGACCGGACATTCTTTATGCGGTTGAACTTGTGAGTCGATACATGGAGAATCCAATAACCACCCACTTCAAGATCGCTAAAAGAATCCTACGCTATATCAAAGGTACAATCGATTTTGGCTTGTTATATTCATTTTCTAATGATTACAAACTTGTTGGATATAACGATAGTGATAGTGGTGGAGATATAGATGATCGAAAGAGCACATCAGGATTTGTATTTTTCCTGGGTGACACCGCATTTACGTGGATGTCGAAAAAGCAACCCATTGTCACTTTGTCCAGTGTGAAGCAGAATATGTTGCGGCTACTTCTTGTGTATATCATGCGGTTTGGCTGAGAAACTTATTGAAGGAACTAAGTATGACACAGGAAGAACCAACCCAAATACGCGTTGACAACAAGTCAACCATTGCATTAGCAAAGAATCCAGGTGTTCCATAATCGAAGCAAACATATTGATATCCGTTATCACTAGGGAATACATCACAAGAAAGGATGTTCAGGTGGAATATGTAAAGTCTCAAGATCAGATTGCGGATATTTTTACCAAACCACTCAAGTTTGAAGACTTTGCTCGATTAAGAAAATCACTTGGTATTATAAAACAAGTTTAAGAGGGGGTGTTGTAACGTAAACTTGTTCGGATATTTTTTTTGTACCGAATTCTTGAGATAAACCATGAGCACATCATGGATAGATTTGTGGAGTGATTTATGGAGAGTATTTTGTGGAGAAATTTAGAGAGTGATTTATGGGGTGATTTGTGAAATGATTTATGGTGTGTCTTTATTACTTAATGTGAAACGTATATCAGTATAATACTATTTGTTATATATAGACATAATAATAAAAAAGGAATATCGGAGTTTTCGGAGTTGCTCTTATATTGTTTGTTGTTTGAGTGTTCTATCAAGAGAGGAAAAAAAAATTACAGCGTATTCCTTTTCACCTGATCTGTTTTTATTTGTTAATTTTGATACAAATTTCAACAAATATTGCCTCCACCATTATGCCACCACTGCTACTGACCACTTAATTGGTGCTCCGATGATGCCTGCGATTCAATCAAAAGCCAGATCCAACACTTGGGGGGAACGCGGCGCTTAAAAAATGACGCCTGAACTTACACCTGTATTGGCATTCTGTAAATGCGGCCATAAGTTACAACTGTGCCGACATTTTAGAAATGCTGCCTGAAGTTAAACATGTGCCTGCATTCTACAAATGCCACCTGAAGCTGAAGCTATATCAGCATTCTATATGCCGCCTAAAGTTATAACTGTGCCAACATTCTAGAAATGCTTCCTGAAATTTCACATATTCCGTCATTATATTAACGCTGCCTCAAGTAATGACCTATTCCGACATTTTTATAAACGCTGACATATATACAATTATTTGTATTGTCATTAAAAAACGCTAGCACAATATCTATATATATTCACAAAAGTGGCGTTTTGAGATACGTTATGTCATATATGTACCAGCGTTTTTTTCATGTAGCATTTTCTGAACGCCGCCTAAGTAAAAACATTATGCACTGCACAGTACGTGAGTGCCTCTATGCAGGAACAGATACTTGAAGCTAAAACCAATCACAGAAAACAAAAGATGAATTCAAGTCAGGAGTGGGGTGCATCTTTCGAATAAAGAGTAGGCTGCGTTGATCTGAAGGGATAGAACTGTGGATGATTCATTGGGAAATCCAGAGTATATTCAGGGAGATCCAACACGTCCAGATTCGGCTTTATTTCAAAATCAATATTTGATAATTTCTTATTAATCTCCCTATTTTCATATATCAATATGCCATTATATATTGATAATGTACATCCCGATGACCCATAATTTTACCCCTGTAAAAATGTAAAATATGTATTAATGTACCTGACACCTAATAACATACATTTCATCTCCTTAATTCTCCTTAACATAGAATTTCTAATATATATATATATAATAGTTCGATCCTTGATGTAAAAATAATGCTACATTTTGGCCTGGTATATTATACGAGTAAATCGTATATGATAACATTTAATAACGTTATATTGATATTATTTTTAAAAAAAATAATTTATAATAATTTAATAACAGAAAAGTACTTCTTTGCAAATTAATTATATGTAATGTACGAAATAAGCTTTCCCTAATATAATTAAAGGGTGTTTAATGAACGTTTTCTTAATTTCACTTGTAATAATGAATATTTTATAGATATCTACCCTATAAAAATTAAAGCTTAAAGAAACGCGGTCATTTCAAAAAATAATATGTGAACATGTAATAAATCCGTCCACTGAATAAATAATTAATAATATGAAGTAAAATAAATTATGTTGCGAGTATCTGTCTACTTCTTTGCTGTGTAGTCTCTTGTAAAAACGAAATGTAAATTACTTGCAAAAATAAATAAATAAAAATAATAATGACGTCGGAACCACCCAGAGCAAAGGCGAATGATGTTGACAGTAATTAGTACCCTAGAGCGCCGGGTCGTGACCCTCTAATCAAACACCTGCAGTGGGTAACACCAGAGAGAGAGGGAGAGAGAGAGAGAGGAGTCGAGAAATTAAGATATCACTTTCAGTGCTATAGTGGGAAACACAGCAGTAGCCCATGATGACGAGGCGGAAGGTGAAGCTGGCCTGGATCAAGAGTGACACCGCACGCAAAGCGAGCCTGAAGAAGCGGAAAGCCTGCCTTGTGAAGATGGTGCAACAGCTGGTCACCCTCTGCGGGGTGCGGGCGAGCATCATCGTCTACAGTCCCGGCCAGGCCGACCCGGAGATCTGGCCTCCGTCGGTGGCCGAGGTGCGCGCCCTGGTGGAGAACCTTCTCAACATGCCCATGCAAGAGCGGTCCAAAAAAATGATGGACCAAGAGGGCTACATCAAGGAGTGCCTGTTGCGCTGCCGGGCCCAGTTCCGCAAGCTTCAGCGCCACACCATGCAGGAACATGCCAACCAGGTTATCGGAGAACTGATGAGAGGCCACCGACCGGTCGAAAGTCTAAACCTCTTCGAGCTCGAGGGTGCCAAGTTGTGGATCGAGGGGAGGAAAAGTGACGTCCTCGAGCGGTTGACCAGCCCCACCGCCTTGTCTCCTCTGCCCACTGCTTCCCGCTTTCATAACCCAGCTCCGGCGGCCATGCCCACATCGACGCCCTCCGTGGATGACAAGTGGATTTGGGAGGAGTTGTTCACGGGGAGGGACATGAGAAACGGCTTCCGAGGTGAAGCAGGAGGACAGGAGGAGGTCAGCCCCACGCAGCAACAGCAGCCGCCGCAACGGCATGAGGGGAATGTGGCGTTTGGGCTGCCCCCATTTGATGTCGACTGGCCTAACAATTTCTCCCCTTGAATATCTCTCTGTACCTTTGTCTGCCTGTCGCAGCTAAGCTAGGTACGTACCTACACTTATCGTTGATGATCAATTTCCATTTAGTCCGTCAAGTTGTATGCGTTCAGAAGAGTTTTGGAGTTACATTTTCTCTAAATGAAAGAAGTTGAAATTTAATTGTGTATTTAAATTCATATTACACAACATATGGACACTCACCTTGCAACTCTTTTGGCTTGCAATTATAAATTAAATATATTATATATTTATTTTAATTTTTAAATTTAAGAAATATAGGTGCGTGTAATATACAAATTTTGTTAGGTCATGAGTGATCCTAATGGAATGAATAAGTTACATACTTCAAAAATTCCGCAGAATAAATCAACACACCTTGCAACTCTTTTGGCTTGCAATTATTATTAAAAAGTGGAAAACAAGCAAAGTAAATGTTATTAAAATATTTTATTAACAAGAGAGTTATAATTTTCTGTTATTATTATAATATACACAAAGTTTCCTATCTATAGAGATATATATATATCGCTTCTTGATTCAGAAACCGTATAGTTGTTGGTCGCAATATACTTCATCTTACATATTTGGGAAGAGAATCTTAAATTGAGTTTTCAAATGATTTCTTTCTTTGGATCTTTGATTCAATTACATTAATATTTTTTTGAATTAGAATGTGTCACGTCATTATTTTACAATTTACCAGTGTAAGAGAACATATATATATTAGATGATGAAAATCCTCGAGTCAAACCGAGTTGCTGAACTCATATTCATCATACCTTTAAATATTATTCCATTGTTATTCATTGATTGTACTTCGTAATCGGAATAACTTTGATTCATGTAATCCTGATTCAAATGGATTTTTCTAATCCAAATTAACATGTTTTGCTAGTTTAAACGAATCTTTTGATTCATACAGGATATGCTAATCTAAATGAGTCTTCTCATTTCATTTATAATACGAACTCTTCATCTAGATCTGAATGACTTCTCAATTTCATTCAAAGATTTGAACAGCTTTTTCAATTCATTCATAACAATAACTTTATTCTCCCCCCGGATTAGAATGACTTGTTGAATAACTTTATTTTTTAAGTTTTCAAGAATATTTGCTAGTTTAATCAAAAAATTTATCCAACCAATTTTAAAAGAGCACTTTTAAGTGTATTTTTGATAAAATTTTAAAATTAAACCCAAATTTAAATGACTAAAAGAATACAATATTTAATGTTAAATTGAAAGAAAAGGATAATTTTAGTATTTTACATGTTAAATGTCTTATGAATAATTTAGGGTAATCCATTTTGTATTCGCGTGTTTTGTATGTAGTAATATATTTTTATTTTGTATATATTGATAAATTTATACTTTATGAAGAATATATATATAATCCTCCATTTTTACTTTTTTGAAATTGAATTTTAGTGGGACACTCTTCATTAATACACGCTGCTTTACACATAAATTCAATCGTATTGTGTATGTTTATGCTATGTACATAGAAAATGGACAACTCAATATAAAAGAGAAGTAAACAAATGAGTTGGAAATGATGATAAGCGTGTGTTTTGGATAAATAATAAAATTAGAATTCTAGCTTAGTGAGACTCTCTGCATTAATATCGGCATGTCATTTTCATTAATGCCAGTTTGGACTTGTATAATTGTGCGCTATCAAAGACTTAAAAAATGGTACCTTATGACACCGGTGTAATTTAAGAAACAAAAAGTACAATATAATTATTAATAAAATTTTAAAAAAAATTATAATTAATATACAGATTTCAATTTCAAGTATAATTTGTGATCATTGTAAATAAATTTATTGAAATATTTAGTTATTGCACTATCAATGCTCTTTCAGTTCTTAAAATAAATTATTGTATGTCTTATTTACACACCCCTCCTAAATTGTTTCCTTCTATAAAAAAATCAAAAAACAAAAATGACCCATATTGATTAGAGGAGGGAATTGTATTCTATTGTAGTTCATTTATTCGACTTTATCAAAATTATTATTCAAAATATTGAAGCAACGTATTAAATTCAAAGTTTCAAAATACATTCTAGTTTACCCAAAATGCTTCTTCCAAAGTGGACTTTGTAATATCTATCACTCTAACATAAATTGCTCTAAACTTAAGCATCCATATATTTTCTAAAGTTGACTTTGTAATTCATGTGCCATCGATGCAAAACTCAAGTTTTTTACCGTTGTTGGATCTCATTTTGTTCGGGTTGAACATATTAACCCATTGTAGATTTTATTTCTATTTGCCTACGCCATATATCTCGTCGAACAAGTTCATAAAGAGCTCCAACTACTAAGGAGTCATCACAGATTTAAAGTTGATGTTAAACCCTCATTTTACGCAAGTTGAATACACTATTACATTAGTAGGAAAGCTTAAAATTGAGAACCTCTCATACAAGCCCTTGAAGTGCCCCGAAGTTAGTATCAAATGATAAAGTAGAAAATTTGAAAACCAACGCACTTGACCACACCCAATTCGGAGCAAAAATAAAGAAGTTATAATCAAAATAGTTTTGGTCGCAAAAAGTCAAATTTGCCAAAAAAAACGATCAATGCCCCTAATCAAATGGCCTGAAAATATGACCATAGAAAATTTCCCAAAACATCAATTTAAGCATATACAAGACTCCCTAAAACATCCTTACAAAATGTCACAATTTGGTATTTTTGGTGGAGGTAAAACAAGTAATTAAAAGTTTAAAAAATGAATACTTGAAGACTTGAAGCCTTAGAGTCTTCGGGCCTCGAAGACCCAAAACCTTCGACCTTCGACCTGTTGACCTTCAAGTCTTCGACCTTCAAACCTAGCCTTCGACCCTTCGACCTACCAATACTTCAATCCTTTAACCTGCCAACACTCCGACTCTTTGACCTTCGTTGTTTAACCTTATATCCGAGAGCTCTTTGCGCAATTCATGAGACGCGTTTTTATTATATGGACATTGTCAGATATGCTTTTTAACGCCTGATGATCACTTGTACTAACAAAACACCAGAAAAAAGAACAATCACAAGTTGCATAAGTCATCACTCCACCCGACACATGGTAAAATCTTAGTAATAAAATAAAAAAAAGTAGCACATGAATCAATAAATGCATCAATCAATGAGATATAGCCAACCTATTTAAAAGCAAACCTTCTTTCCATGTGGAAAAAAAATGAATCCTCTCACCAAAAACAAAAGTCTGCAGCCATTCACCCAGCCTCTCACCGAGCTCCCTCACTTATCACTAAAAAAAAAAACCTGGTACCCATTATCGCTAGCTCTCTCTCTCTCTCTCTCTCTCTCTCTCTCTCTCTCTCTCTCTCTCTCTCTCTCTCTCTCTCTCTCTCTCTCTCTCTCTCTCTCTCTCTCTCTCTCTCTCTCTCTCTCTCTCTCACACACACAAAATCGCCAAACTTTTGTTTCTCATCATCTATTCGACAATCCCCCCCCCCCCCCCCCCAAGGACAAGTCCTCACCTCTCTCATTCCATCCATTCCCGACAGATTCCCGACCAACACCAAGAAAAAAAGGGCTGACTCAAAGCCTTCCTCTTCCATTTTTATATCTATTAATTCCCAACCAGGAAAATCTCTAATTATGTGTGTATAATCCTTATTTCATTATTCTTAATTATATTAAGCTACTTAAATTACAAAATAGCCTTCTATGCTTTCAACCTCCAAATTAAACATAATTATAGCCAAAACGATCATATCATTAACTATAACATTAATAGGGCATTATCAATACCAACTGGGGACTATTGTCTCCCATACTATGTCAAGTATGTTTCATCACAAATTTATTGTATCTTTAAAACTTAAGACTGCCATAATCAAAATTTTTACATAAATGACTTAATCTTCTTATATATGACTACACCCTGACAAACTTGTGTAGAAACCTATATTTAGATGGAGTTAAGAGATAGTATCCTGGATGTTTTTAAGAATATCTAAACAATGATGTGATTGTTGATACAAGCCTTTTGGTTGCAATTGAAATCAATTTGGCGGTTGAGGCTCTAAGAGATTATTTTAGTAATTTGGATGAATTATATATATCTTTTAAGGTATTTTAAATAAGAAGTTGTTATTATTAGTGTTATTATTATTAGTTTAAATAAAATAAATAAATCAATATAAATATATATTAATATCAAAGAAAAAAATGTATGTATTGTGCTCGATCTTCATTCTAGGATTGGTGAGAAAAAAAGGAATTTGGAATTTCAGGTATCTCAAGCAATTAGTTCTTTAAAGATTTATCTAGGTAAGTAGTTCTATGTCTCGTAACGATTAATTGAATTAAAATTATATGAATTCAGATAAAATTGTATATTTAAGATGAACCCTAGAATTTGGGTGTTTTATAAATTGAGGTCATATAACGAAATTGCTTCAACTATGATGTTAGGAATAATAAATCTTGCATGTCTATGTAGTTTATAGTTAAATACTTATTTAATTTTGGAGATATTATGTGAAAAGGGATTGTAGCAACTTCTTGGAATAAATTGATTGAAATTGGAATATAAATGGTGTTGATTGTGTTTGTGGCTTGTTAATGCACAAACTGGCTATATGATGTGACATTTGGGTATTTGGGACCTGTAAATTGGTTGGGTTTTAGGTAGACATAGATTATTCATCGAATCAAAAAAAAAAAAAGATTTCCATCGCATAGCTGGTGCAGCCGCACCTCTTGGTGTCGATGGTCGTGGAAGGCATGTTGCTACAACCACATATCATGAAGCCATGACCAGGCGAAGCGGTTGGGTTGTGGCCATATAGTTAGTGGCTGCAGCATGTGTTAGTTGTGGTTGCGGCGATTGCATGTGCTATGGGTGGCAGCCAGAGCGTGCTATTTTGCATTGTTTTGCTCAATTTGAGCTGTTTGGCGTGGTCTAGGTCATTTGGAACTCTAATTTTTTATATTTGAAACTTGTTATGATAAAATAGATTGTTATATAACTATATCTTATGTGAAAATCTTTAATAATTATTTTGATATGTATTAGTGTTCAATGTCATTATTGGATTATGTAAGCTTAAATTTTCCCATACTTCAATTGTGATCAGTTGTTAGCCTCCAAGCACTATATGATTATAACATAAATAGTGTTGATGCATTACAAAGATGGTTAGTTGTATGTAGGATGTGTTTAGGATGTGAAAATGGGTGGCAATCCCATTGTTTGATTATACGTGTGATGTAACTAAAAGTTAATTCAGATTTGTTGCTAAAATTTATGCTTAAAAGAAAGACATTGACTATAATTAAAGAAACCGTTTCTTTAGTTTTAAAGAAGGATTCTTTAAAAAAAATTATAGCTTTGGTGGTTCATTTTCATTTAGAGTTTCACCAAATAGGTATTAATTAAATTGTCTTTTTTAATGGTGACTTAAAAAAGAACGTTTACATAGACCGATTGGAATGTTAATTAACCGTAAGAAAGGATCATTTGGTATGCAAATTAAAGAATTCAATATATGAAATAAAACAAGTTTTTCAATAATGGTACCTTAAGTTTTAAATTTTTTTATTTTATAATAATACCCCAATAAACTCTCCCTGCCCTTCTTGCCCCTAAAACCCCATACCCTACAGATGTAAGGTTCGAACACACAACGTCACCATATATGAATATATGTCTCTATTACCATAACAACCTCGGGGTACAATGACACCTTAAATTTAATGATATCATTATATCATATGGTTTTATAAAGAACATTAATTATTAGTATATGAATTTATATTAAAGTCGGTGAGAGCACATTTATTATATTCATCTTATATTTTGATGATATTCTTCTTACTATAAATAATATTAGTTTGTTATATAATGTTAAAGAATTTCTCTTTAATAAACTTGTAATGAAAGATTTGGATGATATATCTTATATGATAATAATAGTAATATTTTGTGATCGATTATAAGAATTGTTAAGATAATCTCAAAGGGCTTACATCAATAAAGTATTATAGGGGTTTAAAATGAAAAAAAATGCTTTGCAAAGATAGTTTCATTTTAGAAATAAGAAAAGATTAATGAGATAAAATGTCTCCAAAATGATTCAAAATTAAATTAAGAAATGAAGTATAATCGGCCGGATATTAGTTTTATTATCGAAATGTTAGGCTAATATTAAACTAATTCAAAACATATCATTAGGAAGCTACAAGAAAAATACTTAAATATACAAGGCACTAAGAATTAAATACTCATATAAAAAAAATCAAATTATTTTGTGATGATTGGGTATTCAAATTTAAACTATTTATGCCAGTTATTATGTGTCAACTCCCCTGATAAAAATCCATAAAAATCCTTAATTAACCCATACTAATTAATACCTTATATTATAAATAAATAATAATAATCATAAATAAAAAAGACGAAGTTAGATCAAACTTGCATTATTTGTACGGTATTATCTTTTAATATCTTTCATTTGCATGGGGGCGCATGTGGATAAAAAGGACGGGCAAAAAGTGTCAGAGAAATAAACCACGGTAAGTGGAATCACAATCTTTGGAGGTTGGCTGTCCCTCTTTTTCGTCTGCGTACGCACGCGCTTAAACGACAACATTTATTTGATTATCTATGTTAAATTTTAATAAGAACTATATATTGACGGCGCCTCGTGGGTAATGAGTAATTACTATTTATAGTCGTCTTCGCCGCGTGCTAAGAAAAACGTTATGTCCACATTGCAAATGTTATTAAATCTTGATAAAATAAAAAGAGTTATTCATAAAAATTCAAAATTACATTGATTTAATTTAGCCAAATTAAAAGTTGTAAAGCAGAAATATGTTGAAAAGAAAAGTAAATTTATTTATATATTAATATTTTAAAAAAGTAAATAAACTTTTTTTATTAATAGTATACCTAATTAAATAAACTGTCACTGTAATATTTTTAATTCTTCACCTATTATAACTTCACCCCCTCGTGTATCCTACTTTCTATGTTAATCCATTCAAAGTAAAAATTATATGGCATGCACGTGTTGTATTTAATAGTTAGGAACTGCGTAAACTAAACCAGCCGTCGAGGTGTCGAAAGCAACCCAACATTAAGGAATTTGATTAGGAGATGTTGTTTTGTGAGGGTGAAATTATTTAGGCGTAAGATACAAGAAACACAAAACAGTTGACTTTCACAAATTTAATATTATTTTATTGGATGCACCGGTAAACACCTAGCGAAGGTAAGAAACTCACGTATTAATTAATTATTAGGAAGTGGGAAAAAATATAATTAATGCGACTCATTTGAATCCTCAAATACATGTTTCCTCGTTAAAATCTCCACCGATCAGCGCCTTTAATTTGCAAACACATCATCACCGAACAAATAATGTTTGTTTAGCCGTAATCGGGTTTGAAACCCAACTTGAACATGGTTGGTATTAATAATAATATTATTATTAATAATTAATCCAAGACCCATTTTGCCATTGACTTCTATATCCCAAATAGCTATGCGTGGTCCAAGGTACATGGCCATCCAAATCCATATTCTTTTCCCATCACCATGAACGCCACGGACGACACCGGAGGGTTCCTTAACTCTGGCAACATGGGCGGCTTCACCTACGGCATCGGAGTGTCTGTCGGAATCCTCCTACTCATCACCACCATCACCCTTGCCTCCTACTTTTGCGCCAGGGTTCAGCCCCCGCCCCTGCAGCACCCGCCGGGGTGGGTCTACCGCGGCGGCAGCCGCCACGGGCTTGATTCCGGGGGAGGAGCGGTGGCGATAAGCATCCCCGCGCCGCCAGAGAGGGGAGAAGACACCATAATGAACTGCCCCAAGCTGCTCTACTCCGAGGCCAAGCTGCGAAGCAAGGACTCCACTGCCACGTGTTGCTCTATCTGTTTGGCGGACTACAAGAGCAACGATGTGCTGCGGCTACTGCCGGACTGCGGCCACGTGTTCCACCATAGATGTGTTGACACATGGCTGCGACTCAATCCCACGTGCCCGGTGTGTCGAACGTCGCCGTTGCCAACGCCGCAGTCCACGCCGCTGTCGGAGGTGATGCCGCGCGCTGGCTAGCCAGCGGGCCGGATTGATATGAACAAATGAATGATCTCGTGAGTTTTTGTAGACTTTATATATATATATATATATATATATATAATGTTTTCTCTTAGTTGTTGGATCCAATGAATAGTGTCCCTTTGGCTCGTCTGATGTAGTCTAGAATTCAATTTCGTCATGCAGTGATTATGTATCATTATACACATTATTGAATTACACGGATATATATACAGGCCGATTCACGATTTCATGTCTTATTGTTCCAGTAAAAACTTGGTGGGGTTTGTTTTTTTATATATATAATTCGTGGGTTCCCTGACTGATATAGTAATATGGCCAGATTAGATGATATTGTGTGACGACAAATATGAGTATTCATTCCTAAGTTGCACTAGAACCTTTGTGGTTTAATTATTGTGGATCTATTATATATATATGTTGGAGGTGTACGTAGAATTATACGTTGAGAGGTGCACAAAATTCCTTTAAAAAAATTACTTTGTTTTAGTGTACTACATCCCTGTAGTTAGTGCAGAGAATTCAAATGCAATATAATATGTCTAATCATTGGGTGCTCGCGAATTAAACATTTGCTCTAATTGATATTAGAATTGAAGTTTGAATATTGAGTTTCCATGCAACACATCTGTATGACTAATTAACTAGTAGTGCTGGGTGATAAGCTTGAGTTCGATGTGGATCTTTTTGTGCTGGGTGATTTTTAAATTTCTTTGACATTTATTTTAAAAATCAACCGAATATTCGCATAGTATCTGTTATGTTTTTAAATTTCATGGTAATCTGATAGTTTATTTTATGCAAATTTAATTAAAAATAAATAAATAACTGTTACATAAAATTTTACAAAATATTATACGATCACTTGTGAAATAAATATCAACAAGATAATTATAGTCAAAACAAAGCAAATGGAAACAAGAGGGGCCATCCCCCTATTTTCTTTAAAAATAAGAAATTTACTTTTTTTAAAAGATAGCCCACGGATACCAAGCTCCTTAACCATTTAGTATATATTTAATTATAAATAGTTTTTTTGTTAATGCTGATCACTGATTTGTTCTTAAAAAAATAAATAAACGATAAAGATAATGATGCGTGTACACAGACTTACATTAAGAATTTCCCTTTTATTAATATAATATAAATACTATTTTGAATTTTCATGAAAATAAAATTAAATTATTTATTATCCCCCTAAATTTAAAATCATGGCTCCAACAATAGTGAAAAGTCATATGATACAGCTTTTTTGCGGATCCGCAACAAATTCAGGCTTTTGGGTGACACATATTTTATGTATATATTACCGTAGTTTCTCTCTTTTTAAAAAATATATTTACTTAAAAAAACACAAACTAATAATTTAAAAAAAGGATCCTCAAAATTCGTCCTGTTTATATTGTAAAATAATTGAAATGTTGGTCAATATAATAACAAATGAAGAAAAAATATATATGACTATGAATAATTCAACCGCGCGAAATTTTTATTATTGTAAAACAAAATTAAGAAACATGACAAGAGGCAGGATCCTGACCCTTCGATTTCTAGTGTGAATGTGATATGTGTTGCACATTTAGCAATCACAGCTAACGCAAATGCACAATGGAAGATGGCTAATCGTGAACAGAATCTGCCATTTATCGCACAAATAATATATTAATACTCGAGTAATTTATTTTTTTGAATATTTAAACTAACTCCACGTTAGCCAACTAATCTAAGATGCCACCGACAGTTTTCTTTTAAGGGATAATTTAATAGCTTGTATGTTGATGTCAAAAGTAACCCGCCCGACAAGCCATCGGGTCGGGCTCGGGTTGAACATGATTCATTCTGATAAAAAAAATTTAAATAAGTATAATAGAAAAACTGAAGGCCTGACCCAATCTATCCCGTCCCGAACTACCTAAACTCTCGGGTTGGGTTGGATTCGGGTTAGGCAATGCCCAAGCCCAACCCAACCCGTTGCCATTCTTATGTTCAATCTTACTTTAATAATATTTTTTTTCATTTTATTAACAATTATAAAGATTACATTTTTTCTATTATTTTAAAAAATATTTATAGACTAATTAGTGCTCAACTTGATCCATCTTTTTTTTAAGGAGAAACTATTTGTAATATTCGAAATGAACTTATTAGTATTCGGGTTTTCTATTTTTCTAGTGAAGTAAACCAATCGACGGGATAAATAACCGACAATGGAATAAAATGACTAGATAATTTTTTATATAAGTGCACCTGGTAGAATAAAAACAATAATATACAAACTATACCTACTTGTTTACAAAGCACAATCCATAAATAAAGTGAGAGACATAAAGAAGACATCAATGATGATAAATTATAGTTGAGTTATCATTTTTGTGTTTTTAGTGTCACTAGCAGAACTACAAACCCCCGAAGGGTCAAAGAATGAAATCTTGAATAGCTTATCAAACATTTGCAGACTTAAACACTCAAAGGGTTGAAGAATGAAATCCTTAATCATATCATGAACGAGCTGATTACGATTCAAAGACTCAAATGGTCAAGGTCGAAGACTCGTAAGGCTAGAAACATAAGCTAATGAGACTTAAAGTAGGTTAAACAAACATTTCACGAAGCAACTCAAACAATCAAAGAATCGAAGACACAAAGGTTGCAAAGCAAAGTTCTAACCTAGTGTAATATGAGCCTCACCGAAGTCTTTCATCCAAAAACTCGAAGAATTGAAGGGTGGAAGACCAATAAGAACTAGAATATGTTATCGAAGCCAACATTGTCAAGTACCAATCAGTCGGTTTCAATACAGATCTTAAGGCATGGAACCTATGAAGAATGTCATATTGTGAAATATGACATAGATCTTGTGAAATATGACATAGATCTTGTGAAATATTGATGAATGTCATCATTTATAGAAATGGAAGGAAGAAGAAATTGTGGAAAGAGAAAAGATTGTTCTACGTACGTTAGTTTGTATTTCAATGATTATAACTACAAGAATCAACACCATTTGATAGGTGCTTTCAAAGACTCGAAAAAGTGTTACAACGGAAATAATATGAAGCTTATACGCACTAGTTTTCATAAATGCATATATACATTCAGCTTTACAAGAGAAAATTAAGATCGAGCAATTAATGAATCAACATTCTGATAAAGGCCTTGTGCTAATACTTGTACCAACTGCATTAATCAGCTGCTCGTCTTTGCTCATGGCGTGCTCGTATTGGGTTGCTATCCGTGACGTGCCACGTGCACGTATCGTGTTGCACAAGATATCTTCTACCTCTAGGACTTTTTTTATATTTATTTTCTTTATCGTATTAAAAGTCTTTCTTTTTTTATTACTTTACTTTATTTAATTCATATTAGGATATTTTAGTATTTACTTTATTTTCTTAATTGTATTAGGTTTTCATTTCCTAGTTACTATAAATAAGTCTTGTATTTGGATATAATAAATCATCGAATTAGGCTTTTATCAATTATAAATTCTCATATTAGATGTTTATTCTTATTTCAACTTTTTCAATTTAATACTTGAATCGTTTAGGCTAAAATTTGAATAAATTTTATTATTCATCTCTAAGATCCTAATCAAAGTTATCAATACATTCTTTGAGGCGCTGTCACCACACATGGTGTGAACCAAATGCTAAAGTCAATCTGCGGTTCATGTCAAGTGGTGCTTGAATCGTCATCCATCTCGTATCTTAATTAGAGTACGTGTTCAAACTCGGCATGCCACAAACACTTTAAGAAGAACACACACTCCCCGCAGTAGTCATGCCACTAAAGTAGATAACTACATACAAACTCCCCCAAGCTTGTGGGCCAACGGAAGAAACACACACTCCCGCGCTAGTCATGCCACTAAAGTAGATAACTACATACAAACTCCCCCAAGCTTGTGGGGACTCAAGCCATTGGCTCCCATTTTTTTAAGCTAGCTAGACAATCAAGAAGGTGAGTTTTTATATTGATCGGACATATACTAACCTTCTTTTGAGGAGGATTATATACTATATGCGAGACAAATTAAAGCAGATCTCTGTTGGTCCCATTGAGCAAAACATACGTTCGGTTGTATCAAATGTCGAATGAAGGTTACATGACAAGCAAAAGCTTCGGAATGCAAATTGCCCTGACCGCATATGATATGTATATGGTGCTCTCACGTCATGCTACAACATCTTTTTCAAATCGGAGTTATTTACTTACAATGGTCGCACCAAACCGTAATCTAGAAATCATGGTCACCATTGTGAGAAAAAACCGCATCTATATTGGTCTAGGTGGCTGACTCTTTTCTTGCAGGAACTTCATGCGGCGAGTTTGCGCACTCATACATTATTTGTGTGTTTAACCTGCTTCTTCCGTGCACTTTGTTCCATTTCACGACGTACGCGAAAGCCGTCACCGAAACGAATACGTAATGGCAAGGTGAAAGCTAGAATAGTTTTAACTATATAGAGGCTTATATCCACTTTTTTTTTCGTGTTAAAAACAAACAAACAGGAACAAAAGGTTAATGAAAAAGAGCCTATTGGGATGTGATGTACCTTGTCGTGCTGAAAAAGGTTTCCCTAAAGCAATAATATGATGCGATTACATTACAAGAAAAAAAATTATAGTTTAGATCACACGTGTGAATTTGTGATATAACAATGAAACAATAAATAATAATAATAATAATAATAATAATAATAATAATAATAATAATAATAATAATAATAATAATAAAAGATCGAGTGGATAAGATTATCAACTTGAGAAATCCAGAATCGGGAACAAGACAGGATAGTGCCCTGATTAAAAACTCAAAATATATTTTGTGCGACACATATATTATTCCATGATTAGAGAATCAATCAATTGTCATAATTTCAGGGTTCGGTGATGGTAAATAAGTAATAACTCTTAATTTCAGGGTAGTCAAATTAAAATTTTAAGGGTAGTCCCCCAATCAATTGAACCCAATACAACTTTTCACACTATGCCTTTGATCTTATTATTTTTAATAACCGTGTGTATAAATAAATTTACACCATTCATAAATATTAAAAAATTTATTAAATTTATTTTTTTCAAAAATAATTATATTTTAAAAATAATATATCTAAACGGACTAATAATAATCACTAAATAATATATAGTTACATGTATGGTTGGGAGATTGTTGGAATAATTCCATCATATAGAGTCAAACATGTAAATATTAAATGTGTTGTGTTATATTTGGGAAAGCCTAAATTAAAGTAATCTAATTAAGATTTTAAATAAGACTTAAGGGTATAATTGTCATGAAATTAATGTGTAGATACTAAACTGCTATTTTTAATTTAATGAAGGGCCGAATTGAAAATAGCAAACACTATATATAGAAAGTTATGATTCTCAAATCACACGACGGCTTATTAGGTTTGTATCCCTATCGACTTAACTATTGAGAACAACGGTTCATAAGTGTCGTGCTAATTTGGAAGGTCACAACCCGTTAATCAAACTCCCTGATGAATTCATGTATGCTTCGATTTATTATTTCAGATCAAACAATCACTAGGCAAATAAAAATCCTGCAGTTTATTAAATTCTAACAATTGCTCTCAAGACCTGGAAGAACCTAAAAACGCAAAGACAAAAAACAAAAACAACACCACCAACAACAACAAACAACAACAAAAGCATCTGTTGTTAGGTATCGATCTCGGAACGTGTTTTCTATTTTTTTAATACCGAAAACGCGTCTTTTTTTACTTTTGGCATCTATTTCGAAAACAAATTTTTGAAAACAAAATATTTTCGAATACCGAAAAACGAAAATACTTTACGCGTGTTTTCATTTTTTTTCAACTTATTTTCATTTTTGCATGACGAAAATGCACGACGGATCCCCCTGCGCGACGCCGCGCTGCGCCCCTCGACGCCCCCGCTAGCCCCCCACTACAACGGATCCCCCCCTCACGCCCCTGCCGCAATGACGGCCGCATGACGACCCCCTGCGCACGACGCCTCCATGCTGCTAGATCTCTTCCCCCGTGTCACGGACCGAGGCTTATCCTAGCATACTTAGGCCATTTTGGGGTATTTTCCCTTTGTAAAGTGTTGTACTTAGCTTATAGAGTAAGTTGTAGAGATTTTAGATTTCGATCATATATGATGTCTCCTGGCGACATAGCCAAAAAAGTGTTAACATCTATATGTAGGGGAGTGATGTTGTAAAGCTTTCAAGCATTCAATACAATCGTTTGTTGCCTTCGTTTAAATCGATCTTCCGCTAAGCGCTTCCCCACACAATTGCTTTACAACGGATCGATGGGTTCCGATCCAAATGCGACGAGTTAGGCCGACCTAGCGTTCCTTCGTACGGGTGGGAACTAGGTGCCGCACGGGTTAAGCTGCTATAAAGGCTGACCCCGTGACAAGTGGTATCGAGCACGATTGGTGCTAAAGTTCGGTGGAACAATCAAAACTTCGAGACGGTGCAAAAAATGACAAACGGAGGATCTGTTGTCATTAGTGGTGGCGACCACGAAGGCCGCGATAAGGAGCACCACGCTAAGGAACGGAGGAGAGACAAGTCCGTTTCGAGGGAAACATGTCCGCTGGAGAGTCGACTAGCCAAATTGGAGTTGGCGTTAGCCGAACGGATGGAGGTGGTCGAGGAGCACACCGAAAGCATCGAAAAGCTGGACTCGAGAGGGTGAGGAAAGCTTTGGGAGGATGCAAGGGCTTCTCAACTCCGTCATGGACGACATGAACTCTCGATTTGAGGGCTTGAAGGGTTCTCTCATGTCCCAAATCCTGGCGATGCAAGAGGAAATCAAAGAGATCAAGGCGGATTGGTCTCTCTGTAAGATGGCGGTCACCCAAGGTGGCGTTGGCGGCCATTCCAGCTCTAAAATCGACGTGCCAAAGCCTAAGACCTATCTTGGGTCAAGGAATGCGAGGGAGTTAGACAACTTCCTCTCTGGACCATGGAGCAAGACTTCGATGCCTTGAACATCATCGACGAGGCAAAGAAGGTGAAGACCGCTCCACTATACTTAGTCGATTCGGCTATGGTGTGGTGGAGGCGACGATATACCGATAAGGAGAGCGGCCTATGTATCATTAATAACCGGGCGGATTTCAAGCGGGAGATCAAGGCCCAGTTCTATCCCCGAATGCGAAGACGAGTCCCAGGCGAAACTTCGGCGCCTTACCCACAAAGGCACGGTGTGGGAGTACGTCCGTGAATTTTCCGAGCCGATATTGGAGATCCCGGATATGTCCGCGAAGGATTCACTATTTTCCTTCATGGACGGATTGCAACAATGGGCGAAGTTGGAGTTGCGGCGGAGGAACGTGCAGGACCTGGCGTCGGCCATGGCGGTGGCCGAATCACTCATCGAATACAAGAAGCCGGAGAAGGCCACTAGCTCTTCATCGACTTCCAAGACGAACAGGTTCCACAAGGAGAAACGTGGGGGAGACAACCGGAGTGAAGGAAAAGGGAGACCCTTCCAACCGTCTAAGGACTTTCGCCCAAAACACTTCGCGAATGGTTCCAAGGACGGGGAGAAGCCAAGGATCTCCTGTTTCCTTTGTGAAGGCCCTCACAAGGCGTTCGAGTGCCCGAAGCGCTCCAAGCTCTCCGCGATGATCAACGAAGATGAAGAGAGGAATGCGAGGGATCCACAACTTGGTTCCTTGCAACTCCTCAATGCAATCAAGGCAAAGGTGGAGGTGCCACCATCCGGACGACGAAGGGGCGCATGTACGTGCTCGCTAAGGCCAATAACCTTGAAACTAAGGCCTTGGTGGACACGGGTGCGACCAACAACTTCATTAAGGTGGAAGAAGCTCGTAGAGCTTGGGGATAGTCTACAAAGAAGAAAAGGGCTGGCTGAAGGCGGTGAACTCCAGCGCCAGTCCAATCCATGGCGTGGCTCGAGGTGTCGAGCTAAGTATTGGCGAGTGGAGAGGCAAGGTGAATCTCTCCGTGGTGTCGATGGACGACTATCCCATGGTGTTGGGGATGGAGTTCGTTGACCAGGTGTGGGCAATTCCAATTCCTAGCACCAACACAATGTGCATCATGGACGAGGGGAAAACGTGCATGGTGAAGGTAATGCGGGAGGAAGAGCTCAAGGCGAAGTCTCTTTCGGCGCTCCAACTGTCTAAAGGAGTTAGGCGACAGGAGCCAACCTTCATTGCTATGGTGAAGGAAGGATGCCCAAGTGTTGGGAAGGAGCCCCCAACCGAAGTGAAGACGGTCCTTGAAGAGTTTGGGGACGTTATGCCACCCGAACTCCCCAAACAACTTCCGCCGAAGCGGGAGGTGGACCACAAGATCGAACTAGAGGCCGGTGCAAGGCCTCATCGCTGCGGTGCCCTATCGGATGGCACCACCTGGAGTTGGAGGAACTTCGGAAACAACTAAAGGACTTGTTAGATGCCGGATTCATTCGGCCATCCAAAGCGCTATTTGGAGCACCGGTGTTGTTCCAAAAGAAGCACGATGGGTCGATGCGGCCGTGCATTGACTATAAGGGCGCCGAACAAGATAACGGTGAAGAACAGCTACCCCATCCCACTAATATCCGACCTATTTGATCAACTTGGTGCTGCGAGATGGTTCTCAAAGCTAGACTTGCGGTCGGGATATTGGCAAGTGCGGATAGCCGAAGGTGATGAGGCAAAGACGGCGTGCGTCACAAGATATGGCTCTTACGAGTTCTTGGTGATGCCCTTTGGCCTCACAAACGCCCGCCACATTTCGTACGTTGATGAACCGGATCTTCCAACCATACTTGGATAGATTCGTCGTGGTGTACCTTGATGACATTGTCGTCTACAAGCAAAACCTTGGAGGAGCACAAGGCACACTTACGGCGGATTTTCCAAATCTTAAGGGAGAACCAACTCTTTGTAAAGAAAGAGAAATGTGACTTTGCGAAGAAGGAGGTGCCCTTCTTGGGTCACATCATTGGCGGCGGCAAACTAAAGATGGATAACAAGAAAGTGTTAGCCATCAAGGAATGGGAGACGCCCAAGAAAGTCCCTGAAATGCGTTCCTTCCTTGGCTTGGTTAACTACTATAGAAGATTCATCCGCGGCTATTCCCACATTGCCGCACCCTTGACTTGGAACTATTAAAGAAAAACAAGACTTGGGTGTGGGATGATGCTTGCCGAGAGGCATTCGAGAAGTTGAAGCAAGCCGTGACAAACGGACCGGTGATGGCACCGCCGGACCATACAAAGCCTTATGAAGTTCACACGGATGCTTCAGACTTTGCCATCGGTGGAGTTCTTATGCGGGAGGGGCATCCTGTAGCATATGAGAGCCGAAAACTTAATGGCACCGAACGGAGGTACGCGGTGCATGAAAAGGAGATGACGGCCGTTATGCATTGCCTTCGGGTGTGGAGGCATTATTTGCTAGGGTCCAAGTTCGTGGTGAAGACGGACAACATTGCTACGAGTTATTTCCTAACTCAAAGGAACTTAACTCGGAAGCAAGCACGGTGGCAAGGACTCCTAGCGGAAGTCGACTTTGTGCTCGAGTACAAACCGGGCACAAATAATGTGGTGGCCGATGCACTAAGTCGGAAGGCGGAACTTGCGGCCATTAGCCAACCACAATTCCCCCTGGTGGACAAATTAAAGGAAGGAATGGAGCATGACCCATTAGCCAAGTCCTTGGTGGAATGCGTCAAAGGCTGGGAAGACGCGGCGATTTTGGCTAAGGGATGACTTACTCCATACTCGAGGGGAACGGGTGTACGTTCCTAAATGGGGAAGTTTGAGGAGAGACATCCTCAAAGAATGTCACGACTCGCGGTAGGCTGGCCATCCCGGAGTCGATCGTACCTTGGCGTTGGTCGAACGGAGCTACTACCTGGCCTCAACTTTACGAGGACGTTCAAGTGTACGTGAGGACTTGTCTTGTGTGCCAACAAGACAAGATAGAGAATCGGCAATCGGCAGGACTGTTAGAACCTTTGCCTACTCCTGGAAAGACCTTGGGAGAGTGTTTCGATGGACTTCATTGTTTGTCTCCCAAGATCCGAAGGATGCGGTACGATCATTGTGGTGGTCGACCGATTCTCTAAGTACGGAGTTTTCATTCCAGCTCCGAAGGATCGCATCGCGACGACACGGCCCGACTATTCTTCAAGTACGTGGTGAAGTGCTGGGGCATTCCAAAGACAATTGTGAGCGATCGGGACTCACGATTCATCGGGCGGTTTTGGACCGAGCTGTTCCTGGATAATGGGTTCGGACTTAAACTTTTCAACAAGTTTCCACCCACAAACAGACGGCCAAACAGAACATGTCAATGGCTTATCTGGAGCTGCACCCGAGGCACTATGTGAGTGCTAATCAAAGAGATTGGGCCAAGTTACTGGACATAGCCAATTCTCATATAACTTGCAGAAGAGCGAGTCCACGAACGAGAGCCCGTTCGAACTCGCAATGGGCAAGCAACCATTGACGCCCACTTCCATCACTCGGGGGTACACTGGAAAGAGCCCCGTGGCGTTCAAGTTTGCAAAAGGATGGCATGAACAGACGGATCCCGGCCAGGGCATACTTGCACAAGGCGGCGAAGAAGATGAAGAAGTGGGCGGATCAACAAAGGAGGCCCTTGGAATTTCAGGAAGGAGACATGGTGATGCTCAAACTCCTTCCGCGCCAAACCAAAGCACTCGGACAATTGCATAAGGGTTTGGTGCGCCGATATGAGGGGCCTTTCAAAGTACTTAAGAGAGTTGGAAAGGTCTCATACAAACTGGACCTCCCGACTAGCTTACAAAGGCATCCGGTGTTCCACGTTAGTTTGCTCAAGCCTTACCACGAAGACTTGGAAGATACGAGCGGACAACGGGCGGTGCGGACACCAACAGCATCAACGGGCAAGACCTACGATAAAGAGATAGAGAAAATCCACTCTCGTAGAGTCGTGCCAAGAAGGGGCGTAGATCCAAGCCGGGTGGAGTACTACGTCCAATGGAAGAACAGGCCGGTTGAAGAGGCAAGCTGGGAGAAGGAAGAGGATCCTGGGGCAATTCTCCAAAGAGATTGAAGAGTACCAGGAAGAAACCGAACGCTACATCCAGCGTTCGACGAGTTCGAGAAAGCCGAAGACGCAACGAGGACGCCGCAAAATCGGGTGGGGGAGAATGTCACGGACCGAGGCTTATCCTAGCATACTTAGGCCATTTTGGGGTATTTTCCCTTTGTAAAGTGTTGTACTTAGCTTATAGAGTAAGTTGTAGAGATTTTAGATTTCGATCATATATGATGTCTCCTGGCGACATAGCCAAAAAAGTGTTAACATCTATATGTAGGGGAGTGATGTTGTAAAGCTTTCAAGCATTCAATACAATCGTTTGTTGCCTTCGTTTAAATCGATCTTCCGCTAAGCGCTTCCCTACACAATTGCTTTACAACGGATCGATGGGTTCCGATCCAAATGCGACAAGTTAGGCTGACCTAGCGTTCCTTCATACGGGTGGGAACTAGGTGCCGCACGGGTTAAGCTCGCTATAAAGGCCGACCCCGTGACACCCGCCACCTCCACCTCAAGCTAACGAAAAACAAAAACAAAAAACAACAACCAAACACCAAAAAACATTTTGGATGACAAATTTAAAAAATACGTGAGTATTAATTTTCAGAAATGAGACGCGGTGCCAAACATAGCAAAACGTTGTGTTACGTTTTTTACCAATTTCACAATCTCAGTCATGCACATTTCTCTCCCAACTTAACGACTAATTACACAATAAAAATGAAATAAGATAGCACCGTTGGTAACCCTATTTGGAAAGGCAACAAAAATTCTTTTTCGAGAACGATCCAAATGTATGGTAAAGGGGCTTACGTAACTGCTCTCCTACAATTGCAAGAAAATTGGAACACATTCTTTAGTTAGGACAGCTGGAGAAAATAGAATTACAAAAGCATAATGTACGAACATCCCTTTCAGGAGTGGCAAAACAAAAGGGAGCCATTACGAAGGTAAGCACAGGACATGGACATAGCACATGGACAACACAGAAGCTCCAAGCATGGAATCACAAGAAGCAAAAAAAACACCAACCCCTTTTCTCTTATTTTATGATATTCCGATTGACCACGTGACACATGGATGAAAAGAAGACAACCAAGTTAGAATAATCACACCTAACATGTACAGCAAAGGCTCCCCCCCTAGCTATCTGTTATTGCAACTTAAATGGTTCATGGCACTGCTTCCATTGGGTCAGTTCCAGGAATAGTCGCAGTTGCTTCCATTGGGAGAGTTTCCAACACGGGTGCAGTTGCTTCCGTCGGAAGATTTCCTGGCATGCCTGCACTTCCTTCCATGGAAAGAGCTTCTGGCAGAGGCTCCATTAAATGGGTGTAGTGGAATTCAATCTGTAGCCGCTGATGGAGGAGTGTGGAAGCCATTAAACCCTTCTTAATATCTGCCTGCAATTCCCTGATAGGAATGGCAGCCAAAAAGCTCTTTAAATACTCCTTGCAAGACTCCTTCCCTTGACAAACAACCTCCACTTCCTCGTCTTTGTCTGATTCTTCGGGGTTTGTCCCAAGTACCTCAGCTACAGAACCTCCTTCTTTCGGGTTTATCTGTTGTGCCTGTGAACTGTGGGATTCCACGGGATATGACTTTGCACCATTAGTCACTTTGCGAATTATTGTGTTCCTGTCAAACTTCAATATATAGGCCTGGTTGCATCCCTCATATAGTCTCTCTCCTAATGTGTCAATTATGTAGTAAGCCTCGGGTTCGACTTTAAGGACAAAAAAATGGTCATTCCAACTAATAATATAAACATGGGGCCCATTGCCACAAGGTAATTTTGATCTGGCATGGCTCATCTCTTCCCAGATGCTATCAAAGGACATGGCACCATGCAAAAATTCGAACTTGCCCTCATCCATCCCTTGTGGATGGAAAAACCCTATATATGATTTTTCAGAATCAACAGAAAGAGGGCGAATTTTGGCCTGGAGAACAGTTTCAAGATCAAAATGCTTGTCAGGGAACCGATCCCTGTAAGTTTCATTGGCACAGAGATTCCTCCATTCTAATGAGCCTTCTCCGATCAAACTATTGAATTGGGATTTTATGGGAAACTCATCTCCATTGCTTTGAAACCAATCAGCAATTACAGCAACCAAAGCTGTGCATGCACTCTCACCTGCTGCTTGCTCACTCCGCTGATCAATAGAAGCAAAAAAGACCTGAGTTTGAAGCTTCATGAGCCCATCACGGCTTACAACGTCTTTTTGCTCCCAACTTCCCACAGCAAAACAATCATCCCCAAACTCAGAGAGAGATGATCGATTTGCAGTTGAATCATCATCAGCCCTTCGCCACTGCACAAACAGTGACCAATACTTGTAATCAGAAATTTATCAGCTTAGGTTTGACAAAGGTTGAAAGGAATAAACTGCTGCGGTGTATCATAATCAATTGGGTTAATAATAGGCCACGGATCCACTTACAAAAACAAAAAACCATGTGCAAATTAGTAAAATAATCCACCATTTGAAAAGTAACAGAACTGTTACCGAAAAGGAAAGGTTCACAAAAATAACTTAGATCAAGGATTGGAAAGCAATGAAAAACAGAACCCCTACCCAAGAAATGATGGATTCGTCCGAGCTAAGCTGCCGGCGATCAAAATCAATATCATCCCCACCCTCTTCTCCATAAGCCTTCTTCAAAAGTGGCTCCCCTCTGGATTTCGGAGATCTAAAGCTTAACTTCCTTTTCCTCCATGACAAAATGCTGCGCTTCGAACTCTGCAACACTGATGGTTCAGATACTGAAGCAACTGAATCGTCAATGGGCAAACTCCCCATATCTGATTTGGGGCGGTTGTAATACATCAAATCTTCATCTTCTCCACCAATTCTTGTATTAGAGTAGAAAGATCCTCCAGCAAAATTAGCATGCGCCAGTGTTCCATAACTAAATGACTTTCTTGCACTGGAATCTTCATTGACATCATCAGATTCTCCGTCCTCAAAATCATCAAGTGAATCAGAATCAAATGGAGTGGTATACTCACCATCCGCACTCTTGCTAGAGCACCTTCCCTCACTACCCTCTTCCTCTGAGGATGCCCTCTTTGCTTTTCTGGATGAAACGTACTCCGTTAAAATTTTTACTCTTCTAAGGCCGGCTTTAATTGCGGAGAGCTCTTCTCTCTCTGTGTTTGTAGGTTCTACTGACTGTGGCGAAGATGGTACTAGAACTAGCGATCTCTGTACTGAACCAGTAGATGTGGGTTCTTGAGCGATTTGCAATTCCAATAAGGTGAGGGATATCTGGAGCATGGTAAGACTGATGTCAAAAATCCTATACAGCTAGCCAATTACCCACCAACAAAATATGAAATACGGTCCCAAAAATCATCAGAAAAGCAAGGCACTTACAGAAAGGGAAGGAAGAGGTTCTGAACTACAACTAGCTGACATGTTGAGGGGGAGAACTATTTCAAATTCCTTTTCTTCAACAGCTGAAGCAAATTGGGCGATGTTTAATGATGCCATCCCAAATGCAGGAACCTTACCCTTTGTCCCCTGCTTCAGACCCTGGATGAGAGGGTAGATATTATTGAGTTTTCTTAAACTTGTAATTACTTTAAACGTGTCATGATAGCCCCAAACGTAAACAGAGGGAAATTGACAAGCACTCAATACATCACCAACACTTGATTTCCAAGGAAAGCAAATAAAGCTCCTGCACAAACTTCAGCGTTCTTAAGAAACAGACGCACATGAAGCAGACGTAGAAATATGCCCCCATTAGCATGAATACGTGATTCAACTTTTTTTAAAGTTTAAAACAAGTATGACACGACAATGTTTCCGTATGCTAATAAAATCCCAATACCAAATCTGCACGAAAGCTGATTCTTCTCAATTCATAAAAGCCAAACTAATAGCAAAAAAGAAAAAGGGGAAGGGGGAAACGCAAGCCAGATCAAACAATGAGAGTTGAGCAATAAAATTTGGAATGGCATCAAAACGGATTGATGTGACATGACACCTTCATTTTCATAAATTCGATTAACACTTATGCCAACAAGAACAAAAGGCAAAGAAACTCTCCGATTTACTCTGATATAGACAACTGAAACATAAATAATATGAAAAGGAAACAAAATCGACCAAAAAAATAATAAAAGGAAAAAACAAGGACTCACATTCAATACGGTAAATGCTATTTCCCATGGATGGAAAACATTTTCCTTGTACCCAGAGAGATTGCAGACGGTATGGAACTCTTCGTCCCACGCGACGACACCGTTTGGTCCGACCGCCTCCTCTCTCGTGAAGTTCCTCCTCACCGTCCTCCTCAGCGTGCTCAGCGCAAGCTTCGGACCCTTCCACCTAATCTCCACCGCCAACCTCTGCTCCTCCTCGGCAGTTGCCTTGGCCTCCGCCTCCTCCGGCGCCGGAGAAGCAGCCTCCTGGCCCTTCTCCGGCAGGCCGGGCGCGAAACGCGGCGAATCGAAACCCTCGAGGCTCCTCAGGACGAGCTTCACCTCGTACTTCTTGGTCACCGGCGGCGGCGGCCACGGCCGCCATCGGATCATCTTCGCTACCATCACACACCAAGCCGAGTCGATCAAGAACCCTAGAAATGTCCCGCTTGCTCCTGAAATCACTCGATTGAAACCCCAGGGAGGGAGAGAGTTGTTCAGATCTTGAGAGATTTGATAAGACGAGTAGGGTGCAAATTGCAGGAAGAGAAGTGGTGTGCGTGTGTGGGGCAATTTGCCGTTACTGCCTGTCCGCAATAAAATAGGGAGAGATTTGAAGAGAGAGAGAGAGAGAGAGAGAGAGAGAGAGAGAGAGAGAGAGAGAGTATGTGTGTGAAAAAACGAAATGGATTAATTAGTATAAGAAAGTAGACGTACGTAGCCGACAGCAGAGAAGGACCGGGCTTTGTCGTGGTACATGAGGCTGTGTTTGGGGGAAAAAAACAAATTATTTGATAGACCGCGTAGCTGATGTGCTACGGCCAATCAGAAAATACACAACGTTCCAATTGACTGTGTTGTTTGGATTTCAATAATATTTAAACGTCTTGAATATATATATATATATATATATATATATAGATATACACACACACATGGTGATTGACATCACGATCTGTATCAAACGGTGTATATCACAGTATGATTTAATTATTCATCATTCGGTACTTGCTAAAATACTTTCTAGTTAATCAAGATTGAACAATCATGCGTACACTCCTTTTCTCTTTTATCATTTCCACGTATATATAAAGAAAAATAGCAAAGTACAATAAATACAAGTTCAGATTAAATTTTTATTTAATAGATATTATAACTATAAACGATCAAATAATAATACAATTTAGATCATTCAATTATAATCAAATAGTTATAATCACACTTATACTTAATTCTTTTGACATTAACATTACCATAGAGAGACACATGTGAACAAAAATATTTAAGAACGTTTAGTTTGTTTCATAGGTTAAAAAATATATGCTCTCATGTAACATTTGACGTAAATTATGGATGAATTTCATATTTATAATAAATGTTGACTACATCTCATTATAAATTTTGATATGATCAATTAAGTGGCAACCCAAATAATAACGTTTTATCTCGCACCTAAGCTTTTTCATTTACAACGTTTTTCAAAATATCAGGCTCATTTACTCTTATTTAGACTCCTTGAATGATTTACCAACAATGTAAGGCATAAAAGCATTTTTAATACAGTATGAGGTAAAAAAAAATTAGCTAAATATATATTTAGCTTGTTAGAGCATCTCCAGTCTTAAGCTAAAGCAAAAGCTAAAGTAATTTTTAACTAAAAATTATCTCTAATCCATTAGTTAAACCATTAGTAAAAGCAAAAAAAAAAATCAAATATGACTTTAGCTTTTGCTTTTCCCTGAGGATGTCATGTCGCAAATTATTATAAAGTACAATTTCGGTCTCTCCGCATCAGCTCGTCGCAACCTCGCTCCTATGACTACCCATGCACGCACGGCTATCCCCATAGTCGCCCCCGTTGCCCGTTGCTCCCCCCACCCCCCCTGCTCTCCCTGTCGCGCCCCCCACACCGTCGCCCCCCACCCTCATCACGCCCCCATGCGTTCTCTCCCGGCGCAACCCCCACCCCATCCCGTCGCCCTCCCTCGCGTCGCGCCAGCCCGATCTCCCGGATCCCATCCTCGCGTCGCGCGCCCCCCGCTCACGCGACAGCAAGCAACGACAAGTGACCCCCCCCCCCCCCCCCCCCCCAAAGCCGTTGTGCGTGCCCCCTTCCCAATGTTAGAGCAACATTAGTTAAAGTAGATTAGTTAAAGTAGCAAAAAAAATAGATGCTCTAACATTGGAGCAACATTAGTTAAAATAGTATTGTAGCAAGCTAAATGTAGCTTTAGCTACCTACTTTAATTAATAAAGATTGGAGATACTCTTAGATATATTATTAGTTAAAAATAATTTAAATAGTCTTAGTTAATTTTAATTATTTAAATGAACTTTTTATATATGATGCATTTTTTCTTATGAATCACAACACGATATGTGAGTATGATAAGGCGAAGACTGCGCGAAGCCAACTGTAAAAAGTATTTTTCAAAAAAAAAAGGTCTTATTATTTGTAGCACAACAACAAGGTCTCTTATGTTTTAAAAATATATTTTTAAAAAAAAGTCAAGTATATTGCATAAGTGATTGGATAAAAATATTTTCTCTTATATTAATATAAATAATTAATTAATAATAAATTAATATCAATATAATGATAATAGAATTATCCAAAGCTATTCTGCATGAACAGTACATCTATGTTACATTACTCATTTTTTAAAATTTAGGATTCAAATTAGTTTAGTTTCTAAAATATTTATGTGTTTCATATTAAAGATTTAATAAACTTATATAGAGTGTTTTAAAGCATGTTTGTTATATTTTTATTTGATGTAATAGTTATTTTTGTGTATAAAAAGCTAAAAATAACATAAAATTATTTTTATTTTAAATTTTTATTTTTAATATCAAAATTAACGTTGAGAATGAGAAGTAAAACCAACTTAACCAAACATTGCCGGCCCAAATATAGAATTTTTGTTATTAAAATTTTACACGGACAACAAAAAAACCGACCGTCGAGGTGAGGGTCTCAGAGTTGTATGATTACAACTCATGATTGAGCCCATTCTTTTTATTCAAATTAATTAAAATAATTAAATGATAATGAATTGAGTCAGCAAACCATTCCATGAGTTACATGAAACCATCTTGGATGCATCATGTTGAGTAAATTGTATCGGAATAAACTCTATTACACCTATGGTTTAAAAATAACTCAGTAACATCACTTTGTTACTGTTACATTTTTATTATTATTCTCTTTTGTAATTGTTGGCAGGAAAAATATATAATAAAAACTAAAAAAAATCCAGTCAATGTCCTATTCTTTTCTTCTTCTTTTTTGAAGTTTATTTTTATAGATCTCATTCATTAATGATATATAATATATAATTGATATTTTTTTGGAGTAGAACCTTCATTCGCCATATATAAATAAAATTGCCTCAAAATGAATAAAAAAACCAAAATAATAGCAAAGTCTAAATACCTAACATAATTCGAGTGCCTGAAACCAACATCTCAACATGAGCTTCAAAATAATTTTTGAATCTGATTACCTAACTAATGTATTCCTTGTCCATTTTGAATATTAAACATAGCGTCCATATTTGTGGAGAAGGGTTCTTTTATTTCATATGGAAATAAAATGAGTTTACCTTTAATCAAATTTATTAATTTTTCCAAAATTTGCTCCACTATCCCATTCAAAAGAATGTACCTTTTAGGGACCTTAATTATAATTTTATATTCACCTAATTCATTAAAAAATATTTCAAAATTTTCATTTGTTCATTGCCAAAAATCAAATTGTTATTTATGAACTTATTAGAACAAAGAGCTCAATATAGTTTCCATCCATTTCTCATCAATGAATTGGGGAAATAAAACATTTCAAGCTAATTTTAAACTTACTTTTTTTTGGCTGAGTAGACTACGTTACGTTGTGATAGATCCTTTTTTAGCCGTTTACTCTAATCATATTCTGCTATAAATAAAATGTGTCGTAAATCTTTATGGTGAATAAAAGGGATGATACAATTTCACTCACAACTCTCCAATTTTGTGCACTCCTATGCATGTATAGGCTTACGTGGGTCTTACATTGCAAGCTTCAAGTACGTTTTCCTGAACACGTTATCGATAATTGATTTTTTTTTACTTTCAATTTGTTTTCATTCTGCACCATGGCTTTTTTTGAAATCTTTTGAATGTTAATAATATTTGGAATACTTGGGAAGCGTTTTTTAAACTCTCAATAGCATAATTTTTTGCATTGACAATACAAAAATCCTCATATGAGGAAATAGATTTACTTTTAAATGTAACTATTCCTTTATGACTCTACAAAACCATGGTAGTATTCAATTAATTTATTATGAATTAATATAATAAAAGTACAAATATATCAATTACAATATGATACAAATTTATCTTACAACATGACATCTTTATCATTCACACATTTTCTAACATTGTCTTACCCAAATTGACATACATAAGGACCAAACAACATTTCATGAATTCCTTTCTCAAAGTTTAATTTTCAATTTTGATTCTATATGTGGTTTTTCTTTGATTCTAGCATTTGATAATGTTTTTGAGAGCGTTGCCTTCGAGATTCTAAGATAGTTTGGTTGAAGCTTTGTCTCGTCTATCGTTTCCTTCGTTATAGTGCTCCACCAAAGCTTTAACAAGTTTGATATTTTCTTTAGTAATCTATTTCCTTCTATCAAATCCTGAGAACCCATTTTAAACGAATTAATTAATATAAAAAATAAAGAACAATGATACATAAAATAATATAAAAAAATTATTAAGAAAAATATGCATACCAATATGGCTAACACCAACAATAAATATCAGCAACCAACACGCAAAGAAAATTTTCAATGTATAGCAATGGCATAATATTTGCCTAACCTTGAATTTATACGTAAATTTGAAAATAGTATGAAAAATATTTTAAAATTCAATTCAACCGGGTAGTGAATAAAACAAACACCAATAGCCAAGTTCAACAATTATCTAGTTCTTTGTATGGTATATTCTCTTTTTTTTTTTAAACATTTAGCCCACCTGTCTACTTGCTTTAATTTTGTCTATCTCAACTTATTTAGATCATCAAAAGCCATATGGAGCCCTACATGAGAATGTGCTTTTATCTAAAAATACATCTTTATTAAAAAGATGTTTAGCAATGAAAAAGGAAAAAAAAAACATATGAAGTTATAAGAAAATACAATAATAATTTCATTCAGAGAATGATTTAACGGATAGTGGTAATTAAGAATGTACATAATTAGTGAGGAAAAAATAACTTATATAATGAATGTACATATACTTTTTGTAAATAATAATTTATTATAACTCACACTCTATTCTATCCAAAATCCTCCATTTCTATCTCGCTAGGTGTTGAAATTGAACCCCCCAACTTCCTGTTGTGAAGTCACTAAACCAACCATCCAGACAAACTCGTGAGACTAAATGTATAAATATTACTCGGTGCAATGAATAACACAATCATATAAGACAACACGTTTAGTAGGAGATATATGGCTCCTTGTTGCATGGGAAAAAAACAATGAGAATTCCCAAATTATGCAGCAATTGCTGCATTCCTCCAAACATAATTCTGCATGGCTGATATGGCCAATTATCCCATACACAAATGAATAAGGAAAAAGAAAATATATTAAAAAAATACAATAATATAACAAAAACAATGAAGACAAAATAAAGAAAAGCAGGCAATGTTGTTGCTATTGGTGCTTGGGTGACGTTGTTGAGGAGAAGTGCTAGCGATCGAGCGATGACCACTGTAGAGGATTGTATTGTAAAGGAGTGATGGTCACAAGTTTTTCGAATGGTTAATTCTTTTTTTCTAATCCCTCCAGAAAGGATTAGTTAAGGCGTTCTTTTTTATTAGCTTTGCTAAGACAGAATATATGAGAGATTAATATTTTCAACGGAAATAACAATCCTATAAATAAATATTATTAAATATACTATTAGCTAATACTAATATTAACTAATTTAATTCTATAACTTAATATTATAAAATAACATAATATTTTATGTTTTGAGAGGCCCAAAACATAAAATATAAAGTGAACATGTATATCGGAGAATGTACTATTAAAAACAAAGGAGAATGTTATATCTTTTTTATAACTCGGGTTCATTCATTTAGACCCAGCTGGACTCCACAAAATTAGGTTGAATTGTTAAACTCAAACCGGTACACCCCAGATATTATTTATTGCATACTTTATTTATTTATTTATTATTATTATTGCATACTTGATATACAAGGTGATGACCCGCCGTGTTTGTCGATATGTATATATATATATATAATTACGTATAAGTTGATGACACGTTATATATTTTTTAAATAGAAATATAATGTATTCCCCATAAACCCATGCTGGAATCATATGTTTAATCGGTAAAAGATGTTGGTTTTTTAAAATTAAAAGTCAACTCGCACCATGATAGTTATTTGTTAGTGGGTATATCCGCATATGCATTTTGACACCTGTAAAACGTTAGTTTAAAATTATTGGGGGTAATTCAGAGAAAAAATATCTGATAAATTTTAAATTATTTATAAATGATTAAAATTAATTTAAACATATAACTTTTTTTTTAAAAAATATCTTTAAAAATAAAATAAATTCACTCGGCTGAAGGATCTTTGCGTCACCCTTCCAGCATCTCCCCGCCAAGCTTCCCTCCGGTCACCACCATTCACCGCCTGGTTAAACAACAGCTGATCGGCAGTAGTTTGAATGAGGACATCTACGCCAACCGGGCGGCAGCAGTCATCTTCCATGATTATAAAATAATATTTATTTTGCCAAATTCACAGTTAATTAGTCATTGATTCGGTGGTGACGGATTTATTTTAGATTTGATATTTATTTTAAAAATTAATCGAGTGAATATTCGTAAAATTTTAATAATTAATTTTTATATAAATTTAATTATAAAAAAATATGAAAATAAATAAATAAATTTTAATTTATTAAAATTTAGATTTTGATTGTGCACACCACCCCTTGTATTATTTTACTTGACCCACTTTTTTTTTTTTTGAACTTTCGTTCACTTTCTCGTTACAAAACCAAGAATTTCTTGTGTCGTTCAAAACATGCAGGGGCATGCATATAAATACAATTTCTACGAATTATAGCAATTCCCAACACGATATATATTATTTATAAATATGGAGAACAAGGGATAGAGACCGAACCATCATGAATAAAAAGCCTATGTATTTTTAAGTGGACAGCTCTGCAACTAGCAGCTGACATTTATATATAGAAATTGCTAAAAGCTACGTAGACGATGGACACTTTTCGTTCCTCAGCTCGTGGTGTAAAAAAGTGAGATTAAAGAGACGGACCGATACGTATTCGCATTGCTGTCAGTATCTGCCTCGCCTGCTGTCATCAACCATTACCAAGCTATGTAGTCATTTTCTTGAAGCATTCACGTATTTTTATATTTATTTCTTTTAAAAAATAAATAAATATTTTTATTAAATTAACCCTGTGATAATTTTTTTTGGAGTTTCCATGATGTCGTGTTTTCTTTGTTTTTTTTTTTTTTGTTTTCCTGACCACATGTGTACCACACGTGCGACGGAACGCGTGTGGGGTCCACGAATGTCGTGTGTGTGTGGACACACGTGGGAGGAAGGCGCGAATTAGAATTATTGGGTCGCACGCCACACCACTCAGCGTAACGCAATCGCCATCTGGCCCAGCTTCGCCGCTGATTCGCGTATACGCGTCCCGCGTCCACAGAGTGTGTTTAAGTATTCTTTCTTCTCTCGTTGCGGAAAAAACAATTATTTCATTTAACAATAACTACAAGTTTAGTGGCGGTCGGTCAACGGACGTGATGTCCATGATCACGAATCCATCATGATGACATGGTCATGCCTACTATCCGCATCATCCCATTTAAGCGCCTCCTCAGCGCATGAATCTCTCGGTCATTTTTTTCTTCATCATCAATCATCATCGGTTGTTGGGGCTGAATAAAACAAAATGAATGAACGAAATTGTGTTGTGTTTTTTTTTTTAAATGCATCACAAATTGTCAAACCATCAGAGGGCACAAACCAACCATCAGAGGCGGAGATAGTGGGACTGTGGGATGGACCGAGGCTATGAGGGTGACTTGTCATGCGAGTGATGTCACGGTCCATGCCATATGGTTACTTACTCATGCATAACCAACCAAGCAAGAACAATAACAAGAAGCATTCATATTTGTAAGTAAAAAAAGTATCCAGAGAAATAAAAAACAAATATTAGGAAAGTAGGTTATCTTCCATCAAACACACACACACACATAAATCAATTATATTTTTGGTTTGTTATATATAATTGTACTAAAAATATATATAGGTTATATTTATATTATATTTAAATTAGAAAAGTAAGTTTTCTTCTTCAAATAGTTTTTTTTGAGTTATTTTTTAAGTTTAATTCCAATAATATTCTTTATGTTATTTGTATTTATATTAATTTTTTTTTTTTAAAACCCACCCCTTCCATGTGTCACAACCCGAACAGCGTGGTCTTGGCGGGATATTTCTCAGTGGCACGATACAGGAATATATTCGTGTTACGTAAAGGAAAGGGGTTAGTTGAAAGCGTAGATGGTGCACGCGGAAGGTTCCAGGCGGTTCGTGGAGGAAAACGGATGGAACCCCTTCGGAGTTCGACGTGCCGACCCGATTGAATGCGGGGAGCACGCCGCTAGTCGAGGACTTGACGTTGAAGAAGGAATTTGGCCATCCTTACACAACCGGTGGGAACCGGAGCCGTTCTCTGATGAGCCCAGGTGGTAGGGCGAAACCGGTCTACGTGCGCTTCAACCCTCAAAGGCTAAACTTAGTGGACCGTGGATAGAGAAGCTAAGTGCCACAATGGGTTGAGAGGCGCAGAAACCCGACCCCGTGACAAGTGGTATCGAGCGACCGGCCCGTATCCTGAAGACTCGTCGAGCACTCTCGCGAGTAGCGTGATCCCAAGGTGGGAGCTCACAGAGGTGAGTCGACCGATAGTGTCTTGCACACCTTGCGTCCATAGAGTTGGAGTATCCTAGAGTGTGATACGAGTTGGGCAAGGGAGTACGACGGAGCGCGTCGGAGCGATCTTGGAAGCCTCATATCCTTTGAACATTGGGCGAGCGGGAGAGCACCTTGGTAAAGGTGTTGCATCGCCTGCGGGGAAGCGATGTCCAACTTGTTGACATTGGGCGAATGGGAGGGCGTCGAGGTAACAATGCCATTGACTGCGAGGAAGCGATGTCGACAAGCGCAACGAGGACGTTGTGAGGATTGGGTGGAGGAGAATGTCACGACCCGAGCAGTGTGGTGTTGGCGGGACGTTTCTCGGTGGCACGATACAGGAATGTATTCGTGCTACGTAAAGGAGAGGGGTTGGTTGAAAGCGTAGATGATGCACACGGAAGGTTCCCAGCGGTTCGTGGAGGAAAACGGATGGAACCCCTTCGGAGTTCGGACGTACCGACCCGGTTGAATGCGGGGAGCACGCCGCTAGTCAAGGACTTGACGTTGAAGAAGGGATTTGGCCATCCTTACACAAACCTGGTTGGGAACTGGAGCCGTTCTCCTGATGAGCCCAGGTGGTAGGGCAAAACCGGTCTACGTGCGCTTCAACCCTCAAAGGCTAAACTTAACGGACCGTGGATAGAGAAGCTAAGTGCCACAATGGGTTGAGAGGCGCAGGAAACCCGACCCCGTGACAAGTGGTATCGAGCCAGGACCGGCTCGTATCCTGAAGACTCGCCGAGCACTCTCGCGAGTAGTGTGATCCCAAGGTGGGAGCTTACGGAGGTGAGTCAACCGATAGTGTCTTGCATGCCTTGCGTTTATAGAGTTGAAGTATCCTAAAGTGTGATACGGAGTTGGGCAAGGGAGTACGACGATGCGTGTCGGAGCGATCTTGGAAGCCTCCTATCCTTTGGACATTGGGCGAGCGGGAGAGCACCTTGGTAAAGGTGTTGCATCGCCTGCGGGGAAGCGATGTCCAACCTGTTAACATTGGGCAAGTGGGAGGGCGTCGAGGTAACGATGCCATCGCCTCGCGGGGAAGCGATGTCGACAAGCGCAACGAGGACGTTGCGAGGATTGGGTGGAGGAGAATGTCATGACCCGAGCAGCGTGGTCTGGCGGGACGTTTCTCGGTGGCACGATACAGGAATGTATTCGTGCTACGTAAAGGAGAGGGGTTGGTTAAAAGCGTAGATGGTGCACAGGTGGAAGGTTCCAGGCGGTTCGTGGAGGAAAACGGATGGAACCCCTTCAGAGCTCGGACGTGCCGACCCGGTTGAATGCGGGGAGCACGCCGCTAGTCGAGGACTTGACGTTGAAGAAGAGATTTGTCCATCCTTACACAAACCGGTTGGGAACTTGAGCCGTTCTCCTGATGAGCCCAGTGGCAGGGCGAAACCGGTCTACGTGCGCTTCAACCCTCAAAGGCTAAACTTAGCGGACCGCGGATAAAGAAGCTAAGTCTTCGCAATGGGTTAAGAGGCGCAGAAACCCGACCCCGTGACACATGGCACCCCCGTCCGATGAAGCCAGAGACCCCATCCTGTAAAGACTCGTATTTGGGTAGTTTTGAGAGATAGTCATTCTATGGAAATATAACTATCCGGACGGTAGTGTAGCCGTCGATGTGAGCATTTTGACCGTACTTGAGCCCGATTTCGAGTCGGGGCCCCGTTTGACCCGATTGTTGACTTTTCGGGGTTTATTAGTTGACTTTGTGTTTGAGCAGTCATTTGAGTGTGATAATATCTCGAACAGTGTTGTGCTCGTCATTTCGAGCGTTTTGCGATAATTTGACTCAATTTGGAGTTCGTGACCTCGGGAGGTCAATTATTGCGTTCGGGTCAATTATTGCTCTGGAGGCCAATTATTGGCAACGGTATATATATAATTAAGAACTGTCTTATCTCTTTAATTTCCAATTATTGGTGCGTGTTTGAGCAAGAGAGAGAGAGAGAGAGAGAGAAGGTGAAGAGCGTGAAGAGCTTTCTTGGCGATTTTGGGGCGATTGGAGCTCGTGGATCGCAATAAACCTTTCCAGGTAGGTGTCCTTAATCTGTCTTATCTCGATCCTATCTTTGAATATGTGATCTGTGGTTGTATGAGTGTGTATTTTATGAGGGTTGAGAAGTTAACCATGGAGGTCTAGATTTATATCTAGATGAATATATGATTTGTGTGTATTTCGCTTGTTATCGTGCGAATTAGAGGTGTTTAGGACGCGTTTTGAGGTAAATATTGCGGTTTATTGCGTAAAACATGTGTTTATGAGCGTCTGGGGGGTCACTTGGGTTGCTTTCGGACGAAGAACATGCCAAAAACGACGATGAACAAGACCTGGCGAACCGCAGGTCGAAGTTCGTAGTCAAGCACTTTCGTAGTCGCAGCTATGGAGTCAGCGACTTAGTTAGTCCGAATCGTAATCCGGAGGAGTTAGTCCGGAGCGTTAGTCCGGATCAGTAGTCCGGAGGAGTTAGTCCGGATCGATAGTCCGGAGTAGTTAGTCCGGATCACAGCAGGTGTTCCGGAATGCGTAGTCCGCAGCAGTTGTTCCACAGCTTCAATCCGCAAGCAATGTTCCGCAGCTTCAATCCGTAGCAGTGCAACCGCACCGCACCGCACCTGGACCATTTACATTGTAACCATTATGCCTCTCCACATTTAAGTATTACTTAAGTTACAATGTAAATAACGAAATACCCCCCATTTGGATTCAAAGAAAAATATTAGAAAAATTAATTCCCACTCTTTCAAAATGTGAAAATTGGGATTTAGTGTAAAATCTCGGAAAAACCCAAAAGTTCGTAGTGGTGAATTTTTGGAAAGTGGGGTTAGACATCTCGAGAAAAATCCCCAAAAATCAGATTATCTTATTTATGATATGGGAACCCAATCTTGGGACTTTTGATTTCAATAAAATAGTCTGTTATGGGTACTTCCTTCAAGGATTGAGGTTTTACTTGTGAAGACGGCTACGGTTCCAAAGGAAATGTTGAGAATGACATGCCATACTCATGTTAGTATGTTGGTGTGAGATATTGGGGCATGGATTCGGTGACTTGTTTGGGTTCTCACCGTGATGCACCGATGGTGCTATGTGGTTGACGTGGCAGGCATATGCACCGATGGCAGCCTGTGTGGCGACCGTGGCCGGGCATATTGCGCGTGGACAGGCTAAGGCCTGAGTTGAGCCATTGAGCTCGTGGAGCTAGGGCTAAGTGCCCTCGAGCTGGGATCCCATGGAGGATCGTGGACAAGTTGTCCTGTATAGGCAGGCCGAGTCCTGATGTTTGTTTCTTGGTCGAGTCCTGTTGATTGTGCACACTACACAGTGCACGAGTACACAGAGCATGTAGTATAGACTTGTATGTCTACATGATGTGGAGTGTTGGTGTCACATACCGAGCTTGTCGCTCACCCCTACTTGTTGTTTACCTTTTTCAAGTGTGACCCAAGACTAGTGGAGGACTTTCTTCTAGGAGGACGTGCCCACTACTTGATGTACGATACGATCGTATCTTGTATTGTGTATTGTATTATGTTTGTATCCCGGACATGGGTCCGTGGACGATTGTATTTGCATCTTGTTTATGATGTGATGTCTGTATGATTGTTTGACTCATTGTATGCATGATGATATATGGGAAAGTACAGGATGACCCTTGATGTATGATCGTACAGGGTTGCATATTTGAGACAACACCCGCGGTGTAGTCTCCATTGGTGCTAGTCACCAACCCCTTGACCTTTCGGGTGCGGGCAAGGGGAAGTCATGTTCCTGGTTCCGGGTTTTCTTGGAATTCGGGGGCGTGACACATCCAGAGACTTGGAGACATGTGCTTGAGTTGCGAAGGCCTAGTCGGCAAGATTCCAGGAGGTTATAGCAGAGGCTGGTGGCTTATGTCCGGGCGAGGAGGACAAGGATGGCGAAGGCACCACAACAGATATGCAAGGAGTTTCGGCCGAAACGTGGCTATCGAATTATGGCGGTGGTGGCGAAGGTGCCGCCACGGATACAAATGAAAGTGGCGATGAAAGCTATCATGGTAGGTGGTGTTGGCGGCGATGGGGCAACGGGGGATGGGGGGGGGCATGGGATGAAAGGAAAAGAGAAAAAAAACCTTTTAAAAATATAATATTATATAAATAATAAATATGAAGAGTTATTTGCTCTTATAGAGTTTCTAAATCAGTTTTTTATTTTTAAAATTTTAAAATATGAGTTTTAAATGAAATTTTTTAAAATTTTGCTTTCAAAATACATGAGTTTCACAGTTAGTTTTTAAAATTGTCTTAAATTATTTATTATTTTTAAATTTAAATTTAATTTTGATGATAGATTCAATTATTCTTTATTTTGTTATTTTATTTTACGAGCCCTCATGTTTTTTTTTTAAATATCTTTAAAAAATACATATCTTTTAAAATACTTCATTCCTATATCAAATAGAAATTAAATTCTATTTAAAATTTAAAATTTAACACGAACTTCAATAAAAAAAATTAAAATATACAAACAAAAAACGTACCATCCCGTATAATTACAAATAAGTAGTCGAGTCAAATCTATAATATAATCTTTAATCCGATAACAATGGTTGAACTTAAAGAATTCCTGAAGATCGAGATTCATCTTTGTATTCTTACATTTAAGATTTCGCTATATTTGTTATTTATTATTGTTTTTCATCGTTTAAAATAAATGTTAGAGTAATTCATTGATTTTGTAAAGTTAGGCACTAAAGTAAAAATATTTGATTAATTGTAAATAAAATAAAATAAAATAAAAAACAAGTGTTAATATTTAATAAAATTAACATGTTTTAGATAAGTTTATCTCGTGTTAATTTTAGTTATCTAGTCTATTAAATCTTAGCAAATTATTATTTTGATGGGCCTGCAACAATCTTTTTACGTAATATTATTTCTTATTATCTTACAATAAAATAATAAATAAAATAATTTTATTATATGAGAGCATTCACAACATATTTGACATTTTTATCCCTATTTTAGGGATGAATAGTATATAATTTGCTTATTTTTCAAAAACATCAAACATCACATTTCTTATTTCTATCTACATTTATTACTTAATTCCTTTTATATTATTTTCTCTCTCATACTTTCATTTATTATTAATAATAAAAATATGACAAGTATAATAATATATATTAAAAATTATAGGAAAAATATTTAGGGATAAATAGTAAATCCCTAAATATAGAAATTTACTATTCATTCCATATTCCTATACCTTATTTTAGAGAACCTGATATGAATGAATTTTTTGATAAATCTGTACTTTTGTTTCCTAAATTATAGGGAAAATTTGATTATACCAAACCTGTTGTGAATGCTTTAATGATGAGAAAATTTGATGTTTCACTAATTTGGATTCGCTGATGAGCAAGGTCGACTAACCACTGTGATAATCCGACTTATTTTGGACTTTGTCGATATTTATTTTAAAAATTAACCATTGAATTAAATATTCATGTAGTATGTATTATGTCTATAAAATTTAAAGGCGATTTAACGGTTAATTTTTGTGCAAGTCTATGTTTCACCTCATATTTTATGGTTATAGTCCGTTTGATTCGAGTAACAAATTTGCTATACAAAAATATATATATTATATATGGGCAATAATTAATCACAATCAATGAGGGTGAACTTTATAACTTGTGTTTGCCTATTTTGTTTTTAAGTTTTAATTTTAATAAATAGTTCATTAATGTCGGTCTAAGTTTTTATAATTATAATATAGGTAAAAACAAGTAAATATAAAGATTTTATGATTTCAAAAAATCATAAAATTATAAATATATTGTACTTTTATTCAATTAACGTGATTTGCTAAGGAAAAAATAAATGAGTTATGAGTATCAAAAAATCAAGATTTTAATTGTATAACCAAAAGATATTAAAATCCGATCATTTTAACCTATTTAAATCTATTACAAAGTCAAAGGTCGGGGCCAAATCTAAGATCTCAAAATCACGAAAGATTTCATGATTCCCTAATTTCGTTTTTTGCTTTTGTTTTCTTTCTTTCTCTTTTTTTACAAAATTGATTTCAAATTAAAGATATTTATGGTAAGGTTATCAAATTGAGGAAACTGATAATGAATTTAGTGATGACATTTTATATTTACGTGAATAATATTATTGTACCATGTCATTTTGTGAAGCTGTAAAAATACTATTTTTACAACATAACTAATTAATAATTAGTATTAGTTCATGTATGATATTTGTTACTTTTATGATTATGATGATATGAATCTTGATATATTGTTATTTTAATAAATGAAATTTGAATTTGACTTTTAAATTTAAATTGAATAGTCATACATAATGTATACTTTACTTGAAATTGAAAATGAACAAAATATAATTTATATTATAATTATATTAATTAGATTTTATTATTTTAAATATAAATTTATGGTCATACAATTGGATTTTGTGCACCTCATATCTATCAAATATTAATTTTGATAGTTTTACCAGCTAATTAATTTTTCTTGGAACATTCAGCAGTATCATGAAAGGTGGTATATTTTAAAATAATCAAAAGTATTTATTTTATTATTTTAATAATATACTTTTCAGGGTATATTTCTCAACTTTTTTTATTTTAATAATTCACTTTTATTATTTAATTTAACTATTACTACTATTTAATTAAAATATTATTTTTCAAATAAAAAAGGAGAGAAAATTTAAAAAAGAAAAAGGAGGGTCAATAAAATATAATTGTTTAAAATGTAGAAAATAAATAATAAACGTCAAATTTGAAAGAAAATTATTTATAATATTACTTTTTTATTAAAATAAAGATGCTATTGAGATTTTTTAGTATTTTTATTGAACTATCTCTTTAAATTAAAAATACCATTTAGAGATGCTGCTATGCCGATCTTACTGAGTAAGGCTTGGCCAATAATATTGGGTGATTAACGAGATTTTATTACTTAATTAACTATAATAGTAGATTATTTCCCAAGGTAAAAACGAGACGAGAGAACACAGAACAGGCCGGGTAAGTAACGAACATACCCTATAAGTTTTTTTCCCCTCCTGGCTTTCAGTTCTTTGGTTTTTACAAATTAAAAGTGGCCAAGAGGGCTCCATCAAAGTTTCATTTGTCCAAGCGTCATCATCAACTCCGGTCTTTATCAGGCTAATATAACTATTAATATCATTATAAATTGATAACCCTACCTCCTAATGTGACATACGTGTGGTTAGAATGAAAGGGAAATAAATAAACAAACAAACTCACACAAGCAACTGTACTAATAGCTTCTGTTTATTTAAAATGCCCACATTAAAGTAGGGTGTATATAGGATGATCACAGATTTTGTTTCGATATATAGCCTCTTTCTTTTTGGTCGGAAAAAAAAAAAGATTTATTCACGTTTTGCGATGGTGATCTCTGCCGACTAGAAGTTCTGAACCATTTATTTTCATTGTGATGTGATTGCGGCTAAGAAATATTGGGCTGAGACGACAGTGATGCGGGGCAGAGAGAGAGCGTGCATTTGGCTTACAGCAGCAGCACCCAACATAAGTCCAATTCCCAGGAGTATTATACACAGTGACAATGTACGTATTCGATGCTTTGGAAACATGTACACAGCAATCATAACTGATTAGATGAGAAAGTGACCCTTCAGGCGGCTTCTTACCCTGTGATTCTACTGCTAAACTTACAATTACCACTTAGTGGTTGTTGTTGTTGTTGTTGTTTTCCCTTTTTGTATTAGTCTGTTTTTTTATATTATATTGTTTTAAAGTTATTTATACCTCATCTTTCAAGGCTTCAAATATTTTTAGAGTTCTAGGTGAAGTCTGCTTATGTGATTACGGCCTGAGCCCTGCGGATGCCGTGCCATTTAAAAAAAAACAGGCTTTCTTAAAGGCAGTCATGGTGCCACCTTTTTTTTTTCCATTCTAATTTTGTACTTCGATTAGAATAAACGAAAAAATAAAAGGTCAAAAGGGGGGGGGAAAATGAAAAGTGAGAAAATTGATTGATGATTCTTTTTCTCAAAAGAAAAACTGGGTGATGAACTTTTTTAATGAATTTAAAAAGAGTAATTAAACAATAGTTTTTCACGATTAATACTTACTGTTATATTTTGTATTTACTTTTACATTTTTCAAGAAAAATAGAACGATGAAACATGTTTTTTAAAATTTTTACTCTCGCTACTCTTAAACATTCATTATAGGTTTTTTTAGTTATATTTTTTAATTAGTCTGAGAAGCTATTTTAATAAAAATATTTAAAAATTATGCTTTTAAAATTTTTCAGAGCATTTACTCTAATAACATCTCTAACTCCAAAAATAAAAAATATATATTTAATTAAAAACTCTCTCTAATGCATTAAATAAAGTATTATCAAAAGTAAAAATAAAAACTAAATATAACTTTAGTTTTTGATTTATATATCAACTAATATTATCCATACCTTTTCCCCTTTGGTCATGTATCTCGCTATTGCCTACAACCTCTCCCATCCTGTTGTCATCCATAGCTCCTCCCATCTCGTTGTTATCCATAGTCCCTACCATCCCGCCACCACTCCGTTTTTCCCCCATCACTCGTCTTTTCTTTCTTTGTTCGTCGCCCGACTCACCCTCCAATGACTGTCGCTCGTCACCCCCTTCCCCATTGCCTTCCTCTTTCGTCACCCCCTTCCTAGTCGCCTCCTTCTCTCTCGTTGCCCCCCTTCAAAGCAAATCCACGCCTAGATTCTCGTCAATGGCCTCACCGCCCAACTCGAGCCTTTATTTCTTCACTAAAACCTCCTCTTTCCTCCTACTCTCGCGTATCATCAGTCATTGAGCCATTGCCTAACACGTCCAATGAATCATCCACTTCTCGTAGAATGGAGACCCTTTCTCATGGGCCTCTGCCCTTCTCCTTCCATCAGTGTGCTTGTTGTCACCTTCCTCTCTCTCCTATCACCCCCTTTCCCATCGCCTCTCCCTCAACTTTGTGTGAGTAAATTTAGGTTTAAGGATAAATTAGTATAAATAAAATTTAAGTAAAAATATAAATAATGTAGAACCGAAGTAACATTAGCTAAAATAGTACTATAGCAAGTCAATATTAGCTCTAGCTATTCATTTTAGCTTGGTATGATTGGAGACGCTCTAATATCTTTAAATTTGGCTCTTTAAAATAATCAAAAGTATCTATTTTTTTTTATCAACCTAAGTATACTTTTTAGTCTATCTATTTTAACTATTTATCAATTAAAATATTACTTTTAAATATTTATTTATTCATTTAAATAAAAAAAACAAATGTGAAAAGAGACAAAGAAATAGAAAAGTAAATGTAATAAGAAAAATATAATATTTTAATATATTGAATTAAATTTAAATAGTTCATGTTTATTTCGTTACAGTTTTAATTATAATAGAAAGTTTAAAAAGCATAATTTTACGATATTTTTATTAAACTAGTTCTTCATAATAAAAAATAAAAATCTTTACTCGTGACAATAATTTAGTGTTTAATTTATATTATAGTTTGACTATCTCCGGGTGATATTTTTTTATAATAAATTGTATCTTACATGTACTATCGTTTGGTAGGAGATAAATATATAATAATTTATTTTAAATGTATAATAAGATTAGAATTATAAATTTTAAATAAATCCACAAAATTGATATGTTACGAGTCATCAACCAAATAATACACCACTGCGTAGCATACCATAAACAAATCACATGTGTCAACTTTACGTGGACAAAGTAGAACAGTAGTAGGATTCGTCTAATAATTTTATTTTTAAAAATAATTTTTTTTAAAATAATAAATACATGAATTTAAAAATTATTTATAATTAATAAAAAATCATTTAAACTCATAATTTTTAAAAATTATTATAGTTTAAAAACCGATCATATTTTTAATTCTAACCAGCTAAGGTAAATCTAACTTTTAGGATTTTATTTTTAAAAATAATTCTGTTTAATACTAGTGGATTGGATATGGGCTGACCAGAAGCTGGCCCACTGTACCACCGCCACTTGAGGCCCGAACACTAATGATCGGGGTCTGGTAAGGAAAAAAAATGGCCAACTGTCTGGTCAAGACAAAATGAATTTTAATAATAATAATAATAATAGAAGTTGATATTGTCTCCGACCAGCCAAGGCATTAAAGCCACATGTTCCGCTAAGCTCTACGCTACCCGTGCCATTGGTCATTGGTTCAGAGCATATAACACATTCATTCAACAATCAGGATTGGGGGTTGGGGGGGGCACACAAAAAAAGCGATGATTCCATCACCCACCGCATGACCACCGAAGCACCCTGCACAGTACAAACAAGCAGGGGACGACAATTATATGTGGAACTCCAAACAAAAAAGTGCAACTGCTTTATTGAGGTTTTCGATTTTAATTTGTTTGCTGGAGGGATGTGTCTGATGAGCACACACTCCAGCTCAACAGTCGAACCAAAGAGGAATGATGAGTGGCTGGGATTTTGTCGACCCTTTTTTTTTGTGAGCCTCTGCTGGTGCAAGACTGCAAGGTGGGGTGGTCAAGAGAGGGCCACAAATTTCAATTCTTTTTATGGTTCGTGTGGATCCAAGAGGTATCCCAGGTGTGTGGCTGTGCTCATTCTGCTGGTGGTCTCCTATTCTGCTCGAGTAAATGAGGAAATGTTAGGCATTTCTATTTCATGTGCTTATGATAGACCCGTGTCTGACTTGTGACTTACGTGGGGATTGTGTTGGGGTGGACTGTTATACTGAACATGTAAATATTTTTTTTTAAAATAATTTATTTTATGAATGCAGGCTGCATTGAGCGGTTTTAATCTGTATGAATAACTCACTAAAGGTTCCAAATCTGATCTGTTGCAAAGTTAAATGCTATACACTATGCATGCAGTGAGCGTAAATACCTTATATGGCAAAAATAGGTCAGCCAGTGAGAGTGCGCCCATACAAAGGGCCCGTGCTGCCTCCCCCCAGACTTAAATGGCATGTGTATGGGCTGGGGTCGGGTCGTGGACATCTGCCTCAGACCCAACCCAACCCAACCCTCTTTTGTAGACAAAATATATGGTAGTATGATACCCTCCTGGCTTGTTTTCCTAAAGTTACACTCACTTATTTGTTCTGCAACTTGTTGGTTCACACCCCCCCTTTTTTTCCAAGTTAAAGCTACCATCCCTTCGCACCAACATAATGATGGAGCAAAGAGATAATAACAGGTCGATCTAATTGTACGCTTGGCTCGCACCGTCGCTGAAATCTTTAATCAAGAAGTATTCTCTGTGTACGTAACCATAATTTAGGGAAAAGAAAGAAGCACATAAATCTGTACAGGTTTAAATTTTCATGGGCTTGGGCCGAAAATAAGGGTTATTTGTACTAATGAACATTTTATGGGCTGTTGGTACCTTCTTTGATGATTTATGTATTATATTTTCTGTATTATTTGAGGCTATGTTAGATATTGAAAAAATAAATTCTATTTGGTATAAGAAAAAAATATATTTAAAAAAGAGTTTATTTTTTTAATTGAATTCCATAAAAATTAAAAATCAAAATATGATGGAACTAGTTAATAAAATAGCAGAAAAGTATATGAAAAATTAATGCAATTTTGATTTTAAATTTAAAAACATAACATAATTAGAAATAATTTAAAATAATTATAAGACCTATGTGTTTTAAAAATAGAATCCTAAATTTAATCATATTAATTTATTATGAAATCTACGCTTTTAAAATTTAAAAATAAAAATAGTTTTCAATACCATATAAAACCAACAATAAAACTTAATAATCAGTCCAAAACAACTAATTTAATTTCGTGTTTTAACTTGAAGTAACATTAAATAAAATCACACAAACAATTCAAAGTAAATCACCTTGATGCATTAACTATGTTATTATTGTTATTATTACTACCCAAATAATTATTTAATCACTCAAACTTGCATGGTATATTCTCAATCTTTCTTTTTATCATCTCAATCTTATTAAACTAAATCATTCTAAAATCAATTGTTAATGACACTACAAGTTAAAAGACCTATACCAATGGAACTTTTCCATTATAGATCATTTTTCCATCCAGTATAAATTGATATGGCTATTCTCGACATAATGACTTTCCGTCGGTAGAAACCCCATGGTCTATACCGATGCCTTGAATAGTATTAATTAATTACTAAATTTGACAACTCTCATTATAAAATTATATATTTCAACACAATTTTACAATTTGATAGATTCATATACAATGGTGCTCAACCTGAATCAATTACCGTTTCATTCGGGTTTACTTTTTGGATGTAAGAGGGATGTTGTACCTCTCAATTTATTTAGAGGTAAAAGAAAAAAATATATATAATTATGATTAATTTTAGATACTCGAGTCTCCTACATTTTTCCAAAAAAGCATAACCCTTTACAATACCTTTTTTACGCAAAGATTTGCTTAACATCAAGAGCCAAGATCATGTTGGGCCATGAAAACTCAACCTTCAACCTGTAGTCTAACCTTGCTAGAAAGAAACCTACAACTTTGTCACTTATAAATTATGATAACAATTTTCAGATAAATAAGAGTAATTTATTCACGGGCAAAAGACAACTATCACGAAAAATGCCGATAAAAAAAGGAAAATAGTAAAAGTTAAAAAGAAACAAAATATTATTGTAATAAAATATTACTCCAAAAGGAAAATAATTGTTGTTGCGCCCACCTCTAACGAATAATGTCATCACAAATGGTTGTTCTTGATGTGTTGTATTGTAACTAGATTAATCTAGCAAATAAACAAATAAGCAAATAATTATATTTTGATGCGTCAAATAATTCTTAAATTTGTATATATATATATGCAAAAATATAGTGTCATTAAATTTTTTATTTTAATATATATTTTTCAAATTATGAGCTATATTGGTAATTCATGAAAAGTTAACATGACATTTTAAAAAATCTCCTGGCCAATTTGGTATACACTGTACAATGACTCTGATTGAATTGACGTAATATAAGTCAACATTTATCTTTATAATATTATTTTTGAAAATAAAATTATTTTTAAAAAATAATATATTATAAATTTAAAAGTAATTTTAAGTGATAAAAAATTCAGAATTTAAAATTTTATCCACGTTAATATATTAATGACATTTTTATCTCCGTCGTCTGCCTCTTCACTCCTCCTGATAACTAAACCCCCTCCCCGAGTCTCACCCCCTGCGCGTCTCTCGCATTCTCCCTAGGTCTCTACTATTCCCTGTGAGCGTGGACTCCACGCGGCACGACCCGCTCCCTTCCACTCACACCACTGGCTTTAAACTTGCAACTCGCCCGAGTCACCTCGGTCCGCTTCGTCGTCTACGCGTTCGTCTGTTCTCCCATGATCCACGACTTCACGAGGCACCTCCCGGCGACGCTCCGATCCTCTCTCTGCAAAGCCTCCGACCTCCTCTTCCGTTCCGTCCCCGCCGCTCTCCATCTCTGCAATCCCTTCTTCTTAAAAACCCTAGATCTCGTCGCCATGGACGATAACATCTTCACCGCCACAACATTAGAAGACGGCGACGAACCCTCGGCCGTCACCGACATCGCCGACGATAGCGACTTTCTCTTCGGGGAGCCCGATTATCGTCACCTCCCTCGCCCTCGCCTGTCCTTCGACGACCACGACGACGAATCCAACAGGACCAGCGACCTCCATAGGCTTTACTTCGTTCCCTACAGGTAATCTAGTCCTGTTCGCGCCTTCGATTCTTCCACAATTCGTGTCGTTCGGATGCGAGATTTTCGTGGGACTATTTTGATGGTCATTGGAATTGAAGCTAAACAGCGATTGACGAGCGATTCTGTATTTTGTTTTTGCCTGTTTCACTTTTGTTTGGGGTTGTACGCCGCATCGAGTTCACTCGATTTTGTTTTTGTTTTTTGTTTTTTTTTTGGTTTATCAAGCTTGCCTTGATTGTTGGATCCTAGGAGCGGCACGCTTCAAATTGGCCCAAAATCGTGTTTGAATGTGAGAGTGTGAATCTGCCGAACTAGTCCGATTTGGATTTTTGAATATTCTAGTGTGTTGTCTGATTTGCCTCTGCTGTGTGCTCCGAGATAGTGGTTTTTCAGTTCTCTCTCTCGGAAGGGAACCTATTCGCAAACATATATCCCACGGCTCCTTACTTGCACGGGTTACAAAAACGAATTTTGATATTTTTAGATACCTTTTATCTTTCCCTCATTCAATGCTAAGCAGCAGTAACACTTTCTTATCGACTTTGCCCAGTATCATGCATGGATAAGATTTGTTATTGTGACATCTTCACACAAAAATGGTGTCGTACACATTGTAATCTGAACTTTGATTTTGAGCAAGTTTTTTCACACACGTATATTTATACTCCACAGTAAGGTTACTTCAAAATGTTGTCTTTTCATTTTGTTTGTTTCTTTCTTTTGTTTAATATTTAGCTTTCTTGATTGTTGGATCCTAGAAACGGGTTAATTTGATTTGGTGCAGTTTAATAAGCTGACGATGTTTGACTAATACTGTAAGTACACTGCAATATCAGGATGAACATTGTTTGTGTTGCTTATGGGGCATTGTTTCTTTTCACATTGATTTCAGGTGGTGGTCTAAGGCATGCGATGCTATATATAGGGATGAGTCTGAAGTTAGTGGTGTGTGTTATAATGCTTTGTCTGTACATTCAAACTCTGAAATTACGATAGAATTGAGGACAGAAGAAGGCAATGAGAAGTCAAGCAAGGTTGAAGAGTGTTTATGTGAAGAATATGCTTTATTGTTGGAGGGTATGTGGTTGCGAGTTCTAAAATGGTGAGACCTAGTATCTTTTGTTATGATTGTTTTGAAGTTACTTGGAAGAAATTGTCATAAGGAAATTGTTAAAATCGCAACAGAATTGGTTGGTGAATTGTAAAATCATGTGATCATAGAATTGTGAAATTTTTAAAGATTTTAATACTTATTTTTGATTTTTTTTAAAACTAAGCTAATAACTAAGGAAACTAACATGAAAACATTTATGGTGAAACTTATAGTTCTAATATTGTTATAAAAATGATATTACTGTATTATATAAGTTTCGTGAAGTTGCCAAAGTAGAAGGTAATGTAGATGATAATATTTGTGATGATATTTTAAATGCATTTAACAATTTTTATGATGATAACTAAGCTTATAATTATTATTAACTTCTGTATAATATTTGATACTTTTGTAATTTGGATGATTTTTAATTTTTTATTCAATATTTGAAATTTGTATTAATTTGACGTTGGTATTTAAATTGGAGTTGAAATTTCATATGAATTTAAATTTTGCATGGAATTATTGATTATAAAATTATGGATTTATTTATTTATTAATATATTAATTAGGTGATATTATATTTTAAATAGTGTAGAATCGTACAATCCAATTTCATGGACCCCTTATTGATTTTTTACCAAGCCTCGGTTTTAACGTTAGTGTTGTGCGTGCTTCAATAGTCTATCGTGTGTCGGGATTTTCTTATCTATAAATAAACTTATTTCTTGGTTAATGGGAGATGTGGTTTTCTTTAACAAAAAGCAAGACAATTTGTTATAAAAATGGCTAATTTAGCATCATCTGTAGTTGTTCATGACAAAACAGGTTCCCTTGGGTTGTATGAGTTCTTCATACTGTATATGGGCTTTATAATTTAAGGTTTTAAGAAGTTATTAATGGTGTATGCATGTGTTTTACTATTGTCATGCTGTTATTGTCATTTAGTTGTGCTCATGGTGCACATGAAGCCTTATCGGAGCCTAAATGAATGTCATAGGCACTGCCTGTCATATAATCCAAATGAAAAGCTTATTATGAGAAGGGAAGTGGGTCATCCATAGACCAAAACGAGGAAGACAATCTTCTTCTCTAGAAATGGACTGAGAAAGGTTAGATATATAGAACCTTTGAACAATATGTAATGTCATTTTGCGTCTCTCAAAATGGCATTTTCGTTTACAATACTGGGTTTGTGAATTTAATGATTAGTCGCAAAGGGTGGATAGCCAATGACATGGTACACTCACTTCCGTTTAGTTGAATTTGACATGTCTTGAGTGATCATTTTAATGCATGAGCATGAGCACGGGAGTTGGTTTTCCTTGGTTAGAATATTTCCTTGCATATTTGTGTGATTTCCACTTCAGCGGACTATGATAATGAAATTTAATAGTAAAGGTTTTTTTTTTTTGCATTTTGCATTTTGCATTGATTTGTTCTACACTTTCTTCTAGGTATAATGATTCCTATGCTGTGGTGAAGGATTTTGGAAACCTTCTAGTGGCAGGTGTTAATATGAAGGATCTGTTTCCTTTACAAATCAGGCTTTCTGTTATGAGGGACCCAAATTCATTATTGGCAAAGATTAGTCAAAAGGTCAATCTTGTGTTTTCTCCATTATATTTATCCATCATACAATTTAACTAATTGTGTTTACGGGTGCTTATGATTCAGTTATCATGCATATTCACAGCCAAACCAAAAGGCATTGGTGTAATAGAAATTCAAAATGATTAATCAACCAGATTGGTTTTGCGTGGTTTTTTGATATTTGGGTCACCTGCCGGTATTGAAGGTTGTTGTTGTCATTTTTGTTATGTTAATTTATTTATATTACCTTTTTTAGTTTTGGGGGTGTATCTCGCCTCAAATTGGGACAGTACTTTGGCCCTTCAACTTGGTTGTACAGGCCATTTCTTGCAATTTTCTAATTTGGGTATTAAAAAGCCTACTTTTTTATGACATTGGTAAAATTGAGATGCTCTCAAACTACTTCATTACTTAATTATTTTCTAATAATTTGGGAATTTTGGTCTTTATTACTTTAAATAAAACACGTACCTAACGCAAACCAATTTGAAAGGGACTGATGAGTGGTTAATTTTGTATACTTAAAATTTTCAATTTTCAATTGCTTTTCAGGGGAAAAAGTGGGTTCAACTCAAAGTGTTAACTCTAGTCGGTCAGTTATTTTTTGTTATTTGTTAGATATTCCTGGCCGTAATATTTACTTCCCTATTTTGGCCTTCAATTTTCATAGGCTCACATTAATATCTAATATTGTATTGAAACATCTCATGCCTTTCAAAATTGGATGTAAGAATAAACAGAGGTTAATTGTAATGCTCATATCATTTTTAAATTTGCTAATATTTGTTTATTTTCTGTTTTAACGTTGCTTGTTATGCTTGTTTTGGGTTGCTAGGTTCAAGATCTCTTTTTTGTACATGCTTTGTTTATTAATTTATTAGGACATATTAAAGTTTAATTTGTTTTCTCTTTTCACATTAAAACAGTTAATATTAATGAAACTTCTCATGCCTTTCAAAATTGGATGCAGAAATAAATAGAGGTTTTTTTATTTTTACAATAATGCCCCCCCCAAATCTCATCCTTCCCATCTTATCCTTAATCACCAGCGCCCTTACTGTAAGGGCGAATAAATAGAGGTTAATTGTAATGTTTATATCATTTTTAAAAATTTTAAATTTTTAAAATTTCTGTTTTAAAAAAAGCCTATCATACTTACTTTGGATCGGTAAGTTTAAGATCTCTTTTTTAGACATGTCTTGTTGGTTAATTTATTATGACATCGAAATTTAATTTATTTTTTTATTTCTAAGTTTTAATTTCCTTTTTATTTTTCTCTCTATACATGAAGCATATATTCTCGGTTCTCTCTCGAATATAAATTTTTTGTCTGTCTTTATTCATATTGATGATTCCATATTATTAGGATTAAGGATGATTGATTTGGCTTGTATGAGCTTGTTTATATTTTTATGACTTACTTCTGTATTTCATGTTTTATTAAGACTAATTTTCTCATATGTTGAATTGATTTTAAGCTTTCATTTCGATGAAAGAAATCCCATGATTCATGTGAAAATTAATGCAAATGTGAAGTTGAGCTGATATTAAATAGTTCAAATTATGAATAAAATAGTGTGGATGGGTTCAAGATTGGGCTGGTGTAGAGAAGGCCCAACATATAGATGAACTTAACTTAATTTTATTCTATTGTGCCCGTTGGTTATTGTATGTGTCTAAACCTCATATTTTTCCCGTCTTTCCAAAAATTTGTCTCTAAAGTTGTTTATCTAGTTTCATTCTTTGTTGCTGCACACATTTTGTAGAGCTTGATAACAATCATTGCTTAACTTGACTGATTCCATTTTTATTGGCAAAATGTAATTATTTTTCAGGACAACAAAATTGATTTTTACAAAAGAGCCTGCGCACTTTTCATTGGTCATACCAACCTTGTAGGTTTGCTATTAATCTAATGTTTTCCTGGGGATCATTCCATTGATTTCTGTTAATCACACTCAATTTATCTTTGGACTGCAGCATATTTGGGACTTCTCGGGTCAGACATCCCTTTTTTTCTCCAATGAAAGAAAAAATTTATCTTCTTTTTTGCCAGACCAAACAAATGACGAGGTAAATTATTCATTTATTGAAATTCTAATACTGGAAAAATTCTTTTCCTGCTATTTTTTTTGATGTCTTCCTACGTAAGATTGGATATTGAAATGAGAAGCATTACGTATATGCTTGCTGAGAATTGGCGAACATGCATTTGTTATTTGTATCTTTGGTAAACATTGTATGAGCTATGATTTGCTCTGGTATATTAGAATGAAGATGCATAGTTGTTAAAAAGCGCAAGTGCACTCAAAATGCCTAGGGAATTTGTGGCTTAAGTGCATGGTACAATGCAAATGTGTGCGTTTAATTGAAATTGAGGGCATAATGTATAACTTTTAATATGCACATCACATATATTTAACAATTTTTTTTGTATGCACATCACATTTGTTATTTATTTACAATTTATTTTAATAAGTATAGTTGTTAATATTATTGAGATTATGGTTTATTTCTTATATATTTAACTTTTTCCCACTCAAAAATATAAAGCATTATTGTTTTGCTTCTAAAAAATTAGAAAAAAAATAAAAGACTTCAATTAGATCAAGCAAAAACAAAAGCACACCAAAGTGTGCACTTGGTCTTTTGCGCTGGGCTTTTACAAGGCGAAGCACAATGACTGCACCTTGGGCCTAGGCAACGATTTTGACATCTATGTGAAGATGCTGACATGCTGTTAAAAATTTATCTTTTGTTAGTTTTTGGCTTTATAATTATTTAAATAATAGCGCAGAATATACAATATATTATTATTTGACCTTTTGATTGATGATTTATTACTCTATATATTTCTGAAGTGTATATAGTACAATATTTTATCTAAGATTTCTTTTAGTATGATCTTTTAGATCTAACCACTGTCAAATGTGAATTGTTCTTTTTGTAGGATTGATACCTTGTGGTTGGTGTATGGTATTACTTTAAAATTTACAATTTAAAAACTACTGTTCAGTAAGTATATTTGTTGGAACGATTGCTTTATGTGTTGCATAATATTGTATATTCTTCCAGGAACTTTTCAAAAATCTGTTGGGCCTGTTAGAAGTGCTAATTTGCACATCTGGTGATTTTTCTACCGGGTGTTTATACACCGGTCCTGAGCATTTAGTCCAAGCCAGGTCCCAACCACAGGGAAAATTGTCCCCAAAAAGAAAAAAAGTTTTCTTGTGATCTGCATTGGGCTTGTTAACCTAGAAAATACCCACCCCATTTTGGGATTTGGGAATGTAACATTCTCCTCACCCTGATTGGATCAATACATTACTACCTTTGCTAATTGCTTTGCCTGCTTCAAAGAGCCATTGATGTGTCCTACAGCCATACATTTGCTACTAGAAAACCAATGGTCTGTGCTTGATCTGATCCACGGCCCAACCACAGGGAAAATCGTTCCCCCAAATGGGCAAGTGAAGAAGGGACTCTTATAGCACTGGCATCCGATACATCAAACATTAAAAATTTGATGAATATATAAAAAAACACCACATTGGTATCACCAAATACCAAATTCGTAATTTTGAGCTACAGTAATCTCCCTTCTTTCGTCAAATTTAGTGAGGCATTGTAGTCTCATCAACGCCGCTCTCGTGTTCGCTATCCCACGTCGTCGACTGAGGGCTAGGGGGAGATAAGTCGTCGCCGTGCAAAAGGGGGAGAGAGATGGGCCGTCGCCAAGGGGTGGGGAGGCGGATGCGTTCCAGCAGCGCAATCCAGCGTTCCACGACTGCGTTCCAGTGGCGTGATTCAACGTTCCAGCATTCCACGACTTCCAGCAGCCCCAATCTGGATTATGGAGGCGTGCTGTGAGGCAACGGCATGGGCAGTGGTCATGGAGGGCGGCAGGTTTCGCAAATGAAAAAAATAATAATTAAATTGGTGAGGGACGGCATGGGCAGCTCCAGAGGTCCTCCCATGGATGGTTGCGGGAGATGGTTGACAAACGCAGGGGGGGAGGGGATGGGTCTTGTTGGAGGTTGGGGGATGGTTGATGGGCGTAGCCACATAGGATGATGAAGCCGATGCGCATGGTTGAGGAGAAATCATCAAATTTATAAAAAAGTGGTCTTTTTTCATCAAATTTTGACATTGGCTTAATGAAGCCAATGCCAATGCTCTTAGGATCATAGGCTTTGAGCTTATTTTGCTAGAACATATATCCCAATTTTTATGTTGGATTTGGAAATATAACATTGTAGAACTTGAATTTTAAGTTTTAACGGATCCTGAGCTAAACCATTAACCTGTTACAGTAGTGTTTTTAGTGTCGATCATATTAGATTATGGATCCAAAAATTTTCCAATAAGCTTTCTTGGGAACAAGTGAATTTTCTGAAGATCCAAATTCTGCAAATGTTTGTTTTGTTGTGTTTTTGTTGGTTTTTTTGGGTGGTGGTGTTTTCGTTTGGTTTGTTTTTAAACAAACCAAACTAAAACACTTTATTTTATCAAAAAAAGTTTGGTTTGTTTTTTTGTTTTTCAATTAGCAATCTGCAGTTATCATTACAGGTTTTTTAGTCAGAGGCTTATTCCTCCTGTTCAAAAACTCATATGCAGGTCCTTTTAGAGTTGCAAATTTATGGTTTATCAGGTTCCATCAGTGGCACAAAAGGGATGCAAGATGAAATGGCAATGAAACAGTTTAGATGCCGTTCCTTTGGCAGTGTCTTACACAAGATGAATGGGAACTCCGACGATCTGAACACTTTTGAATTTGGAAACTCTGGACTTTCTCGCATTAACAATAGTTACTCACCATTCTATACTGGCTACAGAAACACTGGCTGTATGGGCTTGACTGGACTTAAAAATATTGGAAATACGTGTTTCATGAACAGTGCTATCCAGTGCTTGGTACATACTCCCAAGCTTGTTGATTACTTCCTTGGAGACTATCAAAAGGATGTAAATCATGAAAATCCATTAGGAGTGCATGTAAGTTATAATATATTATCCGTGTATATAATAATTGAGTTTTTTTGTTTTCTAATTATAAATATTACATATTTGTCAGGGTGAGCTTGCTTTGGCTTTTGGAGATTTGTTAAGGAAGCTTTGGTTTCCAGGAGAATTGCCTGTAGCTCCAAGAATGTTCAAGTTCAAACTTGCTAGCTTTGCTCCTCAATTCAGTGGTTTTAACCAGCATGATTCCCAAGTCAGTGACCTACTTTTGGGGCAGTGATTAATTATTCAGCCCTGCTCCCGCCCCTTTTGTGATATTTATATTAATGGTTTTGGCCCTTTTGGGTGAAAAGAGAAATTCTTTTTTAATACATATTTTTTAATGTAGGAATTTCTTGCTTTTTTGTTGGATGGACTTCATGAAGATCTAAATCGGGTGAAATCCAAGCCTTATATAGAATCCAGGGATGCAGAGGGCCGATTAGATGAAGAAGTAGCCAATGAATATTGGCGGAATCATCTGACTCGTAATGACTCTATCATTGTTGACACATGTCAGGTAGGTTTTTGAGGTAGCCGTGCATTGTAGATTGAGTTTTCTACCTTAAGAGTAAGTTTATGCATCTAGAATCTGTAATAGTTTCTATGATATAATAGTTAAAAATTAACTATTCTTTTTGCATAATGTAACATTCATCTTTATCAGCAAAGCATTTCTTTTTCTTAATTTGCAGGGTCAGTATCGATCAATGTTGGTTTGTCCCCTCTGCAAGAAGGTCTCTGTTACATTTGATCCTTTCATGTATCTGTCACTACCAGTACCTTCAACATCAATGCGGACCATGACAGTGACAATCATAAGCACCGAGGGATCCACTCTACCCTTTCAAGTTACTGTTACTGTGCCTAAGTCTGGGAGTTTCAAGGATCTCATTGAGGCCTTGAGCAATGCTTGTTCTCTGAGCAATGATGAAATTTTGTTGGTGGCTGAGGTATGCGGTGGTAGCTATGTTGTACCATGAGTTCATGACTAAAGCACTGTATTATTTTTGCATCCATGCAGATGAATCTTAGACTAAAGCGATTGGTCCTAAACACTGGTGGCAACTTGAGTACCACAGTTAGTCATTTGGCATCTCTATATTGTTATGTTCTTAAAACAGCTAATCTCTTTAGTTTGATTTTTCTGTCATATATAAATGGAGCAATTTGCATTTGAGTTCTTGCAAAAACTGTCAGCTTCTAATAGCGTTATTGACCATGCTGCACTAATGGAGTTGTAATGTCCACTACTTTATTGTGTTTGTTACCTAAATTATCAGTTATCCAGCACCTCTTTTGGCACTATTACACTATGTATGGAGGTGTAGGATTAACTATCAGATTTTTTACTGGAATACCGTAGGCTTTACTTGGTTTTCTCTACCACATATCTTTACCTAGTTCTAGCTTGGAATATTACAATTTTAATTGTTGACGAGTATTATTTTACTGAAGTTTTATGTTGTTAACATTTTAACTTGAATAGGTTGATTGAAGTTTTAAAGGATAAAAAGCCTTGCTTTGTAGTTAGGCTATTGCACTAGGGAAGGTTGTTTATGGCTAGACAATGCTTCTGGAGAATCTATTTATTCAGACTTAAGGTTTATGGTGAACACTTGTTCACATGCATTATATATTGTCAATTAAACTCTAACCGTTATGTACTGCTTTGTAGATATACAACAATAAGATTCTTCACTTCCTGGAAGAGCCATCCGGTATTTTATCATTGATAAGAGATGAGGACCTGCTTGTTGCTTATCGGTTGCTGAACGATGTTGAGGCGTGCCACTTGGCTGTGTTCATGCATGAGCGGTAAGCTTAGCTGGTTTGTTTGTGTTTCTTATTTTTCAGTCCACTATTTTCTCAAATGACAGATTAGCTACAATGGAAAAAGTGCAAATATTCTTAACTTTCTTATTTCTATTTGTTCTAGTTCCTGCATTTTATTTTATAAGTTATTTTAGTTGATGAGTATTTGGTTTCCTTAGACTTAAACCTTAAACTGTTGTTAATAAGTTCAAGCTAAACCTGAAACATAGGCAAATTGTGGTAGTAACTTAGTATGTACTGAGTATTAAAGTTCAGAACAAAGGAATAGGTCATTCATTATTTGTTGTATAGCTGAGTATAATGCATTTTGAATTTGTCTATCTCAAATAATTCTGGTTATCCATTAACTATTGAATAAAATAATGAATTCCCATTTTCTCTATTTAAAATTGGAATTTCATGCATCTCTCTGCTCCTTCATTGGTAATAATTTCTTGTTTTGGATCAGGATTTACAAGGGATCTTTTTGGAGGTACTTTGGGACTCCCTTTGCAGCAAGGATCTCAGATATTTCTAGCGGGTCATGTATCCGTAATCAGTTTATGAAATTACTTGATCCATTTTTAATGCCAACAGAAGATGCTTTAAGCGATGATGCTGGGCATAGTTCGTTTGTAGATGTGGAAATGGATTATAGTGCTAGACCCACAATTTCAGATGATGATTTGATGTCAGATAGTGATGTCGGCAGTAGCCCACAATTGGGTTCTGACTTCCAGTTTTACATGGTAGATGAGAAGGAGAAAGGTTTAAGGATAAAGATGAACGAGCCAGTATTTGTCCCACGCATCTCTAGGGTATTGTTTTTGAGTGTCCATTGGCCAGATAAAATGATAGAACGATATGATACCAGCCTTTTCAGCTCTTTGCCTGAGATCTTCAATCCTGTCTCATTTACCAATAGTTTACATGATTCTGCGTCACTATGCAAATGTCTAGAAGCCTTCTTGAAGGAAGAGCCTTTGGGACCAGAAGATATGTGGTTAGTGTATAACTAAGTTTATTTCCAACAGATAAGATTATGGAAGTTGGTTGAAATTTGTGGCATGTTTGTTTTGTCTGTTTTGATAGCCGATTTCAAGTATAAAAAATATAAAATTAAAAATAAATAAAATATTATTTTTATTTTTTAGGACCTAAAAAGTAAAAATAAATATTTATTATTTATTATTTTTATATTCAAAAACAGCTATCACATCTGAAAACAAAAAACAGTATAATACTTTAACCAAACAGATGCAGCGTCTGATTTTGCATTTCTTGTTTTATGTAATTCTTTCCCTTTTACGGACGGCTTCCCAATAAAGGAATATATAATTGTCATTTTCTCCCTGCATCTCTACTCTCGTTTTTCAATATATTATGGTCGCCTTTCTATTGACAAATATCGTTACTGTTTCCAAAATCAGGTACTGCCCTAGCTGCAAGACACATCAGCAAGCCAGCAAAAAATTAGACCTTTGGAGACTGCCGGAGGTTCTAATTATTCATTTGAAGAGGTTCTCATATTTCCAGTTCTACAAGAACAAGACAGAAACATTTATTGACTTCCCCGTCGATGAGCTTAATCTCTCTAATTACATTGCTCACAAGAACAGCCAGCCTTGTTATCATTACTCATTATATGCAGTAATTAATCACTATGGAGGCCTCGGTGGTGGCCACTATACTGCATTTGTTCGTGTGAGTCATGTTTACTTGTGTTTTTTTTTAAATTAATTTTAAATATATTGTGTTGATTTTGGAGTATTATATATTTTAGTACCCAGAAGATTTGAATATTTGCTTCTTATACCTGTCAGGATCCCTTTACTCTTAGAGAGCTTTCTCATTTAACACTTTCTTAAGCTGAGCTTGTCCATAAGTTTTAAACATTCAAGATGCTTCGAAGTACTGAAATTTGGTTAACAGAATCACATTCTTAGTTATTGATTTTTTGAGAAAAGGAAACAGGTTCGACTTGCCCATTAAATTTGGACTACAAATTCTGGAGTGACCCACTGCGCAGCTACTACTCAAATTCAGCATATCACTGTATTGGAGAATGGAGAAAAACTTTTTAGCAATAAAAATTGAAAACATTAGATTTCACCATGCTTTTAGTGTTAGCAGTCTTGTCAGCTGAAGCACACGCCCATATGCACTTCTGCGAGTCGATTTTCCTGCATGAATAAAAGTTCCTAAATTTGTGGTTGTAGTGAGAGTGTGTTTTTCTTTTATCGTTTTGGTTACTATATATAAAGTAAATAATCCATAGATACACCAGCCTGTTAGGATTCTGATGTAGTTACTAATCAATGCCTTTGTTTACTTTAGGACAGTGTTATGTTTCAGATCAAATGCATTTACTATCAACGTTTTAAGGGAGCTTCAATCTTTTCTTTGTCTATAGTTCAACTTGTATCTTAACATTGCCTGTTTTCTTGGTTCTCTTGTAGCATGGCCACAATCAGTGGTATGAATTTGATGACGCCACTGTGAAGCCAATTCGACGGGATGAAATAAAGACATCAGCTGCTTATGTCCTGTTCTACAAGAAATCTCCAGATGTCTGATACAACCGAGTGGTATAGTTGGTTCATTACGATTAATAATTGTGGAGTACTACAAGGGAGGTGGTAGCTCCGCCTATTAGCACTCCATTTACCTTGGGTTGATATCGTGGAAAGCCCAATTCAGTGAAATAGAGGGATGGTCTAATCTATAGCTCAAAGGGAAATGCATATTGGCTGCTGTGTACATACTACCTGCGATAGGAAAAGCATGGAGTGTCGTTAGATCTGTCCCACAAGGGACTAGTTCCCTGATAAGTTTAGCATTTCAAAATATGTTTTTTTGGATATTGGTTTCCTGTTTTAGCTTGATTTTGCCGTGGCATATTCTTTTTTCTTTTTGTTTTTTTCCCCCAACTTAGGTTACACTCTCTTCGAAGGAAATATACCAAAGCATACTGGAATGTTGTGACAAATGTTTTGATAACGTAGAATTGTACATATAGATCTGATTTCAAAAAAAGGAAAATATATATCAATTAATTGTAAATCATATATATTTTAGATCTCTCCAATGGTATTAATTAAAAAATTAATTTTAAGTTGCTATAGTATCTTTTTTAGCTAATCATGCATAAATGTACTATTTTTTCTTCTTACGATAATTTTTAAGATTTATTTTTATTCATTAAGTACGGTCAAATTGTTGATGACCTGTATGGTAAAGAGCAGATTGGAATTTTGGTAGTAAGAGTATGATGTCACTCTTAGTTAAAATTTTTGTTTAAATTTAAATAAATTTATTGTTATACCTAATGCATTAAAATAAGTTTAGTTAAATTTAGTTATAGCTAATATTAGAGATGTTCTGAATTCAATTAGTTGTAGATTCATATGACACATACACATCTATTAATTTGAATAGCCAAATGGTTATTTTTAGAAGTTAAATTGGGATTGCAATTGTAATCTATTTATTTTATTTTGCTATCTGAGAAGAGGTAAGCTTGTCAAATATCAAATCCGTTGTCTGAGTAATAATAAAAATAAAAAAGTAAATAATCCTTGATAATTTATTTGTGCAATCTGTGTAATTCTTTTAAGGTAGTTAAATTGTCTACACCTTGTAATAATAACAGTCTTATATATACACACTCACTTTATACAAATTTACTTACCCCTATTTATGTTACGATGTAGCATTCGATATTTGTTTCTTCAAAACAGTATTCAATGACAAGAAGTTTTTTTAAAGGAATATAAGATTAAAAAAATAAACAATTACTTTGGGATAAATAAAACTTGAAAAGTTATATGAAGGCAAAAGATTTTTTAAAAAAAGAAAATTTTAAGCATAATATTTCTTTAAGAATAAATGGTTACTTTAAAATTATATTTTTATTGTATTGGTTTTAATATATGTTTTAGTTTTATATAATTGTATACTTATATATAAATAATTATTTAACTTTATACTTATTATAGTATTTAAATATGTTTGTATTACAATAGTATTTTATTTATTTACTTATATATAGACAAATATCATATTATCAAGCATTCTCCAATACCAATATCAAATAAGTATAAATTAATTGAAATTATTTAAAAATAACATACCAATGAAACTTATACATATGCGTTGGGGTGGCTAGCATGATATGACATCAAAGTTAATTAGTTCTTATAGTAATTTACAACTATATCATTTCGATAAATTATTTTTTTATTTATAAAATCGCAATTCTCAAGTATAAAGAATCGCATTCTCCAAGTATCAATATCAAAAAAAGTATAAATTTATTGAAAGTATTTAAAAATAACATACTAATAAAACTTAAACATACACGTAAGAGTAGCTAGTATGGTATGAAACCAAAGTTAATTAGTTCTTATAGTAATTTATAACTATATCATTTTGATAAATTGCTATTCTTTTTATAAAATCATAATTCTCATGTATAAAGAATTGCATTCCAAAAAGCGGTCTAGAGTTTTGAGAGACAAATACTGAGTTTTTAGGCCAAATCTTGAAGTAAAGCTTCAAATCTCGAACAAGGAGGCCAAGTCTCAGAGAGCTCAAATCCCGAAGTAATGGCGTAATTTGATTTGGGAACATAGATTAGGTTCGATATCTTGAAATAGAGGGCTAAATCCCAAATCAAAGTCATATCTCGAGCCAAGTCTTATCTTGAACCAAAGCTTCATCTTGAAGTCTCATCTCGCACCGAAGCTTATCTTAAATTGAAGCCTTATCTCAAATCAAAGCCTAATCTCAAAGCGAAGTCTTTTTTTTATATATAATTAAGATTGGTTTACTATCACTTGAAAGTAGCTCCTAGACAGTTGAAAACTTAGGTAGAAAGTCATTCATATTGCATGATTTTCGGAATGATAGTCGTGATTTTTTTTTATTGTCACGTAAAATGATGCAAGAAATGGGAGGGCATAAAAAAATCTGAATTAAGCATGCGCATTCAATCCTAATAAAATGAGATCCAACAGGATATTTGATTTTGCTTCATTTTCATTTGCTAAACCATCTATATAAGACAATGTTATAAGGCAAAAGGCATATTGGTATTGTGGTGGTGAGGCATATAGCCATGGCAACTAGATTGATTTTGAAATTTACAGTTTTCCTTCAAAGCCATATCCACATGTCTTCTAAAATTTTTTCAAACTTTATCTTTGAATTATAACTTTTAACAATGCTCTAATAGTGCTATATGTTTTACTTTAAATAAAAAAATTATTGTTATACACCAAAGCCTCTCAATAGGAGTGTTAAATGGATGGATCGAGCCAATCCCATGAGGGGTCCGATTTTAAATGGGCTAAAATTACTAGGCCCAGCCCAACCCGCATGCAGGCAGACTAGCCTCGTTGAGATTTTAAAATTTTAAAATAAATTTCTTGCTTTAAATTTCTTATTTTTCTTGAAAATTCTTCAATTTTAATTCTTACAAGTCAAATACAACTATGAAAATTATAAAACTTTAAAAAAACATTATACAAACTTTTAATAAAGTAAACCATAATAATAATAATAATAATAATAATAATAATAATAATAATAATAATCCAGCTTCAGGTTCAACCCACTTGGGTCCGTATCCCGCGAGCTAGAGTCCATTCTAGCATGCATATAAACAGTCCGACTTTATAGACTCGGCCCTCCAAAAAACGTGAGCCAGCCCACATGGCTCACGAGCCGCTGGCCCATTTAACATCCTTACCGTTTAAAAGTATTCGTATCCTGGCTTATCTAATATTTGATTAGTTTAGCAAAAAAAAAGTTTTTTTTTATTTTAATTACTTATTTTTAAAGCATACACATTCGGCTTAATATTTTAACTTAACATTCATTTAAATAATATTTTTTATCATTTAAATATTAATATGACATTCATTTAAAAAATATATATCTATTAATTTTTTATTAATATCACTTTAAATTTGATTGATACTATTCACACTCAACAATTTGTAAAAAGCATTTATTGAACCAGATGAAACAAAATTTTAATATTTAACTTAACAATTTGATCAAAAGGCTTGAGAGCCTGATATAATCAAAATGTACTGGTTCCTATCAAAATTTAAAGCAAGCAACCCATGTTAGAGTCCCATATTAGATAAAGTAATTAATCTAGTATAATTTGGATATAAATCTAAGGATAGTCTTGTTTATAGTCAATTGGTTTTAAGACGCTGATTCTCAATTCTAATATGATATCAGAAAGTATCGTATTTTTACCATGGTGTTCATTCCGAGGCATGTGTTCAGTAATATTTTGCCTTATCTACGATTTTCGGTCAGTGGATTATTCATGTTGTCACATGAAAGAGAGAATATAGCTTGATATAGATCTAATGGTAGCCTCTCCGCAGCTCAATTAATTTTAGGATGTTAACTTTGAATTCTAATAACCTACTACAACGAAATGTAATTAGAACACATAAGGTGAGAGGAGGGATGTGTAGAAAATACTATTAATATATTAATTTATACAAAGTAAACGTATTTTTAAAGAGATGCCTATCAACTTGTAAAAAGAATCGAGAAAAAGATTATTTAAGAATCGCTAAAGAACCAAAGTCACTACACTTCAAAAAAAGGACTAAAAAACAAATGAAGTAAGAAAGTAAAAATTGTAGCATTTCGTAATACAATCCAGGTCGATTCTTCTAATATTCGGCATTAAAAAAAGCACATAAGTTAAAAAAAGATGTGGTGTTTTATATCGATGATGTGATGTTTTTTTTAAATGTGATATAAAAATAACATGTAAAAAGATTTGTAACTTACAATAATAAATTAATGCATGACAAAAATTAAACACTTAATTTGTAGCTTTTAGAGTATCCACACCAGCCCATCTTCTCTATCTCGTTTTGATGGATGTGTAGAGATAAATTTAAAGATATTTAAAAAATTACATGTATTAGGTCCTCCATCTCTATCTCTATGTACTAAATTATAATATGTTATTTTGTATTTAATATTTTTAATTTTATCTATTTATTGCAACTAATTAAAAATTCACATATAAGAAATATATTTAAAAAATATTTAAAGGATAAATAGTAATCCTTTAAATATGTAGATTCTCGTTATTTTTATTTTTATTATTTAAATTTTAGAGTTTGAAGAGCCGATATTTTTTTTTAAAATTTAAATTTTTGTCTAAAGTCGATAATTCGTCATCTTAGCCAAAAAAAATTGATCCCAACAAATGTAATCATGAAAGTCATAGATTTTGTATAGTTTTTTTTTCAATGATTTACCTGAAAAGGAAAAAAAAAAAGGTCAATACCCGATCTTACTATATTCTAAATTTTAGGTTCGGGTTCGAGTTCGGGTATGATACGCTATATGATGGCGTCCTCGGCCCTTGGCTGTCTTTATTGAGATCTCAATTTCACTATTATTAATTATTTACTTAATCACTAATTCATTCATTCTTTCATTCCGATTCTGACTCTATGAGTCCTTCACTTTACTCCTTCTTTGTCGTTGCTGTCGCGCATCAACGTTGTTATAATATAATCAATTTCTTCCCTTTTTTTGGTATTCGTACCATAATTCATGATTTTGTAAATCACGTGTTTCAAGCTCAATAGCTGTCATAAAAATGTTCACTAACGTTAGTTCCCCATGTTTAAAAAAACAAAAAAAATGATGATAGATAGTCATATAATTTGAGCATCAATTGACTTATAAATTGCAATTGACTATCTGATTTGCAGGTTCAGGCAATTTACATTTTTTTTCCTGCTTGATTGATTACGTGAGGCTTTGATTGTTTTTCAAGATGGGGAGGCATAAACATGCGATGATCTCTCAGTACCGGCAGAGGCTGGAACAAACCTTGGTTTCTCATGACCTTTAAATGAGAAGTCACTTGCTGCCCTTGTCACAAAACAGCTGCTGTGCTCCCACAACATGGTTGTTTTTTTCGATCTACATGATGATGGGTCTAGTTCTGCAGAACAAATCCTAAGTGTAGATAGTTGTTAGTTATGAGCACAAATCCTAATTTGGATAGTTGGGTCGTGCAGGGTTCACTGAGAATGTATTGACACAAGAGTCATGCAACTATCCAATTTTCTTGAGATGCTGAGGAGTGTTTTTCCGATGGAAATGAGTCCCTTGCAGCTCATAGCAAACAACAGAGTGAATGGAAAGTACGAATCCAATCTAATCCGTGATTTATTTGTCATAGCTTCTTTCAAGCCAGAGCTTTTGTATGGAAGAGTGAGATAAATGTGGCTGTGTGGTAGGATTATTTGATGATTTTGGTTAATGCGGTTTGGTTTTCATGCCTCGATGTCTGAAAATAACAGAGTAAGCTTGATGTTTGACTCGTGCGTCTTTGATTTTTATGTTCCAATAATTTCAGCCCTCTTTAAAATTGTAGAGTTCCTACTATTGATGAAACTTAAAGAGCCATAGTACATCTGTTTAAGCTATTCTATTTCAATGTTTTCTTTATGCTTGTGATCAGCTATAGTTATCTCAATCATTTCAATTTGTAATCTACTCAGATGACTGAAATACGCACCTTTAATTACTTGATTACCCAAATTGTTTTTCCTGATTGCAGTCTATCGTTTCATTAATTGTGAACGCACTGAGTCTGTTTTCTGTCCCTACTATTTTTTTCAGTTGAACAGGATACTGAAGACTACCGTGTTATGTACCGAGAAGGACCTCTAGGGCACCCTTTCATATGCTCCTTGTTGAAGGCTTTGAGGATGCACCTGTAGATGTTTGTAAGTTAAATTTTTGATTGTATAGAAATTTCTAGCAACATTTGCTATTGCCGAACAAGATATTGCAAAATAAATAAATAAAACAACATTTGTTGTAGATTTTTGATTAATTATGATGTCGGTTTTCTCGGATTTCTAGGCTGGGTAGTCGGCTTTAGAGGGTCTTTTCCTTACCTATTTTTAGGCTTTGTCCTAGGCCTATTGTGGTTTCATTGTCATATTTGTATAAGTTTTTTTGTTGGGTGGCTATTTCCTACCCAATTTGCTTTTTCTTTTCCTATCTTTAATATACTATTTTATTGCCTATCAAAAATAAATAAATAAAAAGTCAGAACCAAAAAACTTTGATAATAATTCAGGAGCTTCCATCACATTATTTCAGTTGACTTTATACATCAATTGCAGGTTTATGTGTCTCGTGGGAATCTGCTCTCTATAATAAGTGGTGAGATATGTTTCTGCCTATTCCATGCCTTTGTTTTAACTATAATAATGCCACTTTAATTGTGCTCCTGCGTCTTTGTTTTCCTTGGGTGGCCTCAGAGTAGCATTCCAACATTCATAATTCTTCCTAAAATGCTTGCAGAAGATCCAAATTAGGTAATCAGATATCATCTGTGAGGTTTGTCTTCATTTGCCACCCAATTGCTTGTATCCGTTTTTCTTTTCTTTGCTTCCTCTCCTACTAGAATTCTTATTTATCTTTAAATGATTGGAAGAAAGGATGAAGCTTTCATGGGTCGCTATCAGATAGAGAGGCCTTGTGCATTATTTTGTGTTCCTAATATCTACAAGGCGACCTGGATCATTGTGCTTGTAAATTCGGCAATCACTTTGATAGTATATTTGTTGTGATTGACTGCATTTAAAAAATAAGTAGCTGCCCACTTTCTGATACTCGTTTCGTTTCAGAATAAAATTAAATAGAAGAAATCTGATTATTGGTTTTAGGTCTCTGGTTTGGATGCTGTTGGTGGAATTTCTGGCGAGTCCATTGTTAATGGGATAGCTGAAGAAGATGACATGGTAAGGATTGATATAGTTGGAGGTTTTGCAACACAGAAGGTGACTCCTGAAAGAAGCTACTTCCGGTGAGTTTCAGTAGATATATGATATAAATCATGGTGTGAAAAACAGGACTAAAGGGCACAACTATTAGGCCTGATATTTTTCCAGTCTCTAATGGACTGGATTATCAGTAACTCAATGATTGAAGACACTTGACAATACCTGACTTGATCTAATGAGATTTTCATCCAGGATAGTCAATCTAACCATTGTGATCATACTTATCTACAATATTTGCACTCTTTTCGGAATGTTTGAATCAAAATAGCTAGTTGCTGTTCCAAGGGTTTTCCAGATCTGATTGTCCCTTTCTTAATTTCTTTGGTACAGGTTAAAAGATGTACATGCTTTGACTACCTTATTGCATATCTCAAGTAATTGAACTAGTCTACTGACGCAAGTCAACAACGACCTCAATAGAAAACTTAGGGAATCAGGAAGCAAACATAATGTTTGTTTATGGCTTCAGCAAAATTTATGGTTGCAAGGTCTGCTGCCTTTAGGGTTAGCTTACAGCGTTAAAAGATAGGAATAAATGGGCGACTGGTTGGAGGATTTTGTTATTCAATTTCTATATCCTTTCTTTCTAAACCCCTAAAAGCTGTAAGTGCTGCAGGACAATAATGAGTATGGACATTAAATTGGAGTTTGTGCCTCCATCAGTTATCAATTTTATCTCAAGGCAGCTTGTGGGCACTGGCTTTAAACTCTATAAGAAGGTTCCTTTTTCCACACTGCCATTCTTCTCTTAAGGCTTGTTTGGAATCTTTTGCGTGGAAAGCTGTTTAAGATTTTTGATGATGTTTTAACTTTGAAGAATATAAACGGACAGTTGCTTTCCAATTAGAGAAGTATCTATCCAATTTCTCTTACATTTTTAATTCTTTACTCTATCACAGACAGTTGCTTCTGTGTGTAAAGGTGATGGAGATTTCAGACTGGCCCTGGGGGACCCTCTGTACTCTCAAATACGCAAAGCTCTGTATTCCAATAGCACACCAGAGAGGATGCTGGAACAAGAAGACCAAAAGAACGATGCAACACTTGTCCTTCCCAAAGAATGTGTGATTGATACTGTACCAGCCGACAAGGTGACAGACCATGAGGTTGTTGCCGATAATAGTGGAGGTGAATCTCAACAAGCTAGTCTACCAATTAAGAGTCAGAAGGCACTTAGAGAGATCGAGAAACAAGAGCTGGATGATTCACGTATTCTTCCTGAGGAACTACTCAGGAAAACTATAATGAAAGAATGTGAAGAAGAGGAGGAAGAAATTAGAGTGATTGAGGAAATCAGTAAGGAAATAAATGACCATAGTACTAAGCAGATTGAAGAAAAGCAATGTGTCAATCATGCTCGGAATGTTTTTATTAGGCCAGCAGTTGTAGAAGCGCTGAAAACATTAGAAAATGCCATATCTTTTGTTCAGAATGGTGGATTGACTGCCCAAACAATGCTTTCAGCTAAGCATTTAGAGCTTTCATCAGTACAGAGTACGAAAGGATACACAAAAATTTCAGATGTCTGTTGTTCAAATTCTGAAACTTGTATTGAAGTGTCCAATGATGGACATCCCAATGTGGGGCCTTCAGATGAGCCAACAAACAGCCCTCAAAATTTTCTACCCAGGCAATTAACTATCTTTTTTCAACTGATTACATATATTGCCTCAGGCCTTCAGCATTTGGAACATACATTATCAACCATTATACATATTTCCTCCTCCACTGCAATATCATTTGCTCCAACGTTCATTTTAACTTGCTTACATCGTTTTCATTTGCATCTTCTGCTTCTTTCTTACTTCCAGTTCTATTTGGTTAAAGCAGGCATACATGTACAGATTCTAGTACAAGAGATGTGAAACACCATAGGATAGCACCAGCACCAGCACCGCCAGAGCAGTGTCTCCCAGTTCCGAGCGAGTCTTTAACAAGGTCATTGCATTCTTTTGGATGCATGGAAGCGAAGGCACCGATTATTAAAGAGGCCGTTGAAACAGAGGAGCAGCTTGGCGCGGAGGCAAATGGTGTCCATGAAAATAGTCTTGATGTAAAGATCAAACTTAAAATGCAGAGTCGCCTATGTTGCTTGCCCTTAATGCCTAAGCGGCTTAAGGCTTGAGAATAGATATCCAAGATTTAGCACAGATTTTATGTACTTTCAAGTACAAGCCTTTCTATTTTCTTTTCCTTCTGATTAATTCCATGTGTATTATACTGTACACATATATTTCACTGCAAAATATATGTTGTCCAGGGATTTAGCATAGGAATGTGGAAAAGGACCTACATGCTATGATAGATCTAAAGAGTATCTATAAGGCGTTAGTGCTTATGAAGATTATATGTTGCCCAGGGATCGAAGATCATGTTTCTGTTAATTCATTTTCTTCATGCAATCCAAAAGCCATAATTGGTAAAGATCTGGCGCTGTTTACTATAACAATGGAAGACCGGTTAGAGTATGTTTGGTCCCGTCTTTTTTTTTTTTTTTTTTTCTGTTTTCTGCATTTAAATGCAGAAAACCGGTTGATGTTATTGTTTGGCATGTGTTTTTTCTTTTTGTTTTGTGAAAACAACCTGTACTGAGTATAGAAAATCGGAAACAACTTTTTCGTGTTTTTGGGTGTTTTCGTTTCGCGTGTTCTCTCTTCCTCCCTATTCCTCCCTTGCGCGACGACAGCTCCCGCCCGGCTCCCTGTGCGACGTCCACCTGCGACAGCGGCGATGGCTCCCCCCCGCATGATGCCCCCGCCACCGATCTCCCCGCCCGGCCCATCCTCCCCTCACGCGCGATGCTCCCGTTGCCCGATCTCCCTCCCCTGAGGCCGGTGGCAACCATGTCGTAGAAGACCTCCAACGTGCCGAGCTCCTCCATGAACGCGAACCGCAACGCCTTCTCTGCCACTGACGAAGAAGATGGCGCTGCGGCAACAACCTGCGACGGCTCTCCCCCGCGCGATGTCCCCTGCCACCGATCTCCCCGCCCGGCGCAACCTCCCCCCTGCGCGATGCCCCCCCGCTGCCGATCTCTCCACCCGGGCCATCCTCCCCCCTACGACGGCTCCCCCTTGCTCGGCGCGACCTCTCCCACTAGCGCGGCGTAGCACGACGGCCCCTCCCCCAAAGTGTAAAATAAAATACAGTTTTACGTGAAACATCCACCAAACAAAAAGATAGATTTAAAAATTACAAAAAATGACTTCTAAATGTAGTTTTCAAATAAATGTTTTCAAAACAGGCACCAAACATAGCCTTAAATTTTTGTTCTCCGGGTTTGGATTTACTTTTGAAAAAAAATTAAAAGATAAATAAAATAATATATATAATTTTATTTTATTTTTTTAATTATATTTACGTAAAATTTAATTGTTAGATTATCATTAAATTTGATATATTTTACGTGAATATTTAATCTAATGATGATTTTTAAAATAAATATTAAAGAAGTAACAAAATAATTGGCCGGATAGAATTTGAAATCCTCCAGACTCTGAGTGCATGCGATGTTTAAATAAGTATCCTCTACAATTATTGCATGATACAGTCTATTAAGACTATATCATTATATTATTTTTAATATCAAAATATGCTATTTTGACATGCAGTTTTTTAATAATTGGCTGTTTATGTGATGTTAGATTATGATGTTTGATGTATTGTACTATGCAGTATAACTGTGGAGAGATGTTAACTCGTGATGCTTGCCATATCATCTTTGGGTTGGCCATGACTTTGATGGAAAAATTATTACATTAATGAGTATAATTGTTAACTTAGAACGCTACTAGTAGATTTCCTATAGAAATATTTTTTCTTATTTAGGCAAAAAAAATTTAAAAAAGTTATTTTCACAATAAAAATATTATATTTAACTTTATCTATATAATATTTTCTAATATATTAAAAAATAATATTAATTTTATATAATTATTAAATTATATATTTTAAAAAAAATTCTACATTTTTTAATAATTTTTTACGTTTATTTTATATTAAGTTATTAAAATTTTATTATCAAATTTAAAAATAATATAAAATATTATTTTAATGATAAATTTATTATGATATATATTTGAATAAAAAAATAATTTAAATCCGTAAATTTATCTAATCAGACCTCTGAGTGTATTATATTTTATTATTATATCCTATCAGACCTCTGAGGTTCCACGCGACTCTGCCCTCTACGTGGAGGTTGCGGCTTATGGATCTCGGCAGCGGGCGTCCTTATGGATCTGCAAATAAGAGTTCTGGGCCAAGGTAGTGGTCTGGGTGCGTTGTGATGTATGTAGAGTGATTCGGATTTGGTGGGCGACTGTGAGGCACAGCTAGCGGCGCTGAAATTGGAGATAGAAGAAGAATAAGACGCGGAGGACAAGATGCCTGCTCATGCTCAGACATCAGAAGCTCCAGTTGCGCAAAATTTGGAGATAAAAAAAAAATTAATTTGATTGAATGATGAAACTATTTTATTTTATTTTATTTTATTTTATTTTATTTATTGTTGAGTAATGCTATTTCCAACTTGAAATGAAATTGTATTAAGCCAAACATAACTGTGATAGTCAAATCTTAGAAAATACTGGATCGATCAAACAATTGAACCCACTCGACCAACCTAATACTAATCGACCACACACAACACCCCAAATACACTGATCAACTGAACCGGTCGATCAAACCACACGTTTCAGTAGTCGATCACGTCCAATCGACTTTGAATCCTCCCATTCAAAAAAGGAAAAAAAATAAAATAAAAATCATAACCCCCGTTACCGTTACATCAATAATCATTTTGTTTGTTGTATTATCTATAAATACAAATAAAAAGGAAATATTAAAAGGAGACGTCCTCAGTCCGGCCGGCGATATTAAACGGGCTAAGCCCGTAATTAAACGGGCCAAATATGGCTGGCCTCGCACAGCCCGCCCCGCCCGCCACCACTGCGAGCTAAACTTTTTTTTTTTTTTTTTTTTAAAACAAAAACAAAAAAGCAAACAATCCTTCCGCACCGCCCCAAAAAGCCGAAGAAATGTTTAAGAAGCTCCCCCTCCTCCGTGCGCCTCTCTCCGCCGCTCTTCGCGGCGGCGGTCGCCATATGTCGTCGGCTACGGCCACTCCTTCCTTGCTTCGTTCCGCTCCTCGCTTCAATCACTCCGCCGCCCTCTCTTCCTCCACCTTTTATTCCACGCCATCTATCATCGATTTTCTCGGGAATATCAGATTTCCCGGGAAACGTTTCTGCACGGGGTCTGCCGAGAAAGTCGCCGCCAGCTGCTGGAGCTGCCACTCCCCCGCCGAAACGTCGCCGTTTCTAGCGTGCTCGTCGTGTCGCTGTGTTCAGCCCGTTGATTGTTCCGTCGATTACTTCCGTATTTATGGACTGTGAGTGGGTGTGGGTGCATATTTCTTAATGAATTTTATCACCATTACACTATCAAATTATATTATTTTCAAAATTTTTGAATAAAAAATTTGGGTCGTGGGTCTCCTTCAAATCATTGCAGAGAAGAAGAAGAAGAAGAAGAAGAAGAAGAAAGTTTCAAATTGAATGGTTTCTTAAATAAAAATAATAAAAAAATAAAAGGGTTGTGGGTTTCCTATAAAATCATTGCAGGGAAAAGAGGTTTGAAATTGAGGACGGTAATCTGGAGAAGAAGTACAAGGATTGGCAGAAGAAGCTGCATCCTGATTTGGTTCACTCAAAGTCTGAGGTTTGAGTTTTTTTCTTTCTTAACCATTTTATGAATCGGGTTAAGGTCCATTTTATGGGTGTCTTAACTGTGTTGTTGTCATTGGTAGAGAGAAAGGGAGTACGCTGCTGAACAGTCTGCTCGAGTTATCGATGCGTACCGCACGTTGAGCAATCCATTGTTGAGAGCTATTTACATTGTGAGTAATTTTTTTAAAAAAAAGAATCTTACTGTCAGTAATATACCATTGTTTTGATTTTGGATGGCTTATGATTCAGTTTTTATGCAAAGCATGCACTGTCCTTTGTCAAGAATTATCATAAATTTGTTTCCTACCTAACAAATTGCACATTAAGTGTAATGTCCTACTATTATCCATACAGGGGTCTAATTTTAAACATTGGATTGTACATAATAAGTTGATTAAATGGCATAAGAAAGTGAATCTAGTAAGGTGGCCTGGTTTGAGCTGCATGTTGCCTCACCGTTATGTTATGTTGTGGACATCTTCTTAAATTTTAACCTACACTCTAGAAGAAGATTTCTTCCATCTGCTACTCCATGCTACAATGTTCTGCATTCCCAGTCACATCCAATTTACTACAGAGATCAGATCCATATCTCAGATAACCTTGGTTAAGTGTTTTAGTTTCAAAGTTTGCCAGTCTGATGCCTTGCACAGTCTACCATCCAACATTTTCATATTATAGATTTCATATATGACCTTGTCACCTTGAATGAAAGTGAATGGATATAATGGTGCATTGGTATTTAGTGATTACCATATATCCTTTAATGAAGGTAGACTTGATTGCTAGGAAGCTGTACAATCATTCACTAAATATTTTCCTTTAAAATTTTCTCTAGCGAGAGACTAGGGCCTATTTGATATGATTGTATTATTTTTGAAAATAATGGGCCTCATTAATTTAGTAGTATTTATGAGTGATGAAAATTGATCCGATAATGTAGTGTGTGTTTGGTGCACGCCATGATTATGGATTCAAATTTAAAAAATCGTGATCCCATTATAATAATAAAAACTTGTTTGTTAGGCAAGATTGGAATGAAAATTCAAATCCTAACATGAATAAAGTGTGAGTTTTATTAATGTTTTTGAATCTAAACTGGATTCAAATCTAGCCTTAATTTTTTTAGCCTAATTATTATTTTATTTACTTTTTCCTTTTTTTTCTCTCTCCTCCATTGCCTCTCTCTCTCTCTCTCTCCCCTCTCTCTCCTCCACCCTATTTTATTTCAGTTTTACTACCAAACATTTTTAATAAAAAATATGTTTTCAGTTATAAAACCAAAAATATGTACCATTTATATATATATATATATATACACACGATCCTGAATTCAAATCAAGCTTTAATTTAAGCTTAAACTTCAATAAAATAAAAAGTAATGAAATCAAAACACAAAAAAGGAGAACAACCCTTACTTTTTTTGAACCTCGACCCTAATATACCAACTGAGGCTAAGCTCATTGGTAACAGATGAATGTATCTTGTGTTGGAAGTCTGGTCAAAGCATCTGTCAGTGGATTTGAATGACTATGGAGAGAGGGCTTATCAATTTCATGTAGCCAGAGTGAAATCTTGTATTCTATTATGTCAGATGATGAGAAATCATGAATAATACTATGATTCATTCTCACCATAGTATACAATTCGTAAATGTGTGTGTACACACTTATAGAGAGATATTATGCTCTAAATATTGTAAGCCTTACAGGGGAATTAAATTTTATATTTTTCTTTTCTTATGTTTTTTGTGTAGCTGAGGCTTGAAGGTGTAAATGTGGATGAAGAAGAAACAGTTTCAGATCCAAGCTTGCTACTTGAGGTGTTGCATTTTATGCTTCTTGGGTCATCCTTCTTTAATCATTAATGCAGATATTTTATAGTTGTAATTTCTGGTTTGTGTGAATAGTCACAGAGGAATGCAAGTAAATTGAAGAGCATAATATCTATGAACATAATATCAATATAAAGTGTAATGATTAAATTATTCTTAATTCAAATTGAAGATTTTGGAAATTAGGGAAGCTGTTGAAGAGGCTGCCGACTCTAAGACTCTGCATCAAATAAAGTTTCAGGTACAGCAGAATTTACTCTTTTTTATTTTAAGAATAATTATTATTTAGTTTGGATGAGGAAGAGATCAATCCAGTGTGGGTGGTCACCTACGTTGAGAGTTGGCAACCCCCAAATCATATTTACTCTTTGTATTATGCTATGTTTGCTACATCCAAGTGACTGCATGTGTGCCCTGTTTATCGAGTTTCTGGCAAAAATGACACAAGTTTCTATTTCAGATAGAAGAGAAATTGAAGCAGTGGTCAGAATCCTTTTCAAATGCATTTCAAAGCAAAAGATTTGAAGATGCGCAAAAATCCATCCAAAGAATGACCTACTATGATCGTATAAATGAAGAGATTGTTAAAAAGCTATGATAAGGTTCTGCTCATTTCTGGAACAAGCAGAGCCTTAGCCTATCAACTCTTTGTAAGGAGCTAGACTAGTTTTCCAACAAATTTCTAGCCCTTTTATAGTTGCATTAATGTATTTTACATCATGTATTCTAGCTAACATTGAAGAAAATTATATTGACAGAAAGTTGATGAGAGACCACCCCGTGAGGAACCTGTAGCTGTCACATGAGTCATAAAAAAGTGGAGAAGGTACTAGGGATGGAGCTGGAATGGAAGATAGCGCCCAAATAATGACGGATTCTTTTTCAGAGATGTTTTGCCCCCAATACATAGATAGTTGAAGGAAATTTAACTCAGTGGCCCTATAGTTTGACCATGGATATTTTTTAATAACGTAGACAGCTTTGAATGCATAATGTTCAAGTTTTCTATGCATTTTACACTGCAAAAATAGAACCCAATTTCTAGGCTGATTTGACCGGCACTGTAGTCCCAATCTCATGAATGCATTTTTTTTTTCTTGTTAATGTAGTCAAATCCTCCTTTTTCTTTTGAGGGCAGACTTCTTCTGCATCACAAGACGTGCTAAATCATGTTTACCTTCTCTATTCAGCCCAAAGAAGACAGTTCGATAGTTAACTGTACTTGGAAACATCCCACCATCCTCCATCTCAGATAAAAGTTGGAGTGCTCCTTCAGACTCTCCCACCCTGCAGAGGCTAACAATGAACTGAGAGTAGGTCTTGAAATCGGGGCATGGCCCCTTCTGTCTCAACCGGTTGAAGACTTCCCAGGCATCGTCAATCTTTGCCACATTCATGTATCCACGGATCAATGCAGAATAAGTGACCAAGGTTGGCTCACAACCCTCCTCTCTCATTTTCTTGAACATTTCCATAGCCCTCTCCACTTGCTTGTCCTTGAAGAAGTATACAATTAGAGATGTATAAACATGCACAGTTGGAGAAATCCCCAGCTGCCTCATTGCCTCTATTTTAGCCAATGCCTCTTCTAATCGTTGCTTCTGGAGCAGACCATGAACAATGCTGCCATAAATATGCTGATGCAGCAACAAGGAATGCTCTGTCCTAACCTCACCTGACAAAGCCAAAGCCTCCTCCAACCTCCCTGCTCGGCAAAGAGCCCTGATGTGCAGAGAATAAGCCAACGGAACTCCATATCCTACTTTGCATAGAGACTCCATGCATGCTCGTGCATCTGACAGCTTACCAGTTTCACACAAACAATCGAGATATGTCTCGACCAACTCCTTATCTGGGACATGGCTGGCACGCCCCATCTCCTGGAATGTCTTGATGGCCTCATTCACCTTCCTGCCTTTCTTTTGACAAAGGCACATTATCAAGTACTTGTATGTACTGCCACTCGGTTTACAGACAAATTTCATCTTATTGAAAAACTTCAGAGCAATCTCTGTCAGACCTGTCCGCCCATATCGCATTATGATGATTGTCCAAGTTTCTGACGTTACAAGGTTGCCTTTTCTTTTCATTTCGTAGAAGAGGGTTCTCATATGCCTAAAATCTTTTGCTTGCCCTGCCATTTTAATGGCCATGTTGTAGGTTTCAGTATTGTGGCAATAGTTATCTTGCGTTCCAACCCAAGAGAAAAAGTTCAAAGCAGCATGGCCAGCCACATTGTGACAGCGAAGAACCTCTGTAACGAGTGCTGGAGTGAATTGTACACTGCATTCTTCCATAGCCTCTTGGATGAGGGACCAATCCATTGGGGATGATAAAATTTTACAGATTTCTTGAAGATCTTGGTCGCTATAAGCCTTTGGACAGGGCTCACAAATGTTAATGTCCAGCTCTTTGGGATCTGGTTCATTTGATTTTGGCAATGCATCACCTGTGGATGTCTCGTTTTCTTGAAGATAGAAGCTACACCTTCTTTGTATCCGCTTTACCCTTTCAATATATCCCACATCTCCTTTTTTCTTCAAGTAGGACAAGATCCGGTGAAATACTTCCTCTCCAATGGTTATCTTAGAATCCAGCATTTTGTTCAGGACCCTCAAAACCTCATCAGTCATTGACTTTTTACAAAGCTCCTTGATAAATATAAAGCAAGATGTCCGGGTGATTTTAATACCTTTCTCCTCCATGCTCTCAAATGCTTTCCATGCTTCAGGAATATGGTTATGGCTGACATGACCAGCAACCACAGCTGTGATGGCCAGACAGTCAGGCTCAATCCCTCTAGCTAGCATGTCATCGTACAAATCAAACCCCTTTTTGTACTCATTCAACTTGAACAAGTGTTGCATCAGCTCAGTGTAGGTAGAAGCTGAAAACAAGTGACCAGATTCTATTGTACTTTGGAAAATATCCAAGGCCTTCAAAACATTATTTTTCTTCAAATAACCATCGATAATGATCCCATAAACTTTCCCATCAATGATGCCTTTTATCTTCATAATATTAGTGATTTCTAATGCATCAGCAATCCTGTCGGCCATGCACAGGCCCTTAATTAATATCTCAAAACTTTCTTGATCAAGTGTCATATTCTTATTCATCAAATCCCGAGTCAATTGTAAGGACTCTTTGATTCTCCCTGAAATGCAAAAACTCTTTAGCACGGACTTGAACACGTTATGTTCCGGAATCTGAGAAACACCTATCATGTTATCTGCGATCGAGTGAACTGAATCCATGTCTCCTGACTCTGCCAAGCAATTTAACAGCTTTCTGTACAAATTCATACTGAAAACCATTTTCTTTTGGACTGCCTCGTTGTAGTATCCCATTGCAATTTCAGCTTTACGGGTAGTACAAAGCAAATGGATGATATGTTGGTAGGCAGAAACATCAGGTTCCAATCCTGATCTCCTCATCTCCTCAAAGGTGAATAGAGCTTTGCCAATTGACTTTGTCCTTCCATGACGAGACATTAGGATCGTCCAAGTCTTAACATCCCTCTGGCAAGAATTATTCTCCATCTCCTCCAACAACTCATCGATCAGCCCAAACTCCTCCGCTTGCCCAGCTAAGTGCATCACTGTATTGTAAGTTCCAGTAGTGTGGCAAAAATCATTCCTCAGTTTCACCCAGCTGAAGAACCTTAGCCCTAAATGTGGCACTTTGAAGCACCTCTTCAAGACCCCATCAACGACCTCCAAATCAAACACAAAAGCTGAGCTTTCCAACCGATCTTCCATGGGGACGGTATTGGGTTCGGCCCGGACAATCGCTGTCATCCTATCAACTATTGGACTAACATCAGTTCTCCCACGCACGTGTCCCAACTGGGTTTTCCCCGCCGCCAAGGAAACGCCTTTCTCTTGCTCCGCGCCCTGCTTGGCATTTTCGCAAACACCTTGAGTTAGGCGCTCCTCCCCCACTGCGGCGATGCTTCTCTGGGCATGAATTTCGCGGGGAATCAAAAACCCAGATGGGGTTTTATCAACAAGGCCATCGGATCCGGATCCCAAAATGTTTGTGATTTCGTTGAAGAGAGAGGCAATGCTCTTGGATTCTGACTGGTTTTTCAGGCGGCGCTCCTCTTGGGTCCTCTTCAAACCAGAAGAAGACTTTGAAGGGCGACGTCGAGAAGAGAAATGTTGGACTTGAAAGACCTGAGAGGGAAGGTACTTACAGCCTGAACTCGAATTCAGTGATCGGAGCTTCAACAAATGCCTCATATTTGCTGACATACCAAAATTTCTAGTCCTTCCCGTTTACTAGACTTCCTCTGTGTGCATGTCATGAGGCGCCTTGGATATGCCTAAATGTTAACCAAAATTTCTAGTCCTTCCCGTTTACTAGACTTCCTCTGTGTGCCTGTCATGAGGCGCCTGGGATATGCTTAAATGTTAACCAAATAGATCCTAATAAAAACGTTAACATGTAATTTAAAAAAAAAAGTGGATTGTTGTATTTTCATGAATAACTTCTCCGTTGATTTTAAGACGTTAATCTTTAAATTTTAATATGCGATCTTTAAATGATTTTAAGACGTTAATTGATTTTAAGAAGTAAATATTATTTGCTTAGTAACTAATATGTTTTTTTTATTTGTTATTGAATAACTTAATAGTAATTAGTATGTGTTCTTATATCTCAATATATTAATATATAAATATTATAATTTAATTTTAAGAGTTTAATATTATTTAATATTAATAAATATAATTATATTTTTTTTAATAACTATAAATGAATGAAACTTGAGATGAGTAAAAAATTTTGAAGTTCAATTCGTGTTCAGTTTGTTTTTTTTTTTCTTCTTTAAATGAATCTAGCTGAATTTGCCAAATTTCAATTATGCTCAACTCGTGTTCACGAAAAAGTAAAAATTAAATTAATAATATATTCCTCATTTACTTTAGAATTATCATAAAAAACTATAAGAAGTTTCATTACTATAGGTTTTCACGTATCGGAATCTTCTAATCATTTTTCCTTCTCTAATAGCTCTTACATTTTTTCGGTGACTTACAACACTCATAGATAACATGTCCTTTCTTATTTTAATATCCGAATGATTTACCTTAATTTGCAAGCTTTGATGTGCCCTTTATAAAACCAACATAACTACGTTCTCATGATCTATCATGTTGTAAATCCAACCATAAAATATTTATCTTCTTATACGAAAGTAAAGCATCATATATTTCATCAATGGTAAGTGTATCATGACTATACAGAGTGGTAAACTTAATCGAAATCATATCACTTACAGCAAAAACAACCCATATCAGCAACAATATTTGGGACGACAAGTTGCGTCAATGTTACATAGAGCTGCTGCGCCAATAGCTTCTGCTTTGGGAAAAGCAGTTTAGCTTGTCTTAACCACGAAAATAAATGACACAACACAACCAGTCAACCATCACCACCACAACAACAATAATTTTAAAAAATTAATTAATGAATGAAATAGAAAAAATCATATTTGACTCTATAACAGACAACGCCAATTACAAGGTCAACAACTTCCAGGATCGTTTCGTAAATACAACATCTACATCACAGACGTTGACTTGTGTAATTTTACAGTATTCACGATAAAATACAGTAAAGTTTGCTTCTGCAGCGAGCAGAAAGCCTGAGAAAAATTCTGCAGCATGCTTATGCATCCATATCCGGCAGCTGAGGGAGAAGTGTCGTCCATCTGCAGGTGGCATTAACCGAAACTCACAAATCAGCAACCATTTGAGTTAATATGTTTAGCTAAAGTTGAGTTAGAATGATTTTTCAGATCAATGTGATGGGGAACAATGGCCTACCTAATTAAACAATGTTTACGGAGTTACTGGGTTTCCAAAATTTTCTGGGCCGTTGCTATTGACAGGTAGTGAAATGAGAGTCCTGTCCAAAAGCCCCTACAATGGAACATACCACTTCCAGCAACTTCCCTGTAATTTCACAAGATGTCAGACAACAGTCAATTGATATGAATCAATCAAATGTACATAGCCTAATTTATTAACCAACGTAAATATAAACGAGAGTGGCAGTGGTGGTAAAAGATAACAGACTATGCCAGCCGAATAATTAAAGTAGTATAAAAAAATAGATGGAGAGATAGGTAAAATGGGTATCATCACATCAGAAGGAAGATTACAGCCAGGATACAGATGCCATTTTGGTTCCTAGCATTATGGTAAGATGGATCTGGACCAACTTTCTATCCGTGACTTAGGACACACCTAGCGGCTAGCACCCCCAGATTGACGAATGGCTTTAATAATTCTAATAATACCTTGTAGCCTATGATGGCAAGTAACCCGTCAGTCAATGGCCCTACCTCTATGGTTGAAGAATTACACGCTTAAGCAACCACACCACGTTCATTTTCAACGGCAAATGAAAGAAAAACAATCCCTCCCCCTTTCTTCACCTTGGCCTTGATTCCTTGTACTCACCGCTAAAATTGAGTGCCCAAAGTAATTCATTAAGCAAGAGACCAAAACAAGAGGCCGTGAACATCATCTAGATCTAGATCAGATGTGTCCACATGTTGGCACTCGAAGCAGATACAAATTAATGAGCCGCCACACCATGAATGCCTGCATATGCTGATGCTGTAATGCGGGCACTCCTCGGCTAAGTTAGGCTCTCTTAGACGCACACCCAACCGGACGGCAAAATCATCAAATGGCACACACAGGTGTAGACATACGTAATGGGAGGAGCCTCTCTTTAGACGCATCAAAACCATACGGACGGACCCAATCCGTTTTTACGACCAAAATTCGCAATCTCATTTTAGAGATGAGACGTTACTACAGATCCAATCATAATAAACATTGAATTCACGCACATATTGGGAACAAAACTACTGGGTGTCAGTCGATCAATTCATAGACAGAAAGAGATCAAAGAAGCACAAACCTCTTCTTTGCTTGACCACCTTGAGAGGCGTCTTAGCTCTAGGTTTCTCGTCAGCCTCTTTAGCTTCAGTAGTGGGAGGACGGAGCACGGAGTCGATCCCCTGGACCGAAATCCGACCGTCCGTAAAGATGTCGGGTTCCAAGAGAAGCGCCGACCGATCCCCATCCCCGAACTTGACGGACCCATCGGCCTCCTGGGCGACCAGGCGGAAGGGCAGCCGGAGCGTGTCGTAGCTCACCTTCTGGAACCGCCTCACCGCATTGTACATGCTCTCCTCCGTCTGGTATTCCGGAATGAGGTGGTAGTACACGATCTGCTCCGCCGCGCCGGGCTCGCCCAGGTCGTCCGTGGTCAGCCGACCCATGGCCTCGTCGTTGGGGGCCAACAGTGTGACCACGTACCCTTCCGACACCAGCTTCCCAATCTCGGACGCCAGCGAGGTCAGGTTGACGAGGATGTCGGCCATCTCGCTGTACCCCCCGTAGTGGAGCAGGGTGTGGATGAAGTCCTTCACATGGCTGGCGCCGTCGAAGTGCGCCGTCGGCCCGCCCGGTCCGGGAGCCGGGGCAGGAGCCAAGGAGGGTCCTGGGCCTGGGGCCAAGGCGTCGTGTATGGGCAAGGCAGGAGGATCGCCGGCGGGGTGCTGCTGTTTCATCTTCAGCTTCAGCTTGCGGGTCCGGGGGTCGGGCGCGGCTTCGGGCTTGACAGCGGAGATGGACCGGAGGCTGCGGCCGCGGTTGAAGGCCTCCTGGACGACACGGGGGACGAGGAGGCGGTCAATGCCGTGGATGACGCCGTCGGGACGGACGACCGCGTCGGGGTGGACGACGGCGGCATGGCGGTGGTGGGCGGGGAATTCGGCGGCGGGGACGCGGCGGGGGAGGACGTGGAAGAGGAGGAGGGCCTGGAGGGAGTTGAGGTTGCGGGGCTCCAGCAGGAAGCGCTTCAACTCCGGGTCCAGGTCGCGCTCCAGGGCGGCGTTCACGGGGGCGAAAATGGTGAGGTTGTGGGAACCGACGGCTGCCTCCAGGGAAGGTAGGAGGAGGGCCTTCTCTACCAGCTCGGCGAGCTCGGTGTAATAATGCGAGTCCAGGAGGGCCACCAGGACGGAGTTGGAGCTGATTTGGGCAGCGTTGGATGCGGGTGGAGGAGAAGATGGAGACAGTGAAGCGCGAGCTGCTGCTGTAGAGGCGATGATGAGTAGGATTGTAATAACCGCCATGTAGACACCGCCACCGGTGGTGTCGGTGTGAGAACCCATGCATCTCCTCATCTCAATCTCATGGAAATGGGGAGGAGAAGATATATGATTCTTTGGGTGCAAGAAGAAGAAAAAAAAATGGAGGTTTCAATATCAGCTTCAAGAAATGGTAAAATTGTGATGGCAGGTATTGGTCTAGTGTAGTGTTGGGGGGGCTGGGAATGGGATGGGATATATATATATATATATATGCAGTATTATTATTGAAGGTGGTGGAGTGGAGAAGTAGAGGTAGTAGAGGACTAAGTAAGTAAGGAGGCTAGCTAGGCAGGAGTGGGGTGGGTTATTGCTTTATTGGGTGGGGCGGGAGGCTTCAGAGCAGAGGGAAGCAGGGGCGGGGATGGGTCATGGGTGCTGGTCCTGCTGGCTCTTATCAGTCAGCACACAGCAAACAGGGAATGGGAAGGAGTGGAGTGGTGTCGCCAAATCAAATGGGCAAATTGCTGTCCAGACAGACCCCAGGTGGGAATGGGAATGGGAATGGGATGTGAATATGTGATGTGACCGAGACCGACTGGTGAGGCACGAACAAATTCGACATTTACATGGGATGGTGGGCCCGGATGGCATCATGCCAGGTTGGCGTTGCGTCTCTCGCAAGATTTCATAACAGAGCCGCGTCCCGCAGATTGGTTCGGGGATGGTTTTTAAAAACAAAAAACAAAAAACAAAAAAACATTTATTAATATTACACCCACTGCCCCCACCTGGCCACCTCACCTACTATACTAAACTGCATGGAATGGTATGGTTCTAGATTAAAAGCTTAGTTTAAGAAAAGTCGCATTAATATTAATGAGCGAATTTATATTATATTTTCTTATTTTTATAAACATTTTTATATTATTAATTTAAAATGAAAACATTAAAACCATTACAAAAATGAAATAACATATGAAACTTTCACCCCAATTATATAATGTTTTTATTTTACTCTTGATTTTAATCAAAATCGTAAAATGATATGAATTAATTATAAGTTAAATCGAAATTTTGAATGCCTAGATGAAAATGAATGAACTGCCTAGTTGTCTAGTGTCTACAGCTAAAAGTCTTTGCTCGAATATTTTTTGTTAGGACAAGACTATTTTAAGTCTCCCGAAGACACCTGCAATCTCCATACTTGTTATAACAAGTAATTAAATTTAAATAATGAATCAGTTGTTAATTAATATTTATTCCATCGGAGGGATTCATCGGCTCAATAATCCACGTTCTCATCTCTGTCGATAATTATAATAATAATAATAATAATAATAATAAAGGCTTGAAAGTTGAAAGGTTATAATCTTTGCTTTGAATTTACTTGTCTCGTACGTTCTTCCTAGCTTTTACGTTTATTTATGTTAGCTACTTTCTATATTTATATACATAATAGATATACTGCATGTTAAAATAAATTATAAGTTAGTTTTTCTCTGCCCGGAAGGCCCTACCCCTCTTTCCAGCAACCTCTTCTCTTCATCAACAACTCAATTGGTTAGTATTATAATGTTAATTCTTACTTCCATTGATCTTGAATGATTTAATCATAGTATTTCAATTTTAGTTTTTTAGGGTTTATTTTTGCTTTTTATTTCGGAAACACGAAAACTAGTGTGCTCTCTTTTAATTGATAATTTATTCATCAACACTTTATTTAAAACATTCAAGGAAATGATACCTTTACTATAACATTTTGCACTCAAACATTGAGTGCAAATGACAATATTTGATGCAAATCGATGATTGAATGGAAATTGATAGTTGTTGGGTACAAATCAACAACGTTGGATGCAAATGATAGCCACTTGATACATATTAATGACGCTTGGTGCACTTCGACACTAGAGTGTGCGTATCAACATTGCTAGCTAGGTGCATATCGTTAGCCTTTTGGTACAAATTGACAAGATTGTGGTGAGATTTTGATGAAAAAACAAGTTATTTGTAATATGATTTGATTTGGAGGGCAGAGGGGATGCTCAGTACGTGTGTGGCGACAACTGACAGTAACTTGTAGTGATATATTGATATTTATTATTATTTTTTATTAATCTTATTTTAACAATTACATTCACATTCACACATTATATCAAATATTATTATTTTTTTAGAAAATATAATAATTTAATTAATTTTTTTATAAATTTTTTAAAACTTTTTTGAAAATTTATTTATTTTATAATTATAAATTTTTAAACAAGCCAGATGCAATTTAAAAGAATTAAGTTTTAAACAACTATTGAGCTTAATTGAATAAATTGGATATGTATTGTTAATTAACCAAGCGAATTTCAATAGTAACTAACGAACTTCAATAATGTTAAGTTCGAATTCTGATTGATATTACTCAAACGGATATCAAGCAAACTATCAAATGTGTCAGCTCATTTACATACTTATTCACCCGTAATAATTTATTAAATAAAAATAATAATTAACTAATATTAACTCTAGCTTAAAATGGATAAACTTCAGATAATGCTCATCCGTTAAACTCATAGTCGGCTTTTCATATTGTTAGTCACATTATTTGATATGTACTTGGTGTATATATATGGATGTATATATTTATATAATTTTTTTATATGAAAATAACCTAGGAGCATCTCCAATACTGGTATATAAAGTTTATTTATATGTGAAGAGCTATTTTTAAATTTGCACTCTAACCTTACTCTTTTACATTACTTTTATTTTTATTAAAATAATAATAAAAAGTCGGGATCAACACTACTCTCTATGCCGGCACTATCAAGTACTAGCTGGACCTCTAAAGCGGTAGCCAAAGACATCCGCTACCTCCAACGGCGGTGGTGCGTGGGGGTCAGGGCAGCGCTGGAGGCGTGCGATCCAAGTAGAGGGCTGCCGTGAGACGCCGCACGAAGTAGCCGGACGGAGGCGCACCTGGCTGCCTGGATCATGTCGTCGCACGGTGCTTCCCCTCGGCGGACGGCTCTTGGCATCGACTCTCTGGCGCATTTCTAGAGAGAGGAGATTAGAAGAGAGAGAAGAAAAGAGAGAGAAATAAAAATAATAATAAAATAAGATGTAGATAATGAACGGTGACTCTTCGTATGTGAAGAATGATGTGAAAAGCCTGTTGAAGCAAAAATTTTAACTTTTAATGTCTACATGTAAATAATACATAATAGGTTAGAGTTGCTTTAAGTTCTAATTTGGGCAAATTTGAATTTTAATTAGATCCGTGTTTGTTTAGGGGGATAATGGCTTCCTATAAAATGTTTTCCTAATTCTCTAGCGTTGATGAAGTCTCAAAGTGATTGTTTCTTTGTGAGGAAAAGAATGGTGTATGTGAACGTGGGTTTGTTTGTTTTTTATGAAACATCAAAAACGAAAATTTTCCCCAAACTGTTATAATAATGCTAATGGAAAGGGAAATTGTGTTTTTCCAGAAAACAAATTCCAAAGGGATTTTTTTTCAAATGGAACTTATTTTTCTCCTAAATGTTTAATTGAAAGGAATTAGCGGGGCCAATTATTTGAGAGATTCACGGGAATGAATAAAAGGTCTTATTGGGTTTATTTTATTCTTTTGTGCTCGAGTTTTTCCAAAACAAATTACTGGATAGTAGGTATAATTGCTAACACAGATTCTCAATAGAAATTTATGTTAGGAAAAAAATCATAAATCATTCACATAATAAAAGTTTTTTATTATATTTTTTTCATGAGATTTTACAGTATTTTTTAAAATTTATTAAAAAATATTTATTTTCGCCTTATAAATTTTAAATGATAAAAAATAATAATTAGAAAGATAACAAAATAAATAATAAAAGTAAAAGTAAAATATTATTTTAATAATATGATCAAGTAAATTTATTGTGATATATATATATATATATATTAAGTAGGATGGAAGGAATTTTTTAATATTTCACTTGATAATTGAATTGAATTGAATTCACTCAGAATGCCCTTAGTGTCAATTGTTGTTTGCCCCACATGTGTATATGTACATATTTTTGAATTAATATATTTATATTTATTTTAAAAAACAGTGGAGGTTTTGAATATTGTGATGCCAACGTGAATATGCAGGCAAAATAAATTATATTAATTGGTGATATGTATATACACATTTGATAGTAGTAATGTCTAATCGAGCGTTTAAAATTTCTAAATAACATGATATTATGTTATGGATTGGATTATTCCGCATCATATTCGTAGCCAAACACTGTTATTGGTAATATACTAATATTATTAACTTTTGAACTCAGCTATCTGTTATTTCAACAATGCTCATTGAATATTTGAATATGTGAGATCGGGAGATATATTTTATTTGTTGATCTTACAAAATACAACTACTATTTTTTCATATATTTCCTACACATACTTAGTCCTTCCAACTCACTCATATTTAAAAATAATTTTTCACAAATTTAAATAGGTTGTGATGAGCAGCTAAGTATATAAAACAAAAACTATTGTGTATCTTATTTTGATTATATTTGTACTACTTAAGAGCAACTCCAATATATTCTCTATTATCTATTTGTAGATAGTAAAATCTCAAATTCATGCTCCAACAGGCTCTTCACATGGCTATCTACATTTAGAAAAAGCTACAGTGACTCTTCACATTTGAAGAGTTACTATTTATTATCTACATATTATTTTATTACAATTTCTCTCTCCTCTCTCATGCTCTTTCCCGTCTACGCAAACCCTTTCGCGCTTGTAGCTTCCTCTCCAACTCCGGTCCCCCGTCTCCGCCTCCGGTCCCCCGTCCCCGTGACGCCCGCGTGATGCCCGTCCCCCACCCCCACGCGATGTCATCCCCCCCCCGTCCAGGCCCCAGATCCACGTTGCCCGTCCTGGCGACGCCCCCACGACGCTCGTCCCCGCGATGACAGTCCTCACGACGCCGTCCCCGCCCCGTCCAGGCCCCAGATCCACACTGCTCGTCCCCGCAACGCCTTCCCCGTCCCGTCCAGGCCTCAGATCCACGCTGTCATTAAAATATTATTATTTTAATGTAAATATATAAAAAATAGATAATAGTAGTGGAGTTAAACTTAAAAAATACCTCTTATGTGAAAATTTCTTTATATGTAAATAAAAAATACAGAGTACTCTTGGAGTTGCTCTAATATGTTATAGAATAATATTATAGATGTGTTGAGTGAAATATTAAGTGATTTGTTTGTCTATATGAAATAATTGAATAAAATTTTAATATATGCATATTTTAAAAAGCCATGTGTTATAATTTATGTTATTTAAAATTTTTAAAAATAATGATATAATAGTCAAATTATTAAAACTTAAACTAACCATAATTAAATAAATTATGTTCAAAACTTTAAGTTTGAATAAGATGAACAACAAGAGTTTAAAACTACCACAAATACTTCTATCTATGAGTAAGAATATATATAATTATATATTTCTTGGAGATTTATTTTACTTTTTTAAAATATACAGAATTAAATCCTTCTAAAATTAAAGAAATAAGATGAAATGCTTTTTAAACGGAAAAAAAACCTAACACGGCTATTTTTCTTTAAATATCTTATCCAAAATCTATGAGTTACCACTAATTAGTATGTGTGACGTTTTGAGATAATAATTTTGGCTCGAACCGATCTGGGTTATTTTTTCTTGCCGTATTGAGATAATAAGACACTCACGGGTATTGATCGTCCTGTTTCGACGTGATATTTTAAATTTTTTTGAATAATTTACCTTAAAATACATGATCCGAAAATCATCCAAAACAAATTCAAATCAACGAGTCCCGTCCCGTCCCGTTGTAATTTCTAGCGGCGTTCAATGGATTTCGGCTTACGGCTTTGGCGCTGCGCCGGACGCGCAAGCCAAGCAGCCGTACAAAGTGGAGAGCAGCTGTCTTTTTAATTTTTAAATATTTTGTTTTATGTATACGTAATATTTGCTAGTCGGTGTCTTTATTTATTAAATGTGATGGGTAAAAACGCGTGAACGTCAAAACGTGGCACGGATGTCAAGTCAAAGACAACGAAAACGGCGACGTTTATCCAACTGTCATTGTCATCATTTTTCGTACGAACCAAACCATTCCGAGGATTGTTGGCACACCATCCCTTCAAAATGCCCAAACAACCAAAAACAATATATTATTTCGACAAAATAAATCGGAGAGCCAGAAAAGTATATGTTGATGTTCCTCCCAAAATTATATAAATATTATATTCGTGAGGTACACAATAAATATAATGAGTAATATAATATCTTTATATTTTTATTAAAATGATATAATTTTAATTAAAAATTTATTAATCAAAAGTCAAAACAATATAATTTTGATTAAAATAAAAAATGTACAATGACATTCTATTTTAAAGATTTACTCAAATATAATTATTAATTAACACGACCTCACTGACGGCCATACCATTCCAAGTCCATCCTTAAAAAAAATACAAACTAAACTAGAGAAAAAAAATCGAATTATAACAAAGTGAAATGTATTTGTGGGATAAAATTAAGGGCAATGCTAGATTATAAAAGTATTACTGTACAAATTAATTATCTAATATACATGTAAAAAGATTTTTATTAAAATATTCGTTATTTCGAAATAAGGTAATAATAATAATCACAACACCCGTAAAGAAACATAGAAGTAAAAGTATGTATCCTTGTCGTCATAACTATGGAAGTTAGTTAAGAGACCATAGACGGAATAAAATAGCTGTCAAGCCCCCAAATTTCAAGGAGCCCGGAACTAGGAACATGACTTCCCCTTGCCCGCACTCGAAAGGTCAAGGGGTTGGTGACTAGCACCAATGGAGACTACACTGCGGGTGCTGTTTCAAATATGCAACCCTGTACAGTCATACATCAAGGGTAATCCTGTACTTTCCCATATATCATCATGCATACAATGAGTCAAACAGTATCAGAACCCATTTTATATGCATTTTTGGTATGTGTTCATCCCTTATTTTAATGGATTTTAGAGTATTTTATTGTATTTGAGTTATGTTTTATTTGATTAATGTGTTTTTAGTATTTTTGTCGTGTTTTGGTGTGTTTTGTGTATTTTGGTGTGTTTTGTAGGTCTTGGAGCAATTTGGCCCAAACAGAGTTGAAAAAAGGGCAAAATTGGCATCGATAATGTTGGACAACTAAAAAGTACTTTACACGAAGCCATGGCCACAGCGTTCTCACCATGGCGGCGTCTTTTACTTTTCACGACGAAGTTCTCGCCGTGGCCGCAAAATTAATGGCCGCCGACCTTCACAAATATCCAACAGATCGCGCCATGGCCACGGTTTTTGGTGGCCATGGCCCTGTGTCGACGACATTTCTCCTTTTTCTTTTTATTTTATATATTTTTCTTAATTATTTTAATGTAATAATTGGGGGACTATATAAGGGCCATGTTTATGTTAGAGTTAGGGATTCTGAACCATTGGGGAGCCATCCTTGGCGGCTCAAGAACCATAGCTTTGATTTTAGATTTCTTTTTTGATTTTGGAGAATTTTATGTGATTTTGGATAAAGAACACATTGGTTTTGGGTGAGGATCGTTTGTATACCTTCGTGACAAAGTTGGTTCGCCTTCTTTTCTCCCTTTATAATCCCAATTTCATGATTTTATATATAGATATGTTTATTCAAATTCTCATGGGATAATCCGTTCTTCCTAGGGATTGGGGTAGCTTAATCCCAATTTCTTAATTGTATGAGTTTTTATTTAATTATTTCTTATCTTTTTCATAAACAATTTCATTTTATTAATTGAATCCGTGTTTGGGCGTCGCGAACCTATTACATGTCTTGGATAATTGGGGGAAGGACCGAAAGGGAACCTCAATTATCTAACTATAGAATGAGACCTAGGACTGCGTGTCACGAGAGTAGTCCGTGATCCTAGGAGGAATCATGGTTGATCACCTATTAATGGGCTTGATCCTATTTCAGCGGGTCACGAGAGTAGGCCGCTGGGGTTAGGCACGCTCGCTATTTGCGCGAAAGCGGTTGCGTACATTAGGATCAACCACCTTCACGTGTTGAGAATTATAGGAATAATTAATTAAACCATACAATTAAGGATTGGAAATTGTGGTGAACCTCAGCCCCTAGACCTTTATTCCCTTATTTTCCCTTTTCTCTAGGATTGTTTTATTTTATTTATTTTTATTTAATTTCTCTACCATTATTTGCTTAGACAATAGGAGCGCAATTAAGTTATAGATTTCCAACCGTGTCTCTGTGGGATCGACCCCGACTTACCCTTCTACAGAGTTAGTTAGGTTTATAAATATTATTTTGAGAGCGTTAGGCGACAAAAAACGCCCTATCAAATTGGCGCCGTTGCGTGGACACGGCAATTCTTGGGAACTTTAACCGAACGTGTGAAAATTGGACTAAGCATGTATATAGTGTGTTTGGTTTTGTTTTTCATTTTCTTGTGTGATTTTATTTATTTTATTTGTTTTTTTTATTAATGTGTTTTTTTATTGTTGTTTTGTTTGCTTTTTTTTTTTAAAATATTTTGCTAGTGTTTATTTTATTTTATTATTATTGCTATTGTATTTATTTATTTGTTAATTTTAGGTGCAGTTTTTTTTAAAACTTATTTGCTGTTTTTTTTTTCTTTTCATTTTCTTTTTTTTTCCTTCTCTTCTCCTCTCAAATCGGCAGTGTACTTTATTTTATTTGAAAATGCCGGTTCGTTGTATGTTTTGTGGTGGTGAGCATGAGCCCTCTCGATGTCCACACGCTACTATTAGGCAGCTCAACTACCGCATTTAGGTGTCACTCATGATGATCCTAATTTTTATGGTGCTTATAATGCATATGTTAATTCATTACCTCTGTGCTTTGTACTCGCTGGGAAGTGGTGGCCATATGGCTAATACTTGTTTTTTGAATTTATTTGCCCTTCCTATATCTTGTGAGGATAATGATGGGATGAAATCTCTTTGTTCCACCATTCATGAATTACATAGAGAGGTAGAAGCCTTAGAGAGCTCTACCATTGATGAGGCTACATTTGAGGACCTAGTTAAGGAAACTCATGGCACCGTTTTGATTGTCTTATTAATTTGAATGCTTGTGAGGATAGACTTCATACCTTACTAGAGTCCATGAGGAGACCGACAGCTTGATTTTCGAGTTACAAAAATTTTTGGATTTTTGTACCCCCTTCTAGTAGTTCCTCTAATTTTGGCATTGAGCACCATGTGAACATATTGACCATATAGGATTCGAGTGAGCATCCTTTTAGGGAGATCGATGACTTTAGTGTGAATGGGCATAGTACTTCTTCTTGGTCCCCGTTGTATGTTGATTTATCTTGCAGGGGCCAATGATGATATCATTGATAGCTACCATGCCGGGTCGCACCACCGGTTGACGGCACACACTGGAGTTGGGCATTTATATGAGACCCTTGCCGGGGGAGATTTCCCCGAACGTAATTATTGGTGACTCCCGTTCATGTCCAAGAACCCGGGCAGGTAAGTCTTAAGGTAACTAGTCCATCTTGCTCTAATTCGAGGAGGTAAAAGCATGGAATATTATAAACCTTCCTCTCACTCCCTTTGTTCTTTATTTGTTTTACCTATTTATTTTTCTTTTTCTTTTTCTAGTTATAGGTGTAGCTTTTGTTTTTGTTTTTCTTGCTTGTGTGTAGTCCCTAACTTGCAGGGGTCTATGCTTGCGGGACCTTCCTCTGCAACCCCGTCGGCTAATTAGAGGTTTCGTAGGAGTTCCTCTAATTCCGCACGGTATGATCTCTCCTACACACCGCGGCCACCCGATAAAGCCGTGGTATTTGTTTTTATTATTTTTATTTATGATTTATCTTTCTCACCTCGCCTCCCGATTGGGTCATTTTTTTTTTTTTTTCATCCTCATTTTTTTTATTGTATGTTTGATTTTTGAAATAAAATCCTTTCACCCTCTATATGCCTTTCCTCTTTTGTTTTATTTTATTGTTTGCTATGTGTTTTTACATGCTTTGTGTGGGTGTCTATTCCCTTTCACAATGAGGACATTGTGTCTTTCAAGTGTGGGGGAGAGTCGCATGATTGTTTATCCTTGTTTTGTTTTGTGTTTGATTGCGTGATTGGTTGTATGAGTCTGGAGATATTATGGGAATATTCTTAATATGCTAGTTTTAGTGAATTTTTTCTTATTTTTGCTATTTACCATGCTTGAGGTGTTATGTATTGTTTGGTTTGGGTAATTATGCCTTTAGGCCTATACATTATTTTCCTTGGCTTAGGATGAGATCATTGCGTGTTTGAGCTAGGACTTGGGTTCTTTCCTTAGTTTTTCAATTCTAGGGTGAATGCCTTATATTTTCTTGGAGTGTGTGTTAAGAAGCGATACGCTCCATGCATCCTTTATTCTTTTAAGTGTGATTAGCCTCCTGGTTGATGATCTTGGGCAAGTGCTTGTATAGTTGTGTTGTGGTGATGGGTTAGGCTTGAATGTTGGGCTATGAGTCACTTGTTGCTTTGATGTTAGTTGCCTAGATTGGTGCTCTTTAGGGTGTGGCTCAAATTTGAAAAAAAAAAAAGAAACAAAAATATTTGAAGAAAAAAAAGAAAGGAAAAGAAACAAAAAGAGAAAGAATAAGAGCTTTGTTGTTTGCCATTTATAGGTGACTTGGCCAATCATGTATATTTGGCTATTTTATGTTTTATTTCTCATAGTTGTGGCATTTTATGTAAAAGGGGTACTTTTATTTGTAATCCTTGTGGCATAATCTTTATATTTAGGCCCAAGGGAATGTTGATTTTGTAAACCCCATGTTTGAATGTTAACATATATATTCATGCCACTTAGTTTGAAAAGAAAAAAGAAGTTGCAATTATTTGAATGTTTATTTCAAAAAAAAAAAAAAAGATGAGATTGAGCCTTATGTGTTAGTTTAGAGCATCATAACCGGTAGCTTACCTCTCAGGTGGCATGTTGGCAAAGGCATTTGGTTTGTGGTAAGAATTGTTGTATCACCACAATAAGGGACTTGCTTCCACTTTCTTACGGTCTGAAAACCCATGGAGGTTTTGAGTGTTGAGTGATGTGAGACTACCACTTGAGTGAGGTATTTTTGGCTTATTGAGAGGACTCCAAGAATTTATGGTTATTTGCTCTATTATTTGATTAATTTGGTTGTTCCTTAGACCCTTAGCTAGGAAAACATGTAATTGTTGGACTAAGTGTGGGGAAGGTCATGTAGGCTTAGGGTTGCCTTTGCTCATTCCTTGCTAGCATTTCATTCTCTTTTGTTTGGTGCTTGCATATTTGGAATTACCCATATTCTCATTTGTGTTTTTGATTTTCTTATTTTTCATTTTTGTGTGATTGTGTGTTTAATTTAGTCCTTGCTCGGGGACGAGCAAGAGGCAAGTATGGGGGATTTTGATGAACCCATTTTATATGCATTTTTGGTATGTGTTCATCCCTTATTTTAATGGATTTTAGAGTATTTTATTGTATTTGAGTTATGTTTTATTTGATTAATGTGTTTTTAGTATTTTTGTCGTGTTTTGGTGTGTTTTGTGTATTTTGGTGTGTTTTGTAGGTACTTGGAGCAATTTGGCCCAAACGAAGTTGAAAAAAGGGCAAAATTGGCATCGATAATGTTGGACAACTAAAAAGTACTTTACACAAAGGGCCATGGCCGCAGTGCCCGACCATGGCAGCGTCTTTTTATGTTCACGACGAAGTTCTCGCCGTGGCCGCAAAATTAATGGCCGCCGACCTTCACAAATATCCAGCAGTCGCCCATGGCCACGGTTTTTGGTGGCCATGGCCTGTGTCGACGACATTTCTCCTTTTTCTTTTTATTTTATATATTTTTCTTAATTATTTTAATGTAATAATTGGGGGACTATATAAGGGCCATGTTTATGTTAGAGTTAGGGATTCTAACCATTGGGGAGCCATCCTTGGCGGCTCAAGAACCATAGCTTTGATTTTAGATTTCTTTTTTGATTTTGGAGAATTTTATGTGATTTTGGATAAAGAACACATTGGTTTTGGGTGAGGATCGTTTGTATGCCTTGTGACAGGTGGTTCGCCTTCTTTTCTCCCTTTATAATCCCAATTTCATGATTTTATATATAGATATGTTTATTCAAATTCTCATGGGATAATCCGTTCTTCCTAGGGATTGGGGTAGCCTAATCCCAATTTCTTAATTGTATGAGTTTTTATTTAATTATTTCTTATCTTTTTCATAAACAATTTCATTTTATTAATTGAATCCGTGTTTGGGCGTCGCGAACCTATTACATGTCTTGGATAATTGGGGGAAGGACCGAAAGGTGAACCTCAATTATCGGAATATAGAATGAGACCTAGGACTTGCGTGTCACGAGAGTAGTCCGTGATCCTAGGAGGAATCATGGTTGATCACCTATTAATGGGCTTGATCCTATTTCACGGGTCACGAGAGTAGGCCGCTCTGGGTTAGGCACGCCGCTATTTGCGCGAAAGCGGTTGGCGTACATTAGGATCAACCACCTTCACGTGTTAGAGAATTATAGGAATAATTAATTAAACCATACAATTAAGGATTGGAAATGTGGTGAACCTCAGCCCCTAGACCTTTATTCCCTTATTTTCCCTTTTCTCTAGGATTGTTTTATTTTATTTATTTTTATTTAATTTCTCTACCATTATTTGCTTATGACAATAGGAGCGCAATTAAGTTATAGATTTCCAAGTGTCTCTGTGGGATCGACCCCGACTTACCCTTCTACAGGTTAGTTAGGTTTATAAATATTATTTTGAGAGCGTTAGGCGACAAAAACGTCTTATCACATACGGACATCACATCACAAACAATATGCAAATATAACTGTCCACAGACCCATGTCCGGGATACAACACATAAAATAATACAGAATATAATACTGTATCATACATCAGAGTAGTGGGCGTCCTCCTGGAAGAAAGTCCTCCACTAGTCTCGGGTCACACCTGAAAAAGGTAAACAACAAGTAGGGGTGAGCGACAAGCTCAGTAGGTAACCCCAACACTCCACATCATGCAAACATACAAGTCTATACTACATGCTCTGTGTACTCGTGCACTGTGTCGTGTGCACAATCATCAGGACTCACCTGCAAACCAACATCAGGACCCAGCCTGCCCACACAGGATAGCTTGTCCACGATCCTCCACGGGATCCCAGCTCAGGGCACTCAGTCCTAGCTCCACGAGCTCGACGGCTCAACTCAGGCCTTAGCCTGTCCCCAGCCACAGTGCAATATGCCCGCCCACAGTCGCCACACAGGCCTGCCATCGGTGCATATGCCTGCCCTGGCCATAGTGGCCACATAGGCCTTAGCCTCACGATGAGAACCCAAATAAGTCACGGAGTCCATGCCCCAATACCTCACACCAACATACTAACATTAGTATGGCATGTCATTCTCAACATTTCCTTTACAACTATAACCAATTTTCACAAGTAAATCATCAATCCTTGATTTATGAAGGAAGTACCCATAGCAGCTATTTTCTTGAAATCAAAAGTCCCGGCATGTCACGCCCCGGATTTCCAACCCGAGGAGACCGGAACGTGACCCTCCCTTTACCCAAGTTGGATAGAGGGGTTAGAATACAACATACACCTCACATTTTATATTCAGAGAACAACCTTATATTTATTGAGTCCAAACATAGCAAATACGTTCAAAACACACTTTTATGACATTGAACTCCACATTACAATCTCCCCACTGGGGTTACAAAGTTACAAAAAGAAAAGCAGCACAACCCAAAATAATGATGAGCAAGCCACAAGGAGGACTTCCACCTTGGTGTTCCCACCTAACGCCTGTAGGTTCCTGTAAAGAAAACAACATGGTAGGAGGGGTGAGCAACCACTAAATAGGATCATGTCTCCCCAACCCATCCCATGCACCTAATATCTACATGCCTTGTGTACAAGTGCCGTGTCGTGCTACAATTATTCTACCAGATATAATTACCGGCTATAACAAAGAAATACAATCATACACGGGCTGGTACATAAACACTCCCGGGCTTCCACCCCACCGGGTCCCAAGAACGATCCCGGGCTTCCACGACCACCGGGTTCCAAGAACAGGTCCGCCGATCAGGTTCCAGAACACAAAGACACATAGCCACACTTAGTCACACAGACATAACATCGAACACTTAGCATGCAAAGCCTCACAGGTATAAAACCAAGCAATTCGTGTGCATAAATTCACGGACTCATAAACCCGGCCGCACAGGCATTTTCTCAAACATGTAGCAGGCATGTCACACAGGCATTTTATCGAACACTTTTCATGCATCACACGAACACTAGAAACACACCAAAATCGCCATTGAAGGCCAACATTCATATAGGAGATCAAACCTATATGAATTTACATATAAGTATTATAGCAATAACAATGGAAACTTTACAAAATATCCACAGGGCTTAACCCCGGAACATACCAGGAAAGACAGAACCCCTACCTCAAAGATCCTCCACGCTCTTGCCTCCACGCTTAATGTCGTCCAACCACGGGAATGACAACGACAGCCACGAACCGGAGCCCTCTCTCTCAATCTCCCTCTCTCTCTCTCTGAACGAGGGGGGCACAACAAAAACCCTAAACCTAAAATAAAGAGAGCTCCTCTTTATATAGACCTCACTTATCAAAACGACGTAGTTTTGATAAATGAAATCCCACCATCAAAACGACGTAGTTTTGATAAATGAAACACACCATCAAAACGACGTAGTTTTGATAAATAAAACACACCATCAAAACGACGTAGTTTTGATAAATGAAACACACCATCAAAACGACGTAGTTTTGATAAATAAAACATGAACTAACCACTCCGCCTCCACACAGGACAAAATACCCACAATCCGAATATGGTCATTGTCACACGCAGCCTTTACACGCTCCCACTTGAGCTCATTACACTCTCTAACAACCAAGCCACGAAGACTCGTAGAAACACTCCTTCAAAGATTAGCTAGAAACGCGGCCTCGAAGATCTATCTCGAAGATCTAACTTTCGACCCTCAAACCTTCGAACTTCGACCATCGGTCTTTGACCCTACGACCCAAATCTTCGGGTCTTCCACCTTTCGACCCAAGCGTTCGCCCAAGGTATTGTTCATCTTCGTTTCAGCTTGTTCTACCCAAAACACGGGTCATTACACGGCATTGGGTTCCCATATCATAAATAAGATAATCTGATTTTTGGGGATTTTTCTGAGATGTCTAACCCTACTTTCCAAAAAGTCACGACTATGAACTTTTGGGTTTTTCCGAGATTTTACACTAAAACCCAATTTTCACATTTTGAAAGACTGGGAATTAATTTTTCTAGTATTTTTCTTTAAATCCAAATGGGGGGGGTATTTCGTTATTTACATTGTAACTTAAGTATAATACTTAAATGTGTAGAGGCATAATGGTTTACAATGTAAATAGTCCAGTGTAGTGAAGTTGCACTGCTGCGGAATGGATGCTACGGATACACTGCTGCGGAGCGAAGCTACAGATCACTGCTGCTGATCCGGACTACTGATCCGAACTAACGAAGCTGCTGACTCTAAAGCTGCTGACTATGAACTTCGACCCTACAGTTCGCCCAGGGTACTGTTCATCATCGTTTTTGGCCTGATTTTCGTCTGGGATCAGCCCAGCAACCCCCAGGCACTCACAAACACGCATTTTACTAAACAGAGTACAAAATTACGTACTCAAACTGATATAAATCAGTTCTTAACTAATTTTTATGCTAAATCATCATATCTAACCCCAAAATTGGGTTTTCCCCAAAACCTAGGGTTCATATTCAAATTCATAAATCATGATAACTTCATGCATATTGCAAGACAGAATCGAGATAAGAGGTTCAAGGACACTTACCTGGGAAGATTATTTGCGATCTACGAACTCCAATCGCCCCAAATCACCAAGAGAAGCTCTTCACCTTCTCTCTCTCTTGCTCAAACACGCACGCACCAAGCAAAATTAAAGGGATAATGTAGTCTCTTAATTATTTATACTGCTGCCAATAATTGGCCTCCCAGCAATAATTGACCCGAATGCAATAATTGACCTCCCGAGGTCACGAACTCCAAATTGAGCCCAATTACTGTCAAAACGCTCGAAATGACGAGCACAATACTATTTAGATATTAGCACACTCAGATGACCGCTCAAACGCAAAGTCAACCAATAAACCCCAAAAAGTCAACAATCGGGTCAAACGGGGCCCCTACTCAGAATCGGGCCCAGGTACAGTCAAAATGCCCACATCGACGACTACACTACTGTCCAAATAATTACATTCCTATAGAATGGCTATCTCTCAAAACTACCCAAATACGAGTCTTTACAATAGCTACTGTCGTCCATGCTTCATGTAATTTGTGCATGTATGTATTCTTTGTGTATTTGTTACTTTCTCTGCATTCCATGCACCAAAAAGGGGAAGTAAATGTGACAGGGGGGGGCAATTGATATTTCAGTGTGTTTTTGGAATTTTATGGATTTTTATAATTCAACTATTCAAGAAACTGCCTAGTTGCAAAGAGTTTTTGATGAACCTTGTTTGATCCTTACATACCTTTTGAGACCCAACCCTCAAAAGATGGATGTGTTTAGTTGAAGATTAGCAAGTACTTTAATGGTAAGCCATCATGACAAGGTCAACAAGAGTGTCAAGTTGAGAGATGACTTTAAAGGTTTTATGAAGATTGTTGGTATGAGTCAAATAGCAGATATTGTTGAATCGTGGATTTGCTTAAACCAATAAATTTGATATTAGTAAACTACCTCAAAGCATTAGAAGTTATGAATTGTCAAGAATTAGTGTTTGAAAGTTTAAGAAAGGAAATTAGTTGAATCACAAGTTGTTTTAACCGAAACGAGTGGAAACAAGGAGCTTGTTCCATCTAGTTGCCACACTTAATTTAAGCTTACTCAAAGGCGCTACATCTTTGATCTTTTTTCCCAGACAAAATGATTGGTGTAAAACTTGTTGCTACACCACTTGTTACATATGGAAATTTCACACCTCATTAGGGAACAACTCTGACTAACTGCATATAATATATAACAATTGTTAAAAGTCTTTGCCTCACTCATTCAAACATTACATACGACAGGCTTTCCCAATTCATGCATCTTCCAACCCATCGTATGATCATTGGAATGTTTGCAAAATGCGTACCTTGATATCTATGTAGCACATTAACATTATTCCTTCCTATGGCAAATCCATTTTCCCTTCATGCCTTCTTAGATGTTGATTAGGCTAGAAATAAAGATGATTATATTGGTTATCATCTTATTTCTTGGTTATCCAAGAAACAACAAATAATTGCTCAGTCATCCACCAAAGCTAATATCAATTCATTGCTACTACTACTTTCGAACTCGATTGGATTTGTTCCTTTCTCGCAAAACTTGAAATCACTCTTCCTACCCCACTATTATTTATTATGACAATGTTGGTGCTACCTACCTATGCTCTAATCCAATCTTTCATACGCATATGAAACATGGGGCAATTGACTATCATTTTATTCAAGGTGAAATTCATTCAAGTGCTTTTCATGTTGTTCATGTTTTCTCAACAGATTAACTTGCTAACGCTCTTACCAAAGTGTTTACTCAAGGCCACTTTTAATATTTACATGTCAAGATTGGTGTCTCCTTTGGAGCTCCATCTTGAAGGGACGTATTAGAGAATTAAATATAACAAACTTTCTTTCTGTTTCAAAATTATTGTAATTAATCATAATATCTTGCTTGCAATTAGTTGTAATCCCCAAACTCTAGAATAGTTTCCCATTTCTATGCTTTGGGTAACTCACGCTAATGCCCAATCATGTGTGTATATATTCACCATTAATCAATGGAAAGCAACTTTTTTTTCAATATTCCTCTCTTTGCTTCAACAACAAAGACATTTTTGGTACCGCATCTAGGTTTTGCCTGCATATATTACAATTTATGAACTCAATATGGCCGGAAAGCTGAACTTCCCTCTCACACATACATGTATTCCCAGAAAACGCCATTGACGGCCTACTACGAGTGCTCCTGGAATGTCCTTGAAATGCAAGGGTTAAAGATTCATCAAAGACTTAGCCAAATAGCTCAATTGTTGCCCAAAATAAAAAACATTGAATATTGGCTTCAAAACACATAACACAGGTGTATTCTCCCTTCATAACAATGTCATTTTTGGTATGTTTCAATGGCGTCTACTAAATGCCGCTGCTATCACCAGTCACTATCCCACAATAATTAATCGGCACCTTAACGGCACCGCAACAATATGAACACCACATAATTCTAAAATACCAACCAAAAATTGTACTTTCTTTTATGGACAAAAGCTCCCCAACGGTTTGCCTAACCAAAAAAAACGTCAATTCACGTGTATGATAAATGAACTCCAGATATTTAGAATCTATTTGGTCAAGAGTTGTATTTATAGAAGTGTTTATTTGACAAAATCATCAAAGCAAATAACAAAGCCCTGTCTTTGAACATTCCTGTTGGCCTAGTTGAAGGCATTCTTGTCCCTGTAAATCACGTCATTCACATGAAGCCCAACTTGTCAAACTCTTCCAACAATAATGATCTTTTGGCTTCGGTCCTCGTATCATATCCACAAAAAATACTAGGACCATGATATTTTATAGACAAATACGACTCACAGAAACTACAAAGGTCACAAATGGGGAAGTAAAAGTTATATTTTACATGGTTTCAATGTATAAAAACTACTAAAAAATAGATTGAGAACATGTAATATGAAAACTGCATCTCATGAGTCACAGAAAAACTATATCAGGTAACGCATAAGCCTTTCTTTAAGTACATAAGAGGCTGCAGTAACAAAAAATTATGGTTGTTAAAAGGAAATATTTTTCTTGCTTCACAATGCATGCAATGATGCAAACATTTGTTTCTTGGCATATAAAAGGCAGTAAATACGATAAACCAACATGATAGCTCACCTTCAAAGACTAAATGCCGAAGATAGAAGCATGTGGAATGCTTAATTGGATGCCAAACCAGCAGCAAGAGATGGTGGCGCATCACTATCATTTAAAAGGTTTCGATAATTATAACCAGTGTCTGCATCATTTATGCTGCTCTGGAGTCCTGATGTTCCAGAAACTGTCTGGAGTCCTGACGGTTCCACTTTGCATCCTGGGCCTATGGCAGAAACAAATGAGATCGTTCCCTAGCTACGTTCTTTTCGCAACTTCTGGAACGTAGGAAGCAATTATTATTATTTTAGTTTCATCTTTTCTTTCTCGACGTGCCTTTGATGAGTTAAGAACAAAGGGGCAGAAACAAGACCAGTAGCAGGAGACAAATTGGGGGCCTTCCTATTTATTACAGTAGCAACCACCAAGTGTTGCACTATGTAGTCCACTCTCTTCAATCTCAGCATAATATGCACCTGCCACTGCCAGTAATTGCATTATTACAAAGACAGTGGCCTGACCATTCAAGGATGGATTGAAAGTGAAACTCAAACCTACACCAATCGCAGAGGCGGCCGAGAAGTTGTAAACATTTTGAGATTCAATAAAAACATGTATCTTCAAGTTGCAACCTAGTGCACAATAAACACTTCAAAAAATTTGCTGACACCCCAAGAACTAAATCCTGAATCTTCCGTTGTAGTCATATATATTAGCAAGATGGGAAAACAACAGAAAGTATCATCACAACCAACTTGAATTTCCCCTTCCACAAACGTTGCAGCCGATGCCATGTGATTCTCAGTCTTCGAAGCCTCCTTCATCTCCTGAAGCAGTGGCACGCCACACTAAACCATAAGTTTCGACGTAACTTTTCAGATATATCCCTGTACATCAAGTAAAAAAAAGGATAAATATGAAAAATCCAAGTGCTCTTCCATGGAATATATTTGTTTAATTTTCATTGTTGCTTTGAAGAAACATTTGTCTAACTTACTGCGTTGGGATGAGTTTATTTACCCAATTATTATATATATACACACATATACATACATACATACATACATATATACATATATATATATATATGGATAATGTGAATATAATGCCTTGATAGCATGTTGTTAGAAGACAAATACACAACCCATATGCATGACTGTTTGTGTATTAACAATGTTAAAAAAAATACATCACTACTCATGCATAGTAGCTGCATTCTGTCGGACAATATTTGTTATTTTATATTACTGCACAAAAATAGGTCTAAATCATTTACATCGGATAATCTATAATTTAGGAATCAATTTTAAAGTTTTAGTAAAAAATGAGTCTACCTCATGTTCACCACTCATACATAGGTTAAGGACGTAGCTATATACATATTTGGGTATACCGATCTGTTGACATTCCTTATTTTATGGATAATTGGTATTTTTGATAACCGATTAATTATTTTGAATCAAATTAAATGTTAGGTCTGCATTATTTTTTCATCTCAGTGCTAAGAAGTACTGTAGAGGGGGTAAGAAGCCCAACCATGGTAAGAGGAATGTTGGGTATGATGACCGCTTAAGAAGTAGTAGTAAAAAACTTAAAAAAAAAAAGGACTATTAGGGAGTCGCTTTCCATGGGGCTCTTTTCCTCTTAAAAGCCCACAGGAGGCCCACCTCTGCCCTATCCTTTTACATCATTAACTTGTTTAGTGGTGGTCGGTGAAAGAATCAAAGAACACGCCTACTTCTCGCCTGAATGCGCAGCACAGCCAAAAGAAGAGAGAGATATAAGTTTTTCCCTTCCCACGTACAAAACCAAAAAAAAAAAAGATAAGAGGTCCACACAACCGCGAACCTTGACGCCGAAAAGAGGCACGGACCAACCAAAAGCGGTGCGGTCTATCGCGTGAACAAAAAGCACAAGTTGCCACTAGTACACCCTCTGGCCAGCCCAGACCTGAAGTTTGATGAGAAGAACCAAAGCCGAGCCTTGCACAGGCAACATGTAGAAAGCGACTGTGGCAGTAGGGTGAGACTTAAATTACTGTCAAGTATTTGCATTTGCTTTTATTTTGTTTTACTTTTACTTCTAAACAAAAATTATTGTACATATTTATCTTACGTGACTTATATATATATATATATATATATATATATGTATATAATGTTGAGAACGTGAGACAAATTAAATTTTCAATCAGAAGAAGAAAGTTTTGTTTTGTTTATTTTATTTTTTTAAATATTACAATCACATACAATAAATTTATTTTTTAATTGTTCTTAACTTTCAAAAGCTAAAAACGTTCCTCTAAAAAAAAGCTTTCAAAAAGAAAATTACAAAAAACATTTTCTAAAAAAAAAGGAAAGAAACTTTTCAAAGTAACTTTTTTCTTTAAGAATGTTAGAAAAAACAAAAAAAAAACAAAAAGCCTTTTAAATATTTTATTGCTCCTTGGATTTATTAAGCAAACACGTGGACTTCTCCTTTTTCCTTTCTCATTAGGTTTAACTCTCTGTGCTGGGCAAAATATGGAATTTGATTGGAAAGAAAATAGGTAGAAAAGATATGGAAAGAAAATAGATGGAAAGAAAAGTGGTGGAATTTTATTTTTGTATGGGGTGTTTGGTTGGTGTAGAAAATGTATGGAAAAGCAATCGATTTTTTTTATTAATTTTACCATGTGATTTTGACACATGGCACCTTATAATTAGTCTTCATTTCACTGTGTGTTTTCCTTGTGTTTTCCGAGCAAACTGCTATGGAAAGCAGTTCACCATTTTCAATGCAATTTTCCTTAATTACTATGCAAAATCCACCTCATCCAAGCAACAGAATTTAAATTATCCACCCTTTTTCAACACCTATGTCCCTTTTCCATGCCTTTCCCCTAGCAACCAAGCAGGACGTTAGTACTTTAGGAAATCATTTAAATTTTCAATATAGAACTTAGAACTTAGAAACCTTAGGATTTCTTTAGACTTTTAGTTGAATTTGTTTTAATTTTGAACTTTAACAAGAAATTTAAAATTTAAAAAGTAAAAACCAAAATCATTAGTCTAAAATCATTTGAATTTTTCCATAAAAAAATTTAACATTGCTTTTAGACTAGTTAAATTTAAGTGAGTAGTTAAAATAAGTTAAATACCTCTAACTATTAAGATAGGTACAGAAAAGGCATTGTGGGAGTGTTAATCCTTTCCCACGCGTAATCAACTCTTGAACCTATTCCTAGCGGTATAGATTTTTTTTTCCTTAGGTGACCAATTGCATATCAAAAGTGATTGGTGGCGATTGTTTATTTCATCATCATTCAAATAAAGGTTAGGGGAATTACATCCCGAAAGCGGTCCCCCCTAGATGGGATCCGGTGATGACAATAATGAAAAAAAGAGATGGTTTATTTTTGGGGCACGGGCGCTCCTGAGTGTCACGGGATGGGAGCTTTCCTTATATCTCAAATCACTAAGTTTAGTTGTCCACTGTTTGGATCATTCACCTTTAATCCTGAAACCTGTAAAGCAACCAGACAAGAAATGACAAATACACATGCGAAAGCAATGTCAGAAATCTCTCATTCTTGGATGGCTCGTACCTTTTTCTTGTCCATTTAAAGATTCTCTCCACCGATAACATAACCTAGGAATGACACCTCATCTCGGCCAAAGTTGTACTTCTTCTTCTTCACGTACAATTGATTCTCTTATAATACTTGAAAGACTTGTCATAGGTATTCCTGATGTTCCACCAATGAATTGTTATAAATCACAATAGCATTAAGGTACACCATGACAAATCTATCCAAGAATAGCTACAAAATTATATTCATTAACGTATAAAATGTTGCAGGAGCAATTGTAAGGCCAAAAGGCATCCCTAAAAATTTGTACGATCCATATCTCGTCACACATGCTGTCTTTGGCTTGTCTCTTTCAACTATCCGCACTTGCTAATATCCCAATTTTAGGTCCAACTTCGAGAGCCATCTCGCACCTCCCAACTTGTCGTTCAAGTTTGAAATGAGTGAACCAGGTACTTGTTCTTCAATGTGATTTTATTCAGCGCCCAATAGTCGATACAGAGTCACAACGACCCATCTTGCTACTTTTGAAACAATACCAGTGCTCCAAAAGGTGCCTTGGACAGCCGAATAAATCCAATATCTAAGAACTATTTGAATTGCTTTTGAAGTTCCTCTAACTCCAATGATGTCATGCGGTAAGGCATTACTACAGGAGGTCTCACACCCTTCTCCAGCTCAATCGTATGGTCTGCCTCTTTCTTCGGCAGGCATGTCAAAAAAACACTGTTATGGCAACCGATTATATTCATGCTTGATTACGTTATTTGTTACATAATTTTTTTCCTATTGCCACTAATATTCTTAGGTTTTTAGCTTGTTTTTCATACCATGTGTAATGATGTATATGCTATATCAACCACCTCTTTCTAATGTTGGCCTCTAAACAATTGTTAATTTGACTGTTTTAATCATTGATGTATGTGGCATTTTTTGAAATGATGTAGCTCTCGTCAATACCTACAAATCAAATAAAATGGTCCACTGTACATAAAGATATGATCATTTGAAGATTCTACCTGAAATTATAGTCCATCGAGATAAATACAAGTTTACGAAACCCAAAAAATCGTAGGTAGGGGATGATTTAATTTGATTTGATGATTTGATTTGAGAAATAGCAGCTTATTTTTTCGAACCGAAAACATTTTTCAAACCGAAAAATATTTTTCAAACCGAAGACATAGTTTCCGAACCGAAGTCCCTATCTCCCGAACTAAATACCAATTTTTCAAACCGAAATCCTTATTTTTCAAACTGAAGCCTTATTTCTCAAACTGAAGCCCCTATTGCTCAAACCAAAGTCCTACTTCCCAAATTGAAATCTTATTTTTCTGAACGAAAGTCTTATTTTTTCAAACCGAAGTTCATCCCAAACTGAAGTAAAACATGTCATCTTTCGTGAATGCAACAATTGACAAAAATAAAAATTAAACTGAAATTCATCAAACCGATTTAAACATGTTATCTGCCACAAATGCAATTAATAATTCTACGTAGCCAAACACATTAGTTGTCACGTCAATCCAGTTGATAAACCTAGTGGATAATTCTGGTCGAATATCATAGCACACTTGTCATGCCTATCACCTCGTTGACCACGTGGTGTGGAGCATTATTTGATGCGAAGTATGAGGGTTTTGATGGCCCGCCAATTTAAACCTTTTTTTCTTTCAAGAAGACAGAAATGGCCCCCGAATCGATGAGGTGACGTGCCTAAATCTGCCTAACATCGTTGTAGATGGAAATTGTGTTCTTTTGATGGAAATGCCCACCACCTGTTTGATGATTTGTCTCTATTGTTTCGTTTTGATTCGTTCCTCCAAGACTGTTAATCTGTTAATTTGGGGTTTTGGGTTCAGAAATAAAACCAGGACAAGACAATTTTGGAGTGACTTTTGAGATCCCCTCCGAGGAAATTCTCAGAAAAACTACCTCGAAGTCATGAAGGTAACGCCGTTTGTTCTAGTATTTAGACATGCTTGGTTTTCCTCTAATCCTTATGTTTGAGCAATCAATTCTATTCATGCTTGATTATGTTATTTCTTGCAGAATTTTTTCCTACTGCCACTAATATTCTTAGGTTTTTAGCTTGTTTTTCAGACCGTGTGTATGAAAAGTATATGTTGTATCAACTTACTCTTTCTAATGCTAGCCTCTAAATAGTTATTAATTTAACTGCTTTAATCATTAATGTTTGTCACATTCTCTGAGACGTTGAAGCTTTCATCGATACCTACAAATCAAAAAAATGGGCCCAAATGGTCCACTGTGCATAAAGATATGGCCATTTAAAAATTTCACCTGAAATTAGAGTCTACCGGAGATAACTATAGTTCACGGAACCCAAAAACCCATAGGTAGGGGATGATTTAATTTGGTTTGATGATTCAGTTCCAGAAATAATAGCTTTTCTCAAACCGAAAACTTATTTTTCGAACTAAAACCCTTATTTTTCGAACTGAAGTCTCTATTGTCCAAAACTGAAACCTTATTTCCCAAACCAAAGCTCTTATTTCTCGAATTGAAGTCCTACTTTCCAGACTGAAATCTTATTTTTCCAAATCAAAGTCTTATTTTTCTAAACCAAAGTTCATCTCGAACCGAATTAAACATGTCATCTTTCACGAATGCAACAATTAACAAAGACATAATTTAAATCGAAATTCATCAAATTGATTTAAACACGTCATATGCTATGAACGCAATTAATAATTCTACTTACTCAAACACATTAGCTGCCACGTCAATCCAGTTGATAAATCCGATAGATAATTCCGGTCGAATATTGAAGCTCGCTCGCCTTACGCGTCACCTCATGGACCGTATGGTGCGGAGCACCATTCGATACGAAGTATGAGGATTTTGATGGCCCACCAAGTTAAACCTTTTTTCTTTTAAGAAAATAAAAATGACCCTCGAGTCAACGAGCTGACGTGCCTCGATCTGCCTGCATCGATGTACATGGAAATTGTGTTTTTTTATGCCATGCCCACCTCATGTTTACTAATTTGTCTCTATTGTTTCATTTTGGTTTGTTCCTCCAAGATTGTTAATCTGTTAATTTGTGGTTTTGGGTTCAATAATAAAGCCAGAACAAGACGACATTTATTCAAGCATTGAAAGGTACTCAGTTTTTCTCTAATCCTTATGTTTGAGCAATCGATTCTATTCATGCTTGATTATGTTATTTCTTGCAGAATTTTTCCCTGCTACCTCTAATATTCTTAGGTTTTTACCTTATTTTTCAGACCATGTGTACAAATGATGTATATGTTATATAAGCCTCCTCTTTCTAATGTTGGACTCTAAAGAGTTGTTGATTTGACCGCTTTAATCATTAATGCCTGTGGCATTCTCTAAGACGTAGCTTTTGTGGCTTTCGTTGATAACTAAAAATCAAAAAATAAGCCCAAAATAATTCATTGTGCACAAAGATATGGCCATTTGAAGATTCCACCTAAAATTACAGTACACCAATGATAGATATAGTTTACGTTGTAGCTCTCCTCCCCGTTACGCTTTCTCCTCTCTCTCCAACCCAACGTCGCCCAAATTGTACGATTATATTAGGAATTTGAGATTGTGAGAGGATAAGTGTAACCGGGAAAAATAAAAGTTAATAAAAATATAACTAGTATCATTAATTATAATAAAATATTATAACAAGTTAAAATATTATAATAAATTAATTTTAACTACATATTATATAATTCGATAAAATTGGAGATGCTATAAGGTTCAATTTTAACCATTGTGGGCTGTCCACTACATAACATTACCCCAAGTCATCAAACAAAACTGTCTAATTTTAACGCTACCCATCATTTCTCCTACTTTTCGCTACCCTTTATGTATATATATATTCCTCCTTTTAAAAAAGCACGAGGTTCTAATTACAGATTATTTTATAAGAACGCTTAAAACCATCCCTTAACTCAATTTACAATTCCATGCGAGTACAACAGCTCAGACCAAACACTCACATATGAAGGAATCATTGCAAAGCTGATCCCAGTTAGTCCAATTCAAACAGGATCTTCTTTATTCGATTTTTTTTTTTGTGTGTACCATCATAGGCCTAGCGTGCCTAAATGCTTAGCAAGCATGCCTACGGCTATGCGAGAAAAGCCAACAGTGGTTCACAAGATAGGCACACGAAGCACCCATTTCAAAATTTGTCAGTCCATGCCACCAAGATAACAATCAAGGCCTGTCGAACGGTTGAACCCATTTAATTAAATAATCATGAGACCCAAAAACACCAGCCATCAACATGATCAACATTTACATGACAGAAAATTGAAATCTTCTCCTCCTCCGACGGGATCAAATAAACCCAAGGGGCGCATTCTTCACCACACACCAAAAACCAAAAAAGCAAAACTTTCATGTAACACCAACAAAACTCCCAAAACCAAAAAAAAAACACAAAAAACCAAAAACACAAGTAATAGAGTTAGGGGTGTATGGGTTTGTTTACCCATCATCATTCATCGACCATGTGTTTCTATGGAATGAAATGATACATACAATATGATAAACCTGTATCAGTACGTGTTAGGAGTTCGTTTACCCATCAGAACCCATGTGGCCATGTGTTGTTATTTTGCTCTTTTTGAGAGAGGCTTCTCCAGAACCCAGTCCCATAAAACAAGTCCAACATTTCCTTCTCCAGATCCTGGATGGCCTTCTCGGCCTCGTCCAATTTCGCGGGCTTGTCGAAGGCCGAGGCAGCCGCAGCCGCGAGGCTCTGCATGTGGAGCCCGTGGAACCCCAGCTCGTAGTCGTCGCAGCCGCAGTGGCATCGGATGCGGCGCGACGGCGGCGGCACCTGCCCCCTCTTCTGCAACCTCAGCAGCCGTCTCTGCCGCCGCATCCGGAGCGCACGGCGGCACAGGCCGGCGGGGATCTTGTACACGGCGAAGACGAGGAGGCTAGCGAGGCCGCACGGGCAGCAGCACGCCACGGCGGCGCACTCGGCCGTGGTCCCGCCGGCCACCTCCGCGAACCGCATGCTGGGGGTGGACTTCTGGCTCGTCAGCAGCGGCTGCCGGCGGTAGCTCGCCGACGGCGGGCCCCGGATGGTGATCTGCTGCAGGGACATGGGCCTCAGCAGATCTTTTTCTGCCCGAGTAAACTCGGGCTTTGTTTTGGAGAGACTAGATTGGTAAGAGGCTAAAGAGGATGTACAGAATTTGTGGGCAGAAACCAGAAATGCAATCAACAACACCGACCAGTTGAATGAAAGCGTGAAATGTTCCCCATTTTTTTCCCTTTGGAGGATTCTGATATTGATGATGATGCCCAGATTGTTTGTTGATGATGAAACAGAAATATTTGATGAAGGCCCTCTTGTTCACCCAGAGACTTGGGGGATCAGGAACAGAGTGTATGTGGGGGAGTGAGTGGTAACTGGTAAGGCAGCTCCAATAATTGCACAGGTCAAGGCTACCTGGCGAGGTGAAGTCCAATTCGCGGCTCAGGCGGATTGGGCTTATCTGCCTTCTGACTGCTTCTAATTGGTCACAACCGATTAGCGTGGAATCAAAGACAGGAGAGGAGACGAGTTCAACACAAAATCCGAGATTTGCGAGTGAGAGAGAGATAGAAATAGAAATAGAATGAGTATGGTATAGATATTAATCTATCTGTGACAGAGTAAAAGTGCTGGGTGTATATATGCATATATATATATATATATATATACATATATAGTCATTTTGTGGACCTGCGTTGGACTTTCTGGGGTTGTATTTTGACCCCGGGCGGTGCGCTCGATTACTATAATCACCTCTCGATGTACAGTCCATCGCCATCTTTTTGCCTGAAAGTTGCCTCACATTTTTTCATTTAATTTCTTGTATTTTGTTTTATTCTGTTATTTAAATAAGAGGAAAAAAAAAAAAAACAGTGGCTGGCCTCACCTGCCTGAACTAATTCTACATACCCTTCTTAGTTCTTAGCCTACTAACAACAACACACGATGCCGTCTCTCTCCCATGGATAACGTTAATAGTTGATGTGTTCTCTTCCAACGATTTTATGACTAATTAATTTCTCGGATCGATTGAAGTTCTCCTTCGCTCGCTCATTCAAACGCTGTCAGTTTTTATTGGTCGTGTTATGACCAAATTAATTGCCTCGCAGCCAAAACGATTGTAATGTTTTTGGCGGCACTTGCTTGGGCACATGCCCACGCCGATGCAAGGACAAAATATTTTTTTACCGTGTACTGCTGCTATGGGACCCATGCTGCCTTCAAATATTATTCCTTTAATGAAGACGCAAAATAGATAATATTTAAATTTTTTTACATATTAATTATTTATAATTATAATATATCAACATCCAACTTTAATTAGAATGAAATAATTCGATTAATTTTTTTTTACCATTTCGTCAAATATTGCAACGAAAGAACATTGTAGCATATATGTAACTAAATAAATAGATTTCTTCTCCTTCTTTCTTTTAAAGTCTACTAAATAGATTGAACAATCTATAATATAAATAGTAGATTGAACAATACCATCATGGGATAAGTAAACTAATCATAAAAGCATGTTTTGTATGGGATAATAAAATAGGAACAATGCAATGAATGGCATTATCAAAGGAATAAGAATAAGTTTCAAATATTCTCATCCATTATTTGGTATCCCTATAAATGAAATAAATAAAAAAAATCCTTTTCCCATGTTTGGTCGATTGGAAATGATAAGTTAAAATAAACTTTCAAGTCAAAATTATTCTAACGCCTATGTATTCGTGCGACTATCTGCTTATTTGGATTTATGAGCAACTCCTTAATGACCTCGAGATGGCAATTCTCAACAACACTAAATAATACAATCTAGACCACTAAACATGAGAGCTACAAATAAACCATTCATTTCAGACAACACGCTCTGCAGTGAAATAGTTCGTAAAAATTCATAGTTATTTGTGTGGCTGTGTTTGTTTTTACTTATATATATTGATCTAATCATCATATTTTGAAAAATATTAACCATGATGTTTGGACAAATTGAATTGAAAGAAACACAGGAGCAAGCTCTCATAAGAGGTTTTTAGTGCTTAGAAGCAAGCTCTGGGGTGATGGAGAATAAAGAGGTTTGTAGAGCAACTACTTAAAGCTCAATGCATCAAAAATGCTTCAATGCAAAAAAAAAAAAAACATATACATCAAAATTGAAAACAAAAATAGGACATGTGTGGTGATCATCAAAACAAGGCCGATAGATATCGACCAATCGACCTCATTAAAAGACCAACTTCATCATCAATCATCCCCTATGCTTCTCTCTCTCTCTCTCTCTCTCTCTCTCTCTCTCTCTCTTCATCATCGATCATCCCTTAATTTTTATCAATTTATCACTGTACTTTTACTAGTTATTATTCATTAACTTTTTATTGTTTATCCATTCTTGCTAATTTTGGCATATTAAATTCAAATTTGTGATCTGTTTTTACACGTAAGGAATTATTTATTTAATATACTTAATCTAGAATAACTTAATTGATGAAAATAAATATTATAATTAATTAATTAACATAACATAACATCATAAAACATAATATAATAAAACTTTTATACCCTTAGACTAATCTTGACTATAAAATAATATTTTACAACCTACATAAAATTTCCCAAATCATATTTGCATATACCCGTAGGGTGAAACGAGTTTTGCAATATAAAGAGACATTCCTGTCTCTTTGTCAACATGCCATTAGTGATTGCGTAAATAAGATCAAATTTTCCCTTCATCCAAGTTTACTCTAATTGTAGCCAATGATCATGAATCGTTGGTTTATCTATGGCTAAAAATAGGTTCATAATTTCAATTTGCATCCTTTGCCTTTCATCATTTTGCCTAGTGGCCATTTCGGATTATATATATACTCAATAAATTAATGGTATATTGTCTCACTACTATTCAATAAATACTACATTATCCTTTGTATACATTTTATTTAAATGAATCATCTATAGATATTGATCATTAAAAATATTATTCTAATAACTAATGTTTCAACATTTAATAAAAAATAATTATTAATAACTATTTTACCTTCTAATAGTTATGTCTAATCAATAATTTACCACATTATGATTTATGACAATCCGCAAATATTATATTACTTATAATAATCATACCAATTACTTTAGGAGTATTTTATTATTTATTTATTTATTTATTAGAAATAAATATTTAAACCACCTAAAATTCATAGTTATTTGTTTTTACATTATTGACTCCCAAAGTAGTGGTATAACACCACTTCAATCTCATAATCTCTTTTACGAGTAATGATACACATAATCGGAGTTGTGTAACTTGTGGGTAACCCTGGCGATGTGGCAACATACCAAATCATCGGAGAGGAAAGAGAAAAAAAGAAAAAATCACGATCGTTCAATTATCTATTATTTTGTAGCGATGTCATGAGTCGATTGCATAAAGTATTTTTGCTCTTTTATTTGTCATCAACGCTTTTCAAATTGTCTTATTGTCGTGTTGAATTTAGTATTTCTTGAAAATATTTTCTACATTTTTATTTTTTTTATTATTAGTGGTCATAATGTATATTATAACATGTTTGGTGTGTGGAAATGAAATGTAATTAAATGATATCCATTTTCATTCTCAAATTTGATATAAAAAGGAAGGGAAACAATTCATTATCGTGAGAATGAGATTACTTTGATTAAGGTAAAGTTGATTCCCCTAGCCTATTAGTATTAAGTCATTCCCTTACGTAAAAGAATCAAATTTACAAGTATATCCTTTTGAGTCAGCGCCCTCCGCACGCCCTCTCTTTCTCACCCTCCGCCTTCTCTATTGCTTCGCATCACCATCACTAGTCCCCTACCACAACTACGAACACCGGAGGCAGAAAACGTCCTAAACCAATCAGTCACAGAGGCTATAAGACATAACCACAGCTAGACCACACTGCTACATGTGAAGGTGATGTTACTAGCCTTGCATGTAGCATTCCAACAACAAGCTTACACTCGTTCCCACCCCAACTCTTCCACCTCCTCTCTCTCTCTCTCTCTCTCTGCTTAGTGGGAATCACATGTTCAATTTGGCGTATTGGATGATGGAGAGAGGTTTACACATCAACTTGCACAACATTGTCAATGTCTTGATTCATGGTAGCAACAACAGAGGTTGGTGATATGAGAGGACGAAATCATGGTAGAGTTTATCTCTCCGTGTTCATGAAGACTTTGACAGTGAATATATTTATCATTTTTAAAAAAATCTATGATATTGTATATCAACCACACATAAGATAATGAATCATTCATATTTTTATTTCTATTACATTTTATCCATATGTGAATTATTTTATTATCTTCAATTTTATTTTTGCGTGCCAAATGAGCCTTTAGGGTTTTTGTAACAAGAAAGAATTCATTGTTCATAAATTATTGTAGTTCTTCTTTCATTTTTTGCTTTGCATGTTCATTATTTGAAAATTATTGTGGTTTGTATTGTGTTATGTTCAAACTTGAAAAGGGTGTTAGGATCTCTTTTTGTTTGATTCGATTTGAAGTTTATGTGAGTAAATGTTCATAATTTTTATCATGTTAAAACACATTTAATATATTAAATGTTCAAATGGTACTTACGCTGGTGTATTAATATTATATGTCTATAATGGAACTTTCACTAATATAAATTAATTTGAGGGCTATTAACTTTTAAAGTTCAAAATTTTTATCAGGCATATTTTGATTTCATTCCAAAATATGCCTTGGTATATTTTAACTATATATATATATATATTTAATATGGGCAAAAATAAATACATATATAATAATTCATTTTGTTTTATAAAATTGTAATGACAAAAAAATTATATACTATATATTAAAATAGTAAAATATCTAAAGCTTACCATACTCTTAATATTGTCATTTATTTGAAAATGATATAAATGTTCTTTAATAAAATCTATAATAGTTTTATGTCTAATATTATGAGGTTGATAACCAATAATATATCAAAATTTAAATTGAATATTAATTTTCCATGAATTCAATAATTGATTAGCTTTTATTTAATTAATTAAATTACTACTAGTTTTATGAAAAACAAAATATAGCAACAAATAATAAAAATAAAAAAGTAATTATTCAATATACCACGGATCACATGGAAAAATTAAATGGAATAGAAAATACATAATAACTAATAAATATATTAACCATGAGTTTACTTACCTAATCATATTCAATGCTCATATTTAACTATCTAATCAAACATAAAGTCAAAATCCAAAAATAAAAATCACAACAAACACATATGTTAGTGAAATTTAGATATCTTTAAACATAAATATGATATTCAAAATTTGAAAATTTTAAATATATTAATAATTGTGGTTAATAAAAATTATATTATTTAGTGCAAATTGGTGAGAGAAAAAATGTACCTATAATTTGAGCGATAAAAAATATACATGGAATTGTGGACTAGGGGTGGTTGTGAGATGTGGTTTAGCTTGTTGTTTGTTGATGGCATCCCGGATCGTGTAGCCTTTTGGCTTCTTAGTTGCATTGCACCTTTGTGATCATGTTGATAACTTTTTGTTTTTTGAGCTTGTTTTGCTATGCTTTTGGGCTTGTGTTTTATTTTCGGGCCAAAAGCCCAAGGAGGGGAGGATGGACTGCGGTTTTTGAAACTTGACACCCGCGTCGATGTGAGTTGACGTGTGGGGTGACCGGGTTTGCGGGTTTTGTGTGGCAATTTTATATTTTTTTTTTAATTTTATAATTGAATATTATTTTAATGGCTGGGATGGTTTTAAGAAAAAATTTTTTTTATTTGTTTAAGGCGGTAATGGGGTGATATAAAATAAAGGGGGGGGGGGGGGGGGGGGGGGGGGGGATTTTGATAATTTTTTCGGTTAAAGTATAAAAATTAGATTTAAACAAAAATAATAGGGGGTCGACATCGATCTAGGAGGAAGGGGGCAAGGAGGTAAAAAATAAATTTTGGAAAAACTGAAAACCCAAAAAATGTGGAAAAACCAAATAGGAAACAAAACCCAAAAAGACGATAAGGAACCCATGGGAAGAAAATAGGTTGAGTAATTACTTCATAATAGGCAAGGATTTAAAGGAAATTTGAGAATAGATACTAATTAAAGGGGGGGGGGGGGGGGGGGGGGGGGGGGTTGATGGGGGGGGGGGGGGGGGGGGGGGGGGGGGGGGGGGGGGGGGGGGGGGGGGGGGGGGGGGGGGGGGGGGGGGGGGGGGGGGGGGGGGGGGGGGGGGGGGGGGGGGGGGGGGGGGGGGGGGGGGGGGGGGGGGGGGGGGGGGGGGGGGGGGGGGGGGGGGGGGGGGGGGGGGGGGGGGGGGGGGGGGGGGGGGGGGGGGGGGGGGGGGGGGGGGGGGGGGGGGGGGGGGGGGGGGGGGGGGGGGGGGGGGGGGGGGGGCTACGCCCAAACGAGATAAGCGTGTGTTGCGATGTGATGATCTAGGGACCCCATTGCTTTGGCAGGGGGGACTGGGGGGTTTGGGGGGGGGGGGGGGGGGGGGGATGGGAGTAGGGGGGGTGTGTTCGGGACATTTGCCTTGTGCGTATAGGGAAAGAAGGGGGGGGGGGGGGGGGGGGGGTACTCATGTCACCCCCCGCTGCGCGGGCAAGGGGAGCTGGGGGGGGGGGGGGGGGTAGGGGGGGGGGGGGGGGGGGGGGGGGGGGGGGGGGGGGGGGGGGGGGGGGGGGGGGGGGGGGGGGGGGGGGGGGGGGGGGGGGGTGAGCCTCTCCCCGCAGGGGGGACCCTCACCAGAGTAGTAATAGGTAGTCGGGTACCCCGCCCTTGCCCCGCCTAATTTTAATAATATTTTTTTATAATTTTATAATATTTGAAATATTATTATTTAACTATTATTTATGATTTTTGATATTTTTGAATGATATTTATAATTGTAAAATTAAATCATTTTTGATAATTTTTTGATTAAAAATGATATAAAAATTTGATTTAAACCAAAATTATTAATATGGACAGATCCAATAAAAAACGATAACATGATGCGGGCAAATAGAATCACATTTGTAAACACATTAAAGAGCGGTATATCTTGTCATACCTACATATGGAACGAGATACAATTTTAAAATTTAATCTACCGCCCAAACGAGGATAAGAGGCGATAATATGTCGATTTTGCCCCCGATAGATCCTGAATTACTCCTATCAACTGCTTCGTGGAGCCTTAAAAGGCAAGGCTGTCTTAAGAGAGAAATCAATAAATGCCGGTTGCAGGCGTATGAAGCCTCTCCCCACAAACCTCACCATAGGACGGGGTAGAAAAAAAAAAAAAAAAACACAAATTGTGGACATAGTATAATTATAATATACATAAGTGGTGCTGTTTGATATTGAATTCTAAACATTAAATAGAAATTGCTAAATTTGGAATTATAAATGAACATTTTGTTTGGTTATAGTTTTCTAATTGAATGCGTTTACATTTCATTTTATTTTTACCCTTATTTATGAAAGTTATATTTTTAAAGTTTTTTTTTAAATTACAAAACATTAAAATAAAAATCATTTTTATATAATGATGCTTTGTACATCAATAATAATGGAATTTTTTTTGTTTTTGGTTATTAACCATAAAAGAGTTTCATAAATTTGACTCATGGGACATGCTCATGATGTCATATAATCATTAGAGTGTATTTGGCAAAATCGACTTAGGTATGGCTTTGGAGGTGAAAGTTCAATTATAGAAATAAACCAATATGCTTTGACTTAGAGCATTTCCAATAGTATTAGGTACAAGTTCTTCGCTAGATTTATATTTAGCTTGTTAGATATACATTTAGCTAAGTACAACTTCAATAAATTTTAACTAATTTTAATTATTTTAATTATTTTTTAGAATTTTATCCTTAAAATATTTTATCTCCTATTTAATATATGTGTTTGGTATGAATGGCAAAATGGAGTTTTGAGGTAAGAGAATGATGTGGCAACATTAACTTAAGCTATAATTTTAGCTAAATTTAGCTTAAATTTTTGTTAAAACTAAATATAGATTCTGTTGTAATACCATTGAAGAAGAATTTTATAAAGTTTTAAGCTGATGCTAACTTTACCTTTTACTTTTACTTTAGCTAAGACTTTAGCTAAGACTATTGAAAATGCTCTTAGTAGTTCTTTTATATGTCAAAAGGAGGGTCACATATTCAAAATTAAGGAAAAGTGATAATTTAACTTGTTAAAAATAAAAGAAGAAAAAAAATTACAACAATGATAATTTACGTAGGTTGGTGGCTCATTAAATTTTTTCTCAACTTTTATGGAACCTATTTTTTTTAAAAAAACACTTTTTAAAAACATATTATCTTTCTTACCGAACATAAACTATTTTCAAATTACAATTCAATACGAACTCAAACAAAATACAAAAATTAAAATTCGTACCAAACATGTCTATATATTCACTAAAGCACGCGAAAACCATTATCAAGATATATGTGCAAATTTGTTGACATCTATTATGGTTTCACCTTTTTCAAAGGCCATTGTTTTGAATTTTCATGCATAAGTGGTTTGGCCTCTCCAAGCGTGACCTAAATGTGTATTTTGAGATGAATTTTAGTATGATTTATTTTTAGTCATATCATATCATATTCATTTATATTTAAATTGAAATATCATATTGTATTCATTTATAATTAACTCCATGAGTCTAGTGTGGCCAATGCTAGTTAATGATAGTTAAGTAAAAGTGTGTGCATGCACCCTAGGGATGATAATGGGACGTGGATTGTTTCCCTCGGTTCAATCCTATTAAAAATTATATTTCTCATCCTTGCGTTGTGATTCATTGGGAAATAAATTAACAACTTCATATTTGTCCTTACCAGGGTATGCTATTCTCCATCCCTGCCCTGCCCCTCCAAGTTTTTTTCTCTCCTTATTTTCATGTCCCAACCCTGCTCATAATTGGAAAAATCCTAGCAAAATTTTTCGGGGGACTCAAACTCAATACTTTCTTCCAACTATAGTAATGGTCTAACCATTTAGCAAGATGGATATTGCATAATATGCTTACACCTTATGTAATTAATGTATATACTTAAAACTTAACATATAAATAATATTAGAAGTTTATAATAATAATAATAATAATAAAGTATATGTTTTTGTTTTAAAAATAATAGTAATTACAAAATGTGTATGGATATATATTCATATTATCATAAAAATAAATGTACTAATAATATTTTAATATAAAATATAAAATAATTAGATTCAAATTTAGTTTTGAATTTATTAATAGGTTAGTTTATGATTAGATCATCTAATCAAATATTATTTGACCGAGAACTGCATTAATATTTAAACTAATAATATCATTTACATTGTTTATTACTTTTAACCTAAATATGAATTACTTACTATCAAAACTTTAAAAGTCAAAACTTACTCTTATCATGTATGACTCATATCATGAATGAAATAATTTGTGGATGAACATTTAATTAGAATTTATTAATAAGTTAATTTAAGACTAAATGATTTAATTAAATATTATTTGATCGAGAAATGCATTAATATTTGAACTAATAATAGTATTTATATTCTTTATTGCTTTTAATCCAAATATGAAATACATAATACTAAAAATCAAATTTTGCTCTCATCATGTATGACTTATATCACGAATGAATGAAGTAATGTGTGAATAGACATATTACCTAGTTTCAAAATTTTAATTTTAATTTATTAATAGGTTAATTTAGGATTAGATGATCTAATTAAATATTATTTTATCAAAAAATATATTAATATTTAAATTAATAATATTATTTATATAATTGATTACTTTTAATCTAAATATGAAATACCTACTATCAAAAATCAAAACATACTCTCATCATGCATGATTCATATCACATGAAATAAAAAATTGTGAATAGACATTAATTAGATTTAAATTTATTTTTAAATTTATTAATAGATTTATTTAATACTAAATGATCAAATTAAATATTATTTGATAAAAAATACAATAATATTTGAACTACTAATATCATTTATATAATTTATTACTTTTAACTTTAATATTAAATAACTACTATCAAAAGTTAAAATTCATTATCACCATATGTGACTAATAGTGTGTGAATAGAGATATTAATTAGATTCAAGTTTAATTTTAAATTTATTAATAAATTAATTTAAGTGAATCACATATATTACCATAACATAAATCACGCATAATAACTGGATTATTATGTCACTTGGGTGTCCTATTAAAGTGTACACAAAATTTATATATTAATTTTATAATCAGTTACAATATTAAAATTTATATTTCCCAATCGTTAGTCATTCGAGGAATTAGTATCTTAAAAAAATTATCTTTTAATTATTTCTAAATAATTTTCCCCTTACCTTACTTTTATTGTGCGGTGTAATGTAGATCAAACTCAAGATATGACAGGATATCAAAACATAAAAGATGATTAAAAAGGCAAGAAATTAAATATAAACAATTTTATCTTGGATTCATCGAAGGTACGAGTATGACCTACCATTTTATTTTATATTATAAACGGTGACCGCTGCCCAACTTGCCTCGTAAGCGTGACTTTGCCTCGTAAGAGAGTCACTATACCTTTAAAAAAAGGAAAAAAAAAATGAAACCACTATGCAACAATGATAACTTCGATTCGAGCCAAGTAACTTTGTCAAAGTAATTTGATGAAGGTAAATTTGACAAAGCATGTAAAAAAAAAAAGGATAAGGCTAACATGTTTGCTTTGGGGCGAAAAGCATTTTTTAAGTATGGGCGCGTGAAAAAATAAAAGCCATTTTGTCGACTTACGAGTAAAAAAGTCATCGAGGAACCAATCACTAGCTAGCACTTAATTTCCACGCCGATGCTTCACCTTCACCTACTATATTTTTGTTTCAAACTCATGAAAGGGTGGGGCTAGTGCTGACGCGTTTGGAGTGATCCAAGGCCAGAATCCAGATATGATAAGGCTCATAAGATTGTGGGTGGCACATATCTAAATTCCGACCACCTTTAAAACAAATTTTATATAATAATATATTTTATTAGAAAAAAGATTATAAAATTATAGAATTATGTTCTTATAAAAAAGTATTAAAAATTATTGTATAAATTATATAGAAAAATTAAACATTAAAAATAATTTTATGTTTTTTTTATTTTTTCTAAATAAAAGAAAACAGACACTTATATAAAATTTGTAACTAGTGCTCTTAAAAGTTTTTATAAATCTTATATTTAGTTTTTTTTAGAATTTATATATTATTTTTTAATATATTAAGAAGTAATATTTACTTTATATAATTATTAAATTACATATAAAAAAATTATCATCTCTCACTTTCACGTTTCCCATAACTTTACTTTTATTTCATATTAAATAAAAAAATAACATAAAATATTATTTTAATAATATAAATAATGATTTAAGAAATATATTATGGTGTATATTTGTATAAGAAAATAAAAAATTATTTACATATGTAAAATTAGGAAATATCCGTGGGAAGCAACTGTAATTGCTCTAACCCCATGATATGATGGCCCCAAACCCAATATAAAATACCATGTTTGAATTTTGATGATTTTTAATTTTGTATTTTATTTGATGATTTGAATATAAATAAACTTTAAATTTTGAATTTTTAAATTAAATTTACTTCGTATAAGAGAGAATATATTTTTAAAAAGTGTATATTTTTAATGGAAAATTTATTCGCAAATATATATAGGTGATCCGTGTATAAATATCTTCTCTATTGTTAGATTGGTATTAACAATAAATTAATAACAAATAATATTAATTTAACGATAATGAAAGTGTTCTAACACAGATTACCTGCGCAGCCAAATTAGTAAAAAAAAATAAAATATGATGGACACAAAAAACAAAGTAGATAAAATAGAATAAGAAAAATTGATCCCACAAAAAAAATGAATTTAAAAAATAGAAAACAGTTGAAACTTATTTTAAAAAATAATAGTTTATTCAAATTAAAATTTAAATAAAATATCACTTTATTCAAAGAAATAAATATACAAAATATACTTTGTCTGTCAAATTTTATTTTTAAAAACAAAAGCATATTTTGAAATTTGAAAACAACTAACAAAAAAGATCCTTTATCTCTTTATGGGTTCCTTATCCATAAAATTTGGAGTGATGACATCTAATTTATTTATTTTTTAAATTTATAGTTTTGTGGAGGTAGGGTTGTTACTTTCCTTTTTAAAGACAAAACCAACGACATAATGGGGGGGGACGGATGGAATGGGTGTCAACCACCAATACCAAGCTAAAGAATAGTTCATAAAAAATTGGCTTTGAGAGCACAAACAAACTCAAGTTGGTACGCGAAAAATTAATTTGAAGGGAATGATTTTTTTAAAATGACATGAGAATTAGAATGATTTTTTTATTACTTTTCTTGCTTTTAGTATGCATGACAATCAATTTATTGTATTCTAACAATTTGGAGTACCCAAGGATGAAACATAGTGGCGCTGTGGGAGTTGAAAGAAGCGCGCTGAATGATCTTGGTTCTTTTGAACTCATTGGACGCAACAAGGGCGTTGCGAAATCAAGTGGCGCAGGTGCGCGCTACTTGCGAAGGGGCAAGGCAGAAAGCGTAGTTGGTGTGAACGGGGTAGGCTCCACAACAGTTCATGTGGGAGATCGGTGGAACTCCTTCATAGTTTAGACGTACCAACCTAGTTAAATGCAAGAAGTACACCGCTAGTTGAACACTTGACGATGAAAAGGGGACTTGGTCATTCTTACAAAAACTGATCAGGAACTGGAGTCATTCTCCCGATGAGCCCAAAGTATGGCGAAACCAGTCTGTGTCTCGATCAGTATGACTTGCTTGGAGCATCCACCAAAGTGATTGAGTGTCGCACGAGTGAAAATCCTGACCCCGTGACAATAGGCTTAACTGCCCGTACAAGATCCTATTATTATAAATAAAAAAAATAAAAAATACCACTGATTAAATGCGTTTTTGATCAATTCAACACCTTATCATTATAGTTATGATATGAAGTTTAAGGATATGTTTGGTTGTGATATTTTTTATTTTTATTTTAAAATTTTAATAACTGTTTTTGAGTATATATAATAGAAAATTAAAAATAATAAAAACTTATTTGTACTTTTTACGTCTTAAAGAATAAAAATAATATTTTATTATTTTTAGTTTTATATTTTTTATATTCAAAAATACCTATTATATTTTAAAAATAAAAAACAAAAAGTAGACAAAACAAATATACATTTATTTTTTCTTTCCAAGCTCAACGCCAACTAGAACACTTGCATGAGTCCATCTATTTCAGTCGATATACTGCCAAGGCCGGCACTTGGCTTTTGCAGCCTAAAGCAACGGCTTGAGGCCCTCAAATTTTAGGGCCTCCAAACATTTTTTAAGGGAAGTGTAGAGACTGCAAACTAGTGTGACGTGAATGAAGGAGTTTAAAAGAAAATTTTATCAAATAAGTGAAATGCAATAAGAATTAGATAGAGCCAAAGCACCTCACGATCAATCAAACAAAAAAACAGATCACATGCAAGCACCAAACCCAACTTTTATCGCTAGCCATGGGACAAATCAAATCGCAAATGCCGGACGGCCCACCAGATAGGATGCACGAAGAGGGGAGAAAGCACAGTGCAAGCCTGATTTGGTGTACCGTAGAGGAGTCTCATCCTAGAAATTCACTTAGGGGCACTTAGGGCATGTTTGGTTGGGATGTTTTCTGTTTTCGTTTTTAAAATGTAATAGCTGTTTTCGGGTAAAAAAAATTAAAAATTGAAAACAACAAAAACTTGTTTTCATTTTTTATGTCCTAAAGAATGAAAACAACATTTTATTATTTTCAGTTTTATGATTTTTATACTCGAAAACAGCTATCACATTTTGAAAACGAAAACAGAAAACAGGTGAAACAAACATGCCCTTAAACTTCAGGGCCACCCTGTATACTACTACTTAAAAAAAACTATTTAAGTCTTCATCCGTTGCTTATTTTATCTTTGCTTGATTCCCTTTTGTTTTCAATTAAATCCCAATTAATGGAGGTTAATAATTCACAAAAATATATTCAAACGCAAATTACAAATAAAAAATATTATATCAACAGTAAATAATGATCGATCTGACCTAATCATTATTCATAATTATTATCCTGTAAAATAAAAAGATGATGAGAAGGTCATTTAAACAGTTAAATTGTGTTGGTTGAGTGGCTAGAATTTGTAGGAAACCAATCGTAAAATTAATTATTTCTTATTGGACTTCCAGCCCTTGCATTTCTTGATTCGACTTTCACCATCAATATTTTTTTTTTGGTAACTTAAAGTCATCCACCACACGGCATTAGTCTATGTTCTGAAGTCTGAAGGGGCCAAAAAAAAAAAAGTCAATTGCATTTAAGGTCAGTGCATCCAAATTCAAATTAATTAAATATCCGGATACTAGATAATATCAAAATTTAAGAAATCCGTACGTAACACTATTGGAGACGATTGCGTGATGCAAGTACATTGCATTGTTACACCCAATATGCGCTATTCTTACACATTTCATGCTTCGAAATGGATGCTAATATTTTAATTTGCACGTTATTAAAATCACTAAATGAATCACAAAATCTCTAGGGTGGACTATTTTTTAAGATGGTATTGTATTTAATATTTAAATCGGCCGTCCTAACGAACAAAAATCACAAGAAAATAGGTTCTGGCATTTATATTAAGTTTTTATTTTCAATTCATATTATATATATATCATTATAGATTTTATTTTTCATCTCTAACTCTTTTTTTTATTATAATAAATTAAAAGTACATGTATATAAAAAAGTATTAAAAAATTATTTGAAAGATAAATATTAATCTTTGAATATAGAATTTTTTATTTTTTTTATTATATTTTAAAAAAATTAATATAAACTTTTTTTTCTGAAACCCTAAAATTCACTCATAAATTATAGATAAAACTTCATATTTCATACTCATACAATCGTGTTTTACCGATTGTTTTGTTTGTCACATTACTCACACATTTTGTACAGTGAATGAACGTGTTATGAAATATAGTAAAAATATAAACTTAATGATATCCGTGGTTGTTGCCAAAAATGCGTTAGTTTTGAAATACCATAAATTCAACAACTGTGATGATAGAAGTTTTAAAATTTGAAGTGTACTTAAATTGAGAAAAAAAAATTATGTAATGCACACACCATACCATATGATAATAATTTAATTACATTTTATTCATAATGAAGTCAAAGTCAGAATCAATAAAATATTATCACCGTAAATAAATAAAGGGGGAATCTATAATCAATCATTCATAAATAAATAAATAATATAAAATAATAAATAAATGATAATATTATTCAGTTCAGATTGATTTAAACCGTAATTTTGAAATTTCAAATTAAATCAAATTAATTTTTTTTTGTTTTGATGGTTTGATAAATTGGTAATTTCAGCGAGTCGGTTTAAAGTTTCACCTCTAGTGCTAATCACAGTTTTAGATAACAGTTTCTAAATATTAGTTACACATTATATATTTTGAACATTCCTAACAGAACTTCCTAGATCCGTCCATGTAATTAGCATGACTCATACCTAAAAACAGAATGTATTAAGCAATAATTTTTTCTAAAAGATAAAAAAAAATATAAATATTAATAAATACATGAAATTTAAGCTCGACAATTAATACATTTTAAAAATATTCTTTTATAAGAAAGAGACTGAAAAAGAGGAGTGTTTAAAAGCTGGCACTCTATTTTATTTATATAGGAAAGAAAATGAGAGGGAAGTGCTTCAATATTCGATCATATGCTGCAAAGTGACATCTATATGCCATATGGTGACGTAAAGTCAACTAGCCGGCGGGATTAGTTATTAATGTGATAAATAGGTGCCACTTTTTTCTAAATATAAATAAATAAATAATTTTTAAATTTATTTTTCCTATGTCTTAATTTTAGGTTTTATTAACAATAAAGCGCTGAAATCTGCAATCTTGTTTCAAAACTATTAAAATTTTAATATATGATTATTGAGAAAGAAATTTGCAAAATGCGAAAATATATCTTTATGATTTTTTGAAAATATCTTAAAACATTTTTTCATTTTTATTTATGAAAATATGAGAAGTCATAAAATAAAATTATATACGAAAATTTAAACCCAGCAATTAAATAGACATATTTGTACTGAATTCTAATTTTAAACATAATATTTTATTATAATAATAAATTCAAATCCATTCATTCCAAATTAGGATAAATAAGAATATGCAAGGATTTCACACTCTGCTCTCTATACTATAGATGAGCATGCACCAACATAAACTCTTGATGATGAATAAATAATCTAGAGATAAAGAGGCACTCATATGGCGAGTGTTTGTTCATTCTTTATGAGAATGATTGTTCGTTTATAATGATAATATTGCAGATAAATTTAATGGTTATCGTGTGGATCATTTGGTTGAGAAAAAAACAACATTTTTTTTAAAATAAAGGCATTAATAGAAATGGCAAAAAAAACTATTTTTATTTTTGATTTATGTGTCCTATATAAAGATATTTTATTGACGTTTTCACAAATCTCCAACTTTTAGGTAATGTATTGGTGTACTGTCGGTTCTCATCATAATCATGAGTTTGATTCATTCTTTGTTCATTCATTAAACTTTAAAAAAAGACCTGATTAGATTTCGCACTTGATTTGATTAGCGTATGACTTGAAAATACCGATTGCAATTTTCCATACAATCTGGAACATTAGTAAAGCAAGCAAGACGGAACGCACACTCGGGTTTGAAAAACACATCATCTTTATTTTTTTATGTATTAAATAAATCGATAAAATCGAATAATATCAATCGCATCCAAATTTTTTTTCTTCCTTGCTTTACCTTCTCATTGATTTGCAGGGACGTTTTGAACAGGGCCACGAAAATAAAATATATAAAAGTGTGCACTTAACCAAGAGTAGCGAATAAAATATTACTGTAAACGCTTGACATCACTATTAGGGATCAATTTGCCACTGTCATTCTGCTCTTGGTATTAGATTTATTAAATATTTTTTAAAATTAAGAATTAATTAAATAGTAATCACATGTAATTATAAAATATGAATTGATTTATTATAATATTTTTTAAAAATTTACTTAATTGATTCTTTAAATTTGAGAATTTAATAAAATAAAAGTCATAATTTATTAAAGTTTTTAGCAAAAATGCATATTTTGATAATACTTTATAGTCATAATATTTAGTTAGGTATATATAATTTAGAAAAATATTTGTGAGCCAATACTAATACTCTAATGAGGTGAGAATTTTTTGAAAATTTTGTTCTATTGGGTTACAGAGTGAGCATGTCCGTTTAGTTTTTGTATTTTATTTTTTATTCTGTTAGAATTTGTGTTAAATTTTGAGTTGAAAATATTTTTTGTTTGATAGTAAAGAAAATATGTTTTAAAAAGAATATATTTTTTAAATTTGAGTTTTAAAAAAAATAGAAAAAATAAATAAAATATGGTTGCCTCATATAATAAAATAAGAGAAAAGTAAAAAATATTTAAAAAATTATTTTGGTTTCCCACAAAAAATAAGTTTAACTTTGAAGATAAAAAATATTTTTTAAAAATAGTTGCGATACTCACATATTTTAAAAACTGAATTCAAAAATTAAATATTTTTAAATTTAACTTGATTCATCATTTTTAAAAACAATAACTGAATCATGTTGTACTAAATGTACCCATAATTACTATATGTGTTTAAGGATAACATAATAATAAAAAATAATTTTATTTTAACACAATAACAATTACAAAGGGTGCATAATATATATATATATATATATATCAATAAAAATAACATTAAATGTAGTAATAATATTGTAATATAATATATAAGTATATGCCTAATCAAATTTTGCTTTAACCCCTTAAATTAGGTAAGAAATTAGTTTTAAATAATTTAATATATATTAGAAACGAAATGGAATTGTGACTATTAGTACCGAATTTTTTAATTATTAGTACGTGACGTTGGTTCACGCGCGATTTTCTTTCGAGAATGATGTTACTGGTTTCCAGCCAATATACCAATATCTCTTTTAATCTTTTTAATTTTTATTTTATTTTCTTTTTAAAACATAAAAGTAAACTAGTGAGACAAACAATAATAATAGCTAATGGGGCCCATACAAAGAAAAAGGAAAAAAAGGAGAAAATGACTACTTAATATATATATATATATATATATATATATATATATATATAATTATGGGTATCATAACCTGTCGATCACAGGCGTGATAGAATAAGCAGTAGATCCAATGAGGTAAGTCCTGTGAAACCAACGGACAGGCGTCAAGGCAGTAAAACCTTGAGTTAAGCCAACGTGCCAACCTGACTTCGATCCTTATACCATCGACGTTCGTCATCTCGAAAAATCTATCCCTTTGTTCTATCTTCCTCGTAACTAGTCATATCCGATCAAGTTACAGTAGTTATTTCCGTTTTCTTCTCTTAGCGTGTCCAGTAAGTTATTTTTTTCAATATGGATTCCCCTTCGTTCACTGTAGATAAAACCTATTTACATATAGATTTTTACTCTAAAAACAATAAAGAAAAACGTATATGGTTTTTTAAATATTTTTTTGATACTCGGCACGATATCCAAACAAAATATTACTCTCATCTTTTTGAACATCAAACCCAAATTCTTTTTTTGAATGGTTTGAAAAATATTTTAATAAACAACATTGGAATGAAATTATGGATTTTCCTTTCCCTTCATGCCTCAAAAAAGAAGAAATATTGATTGATGAAGAGAAAGAAGAAATTGAAGATTAACCTTCTACTACTTCTCAGACCCGTACGCTAGAAGAAGAACCCTACTATACTTCTCCTACACATCATGTCTCACTAACCAAACAAGATACTTTTGTTTGTATTCCTCCAACAGATTGAAGATCCGGTTCTCCACAAATAACTTTTCAATTAATTATTTCAAAAAAATACCATCCCTCATTTACCACCTATTTTCCCAAATGTTCATCCAAATCATTATTAACCTTCCAATCCTACCTCACCTTTACAAACTCTACAGCAAGAAGTTAAAATCATTAAAAACCAAATTTATAAGTTTAATAAACTAAAATATCAATCAAGCTTCTCGAATTACAATTTATTACCTAAACCCCCAATCATGATCTTCAGCATATTTTACCTTTCCAACATATTATTTCCCAAAAATACTTTTTCCAAATCACAATTACATTTTATGAAGACTTTACTCTTGATACAATTGCCCTTTTTGACACGGGAGTTGACCTCAATTGCATCAAAGAATGTATTATTCCTCAGAAATTTCAACAATCTTCTAATCAAACTCTTATTGCCGCTAATAATCAACAACTTCCTATCAAATATAAAACTGAAGCTTCTATTATAAATTAAAATATCCAAATTAAAACTGATTTTGTTCTTCTTCCTAATATTCAATATAATGTTATTTTAGGAACACCATTTATCAATTTAATTACTTCTTACACAGTTCATCATGATCATATTTTATCAAATTCATTTTCTTACAAAAATTAACCAAATTTCAGCACATATTTCTAACAGTAAGACCTAAAGTACACAATAATGTCTTTGGGTTCTCAATTACAATAATAACTTTACCAGCCATGCAGAGCTTCTCTCATGTGTTTCCCATGTTGATGATGTATAGTCCTCTGGTATATACATTAGTAACAACATATTCTCACCCACCGCTGCAGAAAACTCCTACAACCATGCACTTAATTATCAGTTTGTTAAAATCCCCTGATGATGGTCTACCAATATCAATTATGAGTACAATACTAAATGTGTTAACCTTTATATTAAATAATGTAAATTCATTATTTTTACATAAAGAAAGTATACACAAAACTTGCACATATAATTCTTATACATAGGTTTAGAGTATAACTTAATCCCAACAATTCAAGGTAAGTTAAGAACAACATACTTGGATACTTAGAGCTTATGCCACGATTTGCTGGCTGTGAGATCAAAATATCCAATGAAAATTACATATATACCGAGGCATACAATTTACAATATACATAGAGTAACAAAAGATGGCAAGGGGCAGTCTTGTGCAATGTAGGGACTCATAATTATTCAAATTTGAATACTTGAATATAATTAATAGAAAAGATAAAACCTACCAACATTGATTTCATTCATGGCCCTCGTCACTTTATCACTTGTTTCTAACAATGAGTGTTTATACAATCTCAAACCCATAGGCAGACTATGTCAACATTCAACTATCATCTTCAGCACACTTGCTCAAATTACTATATAGAAAATTAATATTCGTATTTGATTTTTGAAAGATGGAAGACAAAATAACATGCATGTGATTTGCATGAATATTCATGACAAAAATGCATTGTAACCATTGCAAACATTTATAGTAGCTTTAGAAAGAAAAGAAGGTTCACAACTCATAAAACATTCTTTCATCATCACTATTACCATCTTCATGGGCATACAGCCAGAGAACAAAGCCCACGTAAATTATCAGCTACTGAGCTCATGTAATCCCTGGTATAGTATATTAGGAAATTTAACAAGAGGTTGAACATAGCATGGTAGCATTAGCATCATCTAGATTAGCTGCCAAAAAGCCATAAATATTTAGTAAAAAAAGAACTCGTGATTTGAAGTTGAAGCAAATCTGGTTCAACACGTCCATAAATGTCATTTGATTGCTCTAAATAAGGATGCACGATATTTATTCATACACAAATCTTTAATCTTGTTATATATATGCTTATTCTTCACTTCAGCAGTTCAACTTTTTCATTGTAAAGTACAATACATGCTTTAATAAATAAGCATTCACATACATAAATAACAACTGAAGAATTAACAAAATTAAATTAAATTAAATTAAATAATAATTTGTTTCATGATATTTTAATTGACATCTAAGATTGGTTATTTAGTTTATACGATAGCAGACACAATAGGTCCGAATAGATAAAGGATCCTAGGCTAACCCAAAGAAAACATGCTATAGAGTAAAAGAGGGAAAAAGTGGATGAAGTCGTGTAATAAAATCAAAGCCTAATATGCTGTAAAAGTATGCAATTGACAGCGAAGAAGAGGATGAAAAATATGCAGACGGTATTAGAGATTCATGTTAAAAGCCATTAAAAAAACAAAAAATCAGTGAGCTAGTGACTAAAAATGGTGAAACAGTGACCCCGCAAAGACGTTTAGATAGAAAACAACGGATTGACTTTCATGGGTTTTTTTTAGGTTGAAAAATAATGACCCACCAGTTACGAATGTGCAAATGTAAAAAAAAATCATTAAGAAAAATGAGTACCAAAACCAGTCGGAGTAGGTATGAGCAAACAAATATCCACGTAGACAAAAAAAGAAGAAGAAGAGAAGGTCACTCTTCTTTATCCCGTTCTGTTTAAATAAAACTCAGTCACTAATATATACCAACAAAAGTATGAGGGAATAATGGAAATATCACAAACAGATTAACGAAACCCAACACCCACTCATTTTTATCATCCAATGTTCAACCAACAAAATCTAACACTCATTCCAGTTACGCTCAATTATATTTTACAAAATAGATTAACGATTTCATTCGAAGTAGAGGGAGTAACAAAAATACATGTAGTGGATGAGATTCTGTACGGGCCGAACCTATCCAGGGATTAAATCAATAAAGACGGTCACAGGAGTGTGTATAGAGGAAGAGGGAATGGTGATTGTTGCTGCAGACTGGGATGGTGAATGGAGCAATGGACTTTCCTGCAAGTGTGTAAAGAGGAAGAGGGGGCGATGGACCTTCTGTGCGTGCGTGAAGAAGAAGAAGGAACGATGTTGTGTGAGATTGAGAGGGGAAGGGGAGGGAAAAAAATTATTATGTCCATTTTGGGACAGAAATTATTTCTCGAAGTGTTTTGGGACAGAAATTAATTTGATCGCTCATTATTGACTTAAAATGTAATTTTTAATATATTTTCAAAATTTAAATTTAATTTTTATTGATTTGGAATGAATTTTATATTTGTAAATTTTGTAATGTTTTAAGACGTTAAATTTTATTCTTAAGTTGGGACAATTAATATTTCATCTATATTTTAGTCTCAATAGTTACTTTTTTTTAGTGATTAAAGCAAGTGTATATCCATATTATAATTAAAATACTATAGTTTAATGAGTCAGTTATAAAATAATATATTTGTTAGAGGACATAAGTTTCAATGACATCCTCATTTGCCAACGAAAACAATGTTATCTTCCAACCTTCATAAGTTTAATGAAGTTTTAATTCGTACTATTTGGCATTAAAAAAATTTCACGCTCCTATTAGCAATTAAATCTCTCCAATAATGCATTTATCAATTGAAAATGATAACTTCAAGATAGTGGACTAACCTTTGGAGGGATGTGAATTCGGTATTAGTATTCACTTTATCAATATTATGTTATTTTTAGTATTTTGATATTTTACTAAATTTTGTTTTAAAAATTTATCGTTATATTAAATATTTATCTATTGTCAGTTATTAAAATTTCATAGTATTTTAATGGTTAATTTTTATATAATTTTATTTAGAAAAAATAAAAAGATAAATAAATAAATAAATGACATGTAATTTTTTATTAGTGAAAATCAATGCTTGAAGGGATAAAAGAAAAGAAGAAAAAAAGAAAAGAAAAAAGATTAACTTGATAATTTTGACGACATCAAAGAACACAAGGAGAAGACAAATATGGATGGAGCACCGTATAAATCTCAAATTTAAGAACTCACAAATTATATCATTGATGATAATATATCACTTTTAACTTAACAATTATTGGCATGGCTTTTATGTTTTTTAATGACAATCATGAAAAATATCTTCTAAATTGAGAAACCATTGTTTTAGGTTTTTTGTTAACTAAGATTTATAACTTCCAACAAAACAGTTCAAGATTTTGTTTTCCTCAAATAAGGAAAACTAGGTGTGAGAGGTACTATATGCTCAATACAAGGGAAACTAAGTGTGAGAGGCATATGACTATTTGTAGTTTTTATAGGCGATTTCAAATATTTAATATTTTTAAAAGTTTATTATTATTAGCGCATTGTTCTTAAAATTGATATCATGCAATTTTAAATATTATATTAAAATAAATGCATATTTTAATATATGTTATTTATTAATTTTATTAAAAATAATATTTTTAAATACTTTAAACTATCCCCTTTCATATATAGACTAGTTGAATTAGTGAGAACAATTGTTTTAATAGTAAAATAAATTTTAGTCGGTGAATTTAAATTTGGTCCGTTGTTGAAAACAAATTTATTGTAACATTATAGAATTCAATATAAGTTTTTTCCCCACAATTTGAATACTTTTTTAAATAGTTTTGTTGAGTTGCTTTTAACATTTAAAATAAAAAATAAAAAATAAAATATTTGTTTGGATATTACTCATTCAACCAACCGTGGACAACTCAAATTATTCACAAAATTAAATACAAAAAATCTCCAAATTGGCACAACTAAATATATGCCACTTGATAACATTCATTTACGCTTTAATACATCAATGCCACATAAAAATGCTATATGAGAATGAAGGAGATGTGTCGATGACAATCATATGCATGAATTTATGATCGTTACTTCGATATATGCTATATTACTTTAGTATATGGAGTGCTATCTCAATGTGAGTTCGATATTTTGATCTATATCTCAAAGTTTCTTTATTTCGAAGTAATTGACATAATTTAGTTTGAGACAAAAGCTTAGTATGATATCTTGAAGTAATTGTCCGAGTTGAAGTTTGATATCTTGAACTGGATGATTACATCTTGAAGTGATGTTCGATATCAAACTAGATGATCATATATTAAAGTAAAGAACATCTTAAATTGGATGATCACCTCTCAAAGTTATTGATCGAACTGAAATTTAATATTTCAAACTAAAGAATTACATCTCAAAATGACATTCAATATCTTAAACTGAAGAATCATATCTTGAAGCATAGAACATTTCAAACTGAAGTCGGACATCTTGAATGGAAGGATCATATCTTGAAGTAATTGACTGAGCTGAAGTTTAATATCTCAAATTGAAAGACCACATGTCGAACTGAAACTGAAGGATTATATCTCAAAGTCTCTCATCTCCAACACGCCTCCACTGCATTAACCAAACAATAGCTCAATTTCAACTTCTCCAAAATTAGAGTAAAGCGATTCAAACGTTTCTGAAATTGAAATTCTCATACTATTGAAAACTCGTTATCTCGCGTGCGACCGGGGGGACGGGATCAGTGTAGTAGTTGACGGCGATGAGACGAGATCTCAAGGCGATCGGGGGCAAGGTCATATTGGAGAACGGTGATGATAGCAACGTTGGTGCAGGGCGCGAAAGTTAATTCCAGCAAAGCAAGCTATTTAAATTATATTTTATTTTACTATGGTGGTGGGATTCACTAAATTAGCATAATCATGTCTAACGTATTCACCGATTTTGCCGCCGTATTTTATGATCTTGATTATATTTACAAATTTGAAGACAAAAATTACTTACTAACAAAAGTGTTAGGCAAAAGCGGATCAAATATCCTCTACAGCACTGCCACTAACTGACAGGTGCCTGCGGGCTACGGGGAATGAAAGACAAGAATGTTGTTCAAAACTGTCACAGGAACGCAACTAAGCAGCAGTTGTTTCAGATTGTCACGCGCTTAATACCATACCCATCATACGTTTGAAGCTGTCTGAGAAAACAGGCAGCGAGACACAGACAACCCCCACTTCCTGAGTCCAACACCACTTATATAAATGCTTGTCTGAGATCGCTTAGAAGGGGAGTCTCTCTCTCTCTCTCTCTCTCTCTCTCTCTCTGTGTGCGCGCCAAGACCCTGCCAGATGTTCCTCTCTCCTCATCCGATTCCGACCACGCCCCACTTGGCGGCAGCGAGACAACGCCGCCACTTCCCCAGTTCCATTTCCAGCCCCCTGGAGGCTCTCAGTCTCACGACTGCAAGCCCCAAGCACGCCTATGCCGATTTCGCATGTGGGTTTCGCAAGGGGGGTTCTAGGAATCGGAGATCGAGCTTGACCAGCGCGGCGGAACGAAGCAGCAGCGGAGGCTCGACAGCCAGTGAGGGGCAGTATGATGCGATCGTGATTGGCTCCGGAATCGGAGGGCTGGTGGCGGCCACCCAGTTGGCGGTGAAGGGAGCTAGTGTTTTGGTGCTTGAAAAATATGTGATCCCCGGTGGGAGCTCAGGGTTTTACCAGAGAGATGGGTATACATTCGATGTTGGTTCTTCTGTGATGTTCGGTTTCAGCGACAAGGTCACCTGTTTTTGTCTTCCCATAAATTGAGCCTTTTTTTTTTGGATGGGTTGGCCAAATTTAATTCAGCGCATTGCATTTTTTATGATTGCAAAGGAGCTACAATGGGGATCGTTGTTTGGATATAAAATTGTGGAACTGTAAAAGTCGTTAGAATTATATTAATCATTACCCTTCTTTTAGTTAGTAGTACTATAACTGATTGTTTTGATGTGAGAGATGCATGAAGGTTCCCCTCACTAGTTTAATTTTAAATGGCATTAAATGCTCACATAATCTTCTTAATATCAAATGGCGCCTGAATCCGGGGAAGCTTTATTTCTGTTTCCATTTTTATTTCCCCAAATATAATGCCAATGTATCTCGTGGGTGTTCACAGGAATCCTTATACTTGAATGAACTAATGTGATGCCATTATTTTATTTCAGCTGTTTTCTGCTTTATGTTACTGTCGAGTTTTCAGTTTTTCAACCAGTCTTATCCTTAATATCCGCTTAAAATTGGCAGGGTAATCTAAATCTGATTACTAGGGCACTGGAAGCTGTAGGATGTGTGATGCAGGTGATACCTGATCCAACTACTGTCCATTTTCATCTACCCAATAACCTATCTGTTCGAGTGCACAGAGAATACAATGACTTTGTTAAGGAACTTACCAGTAAATTTCCCCATGAAAAGGGAGGGATTCTTAAATTCTACAACGAATGTTGGAAGGTTTGTGGACCGTGGAGTATGGGGTTCAGCTTCTGTGTGGTGCTTATAGTCCTCTTTTCAATCTCTACTTATGTTTATCTCTGTCTAATGTGTTGGATAGGTCTTTAATGCCTTGAACTCACTGGAATTGAAATCATTGGAGGAGCCAATCTACCTTTTTGGGCAGTTCTTTCAGAAGCCTCTCCAGTGCTTGACACTTGGTAACTGTTTTCTATTGAATTAATTTACTATTTAATATGTAAATTTATGCCTACTTCATTCTCATAATCTCAGTGGCCATGCAGGCTCTTGGATTTGGAAGTTAGAACATCGTTGGCTTATAATTTTCCTCAATGTTGATCTGAATTTCGTATACAATGTAGGAAACAATGTGCATGCTAATTTTGGTTGCAGCCTCCTTATTTGGTTAATGTTTGCTATAAGTTTTTTTGGTTCTTCACATTCTCAACAGCACCTCCTTAATTTGGTTGATGATTCCAAAGGGTTTTTCCTTTGGGCTTATTCTGGTATGAGAGTGGTTTATAGGCAGCACTGAAATAAAAAGGAAATAATAAAATTTCTATAATTGTGATCAATTTAGGTCCGCTAATGGGATGTGCAAATGATAAACTAATCCTATGTATGAAACATAATAAATAAATAGAGTGAGAAAGGTGCAAACAGTGATTTATAATGATTTGGAAACCCTTTTTTTTATCTGGCGACACGTCATCACCTAGTCTGTGTCCAAATTTGGAAGTTCCGCTAGTGAGATTGAATTGTGTTGTCCAATCCATACCTTTTTCCCTTGTTTTTTTGGGAAGAACAAGAACCTTTGACCAGGAACGGATTTCGGGGGGGGGGGGGGGGGGTGTCATGGCCCCCCCTCCCTCCAGCCATTTTTTTTAAAAAAATATAATTTATATATATTAATTAAATTAACTTTAATTATATATTATATATAAAATTAGAATTAAATTAATTAATAATATAATTTACTATCATATATTAGTTGTGATAAATATATTATTAACTATAATAGTGGTAAAAAATTATATAATTTTAAAAAGTTGTCTGATTTGATTATACAATAATTTGATGAGTTTTTTATGCTTTCATATTATTAGTTTTAACTGAAATGGTATTAATTGTCAGTGCTGGTTTCAAAGCCAGGTAAGTGAGGCTTGAGTCTTGGCCTCCGAAAATTAGATTAAAATTAGTACTTCTAGGCCTCATATCATTTTGGCCTAACTTCCGGTGGTAAGAAAGAATTAAAAATTAATTTATAATTTCGACAATAATATATGTTTTAAAATGTTATATTATTACTATAATTATAGTAAAGTAATAATAAAAATAAAAATCGACAGTTTAATTGTATTTATATAAGGGCTTTTAATTTAATAATCACCTTCGACCCCATAAAATTCGGGACCGGTCCTATTAATTGTAGTTTTAAATAATAATTTCTAAACGTGAATTACATACTTTATATCTTGGCTCCCTCTAACCGGACTTTCTGGATCCGTCCCTGCCTTTGACGTATTTGCATGTTGTTTCATTTGTGGGTTCAACAATAATCTTTTTAATTGTTTTTGTGGGTTGAGGAAGAACCTTATAATATCTTTTTTTGTATAATAAATGACAACCTTATGAACTTGCTTTTGTGGGATAAACAATAACTTAAAACTATTGTAGTTACAAAATACAACAATTTTAATAATAATTTTAATGTTATTATACAAGAAAGTATATGCAAGAGGAATATATAAACATCTTGATGTAGATTTGAAGCGGCTGTGTTGTATGTTGGTTTTGTTTTCTTGGCATGTTAAAGATGTATTTATACCGCAAAAAACACACATGGCTGTTGGAGAATTTATGAAGGAGCATGTTGAAGATTTTGGAGCAAATATAAAAACAAAATTCATTCAAAACCGTGTTTAAGTGGTCCACTAGTAGAAGGGGAGTAGTTGATTGTTGTATTGTCCAACAGTCATTTTGTGTTTTTAATTGTTATATTTTTAAATAATGGAGAAAAATCAGTCCAATAGGTGATGAGCAGTGATTGGTGAAATATAAGAAAAGGAGCAGTCGACTGGGTGGAGCAGGTGACTGGTGAAGTATGAGCAGATACTCTATCTCAAAGCAAGCAACTGGTGCTTCTGTAGCAGTCAGCTCTTGTTTTCAGACAATTGGCTTTTTAATCACGAACAAATGACTCCTTGGCCTTCTGACCTTAGTTTTTTTTTTTTTTTTTTTACGTTGGAAAAACATTTCATTACTTTTGTGGATGATTTAGTTGATGTCTTGAGTTGCCTTTATGCACCATTTTCATATAATCACTTGATTACACAAAATACACTGCTGAGACGTCAGCAATATACAAACAAAGTGATTCAGGTTTTTGATAATGAAGTGTAGTTTTTTCATCAATATTCTTGTATCATAGTGCTACTTGTCTCTAATCCTTTTAACTTGTAGTTGAAACTTGACATGCATACACTTGATAGATGATGATTTATCATATATTAGTGACAGAGAAATTCATATAATTATATTGCACTCAGAACATCTTTACTTTGACCTTGGAAGTATGCTTTCTATGCTTTATTTCACATTGGGTTACTATAACTTTTTTTTTTGGGTAATATTTGTAGCTTATTATTTGCCCCAAAATGCTGGTCATATAGCTAGAAAATTCATAAAGGATCCCCAGTTGTTGTCATTTATAGACGCTGAGGTGGGTGCCATTCTCTTAACCATGTTGGATATAATCCTCATAGACTTTGACATCTACTCAGAGAATGTGTAGGATTCTGAAAAAGATTTCTTATATAGTTTTTTTCCCTCTGTAGTGTTTTATAGTAAGCACAGTCAATGCTCTGCAAACGCCAATGATTAATGCGAGTATGGTATGGCTGTCTTGTATGATTTTATTCCCTTTGTTTTTGTGCGTATCTTGTTTATTCATATATTGTTTGGACCAGGTCTTATGTGATAGGCATTTTGGAGGGATAAATTACCCAGTTGGGGGCGTTGGTGGAATTGCGAAATCATTGGCAAAAGGCCTGGTTGAAAAGGGCAGTAAAATTCTTTACAAGGCAAACGTGACTAGTATCATAAATGAGAATGGGAAAGCTGTGAGTTTGGAGCTTTACTCTTTGAAGGGTTACTGTTTACGAATGTTCCCAATTTTTGTTCTGTTTTATATCTTGTTTTGTTTTGTTTTGTTTTTTTGTTTTTGTTTTTTAAAGTATTTTTAGGGAAACGTTTTTGTTTTGGTGTTCAAGTTTTTTCTGAAGATGAGACGAAGACGCTCAAAACAGCATTTTAATATTTTTACTTTTTTACAATTATCATTTTTTTTGGTTATTGAAGTTAGAAAAAAAAAACTTAGCGATGTTACTAAACACCAACTAGGTGTTTTACTCATTAATTGGTCATTGCAGTTATATATTCGTTAGGCTATATTTTGTAGGTGGGTGTGAGACTATCTGATGGGAGGGAATTTTTTTCCAAGACCATCATATCCAATGCGACTAGATGGGATACCTTTGGTTAGTTTGGCAAGGAGATTTCTGGCAGTTATATGGGTTATCTCGAACTGGTTTCTGACCACTGTTTAGTGTTAATTAAATTGTTAATTCTCTCATTTTAGGAAAACTTCTGAATAACAAAGATCTTCCTAAAGAAGAAGAACGCTTTCAGAAAGCTTATGTTAAGGCTCCATCGTTTCTTTCCATTCACATGGGGGTTGATGCAAAAGTTCTGCCACCAGATACAGATTGTCACCATTTTGTCCTCGAGGTACTAGGGTTTGTTCATTGGTCATACAATTGTCAGCTGCAACAGTGTCCTGTTCACTCCACTAATTTTCTTCCCCCTGTATTTTCAGGATGATTGGGCAAACTTAGAAGAGCAGTATGGAAGTATATTTCTTAGCATTCCAACGGTTCTAGATTCATCATTGGCCCCAGAAAGATGTCATATTCTTCACATCTTTGCAACTTCTTCTGTGGAAGACTGGAAGGTTAATTTGATACCTAAATATAGCAATGATTTTCATTTTAAATTCCTAGTTTTATGTGGGTCATTGCTACATCCTCTGTCTCCTTATCATTAATTGGTGAAATGTTTGAAAATATCAATTTGGCACTTTTTTTTTTTTTGGCTTCAGGGACTCTCTCTAAAAGAATACGAGGCAAAGAAAGAATCTGTAGCAGACAAAATCATAAGCAGATTAGAGAAGAAGTTATTTCCTGGACTCAGATCATCGATTGTTTTTAAGGAGGTATCAATCATATGCATTTACTTTTGGGTAATTTTGCAGTAGTGTTGGACTATGTTTTGGATTTCAGCTTTGGATTACGTTTTAGTTGCTTAAGAGATAAATTTACAACTTTTAAACTTCTACCATTTGTAGCTTTCAAGTTAAATCTGTCTTATATGCAGCTAAAACTTACTTCATCTATTGCATTTAAAACCAAGCTTTTGTTATGCCACTGTACATCAAATTGAGCTGGTAAACATTAGCATCTAATAATCTAACATTGGTCAAGTATTCTTGCCCGGTTAGTATTGGTGAGTTTAATTCATTTACCATCAAATAAATTTAACATTTCCCTGTTTAGTCATATGTCTTTACATGAGTTTCCTTTTGAATTATAACGACCAAATCAAGAATTGGAATGACCAGTAATTTTATTGTAATATTAGTCTTAATTTAAATTACCTAAATTAGTTTTTTTTCTAATTAGGTCTTCTCCAACTTTATATATGTGTGTTGTGTTATAATAGTTCAATTGAGAATGAAAAGAAATATTATTCTTCTCTAGTTCTTTCTACTTGGTATGAAAGCAAAACAAACAAACAAAATTGCCTAACCCTAATTAGGAGATCCATTTGCCTCTCTACCTTTGCAAGCACCTATCTTATCTGACCCGTCCCTTGTGTGGATGAATAACATCTCTTCTCCTTTCTGTGTCGCATTCGTAGTCTCAAAATCGCTATAGATTATTGCATATTCTAATCGCGACCACAACAAAACCATTGCGTGCCTCGTTCGGGACTACTACTATCATACAACTTGATCGCAATTGCAACCATTCTGTGCTAGAATGGCCACCATTATTGCACGCCAGAGCAATTGCCGTAGTCGGATGCCAGAGCAGTCGTTGTTGCAGTTCTCAATCGCAACTGAGTCATCATTGTAGAATTGCCGCTGCAAGTCATCACCAATTAATAGAATAGTCCTCGATCACAATGACTACTGCATTGCAAGTTGACCACTATTGTGATAGCCTTGCCCGATATTCTTTTGCATGTTTTTCGTGTGCCATCGCCGATTGCAAGTCATCACCAATTGTTGCAATAACTTCAGATTTTGTGTGGGTTCCTTTTTTGGGTGTTGTCTTTGCATGGAGCTTTTTTTGGGTGCACTTATTCAAGCCTTTTGGGGTGTACTTTTAGTATTATATGATGTTCTTTGATCACGAGTGTTTTTTGCGCGAGCTCGGCCTTCACAAATTTGGAGTGAGCAAGAAGGTTTGAATGATTACACTAAATGAAAGTCCATCTTTTGTGTCTCATGTCGCTCAAGTGTCCTAGGGTGATTCTAAATTAGTTTTACTTTCCTCTACTTATAACACTTGAGTTATCGATTCTGATTAGTTGTCAAAAAGTTAGAGTCAAACATGTGGGATTGACTATCAATAAATTTTTGCTCCAGATGAGTATTGTGAGTTATACTTTTTCTTAATGTCAATCTAGATTGGTCATTACGATAGCTTGATGTGGAGAATGCTTTTATTCATGTTGATTTGGTGGAATAAGTATATATGGATCCTTCTTTAGGTTTTACACCAAAAGAAGCATATGTATACATGCTGAAAAAGACATTATATGATTTGAAACCCTTACCAAGAACTTGATTTGGTTAATTGAGTCACTCTATGCAAGTATATGGTTAGTTATTTAAGGCGCAAGGTGTACTCAAAGCGCAAAGGCCATGCCTTGTCTAGGCACAAGACACAAAAAAAAGCATAGGCCTGAGACAAGCGAGCCACACATATTAATAAAATAAACAGATTAATTTAAATGTAAATAAGTGAATACTTTTAGTTATAGCAAACTACAACCTAAGCTCTTCTCGAATATTCAAAATTCATGGATTATAGATATCTAATAGTTTAAAAAAAAGAGAGACATTATCTCATACATATATGATATATTACATCAACCATAAAAAAGTAAACTATATATTACATTTTAATTTCTTAGATAATAATATTATCAAAGAAAATAATATAAGAGAAAAAAAAACTTATAAAAGATACGACTATGACAGTAGTATCATTGTCATATATATATTAAATGACCACCATAAAAACGTATGCTTGAAAAAAAAAACATACGGTAGATCGGTAGCAGAGAGTAGACCCAAAAAAAGGGGTAGTTAGGACTCATGTACAACTTGCAATAGCAAAGAAAGAGGAAGAAGAAGAGAGAGAAGAAGCACCGAGAAAAAAAAGAAAAAGAAAAAAGAAGGATACTAGGCCAAGAAGAGAGAAGATAATAGAGAAGAGGGAAAAACTTGGAGGCTGGAGCAACGTTTTCATTGAGACCTAGGGCTTCGTAGGAGCATTGGAGCGACACTAGAGCACTAGAGTGACGATCCCTCCTTTTCTTTATGTTTTATTTTTTCTTATATTTATGGTAATTAGAGCTTTGATTTCTCAAGGCGTGTCTTTAATTACTATGATTTCAAGTAAGCTTTGAGTGATCATACTCTGTTCTATAAAAGAGATGATGACGATATTATCTTGCTTATTGTTTATATTGATGACATGATTATTATATATTATAATATAAATGAAGAAAAAAAGCTTCGGTGTCATTTGACGTAGGAGTTTGAAATGAAAGATTTGAGGCTCTGAAATACTTTCTAGGCATTGAAGTATTTCGATCCAAGCAGAGAGTTTTCTTTCGCAATGGAATGTCTCAGACCTCATAGCTAAAATTGGTAACTCGGTTTGGCAACCATACTCCTATTAAGGTGAATCATAGCCTAACTATTTGTTCCAATCATGTTCCAACAAACAGAGAGAGATATTAAAGGTTAGTGGAAAAATTGATATATCTGACTCATACTAGACCAGATATATCATATGGAGTAAATGTTGTGAGTTAATTCATACATAATCCAATTGATTAAATAATGGGTATTATGAACCGTATTCTAGCATATTTAAAGTCCTTTCCAGGCAAAGAAATTATGTTCTTCTAGCATGGACACCTAGATATTATGAGATACATTGATTTTGACATTGCTAGATTCAAATTGGATAGAAAGTTTACTTCTAGGCATGTGTTATTTGTGGCTGATAATTTAGTGACTCGAAGAAATAAAAAACAAAATGTGGTTTTTCTGTCCAGTACAGAAGCTGAATATTGAATATTGTGTAATTCATCATGTTATTATAGAGCTTACATTGTTTTGTAATCTCTTATGAGAACTTGGTTATAACCCTCAAAAACTGATGATGCGCTTTTGTGATAATACTGTTGCCATTGAACTAGTTAATAATTTCATACGTTATGATTGAATCAAGCATATTAAACTTAATAGGAATTATATCAAGTACAATCTAAATTCTAGTGTAATAAAGGTTTTTCTACATTAAGAGAGCGAATTAACTAAATGATATGATGACGCATTTGGTTAATGATATTTTTTTTCCATTTATTTTTGTGTAAGTTGGCATGTGTGATATTTATGCACTAACTTAAAGGAGAGAATTGAAATGAATTGTAATTTTACTATAATATTAGCTATAATTTATATTGACTAAATTATTATTTTTTACTTAATTAGATTTTCTCATCTTGTATATTTGTATGTTGTAATAGTTCAGTTTAGAATTGGAAGAAATATTATTTATGCTCAATTCTTTCTACTTCTAGGTTGCACAAAAAGTTCATTCTTAAAACATTCTCTTCAAACACAGATTTATCTAGGCTAAAAAAACATCAAAAAAATTAATTATCAATCCAGTTTGAATTGGATTAAAATAAATATTATCTATATTTGGAAGAAATGAGTATTAGTTGTATTTAAGTTTGAATTGAATATATATATTTTGTCATATTTAGTTTGGTAAGTTGATATTAACACTCAATTCTTATTGTATTTTTACCCACTTATATTTATACTTATATATATTTTAATTATTTAAACTAATTTTACAAGGTTTACATAATTCAAATTATTGAAGTTTACATAAATACATGGATTTAAGTCTCAATACACTCAATTTTGGTTGCCTTTGTTTTTGAATTTTTTTTTCTAATAATAATAATAATTTTATCTACGAAATTATAAATATTTATAATATTTGAGATTGATTCGAATTTGACAGATAAATTTTAAATTCATTTTGAAATCCAATAAAGTAATGTTCAAATTCGATTCAAATTTTTTGATATGAATACAAATATAATCATATTTATTTTGAATTTGATTTGTTTATAGGCCTATTTGTTTTAGAGCATCTTCAATATATCTTAGCTAAATTGATTAGGTAAAGTCAAATATAACTTGTTACCGTTTTAATTTAGCTAATGTTACTCAAATTATTTCTTTTTTTTTTTTGCTAAATTATATTTTTTCTCAATTTATCCTTCCTCATATTTTTTCAAAATCCTTAGTTGTTCTAGAAAGCAATTTTCAAGAACCCATTGTAGGGGTCGAAGATGGCTCTCGTGGATCATGGAGCAAAGGAGATCGCTATTGCTGATGAGCGTGTGGCCAACCTCAGTCAGGGAGCAGAGCATACCTGATCTTCCATGGGTAGGTGATGAAGACTTACATGGGCCACCTCCAAATCCAAATAAAATACAGATCTATACTGAACCACCAACAGACACAAAAGTAGGCTTGTAATAACTATGTCAGACTTCGAAAAAAATGGAGCATGTTCAACGTACATGGGAGACATCAAAAACATGTGACCTTGCAAAGCTTTAGAAATACATTGAATCGAGACTAAAATCATCTATGCAATGAAGATGGCAGCCGTGGTGTGGTGCTGAGAAAGGAGACGAAGGTACAAGCAAGAGAAGTAGGGAAGACGATGGATGGTTTGGTGGAGATGATAAGGATGAATTTTGTAAGGATATTTTAGACTGTTGAAAGAGTTGAGGAGATGAAACTTGATGTGATATTTTAGCTAAAAGTTAAAAATTTATCTAAATTTATTGCTATAGTTGGTGATATAACTATTTATTGGAGACAAATTTCATTTGATTTAATTATACTTTTGCTATAATTAATCTATTGGAGATGCATTTAGATATGTTTTGACTTTTTTTTTTAAAAAATTCTAAATAGAAAAGAAAAATACTTTTAAAATCTTAGACGAGCTGCAATTCTACTTCATAAATTTTAGAGATCCTTGTAAATACTTTATATCCCAGCTATTAGATGAACATAAATAGAAAAGCAATAAAATCCAACACAAAATTCCCGAATTTCTGTATTTAGGTTTGCTACTTGTTATTGTTAGTACAACTTCCTTCACTCTATAATCTAGTTTAATTTAAGTTTGAGTGCTTTCAATTATCAATTGTGGTAGGTGGGGACGCCAAGGACACATAGGCGGTACCTTGCTCGTGTTGATGGTACTTATGGACCAATGCCAAGCAAAAGTCCCAAAGGTTTACTGGGAATGCCATTCAATACAACGGTAAGTTAAACATGATCTCTGTAGAATGAAGGTAGTAGCATCATTAATATATTATATGGGATGAACTTAGCTCTATGTAATAATGGAACTTCCAGGCGATCAATGGCCTCTACTGTGTGGGGGATAGTTGCTTTCCCGGACAAGGGGTTATAGCTGTGGCATTTTCAGGAGTTATGTGTGCTCATCGAGTTGCTGCTGATATTGGTAAGTAGGTTTTTGAACTTTGCTTATTTTAACCCTTCTCTTTGGCTGGAATGATGTGGTTTCTTGTTAATTTTGATAACGTACCTTGAACTAAACATTTAATGAGAAGCAGCGTTTTATCAGATTATAAAGGTTGCATTAATCGTTACCTTCTTTTGACATCTTTCTCTCATAGGGAATACATTTTATAGTCTCTCATTACAGCATATTTGTTTCTTAGATTATCATGGGAATTTTGTTATTGTGTCCATCCTCAGACTCGTCTAACAGCTAAAACTGGAAATTAAACCGCACCTTTAGAATTACTAGAATCGCCGACCTTACTGATTATGCTATACAGTGGGGTAATGATGTTAAAGGTTCTTGTGGTATTTTAATCTATCACTATGCAGGTTCTGAGGATGGCCTGATTTTTAAATTTTAAAAAATACTTTTACTATGTCCTACGTTGGGAAGTTACAGCTAATCTTGACAATACTGACTAGAATTCTTATATTTATTTTACTTATACAGGCCTGGAGAAGAAATCTTCTATGTTGGACGCTGCCCATCTTAGGCTTCTTAGTTGGTTAAGAACATTAGCATAAGTTTTTTTTTTGAGGCACGATATGACAAATGAAGGGAAGAGCTGGTTGCATGTTGTACAAATTTGGTTGTCAAATGAAGGCAAGTGAGGTATTTTGAAAGTTAAATTACCTTTTTTGCATCTTGTTTAGGACCCTCAGCTGTAAAAGTGGTCAATATGTAAGAAAAACATAGCCCCGATTGCAACAAATCATTTTCAATTATCAGTTGCAAATTTATGGAATCCAACTTTGTACAAATCATCATAACTGGTTACAACTGCTCAGAAAGGTTTAACCTGCGAACATGTCTTATATTCGTTGAGAGAAGAAGAATGAAACATAAATCTTAGAGTTGATGTGAGGTATAGGAGAGTAATGGGCCAATAGAGTAAGTCCAGTTACTCAATCCAAATTACACATATTGTCCTCAATATATAATTCGTTCTCTAACAATATTAAATAAGATTACAATGAAATCTTAAACCCACATACTGTGAATTCCGCTAGTGAGGAATTTCATGTTGCAATTTTCTACTGCATGGTATGATGACAGCATCTCAGAAAATTTAAAATTTTTTGTGCCAGTGAAAAGTGGGAGGGATTTGTTTTCCATCTTGAAGCCTCTTTTGAAAAACTGTTGTTAAGTTTCTTGTTGGAGCTTCATCCTTCGCAGAGAAATGTATGCCAAGAGACGATAACCAAAAACCATCACTAATAGAGCACTGACTTCTGTTAGACCAGAGTCGATCTTCATCCCATTTATTTGGGGAGTGAGGTGCTTGTATTGCACCTTGAGAAGAAGTTTGTAAGTGTGGTAGTTGAAGGACAAATATCGAATCCAAGATATGAATGCAGGAACATTCTGCAGAATACAAACAATCTCATCAATATTGGCTCTTGATGTGTCTGGCAGAGCTCATATGTGTTTGTGTGCTGTGAGCGCACTTCCATTTTAAACAAATGATTGCTAAGACTAGAATAGTTTTATCCCTCTCCTGAAAATGGGCATAGATCATTTAGAACAGCAAGACATCTGAAACAGATTTTATTGTGGATGTACAGAGATCAATTATCAAAGTAACACCCTATGCTTAAAGTCAATTTTTAATTTTGAAAATGAGATATCTTTAAGCATAGCATAAAATCTGATGTTCCTTGTGGAGTCAAAACTCATAACTTACAATTAAATTAAAGGAAGAACTACGATTTTAATTTTCTGGTTGCTGTGTTGTGAGGTTACTTCTCATTCCACTTCAAAAGAACTTTGGCGACTTCAAGTTGGAAAAAAATGCTTTTAACATATATGACAATCTCTGGTGAATTTGAGTTTTATGCATGTTGGCATGTTCCCTATTTAGCTCGTACTCCTAATATATGTAAAAGAAAATATCATTTCCTAAGAATTGGTGAGATGTCATTCATTTGAGTATGAAATTGGTATGAAAAATGGTAGATCGTGAAAATCAAGCATGTTTGCATACTTACCTTTACGAAGTATCCACCAGCTAACATGAAAGTCATCACTGTTACTGAAGCCAGAGTGGTAGCCTTCTTTAGTTCCATTAGTGTGGCCCCTATGGCTATCCCAAGTCCCTGCCATTGAATTATTGACTTAGGAAATCTATGTAATCATTCCCGGTTCTTTTGTAATATAGTTCTAGAGAGGCAAACCTGAGCTGCAATAATGCAGAGGAAAACAGTAAACATGCTCAGGAAAAAGCATACAACATTAAGCCTTAATCCTGCCATGAAGTACACTACGAGGAGGAAAAGTATTGGTAGTGATAGGTCCAGTGGAAGGTCACTGGTAGTTCTGGACAGAAAATATGTGCTTAATCTATACATGTCAGCTGCTCGCTCCTTGCATAGCATGGCTCTTTCTTGAGGAAATGTAAATATGGCTGTGAAGACAGGAAAGAATCCCCAGAAGACAGCAATGAAGAAAAGTAGCCCTTCCTGCAATACAGGTAGCAACCAAATCATGTTATATCACTGTTGCAAGATTAATTTATGTAGATGCTCACACATTGTTACTCTTATTGAAAGTGTAATTTTTCCTAAATGGAGTGGGGTTTTCCACCTTGTTGCTTCTAACACTTAATCATCCATATTTTGAATAGTTTATTTCCCCTTCTATGATTTTGCTTTAATGTAATTTGATGAACAACTAAAATGGTTTAGCTCAAATAAAAAGAGGCCTTACAATTTCATAAATATGGTTATTCCTTTTTGATGCACATCTATTAAGGTTAAATGTTTTGCTAAAGAGCACCAGTTGTTGCTTGTAAAATTGGTTGTTGGAAGATATGAATATGTAGTGGTTGGTTATCAAAAACATGAATATATAGTGGTTTTCAATTTGCATGTTTGCAAAAAGAATGATTCCTTACCTGGTCTTGCAGGCCCTTAGGGTTACTACTATCTGACTGCCACCAGAGTAACCCCAAGACTACAGCAATAGAGAGGATTTGGGTGATTCTTAACCAGCTGAAGTAGTCATGCTTCCGTTCTTTGAAGCCTCTCTGGAATAATATGGAATACTCTTCCCACCAACTTGCTCCCCATTCTCGCCTCCGAGAAGACACTTTTAACTTCAACTCTTCATCTATAGGAAGGGGAGTCATCTGCTTCTTTTTCTCCTTCTCTGCAACTCGTGTCTCATAGGCCTCCACAAGGTACTGTTCGCAGTTCAAGATGTCATCAGACAGGTAATAGCTTTTGATGCTTTCTGAAGAACAACGTTTTACACCTTAATGGATGTTTATTGCTTGGACATGTCTGAAACCCAGACTTGAATAATTTTCAACTGAAAAAGTTTAGATTTTTGTGTGAATAGAAGCCTATGAGAGGTTTAGATTTCCCTGCATATATTAGCATCTTCTACAGCCTAGGTAGTGTCTAGGAAGCGATTGTGATGATCTATCTGGATGGGTCTTATGAAAATATGGTGATCATAGCTCAGCATTGTTAACATTCAGATTATATCCTATGCTTACAAAGCTCACGCTTCCAGAAGTACAAAATGAATAGAGATCTACCTCATGTATGGCTGCTGGGGTTGGATTTCCATTTCTACCTTCTGTCTCTGGATCCCCTATTTGAACCTTATCTTCTAGTTCTGATGGCACAGAAGTGTCATTTAAGTTTCCATTTGCGAGGTCTAGCAGGAACTCAGCTGGGTTCATGGCAATTTGAGGGGAACATCCTATGGAGGAGAAATAAACCATTGCTTCTGATGCCTTCCCGAAGAAGATTAGGCTGCCTTTTCCCAAGAGAATTAACTTGTCAAATTTGTGGAAAAGTCTGCTTGATGGCTGGTGGATAGTTGTTATCACTGTTTTTCCAGCCTGTCACAATATGGCAAAGTTAATGATTTTCAATATCTTAAACTTTATCAGCCGGATTCAGCATTCCCTAAAATTCAAGCATTTAAAAGCCTAAACCAGCTCCATCATTGGTGAATACTACAACTGAAAATTTGGGTTAGTCAGCGCTAAAATGGTGAATGGTATGTACTAGGGTTTTTTTTTAAATGTGGTGGCATTATGGTTTTGTGAAGGAAAATGTCATGCAAATTAGTGGAATGAATGAAAAAATTAAATTAAGGTTGGATAGTGTAAAACAATAACAACAACGTGAGGTCAACCTTGGATTTTGTTAATGAACTTAGACTATTTACTGTGAAGGCTTCAACATAAATGAGTCCCGGAGTAACAGATTGAAGACCTTGGAAAACTAATGCCGCATTTGATGGAATATATATATGATAGGGTAGTAAAGTATTTACAATGGTATTAAAAATGATAAGATTTGGTATTGATTAACTAATACTATGGTATTGTTTGGTAAATAATTAAGTAATACAATGATTTAGTTTGAAATTTTCTTTTATACTCTATTTGAAAAATAAATAATTATGTATTTTTATTATCTATCATCTACCGTCAAACAATCCTGATGATATAAAAAAAACATTTACTTTCCTCCCCTTCACAGCATAAAGATATCCAACAATGGCCAGGGATGTTTTACTATTGCCTTTTTTGTTTTGTTTTGTTTTACTTGTGGCTAGAGTAAGGTTCAACCATCATTAGCTGTGCCATGATGAACTAAATATGAGTATGATTTAAGGATATTGAATGAAATTGGAGAACTAGTTTGCAGAATAAATATGCGGAGGCAGGGAGGCCAAAATCTATTTTCAATTATGTTGTGCAGAGTATACTTTGTTGGGGGAGAAGAGAACTTACAGATTACATTACTGAGTAAATATGAAGAGAACATTTGAGATTACTAGAAGACTTTTGGGTTGCAGGCTGTGAAGAAGTTGATAAACAACTACTTTACCTCAGCAATATCATGCAGCATCTGAATTACTTTCAAAGCAGTCGTAGAATCTAGGCCAGAGGTTGGTTCATCAAGTAACAGAAGTGATGGATTGGTTAAGATCTCATTCCCAATACACACTCTCTTTCTCTCACCACCTGAAACTCCCCGGACGAAGGAACCACCAATTATAGTGTCTTGACACCTGCACACAATGATTTTCTTCGCTTAATCATTCCCAATTTTAAGGTCGAGCAAAGGTATGCATGTAATGATAGCTTTTCCAACCACTGAAGTAGGAGTTGTCTTTATTGATACCAATGTGCATAGAGGACTTTTGGTGATTGGATTCCAATGCACAAGTCCAATTTTGTAGTAAAATCTGTAAGACATTTTACCTCTCAAGTCCTAGATCAGAGATGATGTCAATTGCTCTCTTTTCCTTCTGCTGTTTTGTCAATGTCTTTGGCAGGCGCAGGAGTGCAGCGTATATTAATGTTTCCCTTACAGTAAGGTGTGCATAAAGAACATCATCTTGAGTTACGAACCCTATCCTGTGAATCGTTTCCGTGTTAGTCGGGTTAGTTTTCTTGAAATTTAGATGACTCTATGGTAGACCAAAATGCATATCGGGTGAATCATTGAAATACAAATATAAATATGGAGTCTAACCTGCTTTTTAGGTACTTGGAATATGGCTGGTCATTGTAGGTCACTGTACCGCCTATGGCGGATGGATTTAACCTTCCTCCTAGAAGATTTAGGAGTGTGGTTTTCCCACTTCCCGAAGGCCCCATGAGTGCCAAAACTTCACCAGGATTCACCGAACCTGTTATTCCTTTCAAAATATCCTTCCCCCTAGCTTTTCCTAGTCCTTTGAAAGCTACCTTGTATGTCACTTCTTTAAACTGCATTTCCACAGCCAGAATATCCAAAATTTATATTATAGGAATTGAACTCATTGCAGAAGCTCAACCAAAACATTGAATGATATCAGACTAATCATCAAGCATAATTTTCATTCTCATATCCTATAAATTGTGCACGCTTTCTTGAGTTAAAATTTTGCTTTGTTTTCCCCCCCTCAAGCATACAATGTCTGAAGTTATTTTGGTCTTGCACAGAATCATCATCTGACATGAGTCTAAAACCTGACATGCCAATGTGTTGTGGGCGCCCCCATGACGTTTAGGTAAAAGTCATCATGTTTGCCTTTCCAAACAGATTGGCATCAGCTTTGATTGGCTGTGTGCATTTGAAGCAAGCAGGCACCAGTATGAACACTCATGGCGTGATTCAGTGAACCCCAACTCAATCTCAACAGAAATAGTAATTACATGCACCTTTCAGAACCAGACATAAGGGATGATTTCTCATGCTACTGTTACCACAGAAAAAGGATAAAGCTTTATTATTACTATTGATAGATTACCTTGAGGTAAATTGGAAAGGTGGGCTGTGTTGGAATTTTCCTAGGTATGCCACCTTCAAGATCTTCAGCTACAAGTTGTTTTGGTAAATATTAGTGATGGGAAAAAAGATAACAAGAATTTTCTAAAGAGAAAGCAAAAAAAAAAAAAAAACACAATCGTTCCATCTTCCTTGTTTGATAGGCAATTCGAGTTGCCATTTAACATAGTAAACTACTCACGATGTATGTTTCCCGGAATATGTCAAATTGTGAGCAGTGATTATATTGCAGACATGTTGAAGTAGGCCATGCAATGGCCTTTTACGAATGTCGTGTTTTTGCTTGGTTTGTGTTTGGTAAAATTTTTAAGAGTTTTAAATAATAGATTTTTTTTATTATTTCAAAATATCAACAGAAATTATTCTAAAGAATTTGCAAATTTCATTTCATATTCGAAAATAGACATTTGTTGTCAGTTGATATGTAAAGTATTTAGTCCAATGACTTAAAATGAGTCATTGTCATTGTTGCTACTTTACCGTTAATTTATTTTTGTTTTTGTTTTTAAAATATAATAATTATTTTTGAGTGAAAAAAATAAAAATAATGTTTATTTTTATTCTAGAAGTCACAAAAATAAAATAATATTTTAAATTTTGTTTTCGGTATTCGAAAATAATATCTTTTGAGGAAAAAAAATAGAAAACTAAAGCAAACATTGAATATTACACTTACACGTTTTTCGGGTCAAGCCAGGCTTTGTCAATTGTCACTATCTCTTTTCACTATTTTACTAGCCTACTTTCAACGAACACACCAGTTTTATTATATGATTTTGATGCGTCTAGCGTGATTACCAATATTTTTCATTACTACTGAGTCCTGAATGTGAATAAAGTGGTACTCTTTGTAAATCTCGAATTAAATAAAATAATTATTTTAAAAAATATATTTTAATTACTTTCTGTTTTAAACTATAAATTTATATTTTTATCTCAGATTCAATTTATTTTTAAAAAGTATCTCTTATACTTTATTACCAAATATTATTATATTTTTAAAAATTTTTTGTGAGATTTATTTATTTTAGAAAATAATATTATTTTTAAAAATATATTTTTTATTATCAAATATAATTTATTTGTAAAATTTGAAATTTAAACGAGAACTACCATTTTTAAATTTTACTTTTCAAATTAATTAAAAGTATATATTTTTTATTTTAACAATCTAAATACATTTTTTACTCTCTTTATTTTAATATTATTTTTGAAATATTTATTTATCCTTTTAAATGGAAAAATAAATAAGATAAGAGAAAATATAATATTTTAATAAATAGATAGTGAATAGTATTTGATTAAATATAAAGAGATATTATTTATTTTGTTAAAATTTTAATAATAAAAAAATTTGAAAAATATAATTTTAAAATATTTTTATTAAATTAATTCTTCAAACTAATAACAAAATATAAGTGGAAAAGATGCTGGTAAGAATTCTATCTGTGTATCACTTTTAAAAAGACTAAACTCATATTCGAAAAGAAAAAAAGCGTAAAAGGTTAGTGTTTTTTGTTTTAATTAATGGGGCGAGCGCTGGCCAAGCACGTCGCGGAAGTGGGCACCAGGCGCTGTCGACTGTGGGCCGCTTGTTTTTATATAAAAGTAGCCTGCAAGCTGTGCCTGCTTTCGTCGTGGCACCCTATGCCTCCACTCCCTTAATCGTACCGCCGTCCACTTTACTACTCAAATTAATATTATATATATATATATATATATATATATATATATATACACACACACGCATACATACGCATATAGCTAGTGGAATGTTCCTCAGGTGATTTTTTATTATATATATTTTATTATTATCGTATATCCGGGCGGGTGTCGTCAACAACACCAATCTAATCCCTTGTGAAGATGGTCAAATCAGGGATGATGTCCCCCGACCTGACCATGTTTAGCAACGCATCAACACTAATAAAAGGCTTGTACATCCCATTCCTATCGTTCTACTCTCTCTCACACACACACATATATATATATATATATATATATATATTCTAAACTGTTCATATATTTTCTTATAAACTTAGTTTTTCTAAGTTTCATTTCAAATAATGTTTATTACGTCGGAAATGTTTGTGTCAAAATGATTTTATTTTTTATTTTTAAAAAGGTAACTAAAATCCGAATCGCTGCTGAAAGACAAGCAGTGTTTGTTGGTCACCTAATAATAGCTTTTTGGGGCCTTCTTTCCTGGAGACGCCACACGGTGTCCATGACTGACAAGACAAGCTTTATAATAATAATAATAATAATAATAATAATAATAATAATAATAATAATAATAATAATAATAATAATAATAATAGAGAAAGAAGCTATTATTGAGTCGGACAATTGAGACTAACAGAGTCCTTTATAGTCGTTTTCCTCATTCGATGATATGTGTTTGATTTCTCATGTCGAACCTATGCATATATATATATATATATACATATATCTAATATTAGCTCCTCGAATCACGCTCCTCAGAAAAGTAAAAGTCACCCTGCACTGCAGGGTTCCAAAATAATATAGGCCGCTCACTAAGATAATCTTTTTAATACACCAGAGGCCACATACATGTGTGTGATGCGATCGAGTTCTCAACTCTCATGACATGATGAATATGAACATATATCAACTTCTTCATTACTCAGTGCATTTTGGAGATTACTTACGATCGAGAGACAATTATTATTATTATTATTTTTCCTGATTACGTTTGGTGGTGGGATTCGAATTATACGTCCGTGAATGTAGTAATGAATCAGTCCCTCCCTAAACGCTCACGCTCTCTCTCTCTCTCTCTCTCTCTCTCTCTCTCTCCTCTCTCTCTCTCTCTCTCTCTCTCTCTCTCTCGTTATGGAACAGATAGCTAGCTAGATATATGGAAGAGAAAAAGAAGGAACCATATGTATAATAAATATTATAAAGTACTAACCATTTTCATGGTTGTTGTTGTCGTCATCGTCGTCGTCGCTGAACAGCCTTGCGTCCGGCGTGGGAGCAAAGCTGCCGCCGGTGAAGGAGAACGAGAAACCAGCGCTGGACGCTCGGCTCAGCGCCGCGCCGCTGCTCACCTCGTCCACATCAATCTTCAGCTGCGCGCTCCGCGACTTCCTCACGTGCACGTCCTTCCCCGGCGACGCTGACGCCATGCTATTACGCCGACTCGACTTTCTCGAGAGACCCTGGACGCCGCCGTCTGCTCCACAGGAGTAGTCGACGACCGAGGAGCTGGTCGGAGCCTGTTTCATCTCCACCGCGGACTCTGCCGTAGCGGCCGTATCCGACTGGGTCCTCCACAGCCCTGCGCTGCTCATGATATGTTTCGTGTTCTATCTCCACTCGGCTTCACCTTTGTGGTGCCCTTGTAAACTCAATATCAAATTGTTACGACTCCAACAACATAGGTACGTAGAGAGTGATGAGAAGAACAAGAAATAACACGGGTACCGGTTAAATCCAAGATGTAATAGTACGTAGTTGATGTTGGGACATTGTCTGGTCAATAATACTTGTGAGAGAAGTGGGGTGTGGACTGTGGAGTTGCTGTTTCAGTGATGATGATACGTGTGAGATCTGATGCTCTAATATTAATTAACTGTAAAACATTTATGTTGTTGGCGAATGTGAATCTCGCTGGCTGGCTTCCCTTATATTTTATGTGAGGAAGGACCAATGCAAAGTTTGAAAGTTATATATATAAGGGGAGATTGTCATATATATATATATATATATATATATAGAGAGAGAGAGAGAGAGAGAGAGAGAGGAAATGCAGCACAATAGTAGATTACGAAAAGGCCATCAATTTCTGTAGGTTCGAGTTTGGTCTGTCACTGCATATATATAATTTATAGGTCCGAAAGTCCCAGAGTGCTGTTTCGTGTGGGTGGTTTTTTGGATTAAAAGAAAAGGAACCATGTATGTAGAAACCCGGGCAGCATAGAAATAAAGATAATTTATTTAATTAATATTGGGCAATCCAATTCTTGCAACAAATTATTTAAATAACATTATAAAAAAATACTTGGCTCGTGAATTTAATAAATCGATTTAAAATTTGATTGAGTTTTTTTGACTTGTTTAGACAATCATGCTTTAGTACAAGCTCATTTTCCGCACGTATTTTGTATTTTATATATTTTTTGGATAAAACTATGTAAATATAATAATTAGGAAAGCAAAAAAAAAAACTATGTAGTTTCCTTAGTTTTCTAGACCGGAGCGTAAGTAGGCCAAGGAGCAAATCAAAAGCGTCAAGAGCAAGCTCCCTTCACCTAACACTTATATCCAAGGTTGCATGCCTACGGAGGCGCAAGCACCAACGTAACTGGATACCGATAAGTGCAAAAGCACACATACTTCGGGGAACTCTCCCGGTGAAAAGCTTAGTTGTGGGGGTGAAAGGCCCAGTGCCTTATTGGGGCACGAGAACTAGGCCTCGCCGAAATCTACAAGGGATCGAGTCGGTGTCTACCAATACTACCGAAGCTCCAGAGGCATGTCCCTTATAAGGACAGGCCCTACCTGAATAGGCATCGGCTTGTGAAATTTGTTAGCAACTATACCTACTATACCTACTATTAGTTTTTTTTTATATAGTGTTGAGTGGAAAAGAATTTCCAAACAATTTAATGTAATTTTTATCAAATCTCATTTTGGTTTCTCCCAATAATAAATGAGTGCGGTCAATAAAATTCCATATTTATTTTTAGCACAATAGTTGTCCTTGCTAAATTAAGAAATCAACCTGCCTCTCATCTCTCACGCTTACCCTCTGCTTGTTTAAAGGTGGAAAAGCTATGGAAAACTTTTTTGGGTATGAAAAAAGTATATAAAAATTTTTTCACTGCTTAGCTATCATGGAATCGGCACAGTAGAGAGAGAAAATGTCATTGGAAAGTGTGAAATGTTTTCCCTATCAAATTGGTGTGAAATTGTATGAAAAATGCACAGTATCACATAATTTCGATTTTACCCTTTAAAAGGCTATTAAACAACCACATATGAAAAAACAAAATGATAAATTTACAATAAACATAAATATGTAAAAAATATTTTTATACATTTTCTATCTTTTTTTCTACTTTAACCAAACACCCTATAGAAAATAATTTCTCCACCTTTTTTCTTTCCACCTCTTTTCTACCTATTTTTTTTACCCTAATTCTATATTTAGCCAAGCGCGGCGTAAAACTCTCCCTCTCCCTTTCTCCCACTCGGTCGCCAAATCATTAATTGTAGCACTCGATGTCCCTTAATTACATTTGTTTCAGTTTAGAGGTTTTCTTCTTCTTCTTCTTCTTCTTCTTCTCTCTCTCTCTCTTCTTTTTTTTTCTTCTTTTTTTGTTACTTTGTTTCCTCACAAATTCTGATTCAAAACTGATTTAGAGATTAATACTAATTATAAATGTATTTTTTGAGTTGGCATTGCATAGAAAATTAGAAGACTTGAAGAAACCCACGAATAAACTTAAAAAAACTATATATTAACGTTGATTCTAATCATGCATATGCTATTTCAACTTGGAGATGCATAAATGTTTAAACTATATATAAACATTGTTTCCATTGTACATTGACAACACACCTTGAGATGCATTAATTCCCTGGTTTCTTCTTACGTTTTTGTTTCCATTGTATCTTGACTAAAGTCCTCCTTAGGCCATATTCACCCTTGAAAATGAATGTAAATTTACTTTATCATTGTGATTCTTATACCATTTTATATAGAAGAGCTCAATAATACTCTTAACTGGTCGAATCACATTTTTTCTCACAAAAATTTCACAGTTTTACATGTTAATTTTATGATAATAACTACATCACACTTTTATCAATATCATAGAACAATACATAGTTTATCGTTTAATTCTAATAGGATAATATCATAATAGATTTCCACATTTTCATTATAAATTAGCTGAACACATTTCATTTTTCATTTTTTGCAAATACATGAACTCATACAAACACATTTATTAATAATAAACAATAACAGGCTCATATTTTGGTCTCTAAGGTCAAACTCATACATTACACGCTTCAAAACTTGTTAAAATTCAATAACATAACAAACTAGATGCAAAACGACAGACAAGAAAATTTGCACGTACCATGCACATACTGTACAATCGCATCATGCAGATACACATCACGTTAGTTTCCTCCGTCATCAGGCATAACTACTCCCTTGAATTAATTAATTTATTTTTGTCTTAAAAGCACGAAGTATCAACAACTCATCCTCAAACTTGGTCTAAAACATAAAATCTACCTATAAATGCTCTCCAAATGGACTAAAGGTTCACTAAACGATTTCTATTTCAACTAAGCCTATACAATTCCATATGCCTCAAATCTCCTAATTCTAACAAAATTAAAACACGAAATTCAAACAATTCCTCCAAATCAATACACACGCGCGTGCGCACACACATATGTATTAATATGGATATATACGATTACCACAACAACTTGGATGAAAAACATGGATTAATTCGTTTCAAGTTAAATCCTAGGGTTTCTATCTTTGTTATAGGTTTTGTTGATAATAAACATGAATATTCCTTAGAGACGAGATATGTCAAGCCCAAAAATCCATCTATCATGGAATCGGATCATGACTGCACATGTTTGCACTCGAAGGGTCAAGGGATTGGTATATAATACTTTAATGGGGCTATAACATAGGTGTTATCCTACATCAACATGTATAGATTGTACACAATAGAGATATACAGTCATTTACTCATATAATCATACAATTCAAAATTACCCGACTCGGGTATTACATCATTTCAAGTTTCAAATTTAAATTACAAAAGTAATAAAAAAACATAAAAGAAATATGGTGTGTCCACCATGGAGCTCCACCGTAATTCGTTACTTAACTCCAACTAGCACATGAAACAGATTAATTTACAGGAGGAGTAAGTAAACCATAGCTCAATAGGGATCGAGTCTCTCGAGTCCATACTAGAACTTTTATAACACAAATGTCAAGTGTATGTTTGTGCTCATATAGTAAAAAATGCAGCAAAACAATCACAATAATCAAACATTTAACACAACCTCGTACTAGAAGATAGAAGACATCCCGCCACCACGACGACACTGTCATACTCTATCCAGGCGAATGTTGCATGTTCTCTTATGCAACATTTTCCACTTAAGTCAGGCATCATGATTCCAAGTCCACAAATCATGTCTCACACTTAGGAATGAGTTTAGACTTAGTCCACCGTCGCGAGTGCTACATTGTTTCACACAGGGACTCTATAGTCCTACGGGCCAATACACATAGACACAATAATCTTACTGGCCACAGCCCAAGGTGTGGTAATCCTACTAGCCAACCCAAAGGCTCAGAAGTCCATCTGGCTGAACCACAGTAATCAATACAACTCACCACTAAATCACACATTTACAAAGTTATCTCAGGCAACATCTTTAAGTGATAAAAAAGAAAATTCACAACACAGTTCACAATATTAGGGCTCATCAATAACACATAAACGACATAGTTAAATATAATTGTACATAAAACATATCACAAGTTTCCCTTTTGGTCACTAGCTAGGGTCATCTATATCCATTTCCACAAATCGATCTCAAAATTATTAAGTCAACATAATTCTCTAACAAGGTATTCCTAGTTAACTGTATGGGCTACACGTGTCGTAAATCCTGAAGCCCGCAACATAATTATCCTCGACTTAACCCACTATGCCCACCGCGGCACGAGCCCAACCCGCAATTGAAAAAATAATATGACAAAGTAATGTCAGTAAAGATTGAACCCAAGACCTCCTTCCAACCATAACAATAGTTTAACTACTAGGCTAGATGACTATTGCTTACTATTTTCATGTAACCATAATATATATTTAACACTCAAGCCATCTAAGTCACACCAACATGGGGGGGGGGGGGGGGGGGGGGGGGGGGGGGGGGGGGGGGGGGGGGGGGGGGGGGGGGGGGGGGGTTTTGTTGGGGGGGGTTTGATTTTTTTTTGGGGGGGGTTTAATAAATTGGGGTTTGGGGGGGTTTTTTTTTTTTTGGGGTTTGGGGGGGGGGGGGGGGGGGGGGGGGGGGGGGGGGGGGGGGGTGGGGGGGGGGTTTTGTGGGGGGTGGGGGGGGGGGTGGGGGGTTGGGGGGGGGGGGGGGGGGGGGGGGGGGGGGGGGTGGTTGGGGGGGGGGGGGGTGGTTAATTTTTTTTTTTTTTTTTTTTTTTTTTTTTTTTTTTTTTTTTTTTTTTTATTTTTTTTTTTATTTTTTTTTTTTTTTTTTTTTTTTTTTTTTTTTTTTTTTTTTTTTTTTTTTTTTTTTTTTTTTTTTTTTTTTTTTTTTTTTTTTTTTTTTTTTTTTTTTTTTTTTTTTTTTGTGTTTTTTTTTTTTTTTTTTTTTTTTTTTGGGGGTTTGGTTTGTTTTTTTTTTTTGTTTTTTTTTTTTTTTTTTTTTTTTTTTTTTTTTTTTTTTTTTTTTTTTTTTTTTTTTTTTTTTTTTTTTTTTTTTTTTTTTTTTATTTTATAAATTATTTTTTTTTTTTTTTATATATTTTTTTTTTTTTTTTTTTTTTTTTTTTTTTTTTGGAAAAAAAAAAAAATATTTTTATTTTAAAAAAAAAAAAAAAATTTAATTTAATATTTTTTTGTTTTTTTATTTTTTTTTTTTTTTTTTTTTTTTTTTTTTTTTTTTTTTTTTTTTTTTTTTTTTTTTTTTTTTTTTTTTTTTTTTTTTAATTTTTTTTTTTTTTTTTTTTTTTTTTTTTTTTTTTTTTTTTTTTTTTTTTTTTTTAAGGAAAATTTTTTTTTAAAACATATATAAACTCACATATATATATATATATATCAACGCACACGTACATATGCCAACACCATTTGCTTTATAGAATCTAGGTTTAAGATTATGCTAGAAACACAATTTTTTTTACCTCAAAAGCGCTTAAAAATGTTGTCTTGATTGTCTAGGTTCTGGTGCCTTCTCCACTCTCAAAATCTCTCTCAATTGGAGAAAAAGGCTTACTTATCTCATAAGCAACCCATCCTCCTCCAAGTTCTATATCAATCAGGATATTACTAACTTATTTTTTAAGAATTCACTTTTAATCTAATGAAAATACCAAAAATGGTCTATTTAAAATCAAATTGCGTTTTTTATTTCCATAATAAAGTATTTTAATTAAATGAACCCAAAACACCATCTAAAATGACTAAATTGTTTTACGAGGCTCCCTTGAACTCCAAATCTGGCTCAAACACAGTCAAAATTTTCGTATAGTAAAAAATATGGACGATTGTAAAGAAATAAATCGTGTTGTAACAGTATTTGGTATCAGTTTTCTATAGGTATTTTATGTATTTAAATACATAAAATATTTCTCCTCTCTTGTTTGATTGTAATTTTTATTTCTGATCTTCAAAAAATAAGTATTTTTAAATGCAAGAAAATGAAAACATCTTTTTAGTGTTTTCGATTATGTTTTCTATTTTCCGGCGACCCTTTCTCTTTTCCAACCACCCCTCTCTTTTCCAATCACCCCCACGACCTCCCTTGCTTCTGCGACACTACTAAACATATCCTAAAAGTCATTACTAAGTATAATCTTTGACTTTCTATTTCTTTCATATTCTTTTGAATTGATCTGTTGTAAGTATGAAAGTTGTGTCATTGTAATTCAAATAGATCAGTCAAGTTGTAGACAAATTAGAGATAATGTAAATTGTGTTTTACTTCTATCATTGTATGCTTGTGTTGGATAATTTGTTTTAGCTAAAAGATTATATAACTAGTATATTCATCTCCCTTTCGACTAATGTTTGGGACCTACAAAGACCATCATCCAACCCTAATCTCAATGTTAAATCATTAAGAATAATATTAAAGTGCAGCATACTTGATTATGCCATGATAACAGATGATCCTAATTAAGTGCGGTTTGTCTTCTTTGCATATACTTTACGTTCAGATTTTCAACCAAAAAACCTTCGCTCTCTTTGTTGATGGGATGTAAAGGAGGAACCATTAGTACATGTGATTTGAAAACTATGACCATGTATATAAGGTTAATTATATTTATTAACTCGTGTGTAATTTTAATTTGACCTAACAGCAAATTAAAATTTATATTAATGCATTTAACCGATTCACGTTAATTAGACTTTACATGTGATATTGATAAATTACTATAAATAATTTTTTTTCAATACAAAAAAAACTGCTCCCCATTCAACTGGCACAAACTTAAGTCTACTGTTATTGTCCATTTTCGTGGATCCCCTGCTGTACAAATTACAGCACTGCGTATATGTGTATAATTAATTATGAAAACCGACAGTGTCACACTACAAACTTCTTTTTCTGCTTTTCTTTTTTGGGGAGAACAAAGCCCATTGACCGCATTAACTCTTGCACTACAATAAATTATTTGTAGGATCGGGCCAAGGAGCAAGTCCACCCACATGTCATAATATTGTCCGTTTTGGGCTCGCCACATCGGCCCGCACGGCTTTAAAACGCGTTGTAACATTTTCCAGGCCTGCTCCACTATATTAAGTCCTTGGCTTCTCCCACTTTCTTCCATGTGGGACAACTTCCCAATAATCTCTCCCTTTGTCACACATCGAACCACATCATAGGACACACCTATGGATCTGAGCCAACCCCCCCCTCAATCCACACCTTGATTGAGATCATACTGATTCGATCACCTAGTGACAAAGGTTTTTGTATACCGCCGCACACCACGGAACACGCCGCTCGATCACACCATGCCGAGAAACTTTTGATATCATGGAACACCTTTCCGGGAGACAACTAGGCTCTAATACCACTTGTAGGATCGGGCCAAGGAGCAAGCCCACCTGCATGTCACAATATTGTCTTGCCTTTTACGGCCATGTCGGCAGGCCTTTAAAACGCGTTGTGACATTTTCAGGCTTGCTCCACTATATTAAGTCTTTGGCTTCTTTTACTTTCTTCCATGTGAGACAACTTTCCAACATTATTCAAATAACAAGCAACGGTGAATGGTGATATTTGGACCTTTGGTTTGTATAAATCAAATAATAATATGTAATTAGCGAATAATTTTAATGTTATGACTCATGACAGTATATTAGAGGGAAAAAAATAAATTTATAAATTAATCTTTACCCATCACATCGGTTTCCATATATTCAGATTGAACAAAGCCATTAGTATATAAATTCAATCACTGTGCAAAGCTAATTATAAGGAGGATTTTAATAGATAACATGGTATTGGGTACCAGCGGTGTAAGCGGACAACGTGGCCAAAAGGAGCTTTTTTGGGGGTCGCGACACAGACCTAAGTCAACATTAGGTGGACTGGGTGGCAATTAGCGAAAAGACAAGATTAGGTGGTTGGTTGGTCACCCATGATACCTCGGAGCCTACCAAGTGGCAACAGAGAAGAGCCCTCGTTTTGTCAGCCGTTGGTTATTTCAGTGTGCGTGGTTGGTTATATTTTGTTTTTATTTATTTTTAAAAAAACAAATTCCTTGTAAAACAACGAAAGATCAACGTCCACGGCACGTACTACGGACGGCGCTGTTTGGTTCCCGCTTTTCAAAACGGAATTAAATTCGGGATTTTAAACATTAAAAACAAATGTGGGCCCTGTATAAGAAAGGATGGTTAGTACTTAGTTCATAATTTTAAATTTGAATAAATGTGGTGTTGTTGAAATTTTTTTGGTGGAATACATTTTATTTTATTTTTATGTTTTCTTTTATTTATTTGATTTATTATTTTTTTATTTATATTTTTTTTATTTACGTTTTTTTTAAAACAACTTCTTTCCTATTAAAGTTTTTTCTTTTTATAAAATTTAAATTCAAATTTCAACTCTAAACTATAAAAATTAAAACTAAAAAATGAAAATAAAATTAAACAATCTAAAATTAGTCCCATGTGAACTTCTAAAAAATCTGTTTCCATTTCATTACTAATGGGTGAACATTGATCTGTTCAATCAGTTTATGTAATATTTTTAAACTGAACTGAACACCTTAGATTTAAAAAAAATAACAATCCAAAACCAACTAACAAAAAATAATTAAAAACCATCGGTTTTTGATTTAGTTCATCAGTTTTTGATTTAGTTCGGTTCATCGGTTTTTGATTACCATTAACATTCAATCAAAAACAACTAAAGTAGCAAATGACAGACTAATAACTTTATAGAGTACATTGACTAAATACTATCCAAATATATATGGCATTAACAAAAATATATACATTCACTATTTTAGTCCTATTATATTTGTTTTTTTTCCTTTTATATCATCAAGGAAAGTTCATTTTCTTTTAAAATAAATAAATCGTACTTGCTATAATGATGATGATGGGAGAGTTTTGATCATGTTGACTTATTGTCTTTGCCATGTTAGCAATGGTTTTCCCCCCTTTGCTTGTGATAAGCGATAACTCCAATTTAATTCAGCTTAGAGTATCTCCAATCATTCTAGCTAATTAAAATGAGTTAAAGTTACATTTAGCTTGCTACAGTACTACTTTAGCTAATGTTGCTCCAATGCTATACCATTTATATTTTTAAATAAATTTTATTTTTCCTACAATATCCTTTTTTTTATTTTTTACTTGTGTAACGTCAATCTACCTATACCTAGCGGGGGCACCGTCCGGGGGGGATCACCGCCGTCGCGGTCGCGCGCGTGGTCGCGCGAGCGTGAGGGGTGGTGGGGGGGCGTTGCTTGATGTCGTGCAAGAGGGGGCGCCATCGCGCGGGGCGGTTGCGCGAGCGAGGGGGGGCAAACGGTGAGCGCAGTCCCCGACATCGATCCGCACCCCTCATCCTCGACGGTGGTTCGTGCTCTGGCGGTTTGCGTCGTCTCTCTCTTCTCTTCCATGGACCGACCGCCGTCATCATCTTTGTCGGAAGTTGATCCTAGACACGGGAAGGATGGAGACGGGGACGGGCGTGAGGGAGGGATGGAGATGGGGACGGGAGGAAGAGGGATCGGAGAGGAATGGACTCATGGGTAATTTTATCATATTTGCTGACCTGGCAGGATCAGCTAAAGCAAAAATAAAAGCTATATTTAGCTTTTGTTTTTGCTATTGCTAATGATATACCTAAGCCATTGGAGATCAATTTCAGTAATATTTTGTTATAGCTTTTGCTATAGCTGGTGGGTTGGAGATGCTCTTAGATGTATGAGTTTTTTAATTGAAAGCTGCTGCTTAATTAGTATGTAATATTATATTAAGATCTGTATTAATGTAATCTATATAAGTTTTATAACATGTAAATAACATTCATAAGTTAGACCACCACTATAATTTTTTTACCATAACAAAGTTTGTGAAGTGTAGCAAGAACTTGTGTCAACGTACTAAAGAGCAAGAAATTGCAAAATCAATATATAATTTTATGTTTGATTGAGGTTTTTTTTAAAATGAAATAACTGTTTTAGGTATAAAAAATAAAACTAAAAATAATAAAAGAATATTTTTATTTTAAAAATATTATAAATTAAAATAATTTATTATTATTTTTAATTTAAAATTTTATATATTCGAAAATAATAATTATTTTTTAAAAGTAAAAAATCGTAAATCAAACATGCTCTTGATATTTATCATGATCAGACATGCTTCAACTAACATTGTACAAAAATTCCATTGGTCGCCCCATTTATTTCAAGTAATCTAATTAAGTATGTATGTCACTTTGGTGTCCATGTATGCGAGCAGATTGCTAGTTGGCTGGCTACCTATTAATGTTAGTGACGACATTTGACAATTATGGCTTCTCTATTATTGGCCGGCCGGTATGAATCATGGTATGTCTTGTCTGACAGTTTGCAGTGTGCTATTGGGAGATTGTAACAGGCAGGGGATGACAGACGATTGATTGATGCAGTGTTCCTCTATACACGTTCACCTACCCTCAAAGTCAAATTATGTAAACTTATTTCGATGCTAATAAAATCTAAGCGATGAATCTGCACCAGTTTTGACGTTTGGTTGGTCCAAATTACGCACGCCTAACTCCCATCAATTAGCTCTTATTATGTTCTAATTTGTTAAAAAAAACCACAAAGAAATAGAAAAAAGAAAGAAAGACAGTGATTGCATGTAATCACTCTATGGTAATTAATTAATTATAACTTACAAGTGAGGACCATTGGTGAAAACCCGGTCCTCAATTTTTTTTCTTCAAAATTTTGCTTCTTAAATCAATAATATTTTCCTACGCTGTGGTCCTTCCTAGACTATTATTCTTACTTATTATTTTTGTACCAACTTATCTAATCAAATTAATTATTAGTTTTTCGTTCACTTCATTTGATTGGAATAGCTCACTACATTAATATTGATATTTAATTCATATATGTATGTGCGCGCCCGCTAAATAGTTTGTAAATATTAAATCTCACGTAAAATGGTATTTTGTTGACGGTCAAAAGTATCCCTATGAATTGGTGTATCTGTTGAAAGTCCAAAGACTCCTATGAACTGGTACCTTTTTGGAAGAATACATTACTTCAAATAATGACTTTTCATGATTTATAAATCCGTAATATTATCTAATTTTTGAAAAAGTTTTGAATTTTGTTGTGTCATGCAGGATATTTAAATCCCTAAGAAAGGTAAATCATATCATATCTACACATTTGTCATACTCATTAAGATTTTTCTAACGATTATAAATAGTTGTGTGTTTATCATATTAGTTTCAGTTACATATATAAGCATGTGTTTTTAAAAAAAATGGTTTAGCCATAATTTTGAGAGCAATTTGTTTCGGGATGAGAATTTAAACCTACATTGCGCTTAGTCGCTTAAGCTTAACTGCTTGAGACACACATAGACATATTTCGTTCAACCTTAAACTTGTTAGGAGAACGATTCTAGTTCTCGATTAGTTTGCGTAGAGATGACCAAATCACATCTTCATTGTCAATCCTATGGCTAGCGGCATGCTACACATTTAACTAGATAGGCATGTCTAAACTCTAAAGGGATTCGCAGTGCACCAGCTGCGCTTTCAATGTTATCCCTCTTCTAAATAACACGAACATAATTTTGGGTCTTGCTACAAGGAGATGTTTTAGCTGCACCTCATTACTCGAGGCATGACATCAAGGGCAGATCCACCGCCTGACGACCCTCAATTTCAATCTATTAATATATTATTATTATTATATTTAAAAAGCTCAGTCTAAATAAAAAAAAAATTAACGACGATCTTCAGTTGGGCGTTCTTCACGGCCGGTCTCCTCCTCCCCTCTTTATCTGATTTTTATTATAAAAATATTGGAATCAATAATTTTTATAATTATATATCTTGGGTTCAATAAATTGCCTAGGAGCATATGATGACAAAGAAGCTATATGATTTTTACTCCCTCTCTCTCTCTCTCTCTCGTACCTATGATCTCACTGCCCTCAAGTTGTATAATTAAATTAGTATTTTACATCCAAACAACAACGAGTGTTACTCTAGCGGCTTGAGATATAACTTTTAATATTTAAGATTTTAAATTATGATTTATAAATTATAATTTGTTAAATATATTTGTAATTGTGGCATGTAGTTTGTTTTTATAAATATTAAATTTATAATTTAAGATGGACTAATTTTATTTTATGAATAATTTTGTTCTTTTTAATATTTTTGAAACAGTAATATAAAAAAAATTTATGTTATATATATTAAATTGTGAAATTAAAAATTTTCATTACGAAAGTCGTCCACCCTGCATGAAATTTCTGGATCTGCCCTGCATGACATCCTCTCCCTCTCAAATCCCGCAATGTTGTTGTTGTGTTGTCAATTCATGCGCTAGTCAATCAAACCTCTCGATTATCACAGCACCACATTGTGTCATTCATTCGGGTTAGACCCAACCACGCCCTTTTAATTACTGCAACGGCTTTGGCATGCTGTCAATTCAAGCTCAAGAGGAACCAAAATCATCTAGTGCTTTCTTTACGACTGCCTTTCTACACTTTGTCCTTTTCGATGGGTACTCCTCCTTGGAACGTATTTCAATAACTTACCTGAATGTGATGCGTGCAAGACTTTTACCTGATCGATCTCTTTCATTTGTGGGTTCCCTTCTTTCGGGGACCATGCATAATTGTTCGTGAGAGTGCTCAGTGAGCTTTGGGGTAATATGTTAGTAACTACTATGATACCATTTGTCACATGATGAGAATTTAAGTCAAATAGTGCTTATTTGCCTATACTCAAGAAAACCAATTTAAACATGTCTTACCGTTTGAGATATATGCATGTAGATTGATTTTGCCCTATTTTAAGCTCATTAAGCGAAATAATTTCAGTTTTCGGTCATTTGTGTAGAAATAATCAAATTATCTCTTCATTGTCAAGTTCACGACTAACGATATACTCATCACATTTAACCGGATCGACATGTCTGAACTCCAAATGAACTCTCATTGATTCTCTTGCACAAATTGTCTCGATGCCTTTCCAGTATACCAACTAAGCTTTCAATGCCGGCTTTCCTCTAAGTAAAACAGATACAATTCTAGATGGCACCTTAGAAAATATCCTGGTTGTACCTCGTGGGACATAACAAATTGCTATATATGACTACCACTCAAGTATATATATACACACGTGCACATATTTCCAGTGTTCAAGTATATGCAACCCAGAGCAATGATTACTCTATAGAAAATGGGCGGAAGTGCTTCTCTGCGTCAGATACTAGCTAGCTAGCTAAAAAAAACCAATATGTCAAATCACTGAAAGGAAGAGAATAGCTTCTTCTCCCATTCCCGTCGTATATAGCAATTATGTAAAAACATTCACAGCTGATCATGTTGGTGCATGTGACATTGATGTTGCGAGAGACTATTAATATCTCAAAAGTATTGCAGTGTAACAATTCCAATTTGTATTTAGATTTATCTTTAATGATGTAGGTTAGATTTTTATTTAATTATAGTATTACTATATTAAAATATTATAATAACAAAGTTATAATTAAATAATAATTAAATTAAATTATTAAAAATATATCTAACTATTTAAATTAATTATTATATTATATATAATATTTTTAGTATTTTATGGGATAGGAATAGCTTCTACTCTCCCAGTGTACATAGCAATAGCAATTATTCAAAAACATGCACAGCTGTTGCTGTTGGTGTGACATGCGTGGGGTGGGATACGGTCAAACCCAACTTAGACCTTATCTCAACAGCTGGCTGGCCCCTTGAAACCGAGCATTCATATATAAAAGTTGATTTAATAAAATGGCACCGTCTCATATGAAAAAAAAGCCAGAAACACCAGTACGGTTCCAAAACGGTACAGTTCATCAGCTGCGCCTGCACTCACATGTACTGTCCAATATGATTAGGCAACAAGTTTTGATATTCCAGACTTACTCCTAAACTTTTTAATTAATAATACTCAAATATCTAATTTTCGTAATATCAACATCGATCCTTGATGAATAATTGAGTTCGTTATGAAATTTAATGAGATTTGTCATGTGGTTGTCTTGAAGTTTTTAGGATAATTGAAGTACAATAATTTAAAATTGTTTAATCACAATAGTCACGCCTACACGTTTCGCTATTTGATATTGATTACATTAATTTTCCAATAAATAAAACCGAACGTAGTAACGTTGTATTATTTTTCATATCAAAAACTCGTACAACCTCTATAAGATTATTATATTGTTATTACATATTTATTCTCAACAACAACCAAAAAAAAAAAAAAAAACCAAACGTGTATTATACTTATAATGAGTTTAAGTTACTTTATGATGTTTCTCTCTCAAGTTCAACATAAGAAAAATCAAAGAAAGAAAGAAAAATAGAAGCGGGTTTAGTTCACACATGCAAATTTTTTTTCTTCCATCAGTAGGAGACAGAGTGACAGACTATAAAAAAAGTCTATTAAACGACTCTAAAAGGAAACAAATAACTTAAGTATCTATCTAGAAAAAAAAAAAAGGCTTTAAAGAACCAAAATGACTTTATATTCTGATAGAAAATATATGACCTTAAGAAGGCTTTAACGCACGAAAGAACTTGTGAAATTTAAATTAAAAGACTTTCATTAGAGGAGCTTCATCAGAGGATATTTAAATTTAAATCAAAGGACACTTGTTAGTGGATCTTCATTTTTTATGAAAAAATTTATAAGACAGTTATAAGAGTTTTGCTTAGCTTGATAAAAGCAAATGGTTGTTATTAACTATTAAGGCAATAAAAGTGACAAATATAGAGATATTACTAGTCGTGGTTTAGCCCCCTAAAAAACAAAAAGTTTAAAGTTGAAAATAGAGTGGAAATAGAAATAGTGTCCCTTGATTTATATGGAATCTAATGTATAACTTCTCATTTAGATATTTGAATAATTAATCACAAATAAATGATTAGCTTTCCATATTAAATTGCATTAATCGCATTAATCATATATTGTCACTAATTAATTTGTAATTAGTGTAATTAATCAAAACACATAGACTAAATAGCATCGCAATCGGAATTAATTGATTTTCTTTATTAATAAATCATGTTACTTGATATGTCTCCGTTTGTAATAATTGTTACCAATGACACTTGTGTGTGATATAATCGTCATTTTATTATTTAGAATAATAATAGAATTGTTTTTTCAAGCAATATTATAATCCTATGTTTCAATTGGTATTTGAGTCCTCATGTATGCAGTTTAAAAAAATTGCGAGAGGGCCCTTGCTACCCTACGAGTCCTTGCTAGGTCGAATCCGGATTAGTTGTCCTGGTCTTGGGCAAAAAAAACCACTGTATAGAAATTTTTAAAGAGAAAGTAAATCACACTTTCCTTCCGTTTTCTTTATCTATTAAAAACTCACAAATAGGCATATGGTTTGGTGCGATTTTTGAATTTTAATATTAAAATAATTTTTATTTGATAAAATAATTATATTTTAAAAAAAATTAAATCTAGTTTTTTTAAAAAAATATTGTGGACCTAGATAACAAAATAGAGAAAATAATAATAAAATTAGATTTCCTATCAAAATTAAGTCTAAATTTGAAAACAGAAAATAGTTAGGAGTTATTTGATATGATGATATTATTTTTGAAAATAAAATTATTTTTAAAAGCGGTGAGTCTGATGAATTTAAAACTATTTATGAGTTATGAAAATTTATATGCGTCTACAGTTTTTAAAAACAATCATTTTTTAAAAATAACATGAGCCCACTAAGCAAGGCATTTTTTTTAAACAATTATATTGCATTTTGGTATGAGTGAATTTGGTGATTATTTTAAAAAATGATAGGTTCAGATGAATTTAAAACTATTTAATTTTAAGTTTTAGTTGTCAAAATAGGTAAATAATATAAGCCGGGAAAAAGGGGGGGGTTGGGGGGGGGTTTTTGGGGGGGGGGGGGAAAACCCCCCTAATATATATATATATGTGGGAGGAGAACAGGTTTAACTCTTCGTTTTTTAGGGTTTTTTTATAAAATATTTTTTTGCCCCTCATTTAAAAATGTCCCCCCTTTTCCCAATTCCAAAGTCCCTGTTTAACGTGCCGCCACGAAGGCTTGTTTCTATTAACGCAGTAGAAATTTTTTCTTTCTTGGGTTCGGTTTCCAAATTAGTCTTTCCCCCGGTTGTGGGGGTGGCTGCCGTTGGGAGTTGTGCCCGGGCCAGTGTGTGGTGGGGCTCTGCCCTCGGCTTCTCCTACCCCCGTACCAGGGGCTTGGGCTCTCAACAGGGGGGTAATTTAATATCCAAGCCGCGGGGAATAGAAAATCGGCGCTGGGCCCGCTCCCTTTTGGGGTGGCGCACGAAGCCTTTCTCCCCCCCCCCACCGCTCGGCTGGTGCGTTCCCCGCCTGTTTTGCCCTCCTCCAAAAGGGGAGGTAGGCGTCTTCCCGGGGGTTTTATGATTTCAACATCCCCCTCGGCCAGCGATCGGCCGAGGCGCCCGCCACCACGCCTCCGGGGGGCCAGGCCCTCGGGCCCTTTGGGGTTAGACTTTTAGCGAGTCTCCCCATAAGCCTAGGAGGGTGCAGTAGTCGGGGGGTGTCCCCGTGTAATTACTCCTTTGCTCCCGCCCCTAAGGGTTCCCCCGGGTAGGCCAAAGAGGTACAGGGCGTTTGTTCCCTCGGGCCGAGCCGGGGTTTGGGCCGGGCTCAGTCGCGACGGCGCCAGAACGCCCGGGGTTTGCCTTGGGTCCACGGAGAGTTCAGGCGCAAGGTGGCCAAGGGGTTCGGTGTGTTTGCGCTTGGGAGCAGCAACGACAAGCAAGGGAGCCTCGGGGGGTCCCAAAGGCTTAGCAGGGCTCCTGGGCGGGGTCCGGCCTCCGGGTCGAGGCAATAGAAGGCTTTCAAGAGTCTTTCCTGGTAAAGGTTTTTTCTGTGGGGCGGTAGTCCCTTGGCCCATTGAGCCATCCCTTCTGAACAAGCGGGCTCCCAAGGTGGCACAGGCCTAGGTCTTTGTCCTCAATCTTGCTGTTGTTAACTCTTGGGCCATCCGTAAGGACTTTGGGTGGTTGTCCGGAATAGACGTGGAGTTGCTTCGTGGCGAGGAGGTCGGCGATTCTGAAACTCTTCTATGGAAGCGTAGGGACTTTGTGTCACCCCTGTGTTGCGGGAAAGTTCCTCTTGGTGGGCATCCCCACCTTTGACACGTGAAACCGACTTGGTGGTGGAGGTAAATCTCTTTTGAGTCCTCATGGGGGTGTTGGTGTACTCCTCCAATATACATCAAAGTCCACCTAGGAGTTAGGTTTGGAACCATCTATAGTATGGGGGGGTTTGTGGCTTTGGGTCCATGTTGTTCTTTCTCGGGGTTCATATGTTAGATCTTGGTGAGGCGAAAGGGTGAACGGATCAAATAAGGATGGCGTTTGAGCTTATGGAGGCTTTACGGTTTGTTCTTCCTTTGGCTCCTTGTTGGGTGCGGGGGTGCCCTAGGGGTGTTGGTGGTGTGTGGTAATGGGTTGGTCGGAAGTGGGAGATTAGTTCCCCATAGTTTTGGCGTTGCTAAGTCCAAATTTTGAGTTGAAGATTGGTGGGCGGGCGGCGGTTTGGTCTTGGTGAAGTGTATAGTGGGATTAGGGCCCGTTGGGGCCCTGTTTGTGGGGCTTGGTCGCCCTACCACAGAAACTTTTCCCGTCCTTGGAGACTCAGGTGTCTTTCCATAGGGGGTGGATGCTCCTCTACTGGCTTTGGTCTCCGTCCTTAGGATGGTGTTTCTCTTTCTTTTGCTACGATTTTGGTGGTAGCAAGTGTTCCTTTACTTTGTCGCGCATGCAACAGGGGAAGTCAAAAGCGCGCGGCGGTTAGCATGGGGCTTTGACTTTGTTGGTTTCGTAAGAGGTGCGGCCCTTGGTGTTGCGTGGCCGTCTCTCCTTTTGTTAAGATCGAGGAGTCTCTCATCTTACTCCGTGGTCGGGAAAATACTTCTTGTAAGATCTCTTGAAGCTTCCCGACGAGCTCTCTCCCTCGTTTAACAAGGGTCCCCTTGGTTTGCCTCGCCCTCCGTGGTGGCAAACTTTTCTTTTGGCGTCCATCGAGTTCTTTTCTTTAATCCATTCCTCCATGGGGGAGGGATCGGGAGGGGGGGGTTGTGTGGTAGAATGGTCCTTTTGGTTGAGGTTTTACCTGCTCCGGGCGGGTGTGTTGGGTCGGTCTTTTGTCGTTTGTGTTGATAAGTGCCATGGGTTCTTTGTGTTACACCTTGTGGTGCCGCTGTTTGAAGGTTGCCCTTTGGTGGTAGGTCCCGCAATCCACTAGGAAGAGTCTGGGTGACCCTTGAAGTTCTTGCTGTTTTCCTTGTGGGTGTCTTTCCTCCGTCCTGTTTCAACCATTTTGGCCCCTTTAGCACATAGTTAGGTTAGTAAATTAACCATAACCACAATAATACTGATTTCTTATTGTAAGTTAACTGTTATTTATAACTGTCTCTTTACTAACTAAACCTTTGCTCGATAGCCACGTGGGGGCCCCATTTAAGCTTTTTGGACTTAGAGGTGGGTAGTGGTGGGTTAAATAAAATATTACAATTATTGAATAGTTCTGTTACTCAACGTAAATTGATGGTTTATTTATTACATCAAGACTCTCACAAGATCTTAAGGTTTAGGTTAGGACTAGGGGTAACCTATAGTTTTCGCATATCTGCATTCTTCTTGATTTATTCCACGTTGAAGTTATCTAGCATCCTTGCTTTCTCCAGTTCCCTGGGTTTGAAACAAAACTGAAGGAAATGAGCTCATAGCCAGAAGGTTAAAAGTAAGGGATAATATATGGAGATAATCAACTCGGAAAAAAGATTCTACTCTAGGTTCCACTGTGTACTGTTTCGGTGCCTCCAGGGTGTTCTTACCCACTTGGAGGCTTGGAACCACCCAAACATTTGCCAAACTAAACTTTTTCACAAACTAAACAATCACAATGGTAAATTTCAACGTAAAGGAGTCTTGTAAGCCCCGATAAGTAAAGGGTATTCACCTCAATAATTAGTTACAATTCCAAGGGCCAAAGAAGTTAATTCTTCAAATTATGAGAAAAATCTGAGTTTGAAGGTGTTTCCAGGTCGGAGTGGGTAAGGAAAGAGAGGGGATCCCTTCTTTTTGCTTCGGTTTAAACGAACAAATTTAAAGTATTTTTAGTTTGATAATAATAGTTTTCATAAATAATTATTGAGAGACTTAAGTTTATGGTGGGAAAACCAGTAATAATATTCTTACGTTATTACATTTTTACGTTCTTACTTACTTATTTTGAGGGGCGCTCCTAATTTTTGTATGAGGGGGGCAGCTTGGATAATAATATCTTTCTCTATATACATTCATTACTTTTGAGGGGCAAAGCCATCCTAATATATATAGAAGGTTTTTATTGTGGAATAATAATAATTTATTTTTCTATAGTTTGTTTATAATTACTATTATTGAGGGGCAAGGCCCATTTTATGTTGAGGAGGAAGCTGTTAATTTGTGATTTTACCCTGGGCTCCAAAGGAGGAGTGAGAGAAGAGAAGGCTTGGGGGTTTGGGGTGTTATAGACTTGGGAAGTTTTGGAGGAGAGTTTGGGTTTTTGATGGAAAGAGGCTGAGAAGGGAAGTGAGGGGGGTAGTTATGGGGGTGGGTAAGTAGTGGAAAATAGGTACGTTGACTTTGGCTTAAATTAATTTTTAAAATTTTATACTTTTTTTCCTCATTTTCTCTTTTAAAAGTGGTTTCTCCTCCTACCAAATGTTTTAAGACTTTTAACCTAGAAGGTCGGTCAAAAGTCCACATTGGTGACCCCCTATATCATTTAACGTTTTTTTGTGTTTTTGCTGGCCATGTTGTTAGTCTTTTCAAATGGGTCCAATTTTAAAACTATTTAATTTTAAGTTTTAGTTGTCAAAATAGGTGGATACGTCTAATATACTTTCTCTTTGAATTCATTCTTTTCTCATTGTTAAAACTATGATAAGAGCAAATAATTTATTCAAATTTACATAATTGAATAAATTGAGACATACCAAGAAACTTTTAATTTCCTCTTTTCATATTTAAAAAATATTACTCTCATAAACTTTTCAATTCCTCTATTCATATTTAAAAAATAATATTTGTATAGGGTGATTATTTACCTTTTACATTATATAATATTTTTTCATATTTATTTTCCTTACATATATTAATAAAGGGAATAAAAAATTTAAAACTAAAATAATAGAAATATTATTTTAATAAGAATAAAAATAGAATGAAAAGTAATATTGGAATTAAAGTTGTAGAATGATATTTTATTAAAAAATTGAGTGGACAAAAAAATAGTATTGGAAATCCTCTTAAAGCATTCATATCAGTTTCATTTTCTTCATCTTTATTTTAAAGGACGTAAAATAAAATTTTAGAAATATTTTAAAAATTACATACACCAAGTTCTCTATTTCTATCTCTATATAATAAAATAATACATTTTAAATAATTAAGATATTAAATGTAAGGAGAAAAGTATAATTTAAAGGATCAATAGTGAATATCTAAATATAGATATTACTATAGTAACTTTTTTTAATCTTTAAATTTTACAATTTGACATATATTCACTAGTTGGTAATGCTGTGCCTTTAGAAAAAGCTGTTTTTAGCTGTGCTGGAAAAATAAGCTGCTGTAAAAATAAGCAGGTGAGTGTTTGGTAAAATATAATTTTAAAAGTGCTTTAAATTTTAAAAGCAAGTAATAGATGTTTGGTAAATTAAAAACAAAAGTGCTATGAAAACGTAAAAAACATAAATATTCTTATTAATTATATTATAATTTTTTAAAAAAAACCTAATCCCTCCCCTCCCCATCCCATCGCACCCCTCCTCACCCATCCCGCCGCACCCTCCCTTTGCCAACCCCACTCCCATCCCGCTGCACACACCCCTCGCCCCCTCTCCCATCCCAGACACCGCCCACTCCCTCTCCCCCTACGCTTCCCGATCCCATCCCAATTGCCCCCGACGCCGCCCACCCCCGACGCCGCCCCGCCGATGCCGCCCACCCCCTATCCCATCCCCCGACGCTGCCCCACCCCCGTGCTCCCCGACCCGTCGGCCTCCTATGCACGCATCCCTCGTTGGCACAAGATGAGGATGAAGAGAGAGGATAATATTGTTATTTTAATTTTTAAAAAACTGCTTCTTAAAAATAGCTTCTAAAAGCTTAAACACGTTATACGTGTTGCAATTTTGTCAACCAAATACCACATAAAATATTCATCGTAAGTTGTATATGGAGAGTCAGCTGAATTTCTAAACCCTTGGATTTCTGCTTTTGAGAAAAAAAAGCAGAAACTTTTTTTATAAGTACTTATTTTGATTTTATCAAATATTTTTTTTGCTGCAGTCTTTCAAAAGCATTCCCAAACTGGGCCATGATGTATTACAGTTTTTATCGAAAATTTTAAAATTTTTCTAAATTTTAAAGAAAATTTTATTTTTAAAGGAACAGAGCATAGACATTACCCAGTGAATTTTATAAATCTAACGGAAGAAATTACAGAAATGCTCTTAGACATTACCCAGTGAATTTTATAAATCTAAAGGAACAGTGTGGATGCTCATTAGAATTGGAGGACACTGAATTTTATAAATCTAACGGAAGAAATTACAGAAATGCAAGACGATCTTGTCATCACCCAGTGGATGCCACTCAATCTAATCATATCTTCTACTTTTTTTATGAAAATGCTCGACGGGTTTCTTGTAATCAATTCGACATGTTCTTGAATTCAATGATATTATGAATTTCGGTGGTGTGTTTACAAAAAGGTAATTCATTAGATTGTCAATTCAAATTGAACCTTTTTTTTATTATCATGAAATTGTTGGGGGCGTCGAAAATGAAAAAGAAAATAGGAAATGAATGTTATTCGCACCATTATAATGAAATATTTCGGGCAAAGCAAATTGAGGCTAACAGTGAATTCTTCTTTGAGCAGAATTATCATTTACTACCGAAAAGCAATTTCCAAGGGGGGATTATTAAAAACACAAACACAATGACAGTAACAGGGGAAAAGGAAGGGCTGGGCAGGTTAACAATTCCCCTTTCGGTAGCAATCCTGGCGGTTAACAATTAAAAAAAAAAAGTCACCAGAGTCAAGAGACACGACTAAAATTAAATTAGTAGTAAATTTTTTATAGCTATTTAGAAAAAAACACAAAATCACAAATGTATTCTTACAATAAAAATTATATATTTAACTTTATTCATACTGATTTTTTAAAAGAAATACTAGGACTCTAAACGAACCGAGTCGAACCGAATAATAAGATATTCAAACGTGTTCATTATTATTTATTAACGAATTGAGTTGAACATGAGTCTTAAATTATAATGTTCACAAACAGTTTACGAATGTTATTATGTTATTTACGAAAACGTTTTCGAATACAATTATAAAATTATAAAAGTTTACAAAAAAATCCACATCATAAAATTTATCTAAAAAGTACACTTAATTAATTGTTAAATTATATTATTTTTATTTAATATGTTTAAATAATTACTATACGTAATTCATTAAAATAATATACTAACAGTAATAATAAATAAATAAATAATATTTTTATTTAATAAAAATGTAAAAATATATATATTTATTAAATTATATTTAATAAAAAAAATTATATATATTAATTAATTTGTTAATTTTCCATTCACAACTAATTTTCACGAATATAAATAATATTTACAAACTATTCATAAATGCTTGTTCAAAAACATATTCATGAATATAATAATAATAATATTCATAAACTATTCGTGAACGATAATATTTCTTAACAAACAAACATAATAATTTTTTACTGAAAGGAATACATGCTTGTTTATAAATGTATTCGAAAATACTATTCACTTTTTTTTACTTAACAAACAAACAATAATTTTTTACTGAAAGGAATTCATTTACAACCATAAAAATACTATTCACTTTTTTTTTTATGATTATTAAATTCTAAAAACTAAAATATTAAAAAAAAATTAAAATAAAAACAAATAATAAAATAAAAATAAAAATATTATTTTAATAATATAAATAATAATTTTAAAAAATTTATTACGCTATGTAGAAGAAAAAATATAATTTTAAATTTTAAATTTAAAAATAATAATAGGATAACTGATTGGTAGTAGCTAAAATTGAGTTTCCATTGAATTGCATTGTGTACTCGTATACATACACCCTTGCTTATACGATGCAAATAAATATTTTAAACGCAACTCCAAGAGGTCAAGTGACCCTTTTGTTCAGCACTGACTCAATCATTCAACTTTCTGAAATACAGTTCATCCAAAAATTATTCCCGGACTACATCAAAGTATACAAAGAAAAATTACTGTCCATCCATTTCTAAGGATACAAAGATAACTTAGTGTCGATTTCTAAGTATGCAAAGATAAATAATGTCCAACGCATACACAGTTTGGGCAAACACAACAGAATCAGCGGTCTTGGCTCGTGTTGGTTCTGGCAAAGTATGTCGGAACCTTCAAGCATGGATTCTCTGGTCTGGTGGCATCCAATAGCACTTCTAATGCTGGGACCTTCAACCTACTTCACAATCTAATCCGAAGACATCAAAACAAAATCCTCCATGGAAAATACAACCTACAAACGGTTGAACCACTCCCTACCTCTGATGCCTCTCTTATCTTTACAAGAGTATTGGACCCCAGGCCTCTGTTCACTTACAACGAGCAAACATGAGCTCAAAGGATGGACGAAGCAATACATGAAAGCTATCAGGAATTAGACAAACTACAAGCCTTCTCTGAATCCAATGCCTAAGCTGCTTTGTACTCCCTTTTTGCCAAAACCACTGTCTTGCATCATGGCCACAAATTCGCTGTAATCGATACGCCCATCCTTTGAATAAAAAAAAGGAATAAATAAACAAAAATTAAATTGTTCCTAAAATTTGACCAACCATCATTCCCAGAAAAAAACTACTTTTTAACATGATGGGGAAAATATGTATGTGTATATATATATGGCAAGAGAAGGGATTTACATTATCTTGGTCAACTTCACGGATAATATCTTCTAGGTGGCCATCTTCCAAACCAAACTGTTCACAAGCCTGCTGGAGCTCATCTTGAGTGATGTAACCACTACCATCCTTGTCAAAGTATGAGAAGGCAGCAAACAGGTGATCTTCCTTCTGAATCTTGTTCAGATGAAGCATTGCGGCAACAAACTCCTTGTAGTCTATGGTACCACTGTTGTCAATGTCAGCCTGCAATGTCAAAAGAAAGATCAAATGTATACCAAGGGATCAAAATGCCACAAACACAAGAAAAAAAAAACTAGTTTGATTACAAAGAGACTTTCATGTGCAGAGCAATTGTAGCCTTTTGCAGTGAAGGAAATCGCTGGGTGAATTCCTCGTGAGAAAGAAAAAAACTTGTGATTTAAAGAGGTGGGTGCAAAATAGTGTGTTTTTAGTTGGAATAAACTGTATTATTAGCTAGCTGTCATTAGTTGTCAATTAGATGATTGTGATTAGTAATCAATTATAGGTAAATTAGGTTATTGCGTAATTAGGTTTTACCTAGTTTGTGTATATATATGATTGTATTATCTTAGTGAAAAAGATAAAGAAAGAACTTTTCCCTTTTACCAATTTTTTCTCCTTTGTTCTTGGGAGGGGATTTTTCAGCTCATGTGGTGATGGTTTTGGTAACTTCATCACTAAGTAATTTTGGATTTAGTAATTATTTTCAAAACATCATTGACAGTTGTAAGAGATGTATACTTAGATTCTGGAACCTAATGACAAAAAATGAAAACCACAAATTAAAAAATTAGGCGAATGCACTGAAACATTCGGGCTACCTAGGTCACTGATCTTAAATAAATAGAATCCAAATGAATTTTACTGCTGTAGCACTAACCGCCTGCATTAATTTAGCAAGTTCTGAATCCTTAAGATTTGCTCCCACTTTTTCCATACCAGTCTTCAACTCCTCGAGAGTGATTTGACCACTGTTATCTGTATCTATCATCTTGAACATTTCTTTCAGGCCTGCAATTTCCTCTTCAGAGAGGATCTCAGCAATGACCTAAAAAATAAAAATAATCATGTATGATAAAGTATCAAATTATTTATGAGGGGTGATTTATTATTTATTAAGCACAGAGCAATAGAAGCAATCTTTATATAGCTATTGAAAAGACGTTGAACAAATTTAAAATAAAAACACCATCTGTTCAATGGAGAACATACATAACAGATAACACTAATGAACAGAAACATGAAAAGCTGATCCATGACAATAAATCAACACGGCAGATTATTGGGATTTGCACACCAAAAGTGATTTTATGCACAATCACATTTGACCTCATAAGGATTATGAATTTCTGAATTTCCAAGCCATTATGTAACACGTTCACGCAATATAGACCTGGAGAAATTAAAAGGTAGCAAAAAGAAAGAAAAATGCTTACTCTGATTGCTATTTTCTTAATCTTGTTCATTGCAGAAAATTGTTTCAAACGAGATAAAACTGCGGGATCAAGAGGCTTATCAGGAGCGTCACCTTCAACCTTGACCCAAGGGTGGCCTGCAAAATAAGGGTAAAGATAGTTAATGCCATAGGATGGACTAAGACGGAAGCCGAAATTAAGTTGCTAAGTTCTTTCCCCAGTTAAGTATGCAATTTGAAAAACAAACCGATCCCATCTTTATACAATCCTTTTGCAAATTGCAGCTAGAAAGAATGCCCAGATGCAAAATTTTCCAGAAGAGCAACTTGGAAATTGGGTCTTAAACTAATATTTAAATATGTAACTTCACACTTATATTGGTCATATTATTTCACAGCTTTTCAAATTCAAATAAGAAATCCACATACTCTGATGTTAAATTAGGCTACAATCAAAAGGATTCTATTTTTTCAATGTATACACAGATAAGGGAGAAAATAAGGAGGAAACCATGCTCAGTGCATCATAAGAATGTTTTAATAGAAACTTAAAAAAACATCACTGAAACCTGTATGTTAGATACATGTCCTAACTTACAAATAAATGACACTTACATCACCAATCAGTGATTTAGAGCATGTTATAATCATTTATAACAAATTTTAAAAAATAAATAGGAATAAGATGAGATGGAAGAAACCTAAGGCCAAACCCTGCACAACACACATCCATTAAACCCCTAAGAAAGGAAGCATTGGTTAACTATAAACAATAACACTTACATCACCAAGCAGTGGTTAAAACATGTTCTACTCAGTTATTAATAAAATAAGATAAGGTAAACTTGGAATAAGAGGAGATGGAGGAAGCCTAAGGCCAAACGCTGCATAGCACAAATCCATTAGATCCCTAAAAAAGAAAGAGGACCAATCACATGCCACAAAAGATATTAGCTTAACTGTGACATGTGGGCAACTACAACCTTAAACATAATGGAATTGGCCTCATTCTCACTCTCATTGGATCACCCTATGCAATTCCCTCCGGAATTTGCTCCCATGATCCCCACAAGAATGCAACCCTCAACCCATTAAGAAAAAAACAAAACTGTCAGAGCCACCATCGCTATAGTTCACTAAAAGAGGCTTTTCAATATCCAACCACAATTGATATACTTTGCAAGAGTAGCCACAAATAATCCTACCAAGATTAGGAGATACTAACAAATCTTAACATCCCCTTCAAAGCTGAGGCATATATATTAACGAAGCCCAACTTTTTACAAATACCTTACACACTAATACTAGTTAAAGACAACAAATCAGCTAACTAGTCATTAGTCCAAACATGCAAGAAGCTAGTACTACCAAGACCTAGCTCTTGCCTAACAAAAATGACAATCGAATATCCATTATTCTCTCATTGCTCACAAACTTACCATCCAAATAGCTCTTTAGAATAGTAATGCCCTGAACATCATCCTTTATAATATCAACATCATACAATAACAAATTAATACATCATGCAGACTGTCAAAACATACTCGCAAAGACTGTTTCAATCCATAAAACTCCCTCCTGGCCAAGCAGGGCTGAACATAGTAAAGTGAGTAGCCAAAGGATTAGCGTACCTCTACAACGGGTGATCACAATAAGTTCTGTAATTGTGGCATAAAGCAATAGGCAAATCATTCACCTGCTCAAGAGTTAGAGGATTCAGATCTTTGCACTACTGTCTCAATCGAGAAAGTCTCCAGCAGCTTAAGTATGGGTAACAATGATGAAGATGAAAATGGGTCAAGGGAAAGACGATAATAGACTCAAAAGAGCTGGGCAAAGGGGTCAAAAGAAGGAGTGTGGTAAAGACTCAAGAAAAAGGGTTGAGGGTCTATAAATGTGACATGATAGGAAGTAAGGACACAACAAAATGTAGAGAAATAACATAAATACCCCTTGGACACTTAGATGTATCCCAGAAAGACAGAACAAAGGGAATGCAGTCCAAGCTTGGACATTCTAGGGTGATCATCACGAACAAAACAAACACTCGAATATATGGAATGAATGGGGGAAATGTTAAAATCGAGGAAAAGAAGGGTATGTGAAATAGCCCTCTTGAGGGTGGAGAGGGGAATCCTAAGAGATAACAAGCTGTAAAGGGGATATCTCCCCAAAACCTCACTATATGAAACAGTACTGCACAGGTTGTATCAAGAAAATGACTTACACTCTGTAACACCATTTTGTTGTAGTGTGCACGCAAGAAAGACAATGAAAAACTACAATGGAAAACCTAAAGTTGTTTGGACAAATATTTGCACCTCAACCAGATTGGAGGATCTAGATGTGGGTATGAAATTTGGTTTACATCGACACATAAAAGGTGTGAAAATATAAAATAATTCAGAACAGGATTTGATTAGATAAATAAATGATATTTGAGTACAATCATCTACAAATAGTACAAAGTAATAAAACCCTAAGTGAAGTAAAACGGGGCAAGGTACCCAAATATCATAACATAAAAGGGTAAAAAATGCACGTGTTCATTATACTACACTCGATGTAAAAAGGACACGACAATGTTTGGCAAGCTAATATGATTCCCACTAGTATGACTGCTAGGATATACAACTCATGTGAAAATAAAATAAAATATTTTCTATTGGTACTAAATTGTGACCTTATCAAATTGTTGCCTCTTGATCGGCCATTTTCCCTATGAACACAGAATTGTAAAATTAGTACTGTGTCATTTTATAGTAATTTATTGCTTTTTTTATATACCAATTCGATTTCTATTCAATTACTCCATTATGTTTTCTATCTATTTAACTTCGGTGGAAGTATAGTGTTGGTGGTGCACATGTATGTTATGTTGTTGGCTAAATTGGCTTGCGGTCTCGTAGTATTCCATCTCTTTGTTATGTTATTCTTAGACTGTGCCTGAATTGGAGCTAAAATTATAGATAGGCTTGAAAAAAAATATCCATGTATTTGTGTATCTGATTGAATCTGCTTTTAAAAATAAGATAGTATCCATTGTTAGGTCCAATGCTACATCAATGTTGTAATTGTTAAAAAAACTAAAGGTAATTAAAAGTGTTGTGAATAATTCTTGTCAACTAGGGAAGACAAAACAGTGGAGATGGTGTTAACACACTCAAGCTTCCATTGAGAGCTCCCAAAAGGGCAATCAAAAAGGATGTTCTGTTCGGAGTAAAGGAATTAAGGCACGTCCGAATGCTCGGAATAAAGAAGTAGAGAAAACCAAAGAAAGGTTATCCAAATGCTCATACGTTTTGGCAAGAATATTTTGGTATCTCTTTTGGCGTTCCATTTTGGTTTACCACAAATATATATATATAATTAGTAATTATATATGCATAATACAAAATTTTAAATCTTAATATCACAATGGTAAAGCAAATAATATCAAAAGACTATTTTTTCAAGAAGTATGATTAAAATCAGAAGTCTAAGGACTGGTGGAAAAAATTTATCCAAGAGATCAGACTTGAAAGAGAGAGGGAGGCAGAGAAAAAAAATTAATTTAGGGTCGACTAATTCAAAAGTAAAAACAAAGAAAAAAATAAAAACCAAAGGAACAAATTTACCAGCCACAACAGATTGGAACGGGCTAGAATGGATGGTAGTTGGAACAAGTCGGGACAGGCAGAGATTTTAGCCAAGGTAAAACGGAAAGGTGCTACATACCGGTTTGTATTCTGATACGAGATTTACCATTCATTCTGGATGGAATAGATTATACAACACTGATACAAAGACAAAAATAGCCACACATAATACCAAAAAAAAAAAAAAGATAGCCGTGTATAAAGAAAATTTAGTAAGGCTGATTGATTTGCTCAAAGCATTAATATTTTCTATATAATACAGTGTTTAAGAGCATCCATGTTAGATTTTCTAAATTTTAGATAAAAATGATACTTTCTAAAATTTTATCTTAAATTTTACTTATTTTAAAAAAAATTCTATATTTCATTTTTTTTTATTAAAATAGTATTTTTATATACTTTCTTAATTATTATTTTTTTCTCTCTTTTACTTATTATTATCATTAAAAAAATACAAGTATCAAATAAAATATAAAAAAAATTATAAAGAAAATTTTAGATGAATAAATATTGAATTCCCGACACCACTATTTATTTTCTTATCTTCAAACCCTATTTTAGGATATGGATGCAATCATGTTTTGGAGTTTTTTTTTTCAAATTTAATCCTTATGTTTAATGAAAAATAAAGATTTAGTAAACCCAATGTGCATGCTCTAAAAGGAAATATGAATGGTATGACGTAATTGTATTTTCTTTTTGGAAAAGTTATAACATTTTTATGTTCTAACTTGAGAAAAATGTAGTGTTAGATGGTAGCGAGTTAGATCTAGGCATATATACACACATATACATACCTATAGCCATTACAGCAGCATAATAACATATCATAGTTTTCCTTAATATAATTAACATATCAATATCTCCAATTGATATTATCAACAAAATTTTCCCTGTATTCTACAAACAAGACGTGAGAATTCTTAAAAATGCAGCAAAATTAAAGAAGTCAATATAAAATAAGAAAACAGAACCATCTCAATGGAGCTGCATACTCACATAGGACCTCATGGGCTGTAGGCCGCTTCTTGGGGTCCCTGACAAGCATTTTTCGGACCAAATCTTTTGCACTTTCAGATATACTAGGCCAAGGTTCAGAAGCAAAATCAAGTTCACCTCTCAAAACCTGATCAAATATTCCCTGCTCCGATTCTGTTTCATGGTATAACGTATCATATCATATCAAATAAATCAAATTTAGCTAAAATGCTCGGCAAATATTAAATCAACGAATGAAAGAACAAATGTAGAGCTTGATGCTCACCATCCCAGAATGGAGGGACCCCACTAAGTAATATATATATTATCACACCAGCACTCCAAACATCACATTCTGGACCGTAGTGCTTCCTCAAAACTTCTGGGGCCACATAGTAAGGGCTCCCAACAACATCCTTAAATGTTTCACCTGGGTATATAATTAATAGTTTGATGAGGTTAGGAAAGGTTTTTAAAATATTTATGCAAAAGAGACTCCATTAGGTTAGAATTAACAGTTAAACCAGGAAACAATTGAACTGCAAAATAAGCTCCGTCCATTGAAGAAAAAAAAAAAGCAAAATCATATGCCAAAGAAACAAAAAAACAGCAACAATATAATACCTAAATTGCAAATAAAGAACTTTAAAGAAATAGAATATCTTTAAGACAGACAAATTATCAGCAATAAGTTCACAATATTATTCTCTAAAATGTAAGTTATATTTCTAATTCTCCAACTGCCAAACTCTACTTCCGTATGCTTTTAGTATGCAAAGAAGTGACAGCCCAACGATGAAGTCAAGGGACAGGCAAAAAAAAATCAAAATTTGATATAAATGATGCAGAAAAAATGGGCAGCCAGACAGGTTGGGTAGGCTTAATATCTGGTTCAAATGTTCAATAGGTATACTAACAGACACGAATCATTATAAATTACAAAAATAACTAGTCTACTACCCTACACAACATCTCTAGAGAGAACTTGCTATCATAGACATTAAATTCGATCATCAAACTTCTGGTTTATGTGGAGAGAAGCATTACTGAAAAAATAACCCTATTCATGGGAGTCGGGACAGCGTATCTCAGGGCAACATTCTAATGCATGGGATGTTAAAATTGATTTTGATAGAATTTATTTCTCATACTCTATGCATAGCTTTCTGTGCATATTGCATAATGTGTTAAAGGAAGTTCCTAGATTTGTTTCCCAATAGATTTATAGCAAGGAGATACTCCTTTTTGTTTCCCTTATCCAGGATTTGCCTATGTTCCACTTCTGTCGCCATATTGGGGTTTCAGCACCCTGTGATGGATACTAAACATCCTCTTTCATAATATTATTAGTACAGAACACATAAAAGCTATTGACTTGACAATGATTTAAGTCTAACAGCCCTACAGTTTACTTTAAAATGCATAGTTTGGATCTATGCTGTACAAAAAAAAAACATATTATCAGTTTCAATTAACAGTCGGCATGAATTTGAAAAGGTAAAGCATCTTCCTTTTTGTATCATCAAAACAGAACTTGTATTAAACCACCAACATGGAGACGAAAAAAATTGCAGCATATTCAAAAGTACCAAAAACAAATCTATATGGTTAGTAACACTTAAAAGAGAATACTGAAAAAAAAAAAAACAAGGCAATAAGAGCAAACAAAGATTTGCCTACAGTAGTTTTTTCCTTTCTTTTCTGTTTTGTATTTGTCTGTATATTTTCATAATTATGAGTCTCACGTTTATTTGTTGTGGTTGGTTTGTGTGCGGGGTTCTCAAAATTATGAATCTCATGTTTTTTGTCTTTTGCATTGCTCCTCTGCTTGGGGACAGGAAAATGATTCATCACTATTTGTAACGACCATTGTATATGCCAACATTCATGGTATGTTTTCAATATCATTTATGGGAAATTGACAAAAGGATAATAATTCATTGGAGGAAAGTGTGAGAATTGACAAGTTCGGAAAAGGATTTCCTTGCTAAATTCTCTATGGTCCTTAGCACGAATTGTATAGGTGTTTTCTTTGTGGATGTTAAACAAGATTCATTGGCATTATTGGTACAATTTTTTTTTTGAATTTTTTATTTTATTTCTTTATACATTTATTGAGGATTCACAAGGAGTGTTGAGCCATTCACAAGGAACACGACATCAAAATAAGGGTGGCAAAGATGTGAATGTCATGGTGCATGTGTGGTAAAACTAGAAAGAATAAAATTAGGAATAAGAATTTCCATACTTGGTTAGGAGTTGCTCCGATCAAGAATAAGATGAGAGAATGTCACCTCTAAGGTGGTTTGGAATCCTGTGACGTAGGCCTTTGAACACATTAGTTAGAAAAGAAGAGACGATCAATATGATTGAAATGAGAAGGGGTAGAGAGAGGCCACTCCAAACTTAGATGTGCATTATACAAAGGAAATTAATGTTGTAGCTTGTAGGCTTAAATTAGAGTGAAATAAGAGATTGTGATAATTCATGTTCTGGACTATATTTATTTTTTGTCGTTCTATATAAGCAACCCCAACCCCAAATTATTGGGATAAAGGCTCAATCGTTGTTGTAAACATTTATTGAGGATATTCCCTAGTATCGACTAAAAAAATATACTTTTATTGGTACACAGCCAATTAAGCATCCTCCAGGATTTTTTAAGGGCTTCCTCTCTACTCATCTGGCTAAACTCTGGTTGGAAATCATGAGCGGATGTGTAAAACTTGGATAGAAGCTCTACAAACGAAATATAATTATAATAAATTGAAAGTCGGTGTCGCCAATTCCTACCATAAAATATAGCATATTCTTTCATCTTGAAATAGAAAAGGTAATCTGGATTTTTGATTGTTTCACCTGAGTACAGATTTTTTTTTTTTGATAAGTACCTGAGTACAGAATTAATAGTTTTTACCTCTATTTCCCACTTTAGTAGCTCCTCGAATAAATTTCTTTTCTTTTCTGATAAAAAAAAATCTTGACATAGACGACTGCAAACTCAAAGTTCAAAACCACTTCCAAAGCAAACCAGGATCATAATAAAACATGGCCTGAATAATTTGAAGTGCCTGCCTTATTCAACATATACGATAAAAAAAAATTGTGTAGGCAACAGCAGATAGATTGGATCAAATGGTTCTTGGTGCAGAAATAATGATTGTAGCTGTTTACCACCACTGTTGTACATTTTACTCTATAGCCTAGTGACACCAAAACAAAAGACATCTTGTTTGATTTAGGTCCAAAGTATCAAGTGATCGAAATCCGAAAGATCCATCCAATAAACATGCTAGCACATTCAGGAAACTTATGAGAGTTCAAGGGGATGGGGGGAGATCAAGAAGTGCACCTGGCCTAAAGAACACTGAAAGCCCAAAATCTATTGTTTTAAGAAGCGATTCCTCTTCCAGGTCGACAAAGAGAAAATTCTCAGGCTTCAAATCTCTATGCATAACACCCATAGAATGGCAAGCCTCAACAACCCCAACTATTATCCTGGCAAGCTCAGCTGCCTTCCTTTCAGTGTAATGCCCCCTCTGAATAATCCTATCAAACAGTTCTCCACCAGCACAAAGCTCCATAACAAGATGAACTGCAACAGCATCCTCGTATGCACCGACTATGCTTATCACATTCACGTGATCTGCCAAATGGTGCATTATCTGAATCTCCCTCCTGACATCCTCCACATCCTCTTGAGTAGTTAATCTTCTTTTTGCAATGGACTTGCAAGCAAACTCTTTCCCTGTCCCCTTCTCCACGCAGAGGTACGTCGTCCCAAACTGGCCCTGCCCCAGCTTCCGGCCCAAACTGTATATGTCCTTCAAGTTCTCAGTCTTCCTTTGCAACACTGACTCCAACTGAAGCTTCAAACTCGACGCCCGCTTCACATGAGCTGCTGCTGGCTTCTTCGGTTTCTCACCTTCTACCGGCTTGGGCGCCTCATTCTTGACCTCTGCAGGCTTCACGGGTTGCGGAGGCTCCCCCACGGGCACTGCAGCTGCCACCGCCGTCGCCACGGGCACTGCAGCCGTCGCCACGGGCACTGCAGCTGCCACTGCCGTGGCCACCGGCACTGAATTTGTTTCAGTGATTTTAACTGGCTCCGGGGGAGTATGTTGCACCCCCTGCTGCAAGGCATTGGGTTCCTTTCCGGCAGCTTCCCCCCCTACTTTGGAAGGAGGAAGCCGGTCCTCCGGGGGCCGGGTTCGCCATACGGCTGCAGTAACGGACTGCAGGAATCCATTATTGCCCAAACTTGGGCCAACGCATGTGTTCCCCATCAAATGTTTTAAACAAATGTCACTCAAATTTTTGTTTCTTGCATTTACAGCATTCTAGCTAAAGCTGCATTGAATTTTTATAAACATACAAGTTGTCTATGGATCAGATCATCTCACCCACTCTCAGAAAACCCTAATTTTTGGTCCAGGTTAGAGGGAAAGGAAGGCAATGTTCCAGCAAAATCAAATAAATTTCCCGGGAACAAAAAAACACAAACAGTTTCTAAAAAAATGAAATTTGAACTCAATAGAGATCACCTATGTTTATATATATATATAAAAAAAATCTATACATACAATGTAATCATACAACGACAACAACGAAGAAAACAATAATAGTTGGTTTCAGAGATTTAAATTCAAAACAGGCGTAGAGTAGTATTGAATGAGGAAGGTCTCTGGAGCAGGTACGCTTAGGTTTAGGTTTAGGTTTAGGTCTAGGTTTGGTTCAGGTTCGAAGCAAGGAAGGAGACGCCTGGCCTGGCCTGGCCCGGTCGTCACGGTTCAGGAGAGAGAAGGGATTAGAGAGAGAGGGAGGGGGTGGCGGGTTGGGGGGAGCTATACAGCTAAGCTAAGGTTTTGATGTTGGATAATTTAATAGCTTTTCAAGTTTGCGTTACTCATGTGCTCTTGGTTGCTTTCAAGATTCACGTTATTTTTTTTAATATAGATTAAAAGCATATTAAAATTTATAAACTTACAAAAATTCAAATTTAAAAAAAAAAATACCTAACAACAACTTCGATTTTGTTAATCAAATAACACATTGTTAAATTTATAATTGTGACTCTTACAGATTATTTAAAATTTTGAAATATTGTAGGTTCTTAGGTTTGAAAAAAAATAATTCAAAGTATATAAGAACTTTTTTTCACATGTTAGAAAAAATGTACCATTAATTAACTATACCACCTTAGAAGTTATAACTATTTTAATAAATAAAATTAAATATCATTAATCTATTAAAAATAATTTTAAATTCACACATCTAATTAATTTAATATCTTACTATATTAGTTATTTTCTATAAATATCTTATATTATAAAATAAATATAATTTTTAATTGTTAAAATTGTGACTTTTTGATAGTTTAAAATAATAAAATTAAAATAAAACAAACTCACACTCATGGCGCACATGCATACACACACATATAAACTCGTTACCATGCCAATAATAATATAAGTTTAAATGATTTATTTCTCAATCTGGTTTTAATAATACAATTCAATTCTCACTAGCAATAAACATTTTATGACTAAAAGATAATACATAACTTAATCCTTATTAGAATTGAATGACACTTCAATTTGTTTTACAAGCAAACGTATTGTCGACGTCCGAATCCATTCGAGAGCACTAAATTATACCTACATTGGTGCCTTTATTTGGTTGTGTAGAAAAAAAATAGTGCATTTTATAGTTACCATCAATCGAAAATATAAGATGTGGTTGGAACACAAGCTACCAACTAATGCACAAACTAAACAAAAATTATAATTTTTGCTAGTGTTCTCTTAAAAATTACTTGAAATCACGCTTGTTATTATGTCTTCTCAACCCTTTTATAGTTAATGATGACTTATCCATATTGTATCATGAACATATGTTTTAAAATGTGTATCATAATATTGTTAGCTTTTGGTGTGTCACATTGTCCCACATAGTTTAAAATGTGTCATGACATTAAGGTTTTCCATTTCACCTCAAATAAAACATATGTTTTTGTTCTTAATGTATGACAAATTTCAACAGGTTTTTCCTTTACTAGAGCATCTCCAATCTTGGCAAGCTAAATTGACTAGCTAAAGTCATATTTAGCTTGCTACAGTACTATTTTAACTAATAGCACTCCAGTGTTGCACTATCTATTTTTTTGCTTAATAATTATTTTTCCCAACCTACCCTCCCTTTCCCTTTCCCAAGTTCCAAATCCCTAATTACCAAATTCCCAAATCCCTAAATTCCCTGTGACGGGGGGAGGAGAGGAGGGGGGGCGTGCGACGGGGCACTGTCGCACGGGGGTGGAGTGGTGGGACGCATGGGGGGGGAAAGGGGAGGGGGGGGGGGGCGACGCGCGCGCAGAGGAGGCGCCGCAGGGGGTGGCGTCGGCGCGGGGGAGGCGTTGGGGGGGCGAACGGGGGCATCGCAGGGGGGGGGGGTGGTGTCGCGCGGGGGAGGAGGGGGGGGCGAACGGGGGCGCCGCGCGCCGGGGGGGGGTCGTGCGCGGGAGGAGGCGCCGGGGGGGGAGAGAGAGAGAGAGAGAGAGAGAGAGAGAGAGAGGGGCAACACAGAGGGAGGTGGCTGACGGGGTGGAGGGGGGCGACGCAGAGAGAGTGGGATGTGGAGGAGAGCATGCGTTCGAGATGGTAGGGGTAGACGTGGGAAAATATTATGGTTTGATGACATGGCATCTCCAGCTAAAGCAAAAGCCATATTTGGCTTTTTTTTTGCTTTTGCTAACAGTTTAACTAATGCATTAGAGCTGATATCTAGTTAAATATTGCTATTACTATTGCTTTGGCTTGCAGATTGGAGATGCTCTTACACATCAAACAATATTTCAAAGTGAGTCATCACCATGCATGAACTGCTTCTTTTCACAAGATAAAAGCCCTACTATCATGTTATGGGATTTTTCTTTTCCCTAAACAAGAGGAAGGTGTACCTTGCTCTTATATCAATTGTAGGATCATGCTAAGTTGCAAGTTCGTTCACATGTCATGATAGTATATGATTTGGTCATGTCACATTTCATATTGCAACCCAATCTTTGATCAACATTAAAAGCTCAAATTCATTTATCAAATATTAAACAATTGACTACTAAAAGTAATCAAGGTTTTAAAAAGTACTTAGCATGGTTTATACAAATAATTCGATCCATTTTTTAGGTTTACCTATCATTGTTCCTCTTTTCTTGTCGAAGTACTTTGAATCAGTTGACTCACTATTTTAAAATGTGTAGTGATATTATGGCTTTGCATTTCACCTTAAATAATATTTAAATTCTCACTATTTGTTCGATGTGAGATAAATTCCGACAAATTGATAACAGTAAAGTCAACATAAAATATTTGTAACTATAAATATTTATGTATAGACATCTTTGAATATGTAGCATGCAGGTTTAAAAAAAATCAGATATTTTATAATTATTTATTCATTTCAACATTAACAATGATAAAAAGGACTTAAATTACATTTAAAAAGTTCACAATTATGAAAATTATTGCACAAACGTAGCAAATTGGGGATGTGATTTATGGGATCCTCATACTCTTTAACCAATCATAACATAAGTCAGTAGAGTTTTGAGATACCAAAAAAATCTTTGAAAAAAAAGATACTGCTCTAATATTATTTATTGAACAATTTATATGAGTGTTTTTTTTCCCTACCCCTCTGCTAATTTGTACTACTGTTACAATACAAATGATAACACTGGAAGCAATAAATATATTATTAACGTTGAGTTAAAACATATAAATTACATTCTACCATGAAAAAGTTGCACTTATTAAATGTTTATTTATTCTATCTTTAATGCTTTATTTTTTCTTTTTATTCTCTCTCTTTTTCATATTATATTATTATTTAAATGATATAACAAGTCCGATATAAGATTATAAAAAAGAAATTTTAAATTTATAAAAACTGAAAAACAAGGCTTCAAATTAGGGGTAAAATGGATTACCGGTCCGTAGACCAGTTCATGCGGACCGGAATAGACTGGACCAGAAAAATTCTGGTTCATTTCAATTTCAGGCCTAAACGGACTGGTCCATGCGGACCAAATTCAATCCGTGGATCAGGTTTTTTTTAAATTATTTTTTTTAAAACTATTACATATCCTATCTAGTATATTAGTACCTATAGCTTAAACCTATTAATTTTAAAATTAATATTTAGAAAAATAAACTATTAAATATGAGTTTAAAATTAAAATTTCAAAACATATTTAACAAAATTAATTTATAATAATTTTTTAAATAAATAAATAAATAAAAATCGATCCGCAGATCAGTTTACATCCACGTGCAAATTGAATCAAATCAGATCCATTAAAAGTAGTCCGTTTAGGTCTGCTCTGTCACAGACCGGACCAGTCCATTTTATATCCTTGCTTAAGATCAAAAGCCTTAAAAAGTATGGCCATGCTTGTAGTTAGCATTAAATCCACACCATTTGTTGAGTAATTATGGTACATGAAGGTTAGAGGTTTTTTTTCTTTTTTCTACAACAATAATTAACAAAATCAGCTGTTTTTACTCAATACAGTCGTAATGAAAAGAAAACAAAATAGTTTTGTAGCTTTGGTAAGATAGGAGTTAAGTTGTGACGATAGCGTTTTAATTGGACATGTGACGTTTACTTGTATGTCAAACAACAATAATTAACACCCTATCAGTAACTTCAAAGGTAATAATGGAATCCCTGGTGTGAATTTTGGCAGCTATTTTTTTGGAATTCTAAACCAATGTTCTTAAGAACATGCAAGACCACATCTTCATGAGAAAGATCAAATTAATGTTCTTCGATATGTTGCACTGATGGTGCTCCCCTTGGACCAATTAATTTGTCACCGAGTGACATTTCTAAAATGAGATTGATTGACATAGAAAGCTTGAAGCTTCGACCATGCTTCATCCCAAGGTATGGTTTGGGCAGCAAAGCCTGAACACCAGCATAACGTAAAAATGTCGCTAAAGAATAAAGAGAGACGGTCCTCATGGTTCAAGTTTGTGTATTCTGGGGCTGGGTTGGGGGACTGTTTTGGTTCAAAAATTGACACATAAATTGAAGGTACTGTGGATTTTTAAACATTATGAAATTTTGTGTGTGATTTTATCATACTCTTTATATTTGAAATGTAACATAAAAATGTACCCAAAAATTTGAGCTTAATACGATTAGTCTAATATACCAAATTTGAAGTAGTGGCAAGGATTGCATCAGCGGCTAAAGTTTGAATATTTCATTTATTCCATGGCCCACTGTAAATTTGCTCCACATGATATCAACACATTAAGCAAATGGGTGTTTTTCTTTTTTTCTTTTTCATTATTATCTCCCCTTGTAGAACCATTTGCCTTCTGTATAGTGATATAAAATGGAAAACAAAACAAATATTATGTGCAAAGTAATTTTCACCCAACCAAGCAAGATCCAAAACATTCCGAATTGGGCTCCAAAGTAATAGGCGATGGTTATATTATAATTTTTTTATGCATGGTAACAGTTGATTTAGATTAAAAAAAAATGTTGAATCCTGACCTGTTTCGTAGAAGCGTGATCTTTCAGGGAAAAGAGGCTTCTTCAAATATCATTATGAACCAAAATCATTCATGAATCGGCATATACAGTGCTGGTGAGAGAGGACTGATGGAAGACACGGAAGTCGAGCTAACTTCAACGGGCAACAGGTGCAAGCCTATGCTTACTAATTGCTATTTGCTCCTAAGGCAGTGGATGGAATAAAGAGAGTAACAAAGAAATTGAATGAAAACTACCCAAAAGACTAATTCTGCAGCAAGGAATCCAAAGAAAAAACCAGAAAAAAAAAAAGAAGATAAATAAATAAATAAAATGAACAGTTGGGAAAATTCACTGTGAACACAGGCTTTATAGATGGGTATTGAACACCAGGGGACATTCACACTTGGCCACTTGAGATGCATCTACACTGGCTCACGTGCATATTCAGTCATTATAGAATCATACTGTTGAAGTGCTACTAGCCAGCCAATTCAAGCCTGGCAAAACGGGTTTCACACTGACTAGTGTGCATATTTAGTCATCACAGAGAAAGAAATCACCAATTGTTGATGTTGATATGCTACCATCTACTAGCTAATCCAAGCAGGTTTAGGGTTAAATAGTGGGCTTAATAACTTCAGTCTAATTTGAGAAACCAACCTTGGTTAGACAGAACTACATTAATAGCCAAGTAGCTCTTTAGGAAAATTGATTGTACCACATGATACTAGAACAAACGCAAAAATTAAATAAATAAAGGAAGCTAAAATAAGCAAACTGAGGAGCGAGTATAACTTTTTTCTTCCCTTGCAAAAAATGTCTTCATATAGATATCACACGATGGAAAATAAAATGTAAGGTAAAGGAAAACAATTCCCCCAGCGAACCAAACAAGGCCTCAGAAGTGCACTCTTTCCGAGAAAAAAAGCCCCTTCAAAATCTAAATGAATGGATATCATACATAAATATACAGGTGGTAGTGAAAGAGAGCGGAGAGAAGATTAAGGAATAAGGTTGATTTTGAACAAGCAAAATCAAGCCAGACATGGGCAAGCATGCCTACTTTATATAATGCCCATAATTCCCAAGGCAGTGGAAAAATTAAGAATAACAGAGGCAACGAGTGCACTGCGCTGCCCAGAGGACTAAATCTGCAGCATCAGGACATCCAAAGAAAACACAAAACAGACCAATTCACTGTGCACACTGCCTTGATGGATCATCAATGGGGGTTGAATCCCGGGGAATGGATTTCACACTTGGGTCCTTAAAAGGCATCTCCATCGTCTCATAAGTGGTCCCTTGCCATCTAAAAGCATTTGCAAACCCACATTGTTGGCCGACATCCCAAAGGTGTACCTGTTAATCAAGGGCATTAGGAGCATAGTAAATGAAGTCTACCTTAAGATAATTACTTGACTTAAAATAGTTTTTTAGTCATGTAATCAAGGACAATCGCATGTGGCATAGAAGTTCGTTCCAAACCGTGTGCATCACTTTTGAGAGTTGAACTAAAACACTATTTTCCATCTTCAATATCATTCATCTCGTCCATGATTCTTCTAATGTACAAAATGTTGAGGATTCGAAACATGTGAAATTCTAATTCAGTAGTTTCAAAAGGAAAAGAAAAAGAATACCATATGTGTGTGTGTGTATAACCATGATCACATTACTCAATTGGCGGGAGTTTAAGTGTCTGACATAAACTTACATGTTGGACTATAATGATAGGGAATTCTATGTCCTCCTGCCTGGTATAGCACAGCAGCCATCATCTCCCAGGCTTCCACATAATTGTCAAATTAATTTTTGAAAATAAAAATTCTTCCCAAACTTATTATTTATTACAGATACGCATGCACTAAAAAACAAAAGTCAAAGATCCTATCCACCTAGAAATATTATAGACAATGTCTTATCAGGGTGCTATTTCTAAAAGATGATGACAACTGATAATCAAAACCCAATCATGATCCAAAGCTCTAGTTAAAGACATTGCCTCTATCGTCTTCATAATGTTGAAACAAATTAAAAAGTTGGTGGTTATTGAACAAATAATATGTCAGTAAATTCAAAAAATGATTACTTACTTGGTTCGATGTGCTCTAAATCTCCAGAAAACAACAGAAACGGCCCACTAAACAATAAAAGGTTGCAAAGGAAAAGGTCAGTGTTAATGCAGCAAAAGAAATAAAAAATAAAAACTAGTAAAGCATTAGAAAATACTATGGTGGCACCATAATAACAATAGCACCCTAAAACTAATGCACAACCTAGTTCGATGTTGCCCCTCGGCCCTCCCCAAATTTCAAGATCAATAGCAGTCGGCAAAGCCAAAAACAAATTAGAGGCTTCATACATTAGATTGAACTAATTGTAGTGCAGATGTAAGTTTGTTCCCAAAGGAAGCTTTAAACTTGATAGGCTGAAAACAACATCCAACATAATTGACTAGAGATCACATAACCCAAGTTACCCAACAGATTTTTCATAATTTTTTCATCAAAGTTTAAATAAATAATTTAAAAAGGTGATAAAGTGAGAGAATTAAAAAAAAAGGAAAAAATACACATCTAGGGTGACTACAGGTCATTATAGTATATGGTCCCTGTGAATGAAGTTTAATAGCAGAAGAAGATTTAGATATTGACCCTGTAGTTGGTGTATGTCTCAGAACCTCCGAACACAATCTAAGTCTTGAATGTTGTTAGTAAGAAAACGTACACTATGTCAATCATTCTAATGTTGTTAATGTTTAATGAAATCATTACTTTTAAATAGCTTTCACATTTCCAAATGATTAGAATCTCATGAGAAACTACTCTTCCAAACCAATATGTCTATGCTAGCCAAATTTTGAGAGTGAGCACCTTTTGCAATAAAACAGATGGATGAAGAAGGCAACTTTGAATTGGAATTCAACTTGAGAATCTTAAATACAAACACAGGGTAGCAGTAGAAATAACAGGGGGGGGGGGGGGGGGGGGGGGCATGTTGAATAAAATATCTAATTCACAAACCAGCAATTAACAACTGAAACTTGCAAAATAATATTTCAATACCACCAAAGAGTTACCTTCAACACCTCCACAACAGAAAACCTACGAATGAGAGATGCCTTTTTTCCAGTAGTCCTTTCTGGTGATGGTCCTTTACATAACTGTTGAGCTATTTCCCTCAGTAATATTAATTGTGCCTTATCAGTCCTCATTGACACAATTGTTTGCTTCATTGATTCTCTATCGGCCTCAAGTGCTTGTAGCCGCAGATAGAGCTTCTGGATATCAGGATCTCCGACATCAACCATATTCAGCGAACCCCTAGGAGTGGTCACAAACTCTCCACCAATCCAAGCCGCCCCTTTGGGCTCTGCAAAACCATTGTTTGATGCACCATTATGAACAGAATCAACTGTATATATTCTGTCACTTAGGTCATCTCCACATTCTGAGGCACCATCTCGTTTTTTCAAATTAGAGGAGTCGTCTGTATAAGTGGTGTACTCCATCTTTTTAAAGCTACTAAAAGGCCTAAAAGCTTCAATGGTGATATCTGGGCCCGATTCCCTAGCAGATCCCATGAAAGGATTTGAACTATCTATTGAGAACTTCCTTGAATGTCTTGGCCTCCTGAGAGGAGATTGATTCACTGGTAATTTTTCTAGCAGGATGTTTTTTGGGCTGCCGAAATCTTCATCAGCGATTTTGCTTCTAGGAGTCCCCTCCAATTGACAGATCCGATATTCCAAATTCTTCAAATGCTCACGTTCAAGAGGGGTCTCGCAAAATGCAAATTTCTCAACATCCACCTCCTCTGCGTTGACTTCTGCACTGGCCCTGGTCTCATTCAATTTACATTTCAAAGGGGGGTAATCATAAATTGGGGATTCAAATTGCGCGCCAGAGTCCCCAATGATGCACTGATTATAGATAAGGCCTGCCCTCTCTCCCTCCCCCTGTGCCTCGGCTTCGGTGAGTCCATAACTCATCATCCTGTACTTGTAGGCCTGCACCTCGCAAGTGAGCGACTGAATAGTCTGTTCTCTCTTATACAGCAAATCCTCCAATGCCAAAATCTCTTCCTGGTCATGTGCCATCTTCCCCTCCACAAAACGCTTGAATTGGCGTGCCTCCATCTGCACCTCAGCCTTCTCACTCTGCAGCCTAAGCATCATGGACATGGACTCCTTGGCGGCCGATGCCGCCGCATTCCTCTCCTCCTCCAACTCAACATTCAAGTCACGGATTGATTGCTGCTGTCTCCCAACCATCTCTCGCAGAGCATCGCACTCATTCTGGATATCAACCCGGGCAACGGATGGGAAATCAAATCCCGGTATAATGAATCTATTGCCTTCCTCGTACTCATCATGCTTCCGCTTCACAGACCTCAACCAGGTGGTATCATATCTACTGTTGACCAATGAACAACTACAGTCGCAGTCACAACACTTAGCCAACGTCAGCCTGGGAAACGATTCAGAATCCATAATAAAACCCGCATTCAAACCCAACAACAAACAAAAATTCAAGAATCCAAGGAGAACCAAATCGCGATTGCACCAGAATTTTCTGTCTCCCCCTATAAAACCATAAAAGCCCCCTCGCTTAATTCCCATCAACCATCCCTCTCCTCTCGGACCCCTAAACAAAGAAAAAAAAACCCAACAAAACCCACAGGCATATAATCAAGAAAAAGAAAAAAAAACTTAAAAGCAACAAACTTTAGGCGTTCAACGCTGCATCCGTTAAGGATAGCCAAACTCCACCTTCAAGAAAGTCGAGGAACCGAGAACCGGCAAAGGTGGGCACGGATTTTCTCGGGAAAATCGAGGAACCCAAAAGGAAACTAGAATTTTTCTGGGGAAAATGCGGCCCGGAAGTGGGGGGTTGGGGAACACAAATTGAAGGCCGGAAACGACAGAGAAACCTAGAACCTGTGTTCCTCGATTCTAGGATATGATTATTTATTTATTACCACCTCTTTCATTGTGCTTTTGGGCTTTTTTTCTCTATCTGTTCGTCCCCATCGATTCTCTCTTTCGCCATTGGGGTCGGAATCAGATTAGAGAGAGAACGGATAGAGAATCCGAAAAATAGGTGTAAATATTTCTTAATTTGGAGGCAATCTGAGCAAAAATGGTTGGTATGATCTGGCCAATTTGGTCACTTATTAACACACCGCACCCAACAAAAAAAAGGTCTCAAGAAAGAAAAAAAAAAGTTACGGAATCTGTGTTGAAAAGTTGTAATTGTAACTAAATTGCAAACCAAAAACATGGGACCATGGAAATAGCAAAAAACGTTGGCATTATTATAGGCAGATCAAACAAACGCCCTCCTGGACCCGCCGTCTTGGACTCGGTGTCTCCCTTGACATTCCATAAGTTTTGAATTTTGAACTCTGACTCTTATCCCCTTATTGGGTCTTTTTTTGTGTGTGAAAAATATCCTTTATTTTATCCAAAATAAAATATTATCAAATCAGTGCATTAAATTTTCTTCTTCTTTTTTTTTAAATATTACACCCTACTTTGCAGCCAGATTTCAAACCGTCTATCTATTCTAACTTCAACTGCATCATACTCTACTTTCTACGAGTTAAACTACTATGACTCGTGCATTAGCAAATTTACAGTACCTTTAAATATATCTTGAACCATTTATGATATATGTATAATAAAACATTTGTCATATATATCATGTTATTTATCAATTGCTAGTTTTGTTCTTGGGCTTTCCACCGCATAAGCACGTTTTTGGGAAGACCGAATGTGGTTTTGCATTAGAGTAATTAATCAAGGCAATCATATAATTCTCTTACCTTGTTTTTAGAGATAACATGATTAAGAATAATCTCTCTCTAAAGTTTTATTCTCTCGTGTCATTACCAACACACTACATTAGTTGTTATATCCCAATTGAGAAAGTGTAATCATTTTCCTTGAAGACTTATAAGTGTGTAGTAAGGGTCTTAGAGTCTTTGAGCTGCAGGCTAGACTGTTTTTTTTATGAGATGTGCTTGTAAAATTTAATTCGTTTATATATGAGTCAAAATAGCTTTTGGTGTGTAATTTGTAAGCCTAATCAAGTTGTGCTTGTGCATGTGGGCTAGTGGGATGGCCAGTAGGTTAAGTTTTATTTATTTATTTATATTTATTGATTTTTTTTATTAAAATTTTATATAATGTCATAATCTCATAGTTTATAAGATTGATCACATTCATATATAATTGTGTGAAGGTCATATTTGACTCATAGAAAACAAAAATGAAAAAAATTCAAGAGAAATGAGAAAATTGAATTAAAAAAATAAACAAGTTAATTTAGGCTCGAGCATAGGTCAAAACTAGACCTAATAACATTAGCCTATTTAAAAATTAAACCTAATAATATTCGCATGTTTAAAAACGAGCTTAGACACATAAGGCAATTTTAGGCTCGGGCATGTGTTGAATGAGTCTAGCCTGCCCATTAGATGCTCTTAGAGCATTCATAGTGAAATTATTAAATATTTCAATAAATTTGCCTATATGAAATAATATTAATTACAAATTTAACTCGCGATATGTGTATTAACTAAAAAAATTATTAAATATCAAATTTCGAGGCACTGGCTAACTAAATTTAGCTAGCTGGTGTTTAGAAGTTTGATATTTAATAAAATTTTTAGTCAATACACATATTTCAAGTCAAATTTGAGGTTAATATTATTCAATGTAGACAAATTTATTGAAATATTTAATTATTCTACTGTGAGTGCTCTTAGTAATATTTGAAACATGGATAAGTTATTAAACAAGTCAATGGCTCGTGAGCTAAGTAAGCCTGCCCACAAATAGGCTAGTTCAGTCGGTAAGTGGCTTTGGAGCTAAACATGCTTTGGGCTATAGTTTAAATAAACTTTGACCCATGATTCACTTGTTAGTCCATGGGTTAGGTTTTTTTTTTTAAGTTTATCTTATTTGAAATTTGCTTAATGCACATATAATTTGTAGATCCAAGAGATGTGGTAAAGAAACTAACAATGATTGAGGGTTCAAACATTAAAAAGATTACTTGAGATGTTTTATGTAAATATTTATTAATTGTTATATTTTTACTGTTATATTTTATATTTTATTGTTGTTTGGAATTATTATCATGTTTTTTCTTCTTCAAATTTTGTGTGGAGGTTGAGTTTGTAGGAGGCCATTGAATAATAACCACGAATTTTTTATCATACAGCATAACCTTATAATAAATATAAGAATATTGCAAGTAACTTTAGATGCGTTTGATAAGAAAATATTATTTCTGAAAATATAATTATTTTTAAAAGCAGTGAACTCAATAAATTTAAAATTATTTATAACTAATAAAAATTCACATTACTCTTCTCATATGTCTGATTGTTGATTTCATGAAAAGTAAGTTTAATTTGGAAATCTATATTTTGGAAGTCTTTTTTTTTGTTAGTTGGTGATTTTATCAAAATTTACCCCGAATATTTTCTGTTATTCAATAAAAATAAATTCATATAAATATAAAACCACAAACACATTGGGGTATTTTTTACTAAATCATTTTCCAAACTCAAAGAGAAATGGTTTTTTACCAAATGGTGATCAAATCATATCTCAAAGATTACATGCTATCACAAGAGCAATAACTATCCGTGAACAAATAAATGCAATTAATCAAACAATAAAGATAAAAAAACTGAGATATAAATTAGAAGGGCAATTAAAGGGATCTCTCAACAAGAGGTAGTGATTTAAAATCCAAATCAAAATTGTAGAACAATGCGTGTTTAGATATTGTTTGCCAAGGATGTCTCTTCGCTTCGTGATGATGTGATGTTCTGGGTGAGGGAGACGTTGTCGAGGGCTATAGGATCGTGTTGGCCGTATATGATAGCTATGGTCTCGTTAGAGGAAGTTGATGAGAGACTGGGGGAGAGATCTTTTAGAGACGTAAGGGAAGGAAAAGAAATGAGATAACATAGCTAGTATAAGGAGTGAAAAATGACTTCCCAAATTGAAGTCACTTTCTTCTGATTCCGAAGTTATGAAGTCATTTGATACCTGATTATATATATTGTTTTTAGAAACAGTAAATTAAGTAAGAGTTTACCTTAATTTAATTTAATTCATTGTTTTTGGTTCGATGGACTCCTATTAACTATTTCAACATAAATTCGTTTGCGGTGAATGTTTTTCACGTCGCTCGAAGCATTTGATTCGTGGTGATCGATGGATAAAGCCTTAATATCAACATATAAAACTACACACTGATTGGGTTTTCTTTTAGGCTGTGCTTGGCTAAAGATGGAATATGGGTAGAAATAAAATAGGTGAAAATTAGTCATGTCCATCAAAGCATTATCATTTTACGCACTTTACATTATTTTACCTCTAAATCAAGGAGTAGGAATGAAACATCCACGGGTAAATAAACAAGAAGTAAATAATAAATAATGGTTTTGACTTTTGAGCATTAGCAAACGTTTTGAACATGGAATAATTAAAAATAATAAAAAGAGCATTTTATAATTGTACTATTAGCCTAAGGTATCATCACTGAACAATCATTGAACAAGAATTAATAATGGAATAATTATTGAACAAAAACATCAGGCAAAAAAGGTTTTGAGCATTTTAAAATTGTAAACCATAAAATAATGGTTCCCAACCTCACACAAACAAGTCTATTATGTCTATCCCCTTATTGGACAATTAGGCCGCACGGTTACATGTTGCGCATATATAAATTACTATCAAACAACAATTTATATCCCAACAGGTTACAGACCTCGGGAATCTTTTTTTTATAGCAAAATTTAATAATGCTAACGTTAGAAAAAGCCACCACCTGTCCATGAAGATTCTGACTCCCATTAGGACCAGCAGAGGCAGCGTGCTTACCAGATCTATTACTGTGGAAATCATCAAAGCCATCATCCTTGGCATCGTCCTAGCCTGCTCAGCCGCCGTTCCCATTACGGGAGCCCATTCCCTTGGAGGAGTCCTCTTTTCTTGTATTTTTGTGATCCAAATCATCCCATGTCTGCCCGACGAATTGAAAAGTCCACTTTGAGAGGGCTGCCCTCCCCCAGAAGTTGAGTTCCATCCTTTGGTCTCTTTCCCAAATTCCTGATAGTGACCATTTCTCCTACTCTCGTTTTGTTGCCAGCCATCATGCTTCCAGTTAGAGATGCCTTCCTTGGTGAACTCCTCGACTTTCTGGGAAGCTAGTGCCATAACTCCCTTCATGATCCCTCATGTTTTTTGTTGTCTTGGCATGCTGAAAATATATGATAGTATCATAATCATCAATATGAACGTTTTAACTATAATTAAATTAGATTTAACGTTTAGAACACTATTATGTGGGTCATAGTGCTCTCAGAAATATTTATAATTACTTCTAATTCAACATATATAAATATGATAAGCATGATCCATTCTCATTATTGGCTAACCTAGCTTATTATAATGAATTAGAGCTATTGCTGAAAGGTATTGTACTAGATTGTATCTGAATTATAAAAATTTGACCTATTTGATGATTTTTTTGATTTAATATTACTTATAAGGATTATGTTATACTATCATGATTAAAATCTAAACGCTAATATATTGACTATTCTCTTTGATTCTCCAAGTAGTGTGTACACCCTAGTTTGAGAGATCGATGACTCTTTAAGTTTAACAGTTGTTTAGCTTAAAGTTAGCATCACACTTACCCTTGACTTGGATTCCTAAGGTAGTCGGGCTCTCACAACAAAAACATTGCCTAGTTAGACTATGTTGGGGTTCTTAGGTAGTCATTTCACATTTCAGTCCTTCATGCTTTACCCTAAAACATATTACAGATGACGACACCAAGGTGTTTGTGATGTTCAATAGAGCTTTTGCATCGGCAACATGTTCTTGTGGTTTTTGAAATAGAAAACCCAAATTAGAAAAAAAAATACAAAAATTGTAGCATAATAAGTCACCAATGGGGGTGAATCAGCAGGAAAATAAAAAATAAAAAATAGAGAAGCACTTCTCATTCTAAACTCGGACGCCCACCAAAAATGCAAAAATGAAGAGAAATGTATTTTAATTAAATGTTAAAAAAAAAAAAGAATACCCAGCTGATGGTGGTTTTCAACTGTGCTCCCGTAGTTTTTTCATCTGATTTCAAAACTGTGAAAACCACTGCTGCTTTTTCCAAAAGATGGCAAGGAACTTTTTGCGAATTTGAATTTTTTGGGATCAATGGAATTCTATCAAATAGTGCCAAGGAGCTTTATTAACATTATGCGGCTAATGTTATGGGATTCTACGCCCATAATATTTGGGATTTATTTTGATTCTTTTATGATTATTTGGTTAAGTTTATTGATTACAATATATGTATTCTCTTTAGGCCGTCATATATTCTTCCTATTTTAGGACTCGTATCTATAAAAACGTGATTCATGAATAAAGCAAAACAAGAGAAGAAATTCTTTTCTTTGATATTTCTTATCATGGTATCGAGCCTTAGTAATTTCTCTCCATCCCGGAGGGTGGCGGGCGGAGATGAGGGGAAGAAGGTCAATATGACCTATTATCTTGGCTCAAATGATAATCCCGCAACGTCATTACGCCAATTCAATTGGTGGGCCAAACTATGATGAATGGGCGCAGTATTGAACCTCGTTACAAGCAAAACGAAAATACGGTTTTGTGGAAGGAACAATTCCAAAACCTACGACACCCGAGCAATTGGGGCTGGACCACAATCCATTCAATGCTCATAGCCTGGTACTCAACACTATCGAGCCCTCTCTCGTTCCACTCTCTCTTATTACGATGATGCGCGGACCCTATGGGGCATCTTCGACGGCGTTTTTGCGTTGTGAACGGGACTCGCATATGCCAATTGAAGGCATCTCTCGGTGAATGCAAGCAAGCCAAGGATGAAGAGGTGGCGATTTATTTTGGTCGTCTCTCACGTATTTGGGATGAACTTGTTACTTACGTCAAAACACCATCTTGCACTTGTCGGTTGTACATGCAATGTTAATAAACAAGTGAATGACCTTCGTGATGAAGATTACTTGCATCATTTCCTCATCGGTCTTGATGGGGCTTTTGCATCACTGCATCACATTTGCTCTCACAAGATCCCTTACCCACTATTGAACAAGCATATCAACGTCGATCCAAGATGAGACCTTGCAACGAGGACGGGCCACTGTGGAAATCGTGACAATCTCATGGCTTTTCGGGTCACCTCGAAGACGTGGTAAGTCCAAATTTGTGGATCACTCGACAAATTTTGCAATTATTGCAACAGAAAAGGGCATGACGAGACCACTTTTTCAACTTCATGGGTTTCCTGAGTGGTGGGAGACCGTCCCCGAGGTGGCCGTGGTACGCTCGCGGTGGATCATCAACATCTAAAGGAGGCGGCGGGCGCTTTGGTGGGCGCGGAAGGTGGTTCCACTGTCCCGTACGTGCGCACAAGACAATAACCGATCTCGGCGGACCTGGCGCCAACGCAGACGCTCCAACCACCGGCGCTGTAAATGAGGCGACGGGCATAGCAGGATTACACCGGCCCGGAGGCGTGCAACTTCTTGATGCATTAAACGTCTCCAACACTAAGGATCGTCTACACGGTAAGCATATGATGCTTGGATTATCGATCACCGGAGCCACCAATCATGTGACAAGGGAATATCCATTGTCCGATTAATGTGAAACAAATTCCCAATGTTTCGGTGGAATTACCCGATTGGAAAGATGCGGTGGCGACCCAAGAAGGAAGTGTAATTTTGGATGGTGGTTTGCAACTTGACAATGTTCTTTTTGTCCCTCGCTTAAAATGCAACTTGATTTCGGTAACACAATTGATCGATGATTCTAATTGTATTGTTCAAGCTAATAAAACATTGTGTGTAATCCAGGACCGGAAGACGAGGACGTTGATTGGAGCGGGTGAACGAACCGATGGACTTTACTTTTTCCGAGGCATTCCTAAAATGCGTGTCCTGGCGGTAGTTGGTGACTCTTTAATAGATTTGTGGCACAAACGTATGGGTCATCCCTCCGAGAAAGTATTGAGTTCTCCCCATGTGAGTCGTTCCTCGCAATCGGCCTATACGCGCATGTGATGTTTGTCCTCGTGCTAAGCGCGTAGGGATCATTTTTCTTTGAGTGAAAATAATGCTAGCGGTCTCTTTGAATTAGTGCACCGTGACTTATGGGGCCCTTATCGAATCCCTTCCTCGTGTGGGGCAACTTATTACCTTACCATTGTTGATGATTATTCCGTCTTGTTTGGGTTTATTTACTTTGTAGTAAAACCGAAATAAAGCCTCTATTTTTGAATTTTGTTGCGTTGGTTGATCGTCAATTCGATAAGAAAATAAAGCGAGTTCGCGTGACAATGGTACAAATTTTATTGCCTTCATGAGTATTTTTTCCGGCATGGGATTGTCTTTGAGGCCGCATGTGTTGGGACTCCCCAACAAAATGGGAGAGTTGAGCGAAAACATCAACATATTATGAATGTTGCTCGTGCACTACGCTTCCAAGGTCATTTGCCTATGCGTTACGGGGAGAATGTGTTTTAGCGGCATGTTACTTGATTAATCGCACGCCATCCTGGTTTGCTTCATCATATGACGCCGTATGAAAAGTTATTTGGTCACCTTCCCAAATATGAAAACATGAAAGTATTTGGGTGCCTCTGTTATGCTCATCATCAACGGCGTGACGGTGACAAGTTTGCTAGTCGCGATGTAAGTGCATTTTTGTGGGTTATCCTTACGGCAAAAAGGGGTGGAAATTGTATGATTTGGAATCCCATGTCTACTTCGTCTCTGTGATGTGAAATTCTATGAAGAGGAGTTTTCCTTTGCCGTCCGACAAAGATCTTCTTCTCCTGCGCAATCATGCTCCTCCAGATATTGTTCCTCCCGATGATGATATACCTTTAGAATTTTCTAATGCCTCTCCCGACCACGGGGTCCCTCGCTAGCCTCACCCACAAATCGGGCCTCTCCCACGGCTCGGTCCTCACCCACCGATCGGCCATCACTTACGGATCGGCCTTCCCCGCTTCTTGACGCTGGTGTTGACGGGGTCGATCTTGCGGTGTCGATGGTCCGATTGGTGCGACCACACCGGACCATGGACCGGCCGTGGTTGCCCCCACGCGTTCGTAGAGCCCGAACCAACCGTTCTATAGTCGGTGATGATGTTATGGCGCCCGAAATGGGCAGGGGGATGCGCCATAAAATACCATCGACTCGGTATAAGGATTATATCACACATACAATTCGCAAAGTAAAGTCCTCGGCGAGTTCATTGCCCATCAACATGCCTCAGGTACTCCTTACCCTCTTACACACTTTGTTTCTTATGCTCGGTTTACTACTGCCATCAAGCTTTTCTTGCGGCGGCTTACCATAGGCAACGAACCTAGAAATTACCAGGAAGCCATCCGAGATCCTTGGTTGGCGAATGCCCATGGCCACCGAGATACAAGCTCTTGAAGAGAATGGGACCTGGGTCATGGAAAAATTGCCCTCTGGAAAGACAGCTCTTGGGAGCAAATGGGTGTACAAAATAAAATATCATTCGGACGGCGGCATTGAACGCCCGAAAGCGCGCTTGTTGTTTTTGGTCATCATCGAAAGAGGGCATCGACTATGATGAGACATTTGCCCCGGTGGCCAAAATGGTCACGGTTCGCACCTTCTTGGTGTAGCGACTATTAACAAATGGGTCGTCCATCAAATGAACGTCCACAACGCCTTCCTTCACGGTGACTTGGATAGGAGGTTTATATGAAAAGGCCACCAGGCTTTACAAATGCGACCCCACTTTAGTTTGTCGCTTGAAGAAGTCTTTATATGGGCTCAAACAAGCCCCCCGTTGTTGGTTTGCTAAACTCTCCACGGCCTTGACACAATATGGGTTCGTTCAATCCTATTCACTACTCTCTTTTTACATTGCGCCGGGTACACTCCATCTTCATGTCTGGTCTATGTCGATGATTTAATCATTCTGGCAATAATATCCCCGCATTGACACTCTTTAAAGCTTACTTGGGTCGTTGCTTTCATATGAAGGATTTGGGCACTTTGAAATATTTTTTGGGTCTTGAGGTGGCCCGGAGCCTTGAGGGGATCTTTCTTTGCCAACGGAAATACACCTTGGATATTATTCTTAAGCAGGCTTATTGGGTGCAAAACCGGTGACTTTCCTATGGAACAACACCACCGCCTGGCATTAGCTCGGTTTCCACCTCTTGCCGATCCGGACTCTATCGTCGTCTTATCGGGCGTTTGATTTATTTGTCCGTGACTCGGCCTTGATCTCTCTTATTCGTTCATATTCTCGCCCAATTTATGCACAATCCTTGTGTTGATCATTGGCGGGCCTTACGTGTTGTTCGGTACTTGAAAAAGAATCCGGGTCGGGATTCTTCTCCGGTCTCTGGTCCCCTGCGTTTGGATGCGTGGTGTGATTCGGATTGGGTGGCTGCCCCTCACACGTCGTTCTTTGACCGGTTGGTTGGTGTTGCTTGGCCATTCCCCTATCTCTTGGAAAACTAAGAAGCGCCCACGTGTCTCGTTCGTCCGCCAAGCCGAATATCGTTCTATGGCCGCAACCACTTGTGAGTTAAAATGGCTCAAACAATTACTTGGTGATTTGGGTGTTCCTCATGCCCGCAGATGTCCTTACATTGTGACAGTCAATCCGCCCTCCATATTGCCCGCAATCCAGTCTTTCATGAGCGTACAAAGCATATTGAGGCTGATTGTCATCTTGTTCGTGATCGTCAAAGCTGGCATAATTTCTCCTTCGTATACTCCTACTACTGCAACTTGCTGATCTTTTTACCAAGGCCTTGGGTCGCTCGCCATTTGAGTTTCTTCTCCAAGTCGGGCATTCGTGATCTTCATGCTCCGTCTTGAGGGGGGATATTAACATTATGCGGCTAATGTTATGGGATTCTACGCCCATAATATTTGGGATTTATTTTGATTCTTTTATGATTATTTGGTTAAGTTTATTAATTACAATATATGTATTCCTCTTTAGGCCTGTCATATATTCTTCCTATTTTAGGACTCGTATCTATAAAAACGTGATTCATGAATAAAGCAAAACAAGAGAAGAAATTCTTTTCTTTGATATTTCTTGTCAAGCTTCATTAGCAAATTACTGAAGCAGAACGGCTTCCATTACCAGAGGATGTTTGGATGTTTCTTAATAAACAAAAACACGATTATAAAGCAAACAGTTCAAAATTGATAATAATAAACTTCCCCAAACAATTTTAATGTTGTAAACATGTATTTATAAAGGAAAATAGGAGCTCCCTTGAACATCTCTCTGATTATATGGGACAACACTCACTTTTCATTCATTTTCTAATGCTAATCCTGAACTACTAATCAATGTTAGTGCTCAAATAATTTCAGACAATGCCACACGCATCAGTGATTAAAGCAGTCAAATTAACAATTGTTTAGAAGCCAGCATTACAAATAGGAGGCTGATACAGCAACATATACATCATTTGTACACATGGTCTGAAAAACAAGCTAAAAAGCTAAGAATATCATTGGCAGCAGGACAAACTTGTGGAAGAAACAACAAAATCAAGCATGAACAGAATTGGTTGGTGAAACATAAGGATAAGAGGAAAACCGAGCACCTTTAAACCTCTAAATGCTTGGTAGTTATTCTGAGAATTTCCTTGGAGGGGATCTCAAGTGTCGCTCCTGCGCGGTCTTGTCCGGGCTTTATTTCTGAACCCAAAAACAAAAATTAACAGATTAACAGTCTGGGAGGAATGAGAGAGAGAGAGAGAGAGTGTGTGTGTGTGTGTACCGTGGGTGCCTCGAGATTTGAGCGTGGCCTGGACGATCATGGTGGAGATGAATTGGAGGCCTGGCAGGCTTCGTCGATGAAGCGGTGGAGTTCGGAGACGACGCTGCGGTTCTCCTCGAATTTGCGGCAACGTCGACTGCGGTCTGGATCTTGGCCTTGGAAGGTGGACACCGGGGCGGAGGGGCTCACGATGGTGCGTATATAATCCCACACCGAGAAAGAGCAAACGCGATCGTTGGTTTATAATAATATTTGGGTGCAGCAGCCGACGAGGCTTTACTTGTACCTATTACGCAGTTAATATCCACCTGGTACTAAGTAAAGTCCTTTTGTTTTTTTAAAATAATTTCTTAGATATTGTGCGTTAAAAATATTTATTATTTTTACTTTATTCTACTATATGTTTTAATTAAGAAAAAGTCTATTAGCAACCTGTTAGCAATTATCATATTAGTAAGATTAGAGAGATAGAAAGAGAGCGAATGAGGTAGGACAAAGCCTTATCGTGCATCTAGATTAGGAAAAGATAAAGTAAAATTTAAATTTAAAAAGCGAAGGAATATGTTTTTTTTTGAAATATGAGAGGGGATCTCAAGTGTTGCTCCTCTCCTACGCGGTCTTGTCCGAGGTTTAACAGTCTGCTTTTGTTTTTTAAAATAATTTTTTATTGATATATGTCGGTCCAAAATATAATTGTTTTTTGTCTTTTACTCTGTTATATGTTTTAATTAATCAAGTTTAAGCCGTCATAAAAAAGTTGGTAGTTTTAAAGGATAATTGAGTTATTTAATCAATTTGTATTAGATGGAAAATTGTTGATTATTTAATTATTCTTTAATTAGTTAAGAAATGGCTTCTAAAATTGAGATTGCTTTCCTATGACTGTTTTTCTTTGATTACCAAATACTGTAGTTAAGGAAAAAAATTTTCCCAAAAAATTATTTCGTCTCAAACAATGTCTGAAAGCCTTAATATCAACATATAAAACAACACATTGCTTGGGTTTTCTTTTAGCGATGTCCATCAAAGTATTATCAATTTTTTTACCCACTTCACATTATTTTTACCTTTAAATCAAGGATCAAGGAATGAAACATCTACAGGTAAACAAATATATAAATAAATAATAATGGTTTTAAGCTTTAGCAAACGTTTTGAACAAGAAATAATTAAAAATAATGAAATGAGCATTTTATAATTGTACAATTAGCCTAAGGTATCACTGAACAATCGTTGAACAAAAATGGAATAATCATTGAACAAAAACTTAAAGGTAACAATGATTTTCAGCATTTTAAAATTGTAAACTTAAGGTTAAAATGGTGTGGTATGAATTTGACTTTTCTGTTTTTAGAAATTATTTTTAAAATTAATATTTAAAAATAGAAAAGTCATAAACATATTTGTTTGAAGCATTAATTTTAAAAATAATTTTGTTTTTAAAAATTAATTTTAAGTCATAAACATTATTTTGTTTCAAGTCCAAAAGCATTGGCGAATGTTTTTGGACGACCTGTTCTAGTTCAATCCCATGATCCTTCCGGCAGTCACACAAATCAACAAGCTCCACCGCACGTTGCGTTGGTCGCCTCTCTCACGTGTCCTCTGTCTCTCTCCCTGCTGCCGTTGAGCATCCCTCACGTCGAAGCAGACCTCGGTTCTGTCCTCTCTCTCCCTGCTCCCGTCGAGCATCCCTCACGTCGAAGCAGACCTCGTTTCTGTCCTCTCTCTCCCTGCTCCCGTCGAGCATCCCTCAAGGGTGTGTCTCCTCTTCCTCTCCCCGCAGTCGAGCCTCCCTCAAGCAGACCCCGGGTGTCCCCTCTGTCCTCACCGCCGACGGTGAAGAGGTAAGGGAGTTTACTATGTTTAAGCACTGGCCGGGTGTTCCCTCTGTCCTCGCTGCCGACGGTGAAGAGGTAAGGGAGGTTACTTTGTCTCTATATTTTTCATCCTCTCACCCCTTCTCTACTATTTGATTATTATTATTTTGTTGGGTCATTATCTTTGTTCTCTGACTAGTACATTGTTATTGAAACTGCGGTGATATTAAACTTTAGAGACAATTTATTGAACGAATCGGGTTACAGATGGGTGTGCTTGTAATTGGGTTTTGGTAGAATGTTTGGTTATTAATTGATTGGGATGCCTATTTTTTGGGGATGAGTTTGAGAGAAGGGAGGTTTCGGGGCAGCATACTGTGTCCATATTTATAGCTTTTGAACCCTGAACAATTTCTTAAAACAATTGAGCTAGACAATTTTTAGACATGGTACAAATCCTAAACATATTTGTTTTATGTACTGTTAGTCAAGAATTTTCATATATTGTGATGTGATGCAATATGGCATTTGATTTTGTGCAATTAAACTTTAATTATGTGGAAGTGGGCATTGTCTTTGCACATGAGATGTTTGATTAAATTTCCTGTGATTGTCCATGGGCTATCATTTGAGTTTTGTCTTTGCATATTGGTTGAAATTCTTCAATGATAGCTATGGAGGGGCCAATTTCACCTTCCTTTTAAGCTGCTAAAATGTGTAGGAATTTAGATCCCTTTTAGGTTGTATATTCGTTGAACACTTTCAATGGTAAATTGCTTGTTGGTATTAATCAAAAAATCCAAGTTTACAAGTGGTGCTGCAGGATATTGGCACTCGTGAGTTGCAGTCTGAATTTAGTCATCATGGACACATACTTGCTCTCTATGTACAAACTCATGGAGATTTCATTGTTGCTGGTGATTTAATAATATCAATCTCCTTATTAATCTACAAGGTACCACTCTCTAATATGTACCAAGTTAAAAGTCTGCTTTTTTTTGCTCCACGAAGAATATACATTGTTAATTTTTATCATCATTCATACAACTATAGTTATTGATATATCTTGATGAATTATTAACTTTTAAAATTGTTAATTTTTATTTGGTTTTGATCTATCTTGATAAATGCTCATGTTTGTCTTTTGTTTCTTGATGTGAAGCTGAATCGGTTCCTTTTCTCTCTTTTTTTTTCTAAACAATTTACTATGATTGATTGTTTGTTTTTCACCATGAGGAAGGTGCTATCGCAAAGCAAGCCCTGGACTATAATGCAAATTGGATGGCCACAGATGAGGTACTTGATGATGATGTTTACCTTGGTGTCGAGAACAACTTTAGCCTCTTTACTGTCTGGAAGAATAATGAGGGTTCCACTGACAAGGAGCGAGCTTGTCTAGAGGTGGTTAGCCAATATCATGTTGGAGGATTTATCAATAGGTTTTGGCATGGTTTCCTTGTGATGCAATTACCAGATTCTGATGTAGATCAGATTTCCACAATAATCTTTGGCACAATGGATGGTGTTATTGGATTTTTTGCATCATTCTCCCATGAGCAATTCGTTTTCTTGGAGAAGCTGCCGACCAAATTGAGGAAGTTAATAAAAGGCTTTGGAGGGTTGTGTCAAAATTTCTAGATGAAGATATCATTGAGTGGTTTCTTCATCTCAACCGAATTCAAATGTATGAGATCTCTAATGTCATGGTTGTTCCTGTAAAGGAGCTTTGCAAGAGAATGGAAGAGTTGACGAAGTTACACCAATTAAGACTTATCTTATGATAGACCATATAAATTAACATTGTCATCATATTCAAGTGCAAAATTCAAAAAGAAATGATGCACTCTAAAAGGAGTGCAAGTTTAAAAAGAGACGAGCATATGCTATGCACCATTGTATTGGAACTTGTAAATCATAATTTTCAACAATAATATGTTGAATATCATTAACACATTCATAAACTAATTTTTGCCAATCCAAAACTGGAATTAAATGCCATATGACAGAAAATAAAACATTGAATAATCTGGGACTCTCCATAAAATTAAAATCTGGGAGCCTTCTCTCCTATGGGACTTGAATAATGTTGCTTAGGGGCACAAAAGACCACTTGATGGTGACTCTCCATAAAAAAAACACTACTTATTAGTAGAACAGGCTGAATAGCAATCTAAATATTGTTATGGGAACCTAAAAGGACACAGACTGTTTGCATCACACTTGACATCTCCCTTTGGAGCATGGCAGCCAAATCAGAATCAGGCTGTCCTCATCACTGTTGTAACATTTAAAAGGATAAGAGCATCTCCAACCCATTAGCTATAGCAAAAGCTATAGCAAAATGTGGCTGAATTTATTCTCTAATGGTTTAGGTAAACCATTAGCAAAAGCAAAAACAAAAGCTAAATATAGCTTTTGCTTTTGCTTTAGGCCGGAGGCCGATGTCGGCAAATGAGGAGAATTTCCGTGCTCCCTCTTCGGCTGCGTTCCCCTCCTTTCTCCCATCTTCTCCAGTCGTGCGCCTCCCTGCGCTTCCCTCATCCACCGTTAGCTCGCTACGGCTCGGCTCCGCCCTCCTCCATCTGCGACCGTATGGGAAAGGCCCCCGAGCCTCGTGATGTCGCGCACCACCGCAACAGGTTGCTTGTGGAGGACCTCCTCTCCTCCACGTCGGGCGCCCCCCCTCTCCCTCTCCTTCCCGTCACGCGCCCCGGGGGGGGGGCTCTTTCTGGGGGGGGGGGGGGGGGGCCCCTTGCCCCTCCTCCCCGTCGCCCGCTCTCCCCTTCTTTTTTTTTTTCTTTGTTTTTCCCCTCCTCCTCCTCTCCTCCGGATCCTCCGTCGCGCGCCCCCGTCCCCCCACCCCTGCGTCCCCGTCGCACGCCCCCCCCCCCTCCCCTCCCCGGTCGGGGGGCCCCATCCCCCCCCCTGCGTTCACCATCGCCCCCCCCTCTTTTTTTTTCTTTCCCCCCCCCCTTTTTCCTCTTTTTTCCCGTTCTACGGAATCACCGGACGTTTAGCTAGGGATTTGGAATTTGGCTACACTAGGGGTATACTGGACAAATTAAATTTTAAGCAAAAAAATACATGAGTCACCATTGGAGATGAATGAGGTAAAGTCTAACTGTAGCAAGCTAATTATGTTTTTAGCTCATTTGATTTAGCTAAAATGATTGGAGATGTTCTAAGTCAGCACGTATAATAAGAAATGCTAATTCAATTAGGATAACTGAAATTAGAAATCCATTGACAATGCTGACCTGCGGAAGAAAAGAGCCATGGGAAATTTGGAACCTCCGCTTCTAGAAAAAATAATCAACCAAGAAGTAGAAAAAACCATCCTGATATCATATTTGATTGAGTAAATTTCTGAACGATCTATTTGATGTAATAACACGCATAACCTTATCAAAATGATCAATGTGTATGTCCTATAATACCAAAAAGAAAAAAAGAAAGGGAACGGTCTAAAATTAGCAACCAATAATAATTATAATATATATAACACCAAGAATATCAAACTTTAAAAATACATAAAATCATTACACAAAAAGCACATCAGAGCCCTAAGACATTACATAGAATATTTAACCAAATAGTGTATAACCGAGTCTCCTTTCCACAACCGTTTAGGTTGTTTCCCTACTATCATTCATCTTGTGAAGGTAAAGCAAGTTGCTTATTAATGAAGTATTAATGAAATTCCTTTAAAATTCCATAATAATAGACCAACAAAGCTATCTATAACTTTAAAAAATAAAATAAATAAAATAGAGGTTGGGTTTGGGGAATAACACTACAACGTAAAATACCTGCTTTTTCTTATTTGGTAACTGTTTCCTATTTTAGTGTTTAGAAACAACTTATTTTCAAATATAAAAACTATTTTGAAAACACATTTTTTGTGTTTTCAATTTTTGTTTCTTTTTTCATCTTCGATGCCCCCTCCCCCCCTCCAAAACATAGCCAAACCCTCCTTCACCAAGAAGGCTATTAGACAGAAAATTTCGAGTTCCATTCTTTAGCTCAATAAACAAAAAAGCTTTCGGATAAGGGGATGACAATTAATTCACTACTACAAAAAAGCTTAAAAAAGACAATTTCAAACCGTCTTCTTTTCTTAAAGAAGATGATTTTAAAACATCTTTATGGAAGCTATCTTCTCTTATTAATACAAAATTAAAACAGTTTTTTTGTCGTCTTAAATATTTATAAAATAAAGACAATTTTAAATTATTTTTTAAAAAACTTTCAAAATTAGTTAAAATCCATCTTCAATATAAATATTATCCTTATATATATTATATATATAAGCTTTCAAGACAGCGATAAAATGTCTTATTTTAATTACTATTTTATCATAAAAAATTAATTTATTACAAATGATCCATAATATGTAAATACTTGCAAAATAAAATAAACAAATATTAAAATAAGGTATAATCATATGTGTTCAAGTCTAATAATATTCAAAATACATGTAATGAAAATTAACACTTGCCCTAGTTGCAGAATTCTTAATTTTATATATCCATATAAAATGGGAAAAAAATAATAATATCCATCAATTAATAAACTGCATTTTTCATGAAATCAAGGTTCAAAAATACGGAACGCGGTACGGTACGGATTTGATGCTGTACGGCAAGGCGGACGCCTCAGTATGGTTGAGGCGGGCGCCTCAACCATAAATGATAATTTTTATTAAAAATATACTAAATATATAAAATAAAATTAGCAAACTTAATTGTAAAATAATAAATCATATTACAATTATCAAATAAAGTATGTAGTTATTTATCAAACTCAAAAATCTAATAACTTAAACAAATAGTCAATCTAATGTTCTTTCATTAGTTTGTATTCATTTTTATATTTTCATATTTCTTTGATTATTTGCTATTATATAATTATCTAGAAGAATAAATATAATTAAAATTTAAAATAAAACAAATTAAATTAAAATAATTATATACATAATAATACAATGCGGAGTTGCTTTATAATTAAATTATAAAGCAATATATATAATTGCTTTTTAATGCTGAGTCCAGTGGACGACGACACACTCTGGACGACGACAACGATGAAAGCCGGATCGACGGTGGCGACGATGGCTATGACGGCGGCAACAACGACAGCAACGACGATCGTCAACGATGACGGACGTCTCTTCGAGGCGACGATGACGGCGATGTGATGCTGAGCTACGACGACAACGACGATGAGATGCGATGACAACGATGTTGAGATGCGACGACGAAGACGCGATGAGATAAGGGTAGGTTAACGACTTACCCTTTTCTGTTTTTTAAATTGACTTTAAAACACGTCGTCGCGAGTGGTCTGCGACGCGGACGCCTCACCACGTCGTACGGGCGAGGCGGCGGAACGGCCCGCCTCAGACCGCCTCATTCGTCTGAGGCGGGCAGCGGCTGATGCGGGTTCCAGGGCGGCGCCTCCACGCGGTCTTAGAGCGAGGCAGGCGAGGCGGCGCCTCAAGGTGCCGCCTCAGCCCGTATTTTCCATGCATGAAACAAGTGATCCGTCTCCGAAACTAAATTCTTAGTGTACAAATGATCATATATGTAGTTCATAAGTTCTACTTTCACCCCATCCATAAACTCCTTTCTTATTTTTCATACAAAAAAATAATAAATAAAAATATTTACTTTGTAACATATTCACAAGATAAGAGTGAAATCAGGAAAAAAAACAACATTTATAATTTCAATTTTGTAACCAAAAAGAAAAACAATGTGACTTTAAGGCCTTCTGCTTCTCCCAATGTGACATTAAAAGTTGCAACACTTGCGTGAAAAGGGTGAAAATTATAGTAAAAACTTTAATTATTGGATTTTCAATATCATTTTGTGTATCTCAATTAATACTTCTACTACAACAACAAGGACATAGACACAAGATATCAATCACTAGAAATGTGTTTGAAACAGATAAAATAAATATAGATCAAGACTAAATCTACATTACTTGGTGTTGTTAAGCTTAAAAACAATCCTTGTTTAGAAGATGGTGATGCTGGGAAATGTTTGTAAGTGTTTGAAGATGCCAGAGGAATAGAATCCGGTCTGCCCCGCTAATTTGAGAAAACTCAGTCAGGTTTTTGAAATAATTGAACCAATATATATATATATATATATATATATATATATATATATATATATATATATATATATATATATATTACCATCTGTACAATACCAGGGAGCAAATCGGCCAACATATTAGGGAAACAAAGACCCGAAATGGCATAAGGAGAAGAGTCAACCTTGCTCACCATACAACCCATATAATCTATCATAACTAAGGGGGACAACCCAACATCAGGAGCAAAACCACCATGCAGCAGCAGACATCCAACATATAGCAGCAGATATTCCTATAAGCAATAATAGCAAAAGGACAAGATGAAAATTTATCATTAATCACACCATTAGCTTGTGTGCCATGTTCTGTATGACCCCATAAAAGCTTGAGGATCACCATTAGTAACTACCGAACCCAATATGTTATACAATGCTCGGAGAAGAAGCCGACTAGATTCCAAAGGAGCAGATGAGTCTTTCAAAAAGGAAACTTGATTTAAAGGAAGGATAGGAGACTTACCTTCCTCCTGAGGGAGGTCCGGCGCGCGCGGCGGGTGGGGGTTGTTAATTGTCGTCCATAGCAACCGGGGGCCGGCGCCAGGGCCCAAAATGGGGGGACCTGTCCGTCAAGACAGAACTGATCGTTGCCTCGGAAAAACCAGGAACGTCGGCTTCACCTTCGCGAGAGGTAGACAGGGACAGGGCTTCCAACACCGCCGGAGAAGGTGGACCGAGAGCCACCCGACGTAGACCCCCTCGAAGGGACCCGATCTAACCTGCTACAGCAACAACATCGTGAGAGAAAGGGTAGACGCTGACTAGAGCCGCGATCTGGGCTGGGCTACCGAGAGATTGGAGACTGTATTTTGTTTAATTAGCTTTTGTTTAGGGTATGGAGACGAAAATAAAGGAAGAGCGGGGAAAAAAAAGCGCCAAGTAAAATATGGTTTATAAAACATTTGATTTTAATTCTGTCTTGAAAAATACAATCATTAAAAACGGTTAAATAATGAGTGTTTTAAAATATTATTAAAATAATACAGTAAAACAAAATTGTTTTCTTTCATTACTAATGAAGATAATTTTTAAAACCGTCCTTAATTTTTTTTATTTTTTTTTTGTTTTTTTGTAGTAAGCTGGGGGAAAAAGCAATACTAAAATACAGAGTAAAGAGTAATGTAGCTACAATCCATGAATTGCATCATTTTCACGACATAAGAAGACCATGTTTAAAAAGTTAATTATATTTTTCTATTATCTTACATTGTGTTATAGCCTTGACAAATCAAAACAAAAAACACAAAAAACAAGAATGAAACGGCGAGCCCAATATCTTTCCACAAAATTCAATTACGATAACCAGTGTCTTCAATCTTTACCGTCGACCCAAACTCCTTTGCACAATGCACAGACAGGTCATGAAATTTGATGGCCTAATTCCTACATTGCTTTAACATATTACAGATGACGACACCAAGGTGTTTGTGATGTTCAATAGAGCTTCTGCATCGGCAACATGCTGATGGAGGTTTTTATTAAATGTTCAATGGAGAAATGTATTTTAATTAAATTTAAAAAAAAAAAAGGGGGGGGGGGGGGGGGGGGGGGGGGGGGGGGGGGGGGGGGGGGGGGGTACCCAGCTGATGGAGGTTTTCAACTGTGCTTGGGGGGGGGGGGGTGTTTTTTTTTTTTTTTTGGGGGGGGGGGGTTTTTTTGGGTGGGGTTGGTTTTGTTTGTTTTAAGAAGGTAAAGAAGGAGAACGGAACTATTTTATTGTAAAGAATTCCCAGTGAATTTTTGTTTTGGGGTCAATGGAATTCTATCAAATAGTGCCAAGGAGCTTCGTTAGCAAATTACTGAAGCAGAACGGCTTCCATTACCAGAGGATGTTTGGATTTTTCTTAATAAACAAAAACACGATTATAAAGCAAACAGTTCAAAATTGATAATAATAAACTTCCCCAAACAATTTTAATGTTGTAAACATGTATTTATAAAGGAAAATAGGAGCTCCCTTGAACATCTCTCTGATTATATGGGACACCACTAACTTTTCATTCATTGAACTACTAATCAATGTCAGTGCTCAAATAATTTCAGACAATGCCACACGCATCAGTGATTAAAGCAGTCAAATTAACAATTGTTTAGAAGCCAGCATTACAAATAGGAGGCTAATACAGCAACATATGCATCATTTGTACACATGGTCTGAAAAACAAGCTAAAAAGCTAAGAATATCATTGGCAGCAGGACAAACTTGTGGAAAAGCATGAACAGAATTGGTTGGTGAAACACAAGGATAAGAGGAAAACCGAGCACCTTTAAACCTCTAAATGCTTGGTAGTTATTCTGAGAATTTCCTTGGAGGGGATCTCAAGTGTCGCTCCTGCGCGGTCTTGTCCGGGCTTTATTTCTGAACCCAAAAACAAAAATTGACAGATTAACAGTCTGGGAGGAATGAGAGAGAGAGAGTGTGTGTGTGTGTACCGTGGGTGCCTCGAGATTTGCACGTGGCCTGGACGATCATGGTGGAGATGAATTGGAGGCCTGGCGGGCTTCGTCGATGAAGCGGTGGAGTTGGGATTCGGAGGCGATGCTGCGGTTCTCCTCGAATTTGCGGCAACGTCGACTGCTTCAACATAAAGTTGTCTGCGGTCCTGGATCTTGGCCTTTGAAATTGGACACCGGGGGCGGAGGGGCTCACGTTGGTGCGTATAATTTCACATTATGGGTGAAAGTATCCCATACCGAGAGAGATCAAACGCAATCGTTGGTTTATAATAGTATTTCGGAGCATTTAATGACAAAGACTACACTTTGAACTTGTCCGGTTTTTAAGGATTATTGAGTTATTTAATCAATTTATAATAGATGAAAAATTATTGATTACTTAATTACTATTTAATCATTATAGTTAAGAAATGACTTCTCAAATTGAGATCGTTTTCTTTGACATTAACCTTACATGTAATTTCCTGGGAAAATATTTTTTTCCAAAAAATTATTTTTCCTCAAACAAAGCCTTAATATTAACATATAAAACTACACATTATATCTGTAATTTTCTTCTCGTCATGTCAATCAAACTATTATCAAATTTTTTTACACACTTTACATTATTTCTACCTCTAAATCAAGGATCGGGGAATAAAAAAAATAAAAAAAATAATAAATAATGATTTTAAACATTAGCAAATGTTTTGAACAATTAGCCTAAGTATCACTGAATAATCGTTGAACAAAAATTAATAATGAAATAATTATTGAACAAAAATAAACAATAAGTAAATAATAAATAATGGTTTTGACTTTTGAGCATTAGCAAACGTTTTGAACATGAAATAATTAAAAATAATAAAAAGAGCATTTTATAATTGTACTATTGGCCTAAGGTATCATCACTGAACAATCATTGAACAAGAATTAATAATGGAATAATTATTGAACAAAAACATCAGGCAAAAAAGGTTTTGAGCATTTTAAAATTGTAAACCATAAAATAATGATTCCCAAACTCACACAAACAAGTCTATTATGTCTATCCCCTTTCACATTGGACAATTAGCCCTCACGGTTAGATGTTGCGCATATATAAATTACTATCAAACAACAATTTATATCCCAATAGGGTACAGACCTCGGGATTTTTTTTTAAAAGCAAAATTTAATTACGCTAACGTTAGAAAAAGCCACCGCCTGTCCATGAAGATTCTGACTTCCCATTAGGACCAGCAGAGGCAGCGTGCTTACCAGATGCATTACCGTGGAAATCATCAAAGCCATCATCCTTAGCATCGTCCCAGCCTGCCCAGCCGCCGTTCCCGTTACGGGAGCCCACTCCCTTGGAGGAGTCCTCCTTTCTTGTATCTTTGTGATCCCAATCATCCCATGTCTGCCCCGACGAATTGAAAGGTCCACTTTGAGAGGGCTGCCCTCCCCCAGAAGTTGAGTTCCATCCTTTGGTCTCTTTCCCAAATTCCTGATAGTAACCATTTCTCTCACTCTCGTTTTGTTGCCAGCCATCATGCTTCCAGTTAGAGCTGCCTTCCTTGGTGAACTCCTCAACTTTCTGGGAAGCCAGTGCCATGACTCCCTTCATGATCCCCCATGTTTTTTGTCCAATTTCTGTCGTCTTGGCACTGACGACGCTGACGGTTTCATTAACCTTATGATCATAACCACCGTCCCTCACCTAGGGCAGTGGGGAATATGTTACATTTGATGTGCGGTAATCCAATAGCTAAAAGTTCAATGTAACATATTGCAGAAAGCATAATAAAGAATGTGTAGGAGGATTAAAATGTAAAGATATATTTACATCTTAAAAATACTTCTATCTGAAGGCAAAAGGAACTATGTTCAAGCTAACATCCCGCAGAACAGAGAAAAAGTAATACAATAAAAGACTATGATCCAATATTGAATTGAAAAATCAAGGATGCAGATTAATACTGGTGAAATTTTAGGATTACATGTTGATGGATAAGCCGGAGTTGATCCCATAATTAACATTCTAAAGCATATTTTGGTGGAATTTAATAGATGAAATACAAATTTTAATTTAAGTGCTCCAGTCCAACACATAAAATACTCCATGTTTGCAGTATAAAACTCTGAACAAACAAATTCTGCAGAATTTTACAGCATATATACAATGGACAACAAAAATTTGCACGCACGTAGCATTCATACAAAGTAAAAACAGAACAGAATATATATAAAGCAATCTATTGTTAAATAATAAGTACATAAAGAGTTCAATGCAATTCAAGCCATTAGTAACGGCGGTAAAATACAAAAGCCAAAATAAGTTACTGAAAAGGCAAAAAAATAATAATAAAGTGACCTATACCTCGTTCAGGGGCTCACTTTACTATTGGATTTGTTGGTTTCCCCCTAATTAATAAGCCTTAACAGGCAACAGTCATTTCCCCAATACCCCATGATTAAAAATAATATTTGGCTCCTAGAGTTTCCCTAGCATTAACTAAATTTCTACCAAAATCTGATCCCATGTGCAACCCACAGTTGAATTGCTTAGCTAAAATGAGATAAATATAAGTTGAGTGCCCATTATATCATCGCATTGAAGGTAAACCAAGCCACGTAGACTCCTTGCTCCCATTACCTAAAGGTGATGAATAGTAGAAGACAGCTAGGAGTCTGAAATGATTTTTTATAATAATAAGAAGAAACAAAAAAAAAGTGATAAAATTTTCAATATTGACGATCTCAGAACAAGCCGAATGATTGTCCACAATAATGCTAATTTTTAAAGAATGAGACCAAAAAAAAAAAGGAAAGAAAGAAAGACAAACACAACATAAGGATGACTTGCTATTAATTTAGAAGACTGCATTCTCCTAAAATTCTTGATCAATCTCAGTTCTCAACAATAAACAAGAACATGAGATACTAAAAATTAATGAACCTGTAAAATAATTAATGAACTTGATCAAAAGTTTATTTTTAAACATTTAACCAAGCACATAAATGCCACCGGAATTTGATTAGTAGCTAATAATTCCACCACTTAAGTACTTAGGGTCAACAAATAATAGCAATGTCAACTATAAGATCAAAAATAGGTGATATAAGTGGTCAGATGCAACGAGAGTTTTGTGGGACCGTAATAAGATACTAAGCTTAAAAAGAAAGTTTTATAGCATACACAGAAGATCAGTTATATGGAAAAAAGTATTAGGTTAACAAAAAATAATATATACAAAAGATCAGTATAACTAAAATGCAAATGTTATGATGAGTGTGTAATAAAACTAAGATAGCAAAATTAAAAAACAAAATTATTTATAGTGTAATTAAGATTGCTCTAATTGAAAATAAGACGAGAAAGAATCGCTTACGTTGATTTGGCCATATAGGACGTAAGCCAATGGATGCACTTATGGGAGAGTGAAAAAAGATGACATCAAACGAGTAATTCGAGAAAAATCAAAAATGACTTAGAATGATATGATAACAAAAGATATGAAATTACTAGATTTGAAAAAAAAAGCGACTAATAGAACTAATGGAAAAAAAATCTATATATTAAATCAAATATAAACTTTCTATGTATTGTTCATATAGTCAACCCTATATTATTGAATTAAGGTTGATTAATTTGGGAAACAAATATGATTTTGGGAAACAAAATGCTCTATTATCAATAAATACCACTTTCTTTCTCCATGTATTGAATCGAATATAAACTTTATATATGTCTTGTTCATATGATCGATTCCATATTATTAAAATTAAGGTCGATGAGTATGATTTAACCAAGCACACAAAATATGGTTTTGGGAAATAAAATGATCTATTAACAATAAATACCACATTTTTTCTCTAAGAAAACATAGTTTCAAGGTTATATCCGTACTCAAAAGTCAAAACATAGATTTTATGGAGCTTATTCTTGAACTTGATAGTTTTCCCATGGATAACAACTACACCCCAAGTGCTTAAAAATTAAAACATATCATATTTTATTTTATTTTTACTTTTATATGAGAAAATTCATAGAAGTCGAACAAAAAAGAGAGATTATTCACAAACCCTAAACAAGCTAGGGGCCAAATTCATTTGTGTTTAGGATTCTTGTGGGGGAGCACCAACAATGTTTTTAAATTTCACTTGGTCAAGGGGGCTGAACTTCAAAGCTCATTGGAAGTTGGGGGTGAACCTCATCAAGTGTTTAATGAAGCTCTCTTGGCTAAATGAAAAATCTAGAGTATCCAACTCTTACTTATAATGGCCAAAACAACCATTATAAGTATCCAATTCAATAAAGCATCAACTTCTGGCCACTTGACAGAGTTCTAAACCTCTCACAATATGTGCGAACAAGTACAGTGTCAATGTTTTCAGAAATAGGGGCAATGTTTCTGAAGCTCAATCAATTTTCTTTGAAATCAAGTTATTGCACCTCTGCCTCAGACAATTAATAAACTATAACCCCAAGATATACTCTAATTGTTCATTCAATCCAATTTGTTTAACACGAGTTTATCACAAATTTGCACATGTTTATCATTCCAGCAGAAAGAATGGGAAAGAGCCGAGAGAATTAAGGTACCATGTCCATAAATATGAGAGAATGAATTACACTTAATAATTACCAACACAGGGTGAATTTTACCCTTTGAAAAAATGTGTGATTCTCGTGAATTTTCAGAATTCAAATTCCATACACGAAGTAAACGTTTTCTTGGGTACAGAAGTCTGCTTTGCATTTGTGAATTCCCATAAAGTTTTAAATGTACTTTCAGGCGTAATGGAAGAAAAATAAATAAATGAGTCCTCTTCAACCCACTTATCATAATTCTCATTGACAATGTATTATAAAAAAATATTAAAAATGTATCAATTGGGTTCTTCAATCTCCAATTTCCATCATGCAATATGAATCATAGAGAGCTGTGTGGCTGTCCATTAAGGATAATGAAAGGCTTTCTTTAAAAGAAAAGGTAATGGGTTACTCCATGAAATAAATTTGCAGCTGCATTGACTTATTATGATGAATAATTCTTATCACATACTTCTGCTGTTAAAATTAACCACATGATCATATGCAAAGCATACAGATTACTCAGATTCTTGGCAATTGGCATTGAAATCGAACTAGACAATTTTAACACACTTATTCTAGCAAATAACAATAATATAATTCTAATGGAGACCATATGAACCCCAATCACAATGCAGGGAATTAGACAAACATGTATATGAAACAAATTGACACCAACGAGTTTCCAGGAATATTTAGAACAACAATATACAAAATACAACAATATTTAGAAAGACGCTGCACTGCATGTTGATGGATCAACCTCACACATCTTTTCTAAAGCTAATTAAAAATATTGGTCAAGAGGAGATGGCAGGTAGTGAAACGAGAACTGTAAATCTATTATTTCATCATCACAAAATGATTACGATTGTGTTTGGTATGTTTAACGAAATTAAATATTCTGGAAATGCAAGCACAAATATCAAAACAGGATAAAACAAGCAATACCTTTGAGGTGAACTCTTTTGTGCCTGCTTGGACTGCATTGGCTGCAGATGAAGCAACTAGAGATAATCTACCAAATCCCTATATAATAACATTAAAAAGATTATGTATCAAACAAAATTACAAAAAAAAAAAGGTAACTAAGAACAAATTTAGTTTGAGAATTGAGTTTCCAAATAATTTTTCAAAGAATCTACGTAAAAGTTAATTTATGACGTTCCAGCCATATGGAAAAACAAGTGTGTATCCCTAATCCGCTAGGCGCTGTTTGGCAGCCTGGTTTTCTGATGTATTTTTGTTTTTAAAAACAAAAAGTAGGTCCCAATGACAAAAATCATGTTTAACAAGTGTTTTTAAAAAATATATTCAGGTTTTGTTTTGAATAAAATGTGTTATATCTGTTTTCAAATCCAAACTTATTTTTTTAAAACCCAATTTATTTATTATTATTTATTTATTTCCTCACCATATTTTTTTCCCGATTTTTGCCAGACCTAGTTTTTAAAAAATAAATTTTTTTATAACGTATTTTCTCTCCTACCAAAGATAATTTTTTTTATAAATCATTATTCAAACTCCAAAAAATCATGAAATCAAAACATAAAAATATACCAAATACCTACTTAATAAACAACCCTTAATAAGATAGATCTCAAATATATTTTAACATATATATTTAAGAATACATTATAAATGGACTAAAACTTTCTGAGTCATTTTTGGTCATTTCACCGTTTATACATAATTTATTTATACATCTGATACAAAAAATTTACCTCTGCATCCAAAGACAAACTACCATAATCAAGCAGTTTAACCCGTACACTAAATCACTAATCAATCGTTAATTAATAATTAGCAGGCAAGGGGTCTCAAACACAATACCTGAGAAACAACAGACACGGTGTCCTTCAGAACATCTCCTTGTGGATTGTAATTGTTACTCCTTTGTGAAGACGGAGCTGGACTCGACCCAAACCCCACATACTTCCCTCCTTGCGAAGGGGGTAAACCTTCGGGCCTAGACTCGTTCTCAGACACCTTCATCGCGAAGAAACTATCCTTATTCGCAGCCGAAGCCTCCAGTTGCGACTTCGTGTAAATGTCCGCTGACGAACGCGACCTCGCCGGAGCGCCGCCGGAGCCATGCCCACCACCGGACCTGAAATCGCTGGTTGATTGATTCCGTCTCATGTCCGAAGAGGATCTGTAGGTGTCCTCGTTATCCCAACTATCCCAACCACCGGCACGGCCTCCGGAACTGGCCAACGGTGGCTTGCTTTTCCTGGATCCCGGCGTCTCCTTCACGACCGGCGGATCGCGCCACGGTCGGCCCTCGGCGAGCGATTGAATGCGGTCGCGGTAGGTGGAGGCGGCGGCGGTGTTGTACTTGGCGACGATGTCGGTCTCCTTGGGGATACCGTACTGCGCGAGGAAGGCGTTGAGTTTCTCGTTGCCGCCGGCCTCCATCTTCTTGAGCTGGATCTCGGACCATGAGTCCATGGTAACGGATCGGACGAAGCTGATGTGAACGCCGAGGCCGCGGTGCTTGCCGGAGCACTCGAGGCACATAAAAATGCCGTACGACACAGACGCCCACTGCGGATTCTTCTGCGAGCAGTCGACGCAGATCTTGTTCGCAGGCTGCGATTGGAGGTCCCGGAGGCGACGAGAAGCCATCGGAGCGGATCCGAGAGGTCACAAACCCTCGAATCAGAGGCTTGAAATTGCAGATTACAGAAATTGAGATCGGAATCGAATGCAGATTACAGAAATTGAAATCGAAATGGATTGCAGACGACAGAAATTGAAATTGAAATCGGAATTGAATGAAGAATACAGAAATCGAAATCGAAATCGATGGAAGAGGCCTCGATTCTCAGATCAAAATGCTCCAGGCTCGGATCGGTTATGTATATTCGAGAACGATCTTCGATCGGAGATGCGATGATTAACGACGCCCTGGATGCACTTCGGCGTTGGTTTAACCGCTGCAGTAGAATGAATATACGACCGCGTGGTGGGCGCCGGGTGCAGGGGTAACGAACGAGCTTTGCCTTTCAGCTGTTAAAAATTTGGCGAACCCCAAGTGGAGTTTTGAGGGCGCGGTAGGTCTTTTGGGTCGGTTTGGGCTCCCGCTATTTGGACTGGATAGGTTCGAGCTCATCGCCACCAGAAATGAAATGTAGCGGCCCGCTTTTTGTTAAGGTAAATATTGATATAAATTAATTAATATAATAAACTAATGGATTGATTTGGGCGGTACAGAGAGACCCACACAGTCACTGGGCCGTGTTTTTCCTGATAACAATTCGGGGCCCTTACATTGAGCATCGATCAAATCGTCATTTCTCAGGTTCAAATGATTTTCAAATTTCAGTATCATTTCTAGGTGAAAATTTAATTTTTGGACAACGGAAAATATTAGTTATTTTAATGAAAATTGACTTTCAAAATTAAAAAAAAAAAGTAATAACCATATATATATTATCTTATTTGACGACATCCAACTAGTTGTAAAGTTTATATAAAAAAAAAAGGTGAAACACTTACTTCAAATATATTTTCGCCACCTAAACAACTATATACTTTTACAATTTTAAATAAGTATGTCTTTTCACACACATTCACACACACACACACACATATTTTTTTTTTTTTTTTTTTTTTTTTTTTTTTTTTTTTTTTTTCGGGTCAGATTCGGGTCTTGCCCGACCCATTTTGATTTGGTATTTTTAAATAAAATTAAACTAAAAAATCATGTTCTAACCTGAAGTGCCCAAACTAACAGGTTGGGATTGGTTCGGAATGGCCTATAAAATTTCGGATCTGGTTTGGGTCGGACGGTACCCGGGCCCAACCAGACTTTCTTTAATATGAATCGTTAGTTATAACATCTAATGATCAAGATTAAAGTTTTCACAATAAGAAACTAGCTTCGCGACGAAGAGTGTAAAGAATTGACTCTACTTGAAAAAGCTCTTCCGATTTCAGTGCAAGAAAAGTATGCCTATAATTGAGCATCTCAATAATTTCAACAAAAATCTTATTGATCTGTAAAATTTAAATGTTAATATTATTGATGAAGATAAGACACTGTTATTGGTAAATTCTTTTCCTGAAAGTTATGATCATTTAACAACCACTTTATTGTATGAAAAAGATGATGTTAAATTCATAAATGTTTCTAATGCTTTGATGAATAATGAGTATCATAAAAAAGATCAGAAAAATTATAGGGACTCGACAGTAGAAGCAATGACTATTACTCAAGGCAAAGAAGACAAAAGGAGATTTGGTGGGTAAAATAAATCTAACTTAGTTTTACCAACAGACATCAAATTGGATAAATGGATCCTCGACTCAGGTTGTTCCTATCATATGTGTTCAAATAGGAACACAAGCTTTCAAGAGCTTGATGAAGGAGTTGTGATAAAGGGTAATAACAATATATGCCAGACAAAAGGCATTGGAACTATTCACCTGAAGATGCAATGACATTACAACCAAATGACTAACAAAAATCAAATATGTTCCAAATATGAAAAAAAAAAGCCTCATTTCATTGGGGTCCTTAAACAATAACGGATACAAGGCGACCATAAAAGGTGGAGCTTTGAAAGTTGTACGAGGTGCATTCTTGGCAACGAAAAGGTACGCAAAAGGGAAACCTATATTTCCTAGAGAAGTATACAGTCATGGGAAAAGCTGCTGTGGCTAGAAGTGCTAATGATGAAGCACCTAATTTTTCCCAACTCTGGCACATGCGATTAACACATATTGGGGAGAAGGCATTACAGAATTTGGTGAAACAAGATCTACAAAAAGGAATTAAAAGTGTAAAACATGACTTCTGTGAGCATTGTGTCTTGTAAAAGCAGACACAAATCAAGTTTGGCACTACCATTTACTGTACAAAAGGGAATATTGGATTATGTCCACACTGATGTTTGGGAACCAATGAAGAATTCATTATTGGGAGGTAAACATTATTTTGTGACTTTTATTGATGATTTCCCACGATATGTCTGGGTATATATGATAAAACACAAGGATGAAGTGTTAGACATCTTTCTTTAGTGGAAGAAGATGATTGAAACCCATACTAATAAAAAAAACTCAAAAGACTTTGTTCAGATAATGGTGAAGAATACAAATCAAATCCTTACAAGAAAATCTATCAGAAAAAAGGAATAATTAAATACTTCATAGTTCCTAAACACCATAATAGAATGGTGTTGCAGAAAAGATGAACCGTACTCTAGTGGAGAAAGTTCAATGTATGCTTTCCCAATCTGGCCCGCACAAAGCATTCTAGGCAGAGGCTTTGATATATGCCTTGCACATTGTAAATTGGTTACTTGTTTATGCACTTAATGGGAAGACTCCCAAAAAGGTATGGACTAGACAACCTGTTTTAGATTATGAGCAACTTGTCACATCCTGAATAGCGTGGTGCTAGTGGGCATCTCCCAAGTGGCATAGGTGCGTGCTATTTAAGAAAGGGTAAGGTGGAAAGCATAGCTGGTGCGGACGAGAAAGGCTTCATGACAGTTCGTGTGGGAGATCAATAAAGTCCCTTTGGAATTCACACATACTGAGTTGGTTAAATGCAGGAAGTACGCCGCTAGTCGATGACCTGACGAAAAATAAGATACTTGACCATCCCTACATGAACTGGTCGAGAACTGGAGTCGTTCTACTGATGAGCCCAAGATAGGGCGAAACTAGTCTACGTGTGCCCCAATCGGTATGGCTTACTCGTAGCATCCACCAGAGTAACTGAATGTCACATGGGTGAAAGCCTTAACCGCGTGACAAAGTAGTATCAGAGCGGTTGTGGCTCGTATCCAGAAAGCTTGCTGAGTACTCTCGTGGCAAACATGTGTGGTCCCTGATCCCAAGTTGGGAGGGAGCCCCTAAGAGATGGGGGTCGACCAGGTGAAGGTCTCACATGCATCGCATCCACTAAGTCACCGGCCGACGTGCCAGGGTGAAGTACCCAAGGATGGGACAGAGTGGCATTGCGGGAGTCGTAAGATCTTGGTTCCTCCAAGTTCACTGGATGCAATGAGGGCATTGCGAAATCAAGTGGGAGAAAATATCACACCCAAAATAGCGTGGTGTTGGTGGGTGTCTCCCAAGTGGCGCATGTGCGTGCTACTTAAGGAAGGGCAAGGTACTTGGAACGCATAGCTGGTGTGGACGGGAAAGGCTCCACAACAGTTCATGCGGGAAATCGATGAAGCCCCTTCGGAGTTCAAACATATTGACCAAGTTAAATATAAGGAGTACGCCGCTAGTCGAAGACTTGACGAAGAAGATGAGACTTAATCATCCCTACACAAACAGGTCGAAAGTTGAAGTCGTTCCCCTGATAAGCCCAAGGCAAGGCGAAACCAATGTATGTGTGCCCCAATCGGTATGACTTACTCGGAGCATCCACTAGGGTGACTGAGTGCCACATGGGTGAAAACCCTAGCCCCGTGACAGACCGCATATATTTGGATGTCTAACATACTTTCATGTTACAGAATACAAACTGGATCCTAGAGCCAATAAAGCTATTTTATTAGGCTTTAGTAAAGGAGTTAAAGGATTCAAATTATGGAGTCTTTGAGTCAAAGAAGTTCGTCATAAGCATATACGTTATTTGTGATGAATCTGCAATGCTTCAAAGGACTATCACAGAAATGGAAAAAAAGAATCAAAACTTTATTCAACAGGTAAAGTTTGAAACTTTAAAGGAGCCAAAGAATATTTCTCAAATAGAGGATTATTTTGATGACTAAGAGGATATCCCAGTTGAGGTGGAGGTTCCATTACCAACACTAAAACAACAGTCAGATCTATTGCCACTCGTAGACAAAGGATAGATATTTGAAAACCTACTAGATACACAAACATGATTGCATATGCCCTTCCAGTAATAGAGGGTGATATGCTCACAAATATTGTTTCAGGGATCAAATTCCAACACTACTTGATCTTGATCAACATTTCTTGGAATCATGCACCTTTGAGTGCCTAACGCCTTTTGGCGTATTAGATGAATGATGATCATTATAATCAGATTAAGAATCCTTGACAGGGTGGAGATTTGTGGAATTTTTTGTTTGATTCTTTAGTCTTTGGACGTTAGTGGTAAAGACTTTTACAGTGTGGTTTTGTCAAAATCAACAACCACAAATTATGACTTTTGTGTATTTCTACCTCTCCCTATGTTAAATATCATGACATCATGATTGTAATATGTATGGAAAAATAAAAACAAAAAATTTGTGTAAAATCAAATAGAGGCGTGAGATCTGTAAAACTCATATCTAATATACTGAAATCGATACCTTCTGTGAATGTAAACATTTATTGGTCGAACCACATTAAAATCTTATATGTTGTTATATGTGTATGTGTGATTCAATCCTAAGAGTAATGACCGTGATTGGGGTTACACACATTTTAGTGCTTTCCATGGATATAGAAAAACTCTTATTTTGTGCATGGCGCGCATATTTGCTCCCAGGGATACCAAAGCAAATAGATGAGTATTTTTTTCCTGCTTTCACATGCCTCTTTCATCTAGAAACAGATGAAACACTACTGGTTTGTTAGTCTTAGCTTTGAGCGCCATCAGTTCGTGGATATAAAAATAATTTTAGATTTTTCATTCCTCCTTGTGTTGTGCATGAATCTATCAACCACTTTGCAACCTAAATGATCCTCGAGTGTGATATATATATATAAAATATGGACACTGCAAGTTGCCTTTTTTTTTTTCGCAACTTTGTATATAAAACCGTACGAGAGTACATAAATCATATTGGGGGTCATGCTGCAATTTATTGGAGTACTGTTCTATGAATTTAAATCAGAGAGGCAATCCTGGAGATTTTTATTTCAATGGCGCGTAGCCCAATATAGCACAATTCCATAATTCTCGGCCCGTTCATATGCTAATGTCGTCGCTAGCTAGATCAACGAATTGGTTGAATCGAACGAGTCAGAACATGTATGATATCAAACTGGTGGCCACGCACCTTCTACGGGCTTTAAAAAAAAGTAAAAACTCTGCGGCTATATATATGTAACAATTAATCAACTATATTAAGGTTAAGTACCTTGAATTGTGTCGAATGATGATTTATTGTTCTTTTTTTTCTTTCTAAATAATTTCTAAAAATATATTAAATATTTTAAAAAAAATACACAAAATATTTTATTTTCAAACTTTTGACACAAAAATCTAATAGTAATTATCAACAAAATGATAAGAGTAACCGACCATTTAGTCACAGATGATGACGGAATAAATGCACTCTCGACCCGAGACCAATCAAGTGAGGGGGGATTATATATTGTATTGACCATCCGAAACAATGTGACATTCGATGGAAAATTAAAATCCATTAAAAATTAGAATAATGCTATATACAGTTATATTATCCAGGAAATTTGTATAGTAACATTTTTATTGGGTTGATATTATTATTTTATAAGAAAATATTTTTGCACGAATTTTCTATACAAATTATTTGTAAATAGACTTTATCAACAGCTAAAATTTAAAAAAAAAATTTAAAATAAGACTGTATTATAAGTTTTTTGTATTTTTATTAAAATAATATTTTAATTTAAATATAAAAGTTAGTTCAACCGCCCAATTCCGAACATATTAATTAATTAAGCATTTAATATTATCAATGTTTTATACTACCATATATATATATATATATATATATATATATAGCTTCATAATCCAAACATTCGTTGATTTAGCTTCAACCTACCCAATGAATACAGCGAAAAGATGGCCGGCCACTTGGGACTATGTTTTAAGGGTTGGTGGGTCGCGGGCTATCGTATTCATGGAATTTTCTTCGCGCGGTACTGCTAACTTAATTTGGTTGCGTGGGATTAATGCATTCAAATTAAACCAATCAGGCCATGCCATCGCACAACCAGCTAACGCACCACTTTTACGTCCAATTAATGCATGCATGACCCTGACCCTGACCCTGACTCCTCCGGCTCTCCACCCGTTGCCAAGTCACTATTTAAGCCTATATATGATTTTTTATTACGTGATTGACATGTCATGCACCCTCTCTTTTTAGATTAATGATACTTGATGATTTTATTTTAGTACTGGGTTTATCAAATGTCATTTTGATTAATAAATATAGTACTATTTAATTTTTAAAGATTTCAAATAGATTTATTCTTTTACGAGACAATGTACCATTGAAATGCAAAAATAAAATGTCATTTTAAACTCATCTTTTAAAAAGATTAGTATTTCTTACCAATTTAACTATAAAGTGTTTCCACCCTATATGTCTTAACTCTTTTTAAAAGCTTTTCCTAGTCTTTTTTTTTTTTAAGAAAAAACAAATTTACAATAATAGCATTTTTTTCTTTAAAACAAAATCTTTAAATTCTTTTTCTTGCTTTTTAAAAACAAAACATTTTACTAAAAAAACATTAATACTAAACATTTATTTTTTTTACTTTCTCCTTTTTAACAAAAGAATTTTAGTCCCCTTTGCTATTCTCTTTATTTATATTTTACTTATTTTTAAGAAAATTAAAAATTTGTTAGAATAAGGTTATCTGTTTGGTCTTTAATTTGTGTTTAGCCCATATATATAGTTTGTTCCAAGGAAGTGTATATATATTCAATCCATGAAAACCCTAACACTAATATCATGTTTGGTATGTGAGAAAGGAAAGGAATCGAATTTCATTCTTTTCCTGTGTTTGGAATAACAAAAGGAAAGGAAATAGACATTATCCTAAGAATCTTATACCCCAAATAAGAATAAATCCATTCCTCTCATCTAGTAGGTTTAGAGCATCTCCAATGTATTAGGTAAAGTCATAGCTAAAACAAAATTTGGCTTTTGTTTTTGCTAAAAATCTTCTCCAATGCATTAGTTAAATGCATAGTTAAAGCAAAACAAAAAGCAAAATTTGTCTTTTGTTTTTGTTTTAACTGCCCATGCCAACTCAGCTTATACTCTCTCTTGTTAGTATTGCCCTCTCTAGCGTCTCCTTCCTCCACGCAACCCTATCCCCAACTGCCTCTCCCCACAGGCCCCATCCCCGTCGCCTCTCCCCACAGACCCCTTCCTCCACACAATCCCCATCCCCATCGGCTCCCCTCCATGTCGCCTGATCCCCTCCCCTCCCCGCGCTTCACCCCCTTCCCATCGCCCCTCTGCGTCACTTGATCCTCTTCTCCCGTGTTTCACCCCTCCCCGTCGCACGCCCCCACCCCCCTTGCGTTCCCCGTCCCCCGTCGCGCGCCCCTCCGCCCCAAGCATCCCCATCTGTCTGCGTTCCCCTATCTGCGTATTAGGGATTTAGAAAAAGGTAATAAAAGGGTAGATTGGAAAAATTAATTTTTAAGCAAAAAAATACATGATACACCATTGGAGTGCTATTAGTTAAAATTTCACTGTAGCAAATTAAATATTACTTTAGCTCATTTCAGTTAGTTAGAATGATTGGAGATGTTCTTATAAAGGTTCTCTCATACAAGGGAACCTATTTTATTTTTTTGCCCTCCACTTTTTATTTTTTTTATTCGTATATGCTCTCCCCTCAACTCATGTTCTCTTCTTTGTCGCCCCCAATTCCAGCGTTCTGCCATCCCACCCCACCATGCATGTTCTCTCACCTCCTCCCCCCCCCCCCTCCTCCACACGGCCGTGCAACCCCACACCACTGTTGTGCCATCTCTCCATGGCCGCGTGCACCCCCACCGCCATCACTATGCCATCTCTCTACGATGGCCCGCATCCCAGCCCCCTCTGCCTCGTCGTCTCTCCATGGTTGCGCGCATCCCCAACCCCTCCACCTTGCCTTCTCTTCGCAACTACGCATCAATTCTCACGGCCGTGTGCGCTAGCTAGATCTGCTCCAAAATAAACACATCTCTCCACCGTCGTGCATCAATCAATTGACAATGAGGAAGTACGCATGCCGCATCATGTTGAAAAAAAATGAAACAAAACACCATCAATTGAGAAAGTAGGAGATGAGGATATTTTGATAATTTGATTAATTTATTACCTTTTATTCATGTGTATTCCAAACGCATTTAAGATAATTAAAATTTGCATTCCGTTTTCCATGCTAATTTTATTCTCATAGTAATTTCACTCCCCCTAATATGATTCCTGCTTATCACATGACCTAATATGTATTTGTAATTTTAACTCGTCAAGATCAATAATATTTCCCTTTGCCCTATAAAAGTTGATAAGACATTATTAGTGAATTACGTAAATTTGTGTGATTGTTCATATCTTTTATTAATTTGTTCATACTTTTTCACATCTGTTTTTTAAAAAAAATGATATCAAGTTGGATCTGTCTAAATTTTGAAATCTAGTTAAAAAGATATATTCTATAAACCTAAAGACTGATAAGTTTATAAAAACAGTTTTTAATTTGTGGCAAATCAAGATACGAGGGCCTTGTTAAAGCAGGAAGGGCTATGGGCGCCACTAGCAATTAAATAAGTTGGATCTAAAAATCGCTGACAAAAAAAGTCAGCAATGGGACTGATTTCGTCTAAAATAAATTTGACGGATGACAAAAAGTGCTTAGGTGTCATGAAAATGTTCTTAAACATTCCTTGCAAATGATATAGGCGAATAAAAAAAAAGGATTGTTGCCCCATTTATTTTTATAATGCCAAAAAAAATTATATGAATCATGCTAAAATCATTTATTATTACTAGAACTTGAAACATTTATTTCAATTTTCAAATATGAATTATGTAAACCAAGAGTATAACCTCAAATAAAGAATAGGCATATATCAAATAAAAAAAGAATGGTGAGAACTAACCTTGAGTGAATATGCACATTAAAGAATAGACATATATGGTAAATATTTTTCAGCTCAAAAGATTACCATATACTTTTAAAAAATTCAACACGGCAGTAGTTCAAAAATATCCTATTCCCTCACAAATTTTTCCGGAATATATGAAGAAAGATTAGCTAGCGGATGGCAAGTAGGGATGACAATGGAACGGGGCGGGATCAGATAGTAGGTGATCCAAACCTGTCCTGGATGAGTTCAGGTTGGAGCGAAACGAGACTAATGAGTGCAGCGAATCGGGGTGATCACGAGCCGGGCGGATTGGAACGGATATTTAATGATAAAATTATTAAAAATTCTATTAAAATGTCGAGTTCGAACGAGATGGCCAGTACTCATGATCATCCCGTTATCTCATCAGGACAGTGTAGGACAGAAAAAAGAGCCCAAATCTAAGTCGAGCCAGAATTGTCACTACAAGTATAATCGGGCTAAGAGCCGGTTCTATGAGCTGGGCGTGCGAGTGATGAATACACACCCCATTTTTCAACCTCGGCGGGTTTAACCGGTGATACACATCCCTAGTGATGTTTTTTTTCTTTTGTTCATTTAATAATATTTCCCTTTAAATTTGCTGTTTTTTTTTAAACACACACAGAGCTTTCATTAATTATTTTATAAAGTTTCTATTTTGCTTTAATTATTTATTGAGTCTGAATCCCACTATTCGAATCTGACATATTAATATACTAATCGTAAATAATATTTTGATATTACATATAGTAGATAATATTTAAATTTTTTTCTATTTATACACATATGTGAAGTCATCAATAAATGAATTTTTTCTATTTAACACCGCCACCGCCAAGATAAAAACGTACGGATGAGTTTCATAAACGGCCAACGGGTAGAGATCAATAGCCACTTCATTGTCATCCATAGCCATATATATCCCTAGCTATCCCTACACAGCTTGTGACACGTGAGCAGGGCTTTACATGCGTGAGTGGAGCTTTGCTGATCATCATTCACTAGGGCGTGAGAGTGAGCCCAAAACGGGCTACATGTATAGTCAGGCAGGGGGAAATTAAGAATATATATCCCCATTTGGGCGCACATGAACTTGCATTAACATTGCTTCAACTGTACGTCAAACATGTAAATGATGTGTCTTCAATTTCTCGGATAAAAGGAGCCACCAAACGTTACCCGCACCTTACAAACATCTAATGTGGGAATGACACTGCGCGCGACGCCACAAAATTTAGAATAGAAAAAGTAAAGAAAAACAAAAAAGGGCATAGATATGACAAATGCATGCACCTTGAAACATGGGCAGTGGTTAATTACAATATAAGATAGAAGGGTCTGGGAGGGACGGTTGGGGAGTTGTTGCGGGCATTAACTAAACAACCGGCCCACCCAACCCACGCCCTGTTTTATAGACACACGGCGCCCCCATTTTATCACCTACATCGTGTCAAACCTCTGCATGTCAAGTCCTAAACTGTCCCTCATTTCGTTTCCTTTGCTTCTTCTTGGTTCCCCGGCCCTCTCTCTCTCTCCTTTTTTTTTTGGTTGAGAAGATGGTGGGAATCTTCACGTTGTTAACGGGGCTGCCGGGTCCAACCGGCTTTGGATCGGCCTCCACGGCCGAGCAAGTCACCGATGGCGTCGATGCCACCAACCTCACAGCCATTGTCACTGGTTCGGACTTCGGACCGCATTTATGTTTTCATCGCATTTATGTTTGCATCACATTATGTTTGGGGGCTTGCTGTACCCCGCTTAAGTTAATGAACGTACAGACGAAGCCTGCATTGGCTGCCACTTTTCAGTGGGTGGGGCCGTGCCCTTGCCAGTCTAAGGGGTGTGATAATATTAGCAGCATGATTGCTCTTATGCATTCATGTTTGTCTGGTTTCAGACTGTTATTAGGATCACATATATGTTTTTCTTTTCCTTTTTTTGGTTTTGTACTATCAAACAAACGCCCATTTGAAAGTGTTGGGTGGATCTTTCTTTTTCCCTCTTACTGGATTTAGGATCCATTTGAAAGTCTTAGGTATGTATAAATAATATATATATATACAATATAGTCACAGCCCACAATGAGTGGTCCCTCCACTCCACGCACTACTGCAGTGTAGGGCATCCTGGCCAGTGTTTTGCAGGCTATGGGTGTTCCAGATTGGGATGTGTCGATGGATGCTCTATCTTATATATTTTTCAAATTTATTTATTTAGTTATTTATTTATTTATTCGAGTCAAAATTTCTTGTTGCATACTTGCATTGGTCGTCATGTTTTCTCCTTCGGGTTGAATTAATATAATATTTGGTTGTGAAACAGTCTTGCAGTGCTTCAGGTCCTTTTCATCGATGATTATTAATTAACAATAGCAAAATTTAAAACAAAGTAATAATTTCTTTTTCTTTTTCTCGAAGCAGGGTTACTTTTCAATGAAGTTCTCTAAATTCGCTTTCCCACTTCTCAGAAATTGGATTTATTGTTTCTTACCTGCCCATTTGATTGCCTTTGTTTATGGGCCTTCTCTATGCGCCCGCGCGCGCGTGTTTTGTTTAAAACTTTACAGGGAAGGGGAAAAAAATATATACTCAGCGCTCAGTTTTGATTTACAAAGTTTCAGATATGAGAATGAAAAGTAAACAGAGCAAGGTTGAATTGACTAATCACTATTTGTTGCCCATACAACCAAATCTATGGGAGGAAAAGCACTTCAATTCTATATATTGAGCCGAAGGGATCTTCTGGTTGTTTTGTTACAAATCTTGGCACTGATAATTTTTTGGTGTAGAAGTCTATCTGGTACCCAAACAACCATGTGAAAGTAAAAATCAAACAGTTGAGATTAACTTCAAAGAGAGAGAGAGACTAGTGTTGGTGTATCTTTTGTGTGCGTTTTTCTTTCATGTTGGCTGTTTCAGTTCTGTGTTCTGATCACCCAATTTATGGATCATTATCGTGATGGAAACGTGATTAAGACTTTGTGGTGGTAGGAGGATCAAGTGGGATTGGCTTGGAAACATCAAGAGTGCTGGCTCTGAGGAATGCCCATGTCATCATTGCTGCACGGAACACAGAAGCTGCAAACGAAGCAGCAAAAATCATTCTTAAAGAAAATAAAGCTGCCCGCGTGCGTGTCATGAAACTTGATCTTTCCTCAATGAAGTCTGTCAGGGCATTTGCCGATAACTTCATCTCTCTTGATCTTCCCCTTAACATATTGATGTGATCTCTCTCTCTCTCTCTCTCTCTCTCTCTCTCTCTCTCTCTCTCTCTCTTATTTTTCCAAAACACCCAACATTAGCTTTGTCTAACGTTTTGCATGCAGAAACAATGCTGGTGTTATGTTCTGCCCTTACCAGCTTTCGGAAGATGGAATAGAATTGCAGTTTGCAACAAATCATCTGGGTAGGAATGAAAAAGCACACCTCTCCCTCCCATAGCTCGGGTTATATCTTAAATCTTCTCAGTACAGTTTTTCATACTGACCATGATGTAAGCCAGGTCATTTCCTCTTAACCAACCTTCTCCTTGACAAAATGAAGAAATCGGCAAAGGATACAGGCATCGAGGGCAGGATCGTGAATTTGTCATCGATTGCTCACTTGAACCCTTATGCTGAAGGAATACGCTTTGAGATGATCAATGACAGGGATAGGTATGCTTCTTTGGAGAATCTATGATTGGCTTTTGATGACACATATCTTATGAAGATCCAATTTCACATAAAAAAAAACAATATTTCATCGTACTGATCATAGCTTTTGTGTCCATCAGCTATTCCGAGAGGAAGGCTTATGGACAGTCTAAATTGGCCAACATATTACATGCAGCAGAGCACTCTCGTCGTTTAAAGGTACTATAATCTGGTACTTATATTGCTTTTAGATATTACATATAATCTGATTGATTTTAGATTACATAAAATCTGATTGATTTTTTCTTGGGTTGGCAGGCAGAAGGTGCAAACATTACTGTTAACTCGGTCCATCCTGGGTTAATAATGACAAATCTCATGAGGCACTCTCCTTATCTCATGAGTATGCTCCCAACTCCTGAGTAGTCTATAAAAGTTTTTTAAAAAGGCCTTTTAAGAAAAAGCATATAAAAAAGTTGTTTTGTTGTGTTCTTTCCATTGTAATTATTCTTTCCTGCAGGAGTGTTGCAGCTATTCACATGGCCCCTTTGGAAGAATGTACCCCAGGTAAATTGTAGTACTGTTTCTTTCTTTGTAAAACCCATTATTCCTGGAAGTTATATTTCCAATTCGATCTACAAACTTTGAGTCAGAGATCGTTAGAATTTCCACATTTTCAAATTTTGAATTATTAGATGTTACTTCTATCTAATCCTTTAGCTTTCCTCTTTCTAATTCTTATTCTTCAGGGAGCAGCAACTACATGCTTTGTTGCACTGCACCCAAGTTTGAATGGAGTCACCGGAAAGTATTACCTGGATTGCAACCAGATAGCACCCAGCAAGTTGGCGAGAGATGAAAACTTAGCAAAGAAACTATGGGATTTTAGCGGCAAGCTGGTTGACTCAGCTCAAAACACTCAAAAAATCCTACAGGCGTAGCCCTCTTTATAAACTCCAGAGTGGAAAATGGCCTCTCACATTTGTGGCTCAAACAAGTATATACCGCTGGTTTAAGAAAATGATGTGAGGATTTACTTCGTAGTGATGGTGCTTTAATTTGGTGAGCTCTTCTACGTTTCTTCCACTGCTTGTAATACATTTGGAGACCCTACATCAAGGGGATTCTATGGTGTCATAAATTTGTTGGTTGTCAATGGCATATATTTGCTTTAATTTGGTAAGCTTTTCTATGTTTCTTCCACTGCCAGTACTACATTTGGAGAACCTAAATCACGGGGGATTCTATGTTGTCATAAAATTGTCCCTTGTTAATGAATGGCATATATTTTTGTGTTATTTTATTTTTATTTTTAATTAATATCTTTGGGGTGCCAGAAGGAATATTGGTGTTGAGGGAAAGGAGAGGAATCTTGAGCAGAGGTCCGTGGACCCTAACTTGAATATGCCAAATGTTTCTTACAATTTCATCAACCTAAAAACTTAAGTTGATCATTTTGGATGCAATGAGAAAATTATTTTATTTTTGTGACTTGAATGATATGGAAAATAAGACGAAAGCATAAATAAATAAAATATTGGTATATGTGATATATTTTTTCATCCAACTCACGGTGAAAATGTATGAAAAGTGTATAGTAAAAAGAATATTTCAAAACTATCCTTCGAAAATGAAGGAACATACATATATATATATATATGATAAAAGTTAAAATTGACAATAATTATAATAAATATTTTTCAATTTCTTATTTAATCTATAAAAAAATATACTTTTTTCATCTCTTTTCTATTATAACTATTGAAAAATTATTTTTCACCTTTTTTTTCACTCATTTTTCATTTTTTACTAACCAGGGAGTTAATTCTCTTAGTCACTTACTACAACAGAACTCACAACTTACAAGCATATTTCAACAAAGAAAGAAACTAAGATTTGAATTTATAAGGCATTTTTAATTTAATAAAAAAAATTAGACATTTCTTTGTAAAATAGCTCATTGGTGTGGTTGAAACCAAGGATAAACATTAGTCAATTTAGTCAGTTTATATAGTATTTTTAAATCGAACCTAAGACCTTCAGTTTGAAAAAATAATAAATCAAAACTGGCTAACAAAAGTGAAAAATTATCAATTTTCGGTTTGGTACATTTGTTTTTTCATTGATTTTTGACTACCATTAATGTTCAATTACAAATCACCAAAGTGTCAAATGATATGTTAATAACTTTATAAATGTCTTAGCTAGATAATATGCAAATATATATAAAATAAATATATGTCAACTTTTCCACAATTAACACTCCCTATATGTCCACTAATGTTTATACAAATGCATTTATTATTGTTAATTTTTTTATGCAATTTTAGGGAAGAATCTAAATTCATGAGGGTAATAACCACATTTGCGAGATATTTTACATTATATTCGACCAGTTCTGTTTCCGTATTAATTAAACTGTAAACTAGCTATAATATATTGATTTCCCAAAATCTTAAACCAAACTAATTTTTAAAATTGTATATTTTTGGTTTATACAGTTTGGTTCAATTTATTGGTCTAGATCACTTTTTGAACACCCCTAGAAATATATAATTTATCACCTTTTGAATTTCTTGACCGATAAAAATTTTGTTGTAACTTGTAATTGCTTTTTTACGGACTTTGATTTGATAATTTAGTTTTGAGATATCAACACCCATTAAATTTTGATTAATTCACCAATTTATTTATAATTTGACAAAAATAACTCTATCACATCGTATGGTAGTGGCTATGCAAAGCTAGATATTTAACCACCGAATTAGATTAAATTATAAATTTAAAGTAATGTGTGTGTACACACACAATTATATCTTATATATCATATAAGGTATATATATCATTAAAAAAAATTAATACAAATCTTATATGAGAATATAAGAATAATTTTAAAATTAAAATTTATAATTAATTTTATAATTTAAAAGTATAAATAAAGTTTTCAATTAATATTTATAATTTAAATTTTAGAAATTTAATATTAAGTTATTTAATTAAAGTTTTAAAGTATAATTAAATTAAATGTATAATTTTTAATTTTTAATTAGAAATGTTAATTAAAAAATTAGTTTAAAATTTTTGAAAAATCTAATACTTAATTATAAATTAAAATTTAATCAGAAATTTCAATTGAAACTTTATTATATAAATTTTAATTATAAATATTAATTGAAAGTTTAATTTAATAATTTAATTATAAAGTTTTTGAGTCACATGCTTAACTTTTTCATTAATGATACATGGTACATATATATATATATATATAACTGATTTTAATTTTAAAAATTAATTAATTTCAGTGGTTAAAGGCTTTTAGTCATGTCATCTTCATTTGAGTTTTTTTTTTTCAAATAATTTTAAATAACTTCACCATGCTCCTGCCAACTCAGCGCCAAATGAGATATATTTTTTTGTCAAATTATGAATTTACAAATATTAGGTGGGTGTGTTAATTAATTTAGTTGGTGTGTATGTACTTTTTCGTTAGTTTTTCTAACATGAATATCAAAATTTGGCACATAAGAAATCTTTAAAAATATTGTTAGGAAGAAATAAAGGAATGAGTGTGTTTCGTTCTTAAATTTGTAATTGTGGCTAAGGTTAAAGATAAAGGCGTACAATAATTGTTTTATTTGATATTGAATTGTTAAGGTGATGAAGATGTTATTATTTGGTTGGTAAGTAAATGGTTGCATTTATTTTGTCCTAAAATAATAATCTTTTACATTGTTATATTACAATTAATAATACATTAATTCGATGAAGCATTGAATAGAACTTTTCAAGATATATAAAAACTAAAAGGCATTCATCATAAGGCACAAGTTAATTGAACATAACAAGGTTAATTGTAGCTCTTAAGATCAAACATAACAGAACTAATGAAAATTCAACATTAAATGTGAGTTTATGGAACAAACTCAGAAGTATCTATGTTTCAATGCTGACGAAGAAAGTTATAATTTAAGATGAAACTTTTTCCCACTTGTTGAGATGCTTTTAATCACTAAGGTGAAATCAGTCCAAGGTATGAGAATGGGGAGAACAAATAATGAATCAAATGATCAAATAAAAATCATTGGCTCTATTTGTACATGGTGTTTTTTTTTATTTTTGAAATATATTTTTTCAAAATTAGAATCTAGAATTCAAAAACTATTTGGTACACTTTTTTTTGAATAAAATAATATTTTTTTCAAATTATAATTTAAATAAAGTAGTTGTTTTTTAAAATAAATTTTAAATTATTTTATGTTTGCAAATATAAACTCATTTTAGTGGGACATACAAAAAAATTTATCTTTCTTTTACTTTCTTACTTGGACCCATCATATTTTATTTTTTTCCTAATTTTCCTGAAATTAAGCTTTAAAAAACACACATTTTAAAACACCTCTCTCTCTCTCTCTCTAAATAGAATTTGTTTTTAAATTTATAATCCAAAATTCAAAACTCAATTTTAATAAAAATTCAAATCATAAAACCAAAACATAAAAATAAAAACACGTACCAAATGGTTACTTTTGGTTTGAGGTGCATGCGAAAGTAATTAAATAGTATGAATGCTAATTATAACTTACAAACACAATATAGAGATAAAATTATAAAATTATAAACACAAATTTAATAATGACTTAACATATCTCTTTTGTTTCCTATTGCTTCTTTACATGATGTTTTGAGTTTACTAGGATGTTTTTCCTGTCATATCAACTCCCATAATCATATTACTTCTTGTACTGCATTATATTGATTTTATTGTTTTAGTAACAAGTACTTATTTTCTCTAAGTAACTAATATAATAAGCTCTTCTTAGTAAAGTACTAACCAATTAATCTACAAGTAACCTAATGTAAAGAAACCTTAAATACATTTGAATGTTGCTTATAAAAGATAGGTGAAATTTTTAATATACACTTATGTTGTTTGATACATAGGATAAAGAAAATGAAAATGAAAGTAAAAGTTAACCTTAATTTACTAATGTCATCAAAGTTCTTTAACAATATATATGATAAGAAATCAAATTGCATGATTATTTATTTTTTAAAAGAGAGAGTGTATAAAGAAATCTCAAACTACATTGTTATATTACTTAGTTTTTTTAACTTAATAATATCATAAAATTAATTAATTATTATAAAATTTTATTATTTTTATATCATTGTAAATACTTTACTATCTTATCCTATGCATACTATCAAAAATAACTTTAAAAGGAAATTATACTATCTATTATTTTTATATCATTTGCGTATTGGTTATATATTATTTGAGCTTTTAAAAGGAAATTATAGTCCATGAAAGTACACGTAACCATTATAATGTATTGACTATTGACTATTAATAGATAATGAATGATAATTTTAAAACAAATTTCAAAAACAATAACAAGTTAAGCTCCCTCCTAACATGTACTTATCTCCATTTAATTAAAATGCGTAGAGTTTTTGAAGGTTTTGAAAAAGGGTTCCAAATCCATTTATATTTATCCATTTGTATCCCATATACACCCGGCCAGTCTGAACACATCCATGTAAAAACAAAAATCAAAAAAAAAAAAAAAGCGTGTGATGATTATAACAACAATGAATGTACAAGAACATGTCAATGTTAAACCAATTAAATCTGGTGCATCTAATGATCCCCTCAAGACTCAAGCAATTCACTTTACAGTTAAGATGTGGCCCATTTTAACACATGCATATATGGTGATTCAATTCTCACGACGATTATTACAATAATGTAACAAAGCACATGCCGATGTCGCCTTATCAAACCCAGCCTAACTAAATCTGGTCCCTCTGTTCCCATCAACACTCCAGCCATTCATTCACTTTTCAGTTGAGATTTGGAACTTGGGGGTCACATGTTCACATTCGCACCCTATTCCCCTGCAGATGAGCTGAAAGCCTTATCCACTCCAAGAGTCAGGAACAGAAATATAGCAACCCCCGTGCTGAGTGCCACAATCATAATCAATATCATCGCATGCATTGAGATATAGGGGCTTATAAAGAACACAAGCGCTATTGAAGCACTCTGCCACACCTTAAGCTGTGCAAACGCTCCCTCCTGCACCCAAAAAGCAAAATCACACTCAGCTAGAAGAATTCACCAAGCCATAAGAGCCCAGATGAGGAATTATATATATTCCATTTTTGTGAAACTGTAAGAATCTAGCTATTCCTAAAATTTAAATCTTAACCCTTGCCCAACAGAAGGCTTGTTAGATAAACGGAGATATAAGGTAAGGAATTATAGACCAAGAGCTGCAATGAAATTTACTTCGAACTGAAGGAGGAATTTTATGTCAGTGGACCAAACAAGAATGTGAAGTGAGAGATGCTCGAGTCTCATGGGCCATGTTGCTCCATATATCTTCATTCCAATTTTCATCTCACAACCAAACAACTGCAAAATAGAACTGTGGTGTGGTTCCAACATCTAAGATATACCATTGAGAGAATCACTTCATATCACTGCTTGAAGAGCATCCCACTAACAGGTCACGGGTGGTTCAAGAAGATCTAGGAGGTCCCACAAACAGGTGGTGAATGAATTTTTTGGAAATTCCTTTAGAAAATGAATATAAAATATAATTACCATATCATGCTTGAAGAGCATTCCAAGCGAAGCATTGATTTGTGTGTTCAATATACCATCACCAAAACCCAGCATGCCTGCCATAAGAAGTATAAATATGGTGCCAGGCACTCCACCAGTGAAGCTGCATCATGAAATGGTGAAACAATCACATGACGAAAAAGCTGTGCTAAATCAAACTTCAGAATCTACATCTTTAGTAAACTAATAGCACATGAGAATCAGAGGGCACCTAGGTTTTAGCAGCAGCCAAAGCAGTACAATAGCCTGCACAGAGGCTCCTCCAGAAACTATTAAGGTAATTGATGAGAGACTTGAAGTAAGCCGACCAGCTACCAGTGAGCACTGACATTCCAAACATAAAAAGGTCATTGAGCAGTGCTGATCCAACGAAGCTATAGCTAAAGGGAAGGTAATCTAGGTATGATCAACTTTCAACATGTCGCATGGCTTTGAGAATGAGAGAAATATAATGATGAAGGTGGTATTATAGTAACTTTTTTTTTTTTGATAAGAAATAAGGCTGAGGTGAAAAAAAATCACTAACAGCTTGCACAGAGCACAGCAACAGCACAATAAAAAAAAAATAATAAGGCATACTTATATTTACGGCCTAATGAATAGAATGATGACTTCCTTAGCACAAAAGTAAAAAACCAAGCCTTGTCAGAGTCAATAAAAGAGCACATGAATGTAAGATTATTGGGAAAGACCAAACGTTTTCTGTTTTTTTCTAATCGATAAGATAACTTTTACATGTTTCATTTACAATCGATAAGAGCTAATATTAATCTGATTTCCATTCCTTAGTTACACTTAGAGATTAACTGACTGAAGATGTTGGCAAGAACTATATTCTCTTACTTACTAAGGCATCCAAAGCTCCATACACTGCCATTGCACCACCCACACCAGACTCCCCAAGTGCTGGATTTACAACATACTTGGTGAACTCGGCCCTAAAAAATACATGTCTCAGCTTATTTAGAGAGAGAGAGAGAGAGAGAGAGAAGGATGGGAACAAAAGGAAATTAAGTGCAGGAAACCCGTGAATTTACATAGAAATGCTAGTAAAAAAGGTTGAGTCTTACCAAACAAATGCTTGTTGTAAACCTGAATATGAAATAAGGGGAATCATCAATAGCATCCTCTTGTCGAACAAAGGAGTAATGACTGACTTCAATACAAAAACAATATGAGAGCAGAAACTGACGGAGGAATCCAGTGGCCCACTCTCTCCTTCAACATTCCTTTTATTTAGAAAGCACATGAGTATGGTCCCCAAGGTCATACTGCAAAGAAACACAGCATATAGCAATGTTGTGCCACTGGTACCCCCATCCTACAGCACTATGTTGTAAGTCAATCACAGGTCCGGAAATCAATATGCAAAAATGAAAAAGCAAGAGTTGAGTCACCTTAGCTTTATAGTTTCTATCAGTTGTCTATCAATATAGTTATTATTCACTTATTTGAGGAAAACGTTGACAGTAAAGAGAATTTTTTTAATTAACTGATAAACTTAAATGGTGGCAGTGACATCTTTTTACCATGTTTGCATGCTCTTGTAATCAGCATTGTTTCTATCATATGAAGAATACTATCTTGTCCAGTCATATGAACAATGAAACAATACCACATGAAAACACAGGTTCGACTAAATGCTTGAAATGAAATTGAAAAGATGTGTGGAACTTCTACCAAGTTGATGCCAAACCTTAATATTAATAGTAATAGTTATGTAGTAATAAGATTAGCCAAACCTTATGTAGCCACTCTAGGAGAAATCACTCATGGAAAGAATAAACAGCTGATCTTGAAGTTGGTAAAATGTTGGTGAACATAGTCCTACCCAAGTAATTGTTAGAACACCGAAGATATGGTCCTCTTATCACAAAAATAAACTGGATCAAAAATGTCCCAACCATAGTGAAGGCATTGGGGAAGGGTTGTTAAGCCAAACCAAGTTTTAGCTTATCTGAGCCAAGCTAACTTAAAACTAAGCAAATTCAATCAATCCAAGTTTTGGGGTGAGTTTGTTTCAAACTAGGCTCAGGTTCGAGCTCGTGAGCTCATTTAAGTTTGCCTGGGTTTGGCTTGTTTAAGCATTAGGCTTAACTCGTTTGATTTCGTCTAACCTCATATGAAGTTTGAACACTTACTCGTCAAAGCTCATTTATACCAAAATACCAAACTCGCTTTACTAAAATTAGCAAAAAAAAATATAATATTAATACACTCATCATCATATCATTGAACTTAATATTAATACATTAATAAAAATAAATTGATAATATAATAATATTACTTTAAATTGATTTATATAACTGCATAAGCTTGTTGGGCTTGAGCTCGGGCTCATGCTTAGGCTAGCTTAAAAAGGGTCTTTTGCAAGATAATCCAATAGACAAACTAAAACATTAACAGCCCTAGTTGGAAAAGGATCCCGCAACTAAATCAATTATGGAAAAATTCAAGTTTGCATTACTAGTAAAATAATGTGGGCCATTATCAATCGAATAAGAAGAGAATCTAGCTACATTTTCCCTCTTCCATATTGTTATGTTTCAATGGTTTTTGCATGAAAAATATTTATTCATAAACAATTTTAAGTCAAATAAACTTTTTGCATTTCAAAACCCTATACACTGTCACCATACGCATGAAGAGAAGCCTAATTCCACTTGATGGATTTTTATTTCATTGTGTGGTACAATACCAGATTGCATAAGGAATATAATTTACATAATCATGTGCAATATTTTCAATTTAAAACTTTTTATTGAAAGAAAGCATACAGATAAACAACAAAACTTAGTATAATGACCAAATGAAATGGTATTTTAACCTGTCTAATAATTAGAGAAAGCACAGCAATCTAAGATTAAACATACCTTTCCATCTTTTAATAGGACAAGCGATATAAGATTTCCAACCAGCTGCACAAATTTTATATAATCAACTAGCGTTGAATGAAACACCATGAGGTTAAAAAAAAGTTGAAATCATAAAGAAACAATTAGTAAGGTTATATGACACACCTGGTGAAGGGCAAACAATCCCCAAAATTCTCCATTAAAATTTCCAATTACTGTTCCTTCATGTAGCTTGCTATCTATTGCATAACTATGTGCAGTGTGAGTAAGATAAGTTCCCTAGTTCAACAAAAAGCCAAAGCTCTAAATTTGGTAAGTGTGGGAAAATAATTTACATTTATCAATTGAGTAGAGAAGAAAAAGGCAAAGCTCTAAAATTGTGAAAATGTCACAGTTTCACCTGTCCAACCCATATTATTGAGGCCGAAAATCCGAGATACAAAGAGGCTGGAACCAATGTTTCCCTAAAGGAAAAAAAAACTGAGGCACTTAAAATATTGGAATTCATAAATAACACAGAAAGTAGTGGGCCAAATCACTGCATGCACTTTAAAGTTTAGACACTTGAAAAGATAATTTGCAACCATGGTTAAACGAGCTCTTTTTCCGCATCATCAAATGGTAAACCAAAACAGAAATTCACAAATATGTAACATTTGTAAATCTCCCACCATAGTCAGCACTGCTATCAATAACAACGTGATCAAAATGTTCATAAATGGCGCAAGCGCAACCTCAAAAGGGCACTAAATCCTACCAAGTACCAAGTAATTATGTGCAGCCACCACACCAGAGGTCATGTGCCGAAGCTGAAGCTATAAAATATGGGACGCGCCAAACAACAACCAACAGGCTAGGCGGGGCACATAATTCATACAGTATGTAGGAACATGGTTTAATGAATATCACACAAACCCATACCAGTAATAACAAACAATAAGCATGAGTGAATTACCAGCGCGGCCTCAAATTGGCAGCGACGAACAACCAATACCCAGTGGTCCCGAGGACCAGAGCCGTCTTACTCCCTATTGCCCGGACCACGGACGAAGCGACCAGCGAGAAAACAGTAAACGACACATACAACACTCCAAGCGACACGGTCCCCAAATTACTCTCCTGAAACGAGTTCAGCCCACCTCAATACCCAATACCAACGAACCAGAATGCGTAAAATAAATAATTAAATAAATAAAACGTTTTAACAAATATTTGAGCGCTGATTTATTTATTGGGTTAACTGATGAGGGAAATAATAGTAAAAAAAATGAAAAATATTATTCTTAAAAAATAGAGATTGAGATAGGAAATGTAACGTGAGTAGGGATGAGACTCAAAAACCGTGTTCAAAGTGCTCTGCAAGTTCTGGGCAGCACCGAACGCGAGAAAGATTAGCAGGAACGCGGAGCTGAGGATGTGGACGTTTCTGGGGTGGGCAGCGGTGGTGGGTGGGATGAGTGAGGGGTGGAGAGGCGACGGCGGGGGGGATTCGTCTCCTTGGCGAGACGGCGTGGGATGGGAGTCCATGGGTGGGAGAAGCGGGGTGGATCCGGGTTCGGTGGGATGGGGGTGGCTAAAGAAAGAGGCACATTGCACGTGGAGAAGCTGGAGGCATGCGACGGCTTTCGAAGGCATGGTGGGCCAGAGAGAGAGAGAGAGAAGCACAGTGAGAAGAAGATCAAAGTGGCTTTCGATTTCGAGGAGGCGGTTGATGGCTTTTCGTGGGTTGTGTTGCTTTACCCTCCTCGCTGTCCCAATCTAGCATTTGCAGTGTGCGTTTGCGTGCATCCCCATCCCAACACCTACCATTAATCTGGTAAAAATCGAAACCCATTGTGAGACCAGTTGAATTCACAACTTTAACCGAGCACCGAGCACGTTGTTTTAAAATAACAATAACGTTAGCTTTCGCTAGTTCATCTCTCTCTCTCTCTCTCTCTCTCTCTCTCTCTCTCTCTCTCTTCTGGGTGCAATAGTGACCCTCACTCTTGTTGATGCAGTAATAACCATTGACGATCGACGACTTTATGTTGGGGTGTAAGCCAAGGCCGAGCAGATCCAAAATGTCACAATGCGGCTGCTGCCTTGGCCCCATCCAACACTTTACACATTGTTGCTTCTATCAACTCAACATTTCAACAACAACCGCACTCGCTGTCATCAACTCGACAACAGCAACCACTTACTCTCATAATCTCCTATTACCTTATTATTTTCACGCCTAAACAGTAATCAACAATACCGAAGACAACATCTTGACCTGGTTACTACAATCTTGCTTTCATGGCTAAATAAAGTACTAACTAAATTGCGTTACTTGTTCTAAATAACGTACCAATAATAATAAACCATCTACTAGAAAATCTGCTTATCAATTTATTTCTATTTACTTGTTGGAGCTAGGAAATGTGGCTTGACTAAGTTAGAAGTTCATTTCTATTTATGCATGGTTGTTGTTTTAGAGTTAGAAAGGTGAATGATGATTTGAGAAAAATGTAATGTCATGAATATGGCTTAAGGGATTGATTTAATGCAAATTAATTCTGAAATAATCAGAGACGTTCAGATTTATTTATTTTTTTATTATATATAGAGAGAGAGAGAGTTTTGCTTAAATGCTTAGCGTGTAAACTTTAATCTTAATTATTGGATGTTACAATTAATAATTCAGATTAAATTTTTATTTAATATCATATTTTCTGTGTAGCATGATTTTATATATATGTGTGTGTGTCATCATGAATATTTTTAAAATTGATTTGATAAAAATTGATTTATGTTTTATTGAGAAATAGTATTGAACAAGTTTTTTATTTCGTGAATATAATTATGATGTTAGTGAAAATTATTCAGAAATGAATAATTAATAAATTAATTATTATGTACAATTTTATAATATATACTTTTAAATTATTATTAGATAAAAATATATGTTATTATTATTATTATATATAGTAGTTTTTCAAATATATCGAGGAAGCTTTGTAGTTATGAACAACATAACGAAGTTTACAGCGTGTTAAATAACTTAAATACTAAATTTACAAAATTTAATTTTGATACTTAATTTGTCATAATTTCAGGAAATTTGAAACATATTTTACATTGAAAGTTAAACTCATACATGTATATTTGCTCATAGTGCCGCATAAAAACATAATAATGATAATAAATAAATAAATAAGTGGCCTATATATGCTCATTTGAAGAGTCACGCCATTTATCAAGTCAGTTGTAAAGAGAGATTTGTTGCAATACACGTCAGGCAACTTTAGAATTGTGCAATGAACGGGGATAAGATTATCACGGAACTTTAGAAATGCGTCAGTAGTGAATTTATTAATGCACTACTTTAGCTAAAAATTTAATTTTTATTTTGAGTAAAAATTATTTTAGTTAATTATTTTTAATGATTTATTCAGCTCTTATTTTAACATATTAAGAAATTATTTTAAAATTTATTTTTTGATACAATTTATTGATGATTTATTATATTAAAATATTAATAAAATTAATTTAAAAAGTGTTAAGGCTTACCTATACGTAGGGAATAGCTTGTGAGTTACTCATTTTAGAGCATTTAGTATGATCATTAGAGCAACTAAAGTGCATAATTAACTTCTTATATTAAAGTAGATAGTCATATAACAAGAAGATTAAAAATGCTCGTACAACATATACAAATGGATATTAAAGGTCCCGTCTGATTTCACTTTAGTTCTTATTTTTCACTCTCAATTTCTAATTTCTCGCGGAACGGAAACATAGGGCTCTATTTGGTACAAAAGTTAAGAATATATTTTTAAATTCTAAAAATACAAGTCTCACAGCAATTTTTGTGTCACGTAAGAATTTTTTTTGTTTCCTTCAAAATACTCTTTGCATATGATATAGTGTCTTGCATGAATATTTGGTCAAAAAACTCTGCTTGGTGCAAGTCTTCTAGTACGAACATTATAGCTCTACAATCTTTTGGGTGTTACAAAGTCCTCTGGTTGAAAATTTATTTGTTGAAGATCCTAGGATGATTTAAAAGATTTTGTATTTAAAGTTGTCTGGTTTTAATGTTTATCTGTCTATTTGTTAAAGTCTTCTAATGACTTAGGTCTTCTATATGAAAGTCTCATATTGTCGAGAGGCCCTTTGATGAGTTTAAATTCCTCTATTACCGAAGGTCCATTGATATTCTAAGGTCCTCTATTATCAAAGGTTGTTTGACTGAACCTTAGTCCTCTGTCATTGAATGTCCTCCAACATTTTTAAGTTTTTTTGTCACTGAAAGTCTTCTAAATGCTTCTAAAATCGAAAGTCCCTCTTGCGCTTTTAAAATCCTTTGATTATTCGAAGGTCTTCTAGTTTATTTTAAGTATTCTATTTCAAGGGTTCTTTAGTCGAGCTTTAAGTTCTCTATTATCCACTGATGCTTTAAAGTCTTATGTTACTAAAGGTTGTCTGACACATCTAGAATCGAAGGCCCTATGATGCTTTTAAAATCCTCTAATCCTTTGAAGGTCCTTTGGTCCATTTAAGTCCTTTATTTTGAGGGTCCTCTGATCAAGCTTTAAAGTCTGATGTTATATTCGAGGTTCTTTGATTCAAGCCTTTGTTATCATCATGGTCCTTTGAGCAATATTGAAACTGTTTGATATTAACATCGTCTATTGACTTTAAGAATCCTTTGTGCACTGTTTAAACTTAGGTTTAAAAGTTCTTTGTGGATGTTCAACTTTTATATTCGAGGTTTAAGGTCCTATGTTGATGTTAAAGTCCTTTGCTCGATGCATGAATTCTTCCATTTGGTTCAAGAGTTTTGTTGACTTGAATATCCTCTAAAACAACATTGTTCTGAAGGTTCTTTGAATAATGTCTTTTGTTGCTAAGTCATTTATTCTTTAAATAATTTAAACAACATGCTTTTATGATATCATTCCACTTGATTATTCAAACAGTGTTAGTTCAAATTACTTCATCTGTTTTTTACGTTCGAACGTAAGTTCTGGTGATCAAATACTCATCCAACATTCTTTATTTTTTCATAATATGTTTGGTGCACGAAACATATTATGAAGACGTGAGGGCAGTGGGGTTCACGATGACGTCCAAAAAATATTTTATTCATAGGATTATGAACTATTCTCATTCCTTTCATTTCCAACAATTTTATTTACCAATCGAGCCCTCAATGTTGGTTACGATCAAATCTAAAATCATTTTGCAGCATCAAACGCGAGTAAATCCTCTAAATTTGTGATCTAATTCAATACATTAATGTGTTTGCGCGCAAGCCCCCCGGAGGATGTAGCAATTTCCTCTTTAAAAGAATCCACAGATTTGAGAAGGGAGAAAAATCAGCAAAAAGGAAGTAAGTTTTTTCCCCCGGATTATGATAATCTTAACTGGAAGTTCAAGCATTAAGGAGCGAATTAAATGTAGCTTACAAAAATGCGTTGTGCCCACAGATTTTAATCTGGCCAAGACAGCAGCCAAATACAGTAGAATCTTCCGACATCATCTCCCTGCCTTCCACGGTTCATTTTACAGACACGTTGCTCATACAAGCATGGAAGCCTCATCTCGGTTGCATTTCACACGAGTTCCCTGGCTACTGGTTCTTCAATTTCGTCTAGTATGGTGGGTCCTTTGGGGCTTTCTCGCATTCAAACTATGACCAAGTTCGGCTAATCCATCTTGAAATTTCCCATTTTTAAGTAACTCCATGATTGTGAAAATCTCACTTGCGGGGAAGTTCAACTTTGTCATAATCACTTTTACAAGCTTGACAAGGGTATCCACCATGGAGAGAGCCCAAAGCCCCTCAGCCAACATTGAGAAAGTAGACATCTCTGGCACAAATCCTTTCTCTGCCATCTCAACGGCAAAATCCACAGCCTCTCCAATTGGCCCTCCACCAGAACAAAGACCCCGAAAAACAATTTTGTATGTGAAATCATCAGGAGGATCACCCTTCTCTGTCATTTCCCTGAAAAGCCTCATTGCTTCTCCTGTTCTTTTTTTCCTGAAAAGGCCTTGAATCACAGGGTTATATGCCTGTGGTGCCAAAGCCAATCCCTCCATCTGGACTGTTCTGAGGAGTTTATTAGCAACAATAACCCTGCCTGCCTTACACAAACCACCAATTAGAGTTTCATATGTAACCCCATCTAGCTCACAACCGCTTGCGGTCATGGTTTGGACGATATCTGTGACCTTCTTTATATTACCTGCCCTGCAGAAATGGTATAGGAGAGAATTATAGGTGAACTTGTCCGGTTTCAACCCGTCCATTACCATCTGGTCCATGAGTTGAGCAGCCTCATCCATCCTCCTGCTTTTACAAAGACCATCGACCAGGGCATTGTAAGTCACTGAATTTCTCAAAACCCCTTGAAGTTCCATCCGATCAAAAAGCTCCTCCGCTACCTCGATCCTTTTGTTTTTGCAAAGCCCATTAATTAAAGTATTGTATATTAATGTGCTTGGTGCGCAACCGCTCAATTCCATTTCTTTCATTAGGCTCAGAGCTTCATCTAGCCTCCGTCTGGAACAAAGGTCGTTGATCAATATATTGTAAGTGAATTCATCAGGCTGACACCCTTGGTTCCTCATTTCTTCAAACAGCTGCATCGCAGTCCTGTGCTTGCGTCCCGAGCAGAGCCCTTGTATAAGAGAATTGAATGTAGAGACATCGGGTAGAATCCCCTTGCTCTTAAGAAGGCGTGTGAGTTCCACAGCTTCCTCCGCTTGGTCGGCCTTACACAAGGCAATAATTAAAGTGTTGAATGTGGCAGTGTTTGGGGAGCATCCGCGGGCAAACATCTCGCTAAGGACTTCCACAGCCTCTTGAACCTCACCCAATTCAGAGAGCCCTGAAATCAACTCATTATACGTGACTAAGTCCGGATCGAATCCCTCCTCAAGCATCACATCCAAGATCTCTCGAGCATGGTTAACATGTCCCGCCCTGCACAGACCGTTCACCAGAGCATTGAAAGTGAACTGATCAGGACGACACCCCACTTCCGTGGCCATTTTTTGCACGAAGTCTAAAGCCTCCTCCATCCTACCCTCTCTACAAAACCCATGAACCAGCACATGCACAGTTTTATAGGTGGGGCAGCACCCGGCCGCCACCATTTGTTCTATCATTCTCAATGCGCTTCCCATGTCCCCTTCCCCTATAAAACCCCGCATCAGGGTTGTGAAAGTCTCCTCATCCGGCGACAAGCTGTGGCGAGGCATATCCTCCATGAGTAAAATCGCAGGCCTAATCTGACGGGCTCTGCACAGAGCCTTTATCAGGACGTTGAATGTGAAAACATCCGGTTGAATCCCCCTACCAACCATGTGGGAGTAGGCGGTTTCGAGCAGCTTCAGCTTGTTCCCCTCAGCGAGAACATCCAGCGCGAAATTATAATCCATAGTGTCGGGCGGAAACCCGACACCACCGATTTTCATGGTACGAAGAACCCCACAAATGTCCTCGAACAGGTTGGAGTTGGCATATGCTTCGATGAAGACACGGAACGTACCTCTACTGACCTCGGGGCTGGAGAGGTCCATTTGCTTCAACAGGTCCTCCATGGAATCGAAGCGACCTTCGCCGCCGAGCCTGCGAAGGACCTCGAGGTAGGCGGAGGGATGGAGAGCGACTCGGGGCTGGTTGGATGCCCATGAGAGGAGGCGAAGGGCCGAGTCGGCGTGGGGCTCGCGGCGGAGGGCGGCGAGGAGGTGGTCGGAGGTGAAGTTGGGAGGGAGGAGGTTTTGGGTTGGGTATGAAGACAGGGCAGAGAAAGGGTGTGGAGTGAGGTGGTGGTCAGGGTGTGCGGATGCGAAGGAGGGTTTGCGTTGTGGGTGTGGTAGTTTGAAAGTGTGGGGGAGAGGCCAGGCCCAGAACCAGAGGTGAGATTTGAGGGTTGGGGTAGGAGACAACGCCATCGGTGCAATTTAACAAAGTAAAGCAACAGACACGCACATCTGTATCTACTCATTTTTTAGTTCAAATTGCGCCATTATTTGACCCGACCCGGCTAAAATTGGCACTCGCCCAAATATTTTGATTTATGTAAATATGTAATTGAATCACCACCCAAAAAAACATATTTTGATGTAGACCATGAAAGTCTTGGATTACTTGAAATTTAGTTGTTACCGTGGCGTCAAATCTCTTACCACGACTTAAATTGGTATAAGAGTTAAATTGCTTTCTAATATAAAGTTTAAGAGTTAAATTTGACATTTTGTCCAAGTGTTATTTCAACATTGAGGAAGGAAAAATAATAATAATACGTAATTTCTAATTTCATTGTGTCCCTTACAAATGCAAGATATGTTAACTCTTAAGGTTCATATCCACAATTTATAACATGAAACCTGATAGTGAGAATATAGCTCTTGTCATAGGATTTACTTTAAAGTCATGAACACATTAGCCCCTAAGTCTAAGATCAGGGCAGATCCACCGCCGGCCGAGGGTGGGCAAATAAAATGCCCACCCTCAATTTAATTCTATTAGTATATTATTATATTTATAAAGCCCAACTCAAATAAAAAATATTAATATCTTAAATCCTTACTCGAGCGCCATAGATCTAGTCTTTTCTACCATCTACTTCTCCCCTCAGCCGTTGGGTGTTCCTCAATAGACAACGGGTCTCCTCCCTCTCTCTCTCTCTGATTTTTATTATAAAAATATTAGAATCAATAGTTTTTATAATTATATATCGGGTTCAATTGCATAAAGACATATGACGACGAATAAACTGTTGCTCGTACCTACGATCTCACTGCCCTCAAGTACTATATATATATATATATATTTGCACGTTATCATTATCAGATTTATATCATGTATAATATATTTATATATTATATTAATAAATAATAATAACCCAATGAATTACTTAATAATTACGCATGAATTTTAATCTTACATCATAATTAAATCAGTATTTTACATCTAAACAATAACAAATTGCTAACCAGCTTGAGGTATAACTTTTAATATCTAAAAATTTAAATTATGATTTGTAAATTATTTTTATAAATTATAATTTATTAATTATATTTATTATTGTGTCATATAGTTTGTTTTTATAAATCTTAAATTTATAATTTATGATGGACTAATTTTATTTTATGAATATTATTTTTCTTTTTATATTTTTGAAACAGTAATGGAGACACACTTAGAAATTAATTATAAAAAGTTATAATAAATCTTTTATTTATTTATTTATATGAACAATAAATTTGAACTTTTTTTTGTTATATATATTAAATTATAAAATTTAATATTTTAAATATGAAAGTTGCCCACCCTATGCCAAATTCCTGGATCCGCCCCTGTCTAAGATGTTACCATCCGAAAAGAGACAAACAGTCATATTTAAAACAAACCTTAGACATGCTAATGTAACCATTCATAGAACTATATCATGGGATGAGGTGTCACTCAATGCGGAATGGAACCTAAAACATGCGACCGCCCCTAAAATAAAGTCTCATGATCTAGAAAGAATTAATAAAAAACTTGATGGAACGGTTTCCCTTTCCTTTGGAAGAAACCAACAAATGCCTAAGATAAGTTTTAGTGCATTAAGTCGAAAAGATAAATACGTTTGATTTAAAATCACGTTATGTGATTAAATCTATGGAGCGAACACTTCCAATAAGAAGTCATTCTTCAAGCACTTCCTCCATCCTCAAATATCAAAAGGCTTACCTATATCTTCATATTGGGATTATCCAAATTGGATTAAAGCCACTCACTGGAGAAGGCTTGGACGCAAAGGAATGTCTACCTTAGGTGACTATCATCACAACGGCGCCTCTTTTTTCCTATGATGTGAAATTAAGGAGAGAGAGAGAATTTTTTCGTTTTGCCTCCTTCAAATGAATAGAGGGCTATTTAAAGAGAGTATGGGCCTTCATTGCTAAGCAAAGAGGTCTCACAAGCCTCGAAAGTCTAAATTATTATATTGTTTTTCCTAAAGCTACTTTAATAAAGTAACTTTTGACATTTTGGCACATGATGACGAATTCTACGTAATAATGGTGTCCTTTGTCAAAAGTGGCTATCAAGTAGTGCGCCAAAAGTCGTGTTAACGCAAGATGACATAGTGCGATTGAAAAATTGCTTCCTTAACGTCACTACTTATGTTTAGGAGAGGGAAGTGTTGGAAAATCCTTGCTACCCTGGCCTTTTAATGGAGATTTTGATGAAGACAATTGAGCCCATTTAGATTTTTTGACTATCTTATTGGGCTTGGACCTTTGTAGAATAAAATCACTTTCAATAGAGAGTTGAGTTTCATCGACTTCTTCGTTTGTAGAAGATTGGGCTTCAAGCTTATCATCTTCTGTTGTGTGAGGACCTTCCTTGAGGTATGAGTTATATTTTCTGCATTTGTTTTGCATATGTTTGAGATGTGGTGTAGCTTGTTGATTGTTGGCATCCTGGCATCTTGTGAGCCTTTTTGGCTTGTTGTGAGTTGCATTGCACCTGTGTGGTTGGTGATCATGTTGATGATCATATTTTGTGTCTTGTTGTTGTGCGGTGCTTGAGCTTGGATTTTGCTATGTCCTTTGGGCATGTGTTTTATTTTCGAGGACGAAAAGTCCTAAGGTGGGGAGGATGTAAAGACTCGTATTTGGGTAGTTTTGAAAGATAGCCATTCTATGGGAATGCAACCATCTGGACGGTAGTGTAGTCGTCGATGTAAGCATTTTGGCTGTACTTGGGCCCAATTCTGAGTCGGGGCCCCATTTGACCCGATTGTTGACTTTTTGGGATTTATTGGTTGACTTTACGTTTGAGCAATCATTTGAGTGTAATAATATCTGTTTAGTGTTATGCTCGTTATTTCGAGCGTTTTGATAGTAATTGGGCTCAATTTGGAGTTCGTGACCTCGGGAGGTCAATTATTGCGTTCAGGTCAATTATTGTTGGGAGGCCAATTATTGGCAACAGTATATATATACTTAAGAACTGCCTTATTTCTTTAATTGCCAATTATTGGTATGTGCGGTGTTTGAGCAAGAGAGAGAGAGAGGTGAAGAGCGTGAAGAGCTTTCTTGGTGATTTTGGGGCGATTGGAGCTCGTGGATCGCAAATAATCTTCCAGGTAGGTGTCCTTAACTGTCTTATCTTGATCCTATCTTTGAATATGTGATCTGTGGTTGTATGAGTGTGTATTTTATGAGGGTTGAGAAGTCAACCATGGAGGTCTAGATTTAGATCTAGATGAATATATGATTTGTGTATATTTCTGCTGTTATCGTGCGAATTAGAGGCATTTAGGACGCGTTTTGAGGAAAATATTGCAGTTTATTGCGTAAAACATGTGTTTATGAGCATCTAGAGGTCACTGGGTTGCTTCCAGACGAAGAACAAGCCAAAAATGACGATGAACAATACCCTGGGCGAGTTTTAGGGTCGACGGACCAATCAGCAGCTATGGAGTCAGCAACTTCATTAGTCCAGATCAGTAGTCTGGAGCAGTTAGTCCGGATCAATGAGAGTTCGGATCAGTCCGGGAGGAGTTAGTCCGGATCAGTAGTCCGGAAGAGTTAGTCCGGATCGAGTCCGAGTAGTTAGTCCGATCGATGATCCGGAGCGATTAGTCCGGATCAGTAGTCCGGAATAGTTAGTCCAGATTAGTAGTCCGGATCAGCAGCAGTGATCCGTAGCTTCGCTCCGCAACAGTGTTCCGCAGCAGTGATCAACAGTAGTGTTCCGCAGTAGTGCACTGCACTGGACATTTACATTATAACCCATTATGCCTCTCCACAGTTAAGTATTATACTTAAGTTACAATGTAAATAACGAAATACCCCCCATTTGGATTCAAAGAAAAATACTAGAAAAATTAATTCTCACTCTTTCAAAATGTGAAAATTGGGATTTAGTGTAAAATCTTGGAAAAACCCAAAAGTTCGTAATGGTGAATTTTTGGAAAGTGGGGTTAGACATCTCAGAAAAATCCCCAAAAATCAGATTATCTTATTTATAATATAGGAACTCAATGCCGAGACTTTTGATTTCAAGAAAATAGCTGCTATGGGTACTTCCTTCATAAATCAAGGATTGAGGATTTACTTGTGAAGACTGGCTACAGTTTTAAAGGAAATGTTAAGAATGACATGTCATACTCATGTTAGTATGTTGGTGTGAGGTATTGGGGCATAGACTCCGTGACTTGTTTGGGTTCTCACCGTGATGCGCCGATAGTGCGATGTGGTTGACGGGGTAGGCATATGCGCCGATGGCAGGCCTGTGTGGCGACTGTGGCCGGGCATATTACGCTGTGCCGTGGCAAGCATATGCGCCAATGGCAGCCGGTGTGGCGACCGTGTCCGGGCATATAGCACGTGGTAGGGCCGAGTGCCCTGAGTGGGATCCTGTTGAGGATCGTGGACAAGCCGTCTGTGTGGGCAGCTAGGTCCTGATGTTTGTTTGCAGGCTGAGTCCTAATGATTGGGCACACTACACAGTGCACGAGTACACAGAGCATGTAGTATAGACTTGTATGTCCACATGATGTGGAGTGTTGGGGTCACCTACTGAGCTTGTCGCTCACCCCTACTTGTTGTTTACCTTTTTCAGGTGTAACCTGAGACTAGTGGAGGACTTTCTTCCAGGAGGACGCCCACTACTCTGATGTATGATACAATTATATTCTGTATTGTTTTATGTGATATCCTGGACATGGGTCCGTGAATAGTTGTATTTGCATACTGTTTGTGATGTGATGTCTGTATGACTGTTTGGCTTATTGTATGCATGATGATGTATGGAAAAGTACAGGGTTACCCTTGATGTATGACTGTATAAGGTTGCATATTTGAGACAGCACCCGCGGTGTAGTCTCTATTGGTGTTAGTCATCAACCCCTTGACCTTTCGAGTGCGGATAAGGGGAAGTCATGTTCCTGGTTCTGGGTTTTCTTGGAATTCGGGGGCGTGACATGCTGGATCTTAGGCATCTTGATAAAGATGAATATTATCAAGATGGTCTGAACTATTGCTGACGCTCATGTTGTCGGTCGAACCTTTAAGTGATGGCATGATCAATTTCTCAACATCATCTTTCATAAGATATTAAAGAGTTGTTTCTTGAAATCTTGAGCTTTATTTGAGGCTTGAGATTGTACTAGATATTATATAAAGGGTTGGATGGATTCGTAGCCTGGGCTATAAAGGGAAGAAAAAAATTAAAGACATTCATTGGGAAACGCATTCAATCTTGTCCAGCACTTTGAATGGCGCTGTTGCCGAATTCTGGAGAAAGGCTAGTCAAAATATATATCAATAAAAGTGTGATTAAAACTCGCATCGACATTAATTCATGGCATTGAACTGTCACGGTGTCACCCAACCTTCCACAGCTGAAAACTAGACTAAAGGGCCACCCTCACCGCCTTGAACCCGTCTCACTTAAATAGACTCCGGGTATTATATTTTAATTATCTTAAATGCGTATTTTCTAAGATAATGTAGATATAAAGGCATAGGCTATGTAGGATTCACGTGGTTTTAACTTTTAACAGCTTAAATTTTTATAAAGCGTAGGCTAGATTTCCCATGGTCATGATAAGGCTTCAACCAGTCAATTAGCAGTTTTTTTAATTAAAGATAAGGCTATAAAATTAGACAAAATAAGGATAAGATAAGAGAAAAAATAAAGTATCACACCATTAAGTTGGTTAATAGTTAATACCAGAAAAAATATATATAATTTGGTGAAATGTAAAAATGACATGATAATTTTATAAAATTATTTAATAACAGGTTATAATCATTATGATTATTATATCATTTTATGGTTTAGCTAAAATATTTTAAATTTATCCATCTTCATAACAATATCCTATTAAATTTATAAAACTTATTTAATTCAATATTTAATATATTTTCACTAAATAGTCCTAATATTGTCAGTAGATAACTATATATATATATATATATCAGTAAACCCCACGAGGCATCGCACCACACGTGATACAGACATCAAGGGATACGCAAATTATACCCTTTTATCGAATTTACCCAAATTATACCCCATATACCCTTTTTATCGAATATACCAAAAATTTTCCATAAACCAAACCCTCTGCCCTTCCCAACACCGGAGAACGCCATTCACTGGTTTATCTCTAGAAAGGAAATGATCCCTGGAAAAGCATACAATCAGGAAAGATCTGGGATCATAGCAAAAACCAAGTCATGGCAACTAGGAGGTGAATTTCCACATCTTATTGGTAGGCAACTGGTAAAGAATCACCGTTCAAAGTTAAAAGCAACCAATATTGATGAACATCATCCACAAATGTATAATACATAAACTTCTCGAAGCACGGGGAAAAATAACATATCTGAGTGAGCATTATATCATTTCTCAAATGAAACCAACAAGGCAAACAATGAAGTAGTTAATGGGTAGGCAAAAATATCCTGCCCTTTGTAGCATTCCACCACCAAGCAGACCGCAGGCAGCTGAATAATTCATTAGAAAGTGAAAAACAAACTAAAACTGTCGTTTGTCACCCACAAACTGTAACATACTAGTTTGTAGATATCAGACAGACTACAGAACATTCGGAAGCATCATAGGGTTCTAGAAATAACAGCAGATACCATGATATACCAGGAACGACAGGCGGTCGTTCAAGATTGAATAAAACAACTGTACGGTAGAACTTGGAAACCATTATCATATCTAGCCAAGTCACCATCCCACAAACTACAATCACTTCACTCCAGCAAAGAAGAAATTGCAGAGAAAACACTGCCCGCGCGCGTCGCAATGCCCACACACCACAATCAGTTGGCGCGGCTTTTAATCACATCAAGGCCCATCTCGGTTGGGTCAGTGGCTTGCAGCTCTACCTGGATTCCATCAAGTTCCCTCTTGATTCTTTCTTTCGTGCTGGCGTATATCATCTTGCTTCTCACTCTTGCCGTATCTGGTGACCTACATTAAGTATATGATCATAATAACAATAGTAAAACTATACGGTGAAGAATTATGAAAGATCAACAAATGAATATCATTAGAAAAGGCAGGCGACATCATTCAACTTTTTCCATCAACTTTACCATGCAATGAAGAAAATCCTGCTCTTCTGGCAATTTTCATTGGTCACGAAATCAAAATCAAACACAGCATATCGGCACTCGTTGGAAGGAAGACTGTTGGAGAAGTCCTCATAGCTTTGGGTTGGGTCACCAACCTTTTCCACAATAACTTCTTTCTGCTTCTCTTCAATCTTGAAAACTATGGACCGGTGTGTCCTTTTAGCCTTCAACTCCAGAAACTTTAGTTTGCATTCATCATTCACAGCCATACCAGACGCCGCATTTGCCTGGACATTGCAAGACAATAAAGAAGACAACATAAACCATGGCTTTACTAAAATTTATGTAAAATTGGATACGGATTGACAAACCTTCAGTAACATAATACCAAAAAACATATAAAGATTTATACGGGACAAGTTGACAAATTTATCTGCGTATCTACTTTCACCAAAATGTTGAAAATCAATAATAACAGAACAAAACTAGAAAATTTTAATGTCCCGGCACACATTTTCACAACCAAATATAGAAAAGGACAAAACTAATATAGAACAATGAAAATTCATGCAACGCCACTTCTTCAAACTATTCATATATAATTATATATATGTATGTATCTCACCAATAACATCACAGATCGCCTTACGCAAACAAAAAATGAAACACTTTTTGGCATAAACTGCCCCCCAAAAAACACTAGATCAGCAAAACTTTAAATCACAACGACTTTAATTACACTAAAATCTAACAAAAACAAAATCATTTCCTCGGACAAGCAAACAATTCGACTTCATCGGCCGCGTCAGATCCGGATTTGAAGAACCCAACAACCACAAACGCAATCAACAAAGATAATCTCAACAGAAGGCATAAGTTCACGGATCCATCCCGGATCAAGCAAGAGTTCAATCGGCATATCAAAAACCTAGAAACCGGAGAGTGAAACAACGATTTACAGAGAGAAAAGCTCACCATTTTAGCCGACGACTTGCTTCAGTGAAACGTTGGAGGGCCGAGAGAGATTGATAAGATCTGTTGTGTGTGTGTGTGTGTGTGTGTGTGTGTGAGAGAGAGAGAGAGAGAGACGCTGTTCCGACGCCGATGGCTGTGTGAGGGAGAGGGAGAGTCTTATTCGGTCGCTTCCAGCGGAGGGCGTGGTATGCTGGGGACGGCTGTAGTTGGGGTCTGTACCGATTACCCAGTAAAAAGTTGCCACGTCTACACCTTTTATGTTATATTCTAACGCGTGCGTAGTCTCCTGAAATAGTACGGCTTCATTTCCACCCAATTTATTATTTTCGGTTTCGTTGGTTTGGCTAAAAGTAAGTTTCGTATTTTAATTTTTAAAGCAAAATAATATTCTAAAATTTAATCTAACGCTAAAATTTAATTGGTCCTATAAAATATTTTTCATAAAAACTATATTTTTTAAAGTAACTGTAAGTGCAAAAATCACAATCATAAAACAAATACTGTAATTGGTTATAGTTATCATATATAAATATTTAGATTTTATTTATAATTACTTATATTTGCATGAGTATATAATTTAAAAATAATTTATTTTTTACCAACTTAATTTAAGTTTTATCATTGAAAAAAATAAAAACTGTTTCTCGCCTTTGAAAAAGTAGCTTGCTCCATGTAATCATCATTAAAAATAATTTAATCTCATATTATTAATTTTATATATAACAAACTCAAAAAAAGTAGTTTTCGGGCAAAACTAATATTTTGTATTATAATTATAAAAAATTGTCTTGGAGGGTACTATGCATGTTTGGTGTAGCACTCATCTTTAATAGCTCAAACTCAAACAAATCATTTAACACTTTTGAATTTTAATTTAAACCTTAAAAATCTTTACAATAAATCTGAATAAATATTATTGGCATTATAACTCATTCTACATTAAATCATTAAAATGCTTAGATTCCTTATGCCAAGAACAGCCTTTAAATTTTTTCATTTCATTCATTTTAAATCATCATATAAGTATTTTACAACCACCAATTCAAGTAAAAAGAATACTTACCTAAAAGTGATTTTGTGAATTGAATTAGACACGATTACCCAAAAACAAATCTCCAATCTCCACTATAGCTCTCCTTCTCACCCAACCCAATAACACCCAGAACATATGGTGCAATAACCTATTTTTTATCCCACAAAGGGTAGAAATTCATAAAATTCTTGTGTGTTCTTTCCTTTTCTTCTTCGCAGTTAGGAATTATTTTACTATATTTTGGGTGTTTTTATTTAATAGAATAATTTCATTGCGCTTTGAGGTTTATTTATGAGTTTGACTTTCATTTAGCTTTTTGATAATTTTGCATTTTACTTTGACTCATGATGGCATTGAGCCATTGACTATTTGATTATTAGTTGGTTGGTTTGAATCATGGGTTTGGTTGCCTTTGTCACTTTGTTTTCTATTCTTTTGGTGTTTGGAGGAGATGGCACAGCCTAAATAACAATGGTGCTCCGCCATCTAATTTACCTTGCCCGAGGCTAAAGAAGCCTTTCAAGAACTTTTAAGCACACCCATCATCGCCGAAACAGGCCCAACAACCTACCAATGTGGTGTCCATAAGTGATTTGTTCCATGTTGTAGGGTGGGAAACCTTCCAACGTGATTCCCTTGAGAGCATTGTCACACTTGTTTGTGAATTTTATACGAATAAGGTTGATCGGAGGACATTGCCCGATAGTTTCTTAAAATTCTTGGTTTGTAAATCGTTATGCCTATTTACCTCTCTCAACATTATTTAACTTGAGAGAACCGAATGTGAAATGCTTTTATTTTAACTCGTATTTTTATTTTGTCTATCCTTATACGCGTGCTTTAAACCTTAGGCTAAATTTAGTGGACCAAAATGAAATGAAAGTTTAGTATCACACGAATTGAGTCACCGAAAATATAACCACATGACAATATGGATTCAATAACAATATTTAATATCTTCTTACCTCTGTTGCTTTTACAAGTTCAATGATGACATATTGTTTTGTCAAGACAAATGATAGCATTTATAATATTTCCCTCGTAATATCAATAATGCAAATATGTCAATGGTTTGGTTGTTATTTAAATAAAGTGTATACTAAAAAAATGTATTCTTTGTTATAGACTTGAAGTGTTTTATCTTATTTGTTGGTTGTGTATTCAATAAGGGACAAATTGATGATCCCTTTGGAGATTATGGAGTCTTTTGAGCTTTAATCGAATACAAAAAGTACATGCAAAAATGTGCATACAATTGACTAGTAAAAGGGAGTAATTGAATGGTGCATTGCCTCACTGATTAATTTGGGTAATAGTATTATTTTAAAGTATTCAAAATGGGTTGATCAATTGATAGTATTATGCCATAAACTGTTTGTTCAAATACTAATTGGGCATTTTGAATGTGTCTAATACCTTATTATTTGAGATTAAACAATTAATCGATAAAATGAAAAAAAAAGTCAATTAAATATAAATCTCTGCATTTCTCCACTTCGTATACTTGCATTATTTGCAACCCGATGATTAATTCCATGCTTGTTACTTTTGTATCACATAAACTTGCACTTACCCATTAAAAATTTAACTAGTCATCGAGCTACTTTCCCAAAGCCAGTCCCGAGATTTAAGAGGCCCAAGGCAATCATTAAATTAGGAGTCCTAGACGGATCATCTATCTCACAAACCTCGGCCGGTCAAAAGGTTTGCCGATCGTTGGATCAAGGCAGGGAGGGTCACCGGTCGAATGGATGTCACAAATCACCGGAGGTGGGAAGGACAGACCTACAATCGTGAGTCGTGAAGTGGGCAAGAACTGGGAGGGCTCTACCGATAGCCACCCATGAAGGTAGAAGGGCGATGGGCCAGGTAAGAGGGCAGAAGGGCGACTGACGCAACACCATCAACTTTGGTCCTGTGGAGTGGAGGAAGAGGATGCTTGTGTATCAAGTTGTGGAGGTAGAGGCGTCAGGCGTAAACGTAGAGTGTAGTAATAATGAAGCATAGTGTTGTCGCAAACTGTAGTGTGAGGCTATTGACTTGGTCGGTAAGATGGATAAGACAAGGGTATTGGGGGCTTTAATTTTGGTTCACTTTTGGGGCCTTATTTGTCTAGCCGTTGGGCCGGCCCTACATTTTTCTCATATCTCTCTTATGTCGGCTTATTCATTACCATTTAATGATATGAAATCAAATCTAACAAATAATAAGAGCATTTACATTACGAAAGGAGACTTCATTTGTTTTAGAAACATTTTATACCAATTATATAAAAAAGGATTTAAACCAAATTATAAATATTTCCAAATTTTACACCAAATTATAAAAAGGCTTAATTTAAACCATATTTTATACTAGATTACCATAAGCCAAATCACAAGTCAAATGCCACAATGTATAAACTAGATTTCATGTTTGTAAATTATTAACAAATATAGTATGTTGTAAAGTATGTTATTACAAATGGTAATTCAAACAATCATATAAAAAATGAAACAAAACACCAAACTCATACCAAAAACAAAACTTATGGCTATAACTTGGAAGAATTTTTTAAATTTTCCTTTCCTTTTCCATTATTCGCACCACCACTTGGATTTTCAACTTGGGTATCCTTCATAATCTATATAAAATCATATAATAAAGAAGATATTTATGCACATTGAATCAAAGCAAAAATATTTAAAAACTTATTACAACAAGTTTTCCAGAAAAGACCATAAAGAGTGACGATCAACAAAGATTGTCTTCAATCTCATATACATAAAACCAAAAATCCGTAAACCTAAATCAAATTGTTAATCTTAAACACATACACAAGTCGTATTTTATTTTAAATGTGCCTTGCAAGGACAGGAGATGTTGAGCTAGGTTGCTTTAGAAGAGTGGGTGTGGTGGGAAGGGGCAAAGGGGGTGCTCAAATTTGAGGATGTCATGAAACGTGAATGGATAAGAGAGTCAAACTGAGGAGAACGAAGGGGGAAAGACGCCAAAATGCGCTTATAGCTTGTAGTTGTAGGCTTGTAGCTTCGCAATCTTTGCCTCCAGTCATGTGCCATGTACCTCTCGCAATGGTGGGAAAGTGGAGCAACCGCCTACACTGATTAATAAGATTTACTTTTATATTTTTTAAATTATACAAACTTAGTTAAAACTTAAAAATATACAACTTTTTTTGCGTGTTTGCATTCAAAGCATGTAGATGGAGTATTGGGGTGAAAAACATTTTATTTTAAATCTAATGAGGGTGCAGCGGGTCAATTAGTAGCATATATAAGCATTCTCACCTTCCAAATAATCCGATCAGTTAGAAAAATGTTATAGTTATTTTATATTTTTTGTTTTTGTTTTCAAAATATAATAATTATTTTTAAATAAAAAACTAAGAAATGAAAATTAAAAAAATATTTTTGTAATTTAGATTAGGATAGTTGCCTCATGACTCACCATTTTACCATTGGATATTTTCTTTTCCTCAAAATCATTCAAGTGGCTTCTCTCTTAACAAGCTAAGAAATATAATATCATTTCAGACTATATCACACAATAGCAATTGCAACTTGTAAAGTTGTATGGATCTTTAGGGATCTTACTTTGTTTTTTGTTTTTTCGTATGTAACGTAATAATTATTTTTTGATAAGAAATTGAAAAATAATAATAATAACAAATTGTTTTTTATTTTAGCAAATTTTAAAATAAAACTAATCTGTTATTAGTATTTTTTTTTGTATTTAAAAAAAATTATATATTTATTCCAATCTTTTATTTTTTAGTAGATTAATATTTTATATATTTTATTATAGCTATGTAAGTATTTAGCATACATTGTAGGCCAATTTTTGGTATTGTACTTATAGAGCATCCGGATTGTAATTTGTATATATTCTATGTATTGAAATGAAAATAGTTTGAATACTTCTTCCAACTTCCATCTTGTTTTTAATTACTTCTATGCTTTAGATCTTAACCTCGTGTTTAGTAAGTATTGAAAAACTGTGTTATGAAAAATGGATGAAAATTAAAGAAAAGGAATAGTAAGATGAAAGAATATATGAAAAATACATGTGGTAACAATTAGTTTTTTTTCACATATTCAAGAGTGTAATTTCCTATGAAAAACAAGTGCATGAAGCCTTAGGCCATGTTTGGTTACGGTTTTCATTTTTTGTTTTCAAAAATCGATTTTAAAAATTATAATTTAAAATTATTTTTGTTAAACTAAGAACGAATTATTGTTTGGTCACGGTTTTTCGTTTTTTTTTTGTTTTTTTTTCTTGAGGTCGTGCAGCCGACGTGGAGGTCGTGCAGTGGGAGGTTGTGCAACGGGAGGGTGTCGCCATGACGTGGGGGTATCGCAGCTGGATCGCGCTGGGAGAGGCCAGGATGCTGTGCGCGGGGGATGCCAATGAAGGCCAAGAGATGCCGCTGCATTGGGGATTGCACCCGTTGTGGGAAGGGGATCGCGCGGGGGGGGGGGGTGTGGAGGAGGGGATGTCGCGCAGGGAGGGGATCACCTGCGCTGGGAGTCATGGGATGCCACTACGTTGGGTTAGCCGAGTGGGGGCGGTGTGCGGGGACAGCTTCATCAGAAAACACTTGAGTACAGAGTACAACAAAATAAAAACATTTAAATGTGTTTTCATTTTTCTGTACTCGAAAATAACTTGTTTTCGAAAATAAAAAATAAAAATGGGTGTCAAACAAAAATATATGAGTGTTTTCTGTACTTGAGTATATGTAAAAAAAATATTGATACCAAATATCGTCTTATTTTCTACCAGCACAAGAATCTCGCAACATTTTTTTTCTCATCATATAAAAAAAAAGTTCTTTATAACTTTTCTATATCAACCAAACAACCCTATGAAAAACTACTTTTCAATATTTTTTCTTTTCACCTCTTTTTTTTTTCATCCTTTTTTCACCTAAATTTTTTCTACCTATTTTCTGTATGTTACCAAATAAGGGTAAATATTCTATGTAAATATTTATAGGTGGACTTCTTCCAAGGCGCTCGGTTATATGCATACGTGTCCTTTCTCGCATTATTTTTGTTTGTTTGAGATTTTTTTATAATTTATACCTTACAAAATTTATTTCAACATTTTATTTTTAAAAATGTTAGATATTATAATGAAGCAGAGCCGACAGTGCTACTCAAGCGGATGGAGAAACGAGAGATATTTGTTGTTTGCTAGCTCATCGGTTGACTAGAGACAGACTGTGACAGAGGTAGGAGAAGAGTGGTGGACTCTCAACAGATGGCACCCACAGTATTAGTGGACCCTCCAACAGATTTATGGACACATTTTCACGTCTCTCTCATTCCGTGTTCTTCATCATATTATTGTAAGTATATTACTCGAATATATGTACACTTTTTTTATTTATATAAATTCAAAATTCTTCCCCCACACTTTGACCACCCACCGTCCGCTCAATTTCATACGCCTATTAAATTGCTATCATTTATTTTAATACACAAATGTTAAATAATTAATAGCGACCCGTAAACAGTGGGGGGACTCATATAAAAAAAGATAATAAAAAAAAACACACTCACACATTCACTCGTAGTTTAAGTAAACTAGTCAGTGACCAAATAAAGTGGGTACAAAAGCTGGAATCCTTAGATTTCTGGTCGGCCACTTGTTTCATGTGTATTTTCCGAACTAATTCGCAAGTCTTTCCCCGGTGATGATGTCAAAGAAAGCGGGCCGGTGCCGCACATGGGCGGGAGAGAAGGATTCCGATTCATACTACTTGTTGATATTAATTTAAAAATATTTAAAATGTAAAATGGGTTGGGTGATTAATTGTTAGATTATTATTGTATTTTTAATAATATATATTATGTGACTCATATTTCTAATAATGAATCACATATAATTAAAAGATTATTTTTAAATTAATAAAGTTTGCGATGATTGATTTACGTGGTTTTAACGTGACATTGATTGTGAGTGTAACAGTACTTCTTTTCCATTAAAGAACACTACAAAAGAGAAATTGAAAGATGATAAAATCAATTCTTCTAATTTACTCATGGATTCAGGTACGTTTTCGATTAATACTCATAATTTGTATTAAATAATTATAGACATGAATCGATCCTTTACTAATTTTTACATTAATTATATGAATTAATGGGGGTGAATAATCTAATTATAAAGTTAATATTGGATGTTTTTGTTGTTAGAAACTAAAACTCGTATTGAGTCTCGTGAAATTTAAACAAGATAATTATGGTACGTGTAAATTGTAAATAACAAGGCAACATTGTAAATAACAAGGCGGTATTTTGTTTCAACGTAAAGACAAGTTTCCTCTGCTCGAAGGCATTTAGTGTAGTTTTCATATATTTAACTTAAAGTATTAGTATCAAATTTTATATGGTATTATATTTTAAAAAAATTAAAAATTATCAGTACAATATAAATTTTATATTTAACTTTTTCTATAAAATTTATAAAGTATTTCCTAATATATTTAAAAAATTGTTAACTTCATATGATTATTAAAGTATAAAAAAACACTTTTTTCTTTCTCATAACTTTTATTGTTATTTTATATTAAATCATAAAAGAATATTAATAGTAAAAATAATATAAAATACTATTTTAATGATATAAAAAGTGATTAATAGAATCAATTGTGATGTATATTTGTATGGATAAGTAAAAAATAATTTAAATCTATGAAATAAAAAAATAATTAGAAATCAACAGTAAGTGCTCTTAAAATTTTTATAATATCATGAATTCTTATGGGTGAAATTTTGAATATTTAGATACCAATATTAATAGACCTATTTGAACTTTTGAATTTTATATCTATATATATTGTACTTGATGAATATTAAATGTTAACATTTATATTAGATGAAATATTTGATTCCAAATATATCATTTAATTAATATATAAGAGCACTCCCATTAGACTCATTATAAGTTAAATTTAGCCAAAATATAATTGAAAGATGAAAAAACACTCCTATAGTAGGCTCTATATTGCTACATTAAAATTAACTATTGATAAAATAGCTGACCAAATTTGTCCAACCAATTTCATTATTTAAATGATATATTGAAATAAAATATTAAAATTTGTTCAACCTTCAAATTGCACGCATGTAGCCTGGCCTGAAAAAATACATGTTGTGGTAGGGGGCCGTCGTAGAGGGGGATAGGGGGTGGCACAGCAGTGGGCGAAGGCAGGGGAGGGTGTTGCAAGTCCAAGGGGAGGCGGCACGAGGGGGATGGGGTGGCACGGGGGGGCGAAGGGGGAGGGTGTTGCAGGTAAGGGGAGGCGGCACCCGATCTATGTGGGGAGGAGGTAAAGGGGTAGCGGGGGGGGGGGGGTGATGCCAGAGAGGACTGGAGGTGGTGTAGAGCAGTGGGCAGCCACAACAGGGGTATGGGAGAGGCTATTACATGGCGTATGGGAAGCGAGGGTGAGGGGGCAGGGGGGGAGCGCGCGAGCATGAAAAAGGGGATGAGGAGGAGAGAGAGATTTTAATTAAAATGCTGAAATTATTTTAAGCCTAATATTTTATAGCTTAAAATTAAGTTAGCTATAATTTATAAAAGCTAATTATTTGATTAAATTATAGCCAAAGTCTATTGACCTAGGGGTGTAAAATGGACCGATTCAATCCGTCGCGGTGCTGCCCTAAACGGCTCGTTTAGGCCCACACTTTTAACGGACTAGAGATTATCTGGTTTGGTAAACATTATCTGCCCGATTCATATTTAATTTTAAAAAATATTATAAATTATTTTTTGCTAAACATTTTTTATTTTTTAAAGTTTAAACCATATTAAAAAAAATCAATTTTAAAATTAATAGATTTAGGTTATAGTTATTAATATATTAAGTAAAATAGGTAATAGTTTTTTAAAAAATATTTTTTAAAAAATAAAAAAGCCAGTCGCGGACCGGGCCTAAACAAACCGTTTCATTTACTTTCATGATTAAAATGGACCAAAAGTTTTTCGGTCTAATCTACTCTGATCTACACCGGACCGATGGTCCATTTTACTCTACTAACTTGTAGGAAAATATTCTCATAAAATTATACTACTTAGATTAATAATTTCAATAAATTTGTGTGTTTTAGATCAAATTTATATTTTATATTTTGGAAAAATTACTTTGTTTTTATTTTAAGCATTAATTATGACAGTCATTTGCAAACCAAAAGAGTTGACATTGAATTTATCAAATATTTTTCAAAATTATATGGAGTAATTGAATATTAACCATATATAACTTTAAAGCATCATTAGAGTAAATATTTTAACTAAAAACTTTTGAAAAACTAACAAAGTAAAAGCTATAATTTACTTTGTTTTAGTTAAAATGCATATTTCAAAAATAATTTATAGCTAAGTATAATGTCAATATTTTACGGAAAAAACAAGAAAAAAAAGTGAAAGGGAACAAATTCATCCGACGGCTCGGATAGTTTGTCCCAATTAATGTTGGGTACAAAAGTGGGTTTTGCTAGGGTTTTGACGTCGCTTTAAACCATTTAAAAAAAAACCAAAACCAGAGCAGGCAATTCGCATAAGATCGGTAGCCATCTTCGATCTTCGCCTTCGGATCGTCTCCCTGGTTTTGGATCGGATGGCTTTTGCTTCCAGGTTCCGTCACGTTCTGTGCGGGTCTTCCACGCCCTCTCCGATCCTTCAGTTCGCCCCCATGCGTCACAATTCGACACTCACTACTCCAAAGCTGTTCGTCAGTGGTATGCTTCGATTCCGACCCATAATTGCCGTATACGATATAGTTACTTTCTTCTGTTTGGGCAAATACAAATCGCAAACATTAATCAAAACCTGCCCTTTATGTGCTCCGAAAAAGTGTATAGAATTTCCAATGTTTCTGGGGAAAACGAGGCTAGTTGGAAAGCAAATTCCGGGAAAAATATTGTTAGGAGAACATTTTTAGAGGGAAGAAAACACTTTCGAGGCAAACTAATTTTTTCCCATTTTGTGTTTATAGTAAAAACGAATTAATCTTCCAATTAATTCGGAAATGGAGGCAAATGAGACACACAAGGAGGCCAAATAAATTTATTATGTTGATTATGCGTTTGTTTTTGGGAGAAAACGTTGGGAACAGAGATGTTATTGTGGGCCGTTGCAATTTTTTATGCCGATTTGATTTATGTGAACGTTGCTTAGTTGTTATTAATTATGTATACATGTCTTTTCAGTTAATGTCACTACATTATGAATTGAACCTATAGGCACTCCCATATTGGGTAAACATGGCCATTATGGTATGTAGGTTTTGGTGGTCCTTGGGAATTGTTGATAAATTTCTTACAAATGAATGGAGTTAGCCAAATTTAAATTCCTAAGAGTATGAACATCTCCAATGCATTAGCTATAACTAAATTTACATGCAATTTACTTCCAATGCATTAGCTATAACTAAATTTACATGCAATTTGCTTTCAATGCATTAGCAAAAACTATAGCTAAATTTATCTGAAACTTACGTCCAATGCATTAGCAAAAGTTATAGCTAAATTTACTTGAAACTTACTTTCAATGCATTAACTATATCAAAAAATATAGTAATAAATTTATCTGAATTTAAATAACATTTTAACTTTAGCTAAGGGTGCTATATTAGCTAATTATTCCCAATTATTTAAATATCCCAACATACCCTTCTAGCGCAAAACAAAAAACCTAGGCGTCCTTTTTCCCTACTCATTTGAGGAAACTGCTTTTACGTGATACTCAATTCACACCATATGTTTTGCATCCTACTGACTTTTTTTTTTGTTGTGATGTCCCTGTGGGATAGCCTAATGGCTGATGCAATCTCACCTTTTATTGAGGTCTTGCTTTCAAATCTTGAAAGCACTATGCGATAGGGGTGAGTTTTTTTTGGTAAAGTAGAGAGTGAGTTGTACTGTTGTATTATAATTTTTTTTTTGGTCATGTATGGTTCTGAGCATTTTGCAGAAGTTTGAAATGTCTATTATACAGTGACCAAGTTTTTGATTTCATCTGTTACAAACCTTTGACAAGCTGTCTTTGAGGCTTGGTAAAAGCTCCTAATCCTGCAAATGCGAATTATGTAACAGGCCTTTCAAGGTCAACAACAGATGAAGGCCTAACAAAAGCTTTTTCTGAATTTGGCCAGCTCGTTGAAGGTGATTGCAACTTCTTTCAAAATATGTCTGGGTAGTAGTGTCCTACACTATTATTATTATTATTATCATTATTATTTATAGTATATTTTTTACTCACTCCCTGAATGCCTCCCTTGCAGCAAGAGTCGTAACCGAGAAAACCTCTGGAAGATCTAAGGGGTTTGGTTTTGTGACGTATGCAACCGTAGAAGAGGCGAAACAAGCTCAAGAAAAAATGAATGCTAAGTTCTTGGATGGATGGGTTATTTTTGTGGATCCTGCTAAACCAAGGCAACCTAGACCCCCACCTCCATCAGAGCCTGATGAGCCATCCGAGACTGGCTTTAGAGTAAACAAGACCGTTGGTTGGTGTGGTTGATAGCTTTAGTCACTTGGAAGTGAGAGACCGAATTTATTAAGATATTGTCCGTGATAGTACAAATTGAATTTGGTCAATGGATGGAACCATTGTTCTGTTTGCCAAAAACCCTCGTCCAGTTTGTAATGCTATTGTGTTTCTTGATTCCTTCCTGTTGAAAAGTTGATATAACATCTTGCAAAAACTGATCACTATGAGAGAATCATAGTGGAACAGTGGAAAAATAATTGGGAGAGGAACAAAACATGCAATGAGTGAGAATGACAGTGATGAGTTGGGTGAGAATGGCGTTAGTAACGGAAACAGAAGCATTATAACTTGACAAGCATGATAAAAGTAGTAGCCTTTTTAAGGCAAAGATTAAAGGCTTCTAGCGGATTTCTATATTTTATGGTAGCTTCAAATGATCACATTGTTCTCACGCATTTTTGACTTAATTAATTTTTATTAAGTCATCCCAAGTATGGGTCTAAAATGGGTTGGCTCGGCCCTTGATGGATGGAGCGGGTCTAAATGAGTCCGTTTAGAACGCGATCCTAAACGGTCTGGCCTGACTGCGGGCTAGCATGTAAATTTTAATTTATTTTTTAAAATTAATTCATATAATTTAGTTGAATTAATATTATGTTAATTTTATTTTATAATTATTTTATATAAAATTTAATTATTTAATTAAAATTATATAATATATATATATATATATATATATATATATGACTGATAAAAAGAAAAAGAGTGCAACTTATTACAGAGTACAAAAATATTTTCATCAATTAGATCTTACTTAACTGAATCAAAGGGCTCTAATTAAAACATCCTATTCCCAAATTAACCTTTCACGCATCGAACCTAATTCGGCGTAGCTAAATCAAATCCATCGACCTCTCTCTACCTCCCATCGACACAGTCCCTCCTTCCCATCGACTTTCTCTCTACCGTTAAGGTCAAATGCTTCCAGTCGAGCAATAAGTGCTTCCCATCCGACCTCTCCATCCCTCCCCTTCAACCCCAACCAGGGCAAACGAGCGCAGAGGACCAGGGCGAACTGACACATAGGATTGGATTGGGCTGCTTCTCCGTTCTCTAGAACCTCTACCAGATTGTTTGATTGAGAAACGTATCTATTAGTAAACCCCATCGGCCCTCTCTCTACCCCCCATCGACTCCACCTTCAAGACGAACCAGGTCCAGGAGGACTATGCGAGACAAGACGAAACTGGAGTGAAGGTCTTTGTGGGCGGTGGGTGTACGGTCGTGCTCGCCCCGAGGTGATTAATTTTCCTTGAAGTAAGATTGAGGTAGGAATTGCGTAGGATTGAGCTGTGATGTTTACACTTTTAGAAAATCACAATTTAATTGCTAAGTTAGAGTTCTTGATGGTTTTTGATAAGTTATGGTTCTTCTTTTATATTTTTTTCACTCTAATTTTGGATCCACTACAAATATTACAGACCATGTTGGGCGTGCAAGTTACAGTTTCAAGAACTTCCTATTACGTTGTATTGCCAACCCTCATATTTTAAAAGCAAATTGCAGAATAACCTCTTTTTTTTTTTTATGGTTTTACCGAGCAGTTTGAAATTATAGAGAATAGAAAAGAGGTGTTGAATTTTTTTTACTGAAGAGTAAAAGAAAAAATACGTATTCTAGTATGAAGGTGAAAATTAAGGTTTTCAAATGCTTTGGTTAAGGTATTGACTTGCTTTCATGTTTTAAATGAGAAGGTGATTTGAATTGTTGATTATTCTTTTTGTAAGATTTATTGGAAAACACGATATCCTTGTTGGAAACAGACAAAGAAAATAAAAGGCATAGTTAGTTTATGTGAAGCACGCCTACAACATTGAACAAGACCGTGTACAGGACTGGGAGCATTTAGCACGAAGGCTGAGGAGCAGTTGTGTTTACTTAGTTCTCAACTAATAATAAACTAATAAACTTAATGGCTAACTATTCTTAATAGTAGTAGTGGCCGTCTCTCCACTTCCAGTTGGGATTGCTGTGATTCAACATTTGAATTTTGAGTGATTAGCTTTTGACATTGCAACTCATGACTGCATAGGAATTAGGAAGGCTGAAATCATGTTTGCCTAATATGACTTTTTCTTGTAGAATCTGGAAGAGTTACTGACAGATCTGAAAGGTGAATCTATGGAGGCCCTCTTATCCAACTGCCCTGGTTTGAATGAAGATGACCATTGAAACAATGTTTTCAAATTGATGCCCAATTGCAGAATTAGAAGATGACATTGCAACTCATGACTGCATAGGACTACGCCAACCCCGCATATTATTCTACTCACCAAAGCTCAATGGGTGTTCAAGCTTCAATTTGGTTTTCAAGTTTGATGTTAATGTTGTACTGCAAAAGAACATTCTTGTAGAATTATACTACATGATTATTTCCCCCTATTTAAAAATGTAATACTACTACTATTCTAGCCAAATCAATGTATTATACGTAGAGGATGCAATCATGGGCCAGCGTCCCACGTCATTACATGTCTGTATTAATGATGCACACTTGTGTACTCAGTTTTTTATATGGCAGTTGTTGGCTTTAGGTTTCTTACTTTCAGGTACTCATTAGTCATGACTTATGACTTATAAATGTGTGCGCGTCTTTTGGGTTGGATGGTGGGATAAATATTTGTATATAGTTAAAATGTTATGAAATTCAAATATTTTAATTAAATATTACAATTAATTAAACATTTGTATAGAATTAGCTTAATAATTTATTATTATTAATAAGGTATGCTTTGGTCTTTCTCTGGTCTGGTGATAAGGTACTGTCTCTGATGAAGACTGACTTAAAGTCAGTTCTTGCATATTTCTTTTTGAAGACTTATTTAGAGACCGATTCAAATCTCAAGATCTGTGGGAGTTCGTAGAGGATGGGTTTGTTGATCCTGATGAGGAGGTTAGGCCAAAGGAAAACAGAAAGAAAGATTCAAAGGCTTTGTTTTTTATTTAACAAGCTGTGCATGATACAATATTCTCCAAAATTGCAGCAGCAACAACTTTGAAGGAGGTTGGACAACATTCCAGACGGCATTTTAAGGTTTCAAAAATGTCATTACGGTAAAATTACAAAATCTTTCCATCACCGTACAAATGAAAAGTGGAGAGTTGTGCATGATTTTCTGACATTTGTGGAACCTTTGTCACTGGTAATGATTAACATGGGTAACTACAGTAACAAATCAGTAATAGGCTAATAGCACAAACTCCAGACCTATGCTTGTAAAGTGATGCAGAATTCAGAAATTATAATTAAAAAATTCAAACAGCTAAAATAGGGGAGAGAGATTATGTTTATGCTCTTAAATTACTGTCTTCCGGATAAAATGTCAGCCATCTCTTCTCCCTAAAAGCGTCTGTACCCATCAATTCATAATATAGAAATAGAAAATTGATAACAAGAGTGTACAATTATCCAAATCCATAGGATTTCATAATAATATTTACATAGCATTCACACAAAACATGTGCACAGGTCTATTCCTCAAGCTTGTACAACCCTTGGACTCGATATTGTATCGTAGTCCACGAAGCTGCAAACTCAACAAAACAAATGCAAGGGGTTGCTTTGGAGGCCACTGTTTTGGTTGGAAAATCACAAGCCTATCAGATTTACTAATAGATACGTTTCTCAAACAATCTGGTAGAGGTTCTAGAGAACGGAGAAGCAGCCCAATCTAATCCACTGTGTCGGTTCGCCCTGGTCCTCTACGCTCGTTCGCCCTGGTTGGGGTTGAAGGGGAGGGATGGAGAGGTCGGATGGGAAGCACTTATTGGGCGACCGGAAGCATTTGACCTTGACGGTGAGAAACCTCGAGCTCTTGGATTTGGCTGTGTCGGTGAGAGGAGAGAGAGTTGATGAGAGGGAGGGACTGTGTCAATGAGAGTAAGAGAGAGCGAGAAAGTCGATGGGAAGGAGGGACTGTGTCGATGGGAGGTAGAGAGAGGGTCGATGGATTTGGATTTGCCTATGTTTTTATTATGGTACAGAAAAGCAACCACGTTTTGCTATTTTAAAACAAACAAAAAGAAAAATAAGAAATTAAACCGCACTCGCGCCAGAGAGAAGTCAGAGTTTTTAATGAGGTGGACCTGGAGTTTTGCTATTTTAAAACAAACAAAAATAAGTCATCTTCGCCTGCTTCATCTGGGTTGATGATCGATCTAGAGAGAGAAAGAGAGTACCTGGACCTGGAGTTTTTGATGAGGTGGGGCCGTTCACTACTGGATACGGACAGGGGTGGTCGTGAGCTGTTAGGAGAGCCTTTTCCTTAGCCCCATCCTAGACCCGAAATCAGAGGAGGAAACAGGAGCAAGCATCAAAAGAAGTCTCACATGAAATCTGCTCCTCCTCTGCGCCCGCGCCTTGGTTGTCAGAAAACCATTGAATTGTTGAAGCAAATTTGGCAGTTCTCTTCACCCACCGACTGACACCTCTGATGCCCGAAACGTCCTGGTCAATACTCAACAGAGCTCGTGGATCTGGCGCGCGTGGTTTCATCTCTTATTATTATTTTTTGTTTGTTTTAAAATAACAAAACGTCGTCGCTTTTCTGTACCGTAATAAAAACGTAAGCAAAATTACCGTTGAGGATCTAGACTCTTGATTTAGCTGCGCCGAATTAGGTTTGATGCATGAAGGGTTAATTTTGGAATAAAATGTTTTAATTACAGCCATAGGATTCAATTAAGTAAGATCTAATGGATGAAAATATTTTTGCACTCTTTAACAATGTTGCACTCCTTCTCTTTTTATCAGCCATATATATATATATATATATATATTAAATTTTAAGATATTTATAAATAAAAAATAAGAATAAAAAATAAAAAATTCCGCAAGTCATCTTGTAGCTCACACGAGACGGGCTTGTATGGGATAGGCTTAATTCTTTTAGGCCCGTATTTTAAATGGACTGAGTCTTGATCAACTCGGCTCGCTCTACGCCCGCATGCCCACGGGCCTAACTCATGGGTTTGAGCCCAATTTACCCCCCAGAGTATTCTATTACCAACAAAAACTAATTTAAAAAAAAAAAACTATGTATGTGCACTTATTATCGGACTCATGATAAACAGACGTTTAAAATAAAATCCTTTAATCGCTTAAGTTAAAGAATAGTCAACACTCGGTTCGACCGGGTCAACACCGGTTGATGCGTCTCCGGTCCATCACGACATCGGGGTTGCGCAGTTGCGCTGGTGGCGGTGGAATATGATCCCCCACAGGCCCAACATTCGCACGTAGTGCGGTTCTTTCTTTTAGCTCTGCTCTGCTTGCTCGTGTCTTCTCATTGCAAACCCCCTTTTACCTCCTCCTCAGCTCGTTGTCGCACACTCACCATTCCCATACAAATTCGACCGAGTTATCGAGCGTGTCGCTTGCCGAGCGACTGAGGCATGTCTCTTTGCCTTCCTCAACACTTCTTCATACCATTGCCAGAGCTCAATCCCAGCAAGGTCAGTAAACGCTGCCCCCCAATGATCGGTGTATATGTTTGTTTTCGGATATTAGAAACACACAAACAATGAGACCTCTCTGCAGCATTTTATCGAACACCTTCGCTGCCAAACAAACTACTAAGAACAATCGTTTTTTCTTTTTGGGTAGACTCGGAGCGCGTTTCGTTGTTCTAGGAGAGGTTTCAGAATGTTTGCTGTTTCTTCGAGTGCGAAGGAGGCATCGAATTATATTCCGGCAGCGCCAATATTTCTCCCCGAAGGGCCATGGAAGCAGGTGACTACTGACTACTACTAGCACTTACTATGTTGGTTCATTCAATTCAATGAATGACGTGTTTGGATGATGGGTAGGACTAACTATTGGCTTAAATACGCGTCATTGGCTGCCTTGGCGTCAGAGAGATCTCACTACCGAATATTTGTTGAGCAAACTGCTCTCATTTTTAGTTTCTTACATATTTTGCATTGTAACTGATGTGCTTGCATTGTAGATTCCTGGAGGAGTCACTGCTGCCACCGGATTCAAAGCTGTAGGACTTTACGGCGGATTGCGTGCTCAAGGGGAAAAGCCTGATCTTGCACTTGTCACTTGTGATGTGGGTGCCATATCTGCAGGTTAGCTTTCATTTTGGTGTAGTAGAAGCATCCGTCTATTAATAATCAATTATATGGTGTACATGGTCGCATATCTTGAATACACTGGTTACAATGCGTGTTCATATTTTCAAAAAGAATTCTCCACTTGCTTTCAGGGGCATTTACCACTAATGTGGTTGCAGCTGCTCCAGTAATTTATTGCAAAAAAGTATTAGACAGTTTGAAAACGGTATGTTAGAAAAATCCAGAGGGCGTCTTCATGTTGTCATCTCTCCATCGGTTCATGCTGCCTCATTATATCTATTTTAATTATTTACAGGTTTTTTTAATGGCCAATATGGGATTACCATCCAACTTCCTTTTCCATGCCTGAAATTATTGATTTATTGCTATTTAAGATTTGTATTATGGTTTTTGGCAGTGAGTTATTTTAGTATAATTATATTTACTATTTTAAGTGGTCTAATGATTAGCACATGCCTTGCAAACCCTTTGCACGTATCTTTTCCCTTTCAGAGTGGATTACAAATTTACGATTTCTCCAACTCTCTCATTTCCCTTTCAGAGTTTTTAAAGCATTTTCCAATGACTTGTGTGAATTGTCAGGCACGGGCAGTGTTAATCAATGCTGGCCAAGCAAATGCAGCAACTGTAAGTTGTCACTTGATATTATGGTGGTTTGCATTTGACTGCTTATCCTACTTCATCAACTTGTTCAGGACCTATCTTATTGTGTTCATGTTTTCTATACATTTAGTTTGCTGGCTCAATTTTTGATTAGTTAATATAAATGTTATGTTAAGAGTCAGTCTTATGATTTCCTAGGGAGATGCTGGTTACCAGGATGTGATTGAATGTGCGGATGCAGTGGCCAAGGTATGGAAATCAATGCTACTTATCTATCAACCCATTGTGGTTGTTCTCTACACACTGAATATTGTCCTATTAAACACAGCTGCTCCAGTTAAAACCCGAGGAAGTATTGATTGAATCCACTGGAGTAATTGGTCAAAGAATAAAGAAGGTAAATAAAAAACTATTGTGGCCCATATTTTGTTTTATGTATCTTACATGTGATGCAGGTAGTCATTTGTGATCCATATTTTCTTAAAGTCAAACAATTCTGCAATAGCTAGGCAGTGTCAGATAATATATGTCTTGACCACAATAGTTTAGTATGTCTATTACCTGTTAACTTATTTACAATACATTATTGACATTTTAACGATCAATGACATACACAGGAGGCTCTTCTTGGATCACTTCCAAAGCTAATCAACTCCCTGTCATCAACTATTAAGGGGTATTTCTGTTGTCAGCTTGATTATTTGTAGCTCAGTTAATTTCTTGCTTTGTGCAAATTAGATACAGTAACAATTGCTTATACCTTTTTTCATATAATTTTCCTAAAAAATCACGACTGTTGAATTGTCTCTTTGGTCTGTCCTCCCTCCTTGCACTGCCTACATTATTTGAACCTTTTAAGTGGGTGTGCAGGGCAGACTCTGCAGCGGTTGCAATAACAACCACAGATCTTGTGAGCAAGAGCATAGCAGTTGAATTTGAGGTATGCATGGGGTGATTTTTTTTTCTTTTCTGAGTTTTTGTGAGTGCTAATGTTTTGTATCTTCCAATCTGATCTATGATATATCTTTATTGACAAATATTGGTATTAAGCTGCCATTGAATAAGCTATCAAACTACAAGTGCTGATTATAGTGCTGTTTTTTTAGTTACATGTTTCCTTTTCCCCTTAGTTCCTTTTCAGCAAACTGAAAGAAGTTGATAGTTTTATTTTATTTTATTTGTTTATTTTCAATTGAATGAGTGCCAAGGCTTTATACCAGGTAACTCTTGGCTAAATCCATAGAAAACAGAAGCACATCTTAGTCGTGCCATGATTCCAGCTTATTGTTTAAAAAACCTAGTTAAGCATCATTTAGCAAATTTATCAAATTCCTTCTGTTGGTAATGTTTTTCAGATATGAATGAGTGTCATAGAACTCTGAGGGGAGTGTCCAACATGTCAAGGGGGAGGTGTGGGCATTATGGTTAGATATGGATGTATGTTGTAACATCTCCCCTATGGACGAGAGTTTTGATCTCCTTGCTGCGTGCAGGGATTTGTAACCTTTTGTCACTTTCTTAGTGGTTTTAAAGTTTTCCCTTTTTTCGATATAAAAAATTTCTCATCCTTAATTGTGAATACAAACTTCTTTTTTCTGTTCTCTCTAAAGTTGTTGGTATTATGGTATTTAACAGGTTGGAGGAAGTGGAACAAACATAAGAGTTGGAGGAATGGCAAAAGGTTCTGGTATGATCCACCCAAATATGGCTACCATGCTTGGTGTATGTCTAGTTTGATGCCCTCTCTTGTTCTTGATAATGCATATTCTTGTTCCATTGCTAATGGTAACTTTGTTGCAGGTGATAACAACTGATGCAGCGGTCACCAGCAGTGTTTGGAGAAAGATGGTGCAGGTTGCAGTAAACCAAAGTTTTAATCAAATAACTGTACGTAATTCATTGTTAAAATCACTAGCTACCAATTGTTAAGTTTGGGCCTCACTTTTGCGAACATTTTTTCCATTCAGTGCTGATAATTATGACTTACGCTTGGCTGTATAAAAACTCCCTCAGTCCCATTTAGTTGGGCCATTTTGACTTCACAACAGAAATTAGGAAAAAGTGTTTTTCTTATATTAACCTAATGTATTTTCCTATTTTTTAGAAAAATTATTCCAAATTTACCAACCCAAGAATGGTACTAGAAAACTATGCAAAAAATAGCATACAAAATAGAAGTGGGACAAAGAAATTGTAACAAACCAAAATGGAAATGTTGGAATTAGAACTAGTTTCCTATAAGTTGGTATTGCATATCCATGTTGTACCTTCTTGGTAGATATTCATGTTTTCATTTAAATTCTAATGTACAATCCCTAGCTACTTCACCGTATGTGTTCTCATAGCTTTTAACTTATGGAGATTCTCATTCTGTTTTGGACTAGGTAGATGGAGACTCCAGTACCAATGATACCGTTGTTGCTTTGGCTAGCGGACTATCTGGATCAGCAGTGATATCTTCTTTTGATAGCTATGAGGCAAAGCAACTGCAATCATGTCTTGATGTGGTATGTATTGCTGCCATTTACTTTTCTGGTTCTCTTATGATCCAGTTCTGTTATTTTATATATTTAATATCAATTCTCTCCCATGCCTTTATTTTGCATCAATTTTATTTATATAAACTTGCTAACATCATCTTGTGAACTCTGTATTTGGCATCTAGTTGCTGCCTGTCTCAGAATTTGAATGCATATCACCTACATTTGTTTAGTTTTCAGGTTCTATCTTGGAGTTTTTTTGGAACTATTGGGGAAAATGAATTTTCTGAAATTAGAAAATTTTAATACTTTGACCATTAGTCCTATAAGAAAATACATTAATACTTAATTAAAGTTAGAAACAATAATTATGGGAAAGTGATAAGAACCACTTAATGCCAGAATCTAGCAAGGGGAAATAATAGAAAACTCTCCTACAAACTCTTTTTGATTAATTAATAAAACATGTTTTACAATGAAAAAGATATGACTATATATAGCCTTACAAGTACTCAAGCCCATTAATCCATGACTCCTACATCTTAAATAAACTATCTATTAACCCACCAAACAACTTCTATTATTCTACTAATTAATTAACTTCTCAAAATTATCTCACTATCCTATTATCCAAGTAACTACCCACTAACACTATAACACCATAACTTGACAATATAAATGACATGAAAGTTAAATTAAATCTTCTTCTTCTCCCAAGACTAAATAAAAAGCGTTGGAACCGTATCAGTGCACTTCCTTGAAAAACTAACTTGTCCTCAAGGTGGAAAGAAGGAAATTTTCACTTTTTCTTTATTCTTATGACCTATCCCACCGTCGTAATCACCAAGGTAGTTTTCTTTGGGTTGTCAGTGAATTCAAGTTGGGATAAAGATGGCTAACATTGGTGTCCCGGTGTGAAGCGTTTGCCGCGGCGGAAATAAAATCCTTTTTAGCGTCTCTGTTGTTGCTCGTTAAGGTTGGATGATGGGATAGGCGGTGGGTGTGAGGGTATCGTAGTTGATGGACATGGAGTTGTGTTTGAGGAGCCATTGAGTCGTGTAAATGTGTTGGCCTTTGGGCTTTTAGGAAAGTCCAACTTGGCCTCAAACTCAAGGGCTAGGGAGGCAGCTTTAAATACAAATCGAGGCTTGTGGATCCGAACCTATGTCTTCAATTCGTCTTTTGATCCGGAAATAAAAGCTCTAAGGAGCACATTTTCATGCTAGTCCGTCACCCTAGCTGCTCGCTTAGCAAGATCGATGCGATACTCTACCCTGATACCAACATGTTTGACAGAACATAGGTATTTGTTGGGATTTTGAAAGTTTGGCAGTCCATAGCTTTCCTGAAAAATGCGTATGAGGTCATCTCAAAGGATAATTTCACATTCATCAGTGACCCAAGCGTAAAGATCAAGCGCATCACTCTTGAGATGCATTTCTGCGACTTTGACCTTTAACTCGTTGAGGATTTCAAAATACCTAAAGTATTTTTCTACCTTGAGAACCCACTCATGTGGATCGCCTCCTCCGAACTTAGGAAAGGTGATCTTGGCCCGAGGCCGCCGTTGTTGTGATTGGTCGTAGGTTCAATTACCTTCGGAATTATCCCACTAGGGTTGGCGATTCTTATCTTTGATGGGAAAGTGACGAGTTTGATCCTCGCCCCTATGCATCCTTTCATGAGCAACCTCAGGAGATGGTTGACGGGGAGTGGTCTGGGATTTAGCTTCTAAGGAGGCCACCTTGATAGCTAGTTCGCCTAAGATGTCCAAGCGTGAGGCTAAGGACGAAATTTGTTGGTCCAAATCAGGCCTGGTGTTTGATGGAACAATGTCGGTTTGGTTGGGGTTTGGTGGGCCATTAGATGGTCTGAGTGAGTATGTGAAAGGATTGATAGTAGAAACACGTGTTTTCACCATTCAGGAGGAACGACTCTAATACCAAATGATAGGAATTACAATGTCAGAATCTAGCAAGAGAAAATAAAATATGCTTTACAATAAAAAAGATATGGTTATATATAGCCTTAAAAGTACTCAACCTCACTAACCATGACTTCCACATGTTAAATAAATTACCTATTAACTCACTAAGCAACTTCCATTATTTTCCTAATTAATTAACTTCTCAAAACTATTTTATTATTTTTATTACCCAAGTAACTACCCACTAATATCATAATATAATAACTTGACAATATAAATAATATAGAAATTAAATTAAATATTCTTTTCCCCCAATACTAATTACTAAATAAGAAGCGGTAAAGCTGGAAGGCCTGGAAATTGCAAATGCTTGCTTGTATGTGTTAGTGTTCTTTGTAGAGGTTGCATGCTAGTCCGAAGAAAATTGGAACTGTTTTAATGCCTATTTGTCTCCGATTCTATTTTGTCATAAATTTACGTAATTCCTTTCTCAGGTAATGCAGGCCCTTGCAAAATCTATAGCGTGGGATGGAGAAGGAGCCACTTGTCTTATTGAGGTAAATAGTTAGTTGCAATATGTAAGCCAATTTTCAATATAAAATTTTCAAAATATTTTATACCCTTATATTCTATCCAAACCTAACCTGATCAAACAGAAGAAACATATATATGCCAATCTGTTTTTTTAGCAGGAATATGATTTTTTAAAAGTAATTTGATATCTTTTATGAATATAAATGTGCATAAATGATATAATAAAAGGGAATGATATCGATTGTGTTTGCTGATCTAGCCAAAACATGTGGTTTTGATAAATGAATCTGTTAGAATGGTAACAATATAGGAGCAAATGATCGCCTATGGACAGAGTGGGCAATGATTCTTTGTTTTTGAGTGAGCTTGGTCTATGACTTAATGTACTATGATTGTTTACTATATAATATGTGTTGTTCTTTACTCACATTTTCATAATTTAATAAGCTCTTGAAATTTATAGATGCGAAATCATTTTGGCCAGATCCCGAAAGTGATCGTTAGGCCATCTTCAACGGTTCTCTAAATTTATTTCTATTTTTATTTTAAAATTATAATTTTCTATTTTTTTAAAAGAACATTTCCTCTGGTACGCTTTATTTTTCTCTCCATTTTATTAAAAGATATTTTTTTATTATTACTTCCACCATAAATAATTAATAAAAGAGTTTTTTTTGTTACGTGACAAAAAAAATTATTACTTTTAAATTTTTTACAATGTATTATTTATCTTTATTTTACTCTTATTTTTTAAGAGTAGAAGTCTACTTTGTAAAAAATTTAAAGATGAAAAGCCATTTTGAAGAACAGCTGGAACTGAATTATCTATTTTTGAGTAATTTTAAATGACCGCTGGAGATGCCCTTAAATTCCTCTGTTTCTTACCTAACCATGAGAGATGTATACATCAATAGCACCAAAAATACGTGAACATGTTTGTAGGGAACATGTTTTCTGATGTGGGAATGTTTGAAAAAGCTCATTGTGGTTTACTATCCATCTCTCATTGTCATATAATAAAATTTATGAAAATATAATTGAGGTTGTCTTATATTTTCACCTGCTACATGATCTTGAGTTGAGGTTGTGGGCTTTGTTTTTTTGGTATCCAAAATGGATTTTTCAACTGGCATAAAATTTGGTGTAATCGGGATGATCTTGAATATATATTTTGTGCCCAGAATGATGAAATTTACTAGCTAATGCCTTAGTAGGGGTGCAGGTCAGGGTAACAGGCGCAGACAGTGAAGCTGAAGCAGCAAAGATTGCACGCTCAGTGGCATCTTCTTCACTTACCAAAGTAAGATGCCTTCTCTTGGATATATTAAAGATTTGTTCCGAGTTAATATTGTTTTGTTTTCTTCATTTTGACCGGTAACTTGTCATCAGGCTGCTGTGTACGGAAGAGATCCAAATTGGGGACGTATTGCTTGCGCTGCTGGTTACGCGGGCGTTCCTTTCCACCCTAACAGCCTTCAAATATTTCTTGGAGATATTCTACTCATGGATGGTGGACAACCCCTTTCATTTGACAGGTGAAAATCAGATTGTATCAGAGCTTAAGATCTAGGAATTGAAATATGTGGTTTTGAATTATTCTTTCTTTATTTTCCTTATTCAAATTGTCTGTGATGTTGGGAGAAAAGATGCATGCACATTCTTTCTTAAATGGATTGGTCAACTTAACTTATTTGTACATTATACTTAATCTTAAATCAACAACTTAACATACTATCACAAAGCATACAACTAAAAAATGTTTTATTTTATCTGTCTATCGCTTTGTCTATGTATTTGTTTGAAGATTGCACTGTGGGCATATGAAGGAGTTGTTAGGTCTGTTTAGTGTGTCTAACTTATAAAGTTTCAGCATTTGCACACTTATTAATTCTCTGTTTCTGTTTTGTTTTCTTTTTTGGGTTTTCTCATCCCATAATCTTGAAACCTGGTTACAGGGTCGCAGCAAGTAATTATCTCATAAAAGCTGGCGAGACCCATGGCACAGTTGAAATTCGGTTATCTGTTGGTAAGTGTCCTAACTCAGACTTGATTTTCATTTTGAATAATGCACTGCATATTAGTCATGAAAGCTGGAGAAGAGCGTAGTTTGCTCTCTCAATATCTAAAATTATATTGTTCTGTATCACTTTTTAACATTTCTTAAGGGACTCCACAGTTTGTATGATCGATATAGCTAGTCTTCTTACGTTGGCATCATAGATGGACTCAGCACTTACATTCAATTTAATTTGTTGACATGTTCTTTCTTTAGTAGCTACAAAAAGACTGATTATTAATAGAACACTGATATAGAAGCATGATTGATGGTTGTTTATTGGACTATAAACCGCATATGTAAATAGCTGAGTGACATAATCTTTTCATCTGGAACAGGTAGCGGGCCCGGGAGCGGGCTGGCATGGGGCTGTGATTTAAGTTATGATTATGTCAAAATAAATGCAGGGTACACAACATAGAAGAGCTTCCTGCTGGTTGCTTATTTACAGCAGCAATAAGTTCGTGGGTGCCACGATGTTACTTTTCCTCCAATGAATGTTGCACATCTAAACATTAAACAAAGAGCAATCAACAATCATCAAGTTGTTTCTTGATCATCAAAATTTCAATGGAACAAAATACCAGTTGATCAAGAAACCTAGCACAACAATATATTGAATCTGTTAAATGGATTAATGAAGGTTCTGCTACTGATGTCATTGCATTGTATCTGTCAAATTCCAATGCAGCTCGGAGGTTTCAAAAGAAATTTAACACAATCAATGGTGGTCACCTCCAATCAAAAGCCATTTTGGTAGGAAAAATATTGGCCTGCATAAATATCAAACTAAGATTACTGATGACGCCAAGCAATGGTCTTCGGAAGTGGATTTTCATTTATATAGTCTTTAGAAAGTAGATCTTTATTTATATACATCATTATTATAGCCGTGGCTAAGACATCATATTGCCTCTCCAATTTAAGACCTGCTATATTGCCTCTGCAACAGGCAATTGGGCATTGTCAAGTGATTTTTTAAGGTAGCTGCTTCCACAATTTGAATCTCGGCTGTCCACAGCGAAATCTACTAGCCCATCATGATCAGTAAAAGGTCTGAAAATCAACCTGTACTGAGCATGCAATGCTTTGTAACATATATCAGAACTCCCAGAAGTCTTCCGTAGGTGCTTCTTGTCCTTGCTGCTGCTCCCTCGTGAAGCTGTCTTTCCCTTGTGTTTGTTCTTCCAACTCTTGGAGCGTTGCTGGCCACCATTTTTTTTAACATGTGATGTGGAAGTTGGCAGCGGATCATAAACATCAGGAGCCCATGTCACAGTCAACTTCTTTGGATCCATTCCCTGCTTCTCCCTGCTACCTTTAATTGCAGGCACAAGCTTCAAAGGATTCTGAAAAGATAAGTTGCGAAAGTATGAAATAAAAGCTAAATGATATTGTTGTCAACAAAGAACTGCCAGACAGAACAACAGTTATTAGTGCCATTAAAACATTTTGACTGGAAGGTGGACTTGGTAAGGTCCCAAAAGTTTTGGCTATAGGGATTTAATGCCAGCCATATCATATAGGTATTGGGTATGAGGAAATCAACAAATGCACCTACTAGACCAATCAACTGAATGGAAGCAAACCAGATAAGGGCCCAAAAACTGTGGTTTCATGCCACTTTTAACTATAGAGCTATCAACATACAAGAGGAACGGCCCAATTAACTGACATCCAGAGATTAGCAACATGATAAGCATGTATTACAAATTTAGGAAGTGGGTATTCATAGGGGTGTAAGTAAAGCCCCAACAACCCAACTTCTTTAGACTCAAAACCTAAATCTAACCGCGTCATATTGCAAAAAGTGATCAACCTAATATGGTAGGTTACCAAATCTGATCTCAATCAAAAAAATTAGGTCAGAAGCAAATAGAGTGCATATGCGCACCAAACTGATCTGATTCATATCGTCTTATGATTGTTTATATATTTTCATACTATCATTTATTTTAGTCAATATATGAATAAATTATATTCTGAGCGATAATACAATCTTTTCATTTTGTGACTTTATATTTTATATTTGTCAATGGTTGTTGAAATTTTAAGTTTCATATTTAGTTTTTTCTTTTGTATTTTTAGTTTTTATTATAATTTATCAACAAATTAATGTTTTAAGATTGAGTTTAAAATTTAAACTTCTTTTCAAACTTTTTGAAGTCTTTTTACTTGACTAAAATACAAAATTTTAATGCTTTTACACTTTATAGGAGAAAAAAACTAAAACCAAACTGAAACTTGATATTGATAATTGAAATTGAACCAAAATTTTGGATTAGGCTTAAGATGTTAAAAGCTAAAACATTATAATTTACATTCAGGTTTTGGATTACTATCCAATCCTAACTGACCATTTACACTTATTCACCATGACTTATTCTGTAGTGAACTCACTTTAGAATATAAAGGTGATAGTATAAAAGGAAATAACATACCATGTTGAAATGTTTCATGACAATCTTCTAATCACATTCAATATCAATTGCATTTTAACTCCACGAATTAGATAAAGTAAACAATAGATGACAAGGTAGGTCCAATAAGAGAAACAACTTCCTTGATAAGGCTTATTTTGTCGTGAAATAGATCAAGCGAAAAGTTGAAAAATTAAAGAAAAATCACAATACAATGTTAAATGCTCCATGACGCTATGTGGAATCAAATGCTAAGTATAAGAGTTTGCTTGCATCATAGCGAATACAAACTTTACAATTCTTAGCAATAGGTTACTTATTATCATTATTAAGTATTGGCAAGAGTATACTTTTATTATGCCAATGTGAGTCAAAATAGAATCACAACTGCATACTTGCAGCTCAACTGAGATGCAAATAGGGAAGATACAATTAGACGATCCAAACATCCATGTGGCATGCATGCATGCAGTAACATACAAACTTCAATAGTACCTCACTAGGCACACAAACAATTGAAACCTTGTAAGCAGACAATAATGATTTACCTCCCTAGGTCGTGATTAGTAAGAACCATGTAAACAATATCAATAGCTTCTACAAATGCAATAATAAAAGACTTACTGGTAAAGACATTGACCGTAGGTAGATTGCATTTGAACATTCCTTACAGCTTTTTTCAAGATATGCGGAACCTGATTTCTCTTCTTCGGAAGATATAGACAAAGATGAAATCTTACCAGAAGGGGGAAATGTTCTGGACTTGTTCAAGCATTTAGGCGCTTCCATGGAGGAAGATTTAATTTTACCATTTTCATGTACTTCAAGTGCAGCAGCAACTATTTCCTCTGTATTATGGGTGCAATCCTCCACCAAAGTAGATGTACTAAATTTTGTGGAGTTTTTAGCGTCTTGAATAATAAGAGATTCATGAAGTGTGTCACCACAGTCATCTATTGAACTACCTCCCACAATAAAGCTGCTTAACTCTAGACAAACTGACTTGTCACTTTTGGAGCAGGTTTCCATTAATATCAATCAGAGACGAAAGACAGCTGCAAAAGCAAGCATATGCTATATTCATTATCGTCAATAATTCAACATAAAAAATAGCTTACTGATAATTCACCATTACTTTTATCTGTTCAACAGGCTTATTTCTAGAACATACTTGAATTTACAATAATACCCTTGAAAACATATCAACTTATGTGATGCATAAACACAAACTAATATATCTTCATTATTGTCCCTTGTCAATATGCTTTAGAGAGATTTATTATGCTGAGATCAGATATGAATATTATAGGGATAAAAAAAATCTCACAAGAGCAAGAATAAGGCCTTTTTTATTTAACATTGTTTTTGGCATATCATCAGATGCAAAAAATTATACATTCATTTTCTCATTTTTTACATTCTCATAATGTTAACAGAAAAGTGAAGCCACCTAACTGAGCTAAATATCAGATCAAACACATTAAAAGAAAGTGACGGCGCATTTTCATGCAAATGATTCAGTTACTGTAAGATAAACGAAGTCACAGACACCCACCCACTCCCACCGAAACAAAAGGAGCAGTGCAAGGTACAACTAGCGTTGCATCATTTTTGCGTCTCCAATTGACGTGAAATAAATCATATCAGCAGTTTTTTTCACGATTTGGCGTGCTTCCGGATCATCGCTCCAGCTCCTGCTCAAGCTTATGTTCGAGGCAGTCTCAAGCAAAGACTCAAATAAGGACTCAAACATATATGCTCGAGGCGTGCTCGAGCCTAAGGCTCGAACAGGCATCGAGCAAAAAACAACCAAAAAATGCAAAAAAATGCATTCTGTCACCTTTAAATTTAGATTTTATATCGTATTTTATCTTCTCTTGTCCAGATCCACGGCTCAAGGCTCTTTCCTCCCTCTATCTCATATGTGGTGCACGTGGTGTGCATTAAGTTTTAAGTATTTTTATTGGAAGACCAATGTTGCAAATAGACTTTTTCAAACAAAAAAGAAAATGCAACTAGCGTTGACGGACACACAAAAAAGAAACAACCAAAAGCAAAAGAGAAATAAATGAAACATATTCTTTACATATAAGACCATCACAATAAATTTTCAAAAAAAGAAAAAAAAAAACATATGAGATACGATAAAAGAGAATCCTTAAAACAACAAAATAAATTACCTTTCCTCCAAAACAGAAGCAGCGAAAATTAAAATTCTGGCACGCTATAATCTGATAATATCAGAACAAACAACCTCCGAAGAATGGAAGGTGCAGAAAAGGGAACCGAAAAACGACGCAGATGTGAGCACGCGCTAAGAAACAGGGTGTTAGCCAAGATTATTACTACACCTACGATGTTTTTCGAGACATGTGAGGGGAGGAAAGCATGAAGAACCGCGTAAGCTGGTAAAAGAGGGGGTCATATGACGGACGAGGAGTTCAAAGTGCACCGAAGGCATCGTCGGTGCGCGCCTAAAGCTGCCACAACGTTTTAACGGCCGCAGCAAACGATAACTACCTTATTCAGATTTCAGAAGGGCCGATGATGGAGACATAAATATTTGCATGCGAGGGTGGATTTCAGATTTGGATCGAGACAAAATGTTTAAGTTATATGAGATATGAGAGACGATTGACCAGGAATTGCGAAACAGCTCTGCGGAAGCCGACAATAGCGTCGGAGGAAATGAGGTTTTGGATCGGGTATTGAACAGGTCAGTCTAGGATTGGCTAATTATGGAAACCGGGGAAAGTTGGGTTGCCGCACACATGGCGACACAAAAGTCGTACACGTGGGCAGCATCTTGCCCTCCGTTTCGAGGGTATGACAATGCTGTGCATGCGGGGGTTACTATTGTACGCCCAGAATTTGTACGTGGAATGACCTTGTTCTTATTACCCATCGGATAAAATTACTAGATAAGGAATTGTTTTTATTTATTAGTAGATTAGTTACTATTCTTAGAATCGTTTAATAGTGGGTTTCAATGCGAAAAGCTTATCATGACTTCAATTTAATATGATGAAAATAATTAATTTAGAGTTATCATCACTCGATTGAACACTTGCTACAAAAATAACAAAAAAAATCTACAATTACCATAGATATTTTAAGGGGTATGATTACTTAAAATCACTAGGGGACCAAAAAGTAGTACCTATATATTAGAAATGAAAGGTTTTAGTTGGTATTCTAAGTTCTTAGTTTTATTTTAAAACTATTGAAATGTAGGGTCTAGTGGCTATAAAATTCCAAGAAAGTTTGAGAAATAATTGTCTCTTTAAGTCTTAGAGCGTGTTTGGTATCGTTATTTTGTTTTCGGTTTCAAAAAATCGATACTCAATATTTTTAAAAATTATCATCGGTTTTTATTTTTTTTGTTTGATTGTTGTTTTCTATTTTTGTTTTTCATTTGCCGAAAACTCGTGCAGGGGGAGCTTGTGCAAGAGGGGAAAGGGGGGGGGGGAAACTAGGGTGTGGGTGGGGGGTTGGGGGGGGGCGGCGATCCGTCGTGTGGGTGTCGCACCAGGGGGGAGGTTGCGGGCGGTAGGGAGGGCGTCGGGTGGGAGTCGCGCGCATGGGAGGGCGAGCCAAGGGGGTTGCGCAGGTGGCGAAGGACAGCGGCAGGGTCACCAGAAAACAAGTGGAAACAAAAACACCAAATATAAAACATCAATAATATGTTTTCATTTTTTGACATTTGAAGACAACTTGTTTTCAAAAGTAAAAAAAAAAGGCACCAAACAAAAAAAAAAGGTGTTTTCTATATTTTAATACGGAAAAAAAAAAACGAGTACCACGACCAAACATGCTCTTAGTTTTCATAGAACGATAGACAACAATCTCTAAAAGTTCCTAAGAAAGGCCGGGAAATGAGTCATCCCACCTCATAAGACAATGCTTCATAACTAATAAAATTGGCGTGGGTCACGGGGTCGGGTTTCCGGCCTCTCGACCCATTGGGGCACTTAGCTTCTCATCCACGGTCCGCTAGTTTAGCCTTTGAGGGTTGAAGCGCACGTAGACTGGTTTCGCCCGCCACCTGGGCTCATCGGAGAACGGCTCCAGGTTCCCGACCGTTGTGTAAGGTGTAAGGATGGGGCCAAATCCCTTCTTCAACGTCAAGTCCTCGACTAGCGGCGGGGTCCCCGCATTCAACCGGGTCGGCACGTCCGAACTCCGAAGGGATTCCATCCGTTCTCCTCCACGAACCGCCCGGAACCTTCCCGCGCGCACCATCTACGCTTAACCAACCCCTCTCCTTTACGTAGCACGAATCCATTCCCGAATCGTGCCACTAAAAACGTCCCGCCAGCCGTTCGGGTCGTGACATTCTCCTCCACCCAATCCTCGCAACGTCCTCGTTGCGCTTGTCGACATCGCCCGCGCGATGGCATCGTTACCTCGATGCCCTCCCACTCGCCCAATGTCAACGCTTGACATCGCCCCCGCAGGCAACACCTTTACCAAGATGCTCGCCCCACTCGCCCAATGTCCAAAGGATAGGAGGCTTCCAAGATCACTCCGACGCGCTCCTTCGTACTCCCTTGCCCAACTCGTATCACACTCTAGGATACTCCAACTCTAGGGACGCAAGGCGTGCAAGACACTATCGGTCGACTCACCTCGGGATCGACGCTACTCGCGAGAGTGCTCGGTGAGTCTTCGGGATACGGGCCGGTTCGGCTCGATACCACTTTGTCACGGGGTCGGGGTTTTCACCGTGCGGGCACTCGGTCACCCCGGTGGAGCGCCGAGTAAGCCATACCGATCGGGGCACACGTAGCGGGCTTCGCCTGCCTTGGGCTCATTGGGGAACGGGGGGGCCGGGTTGTGTGGGGGTGCAGCCCCCTCAACGTAACGGACTAGGGGCGTCCTCCCGCTTGTAACCGGGTCGGCACCCGAAGGCTCCGGAGGGGTGATCTCCCGCACGGACGCCGTTGGGCCTAACCCGACCGGCCTAGGGGGGGGCCCCGCGCCCCCTGCGCACAGGGAGACGCCCGCCACCTGCCGTTCGGGGGCGTGACATCCTCCCCCACTTGATTTCGGCGGGGCTTCGCGGCGGCGGCGAGTTTGGAGGAACGGACAAGATCGTTGGCGACGCGCTCCTCTCGACCGCGGCCGCTACCCCGTCCCATCCTTGGAACTCCACCATGGCTCGGCGGCCGACGTTGGTGGACGCGATGCGTGCGAGGCCTCCTCTTGGTCGACCCCTCCGGTTGGGGCCCCTCCCAACTTGGGATTAGGGACCACGATATCTCTCGCGAGAGTACTTCGGCGAGCATGTGGATACGGGCCGCAACCGCGGATACCACTTTGTCACGGGGTCGGGGTTTTCACCCATGCGGCACTCGGTCACCCCGGTGGAGCGCCGAGTAAGCCATACCCGATCGGGGCACACGTAGACCGGTTTCGCCCGCCTTGGGCTCATCGGAGAGGGGACGGCTCCGGCTCGGGGGGGGGGGGCCGACGGGGTGGGGGGGGGCATTTGGTGGGAGGCCCCCTTCAACGTCAAGTCCGAGACTAGCGGCGTACCGATCACGGTCATAAGGGGGGGGGGGGGTGGCGAATCGGGTAGCTAGGCCTAACCCGTCCGCACCAGCCTATGCTTCGGGTTTTTTTTCTCCCCCCCGGGGCCCGCGGCCCCCCTGGGGGGGGGCCCCCCCCCCCCCCCATTGTTCGGGCGTGACATAGGATATTTCTAGGAAAACTTGGTTTTTGATTTCTAATTTTCTAGTTTTTCAAATAATACCCTTAGATCTTCCAACAAAATCTCTCATAACCATTAGACACTTTATGACAAGAGTTTGAAAATAAGGTTTTTGATTTTTGGAAACAAAACAAAACATTTTAGAAGATAAATAAGTTCAATTCAAGATAAGGGTTAATATATTGAAGTATAAGTTGGAAACTGATAGAGAGTTTAATGATGGTTTAAGACAAATAAGCTAAAAGACCAAATAACTTAAAATGACAATGTGTTACTAAACGGTGATATCATAAGATTTTCTTATAATGTAAGCAGCAAGCTTGTTTAGTTCAGTTAAAAAAAAGAATTTATATCTCAAAGTAATATGAAGGAACTTGAGTAAGGAGAAGTTTGGTTTGAGATGAAATATATAAATCTCGAAGTAAATTTAGTCAAACGAAACTCGAGTCATAAGAGTTCTGTTTGAGATGAAGGTTGATATATTGAAGTATAAGCTAGTAGCTGAAAGAGAGTTTGACAATGGTTCAAGATAAAGGAGTTAAAGGACTGAATCATTTAAAATGACACTGGGCTACTAAATGATGACATTATAAGGTCTTCTTATGACGTAAGCAGCATCGCTTATGATGTAACTTGAAGGTAGTGATAAAAAATTAAAAAAGGACAATATCATTCCATTAAATGATGACATCATAAGATCTATTTATGACATAAGCATCATTGTTTATAATGTAAGCATTGTCAATCAAAGCAAGTTAAGTAGAGCGACAATGTTTTATCATTAAATGATGTCATAAGCAATGTGAATAATGTAACAAGCATTGCTAATGTCGTAACAAGTAATTAATGCTAAAAGCAGTGGTATTATAAGACATACTAATGACATAATAAACATTGTTGATGATGTAATAAGTAACACTAATAGCAATGGTACTATAAGATACGATGATAATGTAATAAATAGTGTTAATGACATCACAATCATTACAAATTTATTCAGAAAACATTATGACATCATATTGTTTTACTAAACAACAGCTTAATGGTCATCTTTTTAGGTGAAGGTTTAAGGATTTATTAACTGGTTTCCTAGGGTTAGAAATACAAGGTGTGACAACCCAAAACACGATCATTTACATTCACAAACTTCTAGTTACATCATAATTGATGTTGAACACATCATAATCAAAACTTATAATGACATTAGAAAGATAAGGTTCTTGCTATTTTTATAAGCTTTTTCATGTCATTAGAAAGCTTCTTGGTACCTCCATGAGCTTTTTGTCGTCACTATGAAGTTTGTGACCTCATTATGAGATTTTCACTTTGCTTTCCCATGAGGGTTTTTACCGACTTTAACATCAAGCTTTTAATGGATTCTTTTAGCAATGCAATACGATGTCATCCAACTTGATTATTTAGTGAGATAAGCGTCTGATGAAGGTTTCTAGTATTATGAGACGTCATCATTTAGTCTTTCTAATATTTCTTTATCTCAAACCAAACTACATTGTCTTAAGTTCCTCATGACTAAGTTTTACTTTGAGATATACCTTCTATCTCGAACTCGTCTTGTCTCAAAGTAACTTAATATAGACTCTTCCTATTTGATGTTTATATTATTAAAGGATTGCAAAATGTAGCTTTCCATGTAGAGCTCAAACTAAAGTAATCAGACTATATATATTGTCAAACTCTTTTTACAAGTTCACTCCACTTGGATCATCTTACGATGTTATTTGAGAGTATATTATATGCATACTCCTTACATTATTTCTTAGTTGTTGTGTCAATGCTTGATTGATGTCGACAATAATTACAACTCCACTGTTTGCCTGGTTGTAACTCCATAATTATATAATAAAAATTAACAACAATCTTCTAATAATATGTGGTTATGTTATGGGGTATTATATTGTAGGGTGTCATGTTAGTTAAGGTGGTTATGTTTATCTAATGTAGTGGCTATGTTAAATATTCAAGATGGTTTATGATATCCTTTTATGGTTGTCGTATATGGTTATTATATATAAGTTGGTTGAATTTTCAAGGATGAAAAATCATAAGGTAAGAAGGATATAAAGACCTATATGTTTAGAATCATATTATGAGATAGCCTTGAGAATGAAAATATTTGGATATTGATGTGGCCAACGATACAAGCATGCATAATTTGAAGTATAGGACCCTAAGAGATTATTTTGTAGATTTATTGGATTTTTGGAGTTAATAATAAATAATCAAAATAATAATAATAATAATAATAATAATATATCATCAAGCGCTTTAGAGGAGGAGAGATGTCGTTTGTATCATTCTTACTTAGGAGGAAGAAGGAGAGAGAGGTGGGAAGCTGTTCTTATTAATTTTTAATCATTTAATCCATCAAAACAATTCCTAATAGGTGATTCCATCCCTCTATATCATTTTATGGATTCAATTGTGTCTAGAACATAATGTTCTACATATATTGACAATTCCTGCAATACATGTTGGCACACAAACAACTTTCTCATATTGCTAACAAGGATAACCGTCCTCTATAAAGTCTTACTAGGAACTTTAAAAAAAATATTGGACTTGATATAAATTTAGAAGGTGCATTAAATCTAATCGAATGTTAAAGTACATATTATACCTACTAAAAATAAAGACATATTAGGTCCCATATGAAATTAAAATGCATTTTAAACTTAATATGTAATTGAAAAAGCAACTTGGGTTTGAAATTTTTTTTAAAAGGAATTGGTCATAAATGAAGGGATAATAAGTTTTACATCAAATTTAAATGACATATTGTGTATAAAAAGAATATCAAATATATTGGGGTTAACTACAATATAAAAGTTATCTCAGGACTTACATAAGTTTAAAACATATATTGAGTTTGGCAATTTTTTTTTAAAATGTTAGATTTGACGAAAACTTTAGAATTCTTTTGAAATTAACATGATATTTAAACAATATCTTAGAATCAACTAAAATTTTGGAGATAATGGGTTGAATTGAAATTTAAAAAATATTTTGTAACTAACATAAATTTTAATTGAACGGACAAAAAATTTAAAAGCATTTTGAGGGTTATGCCAATAAACAAAATGCATGAGTATTTGTTTGTTTTAAAAAACAATTCTTAGAAACGTATTTTAAAATTCAACAGATACAAACAACCGAAGTTTCCATCCGGGGCTGGGGATATATACTGATAAACTACAAGCCCGCTTTAATATACACGCGCTACCACGCGCCATCGACAACCGGTACTCTTCCCTAGCGTGACCAAAACGCGTTGCACGCCCACGTGAGAGACCCCACCGGCCACCGGTCAGTCCGGTCTTTCGCTTGGGACGGGCGGCGAAGCGAAGTCGTCGATACCAAACCCTAACAATCGTCTTCGTCTTCTTCAACGAAGCGCCTCTCTCTCTCTCTCTCTCTCTCTCTGGTCTCACCTCCAAACCCTAACAATGGCAGACCCTGGTTCTGACGTTTCGCATGCATACTCTTACGACTCGGGACCTCACCCCCTCCCACTCTTCGATTCTGATCCCTTCCCCGACGATCTCCCTCTGCCGGCGGACTTCGGCCTCGGCTTTGACGGTGACGCCACCAACTTCGACGACATCGATCTCAACTTCGACGACATCGATCTCTACCTCCCCTCCGATCCCGAAAACTTCACCTTCGATCGTCATGACTCGGATACGAATCACCAGAGCTTCGAGTTGGAAGAGGTTAGGGTTTTGACGTCCGAGTCGCCGGAGACCCAATGCTCCGAATTGGGGAGCGGATCGTTACAGGAATTGGGGGTTCATGGCTGCGGTGTCGTTAGGCCTTCGGATTCTTTTTGTGGGGATCAGAATCATAGCCGGGATGGTTCTAGGGTTTTGAATTCTCAATCTCCCGATTCCGGTTGCTGCGATCGTGGAATTCATGGACCTGAGTCGTCTCAGGGATCAGGGAACTGTGGGTCGGGTGTTTCGGAAGCTCATAGTTCAGGTTCTGTGCCTTCGTCACCTGATTTAGCAGCGAAATCGTCGTGTGTCGATGTCAGTCCAATAGTTAAATCTAAGGAGACAGTGAAGAGTTCGGTGTTAAAAAGAAAGAAAGAGCGTGAAGAAGGAGATGTAGAATTGATGATTAGGAAATCTCGCATGGAGACAATAACGGACTCTCCGAATCCACCTCAGGACGTGGCAGAAGATAAGAGGAATGCAAAGCTGATGAGGAATCGGGAGAGCGCACAGCTGTCGCGACAGAGGAAGAAGATTTATGTGGAAGAGCTCGAGGATAAGGTGAGGTCAATGCACTCCACGATTCAAGATTTGAACAATAGGATTTCTTACATCATGGCTGAAAACGTTACTTTGAGGCAACAATTGGGTGGCGGTGGCATGTGCCCACAACCTCCTGTTGGCATGTTCCCACATCCTCCCATGGCTTATCCATGGGTACCGTATGCACCCTATGCCGCAAAACCCCAAGGGGCTCCCGTGCCTTTGGTTCCGATTCCAAGATTGAAAACCCAGCAATTAGTATCAGCATCCAAGTCGAAGAGGTCCGACAACAAGAAGGGTGGTAAAACCAAGAAGGCTGCGAGTGTGAGTTTACTTGGTCTGTTGTTTTTTATGTTGCTCTTTGGAGGACTGGTTCCTATGGTAAGCGTTAGGTTCGGAGTCGCCCGAGACAAAGCTTTTGGTACTGGCAAAAAAATTTATGATCAGCACCGAGGGAAGGTTTTGACAGTTAATGATCATTTAAATGGCCATACGGACAATGTTAGTGAGCCTCTAGTTGCCTCTTTGTATGTACCAAGGAATGACAGGCTTGTGAAGATTGATGGCAACTTGATTATTCATTCTGTATTGGCTAGTGATAAATCCATAACATTTAATAATGCTAATAATAAGGAGACTGGCCTGGCTATCCCTGGGAAAGTGCCTGGTGCACTTCCCTTTTATGATGGTAGAAGTAATAATGGTAGGCATCACGTCTACAATAATCCATCCGAACAAAAAAAGGCTCTCCCATCTGGATCTGGAGATAGTCTCAGGTCTAAGACTAGGTCATCTGCCACTGATGGTAAACTGCAAGAGTGGTTTCTTGAAGGCCTTGCAGGTAATGCTGTCACTTTCAAGTTTCCGTTGTATATCCACTTATTCCGTGTACATGTTACCCTATTACCCTACCCCATTTTTAGGCTTCAAAGAAAAGCTGTGTATGACAAATTTTAGTGTGATACTTATAATTTAAAGAATTGTTTTTGTTATCCCGCTCGAGTGACTTCATGTGGCTTACATGTTATCCGATATGTATAGAATTTATGCTGATGATTGTATGCCCATGTGTATCTTGATATCTACATTCAAACACATTTGAAAATATTCCACGAATCATTAATCTATGTCTAAGAAAAGGAATCATGCAATTCATCAGAGTGTAATGCAAGTCATTTCGGGTAATGATACATTCAGTGATTCTGATCTTAATCCATGGATCAAAATAATCATTGTGCTCGATTGTAGTTAGCTAGCACAACACAAGTACATGCTTGTTCTGAGCATGTATTTATAAGAAAGAGACGCAAATTACTGGGCACTTATTTTTTTCTAGTTTTCGTATGAAATGCCAATGTGTAATTCCGGTATAGGTTCGGCCTCTGGTATTGGTGCAAATTTGAACATCAGTGGCTATCTTATTTTCTTGTAATGCACGATCTTTTGATATTGTGGCGGTTTATGTACTTAATGTACCCTTATGAAATTAGTTATTTTAATTCTTTGATTTATTAAGTAAAAAAAATCAGTCCGAGGTTGGATCTTTTCTTATATTTCACTACATAAGTACTTTGTGTTTCTCCGCTTCAGGGCCAATGTTGAGCTCTGGTATGTGCACGGAAGTGTTCCAGTTTGACATCTCTCCAGCTTCTGCTCCAGAACCAGAAGGCATAATTCCTGTTTCCTCAGTTCCCAACATTACTTCCGAACACCGACCGAATGCCCCCGAACTGAAGAGGGTGAGGAATAGAAGGGCTCTTCGAAGTCTTCCAATTCCATTTCCTGGATCCAGTCTGAACATCACAAAAGAGCATGAAGAAATAAATCCACCAGATGGAAGCCTCAAAGGTAATCAATCTCATTCCTCGCTGGTTGTCTCCGTCCTTTTAGACCCCAGAGAAGGCAGTGACAGCGAGTGTGATCGCGTCATAAGACCGAATTCCCTCTCCCGGATTTTTGTTGTTGTGCTATTGGACAGTGTGAAATATGTGACCTACTCATGCATGCTACCCATCATTGGATCTGGCCCTCATCTGGTCGCTAACTGAGGATTCTGAAGTTATGTTCCTGTGACCGTCGAAGCTAGCTTTTTCCTATATGTATCTTGTTATTTTAGATAAATTTATGCATTGAAATTTTAATATACATATAGATAGATAAATTTTGCGTAATACTAGAGTTAGTGTTTCGTGTTGACGGGTTTGAGTTGCGGATGATTCACTTGTAATTCATTACTTGCGATAACTTTGGAAAACCCTTAGCCCAAATCCATTCATGTACACTTCTCATACCTTTTTCTATTACGGTTGATGGTAAGCTTTGCTATTTAGTACAACCATCAAAAAGCTCGTTCATGCCTACAGCCCAAAATCTTCATTCTCTTTTTCAGGCAAGGCCCAGCCTTGGGTTCCTACTCATTCATCTTCTACTAATTCTGAAGCTAGCTTCGGTGTCCACCGTCATTGTAACACTGATGGGGATCTAGAATGTGGTCTTATCGTAATGACTCTGGAGATTCGGTTTTTTATTATCGTTATTTTGATATGCTAACTTCTGCCTTTAGTTTACGTTCGCAATGTTTGAAAATTAAGTGGAAAACACCATTAGTACCGTATCTTGTATTTCCTTCATGATTTTGTATTTAGAGTAAGACTCGACCCTGCAAACTTTCCTTTCTTTACTAATAAAATTTTTCCGTTTTCCTTCAAAAAAATTGGCGTGGTGGAATTTTAAATGTTACTTTTCTAACTAGTTGTCTTGACTCTGGTGAGAATTAAGAATTGGAATATTCAGTGGGTGTGGAGAGGACTCGAGTTGTTACCCAGAGTCTTTACTAGTTAAGGTAATTCCTCGAATTGTAAAACTACGTTTGGGTTGATTCTCACTTTTATCTTTTGATTGGTAAGGAGTAGAAAAGAGTTGAAGAATTCTAGGTGGAAAAAAAATTCAGTAGAAAATGAGCGAAAAAAGTTTCTTTTGTCCTTGTGTCAACTTGTGTAATAAATATAAAAGAATTATTTTATAAATTTGATAGCTTTTCATATCAAATCTCTCAATTTTGGTTTTCATAAAAAGAATTCAGTTTTTCGTACATTTTTTTTTTCACGCCTGGCCAAATGCCAAAGAAATGAGTTTTCCATGACTTCACTGCCAAGGCGTTTTCCAACCCTACCAAGGAATTATTGTTATTATAATTATTATGATAAGACTTCCCTCTATTACATTCTGACAGCCAAATCTAATAATTTGTGTGCTTTTATATCGACCACAGGCTGGCCAATTTTTATTTTGAAGATTCCTTCTATTATACGGTGATTATTAATTTTTTTCTCACATATATTTTTGGTTTTTACTGCAATTGCTAATTACCATACATTTTTATTCTGTCATTAAACAACGTTTTGGACTTTTGGGTGATCAAGGTGGTGCTTGAGGTTGAATTTGGGTGGAGCTGATTCGGATATATATAATTTGAGTCATTTAGAGCATCTCCAATAGCTTAGGTATTTCATTAGCAATAGGTAAATATATATGAAATGTTACTTCAATAAGTAAGCTATATGATTAGGTATAGCAATAGGTATAGATAAATTTACCTAAAATCATACCTTAAGATGCCACATCACCCAACTGTTTGCCAAAACCTAAAATACCTTCGATGCTTTCACTCCTTCACGCCTGCCTCCACCTTCATCTCTCCCCCGCGCGTCATGCCTCCAATCCCCATCCAAGCTCGTCGCCGTCCAAGCCGCTGCAGATCTCATCCAAGCAAGATGAGGCTTGCCAGATCTGGGGTGGAGGAAGATGACGAAACCAGAAGGATCCGAGAAGTCCACGGCACTGCATCTCCGATTCAGCCGCCGCCCTCCCAGCCTTTCACCCGCTGCTGCCGCCAAGAGCAAACTCATAGCGTAGTCGACGATCGCGCCTCCCCCCACCCTGGCACCCCTCGTCCCCTTCGTACCCCAGCGTCGCCTCCATCCCGTCCCCGCGCGTCATGCCTCCAATCCCCATCCAAGCCTGTCGCCGTCCAAGCCGCTGCAGATCCCGTCCAAGCAAGATGAGGTTTGCCGGATCTGGGGTGGAGGAAGATGACGGCAGTGGTGGGGCGGCTGCTAGGGTTTGGACTGCAGATTAGGGTAGGGAAAGATGTGCGTTGGTGTAAATAAGGGACAAATTTGTAAAATAAATTTAAGCAAAAATGTACTGCTGGAGATGTTCCTAGCTAAAGCAATATTTCATTAGTTAAATATAGATATAGCTAATAAAATTTACCTAGTACTATTGGAGATGCTCTTAATTTGTTTAGAAACGGTATGAGAGCCATTTATAATTTGCGGGGCGGTAACTCTTACAAATGTTATCTATAATTTATAATGTGCTACGAATACTTTATATAAAGTCAAATGTTAAAAATAAATTGTAATAATTTTTTTATTTTATTTTTTTATTTATAATTTGATAAATAATTATTATTCATTATTGACATAATATTATATTATATTATATTATATTATATTTTATTTTTATTATCTTCCCTCCAAACTCAAACCTTGGTTGTAGCTTTAATTGCCACCCATTCCGGTTGTAGTGCACTTTGCCATCGCCACTCTACCACCAATCGAACCTCCGCACAAGCCTTGATGTTGTTGGAGTGAAGTTGTTGGCCTCCACCATCTTCTCGTAGAGGAGGGCGTTGTTGCAACCCTTGATGAGGTTGAGACTCGGGTCGACCTCGTCGGTGTCGTCGATGGAGAGATTGAGGGATGAGCACGATAGAGGACGGAGATCGAGAGACAGGCAGCGATCAATGTCAAAATTGAGGAGAGCGGCAATCGATGTCAAGATTGAGGAGGGCAGCGATTGATGGTGAGATTGGGAGGGTGATAGGACACTGATGATGGCAATAGCAAAGGCAGCAGTAGAAAAAGAAGAGAAAGAAAAAATAAGAAAATAAAAATATATTATTTTAATAAAATTAAATCTAATATAAAGACTAGTGTCAGAATTAAATTTAAAAAATGATTCTTTACAAGGAAAATTTTCTTTACATATAAAATACAGAATGGTTTTGGAGATGATCTAAAATTTATTATAAGCTAAATTAATTTAGAAATTAAAAAAAAGAGTTATTTGGCCCACATACTTAAAATTACTGGTTTATTGATCTCTAACCCTTTTGCTTGGTAAAGTACAGAAACGAGATAGAAGAATTTGATATAGAAAAGGTATAAAAAAGAAAAATGATAGAAAAAAATAGTTGTTTGGTTGGAATGGAAAAGAGATAGAAAATATATTTTTTATAATTTAATCAATTTTTTTTAAAATAATATTACGTAAAATATAATTATTAATAGTGAGATATCAGGGGCAGTTTTAAAAATGTGAATTACTGTTTATTTTCTTTCTTTCCGCTCCATTTTTATATGGTAAATGACATCTTAGAGCATTGGCATCAAACGGATTATAAATGTAAAAATTTAATGAATATTAAAAGATAACACTGCATTGTGTCATCAAATCTAACATTTATAACTTTAACCTACAGTAAATATGTCTCCACTCGCCAAATATGGCGATCGTACACTCTTCAAATCGTCCACGTTGCCGGCCTCCTCTCCCTCCCCCGACGGTGACCACCCCCCCTCCCCAGTCGGCGACCACGACCCCCTCCTCGGATCTCGACTACGCCCCACTCTCCAGTCGGCGACCACGACCCCCTCCCTGGATCTCGACTGCGCCCCCCTCCCCCCTCCCCCCGATCAGCGACCCCCCAGTCGGCGACCACGCTCCCCCCTCCCCCCGACGGCGACCGCTCACCACGCCCCATCCTCCTTCTGCAGACCGCGATAAGCCGACAACGCCCCATTCCCCCTCCCCAGTCGGTGACCACGGCCCCCCTCCCCAGATCCCGACCACGCTCCCCTCCCCCCGACGGCGACCACGCCCCCCTCCTCCCTCTCCAGACGGCGGCTCCCCCTCCCCAGTCGGCGCTTCCCAACGCCCCCCCCCCCCCCCCGCCTCCCGCCGGCCACCACGCCATCACTTCTGCCCAGCGCTTCTCAATTATTTGTTAATATTAAAATTATAATATATTATTATTTTGATGGATAGAATGAATAATCAAATAAATAATTAAACTTTAAATTTATGAAAAAAGCATCCATTTTTATCAAAATTTAGAGTTTGGTTTGGTGAAACCAATGCCAATGCTCTTATACTTTAATATATTGTTACATATTTTTATGTATTTTTTATACTCTTTCTATGTGTAGAAATCAAATTTTTTATTCATTTTTCATACATCAATGGCAACCAAGCAAAGAGTAAAATAGTAGAGGTTAAGTTGGCCCATGATATCAATCCAGTAGAATTACGTATTTGATACTCTTGCCTTACGGACAAGAAGAAAGGAAAGTACATTAAGTGCTTTAGAGCCATTTATATCTTGTCGATTAGAAGAAATGAATAACCCCAAATATTCATCCCCAGTCATGCGAACAATCTTGACAAAGTTATGGGGTTTTCCGGTTTCGTTGGTCAGTGCTGCTAATTTTTTAAAATAAAAAAAATAAAGATTGTTTGCTGAAATATCATAGTCAGGTCCCAACTGGTTTGAGTAAACAAATTTCTGAAACAAGTTTTGTTTGCTAAGGGGTGATTCTCAAGTCTTTCAACAAACATGGTGTAGTTCATGTCCATAAGAGTCGAAGACAAAGTAATGACATGCTGTAGTACAAGGCCATTTTGTTTACGCGGTAATCAAAATTAAATTAAATATAATGACCATCATTTCACGTAAAGTATTAATTTTAGAACTTTAGAGGCGTAATCGAGAAGTATATATAGCTAGTGGCAGATTTAGGATTCAAATTAGCTAAAATTCAGTAGAATTCTATGCATAATATTATAAGTCTAACAAAATGAAAACCACAACATATTTTGATTCACAAATTTCCAATAACATAGAAATATATTCATGGCCATTTCATATGATTTGAGCCACTTGAGTTCTACTTAGACTCCGAATTATTAGTTTTGATTTCACATATTTTCCTTTGTCATCCTTGCAAACTCAACTAACATTCTATCTCAGCTTTCCCTTGTTAAACATTAATCTAATAATTTTCTTTTACACGTTTAACATTAACATTTCAACTATCACATTCACCAACAAGATATCTAAGTGTTTTAAGTGGTAAATAAAAACCAACAACCATCATAGTTACATAAAGTGACAATAGCGACGATTATAGAGTATTGTTTACAATATACTCTTACGGATGTGAAAGAAATTATATAATTGATGTAGAATTGATGTGGCTTGTCGCTAGTTGGTGGTTTGATTAAAGAGTTTTTAATGAGTATTTATAGCACCTCAACAATAAACGGCACTAACGTATCTCTCGGTGGCGTGTAACATTTTATACCTATACAACTTGCTGCTATGGATTTCTCGGTCGGATACGAAAAGTGTATAGAATTGCAATAACATCTCCAATCATTCTAGCTAACTAAAATAAACGGAACTCATATTTAATTTATTACAATGAGACTTTAACTAATAGCACTCCAATAGTACATCATGTATTTTTTTACATAACAATTAATTTTTTTAATCTATCCTTGCATTACCTTTTCCAAATCCCTAATACGATTCCTGTGACTCTGGCTGCAGCGACAGGGGAACACGGATGAGGGAACACAGGTAAAAATAGCATCGATGGCCACCGTTGCGCGAGGATTTGGAAGAGAGCGTCGATGGCCACCGTTGCACGAGGATTTGCTTAAGCAGATTTGGAAGAGAGCTGGGATGGCCGCCATCGATGAGGATCTGTAGGGAGAGGCGGTGGGGAAGGGGGCGACGGGAGAGGGAGGCGACGGCCGATGGAGGGGTTGTGGGCGACGGCGGGGATGGAGGGCATGTGGGCGACGACAGGATTGAGGGACTGTAGGCGACAGTGGGATGGAGGGCTGTGGGCGACGGCGGGATGGGAGAAGAGAAGGGGAAGACGAGCGGGGGAAGAAGGGGTGACGACGAGATGAGAGGCGTTGTGGGTGATACATGACCCAAGGAGAGAAAAGGTAGGGATGATATTTGCTGACATGGCATATTTAGCAATAGAAAAAGCTAAAGTCATATTTAGCTTTTCGTTTTACTTTTGCTAGTAGTTTAGCTAAATCATTGGAGATGAATTTAAGAGATAAATTGGAGATGCTCTAACTATGGAAAATGCATAAGCAAAAATAAAAATGCATTGATATATGTGATATATTCTTCTTACCAAAGTACTGTAAAAAGGTATAAAAAATACAGTAAATGCTTTTTTTAGAACTGCTTTTATATTTTTCTTACTGTCAATTTTTATAATTTGGTGGAATTGATATTTCATGTCATATTATTTTTTTTTAATTTTTTTTAATTCTATTTAAATTATAAAAAAATATTTTTATCGTTTTTCATCCCAACCAAACAACTATTTTTTTCATAATTTTTTTTATTTTCTTTCTACCTTTTTTCCACATCAAATTCTTTCATATCTTTTCTACCCTTTACCAAGCAAAGGGATAATATCCCAAATTTCAGAAATTCCAAAACTAGATAAATAACTATTCATGCCTATACTTAAAGGATTAAATGGTTAGTGATAAACATATATAGATACTACACAATGGGTACTATCTAAGGTGTAACTTGTACGGCCATACACTGTGGGTAATTATATAATTTCTCAAATAAATAACAGATCAATAAAATGTATCATTCAATAGTCTTAATAGTAATAACCATCACAATCATTATATCACAATATTATATGTTACAACCAATACAACTTTTTGCAGTCCCTTATCCGAGATAAATAATTAAAGAAATAAACAAATACATAGTCAAGATCCTTGCATATGTAGGATAAGTTTCTTGTCTAGTAGTGATCACTTTGTTAGTTTAATACATAACATAACATAAAGTAAGAAAAGTGCTCAGTAGATCGCTTACAATTTCACACCGCACTACATTCAATTAAATATCTAAATTTTATATATTCAATATATGCATGTGTCAATGTAGTACTTGTTGGAATACTGGAATGAGGTTAACGATTAACTGCAGCGGAAACGAATTTTAAGAAATTTTAATTCCAGCATACAAACACCAGGATCTAAACATGAATCAATTAATTTAATTTTACGAAGAGTGAAAAGAAGAAACCAACTTGAAAATCGGTAAAGCAAGAACCCTCTTCTTTTCCCTCCAAGAACGAACTCACGATCTGCTTTTGATCGTCCTCGCAGCCTCCTAGATTCAACCACCAAATAGCCTTCTCTGCTATTCACCTTCTCAAAGAGTACAGGGCTGTGGCACCCTTGAATCAAAGAACAGGAACACCACCTCTGCTAGGGTTGGCCGTCACCTGCCTCTCTCTCTCTCTCTTGGCTGTCAACGATTGCACACGCACACCATTTAACCTAGGAGGCTATGCATCTATTTATAGACTTAGGGTTACCCCTGTGCTATTACGCATACGCCCCTTTAGTTAAATAATAATAATACATATTATTTAAACTCTTTAAATAATATAATTATTACGCAATAAAACTAATTAAATAAATATCTAATATTATTTATTTATCAAATAAATAAATAATATATCTATTCATTTAATCATATTAAATGGATAAAATATTTATTTTTATTTATTTAATCTAATTAAATAAATAACTATGTGATATATATTTAACTCTTAAATATATATTAACACACGTTAATTAATTAGCTCTTAAGCGCAGCCAGAGAATTAACTCACAACGATCCAGTACTCCATACAAGAATAAACGGTGCTAGCAAGAGGGACCAAATGGACCCACTTAATCGAAGCTCCAATAAATAATATTTAATTAATTAATCTCATTAATCAATTAAATCATTATTTATTAGTTTTAGTCCGAGCCACGATTAGGGACTAAAACTGCACTCTAAGATCAAGCAGATATGATTACAAGAATCCATAATAAATGATTTGTCCATCGATATAACTGATTGCCATGTGATATGATCCTCCACTATGATATTCATAATTAGAGACAGGTATCAATAGATTCCGTTCAACCTCTCTAATTATATCTTTATCCATGTGTTACCATTAATTCTCTAATGGGCGACCTATTCATGATCCAATCATGAATTAGGATTTATAATAAATTATATCTAATATAATTACAAGCGCTTGATTCACCCAAGAATCCCGAATTAAACAACATGGGAATATCATTACTTTTCGTATAACAAAACAGTGGATTCCATGCACCTGACTTGACGCTCCCACTATCTATAATATTATATCTCCAAGATATCGAGGTATTTGAAGCACTAAGCCTCTCACTCATTAATAAGTCAAAAGATATAAATTATAGACATGAGTTAATCAAACGATCTGGATTAAGATTAATCCATAAATCAGTCATCTAGCGATAAAATATAAAGTTCTTCATACAATGCAATGGATATTAGTTGAAGAACTTATTCTATCATGGTCCTGTTCAATATGTATGATTACATACTGGCACTACTATTTGTAAACTCTTTACAATGATCCTAGATTAGATCACTCCCACTATGGAAATAGTCCGCACCATAATCTTATCAGAATAGAGCATCACAAACTCTATTCACCGATTGTAAACTAATTTTATACTTAGTCTAATTAATGGATCTATTGTATGTGTCTCACACATACCCAGTAATAGACTTTGATAAGCAATGAGATGTTATGATGCTCAGCCACATAAGAAAGCAGAATAATGCAATCTAATAAATATTTAAACAAAAAATATTTCAATTAATCAGAAATAGTCTTTACATTATTAGGATTACACATTGCTTTATATAGCACTATCCCAACAGTACTCACTATTCAAGTACTAATAAAACAACACCAACTAATATATAATCACTTCAGATATTTCATTTACATACATTAGGGGCCATTTCAACCTATTTCAAGCCAATTAAACTATAGTGTAGCATTACATTACCAACTAATAGGCATTAACTTATCACATCATATCATAATTATAACAATACGAATCAATAGGCCTTAACATGTAACAATATAATCCAAACATCCGGCCTCAGCTTGTCATTCTATATTGGAATCATGTCTCACCACAATCTCAATCCTCTAGTGTTAGGGCCATCAACCCTTTCACAATAATCATAACACAATCTTCTAGCATTAGGGCCATCGACCCATCAAGTCATGCTCCAGTACCCTAACATTAGGCCATTACCTTCCAAATCATCATCTAGTACGCTAACATTTGGTTGTAGTATGTAATCATCCTCTAGTATGCTAACATTTGGTCGCAGTATGTCAAATCATCCTCTAATACGCTAACATTAGGTTGTAACTTACCAAATCATCCCTTTGATACTCCAGTATTATGAGCTATAATCACCACCAACCCAAACCAATCCACCACATATCATATGTTGCTAGCCACAATAAATATCTACATAAGCCAACAATTAGTTTTAATAACACACAAACATAGTATAGTTGTCTTGGTCTAAGAGGGGGGGGGGGGGGGGGGGTTTGATTTTATATTTGAAAACTTTCATATGCAAAATACATTGGCTGTATGTAAATCACACAGGAATATTCTCTCCATCATTAAATAGACTTTAACAAAAAACTTAAAACAAATAATGTTAATTTGACGGAAAAAAAATTTCCCTACGTAATTTACTCGTATGTGCATTACTCCTTGTATTTTGAGATTTTAGTTAGCATGTTCTAAGCTATGTTTTCAATGTACCAATTTTAAAAATGGTGAGTTCATTGTGGAGCCATCTTAATTTAATATTAATATAAATTTTAAAACTATTTTTAACACTAACATGGGTCTCGTAGCTGTTTTTCAATACTATTTTTAATTGTTTTTTATTTTTAAATTTAAATTTAATTATAATGGGAGATCTAAATAATAATAATAATAATTTTTTCTCTACTTTATTACTTAGGCTATCACTTGTTTTTAATTTTTATGGGATTCAATTTTAAAGAATACACATTCTTTTTAAAATACATTATCTCTCTTAGCAAACATAAATTATTTTCAAAATATAATTTAACACAAATTCTAATATAATTCAAAAACAAATTACAAAAATCAAAATTCCTATTAAGTAGCTCTTAATTACTTCGTAGTATATTTAAATTATCGAATATACTCATTCACAGTACATATGTTTTATTCTTTTCCAAGGATTAAAAGTCACCCATATATATATATATATAATGAAAGGGGAAGGAAAGTGAATTATTTTTTATTTTTAAATTTAAATTTAATTATAATGAAAAACTTAAATTATTATTTTGTTTTATTACTTGAGATACTTTTTTAAAAAAAATTTATAAGATCTAATTTAATTTTTTTTAAAACATATTTTTTTGACATAAATTATTTTTGAATTATATTTTAATATAAACTCCAACACAATTAAAATATAAAATTTAAAACTAAAATTTTAAAATTCTTAGTTACTTTGTAGTATGTTTATATTATTTATTTGATGAAAGACATGGTAGAACATGGATTAAAAGTCATCCACATATATATATAATATATGGAAAAGTAATTGAATAAACATTTTAAAAACCTCTCCTCTCCGTTACTTTAACGTGTAAACCGCCCTTCATGCGAAGGGTCAAGGACAGCACGTGCTCCGGAAGCGTGTCCTTACCGGCGACGTTAATCTCGAAGCGCTCGATGACAGCCGCTGCGATGCACTTCATCTGTATGTACGCCATGTCCTTTCCCAAGCACATCCTCGGACCCGCGTGGAACACCGGGAACTTGCACGCGCTCTCCTGTCTGCACGCGCCGCCTTCATCCAGCCACCTCTCCGGCCGGAACTCGCGGCAGTCCTTCCCCCACAAGCTCTCCATCCTCCCCATCGCGTACGTGTGGTAGGTCACGAACCACCCCTTCCCCACCCACGTGCCGTCCGGAAAAACGTCGTCGTGGAGGCACTCCTTCGTGTCCACCGGCACCGCCGGGTACAGCCTCATCGCCTCCGAAATCGCGGCGTGGAGGTAGTTCATTTCCCGGAGCTCATCGAAGCGAGGCACGTCCCCCGCACGAGCCCCACTGCGACGCCGTATCGCGCCGAGCTCCTCGAGTATTCTGGCCTCCGCGCGTGGGTTGGACGACAGGAGCCAGAAGAACCAGGAGAGGGCAGACGACGTCGTGTCCCTCCCGGCCAGGATGAAGCTGATCACCACATCCCTCAAAAAATCGGAGCTCTCTCTCTCGCCGTCGCTGTTGTTGATAAACCGGGATAGCAAATCCTCCCCGGATATGCTTATCCTCCTCTCCCTATCCTCCAATCTCGACCGCACGATCTTGTCCGCGAACTCGTGAACGGTGGAGATCGACTTTCTCAACCGCCGCTCCGTTCCAACGTCGAAGAACCTCTTGATCCTCCACAGATAAGGGAAAGCGTACATGAACCGCTTCGCGCTCAGCGTCGCTGCTTCTTCAAACGCGCGCATGAAGGCGCCTTCGCCGCCGCTGTCGCCTCCGGCGGCGGATAGGCAGGAGGGGTCGACGTCGAAGGCGAGCTTGCAGACGTTGTCGAATGCGAAGCGCTCGAGGAGGTCCTGGAGGTCCACTTGACGATGAGCGGCGGACGCGGCCTCCAAGGCCGGAACGAGGCGGGCTCGAATCTCGAAGGTGATGGTTCGGATGACGAAGTTGCGGAGCGAGGCGGTGCTGAACTCGTGGCTGGCGGTCTTGCGCTGGACCCGCCAGAGGTGGCCGTCGGAGTTGAAGATGCCGCGGCCGAGGAAATCGGTGAGGAGGTAGATGAATTTGTCGCCCTTTGGGTAGTTGAGGAAGTTGGTTTTGAGCATGTGTTCCACGTTGGCGGGGTTGGCCGTCATGACGCCTCGGACGCGGCCGGGTCGCCACAGCTCGGCGGTGTGGGTCGGGCAGCGGTGGAGGACGTCGGTGGTCCACTCGAGGAAGCGGTGGCGGTTTTTGAGGAACTCCGGGAGGACTCCCAACAGAGGGTAGGTTTTGAAGCCGTGTTTGGGTTTGGTGTGGGATAAGTAAAAACGGAGGGAGGTGTAGATGAAGAGAAGGCACAAGAGAAGATATTGCAAGGAGAAGAGCTCCATAGGGTGGACTGATGAGGGAGCTAGGGGAAACTACCAACTTTTGGGAATATGGTATCCCAGTGTCATATATGTGGAGTACATTAAACAGACAAATATCGTCTTCTTTTTTTTTTTTTTTTTTTATAAAATGTTTTCAAATTTAAATTTAGGTAAAAAATAAAGAATACCCAATTGCGTCACTTTGCTTTGCACCACATTTATATTACTTTTCCAACATAAAAAATTGATAACTTTGCCCTATTAATATTTAATTTTACAAAGAAAATGAACTTTTCATAGAGTTAATCAGTCGATGAATCGGTTATGTTTATGTTTTCAACTTAAGTCACTTGGTAAAGATGAAACGGTTGTTTGATAGGTCACCCATCAACTTCCAACTTAGCAGGGCAGGGAGGCCAAGTCTATGCTGTTTCACACCCCAAAAATCGTTCGACATCGCATACAGCGTACGTGTCGCATACCTGTCGGACATCATAAGTAATAATTCTGAAAGTTTTCTATATTGTATCGCACATCAAATATAACCAATGTCATACATAAAATGTGCGTCGTCAAGAAAGCCCACAAGACAACAACACTCTAAAAACAAATAATCAAGACACAAGAGAAGCCACTTCCACTCCACATCAAAGATAGTCTTGAATATATTTTTTTTAAAAAACACTCAATCTTCATTGAGAACGAATGGATTAGTTAGTTAGGTTCTTGTTATCCCACAAAAGCAGAAGCAAGGTGATTATTGTTGTCGTTGTCGTTGTCGTTTTTTTATCTAATATAAAGTAAAGGTTGTTTATCTTGACTCCTGAGAAATTATGGTATGTGGTTGTTGTCGTTGATTCCGTTAAAATGATGATAATTAGTTTTTGCTAAATCTTTAAAACAAAAAACTTTTGTTTGACTTTAACTCATAAAGGTTTAGAGACGAAATGTTATTGCTTGCTCAAAAAACGTAAGGAATCATTTGACCGAATTATTACAATATCATGTAAAAGAACATTAAAAAACATAGAAATATTCAACACATCAATCATTCAAGTACATTAATATGACAATAATATTAAAAACTTTTAAGTCAAATTTATTTAGATTCAGCATTATAAATTATACTCAAAATTTATATTTTAACTATAAATTTTATTAAAATTTAAACATCGTAATACTAATTAACAAAATTTGACTAAAACATTAAATAGAACAAATATTAAAATAAAACATTATCGCACACACACTACAAATAATATTAAACTAGTATAACATAAGATTAACAAAAGTCATTCATTAACAAAAAAACTTATAAAATTCAATTCAACTTATTTTTTTTTTTAAAAAAACTAACAGAAAGGAGTAAGCTAATAACGAAGTGTTTGTGTAAAATTAAAATAAAATTAAATAGGTAAAAAAAATAATCAATTTAAAACATAATTAATTCAACATCTTACTTCAATTATTATTTATCCTTATCTTTTAGAGATATAATAACATATTTAAGGTCTTATAATTTAATTAAATTAATAATTCATGATTATAATTAAATTATAAATTTTCTATAGAAATCAGACTTGCCATGATTATTAATTAAACTAATTACTCATACCAATCCAACAAATAATTATGTTTTACATTTAAGAGATCAAATCATACCAATAATAATTTTCATAAATTAACTATACATGTCTTTAACTCACTACATGAGTTATACAAACATTAAAATGATACAAATGTATAATAAAAATTTGTCATGTCAGGACTGTGACAAAAAGATAATGGGCCAGTTTGCAAATGCTTTTAGGAGGCTGCTTCTGCTTATTTTATAAGCAAAAGCATCAAAAAGATGTTTGGTAAAATTTTTAAAAGTGCTTATAAAAAAAGTTTCTGCTTTTTTTAGATAAAAAACAGAAGCAATTCCAAGGTTGCTTTTAAAAGCTGCTTAAACAAGAAGCAGTTTTTAAAAATTTTAAATGACAATTTTCTCCCCTCGCCTTGCTACAATTTATTAAAATTGGCATTTTAAAAATCATACCCTAGCGCCCCCAAATCTCCAAGACTTTTCAGCCGTCCTCGCACCAGTGGCAACGGCAGTCCCTCAACGCATCCACCAAGCACCAACGGCAACGGCAGCCCCTCAACGCGTCCACCAAGCACCAGCGGCAACGGTAACCTTCCCTTGCTCCTCAGCCTTAGCGAGCGGCAACGACACGCCACACGGCCCCTATCGGTCGGTCGATCAGCCTTCCTCTCTCCTTAGATTTGACACCGTCATGCCGTCATCCCCTCCTCTCTGACTCTCCAGCCCTCCTCTCTCTCCCTCAGTGCCCCCCCTTTTATTATTTATGCAAAAAGTGTTTTGAGTCCGTTGAAATTCTGCAACGGAAGGGATCTTAGGGTTATAACTAATACGGTATTCGTTCGGAGTAGTAATCACGCTGGAGGGGTTGGACGATGGGCTTGAGCGGCGGAGAAGGGGGCTTGGGCGGCAGGCTTGGGGGGATTGGGTGGCGAGGAGGGCAAGGTTGGGCGGCGGTGACCTCTGCTAATGGCGAGAAGGGGCAGGATTGGAAGACAAGGAGGCCGGAGTTGGCATGAATTTTTTATTCTTTTCCTTTCTCGTCCGGTGACCTATGCTACTTGGGGGAGAAGGGGGGCTTGGGCGACAGGGATGGAGGTGAGGGATTGACGAGGATGGAGGGGAGGGATTGGCAGCGTTAAATTAAGAATTATAATAATAAAAAGGCTATTTGTGACTTTTTAATTCTTCACAACAGTTTTATTTTTAATTTACCAAACGTCTTTTATTTGCTTTTAAATTCTACAGCGCTTTTAAAATTATATTTTACCAAACACTCATCTGCTTATTTTAATAGAAACTTATTTTTCCAACACAGCTAAAAGCAGCTTATTCTAAAAGCACAACATTGCCAAACTAAGCCAATACATGACAGATTGTATTGTCAACTGAAATTTATTATTTTTTTTAGAAAAAACAAATTTGGTTTACAGGTATAACCTTTCCGGAAAATATCAGTATGACCCTTTTACCAAATGTTACTATTAACTTGCCGTTTATACAAAATATTCTATGCTACTAATTTAATGTTTCGGAAAATAAAATAAATTTTTGTAGTAACAAGCCATCTAATCTAAGCGAGGGATTATATTACATGCACCTAACAAGAAAATTAGAAGGCCAATGTTCTTTGACAAAGGTGAAGTATGGCCAAAGTAAATCAAGCTAATTCAAGAAAACAACAAATAGTTTACAAGCCCCTTAAACGAAGGGGACAATCATCAAAGCTCGTGCAAGATTTCCTCGCGAAAAAGAGCAAACAGGAGGAAACAAAAATCGCAAGCCGATGTGTTTAACTGGGCAACAAGCCAACAAAACAACCCAATAAAAAATGCAATTAACTCACAGTTTAAGATAGCCAAATCTATGTTTATATTACTTAACCAGTGTCTACACAAGCTAATTGCCAAAGGTAGGTCTCTCCACCTTTTTCTCACTTATTTTATTTACACGACGCTTCAGACTAACATATAAACAGCAGCATCATTGTCCCACATGGCCTCATGTATCACAAAGTACCAATCCATAATTTTTCTTTTTACATAATAGGGAATTAAACCATATTATAAAGTGAGTGATGTTGCTCCATCTCATTCATGCTTTCCTCCACCAGCGTTCGCTTCCATCACCTTTGAAAGCAGAACCAGTTCTAAAGAACCTTCACTGCCCTGCATTTGCATAGACAACCATTGGGAATATTCATTGTTCCGTGATGATATAGCATTGATACTGTACCAGAGATGCAATGGATTATCTAGGAATGTCAGAAATCTCTGCTTTTGGGATGAACTAATGAAAAAAAAAAACAGCCCTTTCCAAGATTTTTCCAACTCAGAGACAATAGCACGCAAGAGTTAGAGCTTCTACAATGGCTAGAGGCATAATGGAAACCTAAAGCTATGTTTTAAAAGACAACATCGTACAACTACTTGGTAGTGAGTCTATATTTAATATAGCATTAGTAAATACAACTATACCAATTAGACTCATATCCATTGGCACATGCACTCTGCAAAAATAGCTGATAGCCTAATGGAAGCCTAGGAGGGAAAGAAAGAGTGTGCTCTTTGTCACGATGTGATAAGTGGGCTTCGGGTTAGGCTAGGCCTTATGGTAGCCTACTAATAACCCAACACTTCCGGCATCAAGACACACAACATCAAATCCATCGTTGTTGTTTAAACAGAAAAAGAAAGTACGTAAACATTCATAGTAAGTCAACATAATGGCAAACATCCGAATAACAAAACAGAATTTTAAAACGAAAGGAAAATTTGAATTATAGAACCAAAATAAAAACACGTGCCTCAGCCCCATCATATCAATGATACCCAAACCTTCACCTATTTTCACATTGTAAATGTCAATTTGAAACACAAGCAATATTCTCAACAGGTCATCAAAAGCACACATCTTTTACTCAGAATGTGATATCCAAATAACAAAACATTCATAGTAAGTCAACATAATGGCAAACATAGCCAAATAACAAAACAGAATTTAAAAACAAAAAGAAAACTTAAATTATTGAACCAATATAAAAACATGTGCCTCAGCCCCCATCATATCCATGATACCCAAACCTTCACCTATTTTCACATTGTACATGTCAATTTGAAACACAAACAATATTCTGAACAGGTTGTCAAAAGTACACATCTTTCCTCAAGATGAAAAAATTATGCATATGGCTCGCTTAATATCACAAATCCCATATCCATAGGACACCCAAACCTTCACCTCTTTTTCACCGTACTGGCTTGTTTAATATGAAGGAATAAAATTTAATGGAATGAAGTATTCCCACCATTCTCATTTCCGTGTTTGGTAAAACCAAATCAAATCAATACAAGTGTTTGATTTCCATGGGAATCACATTCTCATGAAATGGGCCACTTTCATCCATCCCACATAGCAGGTATAGGTGATTCCATTCATGGGAATGAATTCCACCTGTCTTTTTAAAAAAAATCAACATTACACGCCAGCCCAACACCACCTTCATTCAGTTGCACCCATTCCCTCTCCATCAAACACAGAAGCCAGCAGCTATCAGTGCCTCTCCTTCAACATCTCCATCAAGACAAAAACCCAAACATTTCATCTGCCATCATCACCGCATCCCAGCCATCGCCATCATTCCCAGAGATCCCAGCCATTGTCGCCACAGATCACAGCCATCACTAGCTTCCTTTGTCCCAATTTCAATGTCCCATAGCAGGGATACTGTCCCAAAGAAAAAGAAGGCTTTTTCATACTCGAAAGAGGTAGGCGGAACGCAGAAGAGGAGAGGGCAGTGTTGGATTTGAGGTTGTTGAGTTCCATATTGGATTTGGACGAGGAGTGCATAGTCATGGGAAGAAATTAAGGGTCATTGTTGAATGCATTTGTGGATAGAGGGATTGACAGCGGAAGAGATTGGATGAACTGCAGCGGCAGCAGTGGAAGAGGATACAACATCAGTAATTTAGTTGATCATCAAAATTTCAGATTTCTTTTTCCTTCAAGTTCTGATGATGGATTTGGAATGGGATCAAGTTCATGAACTTCTCCTTGATCCGACCTGGTATTTTTTTTAAATGCAAGGTAAAACATCTTTCCCCGCCCTGCCCCAACCCGTCCCGAACTGCCCAAACCACTGGATTGTGCTAAGTTCGGAACAGTCTACATTTTCAGGTCAGATTCGGGTTGTACAGTATCGGTACCCGAGACAACCTGTTGCCATCCCTACTTACGGCCCCATACATTCTCCTTACCCTTTTAATAAAAACAAGTACAACAAACAGATATTCCAAAATGAGGGATGCAATTATATGGGGTATTTGGTAAAATGGTAATATTTTTTAAAAACAATGAGCCAAATGAATTTAAAATTATTTATGAATAGTTGAAATTCACCTGAACCTACAATTCTCAAAAATAGTCATATTTTCAAAAAATATTAGGAGTGCACCAAACAGAGCAATATTTTCCCAAACAGTCCAAATGGAAAGAATTTTGTATAGCAGGGCTGAAAATCCAGGAAACAATCTGAGATAAACATAAAAATAAAAATATGCAATCGAGTGCTTGGTGGAATTTGTTTCAAGTGCTGGATCTATTTAGGGAAAAAAACATACTTTTCTTTCTCGTATCACCATAAAGGCATAAACACGTTTTAAGTACTAATATATATGTGGAGTTTAAAAAATATATGTTTCCTTATAGATATATTTGTCAAGAAACCTTAAGTTCTTCTCCATCCAATTTTCTCATATATATAATAAATTTGGTTTATATTTTCTATTTCGGAATGCCTTCTCAGAAAATCACTTCTTATTTAATCTATACATTCTAAATGCTGACACATTTCCTCCATATAGGTTAGAATTTGTACACAGCAAAGCACACAAACTGTGACTCCACTCCTAACAAAGCTTTCCACATACCACACTCTGCTAAATAAAAAAAAGGGTATGTGGTGATAAAAGAAAGCCAAAAATTAACAATTATCTTGCGTCATATTTGGATGTGAGATCAACATTTATTTATGGATAATCAACCCACCAAACAAGATGGTTCATCCCACTATGGAAAGTGGTCGTATTCATAACATATTGTTAGGGAAAAGCGCGGCCTCAGGGATGGGACATTGTGTTACCTTGTTTCCCACCATGGCCTGGAGAGGAGATCAGAAGGCCATTAGGGGAGTACTTAAATTCCTGTAACTCCTTGAACTTCATCCATGGCTTCACCCAAACCTTGGCTTCATACACCATCTTCTTACCAGCATCAATGACCTCTAACGTAAGATAGTATATTTTACCAGCGACCACCTGTTCCTTGGCCTTCAGTACCCTCCCAAACTCAAGAAGGGCATTCTGTGTACACCGTTAAATACACACACACACAAACAGACAGTGAAAAAAACAAAAATCAGAATTACGTAAGTACAACCAACGATTATTACAAACATAAACAAACAATTACCACACAGCGGGCCCAATACATACAATCAATCAAATAAATAGAGACAACCCTAAAATCGTGAAACCTAACAACAACAATTCGAGCGAACCTCTTTCTTGTTGTGCTCTTGGACGGCGAATCGAGCGAGGCTCACGATCTCTACGCTGTTTTGCATTCCCTTGCAATTGTGAACCCCTCCTAGGGCGGGCGTCTTCGTCTTCTTGGACCCGATGAAGCCTCCATTCCCGGCGAGTCCTAGGCTCAGACGCATGGAAATCAAAACCAGAACAGCGAGGAAATTGACAGAAGAAACAATGTTGTTCAGCTTCATGATCAACGCTGTCTGCTTCTTACAAGCACACCAAAATTTGGGTTTACAAGGAGGGTCTCAATTGTCGAGCAATAGGGTTCCCGTGTGAGAGAGGGCGTACTGTTTGTATGGTAAGACAACGGAACGGTTGACCGTGTGATAGAGCGATTAAAAAATCAGCTCAGGTAATCCCCGGCGACGTTAAATTAAGATTTTTAAAAATAAATGTGTTTTTATTTATGACCTATAAAAAAAATTTATGATTCAAATGCCAATATATTAGCATTCGGCTTTTAACCTAATTAACTCATTCGATCCAAAATTTAAATTACAAAAGCAGTGTTAACTTAACAAAATATGCAAACATCAATCATTTGAACATATATATATATATATATATATATATATATATATATTCACATTTATGTTTTATGAACAAACAAAACACATTCAAAATGAATTATCACCTTCATGATAGATGATCTCAGACACTCTCAAATTGATGTCCATTTGCTCGCCTCATCAATTGGCCATATGTTCACCAAACTATTATCCTCTACAACTTCCCCTATCGAACATGATGGCTCCGTACGATCCCTATCACCCCTATTGAAGGGGTTTATTCGGGGTAGAATGAAAATTTTCCTTAATGGGTCTCTCATAAATTAATTGGCCATTAGTTTCAGACAAGATTTAAAACTTCTAGATATTGTTGTGCACAATTCATGCGCACTTTTTATTCCAGGTCAGCACTCAGCAGACATCAAATTGCTTTGCTGTCGTCGTTCGAAAGCTTCCGATTTAACTTCCAAGATTTGGAGGGCAAATAAACTCTCGTTTTCCAATCTCCCAAGCACGTTTTAAAGAGTGTTGCTCGGATTATTATGGTTGGTTCATAATGACTCTTTCCAAGAAGATTTTTTTATTTTTTTAAAAAAGTTGCTAAAAGTGTCTATCTGATATGGATAAATGTCATGAATTAATTGTGGTTCATGAATTAATCCTCCAACTTAAGCTCTCGTGTCTTAAACAATCATGATATACGAGCCATTTTGTTGTAAACAAATCAGGGATTATATTAATTATTAATTCCATTGATTATCTGGAAAATTTGACAGTCCATCTGTGCAACATCAAGGGGTTTCAATTGATATAGGTGGTGGGTGCAGAGATTGAAGATGGAGAGCAGGGACAACATGTAATGGTTCATTCATTATAATCTTGTTTCACGCCTCACACGTTCAAAAAATGTACACATATATCTTTAATCATATTGAAGAATGACAATATTCAATCGAAACCACAATAATTTTCATCATCCAATTGAAACAGCCAGCACTCAGTGACAGCCTTGGTGCCCTCAGAGACAGCATGCTTGGCCAACTCTCCAGGGAGGACAAGCCTGACGGCAGTTTGAATCTCCCTAGACGTGATGGTAGGCTTCTTGTTGTAGCGAACTAGGCGCGAGGACTCCTGAGCAAGCTTCTCAAAGATGTCAATAATGAAGCTATTCATAATCCCCATTGCCTTGCTCGATATGCCAATGTCTGGGTGGACTTGCTTTAGGACCTTGAATATGTATATCTTGTAGGTCTCACATCCCTTCTTCGCCTTCTTCTTCCGGGTTTCTCCTCCTGAGCTCACACCTGGCGCCGGAGGCTTCTTATCCACCTTAGGTGGCTTCATTGCTGTATTGGAACAGAGAAGAGAGGGGGTATGTGAAAAGCTTGAAGTTGAAACCGACAGATATGGTAGGGAATTTGGGGATGTTGCATGGACCCTTATAATATTGAATTGCTAATTAGTGGCATTCAAAATTTAACTTTTTCAATAATTTTGATAAAAATATATACATTTATCAAAAAAGTTATTTACATTAAATTCTTTAAAATAGGGATATGATAATAAAAAATTAATTTGAGAATTTATTATTTATCCTTAAATATTTTTTTTAATAATTTTTTAATATATATTATTACACTTATAAATTTTTAATTGATTGTAATAAATGAGAGAGAGAAAGAAAATAATAAAAAATAAATTAAGGAATAAACATAGATAAAAATGAAGAATGAAATATTAATATTTTTTGAAAATAAATAAATTTTATGGGATATATATACTATTTATTTTCAAAATTGAGATGAAGATGCTCTTATCCTTCTCTTTTTCCTCTTTAAAATTCCCTTTATCTTAGTCAGAAATTGTGCTAAAAATTACCCAATTCCATTGAGCTCTTCATTTATTGTTATTATTATTATTATTTATTATTATTATTATTATTATTATTATTATATATAAATTGAAATTTTCTTACACCGCCAAAAACTATTGAGTTAATAAGATGCCATTGTGGGAAGATCTTTCGGAGAATAGTATTCAAACACTTTGGGACGAAGCAAGATTCCAACGCAGATATATAACTGCTATATATGTTCATGATCAAAAGAGAAACAAAATATGAATGTGATATAAAGTCTTTTGTTATTCGAACCAAACGAGAATACAGTACAAATCAGCTTACAGCTTCTTGCTAATTGGTTCGTGCCCTCGGATTGAGGATGTAGACAACTTTCTGGATGGGTTCATTGGGCTGCTAAAAAAAGCAATGACTAAAAGGCTAATGAAATACTATCACGTCAAATCTATCTATTCCTGCGCAAAAGAGATTGTATACAGACTTTACCAATATATATATATATGGGATCGGTGGAGCTTCTGCTAGAGATATATTAAATTCCATAAGGTGAATAAAGGGTAAGAATAAAAATGCAAAGTCCACTTAACTTGCACTGGTATAATTGAACTGGCCCGAAGGCAACCCTCACCATCATTGAGGCCATTGAGCTCAAATTAGAGGCATGATATTTTAAGGGAAATACCCATCTTTTCGGTTTCGGGCGGATAAAAGGATTGCCATAAATAAATAAATAAAGAGTATGGGGATGAAGTGGGTGAAAGGAGGCCTGAGTCTCGCTGTCCCATAGGTTTATTTTTTTTTATATAAATATATACTATAATAAATTTTATAAATAAGTTTTTATATTATTAAAATATTATTTTATAATATTTTTTAATAATAAATTTTTTTATAATTTAATATAAAATTAAAGTAAAAATTATAAAAATATAAATATAAGATGTGAAAGAAATTTTTATATATAATTTAATAATTATAAGAATTAAACAGTGTTTCTTTATATATTAAAAAATACTATATAAATCATATAAAAAAGTTAAATATATGACTTCTACTGTGGGAATGATTTTATGATTTTTAAATTTTTTTTCTAAATAAAAAAAACTCTTATAAGAAATCTGATACTAGTACTCTAACAAACATCCCATGGCAAGAGTAGCAAATTTATTAAAATTTAAATTATCATTTATATATCCATGTTTGGGACACATCCACATCTCATGTAATGATTTTTTTCTTATTTTTAAATAATTTTACAATAATAACCCCCAAATTCTCCTCACCCCTTACTATCCATAAATTTTCCATTTATGTAGATACATGGTTTTAAACCCACAACCTCATTATCGGTGGGCCTAGAAACATATGAATCTTCTAACAATCATAAATTGTCATTAATGGTTTTGATACATGATATTCAAGAATGATCTAGTTGGACTTAGGTTAGTGAGAATAATTAATAGATACCTTAGTGCTTGAGAGACTAGTTATCTCTTTATTTGATGTATGGTGAAACCCTTTCATTGTATTAATTCACTTTAATGTGTATTTGCTATTTGTTTTTCAAACATGAGACTGTAGGAGTTGTATTGGTTTTATGATGATTGGATCTTGTAGTTACATTTGTATTAGTTGATATAATTTGTTGGATTACCCCTAATGTATGATTTTATAAGGCTGATTTGATATAACACTTAGGGTGTAATCTTACAAGTACTAGTTATCAATCACTTAACCCTTTAAGTGCAGGCACATGATCTCACTTATCCAATTTTGGTATTTTAAAATCTAGGAATGTGACACCAACCATTCACTATTGTATTGACATCAATTATAAACTTTTACAAAGGTAGGACTATATTTATATAATATGCATGTGTGTTAGTTTAAGCATAACATAAATTGTAAGTATTAATCTATTCTTTTGTATTACAATGAGCTAAAAACTATAAAAGTATCAAAACAATTAAGACTCTATAATTGAATGTATTTATACGAACTACAATAAAGATAAGTGACCTATTGAGAAGTTATTAAGTTTGGACCTAAAGTATGAATAATATTATGCAAAATGATGAAAATTTAAATTAAAGAAATAAAATTATTGATTAAGATGACTTCATAAAAAAATAAACAAAAAAATCAACTTTTGACTATCGCTTAAGGTCACTTTGGGCGATGATTAAAAGTTATTTATTAAATTTAACAATTATTTTTGGCATTCACAAAAGTCATCACCTAAGGCTACTTTCCATGGCCAAATCCTTAAACAATGGGAAAAATATATATGTGCTATGTATATAACCTTATGCACCACCATAGGTAACAATGCTAGGTTATTAGCCTTCACACTCATATACAAACTTGTGAGGCACCTAACTTTACAAACCATGCCTAAGCATATGTGCCCTTCACGTCCTCACATTAATCATGCTAGGCAATTAGCCTCACATATCTACATATAATATCCACATACGAATCACAAGCCAATTACATCGCTTATCAAGAACCAACACATTACCCTCGGTAGTTATAATAAGCCTAAACACATAATCACCCATACCGATCCCGCGCTTAGTCATTTTGGCCCAACAACGTCTGATAGTAGCTTTAAGCACACACCAATGTGTCTTCAACGAGGTTGTCTAAAGGCAATGATTCAACTCCCATTAGAATTGACCCTCTTTGGGACATGTGATGACACATCTTTTTCTACAAGTTTACATTACTAATCATGTATAATTGTGCATCGTGCCTATAATTCAACACTCACCCACTGCCTCAATCTGATTTTCCTAAATCCAATCTCAAACCCCACAAACACTAAAAAAAAAATTACTTGGTCGATCGAGGTATCTTTTACTTTTCTTCTTTCCTCCTTATTTAAGTGAAAATCGTGCTAAAATTACCTAACGTCTAGTGTGAATTTAAAAAAACTACCAATATTTTTTTACGCTTCCAAAAGCTTCTTTCTGTACTCAATGAAATGCCACCCTTGCCAGTTCACTGGCAGAATATGTTTTCAAAATGATTAATATTTTTTAAAATAGCGCCTAATCTTTTTTTAAGAATGTTTAGAACGTTATAATTGGGTCATTTTCAATTTAAATGGGCCAGGTGGCATAATAGGAGCAAATGACATTCAAACACTGTTTGATAAAGTATATGAAGGCAGAAGCCTTCATGATCGGAAGGGACAAAAAAGATTGCTGTATACATACGTTTTGTTATTTGAACCACCGCCCAAGAGCTACAAATCAGATAAATTGCACGAACTCCAAGGGGTCATGGCAAGTGAAAGCAACCACCTTGTGAACGAAATCAATTTTCCAATCTGCTGCACAGCAAGGGAAGCTTGAAATGCAGCATTCCTAGGACCTCTTTGCCTGCCTTCTCAGACTCCAAACCCTTCATTCGAACCTGCCCCAGTTTCAGTTTTTAATTGATTAGTATATGTGACTGTTTTCATATTACATATTTATAGCGCAGAAGGAAGAAAAAAAAAGTATAATACACATGCACAAATGCCATATAAGATTGTTGAGCATCTAGTACGATACCATCTCAATTTCCCAAGTACCATGGATCACTGGTTGGATAAAAATCAGACCCTTCAAAGGGGCTGTCATTAGAGGTCTTAATGTCTGACCAAATTACACATGGGGTCGTTAAAACCTATTCAGTGCAATCAAATGCAGCTCAATTACAACAAATATTAGTTAAAGAACCGCTTCCGCACCAAACATTCTTAGAGTAAAACTCAACTGATTTTCCAATATGTTTTGTCAGACCTAAAACCTGTAATGGGGCTCAATTACCTTCTCCAATAATCTCACCCTTCATCTTATGCATGGGTACACTCTTAATAAATTCCAAATTCATAAGGAAAATTTTGGTTTATTCCATCCCATTTAACATGTCCACTAGCCAAAATTGTCAAACCATTTAATTGTACTTTGATCTTCGTGATCACATTAAACAACTACATCACACAACTAGTCCAACCTCCTGTCAGATTTCATTTTATTACCATCAAATTTATTCAATCTTCAAACTGTAACTTAATATTCATCCTTGATCAAACAAGCATCACAAACTGAATCTTCCATATAATTTCCATAGATGAATAGCCAACTAAAATGACTCGTCTTTCTTTGACTATCAACTCTGCCAAATTTTTTCTTTTTTCCTTACATTGAACCATTCCAAATTATATATATTTTCCCCTCTTTAACCAAAAGCTAAGATTGATTCAGTATCAATAACCAGTAAATGGAGGCTTTCAACAGTCTGGATTGGTGGAAAGTTCATGAGGCTTATAAAGTGGATGTTACATCTACCTAACCATCAAAGCCAATTTTAACATTTGCAAGAACACCAAACAAGTATATTATCTATGCACACTTCTACTGTAGTCACGAAACCATAGGAAGAATACCATGCTGTGATTATCATATGATGAAAGTACACATACAAATGATATGGGATTCCAAAATTATCTCCAATACACTATTATTAAAAAAGCAAACACAGCATAAATCCACATAAAAGGAAGCCACAATTTGTTTATTTCCACAACCATTACCATCACCATCTAAAATAGTACAAAAATAACAAAAAACAGGTATATTAATTTGCATCATACAGTGACAGAAAAGTTCATAGGAAACCCATATACAACACCCAAAAACTCAGGAATACATGCATAAAACGAGGAACGACTTCTAAATCCAATGAGATTGCAACAGCTTGAAGAAACACTGGAATCACAAAATCATGAAAAGGGATCATCATGCGAACCTGGGAGAACCAGAAATGACATTCCTATGAAGAATCCGGCCGCCACCCGAGACGATCCCTTCCACCAACTCCTTCAGCCCCATGTAACCACTTGGTTTCTCCTCTTTCTCCTCAGCCTTCTGCACAGGAGCAGCAGCAGAAGCAGAAGGGCCAGACTTCACCTTCAGCCTCTCGAAATAATTCCCATAAATATACTCAGGCGAGTAACCATCCTCATCATCGAAGAGCATGATATGGCCGTGCCACTCCCAGACCCGGTAGTCCGAGTCGGGATCCTCGTGGAACCCGACGCAGATGTGGTGCTCGCCGATGGTGACGGCCTGGCCCGAATTGGGCTGCAGGGTTTCGGATTTCCCGGTGATGATGGTCCGGATGATCTCTTTTTCGAGCTTGGCCTCCTCTTGAGAGAGCTTGGTCCGGCTGCTACTACTACTGTTGGTGTTGGTATTGTAGTTGGCGGTGTCATCGTCGTCTTCGTAGTCGTAGTCGTCGTCGGAGGTGAAGGCGACCTGATCGAAGAGGAGGTCTTCTAGGGTTTGGTTGAGGAAGGGGCTGGGAGGGGGGCGGACTTGTAGCCTGCCCATTAGGGTTTGGAGGAGAAGGTTGTCCAGGCCTGAGGAGATGTTGTTGGTGTGCGCACTCATGGTGGTGTTTGGTTTCTACTTCCTTCCCTCAATTCGATTCGATAATTTTAATGAGAGAGAGAGAGAGAGAGAGAGAGAGAGAGAGAAAGAGAAATGAAGAGGGAGGGTTTATGTCTTTATGATGATGCATCTGAAATATATTTATTTATTTATTTATTTATTTTTGGTATAGAATAGAGGGCTTTTTGTTTTCGTAAATTACTAATGTACCCATTTCTTTGTCTCTTGGACTATTTGGTCGACGACACCACAGGCCTTGGATCTCCTCCGTCACTCTTTGAGAATACCAAATGCAAACAATAACACAGGTCAGCGTATAAAGAATTTCAATAGTGACAGTGCAGGAAAGAGTAGTATATTCATGTGTATTTATTATTATTTATTAACAAATCAAATGAATACGAATTTTAAATTATGATATTTATGAATTATTTATGAATGTTATTATATTATTCACAAATGTTTATAAATATGTATTTATAAACTTGTTGACGAACCTTTATAAATACAATTGCAAAAAAAATTTATAAAAAAAAATTCATATCACAAACTTATTCAAAAAAATATGTTATGCTAACTTTATTTAATGTATTTAAATAATTACTATATATAATTCACGGAACTATTATAATAATAGTAATAATAATTAAATAAATCAAAAATATATATTTTTATTTAATAATAATATAAAAATATATGCTTATTAAATTATATTAATAAAAAAATATTTATATTTAATAAAAATAACTTTTATATATATTAATTGATATGTTAATTTTTCGTTTATAAATAATTTTCACGAACACAAACGATACTTACAAACTGTTTGTGAACACTTGTTCGTGAATGTATACCAACATGAATATAATAATAGTGTTCGCGAATTGTTTATGAACGACATTATTCCTTAACAAACGAATATAAACGATCTTTTACCAAGCCAAACGCGAACTTGTTTATAAACGTTTGATTCATTTATGACTCTACATGTAACGTTGTGACTTGTGACACTTCTTTGGCAAACCATAAAATTATCTTTATGTTAAGTTTCATAAAAGGGTAAAGAAATGAACCCAAATTTTGAGCAAAGCTAAATTAAATCATAGCATAAATTCTTTTTTAAAACAAAAAAGGTTCTAATTAATTCAAAATTTTACTGTAGATAAATCAAAGAAACTAAAATAAAAGGCAAAAAGATAATTTACTTGATTCGAACTTGTTGACTTTTTTTGACATGAGTCATGCCATCTTTCTAGTCTAATAACGCTATTAATTTGAGTCTTGTTGGGGTCATCCTTGGGAAAATGCCTTCATCACAACATAAAAAATAACATAAGAACATGCATTAGAGTTTTATTTAACAAGAAAAAAAAAACAAGCAAGTTTGCCCACCGAAATCCAAAGTGTACTTTAGCTTTATCATAGAGAACATCATAACCCCAAATTAGAATATCCATTCACTTTTTCAGTAAAAATTTACAGAGGAACTTGGTAAACAATTGTTTTAAAGCAAAACGGGTCAATTAAAGATGTGAAGTGATTTTTCCTTCCACGAAATGCTACAGAGACAGATTAAGTGATTATTATTTATTGTTACAACCCAATTGAGTCAAGTCAAGGTAATCTCACAGAACCAAGGATCCAGCTTCAAATACAAAGTGGCACTTGTTTTGAGAGTACACTACAGAAGGCAGCAAGGAGCTATCAACTATGATTTTTTTCCCCGCTCCACAGTCTATGACTCAGATTTTGACATAATTTCTAACAACCCTGAAGTTCCAAACATTGAAAATGTTCGACTGTAACTTTAATCTTACAAACTAGAAATGGATATGCCAATAATATTCAAACGTGAATAAAATAAAAATATAAATCATTTAGGGAGCTTACTTTCATGTTCATATTAACGGGTTTACAGTTGAAAACAATTGGAACTCCAAAAGCTAAACCGTAGGTCCGACATCCTGCAAATAAATTTTGAATATATATATATATATATAATTATATATATATTTGGATAAATTTGGAATATATATACATATATAGAGTGCTAATAAATAAAAAAAAAAGCAAAATTTCTGTTCCTTGAATTAAATTTAAGTACTATAATTAAATTATTATCAACTGAAAATATTCTTATCAACGAATTCCTAATTTTCTCCCTTACGCTGCTTCCCTTACGCTCCCCGCTCCCTCTAGTACAAACCCTTTCCAACGCCTGTAGAGAAGTTGCTGCACGTTTTGGAATATGATACCTACCATCACCTACAGCTGCAGTAAATACAAGTACGGTATTCAAAGAACATTGTTGCTGGCTCTTTGACAGCAAGGTGTTAAGTGTCTGCCTGTATTTTTGGGGGTGTTCAAAAAACATTGTTTTAGTGTTTGTACAGTTTGTATACTAAAGTTCCTTTCTTCAATCTGAATTCAATCAACCTGCTGAAGAGAAAGAGGATGAGACACCTATGGTGCCTACTTTCTTATGCAATGGATTTTTTATATATCTAGGGACAGGTTGCATAGATGCCCAAGGCTGAAGCCTTTGTACCAATTTTGATTGCCAAGATTGCGGAGGGGTTTGAGATGGGAGACCAGTCTTGATTCCATTTATTTATTTATTTGGAAATAATACTATAGAAATTGCAAATGGCATTCAATTTTCATTTATACCTTTTTTTTAAAAAAAACTAATTTTCTTTCTGGTTTGCCATTATAGTAATAAACTACACAGTATGAAACAAATGTAATCGTTCTACAAATCGCTTTGAAGAGAATAAGGTTTAAGACATCCATTGTATCGTCCACCCTTTGAATGTACACTCAGAATATGGGATGGACCTTTGGACCTGCTACATCAGAAAGGAACCCAATGTTTTTACTGTGGATGGAATCGTCCCTATGCTCTGGTTGTGATGAGCTGGACTTGGCATGGAGGTGGCCAAGCTGTTTCTGAATGATTCTATATACGAGGAAGGCATCAGCAGCACCAAAGGCTAAAGCCTGGGTGAGAGCGAGAGGAAGGCTTTCGCTTGGAGGGAAGGCTGCAAAGGAGATTCTAGTCACGCCCACAAAGACAGCCATTGGTGCAGCAGCAGCAGAAGCAGCTTGTCCTGGATTCGTACCACTATACACAAACTGGAAAAAGTGGAGCTTGCAAGGATTTATGCATGCTAGGAAATGGTATAGGTTGATGCAAATGTAAAAGATATGAGCCTGTGGTCTGAAGTAGTGGAGAATGGGGACATACCCTTGGGATGAACTTGTAGACGATGAAGGAAACCATAGCGCCTATGAATGGAGAGAATACCCACGATGAAATGACTCTTGCCAGTGAGCTCCAGAAGAAAGCACCAGATCCGCCGGAAGCAAGGCCATATCCAACCATGCTTCCTACAATACAATGCTCTTCGCTTTGAAGTAACTGGCATTATTCAAATTATATATGGTTTGGGTAGGGTAACTGATTAGCAGTGAATTGAAGTACTAGAAATTCGGGAATCAAAATTCTAGCACCAATTAATAGATGTCTTGATCAAAGCTATTATAATTTCATTACAAACAGAGGAGGGAATGATGACGGGGGCAAAGGTGCTGATAACTACGATCTAGGCTGCAACAAGGGGCAAGGAAAGGGGAAGGGAAGCAGCATCAGCTGCATTGAGTTGATGGAGGAGAGGGAAAAATTAGGGATTTATTAATAAGAGTATTTTGGATTGATGATAGTTTAATTATAGCCCTCAGATTTGATTAAATGAGGTCTAATAACATGAAAAAAGTTGCTCTCTTTGAGAGAGCTGTTTTACTTTTCTGTTTATCAGCCATCTACATAAATATATATATAAATATAGAGAGAGAGAGAGTGAAGAAAATTGGCCAAATCCATCAATGAACAAAACAGGCATATTTGAGCATAAACTCTCTATACTCTAGCTTAGTTTCCTAGGCTGGAGCGTAGGTAAGTCAAGGGGGAAACTAGAGGCATTAATAGCAAGTTTTTTTTATCCAGCACTTACAGTCAAGGCTGCGTGCCTAAAAGAAGCACCACGGACGTAACTGGGTACCGACAAATGCAAAGAGCACCCATACTCCGGGGAATGCTCCCGGTGAAAAGCCTATTTGTGGGGATGAAAAGCCTAGTGTCTTATTGGGGCGCCGTGTACTAGGCTCCGCTGGAAATCCTATGGGATTGAGCTGGCGTCCACTAACACTACTAAGGCTCCAGAGGCGTGTCCCTTATGAGGACACGCCCTACCTGGAGAGGCTTCGGCTCAAGCTGACAGCTGCATACCTAGCTCAGAATCATGCCAAGGGTCCGTGACAATTTTCCCCGTAGGTCAATGAGGAAACTATTATGTCATTAAGAGGTGGGTGTCAGAATTGATGAGACTCAACAGATTCCTTTCACTTTAAGTTCAACAGCTTCATTTGGAGCCTCAATAAGAGACATAACTGCAAGCTAAAAGTAAGTCATTCAAAATACAATAGTGAGAGTGAAACCCGTCCTTCAAGCAGGAAAGTTGCCCCACCTCCCCTTGGTACCTATCTAAACACATTCTGGACTAACATATGCCATGTTCTGTCAGTAGGTACAAACCCATGATCCAAACCATTTATTAAAATAGAGCAGGCATTATCAAACATGCCGTATTTGCAATACCAACTAATCAATGTATTGTAAGTGATAGTATCGGGGCAAATCCCTTGAACCCGTAACTTGTCAAAAAGGTTCATGGCATCTTGAACACGTCCAATCCTTAGAAAACCATTTATCAAGGAATTATAGGTGACTATATCAGGTGTTAAACCACGATGGACGCTGTCCCTTAAGAACTGGAGAGCATCTTGTACCCTACCAGACCTACAGAAGCCATCGATTAAAATATTGCATGAAATAGTGCTAATATTATGTCCTTTCCTCATCATTTCTTCAAACAGCCCTAGCCCTTTATCCACATCGCCACTCTTGCAAAGTGCTCTCATCAGACCATTGTAAGTGATCTCGTCAAGAGGGCACCCCTTGAACATCATATCATTCACAAGCTTAATTGCATCCTGGATTGCACCCCTTCTCAAAAAAGCATTAATCAAGGTGTTGTAAGTAACAGTGTTGGCAATAACACCTTCCAATAACATATCCCGGTATAATCGCAGTGCATCTTCCATCTTATCAACGCAACACAACCCATATATTAGAGAATTAAATGTGCATATATCGGGCCTATGACCTTTGGTTGACATGTCATATAACAAATCCAGAGCACTATGGACCCTTCCATCTTTGCACAAGGCACATATAAGGCAATTATATCCCACTGTATTCAAACTTAAGCCCCCGTTTGACATCTCACTCAAAACATTGCCCACATCCTCTAGTCGGCCTTGCTTGCCAAACCCATCAATCAAGATTGTGTAAGTAATCACATTAGGCTCACAGCCCTTAATCATCATCTCATTCAGCAAACCACGGGCCGAACCTAAACAGCACTTATTGCAAAAGCCTTTGATCAATATATTGTACGTGTAAACATCAGGGACACACCCAGCATCTGACATGCTCTCGTGCAGAACAGCAATGGCTTCATCCAGGCGCCCACATAACACGTAGCCATTAATTAAGGTATTGTAAAGAACGAGATCTGGCTTAGGCACTTTGTCCAGAAGTGCCCTGGCTTCATCCACCTGTCCTTTGCGACACAAACCATGCATCAAATGGCCATAAGTCACAAGATTAGGCATGAAACCCCGCAGAAGCATTCGATCAACCAATTTGGCGGCCTCGTGAATTCGGCCCAGCTTGCAAAGGCTGCAGATAACATCATTAAAGGTTTCGACATCGGGGGTGCAACCCATCAAAAACATTTCCTCCAAAAGTCTCAACGCTTCGGCAACTCGATTGAGCTTGGAAAGGGCGTGAATTAAAGTCTGGTAAACCACGGAATCGGGGACGCACCCGTGGCTCGCCATATCCCTAAGCAGAGAGCAAGCAGAGTCCACCTGGTTCACCGAGCAAAGCGCTTTCATCACAATGCCGAATGTGAACACGGTGGGCGAAACCCCTTTCTTCAACATCTCATAGAATACGTTGGCAGCGACTTCGGGGCACTGCCCGGACACCAGTATATCCAGCACAACGTTGTACGACGCGAAACTAGGGCGACAGCGATAAACAACCCCCATATCCAACAGCAACCGGGTTGCCTGGCCGGGAAAACCGGCTCTCCCATAATGTCTCATCACCAGGATGAAGAGGGACTCCCTAAAAACCACCCCTTCATCCTTCATCCGCAGCAGGAGCCTATCGACCGCCTGGAAATCGGAGGCGGCGCCGAGCTTGTCGATGAGGGCGTAGTAGACGTCAAAGGTATGGGCATAACCGCCGCCCTGCTTCCCGGCCCACTCGAATAGCGCGGTAGAGGTGGGGACGTCTAGCGGGAGCTGAAGCAGCTTGAAGAGCTGAACCGGGGTGATTCGGTTGATGGATTTTCGAACCTGGGAGAGGTCGTAGGGTTTGAGGAGCTTCTCCCACTCGTTCTCGGACTCGTCGTGGCCGTCGCCGCTAGAACAACCCCTGCTGGTGCTGGTGCTGGTGCTGCCAACGCGCGGCGATTGGGGTTTTGGGGTTTCTGAATAAGTGGTAGGCGGTGGCCTGACTTATAGGATTAGGTGCTGCCGTGCTTCTTCTATACAACATCAACATAAACATAGTTGATTTGAACTGAACTGAACTCACCTCGCCTCACCTCACCTCACCTGTATTCGATTTTAAGGTGGCTCGATTTGAACTGCCAAATGCAAATCGTGGAAGCATCCATTAAGATTCTTGGAAGCACCAGGAAGGAAGGAGGATGGATGAATGCGATTGATATTTTATGCATGTAATAAGCAATTTAGGGGCCTCTCTTTTTTGGTTTCTGTTCTCATAGGTGTTCTCATTTCTCTTGGTTGGAAGTTGGAACTCTTGCTTCTTCCCCCCTGTATACGTAAAACAGAAAATTATATGATAACCATTTACCAAAATTAATTAGACTTTCAATCTTAATAAAAAGTGAACACCAGTAATTCAAATATCAACATACAGTTAATAAGCCCCACAGACCACAGTGCTCTTAGCTGCGAATCAGGATCCCTATGCAATTAGATAAATTAAAATGATGTATTTTGGTGTTTTTTTATATCAAAAATATATTATTTTGATATATAATTTAAAAAAAATAAAAATAATATAATTTTCAAGATCTCTTAATTTACTAACCCACGAATTTCAATATTTCATGGCTACTGGATGAGATTTTGACAAATATTTTAGCATTCTAAACGAATGAAAACCATTTTTTAAGAATACAAATTTGTTTATTACATTTTTCATATATTTTAAAAATTTTATGAATTAAAAATTTTAAAAACCATTACACAACATTTTTGTTTTAATTATGTTTAACATTTGTCCTCATGCTGGGACATACTTCCCATAATTTGACTGCTTAAAGGTTTAATCGAATAGTTCAAAATTTAAACCCTCGTACATAATTAAATTGATTAATTATGCATCGTCAAGCCTTTTTTTTTCCTCGTACTGAAATTAAAACTATACAGCAGGATAAATTTAAGAGAAACGAAGAGAATATTTAATACATTCGTTGACATGTGAACCTGCCTATGTACCTAATTGGATCTACCCAAAACTTTCTGGCAAATGGACAGCTGAAGGAGCACATCGCTCGAGTGTAAATATGTCTCTCCTCTTGAGTGTCAATTGCTCAGGCAGAGCTTCAGTCCGCTATCTCGCAAGGTACTAGAAGTGGCTCTGACTGTCTAGAATCGAGAAAATGCTCCTCTCCCACTATCAATTTGGCAGGGATTGTCAAATAGCATATCTCAGGAATCATTGGCGTGTTCCAGTTTGAAGGAAGCTACAAATTAAATCCAGGCATGTGTATCACTAGATTTCTTCTGTTTCTTCTTCTTCCTAGGCGTTTCTTCATTTGCACCCGGCGCCCCAACACGCTTTGAAAGTCTTGAACGGATTTCCTGCAGCTTTGCTTTTGCATCTTCAAAGGGAGCATCTGACTTCATAGCCAGCAATTGCTATAGAAATATCAAACAGCAGAGGCATGACTTCAAGCTTTCTGTAACAAAATGGGTAACTATAACGAACACAAGACCACATGGGCAAGTATACACACCTTCATATGATCCATCGCAGCCAGGTTGAAACCAATAGTATCTTTGCATTCCTGCAAGTTTCAAAACAGAATGTGATTCTTTAAATTACAGCAGGTGTGCAGTCATTATGAATACACTACAGTGTGCTCTTTTGTAGAGGAAAAACAGAATGTGGCCAAATGTGGATTCTGTCAGTTTGTGTAAACCATAGAAATCTGAGACTTGACACAAATTTGGGCAAAGTTTGTCATCCATTACCCCTTATTTATAGGGGCAAATGTACATCGCTGAGCCATTTTTCTTTCAAACCACAAGGAAAAGCACAATTTGGGGTAAAGTTCAAGATAGCCAATCAATCCAAACAATTTTTTAAAAAAACAATTGTCATTACGAAAATCCACATACATTAGATTCTGAAATTGGATAGAGGTCATTGATGCAGCACAAAATATAACTGCATTTTTCTAATAAACCTATAGCACTAAACTACACTACAATGAGAACTGCATAAACCAATATATTGTATACCTCTTTAAAATATTATGTTCTAACGGGAAGAAAACAAGCAGAAAATATTTTGCCATATGGTAAAAATATTTCAGGTGATAAAGCCTTGTATTTAGGGAAGGTTGAAGAACCATGAGCATTAGTCAAAAGACCTTTGCTTCTTTTTGCTAAGACACTTGTAACGATGTTTTTGCCTTATCTTTAAGGAAGTCTATCATTAGACTGATCTTGTTTTTGCTAAGACCTTTGTATGGTTGGTGAAGATCACCACTTTGATTTTCAGAAGTACTTATTTGGAATTCTGCAATTTCCAAATTTGTAGGATACAGAAGTGAACTTTACCGGTAGTTTGATATTGGCAGGAATCACTTGTAATTGTAGGGATTTTGGGGTTTCCTGAAATCAAAGGTGAAGAAAGGGTTGGTCGAGAGGGTGAAAACCCTTCATCTTTCCCTTTTCCCTTAACAATTCTTTCATATGGTCTTCAAGAATAGATATTCTTGACTGAAGTAGTTGGAATGTATGACTTTACTAAAGAGAAAATCAGCAAAGTTTTGCCATTCCACAATAGCCAAACAGCTCCCTATCATTACCTTAACTTTTGAACGAAGAATGTCCTTAAGAACAATCAGGACAGGCCGAGCAGCTAAAGTACTGATTAACTGATTGTGATGAAACTGCAATAACACTGTAGAAACCCTGCAAGCTAGCTCAATCTGTAGAGAGTCAAGTTATCAAACAGAAATACAACTACACGAGTTCTAATCGGAGGAAAAATATGAATTGACCCATGTTGTCCTAACATTGTATTCAGAAGACAAGATAATTGTATGTAGCATTTAAAAAATGTCCTTGGCGTAATCGGTCCTAAGATTGTATTTTAGAAAAAGTATGATTAGTCAATTAATTGGTTAACAAATTGACCAGCATTGATTTTTCTAGATAAAAAATAAATCAAAACCATTAAAAAGAAAAGGACTTAAGTTGATCCTTTTTGTAATTCTATGATAATGAATAAACTATCACTGACACCGCCACATGTTCTCACATTAATGTGTGATCATAATATGTTTTAGAGGAACCCTCTTTCTTCTCCAACACCATAACGTCTCCAGGAATTATATCGTAAGTTTTTTCCACATCAATGAAAATTGTATAACTCTCGTTTCTTTCCCCAAATCTTTTTATCAAAGTTTGTAGTAAATGTAAATGCATTGCTTCTCTTGTGGATCAAAAACAAAAATATATACTTAAAAAATTAGCAAAATGAGTTCTACATGTATAAATAAATTGCGCATATGCCATTAAGTGCTACACGTATGTGATACCTTGTTACACCAATGTGAAAGGAAATAAAATAACCAACTCTTTCATCTCAAAACATTCCCAAGTTCTTGAGGGCATGTATGCAATGTGCAGACACACAAAAGTATGAAGGCATGGAAAAATAGTATGTTCATGCATGATTATCCACATGGAGAAAGCAAAACTGATCCAGGATATTTTAATTTTTTGTAATTCTTATCTTGAAATTATACAAGAAATAATTTACAGGAAAAAATTATAAATTGACCCAAAATAAAAGTAAAAAACCCCTAAAAGAGCATATATAAGAAAATCTGTGAGCATAATAGTAGTTCGTTTAATTGAAGAGGCTAATTTTCCTATCAAATACGTGCAAAACATATTAATGAATATATACATAAGCTAACCTTATCAGGAATGCAAGTCCAATCTTTCAAGTAAGCCATGAGTTTTAATGCATCAGAGAATGGTAAAGCCTGCCAAAAGCAAAAAGAGAAAAGGAAAGAAAATAAATTCCAGTCTATAAATGAACCTTCAAAACCTCAATTTTTGAAATGGAAACACAATTGAAAAGGGAACTCACAACACAGTGCAATAAAGAAAATTGCTTCGTGTTTCTGCTTAATAATTAACATAATAAGGTCAAGTCACTTCTGAAAGTAGACAAGGTACAAGCTTAGAAGGCAACTAATTCTGAGGTAAGTATCATGGATTGTGTGTTTCAATTCAACTGTGCCAAGTTTCAACTCTATATCATAAATACAGTGCCATAAAAGATGGTCTGCGGGGACAAATCCTGATGATTGTAAAATAAATAACAAAACCAAGTTGGAAATTTTAATTTTAAAGGTGAGGCACAAACTGTGCCCCTTGCTTCACCTTGCACCTTTTTGTGTGCCTTCGACAACTATTTCCCTATTTCAATCCTCAATTTTGAAAGGGGATGGAAACTAGGTAGTAGACTTGCAAAATATTGCTTAAGCTCATTTTAGGCACTGGGCTCAAAATGATATTCAGTGTTATATGGGAGATGCTTGTTAGTTCTTTCTTGTTTCAAAACAACAAAACAGGAAAATGCAGTGGCAACGTACCAGCAATGTTTGCTCAAGGTTATTGGTGTGGACATTTGAAAGTGCACGAAGAACATATTCAGATGGAGAAAGCCCATTCATAAAAATATTTGGTTGAAAAGCAGCAACTTTTCCTTTTGTCTTCTCTTCCTGGAAAGTCCAAAGGTATACATCAGCAGTGCCAAGTAAAATCTCTTCCATTTCTTAAAATTACTAGTAAGATTGCCATGTAATTCCATTCTTTTCAAATCAAAGCATTACCAAATGAACAACCAAACTTTTATATGGATTGGTGCCATTGTCATAACATTAGCATAGAAACATACAACCCTTTGTTTTGTAAATTGTAATAATTAAAGGGATGTTATCAGAGATATCCCTCTACAAAAACAACACATTCAATATATTTAATATATTTAGGATCTTGCTCTCGTTGGAATACAGGCCAAATAATAGAATACTATGGGAAACCTGGGAAAGAGGAGCAGCCATCAGAGAATCATTTTTAGGAGTTAGAGAGGTTTTCTCTTCTAACTTGCTGGTATGTACCATGAAACAAGCCACATAGAATGATGAACTTAATGCAAGGAAATTAATATTGGAACTAAAATTTGTTCTATTTAGGAGGCTAGCTGGGATGATTCAGGAGAAACCACAAATTATGTTAGCATTAATTTTAATTATAATTAACAACAATTAAAATGAAAGGTACAAATGTTATCTTGTTTATCTCTTGGGCCTTACATGATTCTGGTCATTGGTTTCCAGATACCATGTTTTCACATCAGTCACACTTGATGGCATTTCACCATACTTCCTCTGTGGGTAAATTAGAAATTAAAACCATAGAGGCATCGGATTAAAGTGAAACTGCACTATGAATGCATAAGTACCATATGTTCAGCAATCTTTGTTAATTCTGCCTCCGCTATGTCCAATGCATCAATAATTGTGTCAGTTGCTGTGAGAGTTTCCTGAGTTTTCCTCCCTGCTAACGCAACAGCCCCATCCTCCGGAACTTCTTCTTTAGGAGCATAATTGTTTTCAAATGCATTGTCAAGGTCGGATTCAAACTTTTCTTCCAGCCTTTTTTCCTTTTCTTCCTGCAATTTGGCAACACATGAGACCCTAACCACCAATCCAACCACAATGCATGAAAATTGGTTCAAATAATACTATTGATGAAATGGCGTGGGAGTAGACAATTGTTAAGATGAGAATGCAATACCTCAATGAAAAATGGCTCTTCAGTACGAATCCAACGGCGTATTGACCTATCATCAGATCCTGTGACAATAAAATTACCACGACTACTGACTGCCAGACATGAAACTGGTCCATGATGCCCCTCAAGAGTCAAAAGCAACTCAAACTTATCAGCATCCCAGTACTTTACGAGGCGGTCATTCCCAACACTAAACATGTAGTGGGTATTGCGCACAAATTTCACCGCCTTAACACTACAATGGAAATAGATTATCAGAATTGGGTTAAAAAAACAGAGTAGAACTTTAGTATTTAAAATGAATCACCTATCAGCGTGAGCAAAAATGGATTTGTGGCAATCACCAAAATCCAAACCCCATATCTTCAAATTTTTGTCCAAGGAGCCAGTAACAATCAAATCTCCATCAGAGGATATATCCATACATAGTGCAGGCAGCTTATGTCCATATAGGGATAGGAAAAGTTTGAGAGAATCCATATAGAGGACCTGCAAATCAAGTTAATAAAAATATATTATGATAATTATAGGCACACTCTCAAGAACTTTAGCAATAATTATGTATATTTCCAAAAGCAACAACACTAGCAAACAAAGCATAATTCAAATCAATTAGCAGTGCATAAAACAATAAACGAAATTAGCCAAGAAAGGAAACTAAAAAAATAATTAAAAAAATCAGCATAGTAAGTTCACCATTTACTTGGAAAAAAATAATTCAACTGCCAAATCATCTGTGAAGCATGGGCACTTCAAATAGCCCTACATACCAGTGCCAGACACTCCTCGGATACCAACACCCCTCTGATGTGTTCGGGCACTTCAAAACTGCTTCGATTATTTTTTGGAGGTCCCACGTGCCTTCAACACTCATTTGACACTCCACAAGGGACATGTCCCCTCCAATGACACATGTGGAACATGTTTCAGGTTTTAAAAAAATTTAAAAAACAAAACTTAAAAAAAAAAAAAAAAAAAACTGCAGCTTTCTATTTCCTCCGCACTCACTCGTCTGGTTACACAACCTCTAGGGTTGGCTTGCGGCTTGCTGGGTGGAAGAATAACAAAGAGAGAGAGAGAGAGAGAAAGAGAGAGAGAGAGAAAAGCTGGTAGGAGGCCCCTGAACATTCCTACTCTGATGATGCCAATGCCAGTGCCAATGACCATGTCAATAACAAGACCAGCAACCATATTGAAAACTACATTACTTAATAATGTATACTTTTTTAATACATAATCTTGTATTCAATTATAAATTTTATCACATTTTATTTATTAAATTTATATTAAAATATAACATTCATTTAAAAATGTAGGATGTTTTTGGACAATTGCATGTTGATATGTCATGTCGTGTCGCGTGTTAGTGTCTGTGCTACATAGTAAATCATTCCAAGAACCATAAACTTTATTAAGTAATTTAAGTTCATGTACATTACTCATTCTGCAAATGTTGATACTGATATCAGCTTGGAAATTAACTCACCCAGCCACAATGAAATCTAAGGAAAAAATTCACTCAGAAGCTAACTCAAACATATTTATACACAAGGACAATCACTTAAGGGGCATAATCAGTTGACTGATTAAAATATCTAGGACTTAATGTTTGATTTTGAATTTTAGGAACACAAATTTCCTCATTGTTTGACAGCTAAAAACATGTCCAAATAAAAGGAATTATAATTAAATCCCTGGTTAGAGTTTATATTCGTCTCTTCTTTAGTTCTCCAACCCCTTAAAAAACCTTCAACTACTCTACCTATAACAGATGTGGAGATTTTAAGCAGCTAAAACTTTTTTTAATCAGAAACAGTAGCCCATTAACTCTGCTTGTTCTTGCACTGCCAGTCTCAAGCCTGGATAGAGGAGGGTTGTGATATTTTGTGCAACCCGTGTAAAAACTTGTAACATCTTTTGGTATAAATCTCTACATAAGAAAAACCATTGGGGCGTCACCTAAAAAGCAACGCGCTACATCTTCGAGATCCGGGAGCAGTAATAAATGGACAAGGATTGATAGGTTGTTACCGATAAGCAACACACCACATTAATGCCTAAATGAGGTGTCAAATGAGCTAAGACGTGAGAGTTTAGTTAAAAAATCATAATCTTAGTTTACATTTAGCTTTTTAGAACATAAAATCTTACACAAGTATATCTATAAAGCTAGCCAAGGTCATGATTAGGAGGGGTATTAAAATTATATACCTTAAATAGATAGTTGAGAGAAAAAGACACATAGTTGAGTGAGGGCACAAATTATGATATACAAGTAGAAATAGGACTAAGAACGAGGTATGCATTATTCTTGATCGTCAGCTTGTTGATAAAGTTGTTGACGTTAGAAGAAATAATTTTGGAAGATCTCGATATAATTATGCAAGGTATATCCGTTGAGGAGAAAATTTCCATGGGAGAAGAATTTAATGGACATATTAAAATAGTAATAGTAGGTTTGAGAATGTTTGTGAAGGATTTGGCTTTATGGTTGCATTTCAGGAACGTAATTTTAGATTTTGTTGTATTTTATGACTTATTTTAGTGAATACTTAGTTTATAACATAGGATCTCTCATTTATAACATTCCCTTTTGACTATTGTAGCGCATTCTTTTATAATCAAACTGGCGTATGAAACAACTGACCTTCACTGTGCTATCCAGCAATGCAACAGCAATATACCTAGCATCAGGGCTCACAGAAACTGCTAAAACACCATTCTCCATGTCCTTCTTCCTTACTTTTGACATTATATCTTTCTCTGAGACCTGCAAATTAGAATTAGCAAACAAGTATTGTCAACCTAAAAACACATAACCTGAACATCTAAGTTCTCTAGAAATTGTCATACAGAGAACTGAAAGTGAAAACAGTGAAGGAAAATATGAATCATGTAAAGTGTTTTCGGCCATTGGTTTGATGCACTTACCGATAGAATTAGTTTTCAATAGCAGTAATGCATTCAACAAAAGTGCATTGAATTCAGTGTAATAAGTGCAGCAATATTTAAAAAAATATAAATGTTAGCCAAAACCCATATATTCAGCCAGGGAAAATGCACAGTTATATGCTTTTGAAAAAAACAGCAGGACAGATGTTATGTCCCCCCCCCCCCCCCCCCCCCCCCCCCCCCCCAAAAAAAAAAAAAAAAAAAAAAAAAAGACACAATGAGGGTTTCAAAAGTTAAATTTAGTATGTCATTTGATGAAAATATTTTGAAGATATTAATATTTAGTATGGCCGTAAGATTGAAACCCAACCAAAAAAATTTGTTTATCACATGAACCCACCTGACCAGGTTTCTTGATATTTCCAAATTCCCAGAACACAATACTATTATCCAAACTTCCCGTGACAAAACCAGTTCCATCTGGAATTAATGCAATTGATGAAATATCTTTGCTGTGGTGGCTTTGTTGGTCCTCTGCTTTGATGGAAGTACCACTTCCAAGATCAATAATTTCTATTTTCCCACTTTTTGTTCCAACAAAAGCATATTTATTATAAGGTCCAAGCAAACCGCATAACCCAAAATTAGAATCAATAGTACAGAGAGAAGAACCAGTAGTTGGGTTCCAAATTTTTACGACGTTATGACTGGTTGACATCAAAAGTTTGTCATCTGAGCTAAGTGTAACACTTCTGATTACAGAACGATGACCTTGAAGCACAATAGAATGAGTCTTTGTTGCTGAATTGCTTTCAATTGAATGAACTTCCAGTATGTTATCGCTTAGAGAGGCTGCTATAGTCGCCAATGAATTCTTTGAAGTAATGGGGCAGAAAGAAATGGAACATATTTTACTGCCAGATCGTATGGTTTGCAGAAGCCTAAATACATCAGGAACTGCAATAGGAATGTTGCTTTCTTCTCCAGCTCCATTAAACACATGGCCATCTTTGGTTACTTCAACTGCCTCCCTTTTAGAAGTCTTTCCCTCTTTCCTTGTAAGTCTTCGTTTGGTCTTACGCTTGGACTCGGTCTCATCCAATACCTGGAATATTTCCACAATCTTCCCTGCCACTTGACAAGCTAGCAGATTTCCGAACTTATTGAATCTCACAGTTGCAACTCTATGCTTGCTTTGTCGTTGTATTTCACCGAAATGCTTCAAAACTTCATGTTTCTTTTGGACATTAGAATCTCCACTCTTTATAATCTCAACTCCATCTACATCAGGCATAGATTGTCTACTAATTAAGTCATGTTTTATTGTGTAAAACCGAAGCTCTAGATCTGCTGACCCAGTTACCAGGTACCTCTCATCTGGGTCAGTGTCTATGGACCAAATTTCACTACGATGCCCACTTACTATTTGCATACAGTGCTGCGTTTCAAGATCCCAAACTCTCATAAATTTGTCTTTAGAGGAACTAACAAGCTTCTTGTCCAACTCTAAGAAAACAAGATCAGTGACCTATGAGAAAACAAAAGCAAATAGAAGCTATTATAGTTGAAAAGAAATGCAAGGTAAATTGGAAGGAAAATGCAAAATTCAAACTAAGCTAAAAAAACCACAGTATCAATAATTTCAGTGAGCTCGAATAAACCTGATCTCGATGTCCACGAAGACGAAAAAGACCAGTCTCAGCAACCACATCCCATAGAATAACATCACAATCTTTGCTCCCAGAAGCAAGTAAAGAACCAGTCTTATTGTACCTAAGAGCAGAAACTGATCCTTTATGGCCATTCAAAGTTGTGTCACAGGTTCCTTTCTCACAATCCCAAACTCTTATACTACCATTTGCATACCCACTTGCTACCTGCGATCAAAGCAACTCTAGCTATCTCATATCCAAATGAAATCGCAAAATAACTGTTAAATGCAGTTCCACAAGCACCAATTTTGAAAATGACAACTTTCACTTTTTAACCTAGCTCTTTCTTTCCTTTTTTCTTTAACCTAGCACCATTGATACAATTTAGTTTTTTTTTTTAAATCCAGTCTACACATACAAATCATATAATATGTATAAACAGTTAATAAACATCTGCAGCTAAAATCATAGAGCATCCTCAACTATGCTCCCTATCCATTCTCCCTATCTTAACTAAAACCTATATTAGCTAATAATACTCCAATAGAATATCATTTATTTTTTTACTAAATTACATTTTTTCCCAATTTATCCTTCTTCATATCCTTTCAAAACCCTATATTCGCCCAGCCTCTGTGTCGCACCGTCGCCACCCCCGCCCAGCCCCAATGTTGGGCCGTTCCCACACCTGCCCAATTTATTGTTGAAGCTACATATAGCTCTTGGTATAGCTGAATCATTGGAGGGGAATTTTTAATGTTTTAGCTATAGTTTTTGCTATAGCTAAAATTTAGCTATAGTTAAGCCTATTGGAGTTTAACTGGGACTTGGAAAAAAGAAGCAGCAGCATGTAGCCAAATGTTTATACATGAGCAATTTTATTTTGTATATTCCTTTTTTAGGAATAAAACAGGTTGAATTGATAGATTCAGTACACAAGCAATAAACAAAAACAGCATGTCTCAATGGGTACCTAATTTGCTTTTACAGTGGAGCCTGAAATTGTAGGTACTAAAACGAAAGCTGAGCGCGTACCAGTGAAGGAGACACAGCGATGGCGGTGACGGCGAGAGGGGGGCCAGGGAAAGACGGCGAAGGAGTTAGGGTTTTGATGCAATCGCCTTGTCGGACGTTCCACACGCCGACAGACTCGAGGGCCGGAGCGAGGAGGCGCTTGCCGGAGCTGTCATAGGCGATGTTTGAGTTTCCGAAAGCGATAACTCCGAACGCATCCTGTGGCTCGTACCGCAGGTACGCCTTCACCATCGCTGTCGCCGATGCTACCTCCGAACCCTAATTTTGCAAAGCAAACGGGTTTAGAGAGAGTAGCGAGCAGCGCAGTGGCAGTGCGTTTGCGCGGAACGGAGGGGCGGAGGCGACTGGTCTGTACATAGAGAAGACAGCGGGGCGATGGAAATTAGGGTTTAGGGGTTAAGGGATTTTCATCGATATTTATTTATTTTTATACATTGAGAAAGTAGAAAAATTAGGGATTTAGGGTTCTTAGATATAAGTTTTGATTTTTCTATTTTTATTTTTTTTTATATTTAATTATACTTTAAAAATAATTTGTGTTTGGCAAGGAAAAAAAATATGTTATAAAAAGAATATGTATTTTTTAAAATTAAGTATAAAAAATTTAAAAAAATATTTGAAGCAATAAAATAAAAGAAAAGTAAAAAAAATATTTAAAAACATAATACAGTTATTAATAATTTTTGAAAATAGATATGGAACATGTTATTTTTAAAAATAACTTTTAAATATATATTATTATTAAATTTGAATGAGCTTATATTTTTTAAAAACAATAATAAAAGCGGTTGTTACCAAACAGCCGCATAGTATGGTAATGTGATTGTACCTCATAAAAGCATTGTGGGGTGTCATGTGTCACGGGGTCAGGTTTCTTGTGCCTCTCAACCCAATGCGGCACTTAACTTCTCTCTCCACGGTCCGCTAAGTTTAGCCTTTGAGGGTTGAAGTGCACGTAGACTGGTTTCGCCGTGCCACTGGGCTCATCAGGAGAACGGCTCCAGTTCCCGACCAGTTTGTGTAAGGATGGCCAAATCTCTTCTTCAACGTCAAGTCCTCGACTAGCGGCGTGCTCCCCGCATTCAACCGGGTCGGCACGTCTGAACTCCGAAGGGGTTCTATCCGTTTTCCTCCACGAACTGCCTGGAACCTTCTGCTACGCACCATCTACGCTTCAACCAACCCCTCTCCTTTACGTAGCACGAATACATTCCTGAATCGTGCCACTGAGAAACATCCCGCCAGAACCACGCTGCTCGGGTCGTGACACATGTCATGCTTACCCAAAGCATTTATATGTAAGGGTGGTGCTCATTAAAAAACACTATTGATTTTTTTTTTTTGAATTCTATCGAAATTTATATTAAATTATCTTTTAAAAATAATTTATATTTAATATGAAAGAGAATAGGTTTTAGAAATCATATGAGGAATTCAATCATCCAAAATGATTTTAGGTAAATGGTTCTAGCCCTCTCTGCCATTCAAAGGATTTAATTGTACCTACATTATGTAGAAATTGGAAATTTGACATGAATCATATAAATTATGAATTTGGGAATTTGAGTTTAATTTTTTAAATTAGGGTTAGTTTGATGTTTAGAACAATGATTTCAACTTGTATATGAGGGTTCTATGCCAAATAATTAAGTTTCATACATTGTAATTTAGAAGAATTAGATTTGGCCCTTTTTTGGTTGAAAACCCTAATTGTTGGGATACTTTGATGTATAATTGATTATTTTACGTGGTTGTCAAATGAATGATGAAATTCTTTTTTTCTCTCTCATAGTCACACACAACCTTATTTTATCATTTTTATTAATATTTTAACTCCAATAATCTAATAAATTCACAAAATAGCCTCTTAAGGCTTCGAAGTTCAAATCAGGTTCAATTACAGTCAAAATGCTCGTATCGATGGTTACATCACAATCTAGATATTTTCATTCTTAAACAAAGGTTATCTTAAAATGTTATCTAAAAACACAGGTTTTTGCATAACTAAGGACATCTTAAAGCTAATACATGTGCTAGATGATGCTAGAGTCCATTTGGCTACTCACTTTATGGTTTATGGAGGTTGGAGATGGTAGGACTCCATGAAAGTAGTTCACGGGAATCAATTAACTTGGAATGAGTTTGTAGAACTCTTACATGAAAAGTACTTTTCCCACTTGGTGCAAAAGGTGAGGTAGATGAAGTAATACAATTTTGAGCAAGGAAGTAATATAATGATTGGGCATATTAGGGCCTTCACGAATGTGGGTAGATTTGTGTCATATACGTGGAAGGTTAAGGCGTATAAGACCCAAGATTTCATAAATAAACTAAGTCTAGCTATTTGATGTGGGTGGAATATAATGAAGTTGATTACCTATCGGGATGCAACCAATAAGGTCATCATAGTTGAACTTGAGTTGGATCAAATCAAGTCCTAGAAATCAAATGGAGTTATAAGGTCCAATCACAAGAGACCAAGGGTGGAGCATGATGTTGGAAAGATATGTAAAGGCCTGTATTTAAATTGTTAGAGTTAGCCCTGTTATGGAAACTTTATTATGAGAAATGGATATTTATATGGTGATGTATGTATCAAATGGATAATTATGTCTATATTTGGCCTAAATTGGAATTCATGACCCCAAGAAGCATTTTTAAGACTTCGCTTAAGTTTATTTTAATTAAATAAAGGAGTTGGCATATAAAAAGGAGTCTAACCCTATAATTAAGCTAAGTTGTCTTTTTAAAAAGAAAGAGTTAAAGAAATAGGGAGCTAGAGAGCATCAAAAAGGACATATGCGGATTTAGTAGCTTGGATTCCATGCAATTTCGAGTAAAGTTTTTTGTTTCCCTTATTTATGCTTTGTCCATGTTGGATCGAACCCAGAATATAGATGATGCTAATAAAACCCTATGTAATTTAGTTTGAGATCTTTCAATGTAATTTCTAACATGTTGCAGAGGACAAGTTTAAATCTGGATCTTCACTCATAAGTATAAAGTTAAGGACATGATACATAATCCTAATCCGGACCAACGTGAGTGTCGTCAGTCAACTTCGTAAATAACCAAGTCATTACAAGATACAGAGTAAGGATTATTAGCGCGGACTAAGCACTTAAATATATAGACTAAGGGTTCCGGGTCTTACACTCAAACGAACTAAGAATTTTAGTTTACAACTCGCGCGGAGTAAGAAAGAGATATGCAGAATAAAAAGCTAAGTCTTCTGCTTATGCGGAGTAATGAAAAGAAAAGCAGAGTAAGGAATTCGAACCTTTACTCAAGCAGATTAAGGATGTGCTAACACGAAGTAAGCCATCCGAACCTTTACTCGCACAGAGTAAGGAAACGCTGATACAGAGTAAGCCATCCACCTTTACTCGCACGGAGTAAGAAAGTGCTGACACAGAATAAGGATTCAAGTATCAAATTGATACGGAGTAAGCAACCACTGACACGAGGTAAGGATCTAAGCTTCATTAACACGGAGTAAGGAACTTTACAACGGATTAAGACGACACTGCTCCTACTAATCAACTTCGCATTCAAATTCATCAACTCGTTGTGTCCCGATGTAAGAAAGATCTGTTGAACATTTATTATCTTACACGTGGATCACTCGGAGGCGTGGACAAAACTATTAATGTAATTGAAATCACGCGAAGAAATTCAATACGCTTATACTTCCAACATATTGAGCTCCACATATGTAGCAGTTATAATAAAGATCCTTATTCCCTTCATGAGCATAATGTCTAAACTAATAGATGAATTGATTTTAATTTTAAAGATGAAACGCATTTAATTAAGAAAACAAAGTAAGCTAACATTCACAATTTTAATTTAAAGGGAAATCATCTCGTGTAATTTTTTTTTTTATAAACAAAATCTCACCTGCTTTCGCACGAATGAAGAATTATCTGATTTTTTTATAGAAAAAATTAATGGTCAAGAAATAAATTAAATCTCTTAAGCTTATGAGCTACTTTCGTGCCTCATAAGCTTAAGCCTTTCCCTAGAGATTACGCAATCTAGAATCACTTTTTAGTAAAAGTTATTTAGAGTTGATTTAATGGAATGCAATAGGAAAATTGTAAAGATAAGATTAAGAAGCGCATGAAACAACAACAATAATAATAATAATCTAAAAATAAATAATTCACATTGATGATAAAAAAAAGTAGATCGAGCTATCCTCAATTCTTAAATAAAATCACATTAATAATGGCTTGCAGCTAAATCGGGCGTAGGGGAGAGGAGAGCTTATTATTTCACAATAAGAATTCCTATGGTTTCCCTTTCTTTCAAAGTTTCCCACGAAGCTAATGCAATAGCCTTTTTCAATCAGAAAAATAACTTAATAATGCAAAGTTCTTGCCCTTACTCTCACGTCTCACTCTTGTCCCCCTCTTCGTCGGGCAACAACGCCCTTAAATAGGTAAGAAAAGGATAAAAATAGCACAAAACGTAACGATAACTGTTGCTTTGGTTATGGCTGCTGCTCTGGCAGTCGTAAAGTTGAAGCCTCAATACAATGCGGCCATGGCAACGAAAACATGTTATGTAGGAAGGGTTAGCGACCGCACATCTACACAGTCGCATCTAGGAAATGTATTAATGGTTTGCTGGCAACCGCATCTCTTTCGGCCACGACTAGGAATAACTACGCTATTGCAAAGGCCAGCGGCCGCATCTCTTTCGGCCACGGTTACTTCATTTTTATTTTTTTAATGCTGCTCGTATTTCTATTATTTGTTTCTTTTACCTTTGTTTGGCTCCAATTAGGTCCAAAATGCTTTAAACAACCTATAGGATCATACACAACACTCCAAAACACAAAATAAAAATAATAGTAGTAGTAATAATAATAATAATAATACATTTTACATTATAAATGGACCGAAAGAGAAGGAAAATAGGGCTAAATATATATATATATATATATATAATAAACTCATCAATAAACTATAATTTTATTAAGAATACATGTATATAAAGCACATTTTATTGGTTAGATTATATTTTTAAAAATAAAATCATTGTTTTGAAATCATTCTACCAATTCTATCTATGGTCCCAACTCCAAAGTCTTGGTTTGTAAAATCACAACCTCCTAATTATATAATACACTAATTTAAAAAAAAATCTAGCAACAACCAACTCAATCCCAGTTTCACTATGATGTAACAACGGTTGTACATATTACAAGTTTATAGGCTTAGTTTTCGTTAGTTTTTTTTACTATAATTGACCAAAGAAAATGTCAAAACCATCATAAATACAAGATTATCTTTGCTATTCATTTAAATAGAAAACTAGTGTGACAATGTAAGAGAGAAATACTCTTGTAATCTTATACCACTGGATATAGCCATATAGGAGATATCAACAAGTGCCTATATGAAATCACGGGGGTTAAAGAGCCAAACACTCATATTCAGGAAAACTTGCTTAGGGAAAAAAGTCTATTGGTAACGACATAGCATATGTGAGGAAAACTTTCTTCCAGACTCTTGTCTTCTAATTCAATCCAAGTCCCACCAGACTAAGGAATGTAAGGCTCATAATAACACAAATTTTTAGCACAACCTAGGCAAGGAATGCCACCATATTATAGGATGTACAAAGCATTCGCAATTCTAGTGTCTTCTAAGGAACTCGAACTAGATACCTCTTTTGAGTTGTACACCTATTTTGCCAACTGATCTTCCCCCTAAGATAACTCCACACCTTAAGAGGGCATACCTTATGTGAACAATACATAATAAGAATATATACAACTCTGTTTGATATAAAGTTTTTAAATTAGTTTTCTGTTTTCACATTCTAAAAGCGTAGGTCTCACATCAATTTAATATAATTAAATTCATAATTTTATTTCCAAAAGACATAGATCCTGAAGCTGTTTTTAAAAAATATTTCTAATTATTTTTATTTTAAAATATAAATTTAATTTTGAATTTGCTCTTCACATATAAAAACTTACTCTTCAACAGGCTCTTCACATTTGAAAATTGCCACAATAACTCTTCACAAATGAAAAGTTACTATTCATTTGCTACATATTATTTTTCTATATTTTTCTTTCTCTCTCCTATTTGCTCCAATCTCCCATTCTCTATGCCTCTCTTTGTCGCTGCCCCATCCTAGGTGCCCCCCATCGCAAGACTTGCTCCTCGCATTGCCGCCATCAGAGAGATTTGGCGATCCGTGGAGTGAGAAAAAAAAATATTATTTTAACATAAATACATATAAAATAGTAAAAGTTGTTGGAGTTAAACTAAAAAAAAATAACTTTTTACATGTAAAATTTTCTTCCCATAAATATAAAATATAGAGTGGTCTTAGAGTTACTCTTACTGGCTTCATTATTCTTTCTTTACTCTATTTGCCCCACTTAACTTTTGGCTTTACGCTTGATTCTTGATTTTTTTTCTTGGGGGGGGGGGGGGTAACAAATTAACAATAGGGTGTATATGTGGTAAAATACAATGCTCGCATGTCAATTTGTGCAAGTCTATATGCATCTTATATGATAGGAGTGATCAAAGTGGTTGTGCTAACTGCTAAGAGAAAATTAAGCAAGGATTCATGGCACGAAAAAAAGAATAATACTTTTTATTATTTATTATTAATATTACATATCATTCGAATTATTTTTGAATTTCACCTACTATATCTTCAACTTTAGCATATTCTATTTTATACTCATTAAGCTAGCTTCATGAGATAGAATAATGAATTGAAAAGATAAAAAAATAACTTTGTTATTTCATAATTGTCTACACATTTAACACATAATACCAAAATCAATCATTGTTATCACAAAATAACTGCAATATAATGCATCACAGTCTCACCAGCTAGTAACAAACGCATAATTGTTATAACACATAATTGTGGCTACTCAGGCTAGCCATGCTCCGTTTACACTTGGCTCACATTCCCCATGCCTTCTAAATGGAAGACAACCCTTTTATGCAACATTTGAAGAAATTGCAAAATAGTTGTGCCTAAATTTCTCCTCACAATTTAAAATTAACTTTTCTTCTCTCTCAGTTCACTATGCCTCACAAACTACCAAAATCATCACCATTGACCAAACAAAGTTGTGAAATACACCAAATGACCAAAAGAAAACAATAATCAACTAATTCGAGCCTAAATGCGCCTACATTTACCTTGTAAATTCTATTTGCACCCCAGGTATATATGATTGTAATTAGTGGTAAATGGCAGTAGGATAGTACACAAACCTTTTTCACACTTTGGGATGGTCCTAAACTATCAAATTAGATAGTGAATCATTTTCTCGGTGGATTATACTTAATTAGTCAAAGCTTTGAGTAGGGGTGGGCAATGGATACCCACATCCACTATTTTGTCTGTTTTTTGTTTCGTCCCCACTATATGGGGCAAGTTATCCAACCTAATCAGGGGCGGAAAATAATAGTAAATAGCAGGCTATCTTGTCTTGCTCCTGCTTCACTCTGCCTAATTTTAATTGTTTACATATATATTTTTATAATACTTTAAATGTTAATATTTAATTATTTTGTAATTATTTTTTATAAATTTTGATATTTTTGAATGATATTTATTATTATGAAATTAAATCATTTTGATATTTTTTGGGTCAAAAATAGTATAAAAAATTAATTTAAGTCAAAATTATTTATATGGACAGATTCAATAAAGAGTGATATTAAGGTACGAGTGGATGTATCTTCATTCATTAGTCCCACGAGAAAATGGGGTATTCTGCCCCACATACACATAGAGCGGGGCATAGCTTTAAAACTTGACCTTCCACCTAAACAAGAAAAGGAAGACAATAATAATTAAGTTGACCACGCCCCCAATAGGACGGGCACTATTAACAATGGCAAATGTTATTAGCAACTCAGTCAACACATTGACTGATCTTGTTTTTATTACTAAATTCAGAGATACCCATATATAAGCTATATTTTGTCATAACTTTTTATTTGTAATTTTTTTTAAAAAAAGTGTCTAAATGGAGTAACATAAAAAAATGCATAAAAGGATATGCCTTCATGCCAGATGCAAAGGGGCGCCATTTAGAGGATACATGAACATTCAAATCCTCGAAGGAAATATGTAGTAATAAGGTAGAGCAAGCCCGAAAATGTTACAACACATTTTAAAATTGTGCAGGCCGATGTAGCGAGCCCAAAGTGGACAATATTATGACATGTGGGCGGGCCTGCACCTTAGCCCGATCCTAACAAGTGGTACCAGAGCCTGATTGTCCCCGAAAAAAGACCTTTGTCGCCAAGTGATCGAACTGGTGTGATCTTGATCAAGATGTAAATTGAGGGGGCACTGCAAGGAAAATTCCATGCAACCCATATGGTGGCAGCTCAATTTTATAGATATGTCCTATAATATGGTTCGATGTGTAACAAAGGGGAGAATATTGAGAAATTATGTCTCATATGGAAGAAAGCAGGGAAAGCTAAGGGGATTAATAAGGTATAACAGACCCAAAAATGTTACAACATGTTTTAAAGCCATGCAAACCGATATAGCGAGCCCAAAATAGACAATATTATGACATGCAGACGAGCCTATACTTTGGCATAATTCTACCAAGTGGTATTAGAGCTTGGTTGTCCTCAGAAAAAGACCCTTGTTGCCAAGTGATCGAACTGGTGTGATCTCAATCAGGATGTAGATTGAGGGGGAGCTACTAATTTGATACCAATTTTTGAAAATAACAATAGCACATGCACATAATTCACACTATAAATATAAAAAAAATCAACACAACATTTTATGTGGTTCCCCAAAAACCTGGGTACGTTCACGTGAGAGTCCTTTGAATTATTCGTTACCCTAATTCTTATAATAGACAATTATTTAAAAAAAAAATACATAACTACTATCTCAACTGTTTTAAAATATAACCATACACAAAATAACTGATGTGTATTGCGAAAGGCTCCGCCCTCCGCAACCCCCCAAACATCATGCGCATGAAACCAAATGCATGTATCACGTGCCCGTGACGACCATTGTCGCGGCCATAATACGGGCACAACTAGAACACGCCACGGGCAGCAGTTACTTGCCCGTATCACAAGTGATACCAATACGGGCACAATAGAAACACATCACGGGAATCCTTCCCTTCTAGCCCGTATCACACAAATACGGGAAACCCTTCACGTCACGAGAAGCTCCAATCTGCCACCCTCACTAATAATCTCCACCTTGGCAAATTACCTTGCCCATTCAAATGATCATCAACTTGTTTGGGGGTTCCCTCTCCTTTCTAACATTTAGAAATATTCAATTAGTCCAATCAGTGCTTGAATTTATCCATTATCAACTGCATTTTTAGAGGTGTGCACCTTTTCTATTATCAAATCACCTATAGCAATTAACTCTCTAACCTTGTGAAATCTCACGTTAATGTGCTTAGTCCTTGTATGATAATAAATGACACTCTGATTGTCATAAAGTAGTTAAACTCCACCTTGATTCATACCCAATTCATTCAAAAAACCTTTTAACCACACTACTTCCTTTCCAGCCTTATTCATAACCATATATTCAGATTCAGTAGTGGATAATGCCATTATGGATTATGTCATAGATCTCCAACAAATAGATCCACCAGCTAATGTAAACATGTACCCTATTGTTGACCTTCTATCATATAACCTTCCAGCATAATCTGTTGGACCTCGGTCAGGGCAATCACTATCACAATATTATCCACTTTGGCACTTGTGCATCCACGCATGATCCATAGCACATATGGATTTGTTTTTAATGGGCCATGACCTGTTAAAACACGTTGTGTCAAGGTACACATGAGCCTCCTCATTAGGATGTCCTCAATATTCGCCCTGACCAATGTGAGATTGTTCTTTGGAACTCCCTACATGAGGTTAGAGACCCAACAATCTCCCCCCAATCCCACCACCGGTCTAGAGGACCTGGCTCTTATACCACTTGTTGGACCACGACTAGGGCACTCACTATCACAATATTATCCACTTTGGCACTCACCCACCCACGCATGAGTCGTAGCCTGCATGGATTTATTTCTAATGGGCCGCGACCCATTAAAACGCGTTGTGAGAAGGTGCACATGAACCTCCTCATTAGAACGAACTCAATGTTCACCCTGATCAATGTGGGATTGTACTTTGGGACTCCCGCAAGAGGTTAGAGACCCAACATAATCTACATCCACATACCCTTTAACTAAAATCTGATCTGATTGATTAGAGAATATAAATCCATAGTTTGTAGTCCGTCTCAAATACCTAAGAATCCATTTAACTGCTCTCTAATGCTCATTACCTGGATTTGCCATATATGAGCTCACTGTGTTGATAGCATGTGCTAGATTAGGTCTTGAACATACCATTGCATACATCAAACAACCAACTGCACTTGCATAAGGCACTTCTGACATCTCTTGAATTTCTTCACTTGAATTCAGACATTGCAATTGTGATAACTTGAAATGACTTCCCAAGTGTGTGTTGACTTGTTTAGCATTATGCATGTTAAACCTCTCCACCACTTTACCAATGTAGTCCTTTTGAGATAGCCAGAATTTTCTAGCCAACCTATCTCCATGTATCTCCATTCCAAATATCTTATTGTAACACCTAAATCTTTCATGTCAAATTCCTTCTTTAGCAATGTCTTTAACCTATTCACTTCAAATAATTCTTTAGTAGTAATAAGCATATCATCCACATAAAGTAATAGAAAGATATGGGAACCATCATCAAGAGTTTTAACATAAATACAACAATCATACTCACAGGGAATATAACCAATTCGAATCATAAACGAATCAAATTTCTTATACCATTGTCTTGGAGACTATTTTAACTCATATATTGATTTCTTCAATTTACAAACCAGATTTTCAGTCTCTGGCTACTTGAACCCTTCAAGCTACTCCATGTATATGACTTCCTCCAAATCACCATGAAGGAAGGTTATTTTAACATCCAATTGCTCCAATTCGAGGTCATAGTTAGTCATCAATACCAAAATAATTCTGATTGAGGTATGTCTCACAACTGAAGAAAATACTTCATCATAATCTATACCCTTCCTTTGTGAATACCCTTTTCTTACTAACCGTGCCTTAAATCTTCCTTTTTATTTTTCTGAAACTGGTTCCTTCTTCCTCTAGATCCATTTACAGCCTACTACTTTATACCTTTTAGGCAATTTTTACCAACTCCCAAGTATGATTTTTTTTATCATGGCCTTCATCCATTTATCTTTTTCAGGATTAACAATAGCCTCTTAAAAAATAAAAGGATCCCCAATAGTAATCGTGAGAGCATATGCAACCATATCTTCAAATCCATACCTTTCTGGAAGTTTAATGGTACATTTAAATCTCCTTGTAACTATGTTTTCTTGCTACAAATCTTCATTCTGTTCCACCAATGGCAATATTAGGTTATCACGATTTTCTAACTCAATATGTATGTCCTCCTGTTACCTGTTCTCCTCTGTGTCAATTTTCTGAGTCCCTTAATGTGATTTGATTATCGATGCTTCATCAAATATCACATTCCTAATAATAACCACTTTCCTTAATTTTGGATCCCAAAGTTTGTATCTTTTCACGCCCTTTTCATACCCAAGAAAAATATAATGTTTGGACTTTGCATATAACTTGGACCTTTCATCACCTGGAATGTGTATATAAGTAGAACACCCAAAAACTCTTATACCTAAGTAATATACTTCTTTCCCTGTCCAAACTTCTTCTGCGACATTATTTTCTATAGATGTATTTGGCGACTTATTAATGATAAACACTTTCATATTCACAGCTTCTACCCAGAAACTTTTTGGAACCCTTGCACTCAATCTAATACATTGTGCTCTTTCTGCTATAGTTCTATTCATGCATTTTGCTATCCCGTTTTGTTGAGGTGTCTTCTTCACAGTCCAGTGTTATTGTATCCCATGTTATTCACGAAACTTCAAAAATTACCCTTAGTTGTATTCTTTGTCGTTATCTATTCTGAGGCATTTAACCTGATTCCCTGCAAGGAGTGACAAGGGTCTTTTTCTGGGGATAACCAAGCTTTGATACCACTTGCTAGAATCGTGCTAAGGTGTAAGTTCATCTACATATCATAATATTATTCGCTTTGAGCTTGTAGAAACCTAAGTCCTAAGTGAACAATGCATATTTTAAAGAATTATTCATTTTCCATATGCCCAAAAAAGGAAAAAGGGAAAAGATACATTAAATTGTAAAATGTAAGGACAAGTACAATTACAATTGTTTGATTGAACGCTTCAAATTGACTTTATCTAAACCCAAATCGTAGTTGTCAAAATAAATCATTATAAAGCTTAAAAATTTTCAAATTTGAACTCAAACTTGTCATAAATATCTCACTCAATACTTAAATATTTTTACAAAATATTTTATGCAATTGGCTCGCACGACATCGCGGTAAAATCATTGCTGATTGGACGACAGTGATTTTTTTTTCTTCCCCCTCCGATGATCTGGTATGATGTCACATCATTATGGTTACCTATTGGTTATGCAACCTTAGTTGCATATAGTATTACTCATACTTTTAATTTGGACCATTGAATTTGTATTCAACAATTTAAATTAAATTTTTATTAATTATAATCTCCTTTAAAGTATTTTATTGTATTGGAGGAATTATAGTTAAATAAAAAATATAATTTGAACCGTTAAATACAAATTCGATGGTCTAGATTGAAATTATTGTAATATACAATAATTCTTTTTTGAGTATTGTGAGGGATATGAATCCCCAATTGGCGTTTTTATTTTTTAAAAAAGAAAATAGAAAAAACCCATCAAAACAGCTTGTAGACTAGTGGCATCTACATACATGTGGCTTTGTCATCTATTTCGTTATGCACAGCAGGGAAAAAGTAGTGATTTGCTGCAACGTCTTATTTCATGCCTCTCCCTACTAGCCGTGTTGACGTATGTGATCTTTGTGGAGTGGTGTGCATTTGGGTGATTAGCGCGTAACGTAAAACTAGACCTGGTAGGATCTCGTGAAGGTTGTGCTCTACCCATTAAGGTTCTATTGCAGGGTGTGGTGTCCGTCTGGACATTCACTTTTATAACTTTTGGTGTTCTCTGTTGCTCACTTGGTTAGGAATGCCAATGGGATTTGAGTGGGGTGCTGATCAGCAAGCATAGGCCTGAGCCTGACCAAAGTTTTGGTCTGATATGGGAATTATTAAAGAAAAAGAGAAAAAGAAAGCGAAAAGGGGTGAGAGCAAGAATAATGCTTCAATCTTTCGCGAGATATTTGGTCGTAGGGGCATTCTTTACGTGCTTAAAACAAAGTTTGAACAACATTAATATGACTTAGTCAGCACCTCCTGAATCATACCCTAGTGGTTATTGGGTGCGCCAACTCCATGGTCGCTTGAGTTCATTTCCGTCCGGAGACAAAACTGAGTTTAACGTTATTATCTCGCCTAAAAATAAAAAAATACAAAAACATTTGAAAAATATAACAATATTACAAAAATACAGAGATGAGTAAACATATTACAATCCCTTAAAAACATTTGAAAAATATAACAATATTATAAAAATACAAAGATGAGTAACCTGATAAAAATATGCATTAACTTACAATCCCTTCATATTATCTTCCTGATTGTATCCCTTCATTACAATCCCTTCATATTATATTAACTTGTCCTCCTTCCTTCCTTCCTTCTTTGTAGTAACCTTTATGCATTATTTAGTGATGAGTTTTACCATTGCAAAATCACATGTATGCGATAACTTATTTAAGATAAAAGTATAAGTGAACCGTACTTTTCCTGTATATTTATATCTTTTAAATGGCAGCAAATCAAAAGTGTTCTCAAAATATTTTTCTTATTAAATTAAAAACCAGTACAAGAAAAAACTTTATTTAATTTTAAATGAGCTCTCCAGCAACTCTTTAATTACTTTTATTTATAGAGAAAAAATAAACAACACAACTCATTTATAAGAATTTTTATTTCTAAATTATTTTAGTTGTGAAAAACTACCGTACACTTTGAAACCCCTGGCTATATTATTATTATTATTATTTAATATGCTTATATAATATATATATATATATATATGTAAAACCTAACATATAAATAATATTAATAATAGTAATTATAAAATATATATATATATATTTATATTATAATAAAAATAAATGCACTAATAATATTTTAATATAGATTAATTAGATTTACATTTAGTTTAAAATTTAATAATAAGTTGATTTAGAATTACGTGATACAATAAAATATTATTTAATTTAAAATGTATTAATATTTAAATATGATTTATTATATTCTTAACTCAAATATGAAATATTTACTATTAAAAGTCAAAACTCACTTTCATCATGCATAACTTATATAATAAAATAATTTATAAATAAACATATTAATTAGATTCAAATTTAATTTTGAATTTATTAATAAGTTGATTGAAGACTAACCCTTTGCTTGGTAAAGGGTGGAAAAGTTATGAAAGAATTTTAGGTGGAAAAGGGATAGAAAGAAAATAGGTAGAAAGAATAGTTGTTTAGTTGAGGTAAAAAAGAGGTAGAAAATATTTTTTTTATAATGTAAATAGAATTATAAAAAAATAATATAATATGAAATACCAATTATACCAAATAATGAGTTTGTTGATTGTTAAAAAATATAGGGGCAATTATGGAAATATACCTCTACGGTTGCTTTTCTATAGCTTTTCATATCATTTTGCTATGAAAAATACTACACATATTCCAATGCATGTTTTGCATCACCGGATATACTTTCTATGGCATTTCTATCTCTACCAAGCAAAAGAAAAAAAATCAACCCACTTTCCATACCCCATGCACAAATATATAATAACCAAGCAAGGGGTAAATGATCCAATCAAATATTATTTGATCAAATAATTATCAAATTACTTATGTTATAAATAATATAATAGTTTTGTTTCAATAACCTATTTCCTTTAATGTAACTAAAATGATTATATATAACTTTGTTTTACATAAAATTACTTTAAATTTTTATTATTTTAAAAGAATATTTATAATTTAAATGATCGACTAATATTTGTAGTATATATATAAATTATTTAAATTAATTGTTTTTACATAATTTAAGTAGTTAAAGTTTATTTTAATGAGACATATACTTATATTTTATATTACAATATTATTACTACACCATTTTACCAATATTATCAGTCCTATATGTATTAATAAATACATTTAATTTACAATTATAATTTTAGCTTGATGGTTATGCTTTTATATTTTGTGTGGGATTCAGATTTTGCTTTTTCTAAGTATAATTTTGTTTAATTATTTTATTATTTTCTGTCATGATATATGATATATGTATTAAGGAATATGTTTTACTTATTATTATAATTATTGTTTGATGGTTAGACATTTGTTTATGTTGTGTACGAGCTTGGGTTCAATTCTAACTAGCTTCAAAATATTTTTGCTTATATAATATTTAATTAAATTTATAATTTAAAAAAGAAAAGAGATGAGTATTGCTTATAATATATAATTATTTTATTTTTAAAATTATCAATTCATCAAACTAATAATTTTTTTAAACACCAATCATCTTCGAAAAATAAAAAAAATGAATGACATAGAACATCTCTAATGCATTAGTTAAAGTCACAACTAAAGTTATATTTGGCCAAAAACTCTTTCTAATGTATTAGTTAAAGTCATAGACACTAAAGCAATAAAAAGAAGCAAAATTTTACTTTGTTTGTGCTTTAATTGAAAATGTCACATCATCAAATAATTTCAATTCTACTTCTATCCAGCCTGTGTCGCCCCCTCCCCATGTTGCCCCTCATCCCTTGAGTCCCCTCCTTCCCCCATGTCACTCCCATTGCCCCTCCTCCCCTCCTCCATAACCCCATCGCCCTCGTAGGGCCTGCCCCGAGATTTAGGGTACCAAGGCGATTATTAAATTGGGGGCCCTATCTCTTATACATTTTAAGATAATAATAATATTTGTATTTACATATTAAACTATCGATTTTTATTATTACTATTATTTTACTATAATTATAGGAACAACATAAAATTTTAAAACGTATATCATTATTGAAATTATAAATTAAAAAAACACAATAATAAAAATAGACTAGATAACAAAACATATCCGCTAGAAATTATTGTCTTCATAAAAAAGTAAAATAATTTAAATATAATAAATACGTATTTATATATGCAGCAAGCCCTGATAAATACAACACATCATAGCAGTTATATATTTTAGTATTTACATTATATAAATGTTACTTTTTTACATGGATCCCTAAAGAAATCATCAAAAGAAACACTACACGTTTTTATGGTTCAATTCAAAGCAACGAAATAATAGTTCTAATGAGAAATTCATAATAGATTTTATGGTGGATAAGTCATCGAGAAATCATAGAAATAACAGTTCTAAATTCTAATGACGATTTATATCCAAAATATTTTACATCAATTTTGTGGGTATATGTAAACAATCAACCGCCTGAGAGGGAGGAGTGTGGTGGGGCAACACTGCAAGTGGCCAGCGGGAGGGTCCGGAGGGCAGAACAAAGAGGGTAGAGATGCATTAGAGCATCCACATCAATTTTAGTATTTTTATTCCTATTTCAGGGATAAATAGTATATAATTTGCTTATTTTTCAAAAACATTAAACATCTCATTCACTATTTCTATTTACATTTATTACTTAATTTATTTTATATGATTTTCTCCTTCATTTTTTCATTTATTATCATCAATAAAAATATTACAAATATAATAATATATATTAAAAATATTTAGGGATGAATAGTAAATCCCTAAATATAGGTATTTACTATTCATTACCTATCCCTATACCCTATTTTAGGGAATCTGATGTGAATGAATTTTTGATAATTCTGTATTTTTTTCCCTAAATTATAAGGAAAACTTAATTATACCAAATGCTCTTAGAGCATCCACATTAATTTTGGTATTTTTATTTCTATTTTAGGGATGAATAGTATCTAATTTGATTATTTTTCAAAAACATCAAATATCTCATTCCCTATTTCTATCTACATTTATTACTTAATTCATTTTATATTATTTTCTCTCTTATCTTTTTATTTATTATCACTAATAAAAATATTACAAGTATAATAATATATATTAAAAAATTATATGAAAAATATTTAGGGATGAATAATAAATCCCTATAGGAAACCTGATGTGAATGAATTTTTGATAAATTTCTATTTTTTTCTAAATTATAGGAAAAGTTTGATTATGCCAAATCTGTTATGGATGCTCTTAGAGTTACTACCAGGAGATGGGTTATTACTTTAGGGCATGCCGGCGTGCTGCTTTAGAAGTTCGAAGTGTATTGGTTGCTTAGGTCAAATGAATGAGATGGGTTGGTGTTGGGGGCTCTAACTTTAATTAAATATTTGGATACATTATCGACGTCGATAGGAAAGGGGGGGGGGGGTAAGGATTAGAAGGGTGGGTGATGGGGTGGTGTAGGGAGAGAGAGTGTTACAAAATTTTAGTTAATATTTTAATTAAAATGCTAACATTTTGTTGAATTCATTATTTTATAGTGTAAAATTAGATTAGTTATAATTTATAAAAACTAATTATTTGACTAAATTACAATCAAGCTTTGTTGAGGCAATTGTAAGTGCTCTAAAAGGATCCTTGTTATTTTAATTTCCTCTGTGCCTTAGGAGATTTGTCTTTACTTTAGCTAGATATTCTTTTTATCAACAAGACATGTTGTTGTTACTGTAATTTTTTTTCTCTTTTAATAAAATTTTCTTCTTAAAAAGAAACATCTTCAACTATGTTCCTTATTCATCATCTCAATTTTGATAACTATAGAATATTTTATTATTTTTTAAAATATGACCATTACAAAAATAGCTATTAAAAGCATCAACATATATATGGTAAGGAGCCATATAAAGTTATTTTGAAGAGTTGAGCAGAGAGAAGGTTGGAGCACATATAATATGTATTTTATTCCTTATAATAGGATAGAGAATCATATAAAATAAAGATAAAAATGCTATGTATAAATGTCATTTTAATGTAAATAAATAAATAATTTTAATTTAAAATAATATTTATCAGAACAAAAATAAGATTAATAATCTATATTAAATAGTATATATAATAATTTTAACTTTAAAAATATATCAATTAAATAAAGTTAATTTAATGTAAATAACTTTATAAATTAATTAAAATAAAAATATTATAAAGCTAATTCAAACATTAACAAAAAATAAAAATTTTAACAAACCACTAAAATAAAAAATACATATACTAAATAATAAATTTTAAAATATAACAATTAAACACAATTTAATAAAAATTAACTATACAAATAAATAATACTTAAAACCATGCATTTGTCTTGACAAGTGCAACTTTGAAACTAGTTTTTCATAAGTACAAAATACAAAATACAACTTCGCTACAATACATATACACACACCAAACGTGGAAAGGATATCAACATATATATGTTTTCAATAATAACGTAATTATTAGCCAACAACAAGCTAATTAGCACTAAATTAAATAACTTAAAGGCAATTTTTGAAATATCAGGCAAAGATTTGTATGTCTACATTATTTTATGATCTTGAATTTTTTTAATTTATATGGTCAAATAAAAATAACCTACAATTCAAGTTTGGTTATATAGAATTTAACATAATAAATTAAAGACCCTATAAATACTCAAATTTCATATTTTTTTGATATTCTATTAAAATATGAAGGTCTATTTGGTATAAGTTTTGATTTTTATATTTTATTTTCTGAATTCTATCGGTGTTCATTTTGAATTGTAATTTGAGAATAATTTCTGTTTGGTAAGAAAAAATATGTTTTAAAAATATTTGTATTTTTTAAAATTAAGTTTAATTTAAAAAAAAAAACTTAGTAGACCCAAATAACAAAATAGAAAATAGAAAAAATATTTGAATCTCATTGTTAGAAATTATTTGAATAAATTTGAATTAAATTTATATTTAAAAATAAAAATTAGTTAGAAATAATTGTTAGAAATAAATATAAAATCTACTTTTTACAAAATTAATTTTTAAAAATAAAATTATTTTTAAAAATAATAAATTTAAAAATATTTATAATTAATAAAAAATTATTTGAACTCATAGTTTTTAAAAATAAATATCAAATTTATCCGGTGTATACTTTGAAATAAATTAACTTTTTATTCTTTAGTTGTGTGTAAAACAAATATGTTTTTTTTGTCACCCCATCTCCCCGGTCTCCACCCCCATGACCTCCCAGGCGCTCTCCAAATTTCCGGTCGTCACCCATTCAGTGTTCTTTGTTAATCTCTTTAACTCGATGATTGTTAATGACATACGCCTATACTAATCGGGCACCATGGGGTAGCAAATAATAGTTTTGGGTAAGAATAATTGAGGTTTGATACAGGAGCAACAATTTGTGCGCCTTACCTTTTGAAAGTGGGATGGCTAATAATTTGATGCTTTACAAAAAATACTTGCCTATATAAAGAGGGAATTATGATGGAATTAAACCAGTGGACATCAACTTTGTAGAAACCATTGAGTAGTAGTGGTACTGAGGTGGAACGCATGCAGAGAGACATGGGAGACCAGAAGCCAAGCAATGAAATTACCCATAATGGTGGACTTATGTCTGTGGCAAAGCCCTTCGTTGCGGTGGTGCTCTTGCAGATTGGTTTTGCAGGGATGGATATCTTATCCATGGTAGCACTCAAGCAAGGGATGAGCAATTACGTACTCGTCGTCTACCGACACGCCATTGCCACCGTCGTCATTGCCCCCTTCGCCTTCTTCCTGGACAAGTCCATCTCTGAGACACACTTATTTCTCTAATAAACAAATTTGGAATGATGATATATAATGAACGGCTAGAAGAATATTCAATATCAGGGTAATTTTGATTCTGTTTATGTAGGAAGGTGAGGCCAAAGATGACCGCAGCAATCTTCACTAAATTAATGCTGCTGAGCTTCCTCGAGTAAATTTCTGAATTTCTGCTGTGTACATAATTAATTTCCTTTCATTCAGTAACCTCTCTGCAAGAACTTTATGGTTTTTTTCCCTTTCCCCCCTATCTAAACTATATTGAAATCAAATAATAGGCCCGTCATCGACCAAAATTTGTACTACATGGGTATGAAGCAGACATCGGCAACATTTGCAGCCACCATGTGCAATGTTCTTCCAGCCATAACGTTTTTAATGGCCTGGATACTCAGGTAAAATTTTACGTGCAGCACTTATTATGTCTTCAGCTGAATTTTAGCATCAACATTAACCCAGAAAGAACAACTGCTTTTGAGTGTAACCATAAAGAATCCATGGCAGGCTAGAGGAGATGAGCTTTAGGAGCATCTACAGTCAATCCAAGGTGGGTGGGACACTGACCACGGTGGCAGGAGCTATGCTCATGACGCTGATGAGAGGACCAGTGATTGAGTTGTTTTGGACAAACGGAGCAAGCAATAGCCCTCTTGAACATGGCGGATTGGATAGAATTGGTGGCATATCTCTGCATGATTCGATAAAGGGTTCTCTGATGATCACAACCGGATGTTTTAGCTGGGCTTCTTTTATCATTCTGCAAGTATGTCGTGTCTCATAACAAAAATTACATTTCTCTACTACGGTACCCAAAATTATTGATCCCTTAACCTCCTCTTTTTTGTGGTTTTTTTTTTTTTTGATGTGCAATGTTTTCAAGGCAATCACACTTAGAACCTACCCAGCTGAGCTATCTCTAACTGCTTGGATATGTCTGTTGGGCACGGCTCAAGGCACTATAGTTGCGCTGGTAATGGAGAGGGGAAGGGCTTTTGTCTGGTCTATAGGTTGGGACTCCAGACTCCTAGCAGCTGCATACAGTGTACGCATATTTCTAAACCTATGATTTTGCATTGAACTCGATCACCCATTTCCAAATCTAGCCCTCAAAAAGGTAAGTATTGCAGGGGATAGTTTGTTCAGGGATGGCTTATTACGTTCAGGGAGTGATCATGAAAGAGAGGGGTCCTGTCTTTGTGACAGCCTTTAATCCTCTCTGCATGGTTATCGTTGCTGCTATCAGCTGCTTCTTCTTGGGCGAGCAACTGTACCTAGGAAGGTAACATAAAAATCACAATCATCTTCAGTTGTGTACTGTTAATATGGCCTTCATCTATCTAGTGATTCCAAATGTGTTGAATCAGGGCAATAGGGGCCATGGTCATAGCTGTGGGGCTCTATATGGTGGTGTGGGGAAAGAGCAAGGACAGAAAGCCCTCATTGCCATCAATTGAAGATGGAGAAATGAAAAAAAACAAAGCAAATGACTTGGGAAAATGATAAGGATGACAGAGAAAATCCAGCCCCAAAAGGCGATCAACAAACTGTAAATGGTGATGATCAGAGGATTGCAGCGTCCTAAACCATCAGTTGGCAAATTCATGAATTCTTCAACTTGTTCATGCATGAACGGTCACAGGAAATTCAAAACAATTTTCTCATATGAGTTCGAACTAAAATCTATCTAACCTGTACTGGACCCATACTGAGCATAAAAATTCAGACAAATTAATCCACATTAAAATGTCGTCCTCAGGAGGGATGCTGATTAATTGCTTTTTGATAATGATAACATTATCACAAAGTAGTTGGGGTAGTAGTGATAATAATAATAATAATAATACTAAAGAAGAAGAGGAAATGAAAAGATTGCCACCAACACACCTCCTCTTTTTTCTTTATTTTAAGAATAAATAAAGTCAATTAACCGTTCAGGCAACCCAAAAATTATGAACCCTAAACACCTCGAATCAGCAGTGCAATAAAACTGCCAGTTAGCAAAAGAGAACTAATCCTATTTGCAAAACAAACTGTCCTACCTTAATGCTTGGGCTTTCCATCAAGCCAATTTCTTGCCATCATTGGTTCTATATATATACACAAATACGCTGAAGCTCATGGGCTGCAGCTAGAAAGGACATTGGGAATAAAAGTGAATAATATGCAAATTGATTTCAACATTTAAAGACAGAATCCCGTACTTAAGTTACAAAAATGGTTTCTATATGATTAAGCTAAATCATTCATAAATAAAGAAATAAATTATTTCATTCTAGGCTCTTCTTCGAGTTGAAGTGTATGTTTATAACATCCAAGTAACATTTCAAACTGTATTTAGTTCAATAGTTTAGTGAGTAGATTGGCCAGATGATTTGTAGTTCAAATATGAGTTGTTTAAATCATTTCTTGTTAATTTTTTTTTGAATGAGATGACAATCTATTTTTATGTATTTGGTTCTATTATGAAACACCAGATTTGATAGCATGTATATAGCTACTTGATTGTCACAAAACAGTTTTACTGGTTGCTTGTGATCCACTCCAAAATCCTTTAAAATGTTCTTCAATTATGTGACTTCAGCAGGTGGTAGCCATGATATGATACTCAGCCTATGTACTTGAACGTGATACTAGTACTTACAATATGATACTCAATCTCTGATATGTTCTCCTTGTGTCTTTACAACATGCCCAATTGACATCACAGAATGCCCACAATTGGAGTGACTTTGTACTTAAGCACTAGATTGCTTCCAATTGTGGTTATCGTGCCTTATCCATGAACTGGCTTAGTACACGTATAACATGAGTCAGGTTTGGTCTGGTTATGATCAAATATATCAACCTCCCAACCATTTCTATATACCAAAGCATCATCTAATAATTTTCCATTAAATAGTGTGAGTAGCAAATTCTGTTGTACAGGAAACCGAGAAGGTTTAACACCTAAAAGTCCAATATCATTCAAAATTTATAAGGCATACTTGCGTTGCGACAAACTGATTATATGTCGTGATCTGGCAACTTTGATGCTAAGAAAGTACTTTAACTACCCCAAATCCTTGAGTATGAATTGATTGGCCAAGAAGGATTTAGTATTCTCTATATCCTCCAAATTATTTCCTACTAGTATAACATCATCAATATACACAAGCAACACTAGGAAGCTGCCTTGATGACGTCAGGCAAATAGAGAATAGTCGGATTGAAAGGGCTGAAATCTCGCGGCTTTGAGGGTTGTAGAGAGTTTGATAAACCACTGCCTAGATGCTTGATTTAAACCATACAACGACTTGTGCAATTGACGGACTTGAGTCTCTCCCTTTAATCCAAAATTAGGAGGCTAGGACATGACACCTCTTTTTCAAGGTTGCCATTCAAAAAGATGCTGTAAATATGGATATGACAGCCATGCAAAGATGCGACACTAAAGAGAACATAGACTATCACCATTTTGGTAATGCGAGCAAAGGTTTTCTTTCAAGTAGGGATAGCAATGGAATGGGTCATACCGGATACCCGATTCATCCCAATCCTATTAAAATGGGTTTGGAATTGACATAATCAAATTCATGATAGATTTGGAACTAATTTGTTTAACCCATCACAAATTTAGGATGGGTTCGAGGCAAGGGTGATTCACTCTAAACCAATCTCGTTGTGTATATAGAAACAATAGCACGGGTCATTTTGTGTATCTATTTCATTCCTATTAGAATGAATTTCAAATTGACATATATAGAAACGAATTTGAAATGAAATTTTCTTAGATGAGTTTTGGATGTCATTTTTATCCTTACTTTCAATAATCTCATTTTATTATTGGATTATATTGATACAACTAGTTTGACGCCGTATACCTTTATCAACATAAAAGCTCCCAAGCTTAAATTAGGGCCATTGTCGATGATAACCTTAATTTTGGAATCAAACCGAGTGGCAATCGCATTGATGTTGTTAACTAGAAGAGTCCTAACATCAGATTTATTTCATGAGATAGATCCATGTGCGTCCTAGGAGAATTCTATCCCATACTTTTTTTTTTTACAAAGTTTCTAAAAAGCTACATGTCACCACTTAAACCCTAGGAGTCCTAGGAGAGAATTGAGCCCGCATCATCCGGCGGCTGCAGCCCACCCGGTCGGGGGCCACCGGTGCGGCGGAATTGGAAAAAACAAAAGCGGGCGGTGAACCCACTGCCAAGTCCGACACCGCCCCTTCCCGTCGAAGGACCCGTCGATCCTTGTTCACTGGAGGAGAGCCCTGGAGATTTATGACGTTGAGGTACACGCAGGAGGAGGAGAGCTGCAGGATGCTGATGATAGTAAAATACATAGTAGAGTTTATGTATAAAAGAGAATAGAGTTCGAATTGAAAGATACACGCAGGAGGAGGAGAGCTGCAGGATGCTGCGATAGCCTTGAGTCATACTTTTGTTGTTTTCTGGGTAATGCTTTTTGTTTTTTAAAGGCAATTGAGTTTTGTATTTGATACTTTGCCTTGGGGCTCCATAGGTTTATTGAAAAGTTTTTACCTTATTAATATAATATAGAAGAAAACCATTGGCTGTTCCCTTATAAAACAGACAGCCTCTTCTTCATTCTCTAGTTTGTGATGACAACACAAAAATACCACAGCTACTTTCTTTACACAACAAATAAAAAAAATAGTACATCAATTAAGTAAAGGAATAATAGTAGCACCTACTACAACAAATAATCCTCCAACTTCTGAAAAGGGGCACCAGCCACCAGCTTTCTCACGCAAACTGCAGCGTCTCAAGTTACTCGAGCTCATCAGTAAATGAACGCACTTTTGCAGTCAGAGTCGCACGCACTTTTGCAGTCAGAGTCGCATGCACTTATATAGCGCCCCCAACGACATCATCAGCTGGCCTAGCCAGTTAGAATCACACATAAATCAATTGACATCTGCAAAAGGAGTCCTATTGGGGCATGCGCGTTGTTGTGTGTGTGTATGTTGATGTAACTTGCTCCCGGCAGCATAGCTACTGTTGGATATATTCTCCATAGTAGGATCACCTATCTCAGAGACGTTTGCTCTCATTTCCTCAATTGAGGCCAACGTGGGCACATCTATTTCCCGTTTCTCTGGGGTTGCATCCTCATCAAGCTGTTCATGGTAATGCAATTTAGCAAACAATCATATATAATAGATTGTAAGTTAGGCTAGCTTACCATAAACAATCATATAGAATAGATATCGACTTTTAATAATAATAGATTGTAGTAGGTCAACCAGAAATTGGAGACGTTTTGGAACGTAAAATAGTTTACCATATAGTCTTTTGTAAGCGACTTCTCTGCTTCTTTTCTGATTTTTGACACATTGTCACCATGATTTCGTTGTACAGATTTCAGCTGACCACAACCCAAGGTGGACATGGAGTCTAATTCCTTCTTAATTTTACGGTCCAGCATCAGTGAATCTGCAAGTTAGTCAAGAATGTGAGCACATGCTTGATAGAAGAGAACTCACACTCATGAGTTCAAGTGTCGGGAATAAGAGAGAGAAAGGAATTAAGTTCAAAGTGTCGGGAGTAAAAGAAAAAAGTAACATACCATTTACTGCCACCAATATTTCAGATGTTTTTGCATCGAGTTCTTGTTTGAGGTAGCTGGACTCGGAGACAAATTCTTTGTGTGCAGTGTTATTTGAACAAATGTTTGCTCTGTTTTAGGAAAGGGAGTCAAACGTTTATGGGGAAATAAGAACTAGGGAAATCACAAAAAATCAAAGAAAAAGTAAAAGCTCACTTCACTGAAGATTCGATTCCTGCCACATTGCTCATATTATTATGGTTTAACCATGACTGGGCATTTTCCCAATGCTGCCGTGAGTCATTCAGTTTTTCTGAGCTGCATTTCGGAAAAAATGATGTCATTAATATGGAGTAATATACCTAGTTTTAAAGATTTGGTAGTATGGAGAATCAACAAATTCATACGTACAATTTGTTGTGTAATCTCATTTTATATTGCAATAACCTGATTTTTAGTTCACTCTTCCTATAACCATCATAGTTGTAAACTTTGATCGGGGTATACCATCTCTAACCAAACTTAAATGATTCCATAATACCATGACATCAAACAACAGTGCGAAAATAATAAATGATTAGCTAAAGGCATCATATAAAATTAGAGCTTACCATTCCTGGAGACATTCTTCCAAGGCAGTCCTTGTCTCAGCTGATGAGAACGTGTCTTCCAGGAAATTACTTTTCACCTTCTCTACATAATTAAAAATCTTCACCTTGGCATTTCCTGAAATTTGCTGCATGTCTGATACCTCTTGTCTCAATCTCTTACTTTCCTTCATACTTGAATCCTGAATGTTTCTGGAGGCCTCTGACAACTAAACAATATTTATTTGATGTCAAATTCAAAGGCCCACACCAAATGATCCTTTCAGTTGATACTTGATAAGCAACCTACCATAGATGTCTTCTTCATCGTCATTGTAGCCAATATTGATGCGATTTTTTCCATGGCTATTTTCTCCTCCCTAGCAGCAGCCTCCTATTTGAAGGCGATAATTTAAGGATATATTATCAGTTTCACCTTTTCTCCATCATTGCATAAGCATTCGTAAGGAAGTTTCAGTCAGCATACCTTGAACATCATCTCAAATGTTTGTAATTGTTGACCCCTCTCAATTTGGTTTTCTTCAATAGTCTTCATAAGTGTCGAAGCACGATCGTGAAGATCGTTAAAGAAGTTCACTGTGGCCTCTGAAATGACTTTGGCTGATACTAGGCTACATTGTAATCCCTAGAATACCAACAAAATTAAGATTTAAGGGTCACTCAGAAGAAACATATGCAATGGAAGTAAAAATTAGGTCTTCCACTCACCTCCTCCTGTCTTAGAGCAGAAGCGGCAAACATTCGTTTTTGCTCATCAATAGAATTCTGAATATCAGAAACAAACTCATTGCCCTCCAAAACCGCAGCAGCAAGAAACTGAAAGTAGGACAATTTATCATATCTCATCTAAAACGAATTGTCGGTACTAAAACGAAAGCTGAGCGCGTACCAGTGAAGGAGACACAGCGATGGCGGTGACGGCGAGAGGGGGGCCAGGGAAAGACGGCGAAGGAGTTAGGGTTTTGATGCAATCGCCTTGTCGGACGTTCCACACGCCGACAGACTCGAGGGCCGGAGCGAGGAGGCGCTTGCCGGAGCTGTCATAGGCGATGTTTGAGTTTCCGAAAGCGATAACTCCGAACGCATCCTGTGGCTCGTACCGCAGGTACGCCTTCACCATCGCTGTCGCCGATGCTACCTCCGAACCCTAATTTTGCAAAGCAAACGGGTTTAGAGAGAGTAGCGAGCAGCGCAGTGGCAGTGCGTTTGCGCGGAACGGAGGGGCGGAGGCGACTGGTCTGTACATGGAGAAGACAGCGGGGCGATGGAAGTTAGGGTTTAGGGGTTAAGGGATTTTCATCAATATTTATTTATTTTTATACATTGAGAAAGTAGAAAAATTAGGGATTTAGGGTTATTAGATATAAGTTTTGATTTTTCTATTTTATTTTTTTATATTTAATTATACTTTAAAAATAATTTGTGTTTGGCAAGGAAAAAAATATGTTATAAAAAGAATATGTATTTTTTAAAATTAAATATAAAAAAATTTTAAAAAAAAAATATTTGAAGCAATAAAACAAAAGAAAAATAAAAAAAATATTTAAAAACATAATACAGTTATTAATAATTTTTGAAAATAGATATGGAACATGTTATTTTTAAAAATAACTTTTAAATATATATTATTATTAAATTTGAATGAGCTTATATTTTTTAAAAACAATAATAAAAGCGGTTGTTACCAAACAGCCGCATAGCATGGTAATGTGATTGTACCTCATAAAAGCATTGTGGGGTGTCATGTGTCACGGGGTCAGGTATCTTGCGCCTCTCAACCCAATGTGACACTTAACTTCTCTATCCACGGTCCGCTAAGTTTAGCCTTTAAGGGTTGAAGCGCACGTAGACTGGTTTCGCCCTGCCACTGGGCTCATCAAGAGAATGGCTCCAGTTTCCGACCAGTTTGTGTAAGGATGGCCAAATCTCTTCTTCAACGTCAAGTCTTCGACTAGCGGCGTGCTCCCCGCATTCAACCGGGTCGGCACGTCTGAACTCCGAAGGGGTTCCATCCGTTTTCCTCCACGAACTGCCTGGAACCTTCTGCTGCGCACCATCTACGCTTCAACCAACCCCTCTCCTTTACGTAGCACGAATACATTCCTGAATCGTGCCACTGAGAAACATCCCGCCAGCACCACGCTGCTCGGGTCGTGACACATGTCATGCTTGCCCAAAGCATTTGTATGTAAGGGTGGTGCTCATTAAAAAACACTATTGATTTTTTTGTTTTGAATTCTATTGAAATTTATATTAAATTATCTTTTAAAAATAATTTATATTTAATATGAAAGAGAATAGGTTTTAGAAATCATATGAGGAATTCAATCATCCAAAATGATTTTAGGTAGATGGTTCTAGCCCTCTCTGCCATTCAAAGGATTTAATTGTACCTACATTATGTAGAAATTGGAAATTTGACATGAATCATATAAATTATGAATTTGGGAATTTGAGTTTAATTTGTTAAATTAGGGTTAGTTTGATGTTTAAAACAATGATTTCAACTTGTATGTGAGGGTTCTATGCCAAATAATTAAGTTTCATACATTGTAATTTAGAAGAATTAGATTTGGCCGTTTTTTGGTTGAAAACCCTAATTGTTGGGATACTTTGATGTATAATTGATTATTTTACGTGGTTGTCAAATGAATGATGAAATTCTTTTTTCTCTCTCATAGTCACACACAGCCTTATTTTATCATTTTTATTAATATTTTAACTCCAATAATCTAATAAATTCACAAAATAGCCTCTTAAGGCTTCGAAGTTCAAATCAGGCTCAATTACAGTCAAAATGCTCGTATCGACAATTACATCACAATCTAGATATTTTCATTCTTAAACAAAGGTTATCTTAAAATGTTATCTAAAAACACAGGTTTTTGCATAACTAAGGACATCTTAAAGCTAATACATGTGCTAGATGATGCTAGAGTCCATTTGGCTACTCACTTTATGGTTTATGGAGGTTGGAGATGGTAGGACTCCATGAAAGTAGTTCACGGGAATCAATTAACTTGGAATGAGTTTGTAGAACTCTTACATGAAAAGTACTTTTCCCACTTGGTGCAAAAGGTGAGGTAGATGAAGTAATACAATTTTGAGCAAGGAAGTAATATAATGATTGGGCATATTAGGGCCTTCACGAATGTGGGTAGATTTGTGTCATATACGTGGAAGGTTAAGGCGTATAAGACCCAAGATTTCATAAATAAACTAAGTCTAGCTATTTGATGTGGGTGGAATATAATGAAGTTGATTACCTATCGGGATGCAACCAATAAGGTCATCATAGTTGAACTTGAGTTGGATCAAATCAAGTCCTAGAAATCAAATGGAGTTATAAGGTCCAATCACAAGAGACCGAGGGTGGAGCATGATGTTGGAAAGATATGTAAAGGCTTGTATTTAAATTATTGGAGTTAGCCCTGTTATGGAAACTTTATTATGAGAAATGGATATTTATATGGTGATGTATGTATCAAATGGATAATTATGTCTATATTTGGACTAAATTGGAATTCATGACCCCAAGAAGCATTTTTAAGACTTCGCTTAAGTTTATTTTAATTAAATAAAGGAGTTGGCATATAAAAAGGAGTCTTTAACCCTATAATTAAGCTAAGTTGTCTTTTTAAAAAGAAAGAGTTAAAGAAAAAGGGAGCTAGAGAGCATCAAAAAGGACATATGTGGACTTAGTAGCTTGGATTCCATGCAATTTCGAGTAAAGTTTTCTGTTTCCCTTATTTATGCTTTGTCCATGTTGGATCGAACCCAGAATATAGATGATGCTAATAAAACCCTATGTAATTTAGTTTGAGATCTTTCAATGTAATTTCTAACATGTTGCAGAGGACAAGTTTAAATCTGGATCTTCACTCATAAGTATAAAGTTAAGGACATGATACGTAATCCTAATCCGGACCAACGTGAGTGTCGTCAGTCAACTTCGTAAATAACCAAGTCATTACAAGATACAGAGTAAGGATTATTAGCGCGGACTAAACACTTAAATATATAGACTAAGGGTTCCGGGTCTTACACTCAAACGAACTAAGAATTTTAGTCTACAACTCGCGCGGAGTAAGAAAGAGATGCAGAATAAAGAGCTAAGTCTTCTACTTATGCGGAGTAATGAAAAGAAAAGCAGAGTAAGGAATTCGAACCTTTACTCAAGCAGAGTAAGGATGTGCTAACACGGAATAAGCCATCCGAACCTTTACTCGCACAGAGTAAGGAAACGCTGATACAGAGTAAGCCATCCACCTTTACTCGCACGGAGTAAGAAAGTGCTGACACAGAATAAGGATTCAAGTATCAAATTGACACGGAGTAAGCAACCACTGACACGGGGTAAGGATCTGAGCTTCATTAATACGGAGTAAGGAACTTTACAACAGATTAAGACGACACTGCTCCTACTAATCAACTTCGCATTCAAATTCATCAGCTCGTTGTGTCCCGATGTAAGAAAGATCTGTTGAACATTTATTATCTTACACGTGGATCACTCGGAGGCGTGGACAAAACTATTAATGTAATTGAAATCATGCGAAGAAATTCAATACGCTTATACTTCCAACATATTGAGCTCCACATCTGTGGCAGTTATAATAAAGATCCTTATTCCCTTCATGAGCATAATGTCTAAACTAATAGATGAATTGATTTTAATTTTAAAGCTGAAATGCATTTAATTAAGAAAACAAAGTAAGCTAACATTCACAATTTTAATTTAAAGGGAAATCATCTCGTGTAAATTTTTTTTTATAAACAAAATCTCACCTGCTTTCGCACGAATGAAAAATTATCTGATTTTTTTATAGAAAAAATTAATGGTCAAGAAGTAAATTAAATCTCTTAAGCTTATGAGCTACTTTCGTGCCTCATAAGCTTAAGCCTCTCCCTAGAGATTACGCAATCTAGAATCACTTTTTAGTAAAAGTTATTTGGAGTTGATTTAATGGAATGCAATAGGAAAATTGTAAAGATAAGATTAAGAAGCACATGCAACAATAATAATAATAATAATCTAAAAATAAACAATTCACATTGATGATAAAAAAAGTAGATCGAGCTATCCTCAATTCTTAAATAAAATCACATTAATAATGGCTTGCAGCTAAATCGGGCGTAGGGGAGAGGAGAGCTTATTATTTCACAATAAGAATTCCTATGGTTTCCCTTTCTTTCAAAGTTTCCCACGAAGCTAATGCAATAGCCTTTTTCAATCAGAAAAATAACTTAATAATGCAAAGTTCTTGCCCTTACTCTCACGTCTCACTCTTGTCCCCCTCTTCGTCGGGCAACAACGCCCTTAAATAGGTAAGAAAAGGATAAAAATAGCACAAAATGTAACGATAACTGCTGCTTTGGTCGTGGCTGCTGCTCTGTCAGTCGTAAAGTTGAAGCCTCAATACAATGCGGCCATGGCAACGAAAACTTGTTATGTAGGAAGGGTTAGCGACCGCACATCTACACAGTCGCATCTAGGAAATGTATTAATGGTTTCCTGGCAACCGCATCTCTTTCGGCCACGACTAGGAATAACTACGCTATTGCAAAGGCCAGCGGCCGCATCTCTTTCGGCCACGGTTACTTCATTTTTATTTTTTTAATGCTGCCCGTATTTCTATGATTTGTTTCTTTTACCTTTGTTTGGCTCCAATTAGGTCCAAAATGCTTTAAACAACCTATAGGATCATACACAACACTCCAAAACACAAAATAAAAATAATAGTAATAATAATAATAATAATACATTTTACATTATAAATGGACCAAAAGAGAAGGAAAATAGGGGTAAATATATATATATATATATATATATATATATATATATATATATCATCAATAAACTATAATTTTATTAAGAATACATGTATATGAAGCACATTTTATTGGTTAAATTATATTTTTAAAAATAAAATCATTGTTTTGAAATCATTCTACCAATTCTATCTATGGTCCCAACTCCAAAGTCTTGGTTTGTAAAATCACAACCTCCTAATTATATAATACACTAATTTAAAAAAAAATCTAGCAACAACCAACTCAATCCCAGTTTTACTATGATGTAACAACAGTTGTACATATTACAAGTTTATAGGCTCAGTTTTCGTTAGTTTTTTTTACTATAATTGACCAAAGAAAATGTCAAAACCATCATAAATACAAGATTATCTTTGCTATTCATTTAAATGGAAAACTAGTGTGACAATGTAAGAGAGAAATACTCTTGTAATCTTATACCACTGGATATAGCCATATAGGAGATATCAACAAGTGCCTATATGAAATCACGGGGGTTAAAGAGCCAAACACTCATATTTAGGAAAACTTTCTTAGGGAAAAGTCTATTGGTAACGCCATAGCATATGTGAGGAAAACTTTCTTCCAGACTCATGTCCTCTAATTCAATCCAAGTCCCACCAGACTAAGGGATGTAAGACTCATAATAACACAAATTTTTAGCACTGCCTAGGCAAGGAATGCCACCATATTATAGGATGTACAGAGCATTCGCAATTCTAGCGTCTTCTAAGGAACTCGAACTAGATACCTCTTTTGAGTTGTAACACCTATTTTGCCAACTAATCTTCCCCCTAAGATAACTCCACACCTTAAGAGGGCATACCTTATGTGAACAATACATAATAAGAATATATACAACTCTGTTTGATATAAAGTTTTCAAATTAGTTTTCTGTTTTCACATTCTAAAAGCGTAGGTCTCACATCAATTTAATATAATTAAATTCATAATTTTATTTCCAAAAGACATAGATCTTGAAGCAGTTTTTTAAAAATATTTCTAATTATTTTTATTTTAAAATATAAATTTAATTTTGAATTTGCTCTTCATATGTAAAAAACTTACTCTCCAACAGGCTCTTCACATTTGAAAATTGCCACAATAACTCTTCACAAATAAAAAGTTACTATTCATTTGCTACATATTATTTTTCTATATTTTTCTCTCTCTCTCCTATTTGCTCCAATCTCCCATTCTCTATGCCTCTCTTTGTCGCCGCCCCATCCTAGGTGCCCCCCATCGCAAGACTTGCTCGTCGCATTGCCGCCATCAGAGAGATTTGGCGATCCGTGGAGTGAGAAAAAATATTATTTTAACATAAATACATATAAAATAGTAAAGGTTGTTGGAGTTAAACTAAAAAAATAACTTTTTACATGTAAAATTTTCTTCCCATAAATATAAAATATAGAGTGGTTTTAGAGTTACTCTTACTGGCTTCATTATTCTTTCTTTACTCTATTGGCCCCACTTAACTTTTGGCTCCACGCTTGATTCTTGATTTTTTTTGGGGGGGGGGGGGGGGTAACAAATTAACAATAGGGTGTATGTGTGGTAAAATACAATGCTCGCATGTCAATTTGTGCAAGTCTATATGCATCTTATATGATAGGAGTGATCAAAGTGGTTGTGCTACCTGCTAAGAGAAAATTAAGCATGGATTCATGGCACGAAAAAAAGAATAATACTTTTTATTATTTATTATTAATATTACATATCATTCGAATTATTTTTGAATTTCACCTACTATATCTTCAACTTTAGCAGATTCTGTTTTATACTCGTTAAGCTAGCTTCATGAGATAGAATAATGAATTGAAAAGGTAAAAAAATAACTTTGTTATTTCATAATTGTCTACACATTTAACACATAATACCAAAATCAATCATTGTTATCACAAAATAACTGCAATATAATGCATCATAGTCTCACCAGCTAGTAACAAACGCATAATTGTTATAACACATAATTGTGGCTACTCAAGCTAGCCATGCTCCGTTTACACTTGGCTCACATTCCTCATGCCTTCTAAATGGAAGACAACCCTTTTATGCAACATTTGAAGAAATTGCAAAATAGTTGTGCCTAAATTTCTCCTCACAATTTAAAATTAACTTTTCTTCTCTCTCAGTTCACTATGCCTCACAAACTACCAAAATTATCACCATTAACCAAACAAAGTTGTGAAATACACCAAATGACCAAAAGAAAACAATAATCAACTAATTCGAGCCTAAATGCACCTACATTTACCTTGTAAATTCTATTTGCACCCCATGTATATATGATTGTAATTAGTAGTAAATGGCAGTAGGATAGTACACAAACCTTTTTCACACTTTGGGATGGTCCTAAACTATCAAATTAGATAGTGAATCATTTTCTCGGTGGATTATACTTAATTAGTCAAAGCTTTGAGTAGGGGTGGGCAATGGATACCCACATCCACTATTCTGTCTGTTTTTTGTTTCGTCCCCACTATATGGGGCAAGTTATCCAACCTAATCAGGGGCGAAAAATAATAGTAAATAGCAGGCTATCTTGACTTGCTCCTGCTTCACTTTGCCTAATTTTAATTGTTTACATTTATATTTTTATAATACTTTAAATGTTAATATTTAATTATTTTGTAATTATTTTTTTATATAAATTTTGATATTTTTGAATGATATTTATTATTGTGAAATTAAATCATTTTGATATTTTTTGGGTCAAAAATAGTATAAAAAATTGATTTAAGTCAAAATTATTTATATGGACAGATCCAATAAAGAGTGATATTAAGGTACGAGTGGATGTATCTTCATTCATTAGTCCCACGAGAAAATGGGGTATTCTGCCCCACATACACATAGAGCGGGGCATAGCTTTAAAACTTGACCTTCCACCTAAACAAGAAAAGGAAGACAATAATAATTAAGTTGACCACGCCCCCGATAGGACAGACACTATTAACAATGGCAAATGCTATTAGCAACTCAGTCAACACATTGACTGATCTTGTTTTTATTACTAAATTCAGAGATACCCATATATAAGCTATATTTTGTCATAACTTTTTATTTGTAATTTTTTTAAAAAAGTGTCTAAATGGAGTAACATAAAAAAAATGCATAAAAGGATATGCCTTCATGCCAGATGCAAAGGGGCGCCATTTAGAGGATATATGAACATTCAAATCCTCGGAGGAAATATGTAGTAATAAGGTAGAGCAAGCCCGAAAATGTTACAACACATTTTAAAACTGTGCAGGCCGATGTAGCGAGCCCAAAGTGGACAATATTATGACATGTGGGCGGGCCTGCACCTTAGCCCGATCCTAACAAGTGGTACCAGAGCCTGATTGTCCCCGAAAAAAGACCTTTGTCGCCAAGTGATCGAACTGGTGTGATCTCGATCAAGATGTAAATTGAGGGGGCGCTGCAAGGAAAATTCCATGCAACCCATATGGTGGCAGCTCAATTTTATAGATATGTCCTATAATATGGTTCGATGTGTAATAAAGGGGAGAATATTGAGAAATTATGTCTCATATGGAAGAAAGCAGGGAAAGCTAAGGGGATTAATAAGGTATAACAGACCCAAAAATGTTACAACACGTTTTAAAGCCATGCAAACCAATATAGCGAGCCCAAAATAGACAATATTATGACATGCAGACGAGCCTATACTTTGGCATAATTCTACCAAGTGGTATCAGAGCTTGGTTGTCCTCAAAAAAAGACCCTTGTTGCCAAGTGATCGAACTGGTGTGATCTCAATCAAGATGTAGATTGAGGGGGAGCTACTAATTTGATACCAATTTTTGAAAATAACAATAGCACATGCACATAATTCACACTATAAATATAAAAAAATCAACACAACATTTTATGTGGTTCCCCAAAAACCTGGGTACGTTCACGTGAGAGTCCTTTGAATTGTTCGTTACCCTAATTCTTACAATAGACAATTATTTAAAAAACAAAATACATAACTACTATCTCAACTGTTTTAAAATATAACCATACACAAAATAACTGATGTGTACTGCGAAAGGCTCCGCCCTCCGCAACCCCCCAAACATCATGCGCATGAAACCAAATGCATGCATCACGTGCCCGTGACGACCATTGTCGCGGCCATAATACGGGCACAACTAGAACACGCCACGGGCAAGAGCACTTGCCCGTATCACAAGTGATACCAATACGGGCACAATAGAAACACATCACGGGAAGCCTTCCCTTCTAGCCCGTATCACACAAATACGGGAAACCCTTCACGTCACGAGAAGCTCCAATCTGCCACCCTCACTAATAATCTCCACCTTGGAAAATTACCTTGCCCATTCAAACGATCATCAACTTGTTTGGGGGTTCCCTCTCCTTTCTAACATTTAGAAATATTCAATTAGTCCAATCAGTGCTTGAATTTATCCATTATCAACTGCATTTTTAGAGGTGTGCACCTTTTCTATTATCAAATCACCTATAGCAATTAACTCTCTAACCTTGTGAAATCTCACGTTAATGTGCTTAGTCCTTGCATGATAATAAATGACACTCTGATTGTCACAAAGTAGTTGAACTCCACCTTGATTCATACCTAATTCATTCAAAAAACCTTTTAACCACACTACTTCCTTTCCAGCCTTATTCATAACCATATATTCAGATTCAGTAGTGGATAATGCCATTATGGATTATGTCATAGATCTCCAACAAATAGATCCACCAGCTAATGTAAACATGTACCCTATTGTTGACGTTCTATCATATAACCTTCCAGCATAATCTATTGGACCTCGGTCAGGGCAATCACTATCACAATATTATCCACTTTGGCACTTGTGCATCCACGCATGATCCATAGCACATACGGATTTGTTTCTAATGGGCCATGACCTGTTAAAACACGTTGTGTCAAGGTACACATGAGCCTCCTTGTCATCACCGGATTTCGTCCGGGGGGAAACCCGCTTTTGGGGTGCGATTCTCCCACCCTTCACCCGAATGGTGATGAAAAAAATACAGAGTCGCCACCAACCGTTTTTGGGGTGCGGTTGGTCACCTACTAGGAATTTGACCTAAGCTGCTAGGGATGGGCTCGGGAGTTGGTTACGCATGGGGAAGGGCTAGCACCCCCACGACGCCCTTTCGGTACCTATCTTAGGAGTTCAGAGATTTCTAACTTGTTTTAACTATTTGCTTAAAATGTGACTGATTTAAAGGTGAGGTAAAATTTACATTCGTCCTAAAAGTCTATTTTTATTTTTCTAAGTCATTTGTTAAAGTTAGAATTAAATCCAATTTGTCCTAGCAATTTAATTTTTTCTATTTCTGTTTCTAAACTACTTATTTGAAATTGAATAGAATATCTAATTAATCCTATGGTTTAATTAGCATCTAAGTTATTTAAAGAAGCCTAAGAAAACGATTAATTTTTAAGTTGCACGCTAATGTAAAGGTATACTAAAAAACCCAAGACTTAAATTCATGTTTAAAAGATCAAGTTTAAAAGCATAAATGTTTGAATTTTTATTTATTTATTTATTTATTTACTTATTTATATGAGAAAACACTTTTTTCCTTTTTAGAAAATGTTTTTTTTATGTTTGTTTGTTCAAGTGTTTAAAAGAATTATTATTATGAAAAGTTTTTGTTTTGGAAAATGTTTAAGTAAAATGTGTTTTTTGTTTTTTTGTTTTTTTGTTTTTTCTTTTTAAATATTAAAAAAAATGCATAAATAATTAAAAATTAACACAAGTGGTGTGTGTGATTGTGGCATTCACAAATCAAAGAAAATAAGATCACCTTTTTTTTCTCTTCTCTTTTTTTCCTCTTTTTTTTTCTCTCTCTCTTTTAATACTTGGTTTACAAATTACAAATTACACATGGCCTTACGTAATTTACATCCACAGGCCATCTAACACACATTCCTAAGGCCAAAAGGTAATAATAAAATAAAGTAAAAAAAAAAAAAAACAAAACAAAACAATACCAAAAAAAAAACAACATAAAAAAAATAAAATAAAATAAAAAGAAACAAAACAAAGACATTAAGCAATTGGGCACGCATACAAACATGATAAATCGGCGCCAAGCAAGATCTCCGCCTCTATTTGGTATGCAATTCACATGGGTAAATAATAACACGGCCTGAATGATGTTAGACCCCAACACGAGCTCGTTCAACCGATCCCAAAACCAGGTGCGGCCATACACAATCCAAACACAAACAAACACAGGTAAAAGCATCAAACGAAACGCAAATGAAATAACCCAAAGAAGCCGTGCTAGTAAATCAAAGACACCAATAAACAACCAAGAAACAGTATGTTTGATTAAACACGTGCATAAACCAACAGCCAACCAGTCCAAAGGGCATGAGAACAGCACTAAAATCACTTTGTAAGCACACCAGTGAACTCATATAGAAGGAGAGGATGAATTAAACCCAAAACCAAGAGGAGTTTATGTTTGAAAACCAAATAAAACCAAAAAAACGTTCTCATGAATCCAACTAGAAAAGAACAGACCAAAGCAAATCTCATGTTCTGATAAAACTAGGTCACGCATTTTAATGTTTGTTTTTTTGGTTTGAAAACCAGGTCGTGCGTTCTAATACAATCAGAATAAAGCACGAACCAGGCCAAAACGTTCAGCCAAAATGCCTATCCAAAAGCACAACAACACTGACATGAACAAATCCAAAAGAAATTCAAACAAGTAAATAAGCAATAAAACCTCAAATCCAACAAAAGAAAGTGGAGCCGGTTGAGCTTCGTCTTCAATCCCCAGTCGGACGCGTCCCTTCGAAATCCTCCGGTGGTTGAACGCTTTGGATTCTGTAGCAACGAGGTGACAAATCGTGTGGGTGGATGGTTCGGCAAAGGCACGATGTCACGGCGTCCCGGCCGTATGGGCTTGGTGCGGCGACTGCTACGCTGTCTTATCCTGGTGGCCGTGGTGCCGTTAGGGCCAAGGCGTGCGGTGATTATGGGCCATCGGCACCGTTGGTGGATGCTCGGTACTCACGTGGTGGGAAAAGGAGGAGTGTGCAAGATAGAGGGTAGCTTTCGTGGAGAGTGACGGACGGGCTAGTGATACATTGGGGGAACCGACAAGGGGGATTCCACACTGGCCGGCGAGATGATTTCCAGCTAGGGGGAGCGGGGGCTCTGGAAGAAGAAGGCAAAGAAGGGGAATTTGATGTTTTTCAGGTTTTGGAATTTTGGGAGAGAGGGGAGCCCGTTAATCGTCGTTGAGGATCGACGCGTGCCACAGCAGGGTAGCCGATGTCGACTGGTTGACGCGGCGGCAACTGTGGGTCTCTTTTTTTTTTTTATGGCGATATGATTTTTAGCCAAGGGCTAACAAGCTATCATGGTGAAAGGGGGCAGTGTAGGACGGAGGGTGTAATGGAGACGGTCGGAGAGGCGATTCCCGGCCAGGGAGACTCTCAGATGGGAGAAGATGGATTGTAGTTTGGATTATTATTTTTTTTGCAGATTGTGAGAGCCTCTCCGTGCCTAGGGTTTCGATTGGCTTTTTATAAGAGAGGAAGGAAAAGGGTTTGGTTTGAATTGGGGCAGCAAGGACACAATTTGGAGATGGGTTTGGCGTGTGAGGGTCGTATGGGCGTGGCTGCAGCGGCAGAAGGGAAAGCCGATTTCGGCAAAGTTGGGGAAAGAGGGGAAGGAAAAAGGAGAAGGAATCCATACCACTAGAGGATCTGTGCGCCTGCATCACTGCGTCTCTGCACTGCGTCTGGGGAAGAAGGCTTCTGCGTTCTGCGTTGTAGCCTGCGCGAAAGAGACGAGACGGGATCGAGGAGAGAGAGAGAGTTGACCGCCTTTTAATTTTCTTTTCTTTTTTTGTTTTTTTAAAACTAATGAATAGGTGACATGTGGGCTAGGTTAGGCGGGAAAAAAAAGAAACGGGAAAGATGAATTATTGTTGCTTTATTTTGTAATATGATATTTTGAGTTTTTGGGATCGGTAAAATAATTTGATTTCCAATAAAATGTGAAAAAATAATTTTTGGATTCGGGGCGTCGCTACGAGCAACCCCGTATCCTTTCTTCTTGAAAATGAGTTTATTTTTGTTCCAAAATTGTACTGCGCGTCCCGAAATTGATTTATTACTGAAAAAGTATTTTTTTTATTTTTTTCAAAAATAAGCTCTGTGAGTGAATATATACAATATATACGTTGAAATTCTCAGAATGATGAGAGGATTAATAAAATGAGGTTCATGACCTGATATGGAGTGTCGTTTTAAAGGTCGAGCGTTATTTGCCCGCCGTTAGCGGTCTAAATGTTGTTTCCGACCATAACTTTCTCGTTTGACCTCGGAATTGAGCGCGGTCAAAGGTATTGATCTTCAAATTTGATTCTCTATCACTTGGAACTAGATTTTTGGCATTTAAAAACCTTTTTAAAGAAGTTGTTGAAATTGCGCCTTTTGAATCAACGGTCACGTCTCTTTAATTGTACAAAATGGTTAACAAACAAAAAAGAAGTCTAAAGCGAAAAATGAATGTGTATGTCCAACCCGGACAAAAGGAGGTCCAACAGCTGCCCCTCTTTGTATATTGTTTGTGTACAAATGGTGCACAAAGATAAAACGGACATGTTTTGGACGGGTTGGACTACTTACCTGGCTCACCTGTTGCCAAAGGAAGGTGGGTCTGTCCCGAAGAAATGGAAAGAAGGTCGTAAGGATAGTGAAAATTGAATATGGCTGAAAAGGCATTTTAGGGTTGATCAAGTTAAAGGCATCTAGGGCCAAACAAGGATGAAAAAGGCAGCTAAGGCCTAACAGAAAAATTGAGAAGGCATCTAGGGCCTAAGAGGAATTGAAAAGGCAAGGTGGGATAGATGCAGGAGAACTGTTTGCGGACTTCCCAAACGGAGAAAATGAAAAGGATAAGTGCAGGGGAACCACCTGCGGACTTGTAAAGACTCGTATTTGGATAGTTTTGTGATAATATCTGAACAGTGTTGTGCTCGTTATTTCGAGCGTTTTGACAGTAATTTGACTCAATTTGGAGTTCGTGACCTCGGGAGGTCAATTATTGCGTTCGGGTTAATTATTGCTGGGAGGCCAATTATTGGCAACGGTATATATATAATTAAGAACTGCCTTATATCTTTAATTGCCAATTATTGGTACGTGCATGTTTGAGCAAGAGAGAGAGAGAGAGAGAGAGAGAGAGAGAGAGAGAGAAGGTGAAGAGCGTAGAGCTTTCTTGGCGATTTTGGGGCGATTGGAGCTCGTGGATCGCAAAGAATCTTCCAGGTAGGTGATTCTAACTCCTTATATGATTCATAGTAGGCTTAGCATGCTTAATTTGGGTGAAATCATGGAATTTGGGGGTGAACCTTAAGATTTGGGGGAAACCCAATTTTTGGTTGAATCTTGTGATTTCAATGCATAAAAGAGGTATTTCTGTTGATTACATGAAATTTAGAGTTATTTAAGACGTATAATGGGGTGTATATCAAAATAAATGTGTTTATGAGTGTTTGGGGTTGGTTGGGTTGCCGTTCTAGCTGAGAAAATTGGCAAAAACGACGATGAACAGTGTTTTTCCGGGCTAAGTGAATAGTGTTTCCGGGACTAAGTGAACAGTGTTTTTCCGGGCTAAGTGAATAGTATTTCCGGGACTAAGTGAACAGTGTTTTCCCGGGACTAAGTGAATAGTGTTTCCGGGACTAAGTGAACAGTGTTTTTCCGGGCTAAGTGAACAGTGTTTTTCCGGGACTAAGTGAATAGTGTTTTTCCGGGACTAAGTGAATAGTGTTTTTCCGGGCTAAGTGAACAAGTGTTTTCCGGATCGAGTATCCGGAGGAGTTAGTCCGGATCGTTAGTCCAGGAGGAGTTAGTCCGGATCGTAGTCCGGAGTAATCAGCCCGCATCATCAAATCCGTAGGAGTGAAACAAGAATTCATTGCGGTCTGCAACCGCACCGCACCTGGACATTTACATTGTAAACCATTATGCCTAAGTATTTATACTTAAGTTACAATGTAAATAACGAAATACCCCCCATTTGGATTCAAAGAAAAATACTAGAAAAATTAATTCCCACTATTTCAAAATGTGAAAATTGGGTTTTAGTGTAAAATCTCGGAAAAACCCAAAAGTTCGTAGTGGTGAATTTTTGGAAAGTGGGGTTAGACATCTCGGAAAAATCCCCAAAAATCAGATTATCTTATTTATGATAAGGGAACCCAATGCCTGGGACTTTTAATTTCAAGAAAATAGGCTTATGAGTACTTCCTTCATAAATCAAGAGTTGAGGATTTACTTGTGAAGACCGGCTACAATTCTAAAGGAAAGGTTGAGAATGACATGCCATACTAATGTTAGTATGTTGATGTGAGGTATTGGGGCATGGACTCCGTGACTTGTTTGGGTTTTCACCGTGATGCACCGATGGTGCTATGTGGTTGACGTGGCAGGCATATGAACCGATGGCAGCCCGTGTGGCGACCGTGGGCCGGGCATATTGCGGCGTGGACAGGCTAAGGCCTGAGTTGAGCCGTTGAGCTCGTGGAGCTAGGGCTGAGTGCTCGAGCCGGGATCCCATGGAGGATCGTGGACAAGTTGTCCTGATGTTTGTTGCAGGCCGAGTCCCGATGATTGTGCACACTACACGGTGCACGAGTACACCGAGCATATAGTATAGACTTATATGTGTTGCATGATGTGGAGTGTTAGGGTCACCTACTGAGCTTGTCGTTCACCCCTACTTGTTGCTTACCCTTTTCAGGTGTGACCCGAGACTAGTGGAGGACTTTCTTCCAGGAGGACGCCCACTACTCTGATGTATGATACGATTATATTCTGTATTGTTTTATGTGATATCCCGGACATGGGTCCGTGGACAGATTGTATTTGCATCTTGTATGATGTGATGTCTGTATGATGTTTGACTCTTTGTATGCATGATGATATATGGGAAAGTACAGGATTACCCATGATGTATGACCGTACGGGGTTTGCATATTTGAGACGAGCACCCGCGGTGTAGTCTCTATTGGTGCTAGTCACCAACCCCTTGACCTTTCGGGTGCGGGCAAGGGGAAGTCATGTACCCGGTTCCGGGTTCCCTGGAATTCGGGGGCGTGACAGGACTTACTTAAAATTAAAAAGAAAATGTGGGATAGGTGCAGGGGAACCACCTGCGGACTTCCCGTAATTAAATTTAACAAGTGTGGATAGGTACCGGAGAACTACCGATGGACTTCCTGAAAAGATGAAACAGAAAAAGTGGATAAGTGCAGGGGAACTGCCTGCGGACTTACCAGAAGTAAATTTAAAAACTGAGGATAGTTACCAGGGACCTGCCAGTGGACTTCCTGAAAGGATAAAACAGAAAAGGTTGGATAGGTGTAGGGGAACTGCCTGCGGACTTCCCAAAAATAAATTTAAAAACTGAGGATAATTACTAGGGACCTGTCGGTGGACTTCCTAAAAGAATGAAAAAGAAAGGTGGGATAGGTACAGGGGAACTGCCTGCGGACTTACCAGAAGTAAATTTTAAAACTGAGGGTAGTTACCAGGGAACTGTCGGTGGACTTCCTCTAAGGTTGAGAGGGACTGAAATGACATCTAGGGCCTAAAAAGAAGTTAATGATTGCTGAAGAAATTTTCTAATGACTCAATGTGGGCTCCCTCTACGAGTTCACTCAATGAGATCGCTCTACGAGGTTACCTGAAAAGAATAAGATGTGTATTTGATTGTCATGGATGCTTCTATGGCTTGGGAAATTGTAACGATTAACTTATATGGTTGAACAACAGAAGCCTTTAGAGCTTGGTTATTTTGGGAAGCTTGTTGAGGATATTCTCTTGGGATCTTCAGAGGTGATAACATTCCTGAAATTAAAGAAAATGATAAATGTATGCAAGTGATGCATGGAATGCAATGAAATGCATGTCTAGGATGCATAATGGATTTTATGTTAAAAGGGAGCTTAAACCGCTAGGGGATTGACACTGTTGGAATTTAATTGGACTTGCTGGGGAATAGAATTCAGATCTCATCTGAAAAACTCTTGAGTTGAGGGTGCTCCGGCTGCTAGGGAGGCTTGCTTGCTCTCTCCAGAATCTCAGAATGCTAAATAAAACTTTTTCTGACTCAATTAAACCTTGCTAGGAGGTCATTGTATTTCTAGACGTTGCTTTTGGCCTTGGTTGGGGAGCAGGTTCATTCATTCGGGACCCCTTTCTTGCTTGGTCAGGGCATTCTTGCTAAATGACACCCTGGGAAACTCAGTTGGGGCATAAGCATTTTATTGAAAGCAACGCACACAAGGTTGTTGAATTTTGAAAATAAAGTTTTATTGAAAATGATTTTTTAAAAAAAAAACATAAATATGCAATGTACAATCACACTTGTTTTCTTGCTTGAGAGAGGCAAAAGCTTGTGAGGGGAAGCTTACCGAAGTTTTTGAACTAACTAGGTGCAGCCTTCAGCTTGGCCTTGCATGGATTTGAGGGTTTGGAAATATCAATGGACAATTCTATCTGATAGCTTGGATCTATGTATTCAGAGACAAAGTTGGAGAGAATGTCTGGTTGCTTGAATCTTGAGGCTTAGGGACTTGATTGGGATTCTGGTTGCTAACTTGGCAGTGATGGCTTAATGCTTTGAAACTCGAATGGAGAAAAAGTTGGGATGATTTTGGACCTCAATTGATGTTCAAAGGTTCAGTTGTAAGAAGATGTTTGCAAATGTTGGGATTCTTGTGCAGAGACATGATTTGAGAAAATGCCTGATTGCCAAAGTCTTGATGCTCAGAAATTCCATGGAGAAGATGTTAACTGAGCTTAGGTTTTAAGTGTTTGATCTTCCTTCATTGGTTTTGAATTTCGCTCTTAGTGCCCTTTTGGGTTTTCACTAAGCCCGCCTTATTTTCTGTTTGTTGTTCCTTCTGCCTTGTAGCTGGCTTTGTATTTTACCCTTGATGCCCTTGCAGGTTTTCATCAAGTCCGCCTTGAATATTCATGACCTTGTTTCTTTTTTGACATTTGAGAAAAATTTGATTGCTTAATCGGAGAGGACTTTATTAGGACCGTAATGTAGGCTTGGGCTACTGGGTTTAACAAGAAAGGGTATAAAGTGGCTCAAACCTATTCTAGGCTAGATTTGATCCATAGTTCAGACTAACTTTACAAAAATGCCCCTAATACGGGAGTACTTTACAAAACTGTCCCAATGTGGGATCCTGCTACAAAATTTTTTCTTTTTGCCCCAATTGTGGGGAACCTTTATGAGGGGTCTTAAAAACTGCCCCAACACGAGGGTTATGCTTTTTCTGTTTCTTTTCTTTTGCTTTTTTTTTTTAAAACAAAAACTGCCCCCACTGTGGGGTTTGTATCTATGAGGGGTTTTAAAAAACTGCCCCCAGTATAAGAATTATTTTACAGAGTTGCCTTAGCATGGGGCCTTGACACTTATTGCCCCAATGTGGGGTGAACTACGGATCGGGTTATTTGAAAGAAATATACTTAAGCTCAAAAGGGGTAGCGATGATAGTATTACGAGGAAAGTAAAGATTGTCTCTCTTCATTTTAAACAATCAAAATTTGTCTCAAAATGCTCAAAGCAGAAATGAACTTATCTTTCGGTGGCATAAGGAACCCCTCGGTGTCAAATGCCCCTGTTTGAAGTGAATGCTGCTTCTCTTGAGTCTTGTCCTTTGATTTCAATGGTAATTGCTCCTTGATCATCCTTTTGGCTTCAGCGAAACCTAGATAGCCCAGATTCTTTGTTTGATATGCCCCTGTTGGGCTTATTACCCATGTCAAGAGAGTAAACAAGTAATAATGGACATTGCATGCAAAATGTGAGTAAATCAATTTAGTTTAAAAAGACAGACTTGATTATTTTTCGCAAATTCCAAACAAAGGAACAAAGTTCTAGAACTCCAAAGAGCAGGCAAAATGTAAAACAAGTTTCATAAAAACCAAACACAAAAAGAAGAAGTTTTAAACTCCCAAAGAGTTTCCTAGGTTATCACAAAATTTACTCCTCCTTATTATTTCAGTGACATCCACGTTCACTAGTTGGAATGCTCTGGCAGCGGGTTAAAATCGACATTCGGTGCACTAGCCTGCTTTGAGAAATGCAGCCATTTGGAATTGATCAGATGTTGGACCTTCTTCTTAAAGGAAATGCAACCCTCAATATTGTGACCAACTCCATTATTGTGATAGGCGCAGCGGGCATCTGCTTTGTACCATGCTGGGTAAGGTTGCTTCACTTCTCCCATAGGTATAGGGCTCACCATGCCGGCTTTCAAAAGCTGGGGATATAACTCGGTGTAGGTAATGGGAATTGGATCAAATTCTAGCTTAGTCATGTTGGAAGCTTGATTCGGCCTAACGGACGTCTGTTGGGGCCCTGGTTGCATTGTTGGAGGAGTGACTGGGGGAAAAGGGCTAGGGCCCCCTCTTGGTGGTTGATATGTTGGGAATTGGGGTACTGGGGCTGTATAGGCTATGAATGGAGGTGACCCCGCACAAAATCCAGGTGTAGGAAAAAAACCTGGATATGCTCCAAAGCTTCCTTGAGGTATGGGAGGATTCTGCCAAACTAATTGAGTATCAGCTTCCTTTTTCTTTCCTCCCAGTGGAGACTTCTTTGGTGGATCAGGTGTATCTCCATGAAGCTTTCCTTCCTTAATACATCTTCTATGCATTCCCCGGAAGTCACCAGGTCTGCGAAGTTACTAGATACATTACCAATTAACTTCTCATAGTATACCCCTTTCAAAGTTTTGATAAACATTGTAGTCAGCTCCTTTTCAGTCAATGGGGGTTGAACTTCCATAGCTGCTTCCCTCCACCTTCTAGCATAAATTTTAAAGCTCTCATTAACCCCTTTTTCAAAAGCCAACAGTCTTAACCTGTCCGGTTCTAACGCCGTGACATGCTTGTACTTGGGTTAGGAATGTTGTTGCGAGGTCTCTCCAGGCCTCGATATGACTTCCATCCAACTGAATATATCATCGGAGTGGTGCGCCAGTCAGACTTTCTTGGAAACAGTGGATTAAGAGTTTATCATCATTGGCGTGAGCGGCCATCTTCCTACAGTACATGGTGATGTGTGTTTTGGGGCATTGGGATCCATTAAACTTTTCAAAGTCAGGTACCTTGAATTTTGGTGGCAGAACAATTCCAGGAACCAGGCACAAATCTTGAGGACTAATCAACCCATAAACTTCTGTTCCTTCCACTGCCTTCAATCTTTCTTCCAGTTTCTTCATTGACAATGCCTGATCTTCCTCTTGAGGTAAAGGAGGCTCCATTACTTCAGCCATATTTACTGGACTAGGTAAAGTAAATTGGGCTTGATTAGAAGGTTCGGGATTTATGTCGGCTGGACCGAATCCTTGTGGGGGTACTAGTATGAAATTAGGACGTGGTGATGCTTCTTGTGCTTGCCTTGGAGACTGGTTAGTAGTTGCCTCAGTAGAACCCCTGTCCTTTTCGGTCGCCATCTTGCTCAACATTTCCATCATGGTCTTCATCTGATTCTGAAGTTCTTGTTGGCCTTGCTCTAAACTAGCAAATCTATTTTCAGTTTGTTCTGCCATTGAGGTGATTGGTTGTTGATGTCGGGATCTTAAGTTGTATTGGTGCGCAATGTTGACTTCTGAAAGAGTGAAATGCGGTAAGCTCCCTTTCATTTTTTTATTTTATGCTAAAGGCATGCATGAATGTAAGAATGTGTATGAGAGATTTAAATACCTATCTTCTTAGAGTGATGCGTGAAGTATGAACACATATAGATTAATGAAGAGTTTGTATTATTTACAACGATCTCCCTTTTTTGTCATTTTTTTAGTCTTTTTTTTTTGTTATGAACACACGTGGATTAACGAAGACTAGTTTTAACTATCCTTAAACTAAGTAATGAATGTTTGAATGTATACCTAAATTTATGTTCGGTATTTATATCCTAAGCCTATATGAACAATCATATGAATGAATGTCAGATTAAAATAATAACAATATACAAGATAAGGTTAAAAAAACATTAATATTTATATAATGAAGACAAGGTTACTAAAAAGAATAATAATATACATAAAATAAGGTTAGTAAAAAGAATAATAATATACATAAAATAAGGTTAGTAAAACAATAATATTCATATGAACAATTACATAAATAAAAACAAAGTAAGAAATATATAAAAAAAAAGAGCCAGTATATGAACAATAACAACAAGAATATTTACAAGACAGTATACAACAAGATAGTAGTAACAATATAGTCTAATATGAATGCACCTATCCTTCAAAAGGAAGGCTAAAATGAGCAAACAACATGTAAGTCAATGTCCCTAATGGACTTCTATTGTTGAACCTATCTTATTCGTTGGTCTCCAAGTTACCTCAATAGAGGGCTCCGTACACCATGGGATTTCCTGGGAGGGGGGCCTTAGAAGGATGAACCTTAAAAGGACCTCTAACTTGAGTGAGGAGTCCGGGGTCCCGTTGCGGATAATGATCAACGCGCAGGGCACCCTAATAAACCTCGCTAACCTAAACTGTGATAAAAACCCGGGTATAGGGTTTATGTATGAATGCAACAATTAGGGAAAGCGGTAAAACACAACTATTATTGCATTAAAGCAGGTAAATCAGAACATCATGCGATGGCAATTAAGAGTAGTAAATAAATCGATTAAATAAAGAATAAATAAAAAGAAAGAATAAAAACAATTTAAAACAAAGTATAAACCTCCTAATCCTAATCCTAGGCCTAACTCTCTAACAGTCCCCAGCTGTCATCACCGGATTTCGTCCGGGGGGAAACCCGCTTTTGGGGTGCGATTCTCCCACCCTTCACCCGAATGGTGATGAAAAAAATACAGAGTCGCCACCAACCGTTTTTGGGGTGCGGTTGGTCACCTACTAGGAATTTGATCCAAGCTGCTAGGGATGGGCTCGGGAGTTGGTTACGCATGGGGAATGGGCTAGCACCCCCACGACGCCCTTTCGGTACCTATCTTAGGAGTTCGGAGATTTCTAACTTGTTTTAACTATTTGCTTAAAATGTGACTGATTTAAAGGTGAGGTAAAATTTACATTCGTCCTAAAAGTCTATTTTTATTTTTCTAAGTCATTTGTTAAAGTTAGAATTAAATCCAATTTGTCCTAGCAATTTAATTTTTTCTATTTCTGTTTCTAAACTACTTATTTGAAATTGAATAGAATATCTAATTAATCCTATGGTTTAATTAGCATCTAAGTTATTTAAAGAAGCCTAAGAAAACGATTAATTTTTAAGTTGCACGCTAATGTAAAGGTATACTAAAAAACCCAAGACTTAAATTCATGTTTAAAAGATCAAGTTTAAAAGCATAAATGTTTGAATTTTTATTTATTTATTTATTTATTTATTTATTTATTTTTATGAGAAAACACTTTTTTCCTTTTTAGAAAATGTTTTTTTATGTTTGTTTGTTCGATTTTTTTTTAAATGTTTAAAAATCCCAAATGTTTAAAAATCCCAAGTGTTTAAAATTTCAAGTGTTTAAAAGAATTATTATTATGAAAAGTTTTTGTTTTGGAAAATGTTTAAGTAAAATGTGTTTTTTTGTTTTTTGTTTTTAAATATTAAACAAAATGCATAAATAATTAAAAATTAACACAAGTGGTGTGTGTGATTGTGGCATTCACAAATCAAAGAAAATAAGCTCACCTTTTTTTTTCTCTTCTCTTTTTTTCCTCTTTTTTTTCTCTCTCTCATTTAATACTTGGTTTACAAATTACAAATTACACATGGCCTTACGTAATCTACATCCACAGGCCATCTAACACACATTCCTAAGGCCAAAAGGTAATAATAAAATAAAATAAAAAAAAAAAACAAAACAAAACAATACCAAAAAAAACCAACATAAAAAAAATAAAATAAAATAAAAAGAAACAAAATAGCAGCCGCAAGCAACTGGGCACGCATACAAACATGATAAATCAGCGCCAAGCAGCATCTCCGCCTCTATTTGGTATGCAATTCACATGGGTAAATAATAACACGGCCTGAATGATGTTAGACCCCAACACGAGCTCGTTCAACCATATCCCAAAACCGGTGCAGCCATACACAATCCAAACACAAACAAACACAGCGAAAAGCATCAAACAGAAACTGCAAATGAAATAACCCAGCAAGCCGTGCTAGTAAATCAAAGACACCAATAAACAACCAAGAAACAGTATGTTTGATTAAACACGTGCATAAACCAACAGCCAACCAGTCCAAAGGGCATGAGAACAGCACTAAAATCACTTTGTAAGCACACCAGTGAACTCATATAGAAGGAGAGGATGAATTAAACCCAAAACCAAGAGGAGTTTATGTTTGAAAACCAAATAAAACCAAAAAAACGTTCTCATGAATCCAACTAGAAAAGAACAAACCAAAGCAAATCTCATGTTCTGATAAAACCAGGTCACGCATTTTAATGTTTGTTTTTTTGGTTTGAAAACCAGGTCGTGCGTTCTAATACAGTCAGAATAAAGCACGAACTAGGCCAAAACGTTCAGCCAAAATGCCTGTCCAAAAGCACAACAACACTGACATGAACAAATCCAAAAGAAATTCAAACAAGTAAATAAGCAATAAAACCTCAAATCCAACAAAAGAAAGTGGAGCCGGCTGAGCTTCGTCTTCAATCCCCAGTCGGACGCGTCCCTTCGAAATCCTTCGGTGGTTGAACGCTTTGGATTCTGTAGCAACGAGGTGACAAATCGTGTGGGTGGATGGTTCGGCAAAGGCACGATGTCACGGCGTCCCGGCCGTATGGGCTTGGTGCGGCGACTGCTACGCTGTCTTATCTGGTGGCCGTGGTGCCGTTAGGGCCAAGGCGTGCAGTGATTATGGGCCATCGGCACCTGTTGGTGGATGCTCAGTACTCTACGTGGTGGGAAAAGGAGGAGTGTGCAAGATAGAGGGTAGCTTTCGTGGAGAGTGACGGACGGGCTAGTGATACATTGGGGGAACCGACAAGGGGGATTCCACACTGGCCGGCGAGATGATTTCCAGCCAGGGGGAGCGGGGGCTCTGGAAGAAGAAGGCAAAGAAGGGGAATTTGATGTTTTTCAGGTTTTGGAATTTTGGGAGAGAGGGGAGCCCGTTAATCGTCGTCGAGGATCGACGCGTGCCACAGCAGGGTAGCCGATGTCGACTGGTTGACGAGGCGGCAACTATGGGTCTCTTTTTTTTTATGGCGACATGATTTTTAGCCAAGGGCTAACAAGCTATCATGGTGAAAGGGGGCAGTGTAGGACGGAGGGTGTAATGGAGACGGCCGGAGAGGCGATTCCCGGCCAGGGAGACTCTCAGATGGGAGAAGATGGATTGTAGTTTGGATTATTATTTTTTTTTGCAGATTGTGAGAGCCTCTCCGTGCCTAGGGTTTCGATTGGATTTTTATAAGAGAGGAAGGAAAAGGGTTTGGTTTGAATTGGGGCCGCAAGGACACAATTTGGAGATGGGTTTGGCATGTGAGGGTCGTATGGGCGTGGCTGCAGCGGCAGAAGGGAAAGCCGGTTTCGGCAAGGTTGGGGAAAGAGGGGAAGGAAAAAGGGGAAGGAATCCATACCACTAGAGGATTTATGCGCCTGCATCACTGCGTCTCTGCACTGCGTCTGGGGAAGAAGGCTTCTGCGTTCTGCGTTGTAGCCTGCGCGAAAAAGACGAGACGGGATCGAGGAGAGAGAGAGAGTTGATCGCCTTTTAATTTTCTTTTCTTTTTTTCTTTTTTTGTTTTTTTAAAACTAATGAATAGGTGACATGTGGGCTAGGTTAGGCGGGAAAAAAAAGAAACGGGAAAGATGAATTGTTGTTGCTTCATTTTGTAATATGATATTTTGAGTTTTTGGGATCGGTAAAATAATTTGATTTCCAATAAAATGTGAAAAAATAATTTTTGGATTCGGGGCGTCGCTACGAGCAACCCCGTATCCTTTCTTCTTGAAAATGAGTTTATTTTTGTTCCAAAATTGTACTGCGCGTCCCGAAATTGATTTATTACTGAAAAAGTATTTTTTTATTTTTTTTCAAAAATAAGCTCTGTGAGTGAATATATACAATATATACGTTGAAATTCTCAGAATGATGAGAGGATTAATAAAATGAGGTTCATGACCTGATATGGAGTGTCGTTTTAAAGGTCGAGCGTTATTTGCCCGCCGTTAGCGGTCTAAATGCTGTTCTGACCATAACTTTCTCGTTTGACCTCGGAATTGAGCGCGATCAAAGGTGTTGATCTTCAAATTTGATTCTCTATCACTTGGAACTAGATTTTTGGCATTTAAAAACCTTTTTAAAGAAGTTGTTGAAATTGCGCCTTTTGAATCAACGGTCACGTCTCTTTAATTGTACAAAATGGTTAACAAACAAAAAAGAAGTCTAAAGGAAAAAATGAATGTGTATGTCCAACCCGGACAAAAGGAGGTCCAACACTCCTCATTAGGATGTCCTCAATATTCGCCCTGACCAATGTGAGATTGTTCTTTGGGACTCCCTACATGAGGTTAGAGACCCAACAATCTCCCCCCAATCCCACCACCGGTCTAGAGGACCTGGCTCTTATACCACTTGTTGGACCTCGACTAGGGCACTCACTATCACAATATTATCCACTTTGGCACTCACCCACCCACGCATGAGTCGTAGCCTGCACGGATTTATTTCTAATGGGTTGCGACCCATTAAAACGCGTTGTGAGAAGGTGCACATGAACCTCCTCATTAGAACGAACTCAATGTTCACCCTGATCAATGTGGGATTGTACTTTGGGACTCCCCGCAAGAGGTTAGAGACCCAACATAATCTACATCCACATACCCTTTAACTAAAATTTGATCTGATTGATTAGAGAATATAAATCCATAGTTTGTAGTCCGTCTCAAATACCTAAGAATCCATTTAACTGCTCTCTAATGCTCATTACCTGGATTTGCCATATATGAGCTCACTGTGTTGATAGCATGTGCTAGATTAGGTCTTGAACATACCATTGCATACATCAGACAACCAACTGCACTTGCATAAGGCACTTCTGACATCTCTTGAATTTCTTCACTTGAATTCCGACATTGCAATTGTGATAACTTGAAATGACTTCCCAAGTGTGTGTTGACTTGTTTAGCATTATGCATGCTAAACCTCTCCACCACTTTACCAATGTAGTCCTTTTGAGATAGCCAGAATTTTCTAGCCAACCTATCTCTATGTATCTCCATTCCAAATATCTTATTGCAACACCTAAATCTTTCATGTCAAATTCCTTCTTTAGCAATGTCTTTAACCTGTTCACTTCAAATAATTCTTTAGTAGTAACAAGCATATCATCCACATAAAGTAATAGAAAGATATGGGAACCATCATCAAGAGTTTTAACATAAATACAACAATCATACTCACAGGGAATATAACCAATTCGAATCATAAACGAATCAAATTTCTTATACCATTGTCTTGGAGACTATTTTAACTCATATATTGATTTCTTCAATTTTCAAACCAGATTTTCAGTCTCTGGCTACTTGAACCCTTCAAGCTACTCCATGTATATGACTTCCTCCAAATCACCATGAAGGAAGGTTATTTTAACATCCAATTGCTCCAATTCGAGATCATAGTTAGCCATCAATACCAAAATAATTCTGATTGAGGTATGTCTCACAACTGAAGAAAATACTTCATCATAATCTATACCCTTCCTCTGTGAATACCCTTTTCTTACTAACCGTGCCTTAAATCTTCCTTTTTATTTTTCTGAAACTGGTTCCTTCTTCCTCTAGATCCATTTACGACTCTACTACTTTATAACTTTTAGGCAATTTTTACCAACTCCCAAGTATGATTTTTTTTATCATGGCCTTCATCCATTCATCTTTTTCAGGATTAACAATAGCCTCTTAAAAAATAAAAGGATCCCCAATAGTAATCGTGAGAGCATATGCAACCATATCTTCAAATCCATACCTTTCTGGAAGTTTAATGGTACATTTAAATCTCCTTGTAACTATGTTTTCTTGCTGCAAATCTTTATTCTGTTCCACCAATGGCAATATTAGGTTATCACGATTTTCTAACTCAATATGTATGTCCTCCTGTTACCTGTTCTCCTCTGTGTCAATTTTCTGAGTCCCTTAATGTGATTTGATTATCGATGCTTCATCAAATATCACATTCCTAATAATAACCACTTTCCTTAATTTTGGATCCCAAAGTTTGTATCTTTTCACGCCCTTTTCATACCCAAGAAAAATATAATGTTTGGACTTTGCATATAGCTTGGACCTTTCATCACCTGGAACGTGTATATAAGCAGAACACCCAAAAACTCTTATACCTAAGTAATATACTTCTTTCCCTGTCCAAACTTCTTCTGCGACATTATTTTCTATAGCTGTATTTGGCGACTTGTTAATGATAAACACTTTCATATTCACAGCTTCTACCCAGAAACTTTTTGGAACCCTTGCATTCAATCTGATACATTGTGCTCTTTCTGCTATAGTTCTATTCATGCATTCTACTATCCCGTTTTGTTGAGGTGTCTTCTTCACAGTCCAGTGTTATTGTATCCCATGTTCTTCACAAAACTTCAAAAATTACCCATAGTTGTATTCTTTGTCGTTATCTATTCTGAGGCATTTAACCTAATTCCCTGCAAGGAGTGACAAGGGTCTTTTTCTGGGGACAACCAAGCTTTGATACCACTTGCTAGAATCGTGCTAAGGTGTAAGTTCATCTACATATCATAATATTATTCGCTTTGAGCTTGTAGAAACCTAAGTCCTAAGTGAACAATGCATATTTTAAAGAATTATTCATTTTCCATATGCCCAAAAAAGGAAAAAGGGAAAAGATACATTAAATTGTAAAATGTAAGGACAAGTACAATTACAATTGTTTGATTGAACGCTTCAAATCGACTTTATCTAAACCCAAATCATAGTTGTCAAAATAAATCATTATAAAGCTTAAAAATTTTCAAATTTGAACTCAAATTTGTCATAAATATCTCACTCAATACTTAAATATTTTTACAAAATATTTTATGCAATTGGCTCGCACGGCATCGCGGTAAAATCATTGCTTGATTGGACGGCAGTGATTTTTTTTTCTCTTCCCCCTCCGATGATCTGGTATGATGTCACATCATTATGGTTACCTACTGGTTATGCAATCTTAGTTGCATATAGTATTACTCATACTTTTAATTTGGACCATTGAATTTGTATTCAACAATTTAAATTAAATTTTTATTAATTATAATCTCCTTTAAAGTATTTTATTGTATTGGAGGAATTATAGTTAAATAAAAAATATAATTTGAACCGTTAAATACAAATTCGACGGTCTAGATTGAAATTATTGTAATATACAATAATTGTTTTTCGAGTATTGTGAGGGATATGAATCCCCAATTGGCATTTTTGTTTTTTAAAAAAGAAAATAGAAAAAACCCATCAAAACAGCTTGTAGACTAGTGGCATCTACATACATGTGGCTTTGTCATCTATTTCGTTATGCACAGCAGGGAAAAAGTAGTGATTTGCTGCAACGTCTTATTTCATGCCCCTCCCCACTAGCCGTGTTGACGTATGTGATCTTTGTGGAGTGGTGTGCATTTGGGTGATTAGCGCGTAACGTAAAACTAGACCTGGTAGGATCTCGTGAAGGTTGTGCTCTACCCATTAAGGTTCCATTGCAGGGTGTGGTGTCCGTCTGGACATTCACTTTTATAACTTTTGGTGTTGTCTGTTGCTCACTTGGTTAGGAATGCCAATGGGATTTGAGTGGGGTGCTGATCAGCAAGCATAGGCCTGAGCCTGACCAAAGTTTTGGTCTGATATGGGAATTATTAAAGAAAAAGAGAAAAAGAAAGCGAAAAGGGGTGAGAGCAAGAATAATGCTTCAATCTTTCGTGAGATATTTGGTCGTAGGGGCATTCTTTACGTGCTTAAAACAAAGTTTGAACAACATTAATATGACTTAGTCAGCACCTCCTAAATCATACCCTAGTGGTTATTGGGTGCGCCAACTCCATGGTCGCTTGAGTTCATTTCCGTCCGGAGACAAAACTGAGTTTAACGTTATTATCTCGCCTAAAAATAAAAAAATACAAAAACATTTGAAAAATATAACAATATTACAAAAATACAGAGATGAGTAAACATATTACAATCCCTTCAAAACATTTGAAAAATATAACAATATTACAAAAATACAAAGATGAGTAACCTGATAAAAATATGCATTAACTTACAATCCCTTCATATTATCTTCCTGATTGTATCCCTTCATTACAATCCCTTCATATTACATTAACTTGTCCTCCTTCCTTCCTTCCTTCTTCGTAGTAACCTTTATGCATTATTTAGTGATGAGTTTTACCATTGCAAAATCACATGTATGCTATAACTTATTTAAGATAAAAGTATAAGTGAACCGTACTTTTCCTGTATATTTATATCTTTTAAATGGCAGCAAATCAAAAGTGTTCTCAAAATATTTTTCTTATTAAATTAAAAACCAGTACAAGAAAAAACTTTATTTAATTTTAAATGAGCTCTCCAGCAACTCTTTAATTACTTTTATTTATAGAGAAAAAATAAACAACACAACTCATTTATAAGAATTTTTATTTCTAAATTATTTTAGTTGTGAAAAACTACCGTACACTTTGAAACCCCCGGCTATATTATTATTATTATTATTTAATATGCTTATATAATATATATATATATATGTAAAACCTAACATATAAATAATATTAATAATAGTAATTATAAAATATATATATATTTATATTATAATAAAAATAAAATGCACTAATAATATTTTAATATAGATTAATTAGATTTACATTTAGTTTAAAATTTAATAATAAGTTGATTTAGAATTACGTGATACAATAAAATATTATTTAATTTAAAATGCATTAATATTTAAATATGATTTATTATATTCTTAACTCAAATATGAAATATTTACTATTAAAAGTCAAAACTCACTTTCATCATGCATAACTTATATAATAAAATAATTTATAAATAAACATATTAATTAGATTCAAATTTAATTTTGAATTTATTAATAAGTTGATTGAAGACTAACCCTTTGCTTGGTAAAGGGTGGAAAAGTTATGAAAGAATTTTAGGTGGAAAAGGGATAGAAAGAAAATAGGTAGAAAGAATAGTTGTTTAGTTGAGGTGAAAAAGAGGTAGAAAATATATTTTTTTATAATGTAAATAGAATTATAAAAAAATAATATAATATGAAATACCAATTATACCAAATAATGAGTTTGTTGATTGTTAAAAAATATAGGGGCAATTATGGAAATATACCTCTACGGTTGCTTTTCTATAGCTTTTCATATCATTTTGCTATGAAAAATACTACACATATTCCAATGCATGTTTTGCATCACCGGATATACTTTCTATGGCATTTCTATCTCTACCAAGCAAAAGAAAAAAAATCAACCCACTTTCCATACCCCATGCACAAATATATAATAACCAAGCAAGGGGTAAATGATCCAATCAAATATTATTTGATCAAATAATTATCAAATTACTTATGTTATAAATAATATAATAGTTTTGTTTCAATAACCTATTTCCTTTAATGTAACTAAAATGATTATATATAACTTTGTTTTACATAAAATTATTTTAAATTTTTACTATAAAGAATATTTATAATTTAAATGATCGACTAATATTTGTAGTATATATATAAATTATTTAAATTAATTATTTTTACATAATTTAAGTAGTTAAAGTTTATTTTAGTGAGACATATACTTATATTTTATATTACAATATTATTACTACACCATTTTACCAATATTATTAGTCCTATATGTATTAATAAATACATTTAATTTATAATTATAATTTTAGCTTGATGGTTATGCTTTTATATTTTGTGTGGGATTCAGATTTTGCTTTTTCTAAGTATAATTTTGTTTAATTATTTTTTATTATTTCTGTCATGATATATGATATATGTATTAAGGAATATGTTTTACTTATTATTATAATTATTGCTTGATGGTTAGACATTTGTTTATGTTGTGTATGAGCTTGGGTTCAATTCTAACTAGCTTCAAAATATTTTTGCTTATATAATATTTAATTAAATTTATAATTTAAAAAAGAAAAGAGATGAGTATTTCTTATAATATATAATTATTTTATTTTTAAAATTATCAATTCATCAAACTAATAATTTTTTTAAACACCAATCATCTCCAAAAAATAAAAAAAATGAATGACATAGAACATCTCCAATGCATTAGTTAAAGTCACAACTAAAGTTATATTTGGCCAAAAACTCTTTCTAATGTATTAGTTAAAGTCATAGACGTTAAAGCAATAAAAAGAAGCAAAATTTTACTTTGTTTTTGCTTTAATTGAAAATGTCACATCATCAAATAATTTCAATTCTACTTCTATCCAGCCTGTGTCGCCCCCCTCCCCATGTTGCCCCTCATCCCTTGAGTCCCCTCCTTCCCCCATGTCACTCCCATTGCCCCTCCTCCCCTCCTCCACAACCCCATCACCCTGTAGGGCCCGCCCCGAGATTTAGGGTACCCAAGGCGATTATTAAATTGGGGGCCCTATCTCTTATACATTTTAAGATAATAATAATATTTGTATTTACATGTTAAACTATCGATTTTTATTAATACTATTATTTTACTATAATTATAGGAACAACATAAAATTTTAAAACGTATATCATAATCATTATTGAAATTATAAATTAAAAAAACACAATAATAAAAATAGACTAGATAACAAAACATATCCGCTAGAAATTATTGTCTTCATAAAAAAGTAAAATAATTTAAATATAATAAATACGTATTTATATATGCAGCAAGCCCTAATAAATACAACACAGCATAGCAGTTATATATTTTAGTATTTACATTATATAAATGTTACTTTTTTACATGGATCCCTAAAGAAATCATCAAAAGAAACACTACACGTTTTTATGGTTTAATTCAAAGCAACGAAATAATAGTTCTAATAAGAAATTCATAATAGATTTTATGGTGGATAAGTCATCGAGAAATCATAGAAATAACAGTTCTAAATTCTAATGACGATTTATATCCAAAATATTTTACATCAATTTTGTGGGTATATGTAAACAATCAACCGCCTGAGAGGGAGGAGTGTGGTGGGGCAACACTGCAAGTGGCCAGCGGGAGGGTCCAGAGGGCAGAACAAAGAGGGTAGAGATGCATTAGAGTATCCACATCAATTTTAGTATTTTTATTCCTATTTCAGGGATAAATAGTATATAATTTGCTTATTTTTCAAAAACATTAAACATCTCATTCACTATTTCTATTTACATTTATTATTTAATTTATTTTATATTATTTTCTCCTTCATTTTTTCATTTATTATCATCAATAAAAATATTACAAATATAATAATATATATTACAAATATTTAGGGATGAATAGTAAATTCCTAAATATAGGGATTTACTATTCATTACCTATCCTTATACCCTATTTTAGGGAATCTGATGTGAATGAATTTTTGATAATTCTGTATTTTTTTTCCCTAAATTATAAGGAAAACTTAATTATACCAAATGCTCTTAGAGCATCCACATTAATTTTGGTATTTTTATTTCTATTTTAGTGATGAATAGTATCTAATTTGATTATTTTTCAAAAACATCAAATATCTCATTCCCTATTTCTATCTACATTTATTACTTAATTTATTTTATATTATTTTTTCTCTTATCTTTTTATTTATTATCACCAATAAAAATATTACAAGTATAATAATATATATTAAAAAATTATATGAAAAATATTTAGGGATGAATAGTAAATCCCTATAGGGAACCTGATGTGAATGAATTTTTGATAAATTTCTATTTTTTTTTCTAAATTATAGGAAAAGTTTGATTATGCCAAATCTGCTATGGATGCTCTTAGAGTTACTGCCAGGAGATGGGTTATTACTTTAGGGCATCCGGCGTGCTGCTTTAGAAGTTCGAAGTGTATTGGTTGCCTAGGTCAAATGAATGAGATGGGTCGGTCTTGGGGGCTCTAACTTTAATTAAATATTTGGATACATTATCGACGTCGAGAGGGGGGGGGGGGTTAGGATTAGAAGGGTGGGTGATGGGGTGGTGTAGGGAGAGAGAGTGTTGCAAAATTTTAGTTAATATTTTAATTAAAATGCTAACATTTTGTTGAATTCATTATTTTATAGTGTAAAATTAGATTAGTTATAATTTATAAAAACTAATTATTTGACTAAATTACAATCAAGCTTTGTTGAGGCAATTGTAAGTGCTCTAAAAGGATCCTTGTTATTTTAATTTCCTCTGTGCCTTAGGAGATTTGTCTTTACTTTAGCTAGATATTCTTTTTATCAACAAGACATGTTGTTGTTACTGTAATTTTTCTTTCTCTTTTAATAAAATTTTCTTCTTAAAAAGAAACATCTTCAACTATGTTCCTTATTCATCATCTCAATTTTGATAACTATAGAATATTTTATTATTTTTTAAAATTTGACCATTACAAAAATAACTATTAAAAGCATCAACATATATATGGTAAGGAGCCATATAAAGTTATTTTGAAGAGTTGAGCAAAGAGAAGGTTGGAGCACATATAATATGTATTTTATTCCTTATAATAGGATAGAGAATCATATAAAATAAAGATAAAAATGCTATGTATAAATGTCATTTTAATGTAAATAAATAAATAATTTTAATTTAAAATAATATTTATCAGAACAAAAATAAGATTAATAATCTATATTAAATAGTATATATAATAATTTTAACTTTAAAAATATATCAATTAAATAAAGTTAATTTAATGTAAATAACTTTATAAATTAATTAAAATAAAAATATTATAAAGCTAATTCAAACATTAACAAAAAATAAAATTTTAACAAACCACTAAAATAAAAAATTCATATACTAAATAATAAATTTTAAAATATAACAATTTAAACTTTAATAAAAATTAACTATACAAATAAATAATACTTAAAACCATGCATTTGTCTTGACAAGTGCAACTTTGAAACTAGTTTTTCATAAGTACAAAATACAAAATACAACTTCGCTACAATACATATACACACACCAAACGTGGAAAGGATATCAACAAGCTAATTAGCACTAAATTAAATAACTTAAAGGCAATTTTTGAAATATCAGGCAAAGATTTGTATGTCTACATTATTTTATGATCTTGAATTTTTTTAATTTATATGGTCAAATAAAAATAATCTACAATTCAAGTTTGATTATATAGAATTTAACATAATAAATTAAAGACCCTATAAATACTCAAATTTCATATTTTTTTGATGTTCTATTAAAATATGAAGGTCTATTTGGTATAAGTTTTGATTTTTATATTTTATTTTCTGAATTCTATCGGTGTTTATTTTGAATTGTAATTTGAGAATAATTTCTGTTTGGTAAGAAAAAATGTGTTTTAAAAATATTTGTATTTTTTAAAATTAAGTTTAATTTAAAAAAAAACTTAGTAAACCCAAATAACAAAATAGAAAATAGAAAAAATATTTGAATCTCATTGTTAGAAATTATTTGAATAAATTTGAATTAAATTTATATTTAAAAATAAAAATTAGTTAGAAATAATTGTTAGAAATAAATATAAAATCTACTTTTTACAAAATTAATTTTTAAAAATAAAATTATTTTTAAAAATAATAAATTTAAAAATATTTATAATTAATAAAAAATTATTTGAACTCATAGTTTTAAAAATAAATATCAAATTTATCCTGTATACTTTGAAATAAATTAACTTTTTATTCTTTAGTTGTGTGTAAAACAAATATGTTTTTTTTTGTCACCCCATCTCCCCGGTCTCCACCCCCATGACCTCCCAGGCGCTCTCCAAATTTCCGGTCGTCACCCATTCAGTGTTCTTTGTTAATCTCTTTAACTCGATGATTGTTAATGACATACGCCTATACTAATCGGGCACCATGGGGTAGCAAATAATAGTTTTGGGTAAGAATAATTGAGGTTTGATACAGGAGCAACAATTTGTGCGCCTTACCTTTTGAAAGTGGGATGGCTAATAATTTGATGCTTTACAAAAAATACTTGCCTATATAAAGAGGGAATTATGATGGAATTAAACCAGTGGACATCAACTTTGTAGAAACCATTGAGTAGTAGTGGTACTGAGGTGGAACGCATGCAGAGAGACATGGGAGACCAGAAGCCAAGCAATGAAATTACCCATAATGGTGGACTTATGTCTGTGGCAAAGCCCTTCGTTGCGGTGGTGCTCTTGCAGATTGGTTTTGCAGGGATGGATATCTTATCCATGGTAGCACTCAAGCAAGGGATGAGCAATTACGTACTCGTCGTCTACCGACACGCCATTGCCACCGTCGTCATTGCCCCCTTCGCCTTCTTCCTGGACAAGTCCATCTCTGAGACACTTATTTCTCTAATAAACAAATTTGGAATGATGATATATAATGAACGGCTAGAAGAATATTCAATATCAGGGTAATTTTGATTCTGTTTATGTAGGAAGGTGAGGCCAAAGATGACCGCAGCAATCTTCACTAAATTAATGCTGCTGAGCTTCCTCGAGTAAATTTCTGAATTTCTGCTGTGTACATAATTAATTTCCTTTCATTCAGTAACCTCTCTGCAAGAACTTTATGGTTTTTTTCCCTTTCCCCCTATCTAAACTATATTGAAATCAAATAATAGGCCCGTCATCGACCAAAATTTGTACTACATGGGTATGAAGCAGACATCGGCAACATTTGCAGCCACCATGTGCAATGTTCTTCCAGCCATAACGTTTTTAATGGCCTGGATACTCAGGTAAAATTTTACGTGCAGCACTTATTATGTCTTCAGCTGAATTTTAGCATCAACATTAACCCAGAAAGAACAACTGCTTTTGAGTGTAACCATAAAGAATCCATGGCAGGCTAGAGGAGATGAGCTTTAGGAGCATCTACAGTCAATCCAAGGTGGGTGGGACACTGACCACGGTGGCAGGAGCTATGCTCATGACGCTGATGAGAGGACCAGTGATTGAGTTGTTTTGGACAAACGGAGCAAGCAATAGCCCTCTTGAACATGGCGGATTGGATAGAATTGGTGGCATATCTCTGCATGATTCGATAAAGGGTTCTCTGATGATCACAACCGGATGTTTTAGCTGGGCTTCTTTTATCATTCTGCAAGTATGTCGTGTCTCATAACAAAAATTACATTTCTCTACTACGGTACCCAAAATTATTGATCCCTTAACCTCCTCTTTTTTGTGGTTTTTTTTTTTTTTTTGATGTGCAATGTTTTCAAGGCAATCACACTTAGAACCTACCCAGCTGAGCTATCTCTAACTGCTTGGATATGTCTGTTGGGCACGGCTCAAGGCACTATAGTTGCGCTGGTAATGGAGAGGGGAAGGGCTTTTGTCTGGTCTATAGGTTGGGACTCCAGACTCCTAGCAGCTGCATACAGTGTACGCATATTTCTAAACCTATGATTTTGCATTGAACTCGATCACCCATTTCCAAATCTAGCCCTCAAAAAGGTAAGTATTGCAGGGGATAGTTTGTTCAGGGATGGCTTATTACGTTCAGGGAGTGATCATGAAAGAGAGGGGTCCTGTCTTTGTGACAGCCTTTAATCCTCTCTGCATGGTTATCGTTGCTGCTATCAGCTGCTTCTTCTTGGGCGAGCAACTGTACCTAGGAAGGTAACATAAAAATCACAATCATCTTCAGTTGTGTACTGTTAATATGGCCTTCATCTATCTAGTGATTCCAAATGTGTTGAATCAGGGCAATAGGGGCCATGGTCATAGCTGTGGGGCTCTATATGGTGGTGTGGGGAAAGAGCAAGGACAGAAAGCCCTCATTGCCATCAATTGAAGATGGAGAAATGAAAAAAACAAAGCAAATGACTTGGGAAAATGATAAGGATGACAGAGAAAATCCAGCCCCAAAAGGCGATCAACAAACTGTAAATGGTGATGATCAGAGGATTGCAGCATCCTAAACCATCAGTTGGCAAATTCATGAATTCTTCAACTTGTTCATGCATGAACGGTCACAGGAAATTCAAAACAATTTTCTCATATGAGTTCGAACTAAAATCTATCTAACCTGTACTGGACCCATACTGAGCATAAAAATTCAGACAAATTAATCCACATTAGGATGTCGTCCTCAGGAGGGATGCTGATTAATTGCTTTTTGATAATGATAACATTATCACAAAGTAGTTGGGGTAGTAGTGATAATAATAATAATAATAATACTAAAGAAGAAGAGGAAATGAAAAGATTGCCACCAACACACCTCTTCTTTTTTCTTTATTTTAAGAATAAATAAAGTCAATTAACCGTTCAGGCAACCCAAAAATTATGAACCCTAAACACCTCGAATCAGCAGTGCAATAAAACTGCCAGTTAGCAAAAGAGAACTAATCCTATTTGCAAAACAAACTGTCCTACCTTAATGCTTGGGCTTTCCATCAAGCCAATTTCTTGCCATCATTGGTTCTATATATATACACAAATACGCTGAAGCTCATGGGCTGCAGCTAGAAAGGACATTGGGAATAAAAGTGAATAATATGCAAATTGATTTCAACATTTAAAGACAGAATCCCGTACTTAAGTTACAAAAATGGTTTCTATATGATTAAGCTAAATCATTCATAAATAAAGAAATAAATTATTTCATTCTAGGCTCTTCTTCGAGTTGAAGTGTATGTTTATAACATCCAAGTAACATTTCAAACTGTATTTAGTTCAATAGTTTAGTGAGTAGATTGGCCAGATGATTTGTAGTTCAAATATGAGTTGTTTAAATCATTTCTTGTTAATTTTTTTTTCGAATGAGATGACAATCTATTTTTATGTGTTTGGTTCTATTATGAAACACCAGATTTGATAGCATGTATATAGCTACTTGATTGTCACAAAACAGTTTTACTGGTTGCTTGTGATCCACTCCAAAATCCTTTAAAATGTTCTTCAATTATGTGACTTCGCAGCAGGTGGTAGCCATGATATGATACTCAGCCTATGTACTTGAACGTGATACTAGTACTTACAATATGATACTCAATCTCTGATATGTTCTCCTTGTGTCTTTACAACATGCCCAATTGACATCACAGAATGCCCACAATTGGAGTGACTTTGTACTTAAGCACTAGATTGCTTCCAATTGTGGTTATCGTGCCTTATCCATGAACTGGCTTAGTACACGTATAACATGAGTCAGGTTTGGTCTGGTTATGATCAAATATATCAACCTCCCAACCATTTCTATATGCCAAAGCATCATCTAATAATTTTCCATTAAATAGTGTGAGTAGCAAATTCTGTTGTACAGGAAACCGAGAAGGTTTAATACCTAAAAGTCCAATATCATTCAAAATTTATAAGGCATACTTGCGTTGCGACAAACTGATTACATGTCGTGATCTGGCAACTTTGATGCTAAGAAAGTACTTAAACTACCCCAAATCCTTGAGTATGAATTGATTGGCCAAGAAGGATTTAGTGTTCTCTATATCCTCCAAATTATTTCCTACTAGTATAACATCATCAACATACACAAGCAACACTAGGAAGCTGCCTTGATGACGTCAGGCAAATAGAGAATAGTCGGATTGAAAGGGCTGAAATCTCGCGGCTTTGAGGGTTGTAGAGAGTTTGATAAACCAATGCCTAGATGCTTGATTTAAACCATACAACGACTTGTGCAATTGACGGACTTGAGTCTCTCCCTTTAATCCAAAACTAGGAGGCTAGGACATGACACCTCTTTTTCAAGGTTGCCATTCAAAAAGATGCTGTAAATATGGATATGACAGCCATGCAAAGATGCGACACTAAAGAGAACATAGACTATCACCATTTTGGTAATGCGAGCAAAGGTTTTCTTTCAAGTAGGGATAGCAATGGAATGGGTCATACCGGATACCCGATTCATCCCAATCCTATTAAAATGGGTTTGGAATTGACATAATCAAATTCATGATAGATTTGGAACTAATTTGTTTAACCCATCACAAATTTAGGATGGGTTCGAGGCAAGGGTGATTCACTCTAAACCAATCTCGTTGTGTATATAGAAACAATAGCACGGGTCATTTTGTGTATCTATTTCATTCCTATTAGAATGAATTTCAAATTAACATATATAGAAACGAATTTGAAATGAAATTTTCTTAGATGAGTTTTGGATGTCATTTTTATCCTTACTTTCAATAATCTCATTTTATTATTGGATTATATTGATACAACTAGTTTGACGCCGTATACCTTTATCAACATAAAAGCTCCCAAGCTTAAATTAGGGCCATTGTCGATGATAACCTTAATTTTGGAATCAAACCGAGTGGCAATCGCATTGATGTTGTTAACTAGAAGAGTCCTAACATCAGATTTATTTCATGAGATAGATCCATGTGCGTCCTAGGAGAATTCTATCCCATACTTTTTTTTTTTACAAAGTTTCTAAAAAGCTACAGGTCACCACTTAAACCCTAGGAGTCCTAGGAGAGAATTGAGCCCGCTCATCCCGGCGGCTGTGCAGCTGCTCCCCACTCCGGGTCCGGGGCCGCCACCTGGTGCGGCGGACATTGGTAAAAAAACCAAAAGCCAGCGAACCCACTGCCAAGTCCGACACAGCCCCTTCCCCGTCGGAAGGTACCCGTACAGATCCTTGTTCACTTGGAGGAGAGCCCTGGAGATTTATGACGTTGAGGTACACGCAGGAGGAGGAGAGCTGCAGGATGCTGATGATAGTAAAATACATAGTAGAGTTTATGTATAAAAGAGAATAGAGTTCGAATTGAAAGATACACAGAAAATTTTACAGGACTGCTGGCGATAGCCTTGAGTCATACTTTTGTTGTTTTCTGGGTAATGCTTTTTGTTTTTTAAAGGCAATTGAGTTTTGTATTTGATACTTTGCCTTGGGGCTCCATAGGTTTATTGAAAAGTTTTTACCTTATTAATATAATATAGAAGAAAACCATTGGCTGTTCCCTTATAAAACAGACAGCCTCTTCTTCATTCTCTAGTTTGTGATGACAACACAAAAATACCACAGCTACTTTCTTTACACAACAAATAAAAAAAATAGTACATCAATTAAGTAAAGGAATAATAGTAGCACCTACTACAACAAATAATCCTCCAACTTCTGAAAAGGGGCACCAGCCACCAGCTTTCTCACGCAAACTGCAGCATCTCAAGTTACTCGAGCTCATCAGTAAATGAACGCACTTTTGCAGTCAGAGTCGCACGCACTTTTGCAGTCAGAGTCGCACGCACTTTTGCAGTCAGAGTCGATGCCTTATATAGCGCCCCCAACGACATCATCAGCTGGCCTAGCCAGTTAGAATCACACATAAATCAATTGACATCTGCAAAAGGAGTCCTATTGGGGCATGCGCGTTGTTGTGTGTGTGTATGTTGATGTAACTTGCTCCCGGCAGCATAGCTACTGTTGGATATATTCTCCATAGTAGGATCACCTATCTCAGAGACGTTTGCTCTCATTTCCTCAATTGAGGCCAACGTGGGCACATCTATTTCCCGTTTCTCTGGGGTTGCATCCTCATCAAGCTGTTCATGGTAATGCAATTTAGCAAACAATCATATATAATAGATTGTAAGTTAGGCTAGCTTACCATAAACAATCATATAGAATAGATATCGACTTTTAATAATAATAGATTGTAGTAGGTCAACCAGAAATTGGAGACGTTTTGGAACGTAAAATAGTTTACCATATAGTCTTTTGTAAGCGACTTCTCTGCTTCTTTTCTGATTTTTGACACATTGTCACCATGATTTCGTTGTACAGATTTCAGCTGACCACAACCCAAGGTGGACATGGAGTCTAATTCCTTCTTAATTTTACGGTCCAGCATCAGTGAATCTGCAAGTTAGTCAAGAATGTGAGCACATGCTTGATAGAAGAGAACTCACACTCATGAGTTCGAAGTGTCGGGAATAAGAGAGAGAAAGGAATTAAGTTCAAAGTGTCGGGAGTAAAAGAAAAAAGTAACATACCATTTACTGCCACCAATATTTCAGATGTTTTTGCATCTAGTTCTTCTTTGAGGTAGCTGGACTCGGAGACAAATTCTTTGTGTGCAGTGTTATTTGAACAAATGTTTGCTCTGTTTTAGGAAAGGGAGTCAAACGTTTATGGGGAAATAAGAACTAGGGAAATCACAAAAAATCAAAGAAAAAGTAAAAGCTCACTTCACTGAAGATTCGATTCCTGCCACATTGCTCATATTATTATGGTTTAACCATGACTGGGCATTTTCCCAATGCTGCCGTGAGTCATTCAGTTTTTCTGAGCTGCATTTCGGAAAAAATGATGTCATTAATATGGAGTAATATACCTAGTTTTAAAGATTTGGTAGTATGGAGAATCAACAAATTCATTCGTACAATTTGTTGTGTAATCTCATTTTATATTGCAATAACCTGATTTTTAGTTCACTCTTCCTATAACCATCATAGTTGTAAACTTTGATCGGGGTATACCATCTCTAACCAAACTTAAATGATTCCATAATACCATGACATCAAACAACAGTGCGAAAATAATAAATGATTAGCTAAAGGCATCATATAAAATTAGAGCTTACCATTCCTGGAGACATTCTTCCAAGGCAGTCCTTGTCTCAGCTGATGAGAACGTGTCTTCCAGGAAATTACTTTTCACCTTCTCTACATAATTAAAAATCTTCACCTTGGCATTTCCTGAAATTTGCTGCATGTCTGATACCTCTTGTCTCAATCTCTTACTTTCCGTCATACTTGAATCCTGAATGTTTCTGGAGGCCTCTGACAACTAAACAATATTTATTTGATGTCAAATTCAAAGGCCCACACCAAATGATCCTTTCAGTTGATACTTGATAAGCAACCTACCATAGATGTCTTCTTCATCGTCATTGTAGCCAATATTGATGCGATTTTTTCCATGGCTATTTTCTCCTCCCTAGCAGCAGCCTCCTATTTGAAGGCGATAATTTAAGGATATATTATCAGTTTCACCTTTTCTCCATCATTGCATAAGCATTCGTAAGGAAGTTTCAGTCAGCATACCTTGAACATCATCTCAAATGTTTGTAATTGTTGACCCCTCTCAATTTGGTTTTCTTCAATAGTCTTCATAAGTGTCGAAGCACGATCGTGAAGATCGTTAAAGAAGTTCACTGTGGCCTCTGAAATGACTTTGGCTGATACTAGGCTACATTGTAATCCCTAGAATACCAACAAAATTAAGATTTAAGGGTCACTCAGAAGAAACATATGCAATGGAAGTAAAAATTAGGTCTTCCACTCACCTCCTCCTGTCTTAGAGCAGAAGCGGCAAACATTCGTTTTTGCTCATCAATAGAATTCTGAATATCAGAAACAAACTCATTGCCCTCCAAAACCGCAGCAGCAAGAAACTGAAAGTAGGACAATTTATCATATCTCATCTACACATTAACCATCAAATATATATAAAAGAACATCTTCATTGTCTTTTCACTCTTACATTGTCGACAGTATTTGTTTGAGACGATATGGTGGATTTTATCTGTTCTAAATCAGAGGAACGTTTCATTTGCAGCATGCAGGAAAGCTCCTTTAAGGCCCCTATTCCTGAAGTATATGTTTCTGTCATTTTTTTAATTCTTGATTCCAATGACTGGGCTGCCTGGAAATAACAATAGTAAATAAATGTTCACTGAAAACGTGATTATGCAAACATGTATAATTGAAATTAGAGACAAAAAGGATTTCTTACATCACATTTACTGGCAAGAAATGAGCCAACATGCTCTTCCATACATTTTAGATGCTGCTGCTGATGAGACACTGAACTGAGGATAGTCTTGTGCAAAGACTTCAAGCTTTGGTCCAGCTGAGATCCAAATGTCAGAATCAGCTCATGGTTGCCTGCTTCAATCTTGCTTTTATTATCTGTAAACAGAACATGTAAGTATTCCCTCGGTGGGATATAGAAGAATAAAACGTGAATACTTTTCATTTAAGAATGAAATGAAACTAAAACAATAAATTGCATGCACCTATTCTTGTGAACAAAGTAGTTATATCCTCTGATGCATTTTGAAGGTCTATGCGCAGCTCCTTCGCTCGATCAACTAAAGCATTTTCTGTTTTTTTAAATGAAATTTTGTGCTTTGAGTACAGCTCCGCATAATGATAAGGGAAAAAAAATCAACTAGTCCATGATTTATCTGCTACGTTTACCCGAGTTTAAAAGCCTGGAGATGATGAACTCTTTTTCTTTAATTGTTGAGAGAGCAACTTTGTGGCTCTCTTGGAGCTCCTGTAAGTCCCTATTGCTCTTTTCCAGATTTATCTGAAAGCAAGGAATTTTGTGTGAGCATGCTTGCGTGTGTGAGAGAGTGTATTCACATCAAATATAAAATAAACTCATATTTTATGATACCTTGCAATCACCGAGCTCTCGCTCTAAATTTAACTTCTCTTCTTGCTCAGTATTATACAAGTCACGGAATTTGTCAACTTCCTGCAAAAAAATTGATTTAGCAAAGTTAGCTTATCAATCTAAATGAGTTGAGTAATATAGGAAAGAAACATTTACCTTCGCACTTGTTGCAAGATCAGTTTCTAATTGCTCTACCTTCTCATTCCTTGCCTACACAAATTAACAAGTGCCCATTTAAGAATTGAGCTGATAATAAAAAGACAATAGAATAAAATCAAGAGTTTTTTAGATAAGAAGCAGGTCTACTGGAAAAAATAATCCACGAAAAACACTTCTGTATGTAGTATCAAATATTGGTAAATGAAAATTTTGTTAACCTTCTTTTCAGCCTCATCCTGCTCATATCTTTCCTGCGGAATATAAACACCATTCTTTTCCCTTGCCGCTCGAACATCTGCCCCAGTTTAAGCAACAATTAGAACAAACAGATTCATGTGTACGTTTGGTCACAAGACATTAAATCCCAAACACAGATTGAACCTTGTTTCATTCTCTCCATTTCCATATACAAATCCTTAAGCAGGGCAGCCTTTGATATCCTTTGGTTGGCCTGAAAATAAACCCTTGCAAAGTTAGCACATCACAGATGACAACAATACAAGTAAAATGGTGATGGAGGATAATAAATTAGCAAGCAAACCTCTGGTTTGTTTTTGATGTTCTTTGCACGACAGGCATAATCTAGTGTGCTTAAAGTTTCTTCCATGGCATTCATTGATGGAGAAATTGTAGCAATAACACAGGTTTTTGTTTTCCCTCCCAAAGAGTCTCTCAGCAGTCTTGTAAGCTTACTATCCCTGTTCAGATTTAGTAGACATCAAATAGAATGGAATAAGTATAGGGAATAGGAAGCACAAGGAACCTTGGAAAATATGTCATTAGCCGCAAACCTGTAAGGTACGTGACCAGAATGTTCAACAAGAGCATTTATAACACGACCCAATGTGAGCAAGCTCTTGTTTATCTCTCCAGCTTCCCTAGCCCTGCCCTGCATTTCCATGTTGCGTTTGATCCAAAATATCATATATACAGATCAATATATTTTATGGCCAAGTGGGCCAACCATCTACTTTCTACAATTGAAAGATTGAAGTTTCATGGGATAATATGCATTGAGAGAACAGTAAAACCTGGTTAACTGCTCCTTTAAAGCAATGCATCTCTGATTCAAAGAGGTTATATGAAAAATATTTACCTCCTACAAATCAAAAGCTGAAGTGCGGAATATATTTGAAATTAAGTTGAAATTTACCATCAACAGTTCCTAATTAAATTTCATGGGATCATATGCATTGAGAGAACAGTAAAAGCCGCTAAATGCTCCTTTATAGCAATGCATCTCTGATTCAAAGAGTTTATATGAAAAATATTTACCCCCTACAAATCAAAAGCTGAAGTTCCACGGAATATATTTGACATTAAGTTGAAATTTACCGGGGGAGGACATATGGTGAGAGAACAGTTCCTAATGAATTGCAAAATATTCTAAAGATTGATGCATGGAGAGAGAATAGCTAAATTGCTCCTGTTCTCTCTCTGTTCACCCATCCTATTTGGCATGGCCTAAGAATGCAACTATCCAATAATTTTTTCTGAGCAATGAAGGAGAACTGTGATAAGACAATAGAAACATACCTCTCGTGCACCTGAACGAGAAATATTCTCTGATCCTGCTAAATCCACAAGATTAAGTTTCCCACATTTGATCATTTCCTCATCTCCAACAGTGGCTTCCTTGATATACACCATGATAGTGAAGACTGAATGGGAGCGGCTGCAAGAGTGCATAGTTATTGACAAGAAAGTATGATTCAACTAAATGTGGCTCTAATACTATTCCTACACCATTCACTAGAACTGAGTTCTCTACTCTACCTGCTGTGCTTGTTTAACAGAGTATCAGCTGTGCGCCGTTTTGCAGCTCCTCTTTCCAAGAGGTTATATATCTCATTCGCACTATACACAGCTTCCTCCTCAAGCCCTCTCACAATCACACAACCCTTCCCATCTTCCATCAAAGACACAGGCTTCTTTTGCTTGTCTTCAATAGATTTCAAGTTGTCGTCTGGGGCCAGCAAATCTGTTATTTCTTCATTGTAAAGCTCAAGAAATGTGACTTTCATGCTATAGTCTGCATTCTGGGCCTCTAGGGTGTCAAAAATTTGTCGGACAGCTCTTGGAATCACACCAGCATCGGTGGGCAGCTCACCATTCTAGTATAAATTAAACTTGTGTTTATATGACGTGTTCCAGCACAAGTTAAAAAAAGAAACATTAAAGCAGCCGTTGCATATTAAGTACCTTTGTTCTCATCCCACCCTCCATTGTATATGTTTTTCCGGTGCCAGTTTGGCCATAGGCAAAGACAGTACAATTGAAACCCTCAAGAACCTCACTAACGACAGGGGTGATGGCATGTTCATATATGGATCTCTGCTGTGCTTTTGGTCCAAAAACCTTTATAATGTCATAAAAATTCGTGAAATTTTAATTAATCCACATATTAAAACCATGAGTAATGCATAAAATTGGTTTGGCTTATTTTATGAGAGGAAAATGAAGAGGCATACCTTATCAAAAGTGAAAACCCTATCTTTTTGCAAGACGGTAACTTCTTTTCTCTGCTCGTTGCATGATATTGCTGTCTGTGCGTTTGCCCGCTGCTCGTCCTCATTGAATGGCCTGCAATTGAAAAATAATCACACTCCCATTCTCACTCAAATTCTTGCGCGTACAGAGATGACATAAATCCAAATGATCAGAACTAAGGCGTTCCCAGAAACAAAACAGCAAACACGAGAAGAGCTTGCAGCTCATTAATCTCACATCTTCACAAAAAAAAAAATCTAAAGCATCCCCAACCCAAGGAAAAGAAAAAAGAAATTTTATGCATCCACAATGGCATAAAGCCTAATGATCAGAACTGAAGCACTTTCAAGCAACCAAAAAGTGTCTAAAAATTTTAAAATAACACCTGCATGGTAGAAGAACTTGCACATTAGCATTGAATTACTTTAAAATGTGTATATATAAATTATGCACCCGTCACTCATTTTTACTAACCTTGAAATAGTTTTTTAATAATTTCTTAAAAAAATGCTTCCCCCTCTCCCTTTTTTATTTCTTTCCTTTTTCCCATGAAACCAAAAACACTCTCAAACACCATCATTATGATCAGAACTGAACCATTTTTAAGGAAACAAAACTGGCAAAAAAGCAAAAACGAAAAACAAAAATCACACCTGCATCTGAGAATAACTTGCACATTAACCTCGCGGTCTTTGTCCAGAAAACGACTAGGGTTCCAATCAAGGGATCTACGATTTGTGCGCCGCCGCTCCGGCCGAGGCGTATAGAAAGGCGGAGGAGAAGGAGACACCCCCAACCCCAACCCATCTTTCCTGGGCTGTTCAGGAGTATGAGGAGGCAACATGTTCTTGGTTTTACCAAACCTACATCACATCATCAAAGCGCACCCAAAAAAAGAGCATTGATTTTTCAATTAATTCAACAAGAATCTTCAAACCGAAAAGGCAGGAAAAAAATATTGATTTTTCAATCGATCCCAACACAAAACCAAAACGCCCCCTCGTAAAAAAAAACATTGATTTTTCAATTAATCCAACTCAAAACTGCAGGTTTATAGCGACTGAAACTGAAAACCCATGTCATGAATCGTCTTACCCAAATGGAAACAGACCGTAACTGGGGAGATGAGAGAAGATTCAAAGATGAAGGAAGATTTGCGATCGATGAGAGAGAATCAAAGGCGAGAGCGAAAGCTTCTTTGGGCTTTGTTTGAAAATGTGAGCAAGTCACAAATTGTGGGGGTAGTGTGATGATTTCCTAACGGTCGCAAGCCGCTTTTTTTTTAAGAAGGAAATTTAAACTAGCCGTTGGAGAAAATTCAAATGTGAAAGAAAGAAGAAGTGAGCCACCAGCTTGGCAGGATTCAAATGGGGGGGAGCGTTTGAAGTTGATCTCGCTTGGACCTTGTTCAATCCATGTTAGAAGGAACTTTTTGTTTTCCTTCAATATTATTTGTAGAATGAATTAATGTGTGTGTATAAATTTATTTTGAGTAAAATGTATTGCTAATGATTTGAATTACGCTCTCATTAGCATAGTTGTTTTAGATGTTTTTATTTTCAAATAGTTGTTTTTAATTATGTATAATTGAAAATAATAAAAAATTATTTTTATTTTTGACAACACTTAAAATGGAAATAATATTTTCTCATTTTTTTAATATTTTTATGGGAAGTTAGAATAAGATTTTCCTGTTTTACCAGTTGGATTATGTTGTTGTTGCCATCTAAAGGAGTGAATAATTGTTTTTAAAAACTTAAAATATTTAGTAAGAGCATTTACAGTGGAATAGTCAAATGTTTCAATAAATTTGACTACGTGGAATAATATTGACCATAAATTCAACTCGAGATATGTGTTTTTATTAAAAAATTTATAAAATACCAAACTTCGAGATACTGGTTAACTAAATTTGGCTAGTGGCTAACTAAATTTGGCTAGTCGGTGCCTTGAAGTTTGATATTTTATAAAAATTTTAGTAAAAATACATATCTCGAGTCAAATTTGTGACCAATATTATTCTACGTAAACAAATTTATTGAAACATTTGACTATTCCACTATAAGTGTTCTAAGTAGTCTAATGAAAATAAAACAATTTAATAAATTATAGTAATTTGTTAATGGACTATTCCACTTTTTTAAAGTTATTTTTTTATCAAAAAGGATATACACACCCACCAAATTGATTAACACATCCATCTAAGAGCATCTCCCATCTATTAGTTATAACAAAAGTTATAGTTAAATTTTACTTAAATTGCTCTCAAACCTAGTAGATACATATAAATTTAGGTTTAGCTAAACTGTCACCTTAGCTTTCATCTCATGCCTATTTCAAAATGACAAACTCTTGCCCTTCACAGTTTTCCCATTGTGCGTCTCCCTCCATCCCTCCCTCACCCGTCACAGGTGTTACGCCCCCGAATTCCAAGGAACTCAGAACCAGGAACATGACTTCCCCTTGCCCGCACCCGAAAGGTCAAGGGGTTGGTGATTAACACCAATAGAGACTACACAGCGGGGGCTGTCTCAAAAATGCAACCCGTACAATCATACATCAAGGGTAATCCTGTACTTTCTCATACATCATGCATACAATGTGTCAAACAGTCATACTGACATCTCACGTCACAAACAGTATGCAAATACAACTGTTCACGGATCCATGTCCGGGATATCATACAAAACAAGACAGAATACAGTATTGTTTCATACATCAGAGTAGTGGGCATGTCCTCCTGGGGGAAAGTCCTCCACTAGTTTCGGGTCCCACCTGAAAAGGGTAAACAATGAAGTAGGCGTGAGCTTACAAGCTCAGTAGGTGACCCTAAAGCACCACAACATGCAAACACATAAGTCTACATTATATGTTCAATGTACTCATGCACCGTATAGTGTGCACAAACATTAGGACTCAACCTGCAAACAAACATCAGGACTCAACCTGCTCACACAGGACAGCTCGTCCACGATCCTCCACGGGATCCCAGCTCAGGGCACTCAGCCCCAGCTCCACGCGCTTAATGGCTCACGAGCTTAACGGCTCAACACGATCCTCAACAGGATCTCAGCTCAAGGCACAGCCCTACCACAGTTCTATATGCCCGGACACAGTGCCACACAGACCTGCCATCGGCGCATATGCCTGCCTCATCAACCACATAGCATCATCTGTGCTTCACGGTGAAAACACAAACCAGTCATGGAACCCAAGTCCCAAATCCGCATCCATCATACCAACACCCGTATAGTTGGTATCCATCACAACAAGTCACGGTTCACAACCTTCCCTTGACTCTCATACTAGCCCCGAAGGTTCTCTACACAACCCAGCATCGAAGACTCGAAGAATGCTGCCTCGAAGCTTTCTGAAACACTTCCTCGAAGCTCATTGAAACGCTTCCTCAAAGCTCACTGGAACACTGCCTCAAAGCTCTCTGGAACACTGCCTCGAAGCTCACTGGATGCTGCCTCGAAGCTCACTGGATGCTACCTCGAAGCTCGTTGGACGCTGCCTCGAAGACTCGAAGCTGATCTTCAACCTTCGACCATGTGACTACGGGTCAGCAACCTTCGACCTTGCGACTACGAGTTTGCGACCTTCGACCCTGCGACTACAGGTCTGCAACCTTCGGCCCTACGACTACGGGTCTGCAACCTTCGACCCTGCATCTTGCCCAGGGTACTATTTATTATCGTCTCGCCTGTTCTTCACCTAGAATCAACCCAGTGACCTCCCAGATGCTTATAAACACACGTTTTACGCAACAGACTCCCATATCTACCTCAAAACGCGTCTCGAACGCTTCTAAAATGCACGGTATGAACAGAATTACCCATAAATACATACAGATTATATCTATCTAGATTCTAAATCTCGATTCTCATGGTTGACTTCTCAACCCTCATGAAATACACAGGTATAAAACCCCATATTTCAGAAACACATACCCACTGATATAAATCAAACCACAGATCTACAGATCTTCGCTAAATCATAAGATCTAGCCCAAAATTAGATTTTTCCCAAAACTTAGAGTTCATGCTCAATTTCATGTACCATAAATCATGACAAATTCATGCATTCACAGACAGGATCAAGATAAGAAGGTCAAGGACACCTACCTTTCAAACTCCAAGCTCTCTCCCTCCCTCCCTCTCTCTCTCTCTCTCTCTCTCTCTCTCTCTCTCTCTCTCTCTCTCTCTCTCTCTCTCTCTCTCTCTCTCTCTCTCTCTCTCTCACAAACGCATAAACGTGCAAATATAAAATGGAAGCTCTTTCTTTTCCTTCTATTTATATTCTATCAACCATTGACCAACAATTAACCTAGTCAATCATTAACCTTGTCAATAATCGACCTCCCAACACAAGAATTGACCTCCAAGGTCCCGAATTCCAATTGAGTCCAACTATAGTTAAAACGCTCGAAATGACGAGCACAACACTATTTAGCTATGATCACACTCAAATGATCGCTCAATGCAAAGTCAACCAATAAATCCTAAGAAAGTCAACAATCAGGCCACCCGGGGGCCCAACTCGGAAATGGATCCAAGTACTATCAAAATGCTCACATCGACGGCTACACTACCATCCAGATAGTTGCATTCCCATAGAATGACTATCTCTCAAACCTACCCACATACGAGTCTTTACAACAGGCATCATCGGTTATAGGAGCTTCGGGTTCTAGCAACACTCCCCTCTAGCAGCAACCCCCCCAACGACGGCTCCCCCAGCGGCGGCTCCCCTAGCTGCGATCCCCTCTAACAGCGGCCTCCCACATCGCCCCCCTCACCTAGCACCTCCCTCCCCCGTCAACCCGTCAACCCCTTCCTCTTGCCTAGCGCCTCCCTCTCCTTTTATGTTGCTTGTCGTCCTCCTCCCCCTCCCTTTCCCCCACGAAGTCTGCTTTTCCGATTACGTTTGAGTAGATCTAGGGTTATTAGGGTTATAAGATAAGAGTAAATTAGAACAAATAAAACTTAAGTAAAACTATAGATGATGTAGGATTAGAGTATCATTAACTAAAATAGTATTGTAGCAAGTTAAAACTAGTTTTAACTGCTCATTTTAGCTAATGTAGATTGGAAATGCTATAATATATGTAAAATCATAATTTGAAGAAAAAAAATACCTCTATCCCTAAATCGGACGTGGCACTAAGCTGATGGGAGATATGATGCCTTGGTGATACCAAGTCAGTATAGGTAATTTAAAATTATTTTTAAAAACTAATGTGATAACAAGACTCGAACTAATAACCTTAAATAAGCAATAAAAACCTTTAACTATTATATTAAAATAAATTATGAAGTTAAAGTTATATATATAAGATAAAACTTACCTCGAACCCAGGTTGGAGGAACTTCCTTCGATTTATGAGGTAGCAGCAGCTAAGTCTATAACATGTAGTTTTAGTTTTACTTTTTTCTCATAACTTTTGTTATAAACAAGGTATTCTTTTAACGGTTTTACATATAGATTTTTTTTGATATTTTTCTTAAATTTATAAATGATGATTAACATCTTAAAAGTTCAAAGACAATGTAATATTAAGAAAAGTTTTGGTGCCACGTTTAGTAAGTGTTAGACATAGTCTATTAGAACCTACTAACACAACATTTTTTTTGTCTAATATAAAACTCATAAACTAATTTAAAATTAGCCAAAAATATTAACATCACTAATCAACAAAATAATGATTAATGTGAGATCACAGGAATGAAATTTCTAAGGTAAAATAATTAATGACAAATATTAATACAAAATTTGTCATAACAAATTTGTTTTAAATTACATGAGCTTTCAAATAAAAATAAAATATTTACCGTCAATATGTCACATTCTTCTAATAAATAAATGAATTAATTTTGATATTTGTATTTTCATTCCTACATTAATAAAATTACTAATAATTTAAACTTAATTAATTAAAACATATAAAACAAACAGATTAAAAGGAAAATAAATAATTAGATTTTCAATATATATAGAATAAATTTGCATATAATATAAATTAATTTAAAGCATCAAAAAAATTAATTTTATATAATTATAAATAAATGAATGAATTATAATCTTGTATAATTTTGGTAATATGATTTAAATAATTAAAATAGATAAAAAAAATAGAATTAATAATCTAAAAAAATTAATTATATTTTGATGATAGAATTCCTTTATTCATCTAAATAAAACCTACGCTTTTGAACTTCCAAAATCATTTATAAAAAAGAAAACTTTGTTTCATGTGTCTCGGTGTGGAACTGCGGCTACGGTACTCTCTCTCCCCAATCCTTGACATAAACCTAAATTGTATATTTTGTATTTTTGGTTGGAGGCACCACCTGTTTGCCGATTTGTTTCATTGGTTTCTTTTTGGCTCATTCATCCCAGCCTCTTAAGATCCCCTCCGAGGAAATTTTCAGAAAAGCTACCTCGGAGTCGTTAAGGCGGCGGCGTTTGTTCAAGCGTTCTCGGTTTTCTGTTTGAGCAACCGATTCCATTCATGCTTGATTTTGATGTTTCTTCCAGAATTTGTCTTGCTGCCAATAATATTCTTAGATTTTTAGCTTGTTTTTCGGAGCATGTGTACGAATGATGTATACGTTGTGTCAGCCTCCTCATTCTAATGCTGGCTTCGAAATAGTTATTAATTTGACTGCTTTTATCATTGATACCTGTGGCATTGTCTGATTGATTAGTGGGTCAGGATTAGCATTAGAAAATGAATGGGAAGGGAGTGGAGTCACATAGAATCTGAGAGATGTTCAAGCGAGCTCCTATTTTCCTTTATTAATATCTGTTTGCAACATGAAGATTGTTTGGTGAAGTTGATTCTTATCATTTTTGAACTGTTTGCTTTATAATCCTGTTTCTGCTTATTAAAAAAAAAAAAATCCAAACATCCTCTGATTATGGAAGTTGTTGTGCTTCAGTAATTTGGTACCGAAGCTCCTTGGCATGTTTCATAGAATTCCATTGACCCACTAAATTTCAATTTTCAAAAATTCAGTACCATATTTAGCACAGTTGAAAACTTCCATCAGCTGGGTATTCCTTTTTTTACATTTAATACACATTTCTCCTCATTTTTGCACTTTTGGCATGCATCCGAGTTTAGAATGAGAAGTGCTTCTGTATTATGTATATATATATATATATATATTCTACTGATTCAGTTCCATCGTTAACTTATTATGCTATAATTTTAAATTTCTTCCCGGTTTGGATTTCATAGTTCAGAAACCACAGGAGCAAGTTGCTGATGCAGAAGCTCTATTGAACATAACAAACACCTTGGTGTCATCTGTTATATGTTAGAGCAATAGAGGAATTAGGCCATCAAATTTTGTGACCTGTTTTAGGAGGGAATTTGGGTCAGTAGTAAAGATGGAAGACATTGGTTATCATAATTCAATTTGTGGAAAGATATTGGGCTCACCGTTTCATTTCTTTTGAGGAAGTGTCAAGGTTGTAACACAATGTAAGATAATAGAAAAATGTAATTCATTTTTGAAAGGACATATAAGATTTTGATTCTTGTGAATGAGGTTCAATATGAAGTCAATGGACTCTGATTTGACTTAAAAGACAGGAAGGTGTAGGACTCAGAATTGAAACAGCGAGTGTAAGACTAGTTTTTAGAATGGACTCTGATTGAATCGATTGATTCTCTGTTAGTTCTGGCTTCTACGCGTTTTGGCAATGAGATTTCATTACTTTGATTTACAAATAAATATATTGTAATAAAAATAGATAGATGGATACTGGGAAATTTGGTGATACGTTTGAACAATTCAAATTTATGAACATAGGGAAAATGCGTACAAAATTTATGAACAATGACTCATTATTTTTGGAAATTCTAATTACAGTTGCCAACCAAAGCCTGGCGGCGGGTAGCTATGCTACTAAAAACATCAATCCATTACAACTTACAACCAACAGTCTACTACACTACACTACACTACACTACACTACACTACAGTGTACCAGAGAAATGTATTCAAATGAACTAACTATTCTTCAAGTCACAGGAGGCATCTGGTAGCGGCAGACGGGGCAGTAGTGGCTGTTTTCCAGCCAACGGCCGATGCAGGCGCCGTGAAACACATGGGAGCAGGGCATGAGCACGGCGTGCGTCCCACGGGGAAGCTCCTCCATGCAAATCACGCAGCTCTCGCCGTCGCCTTCCACCCCCGCCGTCTCTTTCTCCAGCAGTGCCTTCACGGCTGTCTCCTCCGCGGGCACCATGCCGTCGCCGGCCTCCACAACCCTCACGTGGTCCTTGATCGTGTCGATGCTCACTTGTATGCCCTCGTCGTCGGAGTGGCTTCTTGCCACCGCCCGGCTGGCACTCATGATTTTTTGTATGAGGTTGCTGCCGTCGAACGAAATGTGGGCTTCGTCGGAGAATCGGGAGACCATGCCGTTGAGAATCTGGGTGGCTCCGTCGATGTCGTATAACACCAGGTTCTTGCGGATGAACTCCGATCGTTGGACGGACAGCTTCCTGTACTGTGAGCTGTCGATCACTACTCCGGCGTCTGATAGGAGTACAACCCGGTCGACTATGTGGTGCTGAAAGTGGATTACGAGGTTGTCGGGAGAAGTGACAGGGATTCCGTGGAACGGAAAGTAGGATACGTAAGCCTCCATGGGAGTATTTTGGGATGCGAAGAAGAACAGCAAGTCGCGGGATTGGAGTATTGGGATGCGATCATGCGAAGAAGTACAGGATGTCGCTGGTATTTATGGAGGAATCGGTATCGGTGAAGAGTTTCCTAATTTGGGTTTGTAGTTTCCCAAATTGTATTTGTGTGGTTTCCTAATTTTTGAAAATGCAAGCTGGAAAAAACGAAGAGGAAACTTATGAGTTGTCATCCAGGCTGTTTTTTTTTTGGTGGCCGCCCTGTAAATGATGTTATTTATTTATTACCAGTCCTTGTTAATTTTATCATCACTGTGAGTTTTGTTACATTGAATTGTGCTTGTTTTCATTCTTTAAAATTTAACAAAGTCACTATTTATACATTGCAATTCGTTTTTTAATTTTATTTTATGAAAAATTTATTATATTTTATTGAATATGAAATCCATCCCACTTGTCTAAATAATTTTCCCACGTGGGAACAATGAGTTAATCACCCACCCTGATCATAGTTTTAGGTGTTATAAAAAATTTAGGTTAGTTTTGGCGAGTATAAGTTTTTTTTTTAAATATGATTATTTTTTAAAGTTATGAATTTTTATTAGTCATAAATAATTTTAAATTTATCGAATTTATTATTTTAAAAAAATAATATCATCATATAAACATATCCCTAGTCTCACTTGTATTGTATGCCCTTGTCACTTAAGCGGCAGCTTGCCACCACATACTCTCTTGCTAAGCCAATCGCTTAAATTTTACTAGTAACGATCTAATTTTGAGTTTTAACACGTTGTGGTAGACTTTGCTTTTCCAAAACATAACCTACCACGTTACTAAATTATAAAATTGCTGACCCGGTACGAGATACCTCACGTGTTATAAAATCTAGTCTTATATTATGGACCTATGAAGACTTGACTTTTTAGTAAATCTCTCAAATTATGGATTGAGTTATTGAATAAAATTTTTATTAAAGGTCAATGATAGCGGGCACGAGAAAAATAAGAATCCGACAAATGTGTGTTGACCTTGTTTGATATATTGAAAGGAGACATATTATTAATCTCGTAAAGTCAATACTAAATAAACAGTAATTAGCCCAAACGGTGGAAAATCTTTTTGTACTGTCTTTCTTGGTCAAAGATGGGCGGATTGAAATTAAATTAGATGGGATGGGATGTCATATTCTCTGTAAGCCTTGCAATATCACAAGCATTGAGAATTTGATCGTGTTGATTTATGTTTTGCCTATTTGTGGGTTATGTCAACGTTTTTTCTGTTTCCATTTGTTTAGATGTAGGGAATGCTTCTGTTGCACGTTTAATTATGTCACGCAAAATTTTCTTACTGCACTTTGTCAACTGATTTTACTTCAAGTACAGGAAGGTATATGACTTCGAATTGAAACAATAAGTGTAAGCCTAGTTTTCAAAATTCATATTTTCATAAGTTCATTTTTAAAACTAGCAATTGTTTCACAACTTATTTTTTTGAGCCAAGTCTTGTTGATTTTTCAACGGTAATTATAGTATTCCCCTCAGGCCCGAGTGGAATCACACCTGCTGATGTAACAAAATGATGTTTTTGCCTTTGCCTTTTAGTTAATGGTTGATGTAGTCTCAATATGAGAGGAATTGATAATTCATAGGGGGTCTACCAAAATCATATATCCGAGGCACTTCCCAGACAGACCTTGTTTCTCAAGCATCCTCCCCCACAATATTTGATTCAGTCACAAATGAGAAGGAGGAACTAATGCTAGGGGGGTCCCATTAGGTGGTTCTTAGGCGGTCGGTGTTTATAATTCCTCAGTATCCTCCCCCATCACCAAAGTTTCAACAGAAAAGTCATTGGCAGGTTGCGCATTGTGAGGACGTTATTAGTAAGACTATTTGGATATTACTTGGTAGGTGATGGAGGCAGATGTTTCTCACTCTTGTGAAGTTTCTAGTTAGTTTTCTTTATGTTCATCATCTTTTAGGTCTAGTTTCTAAGTTATACTCGTTTTTGGATTTGTAAGACGAATGAGTGTTTGGCTTCTATTTTAGTCCTATGGGCTATACAGAGTGTTTTTCGTAGGACGAGTTAACTGCATTTGTGTGTGTATATATATATATATGTAGTGTTAAGATTTAGTTCTTATTAAGGTCCATTTGATAAGGATTCTAGTGTTCGCACCACTAAATTAAATTGAAAGAGTTTATAATGTGATTTGTTAAAGTAAAAATATGAAAAGTTAAATATTTGTTAGATCAGCTAGAAGTTTTTTTCATAGAACAATTGATGGCGAAACTGATAATTTGTTTGATATTTAATCAACTTAACTCGTATTAGTTGTATACTACACTTTCTCGTATACATTAAAATTGTTTTGAGGTACTTTGATGATAGCTTTAGCCTCCTTTTGTTTTGTTTTGTGTATCACAAATATTAGAATGGACAACGATCATAATGTGCCCTTGCAGGTTCCATTGAATTCTAATCATTTGGAAAATAGATATTTTAAAATTTGAAACTGTAGTTGTTTTTTCTTTTAGAAAGTTACTATAAATTTGTAAATGTTCATTTTTCTTCTAAAATCATCTAATGTTGTTTTTGTTTTTTCTAATGCTTTAAGTCCAAGTCACACTATACATCTTGTCTTTACTATATAGTTTGGATCATTGAGAAGTAAAGCATCTTATGAACAAGCACACAATAACATTTGAGATTTGCGAGGACATTAATGTTTGAATTTATGCTTTTTTATAATGATACATTGTTTTGTGTAGACTATTTTTGTAAATTGTTTTGTTTTGGTGTGTCACTACAACAATTTAATTAGAATGAATCACCAGCAATTGCAGGAATTAAAATAATATTAAATGTGAGTTGGAAGGAGTAAAACATATGTCGGAAATAAACACTATTAATTTTGTTGATATCTCTTGATATTCATTCCTCTCTCTCTATTTTATAAAATTTGCCATTTTGTGAGAGAAAGTTTGGTGAGTTTTCACAAATTCTTATTTGATCTATTTTATATTTTGATTTTAAAAATATTTCAAAAATAAGTTTTCAAAACAAAAAAAAAAACATTCTATGTCAAGAGTTTTAAAAAGTATAATTTTTTTTTTAAAATTGAAATAAGATATTTGACTAATTCTTATATTTATTGATATGTAGAGAATTTTAGACTCTATATTTTAAAGGTTTTGAAAATGTCATTAATATGTTTTAAGTTTTTTTCTTTTAAATGTTATATTTTGAAATAATTTTTATTCACATTTATTTAAAAAAATATTTCTTTAAACATAAATATGTAGTTTTAGTTTTACTTTTTTTTTCTTAACTTTTGTTGTAAACAAAGTATTCTTTTAATGGTTTTACATTTAGATTTTTTGTTGACATTTTTCTTAAATTTATAAATGATAATTAACCTTTTAAAAGCTCCAAGACAATGTAATATTAAGAAAAGTTTCGGTGCCATGTTTAGAAGTGTTAGACATAGTCTATTAGAACCTACTAACAAAACATTTTTTTTGTCTAATATAACACTCACAAACTAATTTAAAATTAGCCGAAATTTTAACATCACTAATCAATAAAATAATAATTAATGTGAGATCACAAGAATGAAATTTGTAAGCTAAAATAATTAATGACAAATATTAATACAAAATTTGTCATCCCAAATTTGTTTTAAACTATATGAGCTTTCAAATAAAAATAAAATATTTACCGTCAATATGTCACATTCTTCTAATAAATAAATGAATTAATCTTGATATTTGTATTGTCATCCCTACATTAATAAAATTACTAATAATTTAAACTTAATTAATTAAAACATATAATACAAAAGGATTAAAAGGAAAATAAATAATTAGATTTTCAATATATATAGAATAAATTTGCATATAATATAAATTATTTTAAAACATCAAAAAGATTAATTTCGTATAATTATAAATAAATAAATGAATTATAATCTTGTTAATATGATTTAAATAATTAAAATAGATAAAAAAAATTAATAATTCATATTTAAATGTGTTGGTGTCTATTCATTTAAATAAATCTTATATTTCATGAACTTACAAAATCATTTATGAAAAAGAAAACTTTGTTTGATATGTCTCGGTGTGGGACTGCAGCTACCGTACACACATTGTCACACACTCTCTCTCTCTATCCCCAATCCTTGACATAAACCTAAATTGCAAATTTTGTATTTTTGGAGGCACCACCTGTTTGCCGAATTGTTTCCTTGGTTTCTTTTTGGCTTATTCATCTCAGCCTCTTAAGATCCCCTCCGAGGAAATTTTCAGAAAAGCTACCTCGGAGTCGTGAAGGCGGCGGCTTCTGTTCAAGCATTCTCGGTTTTCTGTTTGAGCAACCGATTCTATTCATGCTTGATTTTGATGTTTCTTCCAGAATTTGTCCTGCTGCCAATAATATTCTTTGATTCTTAGCTTGTTTTCGGAGCATGTGTACGAATGATGTATACGTTGTGTCAGCCTCCTCATTCTAATGCTGGCTTCTAAATAGTTGTTAATTTGACTGCTTTTATCATTGATACCTGTGGCATTGTCTGAAATTATTTGAGCACTAACTTTGATTAGTGGGTCAGGATTAGCATTAGAAAATGAATGGGAAGGGAGTGGAGTCACATATAATCTGAGAGATGTTCAAGGGAGCTCCTATTTTCCTTTATGAATATCTGTTGGAACATGAAGATTGTTTGGTGAAGTTGATTCTTATCATTTTTAAACTGTTTGCTTTATAATCTTGTTTCTGCTTATTAAAAAAAAGAATCCAAACATCCTCTGATTATGGAAGTTGTTGTGCTTCAGTAATTTGGTACTGAAGCTCGTTGGCATGTTTCATAGAATTCCATTGACCCACTAAATTCCAATCTTCAAAAGTTCAGTGCCATATTTAGCACAGTTGAAAACTTCCATCAGCTGGGTCTTCCTTTTTTTACATTTAATACACATTTCTCCTCATTTTTGCACTTTTGGCGTGCATCCGAGTTTAGAATGAGAAGTGCTTCTGTATTATGTGTATATATATATATATTCTACTGATTCAGTTCCATCGTTAACTTATTATGCTATAATTTTAAATTTCTTCCCGGTTTGGATTTCATAGTTCAGAAACCACAGGAGCAAGTTGCTGATGCAGAAGCTCTATTGAACATAACAAACACCTTGGTGTCATCTGTTATATGTTAGAGCAATAGAGGAATTAGGCCATCAAATTTTGTGACCTGTTTAAGTAGGGAGTTTGGGTCAGTAGTAAAGATGGAAGACATCGGTTATCATAATTCAATTTTTTGGAAAGATATTGGGCTAACCGTTTCATATCTTTTGAGGAAGTGTCAAGGTTGTAACACAATGTAAGATAATAGAAAAATGTAATTCATTTTTGAGAGGACATATAAGATTTTGATTCTTGTGAATGAGGTTCAATATGAAGTCAATGGACTCTGATTTGACTTAAAAGATGGGAAGGTATAGGACTTAGAATTGAAACAGCGAGTGTGAGACTAGTTTTTAGAATTCATATTTTCTTCGGTTCATTTTATAGAACTGGTAATTTTTTCACAACTTATTTTTTTAGTCACATGTTATTGATATTTCAACAGTGATTACAGTATTTCTCCAGTGTAATCACACCTGCTGATGTAATGCTATGGTGTTTTTGCCTTTGGCTTTTAGTTAGTGGTTGATGCAGTCCCAATAGGAGAGGAATTGATGACCCACGGGGGTCTACTAGAATCACTTATCCCAGGCAGACACTTTTCTTAATGCTCAAGCATCCTCTCCCACAATGTTTGATTCAGTCCCGAACGAGAAGGAGGAACTGATGCTGCACGGGGGTCTTCCAGAATCAAATATCCAGGGTGGTTCTCAGGCAGTTTGTGTTTTTAATTCCCAAGTATCCTCCCAAGTCACAAGTCTCAAGAGAAAAGTGGTTGGCAGGTTACACGTTGTAGGGACATTAATAAGACTATTTTGAGATTTATTAAGCAGGTGATGGAGGCAGATGTTGCTCTCTCTTGTGAGGTTTCTAGCCAGTTTTATTTATGGTCATCATCTTTTAGGTCTAGTTTCTAAGTTAAACTCGTTTGTGGATATCTAAGTTGTTTATGGTCATCGTCTTTATGGACCTATGAAGACTTGACTTTTTAGTAAATCTCTCAAAATATGAATTGAGTTATTGGATAGAAATTTTATGACAGGTTCAATGGAGCCGGCAACGATAATATTATGAGAAAGTAGAAATGATAGTCACGCTAGGGAAAAAAACTAATGTGTGCATGGTTATTATTTTTTTGCCCTCAATTATAAATGTCTGATATTATTTTTTGCCCCAATTATTTTGTTAATGAAAAAAAACGAATTTTCAGGTTTTTTTTTTAATTTGCTATCCATCGATGATGTTATTTATTTATTTTTGTGCATATCCGCAGTGAAATTTTGGTCTACCCACAAAAACGAAAAAGACAACCAACAGTAAACTTGAAAATAAGCATCTTCAACACAATATATATAATTTCGATACGTGTTTTTTAAAGGAAGAAGCACTAAACCCATGAGTAGATAGAAACGGAGAGAACCAAAACAAGCATTTAAGGTCTCAAAAAAAAATAGGGCATGTTTGGTTGAAGTGTTTTCTGTTTTTGTTTTCAAAATGTAATAGCTATTTTCGGGTTAAAAAAAATTAAAAATTGAAAACAACAAAAACATGTTTTCATTTTTTATGTTCTAAAGAATGAAAATAATATTTTATTGTTTTCAGTTTTATGTTATTTATACTTGAAAACAGCTATCACATTTTGAAAACGAAAACAGAAAACAGGTGAAATAAACGTGTCCTAAAATGCGAGATAGTGTTGTGCGCCTCCCTAAAATGAATTTTGTTTTGATTGTTTTTAGTTTTTTTTAATTCGAAAATATTTATTATTTTTGTAAAATAAAAATAAAAAACACCCAAATCAAAAACATACTGTAACCTTAATAAAACTTCAGCATAATCACAAGAACAGTCAATGGGCTCAGCAATTATTAAATAATAATTAAATAATAGCTTAAGTGAAAAAATTATATAGCCATTTTATTGCTAAAAGATTAGATGCTCTAACTAACGAATTATGTTGGCCGGCTAAATATTATTACGAATAAAATAATTATTGCATTTTTAAATTGTGCTTCTTTATTGTTTGCATTTTATTCTTTTTTCAATCGTAGATCTAAAAATAGATAGAGCTTCTCAATCCCCTCCTATCTCCAAGTTGACATTCCCTCTTTGCCGAGGCTATGGGTGATTCCGAGGCCTTCACGGAAAAAGAGCATCAGATCTAGATTTTGGCAAGCTAGTAGTGGCCTAGGAGGCTAGGGGTGGATGTGGTTGGGGTGCCCCTGCATCGCGAGGTGTGTCATGGTTGGAGCGCCTATATCGGCGTCAGAGAACCGCCAGATGTGGAGGAAGTCACCAGAGGTGGCAAGGTGGTCGGGCTTATGGGAGTCACGGTTGAGGATGAAGATGGCCCTGGTGGCGGGCTAAGGGTGCGGTGTTGGAGACCCGCCAGATGTGGAGGCAGTCATTGGAGGTGGTCGTCGGCGTCGGAGACTCACTAGATGCAGAGGGATTGATTCCATACATGTAAATGGTCTTCTTCTATCTCTAGATGGTAGATCCTTTAGCAGTGGGATTCGCGTCGAGCCGAAAAGTTGTTTCGAGCGAGTTTAGTAAAAGATAATACATAAATTTTATTTAATATTTTAATGAAAATATAAAAATTTTGTTGAGGTATAAAATTAGACTAATTAAAATTTATAAAAGATAAATTTTTTAACTAAAATTTAGTTAAACAATGACCAGCTACCGTGAATACTTTAAATATATCAAATCGGTGAAATGAATGCCCATTAGCGATCACATTAGCGATCCACACTTCTAATTTTTTAACTGGGCCTACAGTTTATGGGCCGTAGCCCATTAGACCCATTCAAATAAAGCTTTTTGAGCCCAGCCCAAACGTTATAGTATTTAAAACGTCCCGGTCCCACTGCATACTAACCATGGTTAAACACACACCGTAGGTGCAGTCTCTGGGTTGTTCTCGCACGTGTCGGTGCGTCGTTCATGTTCCAGGGGTGACCTGACTGATTCAAATTTAGGGCTCCCGATCGAACAAATTTGGGCGTTCTGCCTCAAAATTCGACATGGGTTGCATCCAAATTTGTTATCGGTTCTAAGGGGAAGGTAATCTTCGGATGGAGACGCAGAGTATGATTGAGTTTCCACACGAGAACATGGACAGACGTCCGAGGAAGAGGCCTCGGTTGACCTGGGACATGCCTCCTCCTCTACCTCCCCCTTCTAGGGTAATCTCTTTGTCAATACCTGTCTCTGTCGTGTGTTAGTTTGTTCATGTCTTTTCAATTGTGTTTTAAATCGAATGATTAGTTCATTTAAAGTTTTTTTAGTATCGGTTTTTAATGAAATGCATCCTTGATATCTATGTCCTTGGAGTAACCTGTCTGAGCTTTTGTGTTTTGTTGAATAATTCAACCAATTTAAGGGTTTCGTGTGGTAACTTGGTTTTTAATGAAATCATTACATGGCAGTATGATTTGGACGATAATCTTTATTTCCTGCAAGCATTTTTTTTTTTAAAGTTCAGTTATTGGTGGAAATCACTAAATCGTACCTGGTCACTTACAAACATTCGTGAGCACACGGAAACGAAAATGAACAAGCTCATGTTGCTTGATTAGGGAAATTTGGCTCTTGAACCCAGAATTGTCTTTCTTTTTTATAATTATAATTTTTGTAAATGCATAATCAAAATTTCCTTCGTTTTGTTAATAGTCGGCAGATTCATATTATTTAATCAGCGTATTTAATACGTGTTTTACTATTGTAGGTCCTTCCGACTTTTAATTGTGACCGTGATTTCAAGAATGGAGCTATCTCCAATTATGGACACCCCGCATTGTGCTACAGTTACAAGGGAATTCCTCATAATGGATCCCCTCCATGGAGGCTTGATGATAAAGATGGGCATTATGTTTTTGCTGTCGGAGAGAATTTAACGCCCCGCTGTAAAAGTCTTTCCCCTGATTATGAAATGGTTATATTGATGAGACGTGTTAGTTTATATTGCTTAGTGCATATGCATATAAAGACTGTCCCTAATCTGAACTTAACCTGGTGGTGGTTTTATTTTCATTTTATAATTATCTTAGAGATTGCTGTCCCCTTGGTTTCTCCTTCATTTGTTTTTGGTTGTTAATAGTTATAATAAATTAATAATGTTTAGCTTAGAAATCTGATATATGATTGATTGATATTCTTATTTGTTTGATTTGATATTGAATGAAGATTGTCAGCCAGTTTTTGGGGATTTGCAATGTAGGCCGGAGAATATTGTAGTAGTAAGAGGTTGGAAAATTATGTAATAAGAAGTAAAAGAAGAATCAATGCAAGTGGCTAGGAAGCAAATGAATCTGAAAATATAGAAGGGGATGTAGCTTTCAATAGGAGGAATGATTGACGCAGCCGTAGGAGATCCTATGTATTTTAGTTAATGTTTTAAATTTTGTTTATGTAGCAGGTGTTTTTCTAGTTCTTTATTTAAAGACGTTATTACATGAATTTCAGCTACTATATGTTGCATATAGAATATTAATTTTGATTCTAGTGTGTCACGTCAATAGTTCATAGAAGCATATGTTGACACATGGTTTGAAATAGTTGGTAAAAAATACTGGCTCGGTGCTTTTTTATGAAAATTATCTGGGCCTTTAATGAGGCCTTACTCACCAGGAGAAAGTGGCTGTTCTCAGTGGAGAAAGGGAGCCTTTGGAAGCATGTGGTAGCTGCCACTTTTGGGATGAACCATGGTGGATGGATCTCTAGGTTCTTGAGGCAACCCTATGGGGTTGAGATGTGGAAGGTTTTGGGTGAAGAGAGGGTGAGATGAGATGCCTTTTTACAATGCGTAGTGGAAACTTGGTGTGAGTGATGCTATTTTGGGGACAATGCCTGGTGCGGGGAGCAGCCATTGAAGGAGGCCTATCCTGTGGTACTTGGTCTTGCCAATTTCCATAGATGAGTAAGGCCACGACAATTGCAGCACTATAGCGAGGTGGGCATTGGAGTTTGAACGGTTCACCAAAAATGACCAGAAATGGGAGGTTGAGGATTTTTTGGCTGTGTTTTTTTTTGCTCTATAGTAGCAAGGATGTTTTTTTCGTGTTGAAATGATTTTTTTAGACCATACACAATGATGGAATTGGTGCAGCAGCGGTGAGTAGTACTGGAGGATTATTTGGTGGGCCAAAATCTCTCCTAGGATGGCTTTCTTTGCCTGGGAGGCCACTTGGGGAAGGATTTTGACTTTATTAGTTGTAGAGATAGGGAGTCACTGGACACACCACCTTTGAAGTGTCATCTATGCATGGTTAGGTCTGGTTTGGGCTTAGTAGGACAGGATGGGCAATGAAACGAAGGCTTTGAAAGGATGTAGGCGCACAGGAGGGGCAAGGATTTGATTACCATGTCACCCATGGTTTTTATTTGGGTCACTTGGTGAGAATGAAATTGCTGGATCTCTGAGGGTCCGGAGAAGGATATTTATAAAGTGAAGAATGAATTTTGGGACTTAATTCTTGATGTAACAATTTGTTGCAATTTGTCACTTTTAGATGATATTTTTGATGTGTGATTTGTTCAGATGGGACAATGGCATTTTTTTTGTTTTTTTAAATAGAATTCTTCTTTTAGTGGTAAAAAAATAAATCAATTGAAAATGGGTCATAAGGAATATTAATTTGTTAAAACACTTTGAACGTCCCTTATGTGTTTGTCTAAATAGACCTGCACCCATGGGCACTTGTTATTTAGGAGCGTGATGGACATCATTCATATGTGCTTGCCTTTCATGCTTAACCAATTGCACTTGCGCCTAGTGGTTAGGTGCATGCAAGCGCTCACAATTTTATAAAAATGTTTTATAGTATTTATTTATATATGTATAGCATGTTAAAAATAATTTTATTTATAAAACTTTACATACAATATTTATACGTGTATGTATGTGTATACATATATTATATACATGAGTCATTAAAAACGAAAGGCGCGTGCAGGTGGCATTGGCGTAAAGTTAGGTTGCCACTTATAACAAGAGGAATAGTGTTTCTGATTATCTAGTTGAGAATTTATATATATATATATATCCCTTTTTATTGTGTTTTTTTCTTGTTTGGTTAGCACATCCTCTTCCAATGGGTAGGTGAGTAGTTTAACTAAGTGTGAGAAGACCTGGGGAGAGAGCTGCATCTAGTGAGGCCGTGAGGGTATAAAAGAAGTAGTTGATAAGTGCCAAAATTAACATATGGTTTTAGGATAAGCGTTTTATAGTTCACTTTGGCCATAGCAGAAGGATACAACTCATCAAGAAGATTATTGTGATACAGCATGATGCTTTGGGTGTGGTGTTTTGTTTGGCTGCTTACACTCTTTGTTCCTTTTTTTGGGTAAGTAATGCAAATTGCGAAAAAGAACATATGTAAAAGAAGGCACTAGTTTACAAGAAAATTTCTCGCCAGATAGCCTAACTCAAAACACAAATGGATTAAAGCAAACAGCTAACAAATTATGTACAAAACCCATTAACAACAACAAACCAAAGAAACACAAAAAAACAACGAACAAGCAAGTTAGCCAATACAGCATGTGACAAACAGTTCACGCCAATAACCAACTCATGAGCAGACCATGAAAGAAAAACACAACAAAAATCCCAAAACAACCAAAATTAGGTGTAAGTATGATGACGTTTGGTCTATCACTCTAGTTACCGGATTGCTTCCAAAAAGGACTTTTCTTCTTTTTCCTATCAAGCGCAGCCACATCTAAAAGCTGTGTAAGAGTGATGTCAGGATCGAATGCTTCCATAACCTCACACTCATCAGACGGATCCTCTCAAAGAGAGGACAAATCCTGATTGGTGGAGGGAGGGACCAATGACACAGGAGGTGGCTCCAAAGCCACACCACAAGGAGCAGCAGTAAAGTCCCCAACCTCATGTGGGAAGGACAACTGGCTCAACAGCAACAACTCAACCTGCATAAACTCTTGGCTCTTGAGCTGTGAAATGCATGGGAAGAGAATTTCATGTGGTTATCTTCAAATTTGTGATTGAAATATGGGATTTTTATGTGTTACATAATTCTAAAGTGCCCTCAACTAATCACGGAAGAGGCAATTGCCATCGTTGCCATTACCATGGAAAAGATTATGATCAAGCCTAGAAAAAGATTTGATGAAGCCCTATCCTCTGCTTGTCCATGCCTCATCCCTTTGGTCTGAAACTGAATCCCTAGCTGTCTTCTGCATCTGAAGTCCACGATCACTCCATTTGGCAGGTTTGTGATCCTCTTTGTTTTGCTGCAAGTATCATTTATTTTGTATCATTCCGATTTGATCCTGTAAGTTAATAGATTTTGTCTTGACAAAATGTTGCTTCATCCCATTTGATTTCTGGAAGGCGATTTATAAATTGCACGTCATTGGGCATATTGCGTAGAGAAGTAAGGCCATAGTCCTCCGTACTAGAATTCTTAACTTGAGCTTATGAAAAGCAGAAGTCATGGTATGTTATCGTGGTCCTGCATACATTTGGTTATGTGGGGTATGCAGTTAGTTGATTGTGCTAGAGGAAATAATTTATTTTGCTTCCCAGCTTACCAAAGTCAGTCATTACTATGGAAACAAGCGATTACTAATACTATGTAAACAAATAAAGAGAATTTCTTATTTTACTCGCAAGGGAAGGGTAATATTGGAAAAGAATCATGGTTATATTGTTTTTTTAAGTCACAATATTAGTGGGAATTCACCTGACTCCAGAAATAGGAAATTGATTTTACTCAGATTTGAGACTCCTTGGCACATTCAATATACACATGGATCTGTTGCTTCTGTATTATTTGAAATTCCTAGATGGGATATCATACAGGTGTGTGTAATGTGTATGTGCGCACATGTGGGTGGATATAAGCATATATCCCAATCCACGATTTGCATAATTTTATCTAACAAGCTTTTTTTCCCCTGTGATTTGCAGACAGAATTCTTAGCAAAATGGGTGAAGGTTAGTTTTTTGTTCTTTTCTTATATGGTACCTTTTTCTTTTCTTCTCAATTGATGGAGTATTATGAGTCATGTACAATGACTTTTCCTACAATATATGTGTAAAAAGTTAAATTTATGTTTTTTTGTTGGTACTCGTTTTATACTGTACGTGCAATTGATATAGGGACATTTGGGCAAGTTTTAGAATGTCTTGACTATGAAAGGAGAGAAGTTGTGGCAATTAAAATTGTTCGCTCCACACACAAGTATCGTGAAGCTGCCATGATTGAAATTGATGTCTTACAAAAGCTTTCCAGGCATGATACTGGTGGCATTTGGTAAGAATGATTTGTTCTTTACGTCTTCTATTTATTGCTATTGGAGTTTACAATGATTGGCTTCGGTGGTTTCATTCTTTGCAGTTGCGTACAAATTCGGAATTGGTTTGACTATCGTAATCATATCTGTATTGTAAGTATTTATTGATATTTATAATTTTGTTAATTTGAAAGGGCCACACAAGTTCCTTGGCCGAATATACTGTGACTTTAAAACTTGTGGCCGGATTCAAATGGTCTGTAACAGGTATTTGAGAAACTTGGACCAAGCTTATATGATTTTCTTCGCAAAAACAACTATCAATCTTTCCCTATTGATCTTGTACGGGAGCTTGGCAGACAACTTTTGGATTCTGTAGCATGTGTGTGGACAATCCTTGTTCTAGCCTACTACATTGCATTCTATTGATGCCCTTATACTTTTTATGGGGGAAACATCTGCATCAACCTCATTTCTACAAATAAATTTCCTCTTGTTTGAAACTAGGAGAAGTACTTCCTTATTTGCATGCATGATCCGGATAATAACAATAGTTGAACCTGCTTCAAGTTGGCTAATTCAATTCCACTTAATTTTTGCAGTCATGCATGATTTGCGTCTTATTCATACTGATTTAAAGCCAGAAAATATTCTTTTTGTATCCTCAGAATGTGTAAAGGTGCTAGACCATAAGGTAATTTTGTCATAAATGCACTAAATTTGTATCTACATTCTACTGTTAAGAGTATTACCTGAAATACATTGCTTGTCATTTCCTTTACTTTTTTTTAGTATTTTTATTGGCTCTTAACTTGGTAGAATGAGATTTTTGATTGTGATTACATTAAAATTTTAATATGCTGACAGTTTTTTTTCTTTAAAATAATTCGCATGTCAGTTTCTGTCAAAACCTACCAAAGAGGGTTTCTTTTACAAAAATCTACCGAAATCAAGTGCCATTAAGCTCATTGATTTTGGGAGTACAACATTTGAACATCAAGATCACAACTACGTCGTTTCAACAAGACATTACCGTGCACCGGAAGTTATCTTAGGTAATGTTCGCTACCATTAGGCAAGACTTTGTTGTGCATATTTAGATAACAAATGCTTCATTTTCATCACTTTGGTCTTCAGGTCTTGGATGGAACTATCCTTGTGATTTATGGAGTGTGGGCTGCATACTTGTTGAACTTTGTTCTGTAAGTCATTTGAGTTGATATGCTTGCCTTTCCTTCCTCTGAACCCCCCAGACGTTGAAACCCAATTCCTCTGGTTTTAATTTTTTGGAAAACCAAATCTTCAAAGACACGGGACCTGCTATTGGGTTAGATGATTCTGTTGGAAACGTGGTGCCGATTTATATATTTTTATGTTAATTTTTTGCTGACCCAAAAGTGCCCCTAGATGGAGTTAGTTATAGAATCACAATTATAGAAAAGAATATCATTTTACTGGTTAATTCATAGCACTTGTAAATCTTATATATATATATATATATATATATATTATATATATATATATATATATTCCCATGCTAAAACGGAGCTAACTCGGACATTTTATATCTGTATATGTCCATTCTTGTCTTTAAGTTATGACTTAATATTGTGTTCTTTTCTTCTTTTCTTTCCTTTTCATATATAGGGTGAGGCTCTCTTTCAAACTCATGAAAACTTGGAACATCTTGCTATGATGGAAAGGGTGTTGGGCCAGCCACTGCCTCAACATATGGCAATCCGAGCGGAGTAGGATTATAATTGTTTGCATGGATCTCGGTTTCATCGCATTGATTATTCTCTTAAAACCATGTTTCATGGTTTTGCAGCCGTCATGCTGGAAAATATTTCCGGAGGGGCACCCGGTTGAATTGGCCTGGAGGTGCAGCATCAAAAGAAAGCTTGAGGGCGGTTTGGAAATTACCTCGTCTCCAGGTAATTGATTGGAATTTTCTATAATGCAATTTTATATCACTGATAGATTTTCTATTCCAACCTACTCGTTGGAATAGATTTTAGTGTGCGATAGATATTTGGGATTGCTCTTTCACCGAGAGTGTTGCTGGGTGGTGTAAATGTATAACCTTTCAATATTGGATTCTAGTACTGGTTGACTTGCAAACCCCTTCCCAAGATTGTGCTTGTAAAAATTTCTCTCTGCGATGGACATGGAAGTTGCTAGCAGTGTTTAGGGATGCGAAGGAAATATTTAGTTTTTGACAAACTGCCTTGACTCACCACAATTGCGTAGTGATGGTGTGAGCAGCATGAGCTTTTCAGGTGCACTGTGTTATAAATAGAACATAGCCATCTGTCTTGAACAAAATAAAAAATAGAAAGAGGTGTATTATGTGGTCCAGAGGCCACATCGTTCCCATCAAACCTACATATTAATGTTGGACATGATGTTAACCTTTTAGATTCTTTTTTTGTTTTAATATCTGTGCCTGTCGAGATTTTTTTTTTCCTGCAATTTTCACCTCATCTCAAACTCCCTACTCTACAGATTTCGTGTTTCTAAATTCTCTCTTGAACTGCAGAACCTGGTAATGCAGCATGTGGATCACTCCGGAGGTGATCTGATTGACCTCTTGCAAGGGCTTCTATGTTACGATCCAGCTGAGCGCCTCAGAGCCAGGGATGCTCTTAGGCATCCGTTTTTCACCAGAGATATAAGGAGATGTTGCTAATGCTACCCCTTGTATCTGAATGACCAACACATTTTGTTCGCAATGAAAATGAAAAAAAGAAAAAGTTATGTTTGGCTTTTGCTGATAACTGTCCAAAAATATATCGCACTTTGGGATGTTATATAATGTATATGTGTATAATATTATGTTGGAAGCTTAGGAAGAAAAGTATCATACGTGGTTTATTTGATGTGTTCCTTGAAAATTGAGTTGACGGATGGATATACATTTTTTTAAAATAATTTAGGGAATAATTTTAAGATTTTGATAAAAATGGTCTTTTATTATTTGGAGATTGAAAATAAATAGTAATTTTTTATATTTATTATTATTATTTTTAAATAATTTTTTATATTATTTTTAACTTGATTTTGGAATGGTTATAATAAGTGAAGAGAGATAAAAAAAATATAAGAATATAAAAGAAATACCCAAAGACTATATGGACGAATTTTGTGAAAGCATAATGTGTATGAATAGATATCGTGATGTAATAGGTAAGGGACACAATACTAGGGTTTGCGGTTTATCGTTTGAATTGTCAATATATGTGAATAGATTTGTATTTGCTAGTGAGTAGCAATTTTTCAATAGGGTTTGCACGCTAGGTAATGAGCAACTATTGTAATTTGATGGATGAATAAACAAAATATAAGTTAGAGTACTAGTATTAGATTCATCAAATATTACATATGACCATAAAACATTCTTAAAATGTTATCATGTCGCTTCACATTCTAGCAAACTTATATTTAAGTAGAACAATCTTTAATTTTTAAATTTATATTACTTGCATTTGCTTAGCCGGCTTGAAAGGAGAGGGGTACCTCCTATTGTGTACCTCATTTTCCATGCAGTGATAAAGATAATGCTTTTGTTTAAATGAATTCTAATCGTGACTCATTTTAATCATTTGATATTATTATCGTTTGGGGTAGTAACATCAAATTGTGACCCATAATTTGGCACTCATTAAATTGAGAAATTGTTGTTATTATTATTTTATTTTTTCTATGCAGACCCAATATTTAGCACTTACCATCCCAGGTCGCTCTTCATCGAGAAATTTTTACTCTGGAAATTATTTCCATCCCAGGTCGCTCTCTATGCAGACCCAATAGACAAAGTGCAACGGTTGGTTTCAGTATGGTCTAAACGGGAATTTGTGCAATTAGCCTTAGTGGAGTAGCAATGTTGTATCCTTTCTTCAGCATTTTTCTCTTCTCTTGCACTTTAGTGTATGCAAGCAGAGAAAATAGTGATCTTTTTTACTGCAGTCGTAGGATTTCAAACTTTAGTGTATGCAATCAGCCTTGGATCATAAGCCATGCCATACGGTCTTAAATGATCTAGTTGGATTTGAAACATATAATATCACGATTTCACTCATGAGGTGAGTCATCTTCCAATTTTCCAGTCTATCAACATTTTGGTGGTCAAGGTCTGTTCCACTGCATCATCACGTAATCTAAACATTTGCTTTCCATGGACATCAAGTTAAAATATACATTTCTCATTTTTATTTTGGGAGGATTTAATGTTCACTTCTCTCAAGTTTGCAGAAGTGGTATCTTGATGGTTGCTGTAATTTGTACAGTATCTATGGTAATTACTTTAATTATATTTCTAATGTAATAGTGGTTTACCCTTTGTTCAGTCAACATTCAATGCCCTCTCAGAATATAAAGCCAGAGGTAGGTGCTTTCGCTTATGATGCAGGGCAGCTAGTTTTCATAATCTAACACATAGTATTTATATTGTTTCATGCAGTTTGCTCTACTGTAAATATCAAAGCTCAATTTGTAAATGTGAAGTCTTAGTAAAAATCCAATAATATTCAACTTAATCAAGCTCCTGTTGTGTTCAATGGCAGGATTAGTCTGTCAACCAAGCATATTTCTGTTTGTAACAATTTCAAGGATTTCTATCATTTGAATTTTATTTACTGCTAAGCATTCCTCTTAACTGTTCCAAGACCTAACCCAATTAGTTTGAAGTGGCGTGAACTACTTTTGATTTCCCAACTGATGTTTCTCATTGTCTAAAACATTTTAACAATGTGTACATGTCATCTTTAAATTCAAGGTTCATATGCCACAATGGAGACACTATAAACTGGGAATTTGGGTTTACTGTCCCTGTCAAGAGAAACCTCCCCGCCTCCCACTATATGGAAAACAATATTGACCAGTAGTTATCACATGTCCATTATTCCCATCTATATATATATATATATGCTTATTTATTTCAAATTTCAAGTCTTGGAGCATATAAACTGCGAAAGTTAAGTGTTACAGTTTAATTAAACGAACTCTAAGTGAAGGGGCAAAAAGAAAAGAATAAAAAGCTCCTGTAATTAGCAGCAGAAAATTGGATCTCAACATCAGACAAATTTATTTATTTAAAATTACTGCAGTAAAGTTGGACCATTTTTTGGGTAAGGATAAAACAAGATGCCCAGATCCAAGACTCAAACAATGTTCCTTACCTGCATATGGTTTTAAATGATCGTTCAGGCCATAAACAAGGCGAGCATGTATGATTAAATGGTATGCAACAATCCAGCAGCAAAAAATATTTAATGGGTTAACTATTAAATGGTATGCAACAATGCAGCAGCAACAATAATTAATAGTGTCTGCATAAATTCCATTTCTCGATAATACATAGTGCATAAATTCCATGGAATCTCTAAAGGTGCGATACTGGCAGACCTCACAGATTATTTGCAACCATAGGTGGCATAGATGTCCAAATACATTATAACAAATTCAAAGCATTAGCAGTACATTATAAATCTCCTGCTTTTGATCATAGATGTTCAATTAGATCATTGCGAAGTGCATAATGGGTTGCATGAGATCAGATATGTTGTGCACGGTTGATGTACTCTTCGAACGAAAGTGTGGAGTTATGTGACAAGTTAAATGGAGTGTTGATATCATGTCCATCATATTTACCGGTATGCGGCTCAACTACTTCACCAATGTTATCCTCAACACGCTCAACTTCAATTATCATATTTTGCAAAATAATGCATGTCTTCATGATGTTAGTAAGTTCTTCATGATGCCAAAATCACACTGGACCTCGAATAATCGCAAAACGTGCTTAAAGAACCCCAAATGCCCTTTCAACATCTTTTAGGGGCAGTTGCACCAGTAATGGTTTGTATAATTGTTGCCCACAACGGATATATATCATCGGCAAGATAATATCCCATGGTATATTTATGACCATTTATGATATAGTTCACAGCAGGTGCGTGCCTATCTTTGAGGTCAGCAAAGAGATTGGAGGCATCAAGCACATTTATATCATTATTGGATCCATGCATGCCAAAAAAACATGTCATATCCACAAATCATATGAGGCAACTGCCTCTAACACAATTGTCGGCCTATGAGTATGACCAGTGTACTGTCCATGATAAGCAGTCATGTCACGCTCCGGATTTTCAACCCGAGGAAACCGGTTCGTGACTCCTCTTTACCCACAAGGAGGATAAAGGGGTAAGGTACAACATTCCCACACAGAACACCATTTAATAAAATTAAGATACATGTAACATTCACAAACCAAACAAATCTTTATTACAACAAAATCCTTTACAATATCTTCCCATCAGGGTTACAAGGTCTCACAAAAATCACGTACTACAAATAACATTAAACAAGTCACAAAATAGAACCGTCTTCCACATTGGTGTTTCTACCTAACGCCTGTAGGTTCCTGAAAGAAAACACATCACAGTAGGAGGGGTGAGCAACCACAGCTCAGTAGGGATCATGTCTCCCCAACCCATCCCATGTTCCTAGTATCTACATGAGAACGTGCGCATGTGCAGTGTATTGACAAGATAAAAGCAGGTTATATTCCACAGTTAAATATCAATCACAGAACAGGTACAACCATTGCCACAGCCACACAGGCTCACATATCCACAGCCTCTCAGGCGCCACACAGGCCAACATTTTCATAGTCACACAGGCTAACATAAACAGTCCCGGGCTTCCACAGCCACCAGGTGTACAAGCAAACACGCAGCACACATGGCCATACAGGCATAACATCAAACACTTAATATGCATACATTCACAGGCTCACAAACCCAGCCACACAGGTATAATCTCAAACACATAATATGGGTGGTCATTCAGACATATTATCAAACACATAACATGTGTGGCCTCACAGGCATAATATCAAACATTTAACATGCGTGGCCTCACAGGCATAATATCAAACACTTAACATGCGTGTATATATACATCCAAGCAAAACACGTCATTGAAGGCCAACATTCATATAGGAGATCACACCTATATGAATTTACATATTTATATATATAAAACCAAACAGCTACATTACCTATCACAAGGCCAAAGCCCTGGAATAGGTTCAAGGAAGAACAGAACTCTTACCTCAAGGATCCTTCACGCTCCCACGCTAGATGCTGTCCACCCACACGAGTCACCCTAGCAGTAGCGCTCAAGAACTCTCTCTTTACCTCTCTCTGCGACGGCTGCGGCGGTAGACAACAAAAATCCTAAACCTAAAACAAAGAGAGCTCCTCCTTATAAAGAGAAAAAAAATAAAAAATAAAGACCTCACTTATCAAAACGACATAGTTTTGATAAATGAAATCTCATCATCAAAACGACGTAGTTTTGATAAATGAAACATGAACTAACGACTCCGCTTCCACACAGGACAAAATACCCACAATCCGAACATAGTCATTGTCACACGCAGCCTCTACACGCTCCCACTTGAGCTTATTACACTCTGTAACAACCAAGCCTCGAAGACTCGTAAAAACACTCCCTCGAAGATTAAACCTTCGACCCTCAAACCTTCGAACTTCGACCCTCAGTCTTTGACCCTACGACCCAAATCTTCGAGTCTTCCACCTTTCGACCCAAGCATTCGCCCAGGGTATTGTTCATCTTTGTTCCAGCTTGTTCTTCTCAAAACACGGGTCATTACAAGTCTGACAATTCTTCCATTCCCAATGCATGCAATCCAGACTACCCAACATATTAGGAAAATCACGTTGCTCTGCTTTATTAATCAACCTCTGAATGTCTGCTATATTAGGCGATCTAAGGTATTCTTGTCCAAAAATAATAATAATTCCTTTACAGAATTTTATTAAGCACTTAATAGTTATACTTTCACCAATTCTAACGTACTCATCGATAGCATCGGCTGCTATGCCATATGCTAGCATTTGAATTGCAGCTATCATCTTTTGTAGGCTGGATAAACTTAATTGTCCTGTAGCGTTATACTTTTGGATAAAGTATTCGTCCGCCTGCTGTAAATTCTCAAGAATACGAAGAAAAAGTGGACATTGCATCCGAAATCGCCGCTTGAACAAATCATCCCCATAAACTAGATCCGGACAGAAATAATCATTAATAAGTCTGTTGTTTCCCGCAACTCTATTACGATCAATGTATCGCCTAGAACCACTATGGGTTAGATGTTGATTTCTAAGGTGCTTTTTCCTTTTTTGATACTTGATTGCCGTAGACATCATCATAGACGCGAATCTGTCATCATCCGATGAAGATGATGAAAAAACTCCAATACACTTTTCATCACAATTGTTAGTCACGTGTTGACACCTAATTCTTGCTAGAGAAAGGGATGTTACGCTGACGAGAGAGATAGCAATATGAAGGTGTATGCACGTTTCAATCAAATAGCAATATGAAACACGAGAGGGACGTAGCTGGCCAAAGTGTCTAAGAACCTGGCCAAAGTGTATGCACGTTTCAATCAAATAGCAATATGAAGGTGTCTGTCTACCAAACTAAGGAAAACCCCTATCTTTTTATCATTATCAGATATCACACCAAAGAGATAGCGCAGAAGAGAGATGCAGTCGGAGAGAGAGATACAACACGAGATGGACGTAGCTGTGCGAAGGCGCCGTTGGTGGGAGTGGGAGGGGGAGGGGGAGAAGGAGAGAGAAAGGTTTGTGAGGGTAAATCAGGAAAATTAGGTTTCAATTAAAACAAAAAAATTGCTCTTCTCCAACGCATAAGCTATAATATTTAGCTAAAAGTTTCTTTAATGCATTAGTTCTAAAAAATGCCCCGCACCCCGTTCCTTCGTTCCCCACCTGCTCGCGCGATGGCGATCACCTCCCCTGCACGCTCGCGCGACCACCTGCGCGATGGCTCCACCCGCTCGCGCGACGGCACCCAGCAACGACGGCCCACCCCAGCTCGCGCGACCACCTGGGTGATTTCTCCCCTTGCGACGACGCCCAGCAACGACGCCCCACCCACCTGCGCGATGCGTGATTTCTCCCCTTGCGACGACGCCCAGCAACGACCGCCCCACCCCACAAAGGAGCAGATGCCATAAAGCTCATCTCCTCCCTCCCTCCCTTGTCCAGTCGTCCTCTCTGTCGTTCTTGTAGTCGTCCGATATATGGTCAGGTCTCGAGTCGTCGACGTCCTCCCAGCGGCCTCAGCCCTCTACTCCAGTCGTCCGCTCGAAGCCTTGAACTACCCAGCTCACAGCACACCGTCCAACCGTCGATCGTCTCCCATCCGACGTCGGCCTCTGCGTGATAGCATGGATCATGATACTGCACCGGCATCAGCACTCAGCCGTCTAGTCCATCTCTTCCATTACTAATTTGATTTGTTGGCTCTTTTTTTTTTTTATTTTTTTTATGATTGATCTAGTTTATTTCTATGAACCAACAGAGTAATAGGATTAGTATCATGCAACCGGTCATCTCTTTTTGAAATCTATTCTCTTTACATAATTTTTTTTATTAATTATTTCAATTTGATGGTTGGTGCAACTGTCGGAATAACATTTTTTTATTAATTTTTTAACAATCTTAAATTTGATTTTAAGTTTTAACTTCAATAAAAAAAATTCATAAAATTAAAACATAAATGGTTTTTTTTTTGAGATATCTATTATAATAAAAAGAAAAAAATACACAACCCTTCAAAAGCACCTGCACCAACCTGTGGATAAGAGTCAGAAAAATAAAATGCTAAAAAAAACAAAAACAAAAACTAATTTGGTGCCTGTTTTTGTTTTCTGTTTTGAAAACATTTTTTTGGAAATTGCATTTAGAAACCGTTTTTGGTAAAATTAAAAACATAAATTTTGTTTGGCGTGGGTTTTCTCTAAAATTGTATTTCGTTTTACAGTTTAGCCTTAGAGGGAGGGGGCGTCGCGCTGTGCCGGTGGGGGAGGTCGGGCCGGGCGGGAAGGTCTTGTCCGGCGTGGAGATCTGGCAACAAGAGGGCGTTGCGCCGAGGGGGAAGGTCGCAGTAGGCTGTCGCAGTGGGCTTGGCGCAGAGGGGGAGTCGATGTGGCCTTGGAGGGCGGCGGGGGGAAGGGCATCGGTCGCATCGAGGGCTTGGCCCGTGGTGGGGGAGGGGCACTGGTCGCATCGAGGGCTTGGCCCGTGGTGGGGGAGGGGCACTGGTCGCATCGCGGGCATGGCGCGCGCGGCGGCGGGAGGGGCAGCGGTCGCGTCCGGCCTGGGCTTGGCGTGCGACGGAGGGAGGGGCAGCAGCCGCTCGCGTCGCGCTGGGCTTGGCGCACGGCGGGGGGAGGGGCAGCAGTCGCGTCACACTGGGCTTGGCGTGCGGCAGGGGGAGGGGCAGCGGTGGTGTCGCAGTGGGCTTAGTGCACGGGGGGTGGTCGCGTCGCATGGGCGAGAGGCAGCGTTGCGTTGACCGAAAACACGGAGAAAACAGGTTGAAAATACCGTAAAGATGTTTTCATTTTTTTGTTCTCAAAATGCCGTATTTTTGAAAACGTAAAATAAATACGCTAATCAAACAAAAAAAAGAAATAATTTTCTGTATTAAAATGCAAAAAACACGTTTTGAAAACGCTTACCAAAGAATTTGTCACTTATCAAATGTAAATATCAACTATCTCAATTCACAAATAATTCTTCCCATCGCCAATTTATTATATGTCAGCCAAAACCATTCAACCACAAACAAGCACTTTATTGCGTATGTCTATCTTGGCGTATACGATTCAAGAAAAAAAAAAAAAACAAGGCCAATAAAATTTCCCCAATTGTACACTGCTTCAACGATTCTTTTTCTTAAAGAAAAAAACAAAGATTGCGCCTACAAAATAAACATAAAACCTCAACACAAGTTAAGTTGCGCACTGCACGCATGCAGTCACTGCACTCCTAATTGATCGACTACACGTCCAAACTAGGGAACCACCGAGAAGACCCGGAGACTTGAATAACGGCTGTGGTAGAGGCCTTATGAAAGCTTAAACACCGCTCTGAAATATCACGCAACGTACCCTCAGAGTTGCAATTCTCAGCATCCGGCGACATGCCGACAACCACCTCCATTTTTTCCAGTACTGCTGCACCATTAAGTAGAAATTCCACCAGCTGAAAGAGACATGGTCTCACCAGCTTACATGCTATTTTAATTTTTTTCAAATGTCGCTCGAGACAAGGGAAAGAAACACCATTTGACTTCCAGTTGTTTTCCCCAGCAAGGTCTGGTATTTGGGTCAACTTGCATCGACCAATATCCAAAGTAAGCGCCTCCAAATAAGGAGAATTGGCAAGCAAGTTCGTCAAGCCAGAAAGATGAAATTTAAACAGTCCAAGATCTACCACCGTCCAATTGAAGAATGGAGATGGCAACTTTGTCAAATCACAAAGATGTAACACCTGATGGAGTAGAGTGTGAAGCATATGTAATGAATAGAAAATAATTTCCAGATATTGCCCAATCACTGAGAGAGATGCACTAGTGCACAACTATATACAATCCAGCCTCTGTATATTAAGTCCCTACCGATCAGGCAGGGACACCCATAGCCTGTGAAACCAATTATATCTAGACCCAAAGTTAAATTTGGAATGACTTCTCAAAGTTTTAGGCATCTAATACAACAGTGCTAGTTCCCACTTCTCAGTGGAGAAACGAAGTTTGAAGGTTAGCATTTATATCAAGGTTATTTCTTCCCAAAATGCAAAATGCATTCTTATCAAATCCACATCATATTGCTTTCAAGTTTCAAATATATGAAATGATCAAAAGCTAGTCTCATGATATTATATATTTCATCCAATGAACCAAAAAATGATTGCCAAAGAGAACAGAGGGGAAACAGCATATCGTGGAAGGAGGGGGAAAAAAGACAAAACAGCACATTGGAATACAATAATTGAAGTTAAGGCCAACAAGCAACATCTTATTGTCCTAATGCGTAATATATGCTTTCAGAACTTGAAATAGGAATGCGAGAGAGAAGAAGCAAACATGATCAAAATCAGAGAGGGCCTTTATCAAGGAATGTTACCAACTATCATGAAATATTATGAGATAAACTTAATGGAATCTAAAACCCCTAAAGATAATATCTTCAAAAAAAAAAAGTGCTTAAATCAGTAAAAAGTAACAGCATTTGTTTCTTTTAAAACTGTGAAATAACGGATGTCAACATCATAAGCAATTGAAAGAAAGTGCATTTATCAGACTCCGGGCTGTGCTTTATTGTCACTGCATCATGTTTGGAGTCTATGACATCTTGAAAAATTGGGAAGAATTATACAAGATAAAATCCAGATAAAGCGTGAAACATTCAAATTGAGAACTTAAATGACAATGAAGACTTGGATGAGGAAGTAGGGACATACCTTAGTAGTGAAATTGTAGATCTTCATAACCCTGACATGGCAAAGCTTCTCAATAAGTACCTTGGCTGCATGACATGTTGCAGGAGACTTAAAAGTTGAGTCAAAATAAATGGAAGCATCCCGAAGGGACGATACATCCATCAAATCCAAACCCCCAATCCACCCAGATATAGAGACTTCCAATGATATGACATTAGGACAATAAATTTGTAGCGGCTCCATGTTAAAAAGCATCAACGCCTTTGTCTTCGGGTTTGCTATTTCCAGTTTATTCAAACCTGAACACTGAGTCAAACACAAGGTTTCAAGCAATGGGCACCCTCCTAAAATCGTATCCATAGTATCACCAGCCAAGGCAACTGTCCTAAGAGACAACAATTTAAGCGAAACTAAGGAAACCCCTCTAACATGGTCGATGTCACAACAACCCAATATCAACTCCCTGAGCGAGCTGAGGCGAAACACGCCACTGGAGAGTTTGTAGTGAAAACCCGGCTCGCAGCTTGCCAAGCTCTCCAAGACGAGAAAAAGAACCTCAACATGCTTCTCCACTGCGAAACGCACGCACGCATCGATATCTTTTTTGATGAGGTTGCGCCGCGCAACGGCGATGTCGAAATCCCACTCATCTTCGTCCACATCGCTAAAAGAAGGCAGGAAGTGGAAGGGTATATGAAGGTGGAATTCTCGTATCGTGGGTCCCTCGTGAATTCGAAGAACATTGCGAATAAGGTTCCAGAACTTCTCGTCCCAGACTAAATCATTCTCACAGTAGTAGGGGAAGTCGAAACAATCATCGTCCGGGTTGTCGCACAGAAAATTATCTGTACTGTAATCGAAATGTAGGTTATGGACCAAGGGCCAGAGGGTACGAAACCTGGGTACGAGGACTGTCTTCACCATATCCTTTGTCCGAAGGAGAGACAGGATGTGGAGCATTACGTGCTCCGGCAAGCGGTCAAGCTGATCAACACCGACCGCGTCGTCGTTGGAGGCTCCAGAACTCTCGATCCTCCCCGAATCGTCGCCATCTTCGGCGGTTCCGGGAAAATTGGCTCCCTCCATTGCTTCCGCGGGTTCGATCTTGTTGGGTTCGAAGATAGATCGATCGATCGATCGATGACACCGATTTTGAAGATTAAAGATCTGACCTGCTATGCGTGTGTTCTAGTGTAACAGTTTGAGACAACCGCGAAGACTCCGGAGACTAATCCACAAACGACCTTTGAGCTGTTGTGTCGACGTGTTGAGAGTAGCGGCATATGTGCTGTTCCGCTTTTTAAAGTGATCGATGTCCACCGTAACTAACGTACTCCACCATTCACCATTGGCCTGTCAACTGTCGGGTTCGGTGGGACACGCGCCTGACCCAAAATAATCAGATATTAACATTGTTTTACAAATAAATATAAACTTAAATAAAAATCAATAAATTTACCAAAAAACATATTTAAATAATTAAATTTTAATTATAAAAATAATTAAAACATATTATAATTAAATTTCACGCATAGATTTTTTTGTAAATTTAAATTAAAATTCAACTAGAAGTTGAAGAGCTCACAAATGAATGAGTAACATCTCATGTGGCCTACGACTCGTGCAAAAGAAAAAGGAGAAGTTAAAAACAAAGGTTGTTTTGTACACAAGATCGAGTAACATCTTGTGGGGCTTGTAACTCATATAGAACAAAAAAATTCATTTCATTCGGATGCGGTACACGATTCATGCACTGCATTTCGTGTTATGCTCAACATCGTGTGTTTTTAAAGTTATTTTGATGATTTCTTGTATTTATTTATTTTATGTTAAGTAATTAAGGGCAGAGAGGTCTGTTTTATTAGGGTTTCCATTGTTTAGGTATTCTGCCTATATGAGGTCATTTCAGTCAAGGATTTAGGCATTCAAAAAGTTTAATAATTTGGAACCTTTTAGGGTTTTTCTTATTAAATAAATTTTCAATCAATTAGTTAGATTAATTAAGTTAGATTTTGGGTAAATTTTGTTATTTATCTGTAAATCGTTATTAGATTCTAATTAAGGTTCTCAACGATTTGTTACTTTCATTAAGAGGATCAAGTTTTCATATTCATTCTTCATCGTTTTTCGTGTTCTTTATCAAATTCCATAAAGATCTTAAAGGAGACGAACAAGACAAACAAGTAGCGGTTTGAGGTCTTGAAGGAGAATCAGGCGTTGTTTGTTTACTATTTTCTTTTTTGGTTTTCTATACTCAAATACAGAAAACACCCATTTTTTCTTGTTTGACATCTGTTTTCATTTTTTGTTTTTGGAAACAAGTTGTTTTTGAGTGTAGAAAAATGAAAATACATTTTTAGTGTTTTCATTTTGTGTATTCTATTTTCATTAGTTTTCCGGAAAGCTCACTGTCGCCCTCCGCTGCCCGGTGCGCGGCCACCACGCCCTCCCCTGCTATGTGACTACCCCGCCCCACCGTGCGACCTCCCCGCTGCGCAACACCACCCCCCATGCAACCTCCTCCTTGCGCGACGCCTCCCCGCTACCAAATCTTGCCACCCAACGCAACCTCCTCCTGCTGAGACGCCCTCCCACTGCTTGATCTACCCGCCCGACGACCTCCCCCCGCCCAGCACGACCTCCCCCCCCGCCTGGCACGACCTCTCCTCCCGTCTAGATGCCCTCCCGCTGCCAGATCTACCCGTCCAATGACACCACCCCACCCGGCAAGACCTCCCCCGCACGGCACGACCTCCCCCACCAGCATGGCGCTACGCGACGCTGAAGTAATACGAAATACATGGTTTACAGAAAACTGACGCCAAACAAAAAAACATTTTTAATTTTACAAAAAATAGGTTCCAAAAAAGTGTTTTCAAAACAGAAAACAAAAACATATACCAAACAAAGCCTCTAGATCCCTAAAACCAAGTAATGACTCCCCATGCCCGCATAAGAACGATCAAAGGTTAGTAAACTTGAAGAGACTACAAAGTAGGAGCTGCCTTGAACATGTTACCAGTATAGTCATACAACAATGGTAATCATGTACACTCCCAAATAAATAAATGCATTAATATATATGTATACCATCGAGGACAGGTCACAATAAATAATACATGGTTCAAGCACAATACAACTCTTAACGGACCCATGTCTAGGATAGGTATACAATAAAACTCAAATATTATTATAGGATATACACTAGTCAAACAAAAGCCTACCGCCTAGGAGGTTTGCTATGTAATAACCCAAGCCACTCGTAGCCTATTTGACGATGAAGATATCTAGATGGTGATGTGCTTATTGATGCAATCTTTATATTTATAATTAGGCCAATTTAGAATTTGAGGCTCTGAAAGGCAGTTAATGGCTTGGTTTGCAATTTGGAGTAGTTTTGGAACTACAAATTGTTTAGTCGACATGGATGGTTGACATGTGCTTTTGGTTGACATGGGGGGTCGATGCATGTTTTTTTGGTCAATTTCACCTATATTCTCCATTGTCTTGCCTTTTAAACGCGATCTCTTCATTGTTTTGCAATTTTGACAAATTATATGACTGATTTTCACCTTTGGATGACTGGTTTTTTATCCTATAGCTTCCTTGAACGATTTTGGGCATACTACAATGTGGAGAACAAATGGAGGAAGGCTTCTAGTGTGGAGATTAACTTTTCTATCTTATTTTAACACGATTTTCTTAAGGTAGGTGATTCTACAATTTAATCTATCTTTTATGTTCATTAGACTTAGGGTAAAGCTAATGGTTAGAGGAGGATTAATAACACTCTAGAACTTGAAAACCTAGGCGATTTTAAGGTGAATTGAAGTTTTGGGAATCTTAAGGCTTGAATATAAATTTTTATCTAGAAATCATAGGCAATGATTAGAACCGTAAATGATGAGCTAACACATGGCTATGTTATTGTAAGGAAGTGATCAGACATTTTGTTAGGAAATTTTGGAGGTTTTGCTTAAATTTCTTCTTAAAACCTTAGATTAGGGGTGGAGTTTGTAAGTGTTTCACTTTGGGCAAATGTTACTTAGTTGATTTAGTTGTGATTGATTGTGTGGGTGTTGTGAGAACCCTTTATTATTGGCCCCATTTATTTGACTTGTTGTGATGTGGATAAGAGGTGTTTTCTATGGAAACTCAAATGGTGTAATCTTGTTGGTCCCAACCAGTGAGCTAGAGGGGAGTTGAATAGTTCACTGGGAAATTTAAAACGAACTTGCAAATTAACATGTAAAATATGAGGAAATAAGAACAAACACTTGTTTATAGTGGTTTGGGGTAAATATCTCTTACTCTACTTTTCTTTCACGAATAGATGAAAGGTTCCATTAGCTAACAAAACTTACAATGATAGTTTTATAAGTTCATTATCAAACTTAGCTATTTAAACTCATATTCAAACTCTAAGGTCCAATACGTTAGACAAGAGGCTCAGCTAATACAAAAGGTCCTAGATCCAAACAACTATGGGAAGCTAAGTCTATCATCGAGGGTCCTTAAGGAGACTACTTACAAAGGGTCCTTATAAACCAATACAAATGATAATATAAACAATTAAAAATAGTTCTATAATAATATAAATAAAGAGCAGAGGGAAATAAATCTCAATAATTGTTGTTGTAGAGATGATCATGAGCTTCAAGAGATGATTTGCATTGATTCTCATTGCTTAGACACCACTTTAACAATTTATCAGCCTTAAGAAGATGAAACCATGATTGTGCCCTATTTTTTTTAAAACTTTTCTCATATTGCTCATCTCGATTAATGTTTTTTTGTTGTCTAATTATTTTAAATTTCAGACTATAAATATTGGCCCAGTTTGGAAATGCTTTTGGAAGACATAAGCAGAAGCAAAAAAAAAAAGTATTTGGTAAACTTAAAATAAGTACTTATAAAAAAAGTTTCTGCTTTTTTTTTTGTCCAAAAGCATAAAAAATCTAAGGGTTGCTTTTAAAAGCTACTCTTTTAGGAAGCAGTTTTTAAAAAATTGAAATGATAATATTATCCACTCTCTTCATCCTCGTCCTGCATCAACGAGGAGGCGTGCACAGGGGGCCGGGAGGTCGGGGAGCATGGGGGCGGGTGGTTGGGCGGCGGCAGGGATGGGATCGGGGGTGGGCGGCATCGGGGGGGTGGGGTTGGGGAGCACAAGGGGGGGCGCCGGTTGGGAGAGGGGGAGCGCAGTGCAAGGGGCGTGGGGATGAGGGAGGGAGGGCGGCGTTGGGGAGCACACAGGGGAGCACCGGTCGGGGGAGGGGGAGCGCAGCGCATGGGGGGCAGCGGGGATGAGGGAGGGAGGCGACAGGAATGGGGGAGGGAGGGCAGCGTGATGAAAGATGAGATAGACTTTTTTTTAAATGTTATTTATAAAAAAGTATAATACAATTAAGAAAGTTATTTTCATCTTTTAAATTTCTACAGCACTTTTGTTTTTAAGTTACCAAATACTTATCACCTGTTTTACATTTTAAAGCACTTTTAAAATTATATTTTACCAAACACTCACCTACTTATTTTCACAATAACTTATTTTTCCAGCACACCTAAAAGTAACTTCTTCTAAAAGCACAGCATTACCAAACTAAGCCATTATCTTCTCAAAGGGTCAATTTGCTATATTGTGCTTTATGATCCAAAAGTCGAAATGTTTTTCGAATAGATCATAGTTTCCAAAAAAAATTGTAAGTTGGTGAATTAGTTGTTTTAATTCTTACAAATTGAACATTTACCAATTTAACACTTACCACATTCATATAATATATGATATCTACTTATTTAGCTAGGGGTGGGCAATGGATACCTGCAGCCACTACCCCAACTGCTATCCGCTCTGTCTCCGTTATGCGGGGTGGGTTACCCTGCCCAGGAGAGAGCGGGGAATGGTTTTTAAACTTGAAACCCCACCTAGGCGAAGACAAGAAGCGATAATAGGTAGTGGGGTACCCCCACCCTTAGGAGTGTAAAATGGACCGTCGTTCCACGGACCAGTTCGTGGTCCGTGCGGACCGGAGTGAACTGGACCAGATAAATTCTGGTCCATTTCAATCGCAGGCCTAAACGAATTGGTTCATTTAGGCCCAGTCCATACGGACCAAATCCGTGCAGACATGGACCAGTCCGCGGATCGGTTTTTTTATTTTTTAAAAATAATTTTTTTAAAACTATTACATATTATTCTTAGTATATTAGTACCTAGAGTCTAAACCTTTTAATTTTAAAATTAATATTTAGAAATATAAACTATTAAATATAAATATAAAATTATTTTTAACAAAATTAATTTATAATAAGTTTTTAAATAAATAAATAAATATGGACCGGTCCACGTCCGCATGCGGATTAGACCAGACCAGAAAAATTCTGATCTATTAAAAGTATGGAAGCGGTAATAGATTGATTTTGCCCCCGATAGGATCCGAATCACTCATATCAACTATTTCATGGAGCCTTTAAAAAGCAAGCTTGTCTTAAAAGATATCGATAGAAGCCGATAGTGAGGAGCGGGTGGATGAAGCACCCCCATCAACCCCCGCCATAGGATGGGATACCCCGCCTCGCCTTCACATAGGGAAGGGTACAGTTTTAAAATTTTACTATCCACCAAGGCGGGGGTGGAGTGCGGCAGTAGGTAGACCCCGGCCCGCTAGGGCAGATAGCATCCCTATGTTTAACAATTTCACACCAATCATATCTACCAATTTAACACTCATTAACCCAAAACATAGACATATAATAATTTAACACAACCATACTTAACAATGCAATATAGATCAACACAAATTTATTTAATTTGTGCGCAATTTAAAATTTTCTACATAGCCTTTGTAAATAATTGGTTTATATTTAATATTTTTGATGCCATTGTTCACTAATTTGTTACTATTTCGAGTGTTTTTGATTTGTTTGCAAAAGAATACAAAAAATGGGTTTTATAAAAATTTATTGACGTGATGTATTTCTTTTGTTTAAAAAAAGTCAATTATTGAGTCTTAAATTTTATTTTACAAATGTAGATTCAAATATATTTGTCAAACTATGATTTTACTTCAAAATAAAGTTACCACTAATGCAAAATTTAGATTAACTACGTCGAAAACAAATCTTGACAAATTAATAATTACCTAATTCCTAGTACTTTTTAAAAATTTTGTAATTTCAATATTTACTCATACTAACAACCTTTAAATAATGAAAATAAATAAATTTACATGTAAATAAATGTTTTTTTGTAAATAACTACATTATATGATATTAACTTTAAATTTTTAATAATAATATTTATTAATTATTTTTATATAGTATTTATTTATAAAAATTATTATTATTGTTATCACCAAATATAAAAGTGCATTTAATTGTTTTGTTACTGTTAATTTTTTTATATGAAAAGATTTTAAATATTATTATTAATAAAGTAATTAAGAAAATAAATATTATTTTATGACTAAATGAATGCTTTGTAATTTTTAAATGTTTTTATTTTCATAGTTACAAAAAACTATATGCTTTAAAATAAATTTATTTTTAAAAGCTAGAGGCTTACTACTTGCAAGCCGACGTGTACGCACACTGACTCGCAGGCCGTTGATTTGCTTCTTAAAAAACATATTAACAGTTAGGAGGCCAAAATGCATGCACACCTACTTGCATAAAGATTTTCCTAAAAGTTAACAATAATTTACATTCTTAATTTCGAATTTTGTTTACTATTATTAGATTTCATTTTATCCGGATTGAACATATATACTCAATTTGAATTGCTTTTATGCCCTCCCATTTCCATCATCATTTTTAGTTGTGTTCCTTTTTTTTTATTCTGAAAACCTCACAAAAAAAAAAGACAAATCCACTTTTCTCTCCCCCATTCCATCAATTCCAAAAATAAAATAATCAATCCACTAAAAGCTCTCTTTCTTTCACTCCTCCTCACAGATTCCCCCCCCCCCCCCCCCCCCAAAAAAAAAAAAAAAAAAAGGGACCAAATCAAATCCTTCTCTTCTACCTCCATCTTTATTATTAATTTCCATTTCAAAAACAAATAAAAATCAATTTTTTATACTTCTCCATATTTCGGTCAGCAAAATTCCAATATGCTAAGTCTTCATCGAATTTGACGGTTTGTTGATTGCTAATGATGCCGACGAGTAAGCTTTTATGTAATACCTCGATAGTCACCCCAAGTCGATTTAGCTTTTTTGTGTATTCTTAAATTTCATTTTTTGTGATTTTATTGATTTAATAGTTTGCTTTTTTATTTATGTGTTTTTTATTATATGGGAGTCAATTGTAATATGTAAAAAAAGAAAAAGTAAAAAAGAGAAAGAAAAAGGAAGATATTTTATTTTCTTACTTGACGTAAGTTTTGTTATTTCATATACATGTTTGTCTCTAAGTCAAAAAAGTTTTTTTTTTTTTTTGAAAAAGCTAAAATGAAAAAAAGATAGTGAAACAAACAAAAAGAATTAATTGTTGAAATTAGGGATAATTTGTGTGTAGCAAAACCTTAGTTTAATTATTGTTGAAATTAGGGATGAAATTAGCCCCGTAACTTGCTCAATGGAGTGGAGTGGGCATTGGGCTGTGTGGGCATTGGCAATGAAGCTGTATATTTTTTTATTTAAAAAAAATATAAAATTAATCAATAATACAATATTGATTGTTTTACAATTAAACAGTCACGTCACTTTTAACATAGTATAATGTTTCAAATTTAAACCATTAGATTTGTTTTTATTCAATACCCCAACCGTCACTATATATAGGGATTTAGTTAACTTAACTTAAGGGCTAAATCAAACGGGGCATTTAATTAAGATTAGTAGATTGAGTATGTAATAAAAATATCATTCAAATTATATGAGACGAGGGCTGGATTGTCAAAAAAAACAAGATTTTTGATTGCATGATTTAATTAGATTGGAAAATCGGGGAAGGTGCACAAATACAAAAAGATTCTGAGCCCGTTTTGTACATTCCTATTTTAGCGAGTTTTAGTTTTGAGGGAAAAAAAAGTTTTTTTGCTTTGTGTCATTTTTGTTTAGTAGATTAAATTTAAACGCGTATTCATTTAAAAACTTGTGGACCATTCACCGGTTTTCAAGTTCAGCCGATACGTTCTTTTGTAAAATGATCATGGATTCAAAATGTGGATGAAAGTTGAGAGAGAGCCCGTGGGAAAAGCGCACGATCGACGGCAAGGCAGATCTCGCTCCCACGTGTGAGGCAATAGAGACGCCAGTGGATGATGGGCGAGTGTCGCACTGTAACGCCCCAAAAATTCGGAAACGCTCTCTATCACTTTATGAATATGGAGAAGTGCAATATATAATAGAGGGGTAGGTTGAAGGGCGCTGGTCAAGAAGTTTAAGGGAATGGTCTCTCCGGAGTTCGACAACGGTGGGGGTGGGGAGCGCTGTCAAGAATTTGACATTAAAATTTGGGTCCTTACACACCTGGTTAGAATTAGAGTCATTCTCCTGATAAGCCCAAAGTAGGAGCAAACCAGTTTACGTGCGTTTCAACCCTCAAAGGATAAACTTAGAGGACCGTGTAGAGAAAAATTAAGTGCCACAATGAGTTGAGAGGCGCAGGGAATCTGACCATGTGACAAAGTAGTATCAGAGCCAAACCGGTCCGTATCCTAAAGATTTGCCGAGCACTCTCGTGAGTAGCGTGATCCCAATGAGGGGAGCTTACAAAGGTGAGTCTATTGGTAGTGTCTTACACACTTCGCGTCCACAGAAGTGGAGTATCCTAGAGTGTGATATAGAGTTGGCCAAGGTGGGTGAAGAAGCGTGCCAAACGATTTGGAAGCCTTCTATCCGTTTGACATTAGGCGAGAAGGAAACATCTTGCTAAAGGTGTTATAGCATGCGGGGAAGCGATGTCTAACCAGTTGTCATTGGGTGAGCGAAGGGGCATCAAGGAAGATGTTGCAGCCTACGAGGCAATGTCAACAGCCGCAACAAGGGCGTTACGAGGATTAGGTGGAGGAGAATGTCACGCCCAGAGAATTTAAAACGTCTCTCCATGACACTTTATGAATAAGAAGAAGTGCTACATATAGAATAGGGGCAGGTTGAAGCATAGATAGTACACAGTGGAAGGCTCCAGACAATTCGTGTCGGAGAATGGATTGTCACGCCCTGGATTTCCAACCCGAGGAGACCGGAACGTGACCCTCCCTTTACCCAAGTTGGATAGAGGGGTTAGAATACAACGTACACCTCACATTTTATATTCAGAGAACAACCTTACATTTATTGAGTCCAAACATAGCAAATACGTTCAAAACACACTTTTATTACATTGAACTCCACATTACAATCTCCCCACTGGGGTTACAAAGTTACAAAAAAGAAAAGCAGCACAACCCAAAATAATGATGAGCAAGCCACAAGGAGGACTTCCACCTTGGTGTTCCCACCTAACGCCTGTAGGTTCCTTGTAAAGAAAACAACATGGTAGGAGGGGTGAGCAACCACACCTCGGTAGGGATCATGTCTCCCCAACCCATCCCATGCACCTAATATCTACATGCCTTGTGTACAAGTGCTGTGTCGTGCTACAATTATTCTACCAGGATATAATTACCGACTATAACAACAGAATACAATCATACACGGGCTGGTACATAAACACTCCCGGGCTTCCACGCCCACCGGGTTCCAAGAATGCCCGGGCTTCCACACCCACCGGGTTCCAAGAACAGTCTCGGGCTTCCACGACCACCGGGTTCCAAGAACAGTCCCGGGCTTCCACACCACCGGGTTCCAAGAACACAAGACACATAGCCACACTTAGTCACACGGACATAACATCGAACACTTAGCATGCAAAGCCTCATAGGTATAAAACCAAGCAATTGGTGTGCATAAATTCACAGACTCATAAACCCAGCCGCACAGGCATTTTCTCAAACATGTAGCAGGCATGTCACACAGGCATTTTATCGAACACTTTTCATGCATCACACGAACACTAGAAACACACCAAAATCACCATTGAAGGCCAACATTCATATAAGAGATCACACCTATATGAATTTACATATAAGTATTATAGCAATAACAATGGAAACTTTACAAAATATCCACAGGGCCTAACCCCGAACATACCAGGAAAGACAGAACCCCTACCTCAAAGATCCTCCACGCTCTTGCCTCCACGCTTAATGTCGTCCAACCACGGGAATGACAACGACAGCCACGAACCGGAGCCTTCTCTCTCAATCTCCCTCTCTCTCTCTGACGGCCGCAAGTGGCCGACAACAAAAACCCTAAACCTAAAATAAAGAGAGCTCCTCTTTATATAGACCCATAACGACTCACTTATCAAAACGACGTAGTTTTGATAAATGAAATCCCACCATCAAAACGACGTAGTTTTGATAAATGAAACACACCATCAAAACGACGTAGTTTTGATAAATAAAACATGAACTAACCACTCCGCTTCCACACAGGACAAAATACCCACAATCCGAACATGGTCATTGTCACACGCAGCCTCTACACGCTCCCACTTGAGCTCATTACACTCTCTAACAACCAAGCCACGAAGACTCGTAGAAACACTCCTTCGAAGATTAGCTGGAAACGCGGCCTCGAAGATCTATCTCGAAGATCTAACTTTCGACCCTCAAACCTTCGAACTTTGACCATCGGTCTTCGACCCTACGACCCAAATCTTCGGGTCTTCCACCTTTCGACCCAAGCGTTTGCCCAAGGTATTGTTCATCTTCGTTCCAGCTTGTTCTACCCAAAACACGAGTCATTACATGGATGAAGCCCATTCGGAGTTCATACGTGCTGACCCGCTTAAGTGTGGAGAGCATGCCGTTAGTAAAGGACTTGACGTTGACGAAGGAATTTGACCATCCTTACACAAATTGGTCGAGAATTAGAGCCGTTCTCCTAATGAGCCCGATGGCATGGCAAAACTAGTCTACGCGTGTTTTAACCGTCAAAGGCTAAACTTAACGAACCATGGAGAGGAAAGTTAAGTGACGCAATGGGTTGAGTGACACAGGAAATCTGACCCCGTGATAGATAGCTACAATTCACGGAACCCAAAAACTCCGTAAGTAGGGAATGATTTAATTCGGTTTGATGATTCGGTTCGAAAAATAGCAGCTTTTCCTAAACCGAAGTCTCTAGTTTTCGAACCGAAACCTTATTTCTCGAACTGGAGCTCTTATTTCCCGAACCAAAGCCCCTATTTCTCGAACCGAAGACCTATTTGCTGAACTAAAGTCCATATTTCCCAAATCAAAGATTTATTTTTCGAACTGAAATTCTTATTTTTCGAACTGAAGTCTCTATTTTTCTAAATTGAACATTTATTTTTTTGAACCGAAGTTGATCCTGAACCGAAGTAAACATATTATATTATACGATTGTTACAATCGACAAAAACATAAATTAAACTGAAATTTATCAAACCGATTTAAATACGTCATTTGCCACGAATGTAATTAATAATTTCACGCACCTAAATACATCAGCTGCCACATCAATCCGGATTATGAATCCGGTAGATAATACCGGTTGAATATGAGAGCTCCTGTATATAAGATCAAAATTAGAATCCAAAAGCAAAAATAAAAAATAAAAAATAAAAAAATACCCATGGAGGATGGTAATTTGTCCCACGAGTCTGCAGTCTGGCGGCAAGGTGTAAATACCAGTAGGCTGAAAGATTAGTAATAAAAATCCACAATGGTAATCAAACGGGGACCATTTCATTTGTTTGGGTGCGCCAAGGCGGTACGGCAGCTTCATGGGCCGCCGGATAGGCCGGTCTTCTCGCAGGCCAGCCTGGAAGTTGTGTTCCACGTGTACGGACCATAGTGGCTGACGACCCCAACTCCCACGTGCGTAGGATTGCCTGAGCGGGCCCAGCCCAAACGCTGAGTAGTGGGCTCACCAAATCCTCGCCTCATCTCGTACCCACCAATCATCGTCGTCGGATCACGTGGGACTCCTGGGCCCACTCAACCCCTAACACCATCCTCCAATCGCATCCACCACCACCCATTTTATTTCTTTTGTTTTTCTTTTTTTATTATTATATTATATTATTTCTTTCCCTATTTCTCTATGGTATTGTCTGCATTTTAAAATAATATATGCGTACAATAAATCCGCGCATTTTCTGGCACGAGGTCATCATTGTATTCCACCTTTGTCTTTTTTTGATCGCCCAGTTGTTTCCCTTCTTCATAAAAACCTACCTATAGCTTGATAGCTCTCTCTCCCTGTAGTCCCAAAGTCCTGTTTGGCTCTGATTTATATACATATATATATATATACACACTTCCCTTCTCCTTTAATTGCTTCTCACTAGCTCGTACACATTTTCTTCTGTGGAAACAAGAAGTCGCAGTGGGGAATCGAGTTTATATATAGGATCACTACACATATGGGTGACTCCTACATCCGCTTGGTACATATTTTACTAATTCAATCCACTAGCTACTTCTCTTAAATTAAAAGAAAATCACAAATATGATCATTTAATCTGCCAGTTAATATTATAAATATGTGTGTGCGCGCGTTTTGTTGTTATTGAAAAGTTTGTGTATATGTTTGAGTATATATATTACAGGTTCACCACTTGATAGAGGAGTGTATCCTATTCGACATGGGCCGAGAGGAGTGCATGGAGGCTCTATCTAAGCATGCAAACATCATGCCCGCCATCACTTCCACAGGTTAGCATCACTCTCTCTCTCTCTCTCTCTCTCCATAAATATGTGTGTGTGTGTGTGTGTGTGTGTAATCTAGTTCACGTACATGTACTTCACAAGATCGAGTATTCAATTAAATAGGGTATAAGACGTATATCATGGTCTAGAGGCTTTAAAATGATTGATTATATACATGTATCTACTTTTTTGATGAGGAGCAAAATAGTGTGGAAGGAGTTGGAGAAGGAGAACAAAGAGTTTTTTGAGGCGTACGAGAGGAGGAGAAGCGATGATACGGCAGGAGATATACAAAATAGAATTCAAAGGCTGGTATCGGAGTCCACCAGCAAAGATACCAACGGCAACTAGTTTATTAATCAGGTAGCTGTTGGTGGTGTACATAGTATATTATTCTTATTCTTCCTCCTCCTCTTCCTCTTCTTCAATTATTATATATTAGTATTGTTATTGTCTCTAATATTGCGCTGCTGTTTGTACATTTTCGGATGCGACGGCGGCTAGCTAGCTACTGTCGTCTCTCGTCAGCCGGCCAGTTGCTAATGGGGGCTTTCATGGTTAATGTTTTTGTGAATATTATGTTGAAATCAACTACGTTTGGATTGGAGTGTCATATATATGTGACACAAGTGTACAAAAATGAAGCAGCACGAACCGCGACGAGAACCGGCGGATATTAGATGTAGCGGTGGCCGGTGGCTTGGACAAAACGTCGTCGTGTAGGGTTCAAAATGTTTGTTTAGACATAATTAATTATGATGTGATAATGTAATCAGACTGTTCAGTTGTCTTCATCGTACGTTGTTTGGGATCTTGGACGACTGGTTGGTTGGTGAATGGTGCCAAGCTGGCAGTTCGATGCGAGACCACCGGAGACCGGAAACACAGGGGCTGCTGCCACGTGCTAACACTCGCAGCCGTCTTTCAACGGCCACCCCCCGGCCCCCAGACAATTCCTACTTTATTTTATATGATGTCATAAAATTATCTCATCGGTCTATGACTACATATATGGGCTTCTATCTTGCTTCTTTGTTTGGGAAAAAAAATTACAAAATTAATGAATGTGAGTGTTTAAAGTGCTTCCGTGTGTAAAAGTCTTTACCAAGCATAATAATATCAAAAATTTTATTACATCGATCGTGTGAGCTTGTAAATGATATATTTGGACAATAACTTTTTTTCAATTTTTTGATTTTCATGTCTCTTGGGTATTATTAATACGAACGTGTATGTTTTAATATAGTAGTGATCAGTCTAGCGCTTCATAATAGCTAGGTAAAATCTTTATTGTATCTATATAAATAAATTATATGCAACATGTTTGGCATATCAACATGATACCTTCAGTCTCACGCTTTAAGCAATTTTAAAATTAAAATAAATATAAAATAAATATTTATGCAATCGGCTTGTGGCATCTTTGCATAACTGTGATGAATTAGATGACTATGATCTCTCTCTCTCTCTCTCTCTCTCCCCCCCCCCCCCCGCGGTTGTATTCAAAGATGACTGTGATAACTGTGATGAATTCAAAGATTATCCAACTCCGGTTATACATAGCATTGCTCTTTAAAATTAATAATTTATGAGTGATGACATGGAAGAAAAAACCTCAAGAATTTTGTGCCTTCCAACACATAATTAGATGGTATTATTGAGCGTGAGTATTTGAATTATAAATACTATGATACCCTATATAGTATGTAAAGATAGTCATTTTATGATGATGACATTAATGCGATTATTGGAATGAGTGTTTTCACAGTATTTGAATCTAATCTTAAGTTAGAATCACAAAAGGCTAATTTATGGATTTGAATAAAAAGATTTCTTCTCGTTGACCTATGAGGATGAGAGTATTTGAATGATGATGTGTGTTTTGATTGTAATTAAGCTAAATTTGGAGTTCGTGATAATAAGAGGTCAATTATTTTTTAAAAATTTATTAATTAAAGAATACACAATATATATATATATATATATATATATATATATAGAGAGAGAGAGAGAGAGAGAGAGAGAGAGAGAGAGCGCTCTTCCATCTTATGTTACTTGTTATTGTGTTTGGCGAGAAGAAGCTGGGGGAAAAGATTGGAGACATAGCTTTAGGCGATTTGAGCAAAGCCAATTTGTGCAACATCTTTCAAGTAAGTGTTCATTTGATTCTTCACTCTTTAGTTAAATCCTAGTTGTATTAATATGCATAATTTGGGTGAAATAGTAAAATTGGGATGAACTCTAGCTAGAATTTAGGAAAAAAAAGCATAAAACCTTGAATATTTTGGCTATTTTGTGGCTAAATGTGGCTAAGACGAATCTATTCCATGGGTAGTTTGGTGCTTAGAATGGCAAATTTGGGGGTTTTAAGATCAAAATTTGGTGTACAACAGTTAACTGGGTCAACAGGACAACATAGGTGGTCAATGTGGTTGACTGAAGCATAGATGACTGAAACATGTGGTTTGGTCAACCAAATTTTGATTGACCAAAGGAATTCTAACGTAATTCCAGAGATGCTTGGGGGTTAATTAAATCGACCAAGGTAGTCAATTTAAGTTTGGTCAAGTGAAATGTAGACTATCTAGTTGACCAATTTATGTTTTAAAGAGTTTTAGATGTTTAATCGACCAAGGGTGGTTAAATGAAGAGGTGGTCAATTGAAACATGGGTTGTTTGATTGACTAGCTTGTTTTTTAACACGTTTTTTGATTGACTAAAGTGGTCAAGTTTACAATGGTCAAATGAAATAGGTCCATTTTGATTGACCAACTCAAATTCCAAAGGAGTTATTTGTTTTGATCAACTAGGGTTAGTTGTTGAGCCTTGGTCGACCGAAATGCTTCTTGTTCAGTCGATCGGCTAGTAACCCAATGGTGTTGTTTTTAGGTTCTTTTTTCTCACTTTGACCATGAGGCTTCAAAACCCATGTAAGGGATTGAATTTGAGGTCTCCATGGGAGCCCAGTGGGATAAAACCATAAAAAATTTAGATATGTTCTTAAGTTTGAGGGTCTAAAGGGTGCCAATTGGAACAATAAGAGCATTGTTAGGCTGTATTATGAAACTGTTATGAGGTTTTGATTTGTATTGTTTATATTTATGCTATGATTAGCTTTGTCACACCCTAAAATTCTTCTATTGTGGAAATGTCATGTGACAATCCATGCCCGCATATGAAGGGGCAAGTGGGTGGTGTAAAACACTTAAACTAGAATATAACATAGGTGTTATTCCAAATCCACCTAAATAGGTTGCACATAGTAGAGGTATACAACTGCTCTCCCATATGATCACACAACAAACCACAAACATAAATCATAATCATCATCCAAATTCCATCAGAGTAAACTCATTACAATCATAGTTTATTTAATAAGTCAAAGCCAATCCTAGGTATTGTATCTTGAGTTCTCAAGTAAAATTACAACAAAACAAAACAAAACCATAAAGGAAGATAAGTCTAGTATGTGGTGTTCTCCACTTCAACTCAATCACCTAACGCCGACTAGCACCTGAAACATATTAGTCCATAGGAGGGGTAAGCAAATCATAGATCGGTAGGGCTCAAATCTTTTAGATCCATCCTAGGATCCCATAAAGCTACATGTTTGTATGTTTGCGCTTGTATAGTGAAGAATGTAGCAAAACAAATCATATAATAATCAAACACACTTATTATTGCCTTACAATGGAATATAGAAGACATCCCCCCACCACGATGACATTGTCACACTCTATCGAGGCAAATATTATATTAATTTATATAGAATGGGTGGTAAAACCTTTGAAAAGTATGATTCAATTTAGGTGCGTGGGAGGCTCGAAACTAAAGAATAACAATTTAGGTGGGGGTGTAAAAAGAATGAATTGCTTCTATCATCTTAAATTTATGTATCACATTCTTTTGTAACTAAACGTGTAATTTGTATGATTTCACACTAGACAGCTCATAGTGTGACACACACATACACACATATAGTTTTATTAAAATGAGAAGGCAAGATTAAATTTTCATTATGAGAATTTTAATTTTAATTATTAGATATTACAATTAATAGTTTAAATTTAATTTTTATTTAACTATAACTGCACAGTTACAACTAATAGATATTACAATCCAACTAATATCTATACAATTAATAGATATTACAATCCCTTAATATGACAGAGTTACAGTTAAAATAAAAATTTAATTTAAATTATTATTACGTCATTTAACTGTTCAAATTAAAAATTTTACGATACAAAATTTTCTCTTAAATTTTTACGATACAAAATTTAAGTGTATGCATGAACAATCAAAATCATTTTATTGTAATCGTGTGCTATAATTAAATGAACAAATGACTTAAATTATATTTTCATTTAACTGTTTATTTACTACAATTAAATGAAAATACAATCTAAATCTTTTAAATAACTTTGATCATCCTAAATTCATTTTCTTTTTATCAGTCATATATATATAATATATATATATATAACACATATGTAAATGTTCAATCTTACATGAGATTCATTTTTTTTTCTATTTTTGGAGCACTTGTCTTAACGTGTGATTACGAACATGTAACTTCTTGCCGGCGTATTCACTGATCGTAATAAAACTATAAAAGGTCACTGCTATAAACTATATTTAGCGATATTTTTAACTAAGCCAACTAAACGCAGCTATATATCATTTTATTTTTTTAAAAACAAATCATCCAACTCAGGGTGTGGGTCTACCTCTGCTCCATCCTGTTCAGCATGCTGATTCCTCTTTCCCCCGGTGGGTCACAGGAAACATGTAATTGTCTTTGTCGGGATGGACACAGTAGCCCAAGCCGTGGATGCCTTCAGTACTGTGCGCCTCAACATAACGAAGAGTAGTCGCGTAGCATTGACGCATCAACAGTACGTTGATCGTGGAGTGTGTTGAGCTGTTGATCCGCATGTTCGAGGTAATCTTTCGGATTCACATATGATGGTCATCATTTATGTTCTTTCAAGTTTCACCCCCTTTCTAACTGGTGTCGTGTCTGGGTTAAAATGTGAATGAGCAGTGTATTGTGTGCGGTGCGGTGGGGCAAGAGGGGAGAGAGCGAAAAACCCAAATTTTTTTCGAAAAGGTTGGTTTGGGTTTGGTTCTTTCGGTTTGGCTTGGTTTTTGATCCCCCTAAATTTTTCGATTCACATATGATGGTCTGCACCTTTTTTTACTGGTGTCTGGGTTAGGGGGGGCAGGGGGGGGGGGGGGGAAAACCCAAGTACGCCCTCCTAGAGAGTTCCCTGTTATCTTATCCCATCTTTTCTTCGTTGTTTATATTTTTACTTTGTTTAATGACATCTAGCTATTGCCAAAGAAGTAGAAGACAGTTTATTTTGATAAGTAAAAGATGGTTTATTTGCCATCAAACTTACTGACAAGTAAAAGATAGTTTATTTGCCATCAAACTTATTATTTATGAAATTTAAATCATAAATTATTTTTATATTTTATACAAATATCGATTATATTATTATGATTTATTAAAATTAAATAATTTTCTTTCGTTATCAAAGCACTGTGTTTAAAAATTAACTTCCACACCTACAATATTATTATTATTATTATTATTATTATTATTATTATTATTATTATTATTTTATCAGTTGTTTTCCTTAGAAAAACAAAAAAAACAAATTGAGCATATTTGGTACCTATTAATTTGCTGGAGCTAATGGGTTGGACTTAACATCTTTTATTTTTTATTATCATATTCAAATTAAGCTAAAATATTTGTTTATAGACAAAATTATTTAAAATGATAGTGCATCATTTTCACCATTATCAAATTGTATAAAACCAACTAACCAGATAAAAAATTGTACAAAACCAAACAGGGATGAAAAAATAAAACAAACAAACAGCAACTACTAATTTTGTAGAGTAGAAAATCAGACAAAGCATCTGGGATTGAAGAATCCCTCTTCCCCCTACCTGTGCAAACCCAGAGAAGCTCCCAAAGCCAAATCCAAAGCCATGGAGTCTCTCTCCAAATTTCACTCTTCACAGACACTACTCAGCCTCTCAACGGACCATCACGGCCCACAATTTCCAAGGCCCATTTCTTCAATCTCCCTCCGACGACCGTCGTCGTCGTCGTCGTTTTCGTGGTCGTCGCAGTCGCCTCCCAGATTGTCGGTCGTCGGAGCAGCCTCGTCCTTGTCAAGCCCCCAATACCCCGCAAACCGCCAAATCCCCAAAACCCCTGTTCTCGAAACCCTAAAACCCCTCGTCTCGGCCACCTGCGTCGCCGTCGTCGCGGCCGCCCTATTCTTCGCTCGCCCCGCCCTCAGGCCCGCTTTCGCCGAACCCACCGCCACCGACGCCAAACCCGACACCATCACCGACGCCGACGAACCCGCCACCGACGAAGCCCCCGATGAGGAGGAGGAGAAGACATTGGAGTCGCGCCTGGAGTCTTACCCGGAAGACGTGCCGACCCTCAGGTCGCTCCTGGGAATCAAGATCAGGAATGGGAAGCTCAAGGAGGCGCTGGACATCGTGGACCGTCTGACCGCAATTGAGTCCGGTGAGGGCGCCTGGCCCCTGATGAAAGCCCACATTCTTGTCACCAATGGCGATCCAGAAACGGCGAAATCAATGTTCGAGAGTGTCATTGCGGAGCACCCCCTGCATGTGGAAGCTTTCCATGGCCTAGTGATGGCAGTTTCCAGGACCGGGGGAGACTTGGATGGGGTTCTGAAGAGGATCATGGGAGTATTGGAGAGGTGCAAGAAGGAGAAAGTTTTAGATAAGGCTAGAGATTTCAAGCTGTTGGCTGCCCAGATTAAGGTGATTGAGGGGAAATTCAGTGAGGCATTGAAGGCTTATCAGGAGATTGTCAAAGAAGAGCCCAGGGATTTCAGGGCGTATTTGTGTCAGGGGATTGTGTACACTTTGATGAGGAAGAAGAATGAGGCCGATACGCAGTTCAAGATCTATCGGCAACTTGTTCCCAAGGGACACCCTCTGGAGGACTTTTTTGATGATGATTTTATTACCAAAGAGATTATCTCCCAAATGAATAACAGCCCATTTCCATGGAACTGAAGAAAGGCTGGCTCAGGCATGGTGGTTCACAAAATAGCACAGTTTTATTTTGCTTCCTGCCTCTTTTATTCTCTGCTTTTCATGTAATGCGCTGTATTGATATTAATGTAGTTCTTTTGTCGGACAATGTAAGACATGGTAGTTGTGTTTTATGGATGATTGTGTCGGTAGTTGTGTTTGGCTGTCTTGTACTCTTGTTAATTAGTTGTTGATGTACTCTCTGGATGCAGAAATTGTCCGTTCATCATATCTATGTGTGGCATCCCTGCGCATTAAGGTTAAATAGAAAACCTTTTTTTCCTGGAGACCTTCATAGTTTTCTATCTTTTAGTTATGCCTGCAATGCTTGGATTTGGATTTAAACCAACTTATGTTTGTACTCTGATCGTCTGTCTAGATGACTTATGTTGTTTCATGTGATTGGTTGTGTCATAAGCTTGGTTTGATTGTACCTTAGAATTTTTCATCCCATTTGTGTGATGATGAAGTGATGGAATTCTTCTTTAAAGCTGGCAATGGGTTTTCTCTTTACATGATGAAAATCTGGAAATGAGCAACTACTATATATATAGTAGACACAGAACTCCCCAGTTTCAATCCCAATCATTTGCTATTTTCTTACGTTCCTCTTCGATTTTTCTTTGCTTATGTTTCTTTAAACTAGAATTCTGTTATTGCCATTTTTTTCCCATACCATTCTTGTCATCTTGTCATTTGACTAAGATTATAAATTTTTAATTTTCGTTCCTCTGTATTAATCCTGATAATTATATTAATCTATTTCATTTTTTCGTGCTCGGTTCCAACACTACCTCATATCATATCATGCCCTTTATCCGTTCTTCTTATGTTAGCTAAAAGTTATTTTAGCTAGTTACATAATATTTTATTATTTTTAAAATATGAATATTACAAGAACAATTATTAAGATTTTGAAAAGTGATAAAATATGACCGTTATAATATTTTAAAATTATATATATAATGAGAGTTACTTATTTTGAAAAGTTGCTTGGAGATAGGTTGTATTTGAGTTCTAATATTAGAATAGAAAATTATATAGGAAGAGAATTGAAGATCTTCTTAAGTCGGGCTGGATTTTGTGGGGGCTAAGCTCCTATTAATTAATTTTTTGTTTTCCACCTGTACATTTTTGGAACTTTGAGTTAAGGCCCGCAAGTTTGTAGGATGTTCATTTAAGGACCTTTTTAGACTTGGTATTGTTTCTTATTTGTAGGTGTTCCAGTATTCATAGAATTAGAAAGGGGATTGTACCATTTTTTTTCTCCATCCCTGGTTAATGTTTGCTACCTCACACTCACGCTTGACGCTTGTTTAATGAGCTGTTTTATCTTTTCAGAACAGTTCTTCTGATGCTCAATAATGTTTAATGTGTGTGAAAACTGCCTTCCTTTCCCTCGTTAAGCTGGTCATACTGAGAGTGATGGGTTGAATTTTTCTTGGAAATGACTCAGACATGAGCTGTCCTATCGAAAAAGATGAATTGTTCAGAAGGAAAAATTTTTCTATAAAGTAGTCATTTGTCAAATATTATTAAGCTTTTGATATCCATTTGGACATGAAAACTAATATATATTAATATTACTACTACCCCCCAGGTTATTAGTTATTTATTGTTACTTATTATAGTAATTTCATAACGCTATAGTTAAGTAATATTATATTAATTTTTGTACTCTTTACATATAAAAAGTAAAAGTACACTTTTTATTTGTAAAAAGCAATAAATTCATTTTTTATTTAATATTATAATTTTTTTTATTTTTTTATTCTCTTTATATGTATTAATAAGAGAAATAAAAAGTTAAAATAAATTTTAAAAATATTATTTTAAATAAAATAAAAATAAAATATATAAGTGTCTTGAAGTTAAAATTGTGAAATGGATAGAAATATTTTTCAAGAGATAAAATAAAAAACATGTTAAAGTTGTTCTTAATAAATTTTTCGTACTATCATGAGAGGTTATTTATTGTTTGTAGTTATTTATGGTGAGATTTATATTATGTATTTTTTTGAAGCTGAATTATAACAGATTGATAATGATTTACCATTGTAGTGTTTAAATCCCTATGTGGGGGCTATAATAATATGTAATTAAGCTTTGTCATTATTAGTTTTCAAATCCACTTTGTATAGATTGAAATTAAATTTGATGAGATGAAAATGGTAGAATATCCACAAAATGTTTTTAGGGTACAATTGACCACATAATTAGTTTATGTTTTCATAAATGAATTTAAGAGCATAATTTATGAAGTACCAGACTGGGGTGTTTGAAGGTCCGTGCTAGGCGTTTAAATGTCACCTAGGCGATGCCTAAGTAGTCCATAGGTCAAAGCATTTCTAACATATATATTTTTATATAAATTTTTTTATTACAAATATGCATATATAAATTTAACATATTTTATAGTATTTACTACGTAAAATTAAAACAAAGTAAAAAACTTAAATTAAATTCATAAAACATATTTAATATTTTAAATACGGCTTCGACAGTTCAGCTTACTGCCTTGCTGTCCTTGAGAGTTACAGCTTTCACTTAGAGCATCCACACCAGTTCTATCTTCTCTATCCCTAGATAAATGAACAGTAAAAATTTAAAGATATTTAAGAAATTGCATACATCAGGTCCTTCATCTCTATTTCTATATAATAAATTATAATTTTTTATTTTGTATTTAATATTTTTTTAATTTCATCTATTTATTATAACCAATTAAAAATACACATATAACAAGAAATATATTAAACAAAATATTTAGAGGATGAATAGTAATCCTTCAAATACGGAGATTCTCTCTCCAATTTCTAAATTTATTCTCTAAATTTTAAAGTTTGAAAGACCTGATGTAGCATATTTTTTCCTAAAATTTAAAATTTTCTCTAAATTTTAAAGTTTAAAGGACCTACTCTTATATTTAATATTTTAAAGGTAACTTACTCACTCTGCGAGAGAGTACGAGTGGGTGGAGTAGTGGAGTAGTGGAGTAGTCGATTGCTGCAAGGGAGGGAGAGAGAGCAGCGACCGGCGATCTCCGATCTCGATGGCGATGACGGTCTCAACGGCAACAGACAGAAATAGCACAAAGAAAGAGAAGAGATGATAGCGATCGTCTTTGTCGTGCAGAAAAGAGATGATGGCGATCATCTTCGTCGTGAAAAGAAGAGATGATGGGATGATGGCGTCACAACGATCGTCGAGAGGGGATTTTGGAACTTGACGATGGCGATCATCTTCGTCCGTTCGCTGAGACTCGAGGCTTCATCGTGCAAAGTAGGTGGATGACTCGAACCTACCAGGAAATGCGATAGACTTCGTCGACGATCGGTAGGCATAAAACATTATCGTTTTGTGTTTTGTATTTATTTTAAAAAAAAACTTAGAGACTCCCAACATCGCATTGGTCAGGGAGCATGATCGAGAATGAAAGTGAGTGTGAGAGGAAAAACAAACAAGGCTTCTTATTTGTTTTGGTTGAGTGCCGTGTTGTGATCACATTAAGTATGATTTCTGGTCCCTCTTACCATTGGACACGTTGATAATTGGATGTATTGATAAAAAAAAGTGGTGAATGGCTGTTTAAATTAGTTTCTTGAATGAGAAACAATCGTTCTTTTTAGGTGGTGATAGTAATTTAATAAGATATTAGATGGTGATAGTAATTTTCTAGTTATATATTTTGTTTAAAAAAAAGAAAAAAAGAAATTTTTAGTGGTCCTAAGATTACCCAAGCATGAATTAGAATACTAGTAGTGGATTAGCTAAAAATTTAAACAAATTTATTTATATGGAGTACTGAAAATCTGTATTTTGACTATAAATTTTATTAAAATTATAATTTTCGAGGCAGTGATTAATCAAAATATAAATCTCAAATACAATCTGTGACTAATATTACTTTACGTAAATAAGTTTGTTGAAAGCTTTAGCTTAACAACTGTTAGGAAATTGATGTACTTACAAAAACTATATTGATATAAAATCATAATAGATTAAAATTTTAAAAGTTAACCACAATTTCAGTTGTAGCTTGTGGGTGTTTTTACAATGACAAATCCAGAAAGTTCAATTAAAGGATCTAAAATACAAACTTTGTAACACATATCTAAAAATATTATTCAAAACTGTGAATAACATTGTCTAAGTTACAAGTAATAACATGAAAGCATAGAAAACTCACTAAATACTTTTATAATCAAGTCACATGGTTTTTTAAAATTAAATAATCCAATTACTACTATTGCATTTAGAACAATTGTAATGAAATATCTAAATGTTTTAATAAATTTGTCTACATAGATTAATATTGGCCACAAATTATACTCAAAATCTATGTTTTAACTACAAACTTTGTTATAATTTTAAACTTCAATGTACTTTTAAACTTTGAGGCACTTGCTAGCTAATTTTGACTAAATTTGGTGAGCTGGTAATTCAGAGTTTGAAATTTTTATAAAATTATAGTTGATATATAGATTTTGAGTATAATTTGTGACCATTATTGCTCATATAGATAAATTTATTAAAATATTTAGCTATTACTCTATTAATACTCTTAGCAACATATTCATCCCAAAGATTTTAGATAATAAATCATATTAGTAATTAATTCTAATTATAACTATATATATAACTATAATTAAAATTATTTGTATATAATTAAAATTTATAATATACATATATATATTTAAAAATTTTCCTCAAATTCCATCATTTTTATTTTTGTATTTTGGTTTAATGATTTGAATCTTTATTGAAATTAGATTTTTAATTTTAAACTTTAAAAATAAATTTTATTTTTCAAGAAAGATAATATATTTTTAACATTATTTATTTTTTTTAAACTTGATTTTATGAAAATTACAAAAAATAAAATATTATCAATTCAAATATAAAAGTATAGAAAAAATAATTTAAATATTTTATCTAATTGCATTTAAGTTTGAAATAATAATTTAAAAGTTTTTTTTAAAAAAAGTAATTATCATATTCAAATCATAATTTTATTAAAAAATAATTTTCGGATTTTTTTTTAAAAACAAAAACATATTTTTGAAAAATAACAATTTTGTACCAAACAGTTAAAAAAACACAGGTGATCAGAAAAGAACAACACTCTCTAGTTCTAAGTCTCGTGTCAGTTGATCTGTTTTTTTGAAATTTCAAAAACAACACTCTCTCTCTAGTTTTCACCATCCCTGTCCGGTTGTCTCAGAGAGAGAGAGAGAGAGAGAGAGAGAGAGAGAGAGAGAACCAACTAGGAGTCTAGGGTTTTTCCCTTCACCTTCTTCGATGGATCGTCCCACTCGTCTCCTCCAAGCACCCTCCACCTCTGCTCCGGCATTCTCGATCTAGTTTTTTTTTTCTCTCGTCTCGTTTTGTTCGCCATGGACAGGTTTCGTCGGATCAGGTCGAAGAGTACGGGCCCCTCGGACAGGAGCTCCTGTCGCAGTTTCGCCTTCTCGAATCCGGCTTACCAGGAAGGTTTGGTTCTATTTTCTGTTTGGTTACTGAGAAAATTTTGCAATATGTTTTGAAATCTCGGCACACTTTAGTTGGTGATTTCGTTTCCTCGGCCTTGAATTGAGTTTCTATTTCTCATCTTTTTCTTTTCTTAGCATCCAAACAATTCTCATTTTCTTTGGGTTTTGGATTTTAATCAGGTTAGTTTTTTTTTTTTTTGCTTAGAGTTATGTTGTCTTTTTAATGATCTATGGGTTATAGTGAGATATGATGGCGTTATTGTGCGTTAGATGTTTGTCTTCTGCTCTTAATGATGTTTAGTTGCATTTATTTGTTATTTATTATTTATTGCACTTAATTATATTCGTTATCTAAAATTTATTTATTCCTTCACGCGTTTTACTTCAATATTAGTTGAAAAGATCTGATCTTTTGGTCTTTCGTGTTTCTTGGCACAAATCGATATTGTTCCAATTAAAAAGTGTTTTCTTTTGGCATCTGCTAATTACGGTGGCTTTAGTGGTAGATTTATTTTTTTGATAAATAAGTATGCTTAGAATTTTTTAGATCTCTGTACCCTTCTCAATAATGCTTAGAAGTTCATAGAAATTTGTGGGGTTTGTTCACTTTGAGGATTGATTAACTGGCTGGAAACCCCATGCTTCAAAGATATGTAAAAATAATACTTGCAAATTTATTTACAGGAGTCAAGCAAACACAAAATCCAAAAAGTTTTCCAAATTTGGCATCTGGTTCTAGTTCTCTCAGTAATGGGATTCCAATAGATGAGCAGGTGCGCTGAATGTATTGTTTTCTAAATCGAGTTTATGAGCTGATGGCTTGCATATTTTTACATGTCTGATTCTAATGCTCAGGCTTGAAATTATTTTCAATGATATTTTCATTTTGATAAGTTACTCAATTTACTGTAGTGATTATATGTATTTGACATTTTTAGTTATCTTTGAAGTGGAGGAGCCACAGCTTCACAGAGGAAACAGCTGGGGGCCCAATGAAGAAGTTATTAGCAGAAGTGATGGTTGACGAAACTGAGTGCAAACAAAGGCAACCAAACATTATTGCCAGATTAATGGGTCTAGATGGGTTTCCATCTCAACCGTCTGTTCATAAACCAAAAAAGGGATTCACTGAAAACTACCATTGTAGGTCAGCATCAGTAGAATCTCATAGGAATGCCATATCCTATGAGGGATGCTATCCTTGGAAGAGCTCAAAGGAACTCAAAGAGTTTAAGGATGTCTTTGAAGTCATAGACGTCCCAAAGTTGGGGAGTTTGCAAGGAGCTAGAAATGCAAAGGGTAATGAAGCAAAAATTGAATTGATTCGGCAGAAGTTCATAGATGCCAAACGTCTTTCCGCTGATGAAAGGCTTCAGGATTCAAAGGAATTCCTTGATACAATAGAAGTTCTTGATTCCAACGCTGATCTTTTGATGAAAATTCTTCCAGAAAATGAAACTTCATACAGAAAGGGTTTTCATGATCAAAAAGGCAGTTGTCAACAATCTCACAGTCAGTGCACTAAAAATGCTCATATAAGGTCTGCCAATGCTCTGAAGTGCAAAAAGCAGGTTGAAGGGTCAAAACAAGGAAGACAGAGTTCACAGAAGGGTACTAGATGCTACCCTCAAAATCACGGTCGTTTAAGTCAACCCTACATTAGGCATGATGCTCCCAGCCCTCTCAAATCTAGAAATCAATTAAAAAAGGATGTGACGCCCTACCTACCCACAGAAATTGTTGTTTTGAAACCAAATGTTGGGAAGTCTCCAAATGCTACCAAATCTGTTATATCACCTCATACTTCGTATGCTTTGCTCTCAGATTGTTTGGATGATTCAGAATCATTGAATATCAGGCATAATTTTAAGCCTAGAGAATTTTGGGAAAAGGAAAACTTTTATAATGATATGGGTCCTTTAAGTTGTAAGTCTAGAGCATCAAAAGACATTGATATGGATGTAATGAGACAATCACGAAACGGTTTTACCTGCAGTTTCATCAACATGTCACCATCCCACAGAGGAGGATATGCCGGGGATGAGAGCTCATGTTGTTTGTCTGAAAACGACTTTGCAAATGACTCTGATGCAGCAACTCTTGCTTCCAAATACTCCTTTGACTGCAGCAACCCCTATCAATCTTTGCCATCCCATTCTACTAGATCATCAGTGAGCAGAGAGGCCAGGAAAAGGCTCTCTGAGAGGTGGAAGATGAGTCAAAAATGTCTAGATGCTGATATGGTTAACAGAGGGAGCACTCTGGGCGAAATGCTTTCTATGGGAGATAGGGAAATGCTAACAGCGAATCTGAATACCATCATTGGTTCGAAAGATTGGAGTGACAATGGTAAGATTTCCAGGCGGGATGGTCCCTTAGGTATCAGAAGCAGGGATGGATTTATGGGCAACTTATCTAAACCAAAATCTGTCACCACATCTTTTGGAGCCTTTGGAAGTTCCATGGCCAGCCTGGAACTTGAAGCCATGGGTTATGACAGGAATATGATGTCCAATGAAGGTATAAATAAGGGCAGAAACAGGAAGGCTCAAATATCCTGCGGAAGCATGACACATGGTGACAATAAATCACGGCCTCACCTTTCATTTAGGGAAATCAATGGTAATTTAGCAGATTTCTATTATGGCAAAGATCAAGTACTCAACAATTTTGAAGAAAAGGCTAGTTCTGCACAAGAGCCTGCAGAAACTGTGATATCAACCAGTATTGTTGCTGGCACAGAATCAGATTTCAGTGATGTCCTAGATGCAGGGCATGAAAATACGACCACCCCAACTGAATTTCCAGACAACTTTTTACAAGACGTTTCGGGCTGCGTGGAAGTCAAAGTCACATCCTCACATGGTGTAAATGAATCTGTAATGGAGGTTTGATGCTCTTCTTTTGTTGCTTAATTTTTTATAGTATCAGTTTTTGAGAGCTTGAGTGAATGTTTTTTTCATTATGCTATCCCTTCCACGCATCTAGTTGGTAAATTGATGTTAATTTTTCTAATGTAAGAAATAGAAACTGTTGTTCAAGTTTATTCTAGTGGTTTTTTTCCACGACTGATTTCCCCACATGTTTTCTTGAAGGCTATAAATAATTGCCCAATTTTGTTTGAAAGTTCTTTTATTTTTTGCTATCCAAAAATATTTTCTCTCAAAGATTCATTTCAGTCCTTACGATGTTCCAGAAGCTATCAAGCAGGCTATCTGAGGAAGGTTCTGTTGTGTTGTGCTGCCCTGTAGCAGAACCAGATTATCCAGCAAGTCCTAAGGAGGCCGATCAACCAAGTCCAGTTTCTATTCTGGAAGTTCCTTCTGTGGAAGATCCTTCGTCTGGTTCTGAATGCTTTGAAAGGGTTAGCGCTGACCTTCAGGGTAACTTACATGTTATGATTTTATTTTATTTTTAAAATTATTTTCTTTGGGCCCCTTGTAGAATCAAGGCATTGCTTAATATTTGAAGTAACTTGAAATGCAAAACCCCTGAAAAGGAAACTGCGCATGTGACAATCACAAACAATCTGTGTTGAAAATTTTGGTGCCATGTGTTACTAAATCTGTTTACAGCATCAACAAAATTTACTCAGTTTCTGAATAAATGCAGTCTAATGCAATGCTCTAGGAAAATGATGCGTGATTTGGGTTCAACACGACTTATCCTTTCTATATTGCTTTGTGGTTATACTGCATGAAATAGTTTTAATAGTTGAATTCCGTGTAACTGAAGGTGTCATTCTCCGTACGAAGTTTAACCTGTTCATTTTGAATTCACTGTTGTAGTGCCTACAACCGTAATGAAATTGCTCCTCGCTATGTGACTTAAACTAAACAGCTCCATTTCCTAGCTCTGATGTTCTGATTTTAAGTTATAAACCCCTACATGCTGTTGACCCATTTAGTTTCCTCATCTCCAGCATGCGTCTAATGGCTTGTGTATATTGTAAAACAGGATGAATGGAATAATTTTCATTTAGGTTACATGTTTGAAGCTTATATGATTTGGATTTAATGTGTCCTCTCTTTATTATTACCAGGGCTTCGCATGCAACTTCAACTTCTGAAGTTGGAATCGGAATCATATGTAGAGGGTCCCATGCTTGTATCAAGTGATGAAGATGATGCGGTTTTAGAAGAGAAGGGCACATCAGGTGCCAATGAAAGCTGGAAATCTTCCTACCTCTTTGATGTCTTAAACCAATTGGATTTGGATGACACGGACCCTGATACATTCATGGCATCTTGGAACTCCGTGGACTGCCCCATTAGCCCCGTGGTATTTGAAAAGCTTGAGAGTAAATACTGCAGTCAGAGCACCTGCTTGCGATCTGAGAGGAAGCTAGTCTTTGACAGCATAAATTCAGGAGTCGTTGAGATATGTCAGGTTTTCATGCGCCCATGGGTTAATTCTTCACCCAGAAAGGTTCACACCAAGTGGGGCAGAGTTCAGATGGAGCATATGCTGCTGACAGTGCTGGAAAGCGGGGAGAAGGAAGGGGTTTGTAGCGGGGTCGTGAAGGTGCCAGCGGAATGGCTGAATGTCGGGGTTGAGGTTGATGTAATAGGCAAGGAAGTAGAGAAATTGTTGATTGATGAGCTAATAGAGGATGTAGTTTTCTTATGGTAATTTTGAAACGGGCTGGTTTGGGTCCAGGCTGTGTTGCATAAGTAAAATGGAATGCTGATTCATAAAATTAATGAAACATAAGAACCCTCTCTAGTCATGTAAGGTTGCACAAATGAAGCCTACCGCACACGTTCTCTATGCCTCGTTCTTTAGGGGTATCTTTCAATTCATATCATTTTAAGAGTTTAGTTTAAATTGATAAAGCTCATAAAATGACCAATAGAAATTCAATTTCGAGTCAACAAAAAATTCTGGTATTTTTTTAAACGAAAAATGGCTTCTATAATATTCAAAGTTTATTTTCGAGTCAATTCAAAAGCCATTATTCGAAGTTTTAAAAAATAAATTTTCAAATATTTTTTCCATAATTCTTTAATATAACAAAAAACCAGTTAAATTTATGGAAAAAATAGTTTTTTAATTTTATTTTATAAATGAAACTCATTTTTAATGAAATAAAGGGGAGTCTAGATTTTTTTTATTACATTATTTGTGTTAAGTCTCTTACTACAGATTTAAATATCTTATTTTGTCGTTTAAATTTTAAATTGTCAAATATATAGGTTAAATGAGAATTGTAAAATTTATATAGCATGATGCTTACAAATTTATAAATCAAATAATCTATAGCTGTGATATGGTGTTATTTCTCCCACACTGAATGACTTGTACATTTTCAAACACAATGAAATTCTGTAACTATGTTAATTATATCATGGTCTTTCAACCTATATATTTGATGAGTGATTTGGCTAAAAGATAAATTTCTTGTAGTATTAGAGTCTATTGTGGGCAACTTTTTACTTTTTAACTATTTATTCCGCTTCAAGCATTTTCAATAGCATTAAGTAAAGTTTCTTAACTAAATTTATATTTAACTTGCTATATATATCTTCATTTAATAACAATTCTAATAGTCTTAACTAATTTTAATTGTTTAAATTAATTTTTCTTAATTTACCATCAGAATATTTTCTCTCATCTTATATATTGTGTGTTTGGTGTGAAGGGCAAAATTAAAATTGAAATAAGAAAATAATGTGACAGTATTAGCTAAAGTTATAATTTTAGTCAAATTTAATTTAATTTTTTACTGAAGTTAAAATATAAGTTATATTATAGCTACACCAGGAGAAAGATTTTATAGATTTTAAGTTAAATTTCACTTTAGCCTTTATTTAACCTAATACTATTGAAGATGCAAGGTTATACATGCATTTTAGCTATTCCTATTTTTATGTTAACTAATGGCAACAAAAGTTTGAAATTTAGAGGAATTATTTATTGAAGCTTAGCATACTGAAACATTCATATTGAAATGAAATTTAAAATTATTTATGAGTGTTGAAAATTCATTTGAATTCATAGTTTTTAAAAATAAACGTATTTTAAACAAATTCAAACTATCCAAACATAAATATGCTCTCAACTATATTATCTATTAAATAGGGTGCCACCTCTACTCTTTTATATATATATATATATATATATATCCAAATATAGAGCCATAGAGGTTATACTTTGTTTTGAAAAAAATTGTAATTAAATACAACGCGTATATAAAACGTTTAAAACTATATATATCACCTTGCGCGCGCATAATTAGTTAATATTCAATAGTTTTTATATATTAAATAGGATTCAATGGTAATTTTTTACTCAAAATTTAGCATTTAATTAATATTAGAACATTATTAGTTTAAAGTGTTATTATTAATCACTAATTTTATTATTAATATGTTTAAAATTAATATCATTTAGAAGTCATAATTTATATTATGTTTTAATTTTAATCCATGAATTCAAATGCAGCCCTAAGATATACAAACACCACCTTTCTTTTTTCTTTTTTTGAAAAAAAATATTTCATAAAATGTTAAAAATTGAAAAATTGAAGTAACCTCTAATTTATTGAACGTTAATGCTATAGTTAAGTTGCACAAGTAATTCACACATAATATTTTTATTGTAATTTGATTAATATTATTTTTTTTTAAAAAAAATCATACTAATTTAACATGAGGATATTTCTATAAGAATTATTTATACAATTTAAATGCAAATAGAACTTTAATTTATTGAATTGTGATGTCTAATGGACAAGTCAACTTATAAAAAAGAATAACAATATTGATATTTAGTCCGACAATTTAGTTGGATTCATAATTAGACAGTGTTATAATCTAATATTAGTTATATAATGAATTTTTTACAAACACATCGCATGACTATATTATATCACATTATCATTCAATTGCAAATTCAACTGATTTATCTCGCTAAAAATATATTTATTCAAAAAATAAAGCTTGGGTAACTAATTTTTATAGTTGAGGGAACTCTATTGATTTTTTGCATGATATGCTCTACAAAGCAATAACAACTTTCTATATTTTGATAAATTAATTCCATGAAGTCCTATGAGTATTTATGATTCCAAGTCTCCCGAAATCCAACTAGTCAAATCCATTGAAATGCAGGTAAATGCAATAAATTACGAGAGACTACTGATTCCCTATTGCTTCCTCTAGACAATTCAAAAGGTTGCTAATTTCTTTCCACAATAGACGCAAGACGATGAATAGTCCATACGAGTAATGCCAAAATTTTATAGGAGGCCAACTCTTATTTTGTTGAAAGTATGCGGTCAAGTATTGAACTTTCCGTTCGTTCTCTTAAATTCCTCGAACGTAGTGTTGTGATGAACTGATGACAATCGTCACTACATGCATCAAGAGCGAAGGGAAATAAGTTATTCGATCATTTAGTACGTGGAAACTTTTGTGAAAAAAATCACAGGATGTAGTAATAACATTGAGCGAGAGCACCAAAAGTACAAAATAAACCAGATTTGCGTGATTATATACTTTTGTGAGAAAAAAATTACATTGGATATGGAATATATTACAAGTAATGCTATCTAGTCGGTAAGTAACGTAATGATATTAACATATTTAATTATCGAGAGAAAAATCATAGTTAATTATCGAGAGAAAAGGAAAAAAGCACATGTTCTAGGGCAACTTGAATTAATTAATTGTTAAAATTAGTTAGCCACCGACAAGGATGGATTCAGAAACTCTCGACTTTTGTATTTAAAATTTAAAATTTTATAATTTAATATATATAACATAAAAAAGTTAAAAATTTATATAAAAAAATAACAAATAAAATATTTATCATAATCTTTTATAATTGATTTCTACGTGTTTTCATATTTTGAAATCGTAGATGATAGCTTCATTATTAATGCTATGAAAAATATTTTTTCCTATATAGACAATCAAACTATCATTCATCCACTGGTTACTCGTTTGATTACGCAATCGATTTTTTACAATTTTCATAGCAGAGAATGTACTTTCCAAATCATTATTTAAGTTTTTAGATATTAAAAGTTGTACCTCAAGTCGCCTAGCAGTCACACTCAATTTGTTGTTGTTTTGATGTAAAATGTTGATTTAATTATGCTGTAAGATTAAAATTCATGCTTAATTGGTAAGTAATTCATTGGGCCATTATTATTTATTAATATAATATATAAATACATTATACATATAGTGATATAAATCTGATAATGATAACGTGCAAATATATATACATTACTTGAGGGCAGTGAGATCGTAGGTACGAGCAGTAGCTTTTTCGTCATCATATAACCCTATGCAATTTATTGAACCCAAGATATATAATTGTATAAATCATTGATTCTAATATTTTTATAATAAAAATTAGGGAGAGAGAGAGAGAGGCCTACTGCCTGCTAAAAAATGGCCAACGGTCGGGGGAGAAGCAGTAACGGTAGAGAATGATCAGATCTGCGGCGCTTGAGTAAGGGCTTGATGATATCAACATTAATATTTTTTTTATTTGGGATGAGCTTTTTAAATATAATAATAATAATATATTAATAAATTTAAATTGAGGGTGGACAAATGAGTCGGTGGATCCGCCTCTGGTCACTGGATGTAATTGTTATTATCTATCAAATTTGTATTAGAAAATTACATATTGATTTGATATTATTTATATGGGAGTTATGGAAAAATATTAGTATTAATTAGTGATTTGATATTTAAATGAAATGTTAAATTGGATTATGTTGGAAATAATAAATAATGGGATTGATTATGGAGAGTTATTAATTTAGTTTTAATTTGATTTGATGAATTGTTCGATGTTATCCTTCACACGTTATTTTGGTTCAGTTTGACATAGCTTTGGTTTGATTTGAGTTACTTCGGTTCAAGATTTCAGACTTTGGTTCGGTTTGAAGTTTTGAATTCTATTCGAGATTTCGGACTTCGGTTCAGTTTGAAGCTTCGACTTCGGTTCATGACTTCGGACTTCCGTTCGATATTTAATGACTTCAAGTTGAAGACTTCAGTTTGATGCTGGTTTATGTTTGAGATTTCAAAATCATGAGTTTTTTATGGCCGAGATATCGAAGTAATTGGTGTTTAAGTTCTAGATTTTGAAGTAATAGGTATCTCGGTTTTCTTTTTCATTAATTTTTGACCTTTAAGGGATTAGTCTTCTCAACTTTAACTCATCATCTTTTTCTACATTTATTTTCTTTAGAAACTGTAATCTTTATTGTTGTATTAATTAGGTGTCGTTAATTTTTTTCCATTTGTAAATATGACTCGTATTGTAATAATAATCGAGTGAAAATAATTATTTTTTCATCTTCACGCTTATTTCTATCGTTATTATTACTATTCTTGACTGAATTCTGGGTTTTATGATTCAAGCTTTCAATTTTAGGGTAGGTGTTCTATCTCTATTCCATCCCTTCCCTTTTCTTTTTCTCCATTCTCTTTTCTATCATGTTTGTTGTTAGGATTAGAACCCAAAACCTATGTTTTTGTTGGATCGTTTTGTAAATAATCAATCACTATCACTGACAAAATTTGGAATAATGACTCTATGAGTTCATGAGACCTATATTGTTGTTGTGGGATGAATTTTCATTAGAAATCACTGTAGAAATTATTTTAAGGATTTGAATGGTTAAGATAAAAGAGGTTTTTGTTTTTAGAATTATTGTCCAAGTTCTAAGGTTGATCTAATGTTGTCTTTGAGTTATCTTGTTGTTATGTTCTAAGGCTAACTTGTTTGATTCTGAATTGTATTGTCCTTTGAGATGTTAGTGCAAGTTGTCTCTGATTTATCTCTTTTCTAATTTATCTTGTTGATATGTTTTTCTTTGCAGGAAGATAGTCCTATGGCATTGTTTTGTTTAATTGGTTGTCACTATGGTTACCATTGTAAATGCTATTATTTTGACATGACATTGCGTTGACACTTACACGTTTTACATAGAGTTCTAAGTCTGTTATTGGCATTATGGGTGGGTTTTTAACTCACACCACCTCGTTGATTTATTTACAGGTAAGGAATGAAATTGGTGGAACAATTTGAGACTTGATAAGGCTGGTGTTGGATATTATCTATTTTAAAACTCTTCTTGTAATTAAACATGTTTTTCTTTCCAAGCAAGGACCCGTGAACAATTGTAATAGATTTTTGATTTGTTTGACACATTTAAATCGGTTTATGTTTGTTTAATTGTTCTAGCATTGCGGGTGTTTTGTGGGAAACATCATCTAAACCCCAGTGTCCATGAGGACATAGGGGCAATCACGATCTTAGCTACCTTTTGGGATCAGGGGTGTGACAATTTGTGTGAGTCATTAGTGATGGGGTCTAATTCGATAGCGAAGATGCGGGGTTATTATTTTGTAAAATAGGGGTTGTTGTGAATTGTGGGGCAAGGAGGTAGCAGCAACCATGGAGAAATAGAGATTGAGGATAGCCAACATAAAAAGGTCGAGAATGACAACAATGAAAAGATCAAGGAACACGGCCACATTGAGTGGCAACCGATGTCATTGAAAGGTTGGGGATGACGGTTGAGAAGAGAGAGAGATTGGGGATGATGGCTGAGGAGGGAGATCGGTGACAACAACCATGAAGAGTGAGATTAGGGACGACCAAACAACAGCTATAGGGACGACATGAACCATAAGATGATGGCCACAGAGACAGTTATTGGTGATGGCAAAAGTGAATGGACACCAAACATGCTCGCACAAAACGTGATGGAGGCAACAACGACAAAGGAGATGTTAGGTGCCAAATATAACCTAAGCAACAATAGTTTTGTGATGAAAACGAAGAGGGAATAGTAATAAAAGCATGAAAACAACACCAAACAAAAAATGTGTTTTCAAATGCATGTGAAAATAACTTTCGAGTACAACCGTTTGAAAACAGTTTTAAAGAACATAAATTTTAATCCTACAACAAACTTGCCCTAATATTGGGTGAATTTAGGTTGATAATAACTTCCTAATTATCTTCGTAAATCCAAGCCCTTTCCATATGTCTTGAAGGCTTCTCAAAAACTGAGAATCGTGTTATATAGTAGTAAAAGAAAGGTAGAACTTGGAGTTGTTGTCTCATTTACCAATTACTAGCCATTATCGACGGATTGCTCAAAGAAATCATACCCTTTGTTTAGAAAATTTTCATTATGTGAGGTCACAAATATTAAATATGTTATGCTATTTTTTATTAAGTTTAAATTGAAGTTATCTAATTACGATTAAAATAAAAATGCTTGAAATGACGAACACATCACCATCAAGATATTTTCATACTTAAATAACAACTCATATATAAGAGCAACTCCAACACTATTATGTATATTTTCTTCATATGTAGAGATTTTTTTAAATGTAGAGAGCTATTTTGTACATTCAACTCCAACCTTATTCTTTAATTTACTTATATTTTTATTAAAATAATATTAAAACTCCCCTATCGCTGCCGCGATCTCCCTCCCCATGACGCTATGCGACCTCCACTTGTTTGAATACTGGAATAGGATTAACGATTAACCGCAAGGGAAACAGATTTTAAAATTTTTATTTCAGCAAACAAATACCAAGATCTAAACATAAATCAATTAATTTAATTATGCGAAGAGTGAAAAGAAGAAACCAACCTAAAGATCAGTAATGCAAGAACCCTATTCTTCTCCCTCCAAGAACGAACTCACGATCTGCCTTTGATCATCCTTGTAGCCTCCTGGATTCAATCACCAAGTTGCCTTCTTTGCTATTCACCTTCTCAAGGAGTACAGGGCTGTAAGTCATGCCCTAAACAATGTGGTGCTGGTGGGCATCTCCCAGGTGGTGCAAGTGCACGCTACTTACGGAGGGGCTCAGCCTGCAAACAAACATCAGGACCCAGCCTGCCCACACAGGACAGCTTGTCCACGATCCTCAACAGGATCCCAGCTTAGGGCCCTTAGCCCAAGCTCCATGAGCTCAACGGCTCAACACGATCCTTAACAGGATCCTAGCTTAGGGCACTCAGCCCTACCACATCGCTATATGCCCGGACACAGTGCTACACAGGCCTGCCATCGGCGCATATGCCTGCCCCGTTAACCACATAGCATCATCTGTGCTTCACGGTGAGAACCGAACAAGTCATAGAGCCCAAGCCCTAATTCCTCAAACCAACATACCAACACCAATATGGCCTTAAGGTTCACCATACTCCCTTTATAACTGAAACCAGTATTCACAAACCGATCATCATTCCTTGACCAAGGAAGGAGATACCCATAGGAGTTATTTTCTTGAAATAAAAAGTCCCGGCATTGGGTCTCCATATCATAACTATGATAATCTAATTTTTGAGGATTTTTCTGAGATGTCTAACCTCACTTTCCAAAAATTCATCTCTACGAAAAACTAAATTTTTCCGAGATTTTACACTAAATCCAAATTTTCACATTTTGAAAGAGTGAGAATTTATTTTTCTAGTATTTTTCTTTGAATCCAAATGGGGGGGGGGGGGGGGTATTTCGTTATTTACATTATAACTTAATACTTAAATGTGGAGAGGCATAATGGTTACAATGTAAATGGTCCAGTCCAGTCACACTGGAACTGCACTGTCCAACTGCTCGAGACACCTTGCTCGACGCTCTGCTTGATGGTTCGACATTCTAGGCTTGAGCATCATGCTCGAGGCTCCCTGCTCGAGGCTCCTGCTCGACACACCTGCTCGATGCTACATAATGCTCGACGCTCCTTGCTCGAAGCCTCTGCTCGAGACTGCTCGAGACACTGCTCGAAGCTAGCCTCGAGCAGTTCCCCAGTCGCGAACTGCCGACTACGTTCTTCCCCAATTCGTCCCAAAACCCAATTATACTCGTTAAATCTCTATTTTTAAGCAACAATTCATCCCTATTAAGGGTTTCTAACATCATCTAGCCATAATAGGCTACCAAACAACCTAAATCATCTAGGTTTCATGTTTAATTTCCATTTTCCCCAATTCATAGGATTCATCACGAATTTGCATGATTTCATCTAATTCTTACATGTTAATCCAATAAAACAGCAAGAAAAGGGTGAAGAATCAATAGAACACCTACCTAGAATGATTCTTGACGATCGAACAAGCTTAAAACGCCTCAAATCGACGGCTCCAAGCTTCCTTCTCTCCTTCTCTCTCTCTCTCTCTCTCTCTCTCTCTCTCTCTCTCTCTCTCTCTCTCTCTCTAACGCACGAACACTGAAACGCTGAAACGTAACGTGAAAGCTCTCTTTTCCCTATTTATATTTTTATATTTTCTTTTATTAATAAATCCCAAAAATATTAATTGACCTCCTGAGGTCACGAACTCCAAATTGAGCCCAAGTATAGTTAAAACGCTCAAAATAACGAGCACATCACTATCCAAATATTTTCCAACCCAATTGACTGCTCAAACGCAAGGTCAACCAATAAACCCCAAAAAGTCAACAATCAGGTCAAATGGGGCCCCGACTCGGAATCGGGCCCAAGTACAGTCAAAATGCTCACATCGACGACTATACTACCGTCCAGATAGTTGCATTTCCATAGAATGACTATCTCTCAAAACTACCCAAATACAAGTCTTTATAGTTCTCCTGATGAGCTCAAGGCAAGGCAAAATCAGTCTACGTGTGCCTCGATCGGTATGGCTTACTCGGAACATCCACCAGGGTGACTGAGTGCCGCATGGGTGAAAACCCTGACCCCCTGATAAAGTGGTATCAGAGCGGTTGTGGCCCGTTTCCAAGAAAGCTCATCGAAGCATTCTCGCGATCGATGTGCGTGGTCCCTAATCCCACGTTGAGAGGGAGCCCCTAACAGATGGAGGTTGACCAGACAAAGGTCTTGCATGCATCGTGTCCACTAACTTTGTTGCCCGTCTAACTCAGTTGGTAGAGCAAGCTTTTAATGTTAAAACTTGTACTTGACATTTGTGTTAATGTAAGTTTTCTCACTTTCAGGCATTCTCTACAACTTCCATAAATCATTGTCCGTTGTCTCGAATGACTCTAAAGATTCACTCAAACTTAAAAGGCTTACTTAGTTCGGGAAGTTTCCGCTAAGTGACTAAGTGCCGCACGAGTTAGCTCGTCGTAAGACTAACTCCGTGACAGGTGGTATCAGAGCCAATTACATCCAGTTGTAATTTGGTTGGTTGGGAAAAAGAGTCAAGGTGATGACACATGAGGAAGGGTTTACTACGACAGAGGAACCGCACATGGAGCATCCACTAGGGTGACCGAGTGCCGTACGGGTGAAAACCCTGACCCCGTGACATGTGGCACCCTTGGATCAAGGAACAAGAACACAACCTCTGCTAGGGTTAGCCATCACCTCTCTCTCTCTCTCTCTCTCTCTCTCTCTCTCTCTCTCTCTCTCTTAGTTGTCAACGGTTGCACATGAGCATATTTTAACTTAGTAGGCTATGTATTTATTTATAGACCTAGGTTTACTCCTATGCTATTATGTATACGCCCTTTTAGTTAAATAATAATACATATTATTTAAACTCTTTAAATAATATAATTATTATACAACAAAACTAATTGAATAAATATCTAATATTATTTATTCATCAAATAAATAAATAATATAATTATTTATTTAACTACGTTAGATGGATAAAAAATTTATGATTGTTTATTTAATATAATTAAAAAAATAACCATGTAATATATATTTAACTCTTAAATATATATTGATACACGTTAATTAATTAGCTCTTAAATATGGCAGAGAATTATCTCACAACGATTCAGTACTCCATACAAGAATAAACAGTGCTAGCAAGAGGGACCAAATGGATCCACTTAATCGAAGCTCTAATAAATAATATTTAATTAATTAATATCATTAATCAGTTAAATCATTATTTATTAATTTTAATCCGAGCCACGATCAAGGACTAAAATTGCACTCTAAGATTAAGCAAATATAATTACAAGAATCCATAATAAATTATTTGTCCATCGATATAACTTATTGCCATGTGATATGATCCTCCACTATGATATTCATAATTAGAGATAGGTATCAATAAATTCCGTTCAACCTCTCTAATTAGATATTTACACATGTGTTACCATTAATTCTCCAATGGGCGACCTATTCATGATACAATCATGAATTAAGATTTATAATAAATTATATCCAATATAATTATAAGCGTTTGATTCACCTAAAAATCCCGAATTAAACAACATGGGAATATCTTTACTCTCCGTATAGAGAAGCAATGGATTCCACGCACCTGACTTGACGCTCCTACTATCTATAATATTATATCTCCAAAATATCGAGGTATTTGAAGCATTAAACCTCTAATTCATTAATAAGTTAAAAGACATAAATTATAGACATGAGTTAATCAAACGGTCTGGATTAATATTAATCCATAAATCAGTCATCCAACGATACAATATACAATTCTTCATACAATGCAACAGAGATTAGTTGAAAAACTTATTATATCATGGTCCTGTTCAATATGTATAAATACATACTGGCACTATTATTTGTAAACTTTTTACAAGGACCCTAGATTAGATCACTCCCACTATGGAAATAGTCCGCACCACAATCTTATCAAAATAGAGCATCTCAAACTCTATTAACCGATTGTGAACCAATTTTATACTTAGTCTAATTAGTGGATCTATTGTATGTGTCCTACACATACCAGTAATAGACTTTGATAAGTAATATGATATTATGATGCTCAGCCGCATAAGAAAGTAGAATAATGCAATCTAATAAATACTTAAACAAAATATATTTCAATTAATCAGAAATATAACCAATCCACCAAACACATCCTTATCCCCACTAACCACAAACTCATCAACACACACAATTATAACACGCCAATGAAGGCCAACATTTATATAAGAGATCATGCCTATATGAATTTACATGATACATACGCATATTATTTACCTCAGGATCTAACCCTAGAATAGGTTCAAGAGAGGTACAAAATCCTTACCTCGAATTCAGTTGCATTAGGGTTTTGACTTGAAGGATCTTCCTTACTCCTTGCTCTACTTCAATAGGCATCTGGGTCCTTTATAGCGATTAACCGGGGGGCACCTAGTTCCACCCGTACGAAGGACGCTAGGTCGGCCTAACTCGTCACATTTGGATCGTAACTCATGATCCGTTGTAAAGCATTTGTGTAGGGAGCGCTTAGTGGAAGATCGATTTAAACGAAGGCAACAAACGATTGATTGATTGTTGAAAGCTTTACAACATCACTCCCCTACATATAGATGTTAACACTTTTACATTGTGCCAGGAGACATCATATAGACCGAAATCTAAAATCTCTACAACTTACTCTATAAGCTAAGACAACACTTTACAAAGGGGAAATACCCCAAAATGGCCTAAGTTGCTAGGATAAGCCTCGGTCGTGACATTCTCCCCCACCCGATTTGCAGTCGTCCTCGTTGCGTCTTCGGCTTCCTTGAACTTGTGAACTGCTGGATGTAGCGTTGGTTTCTCCCGTACTCTTCAATCTCTTTGGAGAATTGCCCCGATCCTCTTCCTTCTCCCGGCTTGACTCTTCAACCGGCTGTTCTTCCATTGGACGTAGTACTCCACCCGGCTTGGATCCGCCCCTTCTTGGCACGACTCTACGAGAGTGAATTTTCTCTATCTCTTTATCGTAGGTCTTGCCCGTTGATCTGTTGGTGTCCGCACCGCCGTTGTCCGCTCGTATCTTCCAAGTCTTCGTGGTAAGGCTTGAGCAAACTAACGTGAACACCGGATGCCTTTGTAAGCTAGTCGGGAGGTCCAATTTGTATGAGACCTTCCCAACTCTCTTAAGTACTTTGAAAGGCCCCTCATATCGGCGCACCAAACCCTTATGCAATTGTCTGAGTGCTTTGGTTTGGCGCGAAGGAGTTTGAGCATCACCATGTCTCCTTCCGAAATTCCAAGGGCCTCCTTTTTATCCGCCCACTTTTTCATCTTCTGCCGCTTTGTGCAAGTATGCCCCGGCCGGATACGTCTGTTCTGCCATCCTTTTGCAAACTTGAACGCCGCGGGGCTTTTTCCATGTACCCCCGAGTGATGGAGGTGGGCGTCGATGGTTCTTGCCCGGTTGCGAGTTCGAACGGACTCTGTTCGTGGACTCGCTCTTCTGCAAGTTATATGAGAATTGGGCTATGTCCAACAACTTGGCCCAATCTCTTTGGTTGACACTCACGTAGTGCCTCGGGGGGGTATAGGGGGGCCATTGACACGTTTAGTTTGGCCGTCTGTTTGTGGGTGAAAACTTGTTGAAAAGTTTAAGTCTAAACCCATTATCCGGAATAGCTCGGTCCAAAACCGCCAGGTGAATCGTGAGTCCCGATCACTCACGATTGTCTTTGGAATGCCCCGATCTTCACCACATACTTGAAGAATAGTCGGGCCGTGTCGTCCGGGGCCGGGGCTGGGTTTTGGGCTGGAATGAAAACTCCTACTTAGAGAATCGGTCAACCACCACAAGATCGTACCGCTCCTTCGGATTTGGGAGACAAACAATGAAGTCCATCGAAACACTTTCCCAAGGTCTTTCCGGAGTAGCGAGAGGTTCTAGGTCCCGCCGCCGATTCCCTGTCTTGTGGCACACAAGACAAGTCCTCATGTACACTTGGACGTCCTCGTAAAGTGAGGCCGTAGTAGCTCCTTTCCACCAACGCCAAGGTACGATCGACTCCGGGATGGCCAGCCCACCGCGAGTCGTGACATTCTTTGAGGATGTCTCTCCTCAAACTTCCCCTTTAGGAACGTACACCCGTTCCCCCGTGTATGGAGCAAGTCGTCCCTTGCCAAAATCGCCGCGTCTTCCCGGCTTTTGACGCATTCCACCAAGGACTTGGCTAATGGGTCTGCCATTCCTTCCTTTAATTTGTCCACCAGGGGGTGTGGTTGGCAATGGCTGCTAGTTCCGCCTTCCGACTTAGGCATCGGCCACCACATTATTTATGCCAGGTTTGTACTCGAGCACAAAGTCGAATCCGCTAGAGTCCTTGCCACCGTGCTTGCTTCGGAGTTAAGTTCCTTTGAGTAAGAAAGAACTCGTAGCAAGTTGTCCGTCTTCACCACGAACTTGGACCTTAGCAAGTATGCCTCCACACCCGAAGGCAAGCATACGGCCGTCATCTCCTTTTCATGCACCGCGTACCTCCGTTCGGTGCCATTGAGTTTCCGGCTTTCGTATGCTACGGATGCCCCTCCGCATTAGAACTCCACCGATGGCAAAGTCTGAAGCATCCGTATGAACTTCATAAGGCTTTGTGTGGTCCGGCGAGCCATCACCGGTCCGTTTGTCACGGCTTGCTTCAACTTCTCGAATGCCTCTCGGAAGCATCATCCCACACCCAAGTCTTGTTCTTCTTTAATAGTTCCGTCAAGGGTGCGGCAATGTGGGAATAACCGCGGATGAATCTTCTATAGTAGTTAACCAAGCCAAGGAAGGAACGCATTTCATGGACTTTCTGGGCGTCTCCCATTCCTTGATGGCTAACACTTTCTGTTATCCATCTTTGTTCTGCCGCCAATGATGTGACCCAAGAAGGGCACCTCCTTCTTCGAAAGTCACATTTCTCCTTCTTTACAAAGAGTTGGTTCTCCCTTAAGATTTGGAAAACCCGCCGTAAGTGTGCCTTGTGCTCCTCCAAGGTTTTTTGTAGACGACAATATCATCAAGGTACACCACGACGAATCTATCCAAGTATGGTTGGAAGATCCGGTTCATCAACGTCCGAGAATGTGGCGGGGGCATTTGTGAGGCCAAAGGGCATCACCAAGAACTCGTAAGAGCCATATCTTGTGACGCACGCCGTCTTTGCCTCATCACCTTCGGCTATCCGCACTTGCCAATATCCCGACCGCAAGTCTAGCTTTGAGAACCATCTCGCAGCACCAAGTTGATCAAAGAGGTCGGATATAACCTGGATGGGAATGTGGGTCTTTCACCGTTATCTGTTCGGCGCCCTATAGTCAATGCACGGCCGCATCGACCCATCGTGTTTCTTTTGAACAACACCGGTGCTCCAAATGGCGCTTTGGATGGCCGAATGAATCCGGCATCCAACAAGTCCTTCAATTGTTTCGAAGTTCCTCCAACTCCGGTGGTGCCATCCGATAGGGCACCGTAGCGGAGGCCTTGCACCGGCCTCAAGCTTGATCCTATGGTCCACCTCTCGCTTCGGCGGAAGTTGTTTGGGGAGTTCGGGTGGCATACGTCCCCAAACTCTTCAAGGACCGTCTTCACTTCTTGGGGGCTCCTCCCCACACTTGGGCATCCTTCCTTCACCATAGCAATGAAGGTTGGCTCCGTCGCCTAACTCCTTTGGACGGTTGGAGCGTCGAAAGAGACTTCGCCTTGAGCTCTTCCTCCCGCATTACCTTCACCATGCACGTTTTCCCTCGTCCATGATGCACATTGTGTTGGTGCTGGAATTGGAATTGCCCGCACTTGGTCAACGAACTCCATCCCCAACACCATGGGATAGTCGTCCATCGACACCACGGAGAGATTCACCTACCTCTCCACTCGCCAATACTTAGCCTCGACACCTCGAGCCACGCCATGGATTGGACCGGCGTGAGTTCACCGCCTTCACCAGCCCTTTTCTTCTTTGTGACTATCCCCGTCTACGAGCTCTTCCACCTTAATGGTTGTTGGTCGCACCCGTATCCACCAAGGCCTTAGTTTCAAGGTTATTGGCCTTAGCGAGCACGTACATGCGCCCCTTCTCGTCCGGATGGTGGCACCTCCACCTGCCTGATGCATTGAGGAGTTGCAAGGAACCAAGTCGTGGATCCCTCGCATTCCTCTCTTCGTCTTCGTTGATCATCGCGGAGAGCTTGGAGCGCTTCGGGCACTCAACGCCTGTGAGGGACTCACAAAGGAAACAGGAGACCTTGGCTTCTCCCCGTCCTTGGAACCATTCGCAAAGTGTTTTGGGCAAAGTCCTAGACGGTTGGAAGGGTCTCCTTTTCCTTCCTCCGGTTGTCTCCCCACGTTTCTCCTTGTGGAACCTATTCGCCTTGAAGTCGATGAAGAAACTGGTGGTTTTCTCCGGCTTTTGTACTCGATGAGTGATTCGGCCACCGCCATGGCCGACGCCCTCGCGCATTCCTCCGCTGCGGCTCCGGCTTTGCCCATTGTTGCAATCCGTCCATGAAGGAAAATAATGAATCCTTCGCGGACATGTCCGGGATCTCCAAGATGAGCTCCGGAAACTCGCGGACGTACTCCCGCACCGTGCCCTTGTGGGTAAGGCGCCGAGTTTCGCCCGGGACTCGTCCTCCGCGTTCGGGGATAGAACTGGCCTTGATCTCCGCTGAAATCCGCCCATTGTCGATAATGCATAAGCCGCACTCCTGTCGGCATATCGTCGCCTCCACCACACCATGCCGAATCGACTAAGTATAGCGGAGCGGTCTTCACCTTCTTTGCCTCGTCGACAATATTCAAGGCATCGAGTCTTGCTCCATGGTCCGCGGGGGAGGGAGGGGTGTCTAACCCCCTTGCATTCCTAGACCCAGATAGGTCTTAGGCTTGGCACATCGATTTTGGAGCTGGAATGGCCGCCAACGCCACCTTGGGTGACCGCCATCTTACGAGAGAGACCAATCCGCCTTGATCTCTTTGATTTCCTCTTGCATCGCCGGGATTTGGGACATGAGAGACCCTTCAAGCCCTCAAATCGAGAGTTCATGTCGTCCATGACGGAGTTGAGAAGCCCTGCATCCTCCCATATCTTTCCTCACCCTCCGAGTCCACGTGCTTTCGGTGTGCTCCTCGACCACCTCCATCCGTTCGGCTAACGCCAACTCCAATTTGGCTAGCCGACTCTCCCTGGACATGTTTCCTCGAAACAGACTTGTCTCTCTTCGTTCCTTAGCGTGGTGATCCTTGTCGCGGCCTTCGTGGTCGCCACCACTAAGACAACGGATCCTCCGTTTGTCATTTTTACACCGTCTCGAAGTTTTTAATTGTTCCACCGAACTTAGCACCAATCGTGCTCGTACCACCCGGGGTCGGCCTTTTAGCAACTTAACCCGTACGGCACCTAGTTCCCACCCGTACGAAGGAACGCTAGGTTAGCCTAACTCGTCACATTTGGATCGGAACTTATCGATCCGTTGTAAAGCATTTGTGTAGGGAAGCGCTTAGCGGAAGATCGATTTAAACGAAGGCAACAAACGATTGTATTGATTGCTTGAAAGCTTTACAACATCACTCCCCTACATATAGAGTTAACACTTTGTTCGGCCATGGCCCCAGGAGACAGGGCGGGGGGGATCATATATGACCGAAATCAAAATCTCTACAACTTACTCTATAAGCTAAGTACAACACTTTACAAAGGGGAAATACCCCAAAATGGCCTAAGTATGCTAGGATAAGCCTCGGTCCGTGACACATCTCTCACCCTCAAGAACGTAACGACACGCTTGAACTGATGATAATTCCTCTCTCTCTCTCTCTCTCTCTCTCTCTCTCTCTCTCTCTCTCTCGGACGGCTTCAAAACAATACGCAAAACCCTAAAATTGTGAAACAGAAATATATATCAAAAATACGCTGTTGTAGGGCCGATGTTGACTAAAAACACCCGAGATCGACCACATCGACCAACTATTCTCGCATCGACCAGACACCCATGTCAACCAATTTCCACATTGAGCAAAGTTGATCTACAACTATGTTGACCACGCCAACCTCATGTTAACCACAGGTCGACCATCTTCCACGTCGGCCAATACACATGGGAAAGCTCTCGGGAAACTGCTCTGGACGACCTCAACCATGTCGACCACAAATCAAAATTCATCTTGCATCGACCAAACTCTCTGGAATCTCATCTAGTCGGCATCGACCACTCACCACGCCAGGTCGACTACGTCGATCACTCTCACATCAACCAAGGCTTTATCGACTAGGTTTTCATACAAAAATTCAACTTAGCTTCTCCAAAATAATTTGGCTTCCGAGGCGCTCCTCCCTCGGATTTCAGCTAACCGTGTAAACAAAAGTCCTTGCCAAACACACAAATGACTTACTCCTTAAACCCCAAACACGGGTCATTACATCTAAAAAGTCATGTGAAGAGTCTGTTGGAGGAACAATTTTAAATTTTATTATCTATATGTAAATAATACAGAGTGAATTGGAGTTGCTCTAAGGTCAACCAAAAGACCTCTAAAAGTTCACAAATTAGCTTTTGAGGTTTCAATTCAGAATCGGGCCCAAGCACTATCAAAACATTTATATTGATGACTCGCACAAAACGTGTGATATTTTCATTCTCATCAAATGGCTATCTTTTACCATTACCCATAATACGGGTCTTTACATCACATGTGAATAGATCTCTAAATGAGTCGAGTTTGAGCCACAATTTCTGAGTCGAGCTGAGCCGAGCTTGTACATTAACCAAGTTGTACTTGTACAGTAACCGAGCAGTGTAGAGCTCAAGTTCGAGTCAAGCTTAGTCAGAATATCAAGTGAGTTGTCGATTATGTCGCTTAATTAAAGGCATATACTTGTAAACAAGCCGACTTAAGCTTGTACAGTAATCGAGTTAAGCCAAACCGAGCTTATACAGTAATCAAGGTAAGTTGAGCTTAAACAGTAACGAGCCAAGTTTAGTCGAGTGGATATCAAGCGAGTCATCGAGTGTGTCAACTCATTTATAGGTCTACATTTGAATTTGAAGGGTGCAAATGTTAATCACGCAATGGAATACATAACACATAACACATAAATCAGTAGAAATACATAACACATTTACATTATTATTTTGGTTCTTTAATACATTCCAAATAAATGAGAACATGAGAAGAAAACATATAATGGAATTATAAAAATAACAATGCTATATACATGTAAAAGTAAGTAAGGTACATAGGTAATCTACGCAGCAATATACTCTTAGTAATTGGATTGATTTTATTTTATTTTTTTTAAATCTAACAACATAAAAAATTTTCTTGTTCAAATTAATTACACAGTGCAAATACAATTTTACTTATAAAATTACAATCTCATTTATTTAGAGAAAAAAAGTATGCGGGCTACCTTTTATTATTTTTTTAATTCCTTAAAACATTTATTCTTTTGATTCTGAAAAACAAAGAGAGACACAAGTTCTTTTTATCTTTTGTTTCTGTTTTTATTTTTATTTTTATAAAGGCGGGTACGCCTGTTTATTTTAATAAATTAGAACCGAAAAAGCTATTTGGCTCTTGAATAACTAAATTATAAAAATCAGAAAATTAATTAAACCAAATTAGTTAGGAATCAAAATAATAAAAAAAATAATATTTCAGTTCCTTTATGGAATCGAACGTAAAGACCAATTTTAAAAGTATAATGTTATATAAAATAATATTTTTAATATTTTTAAAAATCATTTAAATATAAAATATATCCTAATAAACTAGTTAAAATTTTAATTTTCAATTTAAATTCAAGGTCAAATACAATATACACATGTATAAAAGAAATTAAAAGCATATAACTAATTCGTTTTTTCGAGTTCCTAGTTAAGTTTTTATGTGAATCATAATCAAACCGAATAATCAAATGAAGTATGAAATCAAATAATTGAACTGAAATTTTTAGTTGGGTTCAATTTTTATTCCGGTTTTAGATTTTCCGTTACTATAAACATCCTCCCGCAAGTTTTTTTCAGATAAATTTTAATATACTTTTATTATGTCTAATGAATGCATATTAAATTATCTGCCAAGATAAAATGGTAACCATAAAAGTATTTCTTTTGCAAGCAAGGATAAAAAACAAAATGATGATGTTTTGATTTTATATATATATATATATATTGTTAGAATTAGATTTAGGCAAATGTCAATTATGTGTCATAATAAATATGGTTCGGTTTGGGCTTATCACATCGACTCGTAGCTTTAAAATACATCACGTCATTTATCTCCCGCGATGCGTCATCTATTTTACTAAGAATATATGCTTGTAACAATAGAATTTATGCCAATATAGAAATTTACATAAGGCATTGTTTGGTGCCGCAACTTTTTTCTTGTTTTTAATTTTTAAAAACAAAAAACATGTCCGGTATCTTGTTTGGATGTTGTTTTCATTTTTAATTTTCAAAAACAAAGTGTTTTTGATTGTGGGAAATATGAAATACCATTTTGGTGTATTTAATTTAGTGAAAACGGTTTTCAACTTCATCTGCCGCTCGTTTGGCCGTCCGCCGCCCTCTGCAACGCTCATCTCCTCCTATTCCGATCTGCAACGACTAGCGACCCTCGATATAGAAAACACTTTTTACAAAAACATATGCCAAACAAAAAAATAGTTTTAAATTTGGCAAAAAAATACACAATACTTAATATTTTTAAATACAATTTTTGAAAACAAAAAACCAAAAACACACAATACTTTATATTCATTATTTTTATGTTTTATTTAATAAGATAAAAAATATTAAAAATTATTTATAATATCCTATTTAAAGAGTCCTATATTAGAGTTAAAAGATAACCAAATACTTTTTTCAAAAAAATAAATTTATAATATTAAATTTTAATAGATCGATTCTCAACAATAATAAATTCTCGGTCATTTTGATTATCCTTTGTACTCGTGAAATTTCTCTCACGCCCGGCAACACCAACGCGTCGCGTCATCTATTTTATTTGGTGAGTGATTTTCTTTTGTCGCGTCATCTATCTCTCGCTCAGCAACACCACACGTTAACGCTGTCACAAGCTCCATCAGTCCATCGCCACACATCATCCCTGCTGCCTGCCATTGTGTCTTCTAGATCCGAACAGGACCTCTACCGTGCCGACGTATCGGTCGAACACTGCCAACAAAGCCACCATCCGTCACACTGTCTCAACGAAAACATATTCCAATAAAAATCTCAAACTCATTGAGTCATTCTATTAATGAAAAATCATAAAAACATAAAATATATATATATATATATATTTTACATTGTTGGATGAAGGGAATAAAAATCTCAAACTCATTGAGTCATTCTATCAAACACCTTTTGTGCATATATGCCTAAAAATTATTTTTTAAAACTTAATCAATTAATGAAAAAATGATTCTCCTTTACCAATAATTTTCTAACAACAAATTCAAAACCTCAAAACTGAAAGATATAGATATCAAGAAAGCTAGTATTAATCGAAAGTCAATATGAAGCTAGGCAACTACTGTGACATTATGTTTCCAAATTCCTAGTCTCAGGACATAGGTCGCCAAAGAAATAAGCATGCCTCACAGATGTGGTTGTCACTCCCTACTTGGTAGCTTTTGTAGAGACAATAGACAAGCTATAGCCTAGCTAGAAGCTAATGAAGAACATGGGAGAGAAAGATGATCAAAGGACACACATGTGGCAGGAGGGCTGTACGGATGTGAGGGCTAATGGGGAGGAGCCGGAGGGCTTCTGTTGTGTTGCTCTGCTGGCTCGGTCTGTGAAGGGTGTTTGCTGGGGATTATTATTTTCGACCGAAAGATGAGAACAATTAACAACAAAATTAAGTACTTTTTTTAATTATATGTTTCCACAATGGGTATATGATAACAAATTAACAACTGGACTTTATTTTTTATTTACAAAATTAAGAATTAAAATGTACATTTTAAATTTATTTTAGAAATAGAAAACATGAAAAAAATCAAACACGGCTCATGGCCATATTCGATTAGCTTATTTTGACGTAATTGTAATTTTAGGTGTAAATAAAAATTAAAATAAAATTTTTATTGTTTGACGTAATTAAAAATATCTATCAACGCAGCGCCAATGTTATTGACAACTTTTTCTACCGGTTGACGCGACAACCACCCGAGATTAAAAATGCTGATATATATGGCCGATGTCATCATGCCAGCCTCGCAAATGCATATATATATATATATATGGTTTTTCTATTTTCCACGCTCGTGTGCGATATAAATTGATGTATCATGTATGACACACAACACATGTTTATTGAAGTTCGCGTCCAAATGTCTGGCAGATTTATAAAATGAAAAAGTATATTTACAACCTGAATTGCGTTTTTTCTGTTTTTGACTGATGTGTAGTTGTTATGTTATTATAAATATTTAAAATTTAACGCGTAGCGTATCATATTGAGGAAAAAAGAGTAGCAAATGGAGGAAAGAGTCTTGAGCCGTAAATTTAGACAAAAGAAGGTAGAATACATCATAAAATCTAAATTTAAAAGTGCAAGAATATGTTTTTTTTGAAAGTTGAGAGTGGCAAATCCCTTATGGGTGTTTGGGGAGTGCGTGTCTCGTCAATACTTATAAATAAAAAAATGAACTTAAATCGGATTACTGTGCGTAAAGTTATGGTCATTTAAAATTTTCATCGGAAATTACAATCGACACAACACAAAAACCCGTAGATCTGGTCATGGAAGACATGATCGAGCCTTTACTTGAGACCTACTCAAGCCTTAGGCTCGAGCATGCCTCGAGCAAGGTGGCTCGAGCATGCCTCGGAGCAGGGTGGCTCGAGTAGGAGCTCGAGTGACGATTCGAAAGTGCGTCGAATAGTAAAAAAACTGCTGATGTGGCTTATTCGATATCAGTCAGGAACGCAAAAATGATGCAACGCCGATTGTACCTAGCACTTAGGGCTATAAATGAACCAAACGTTCATGAACAAGCTCGCGTTCGGCTCGGTAAAAGATCGTTTATGTTCGCTCGTTAAGGAATAGTGTCATTCATGAATAGTTTGCGAATAATATTGTTATATTCATAAACATGTTTGTGAACGTTCAAAGTGTTCATGAACAATTCGGGAATATCGTTCGTGTTCGTAAAAATTATTTGTGAACATAAAATTAACAAATAAATTAATATGTATAAAAGTTATTTTATTAAATATAAATGTATTTTTATTAAATATAATTTAATAAGTATATACTTTTATATTATCATTAAATAAAAAATATATATTTTTGATTTATTTATTTATTATTACTATTATTATAATATTTTCGTGAATTATATATAATAATTTTTTTAACATATTAAACAAAGATAACACAGCCTAATAGTTAATTAATTATATTTTTTTGGATAAATTTACGGTATGAATTCTTTTTACATATTTTTATAATTTTATAGTTGTGTTCGTAAACGTTCGTGAACAAGTTTGTGAACACACGTTCACGCTCGTGAACCGTTCATGAACAACAGAGTAACGTTTGTGAACAGTTCATGAATATCATATTTTAAGGCTCGTATTCGGTTCGGTTCGTTAATAAATAGTAACAAACATATTTGAACATCTTACTATTCGATTCGATTTGATTCGTTGCAGTCCTACTAGCATTGCTCTTATATTATATTATTTTATATTTTTATATAATGAACTTTTCTTTTATCGATGCAATGCAATGGGTCTTATCTTCCAATATATTACATGTTCAAAAGGTCCGTACGGTAGGTACATACGTGCAATGAATCTTACACTTAAAACATCAAAAAAAATATCCGTACCTACGTTTTGATAGGCGTTCTTCCAGAAGTCTCAAGGAGATTTATTTTAAAAAATTGTAAACTATACAAGTTCTTAATGACTGAAGTTTTAAAATGCCTTTACTAAACATGTTATAAAAGTTAATTATATTATCTCATTTAAAAGTTAAAACCTCGCTCACAAATATTTTTCATTGTTAACTGCTGCGTGTTATATTTTAAATTGTTATTGACCAAAGTTGTAGTTAGATGACGAAATGGTATGGTTCTTAAGTCATATGATAACATCAAATTGATAAGGGTGTTCACTTATGGTAAATTTATGTTATAACTTAAATCATTTGTTAGCCGTTGCACTTAATTAGCAAAGTTTTCAAAGCTCAAACAGGAACGTATAGTTATTTAATTGGTGAAGGGCTTATCATTATTTTTAAAATAATAATTTTTACATTGTATAATTGCTGTGTATATATAATATATTTGTCTTGCGTCATGAGAAGAAAATATGTGCCTGCTGATAAAAGTCCTAGACCTATATAGGGAATGGCATGATAACAACCAATATGCTTTGAGTATATATGTGTGTGTGTAGTAAAATTAAAATCTAAAATGTTTTTTAGATGAATCAGCCCGCTTGAAGATTTATATTTCAAATAATAATTTCAATTTTATTATAAACTTTATGTGTAAAAGTATATTTATTATATTTTTTACGTCATACTATATATGTCGATTTTAAATAAAGTTTCACTCAACAATTAAATTATTAAATATATTTAAAATAGCAATAATATATATAAATATATAAATTTATCTCGTAAAATTTTAAGAATAATTAGTATTACTGTGTGTTTGTTATATGTATTTCTTTGTCCGGCTTTTTATTGCTATAAAGCAAGTGTATATAAGTGTATTTTTCTTCTTTGACTTTTTATTACTATAAAGCAAGTATGAGTTAAGCATTAGATCTTGGAATCTTTTATACAGAGAGATTAGTAAAGTCATATTAGTTGACAAACAAACCTTTATTAGTTGAATTATATAATCTATATATACTCCTATGTCTATTTTGTTTGGTAAAGGATTACCGACTTTTGTTCTATAATTATATAAGAGAGACATCACAGTCAGATCAAATCGATTCTCTTGGGGATTAGGAGATCACTTTAACACGTCAAGCTTATCTTACATGTAGTATGATGCCTAATGAAGGAGATTCACTTGGGAATCAGATATTTTTGTGTACTTGGTGAGGCAAAAGGTGAAGGAAGAGGAAATTTTAATTTGAAGGTTTAGGTAATCTAATTCAAATCCATCCGGCAATTAAGGAGGTGTTACTTACCAAATTAGGCTTGTTACTCTATATCATTCCTAGAGTTTCTAATACTCCTAGACTATTGTTTTGATGATATTAATTTGTTTATCTTGTGGTGTTCATGGTTTTGGTTGGTAGCTGGTATATTGTTGAGTTCTGATGATTGACTGGACTGATGTTTGTTATTTGAGAAGGGATTGAGAGGGAAGGGCCTTAGGGTAACCTACTCCAATCTTATTGGTTATTGTGTTGTCGTTCATGGTAGATGGTGAGGGTAAGGACTTAGGGCAGCCCACTCTTATCCTGATCATTTGAGTGTGTTCATGAGGAGTTATTTAACTAATTTCAAGCTTCTTGGAATTTGTAAATATGATATTCTTACTCCCTTGGTAGTTGTGGAAATAAAAAAAATAATATGAAAAACTGAAATTATTTTTATGATGATTAAAATATTGAAATTTTCTATGAAAGATTATCATAATTACAAAATTATTTTTTTCACATATTATATAATGATATATAAATATATAATGACATAAGTAAGAACAAAATTTATTTTAAACAATACTATTTTTTGTTGTACTTTTTGAAAATCTCAATTAATCTATAAAATTATTTTTTTTTCACAATTTTTACATCAAAATGAAATAACCTTTTTTTTCACATATTTTCCTTCCCGTCATTTTTCAATCTAAAAATTTTCAATTTTTTTTCAACTCTTTACCCAACAAAGGGTTAGTGAGCTTTGAAATGTTCAAAACTACTCTGGTTTGATGACGGAAATGACCCAAAACTACGATGTCGAAAAAAAGATGTGGGCTCATTGGCTACTCTTGGTTGCTTGTAGGGTGCTCCATGTTGGATGCAAGGAGCTGACTCTTGTTCTACGCGTGTACGTCGCATGAGAGTTCTACGTGGGAAACCCGACAATCACAAATTTCCGATCGAGACTTCCGTTTTGCTGTCGCCTCCCTAGACTAATTTAAAATTCCTCGCTTGCGCAACAAACCCAATCATATATAATATTCATAGCCACACCTTCTTCGTTCACACACGGTTTGATCGAGACATATGCTCCCGCCAGGCCGCCACCATACAATTTAAACCCCACCACACCTCACAAAATATTCACATAATCATATCACATCCCTCTCCATGCCGACGGCGGCAACAACCAAAGGCATGAGGAGCCTCTGCTTTCCGCACACGAGGGCTCCCTCGCCCCCCACCACCTCTGCCGCCGTCTCCAACACTCCTCCGCCGCCTGAATCGGCCACCGCCGCCCTCTCCATCATCGACGAAACCATCGAGGCTGCTCACTCCCTGATCACCAAGTGGAACCCAAGCTCCTCCAGCTACGCCAGCGTGACCTCACTCTTCTACGAGAGCAGGCGCGAGGCGAAGCACTTCCTCGCGTGCGTCGCCGAGTTGCAGAAAGCCATGCATTTCCTTCTCACTGCTCCCAGCCACGACGGCTCATCGTCTACCTCCTCGTCCGACCGCCTCGTCCGCGCGCACTGCCTGATGCAGATCGCCATGAAGAGGCTCCAGAAGGAGTTCTACCAGATCCTGTGCTCCAATCGGGCCTACCTCGACCCCGAATCCCTCTCCACCCGATCGTCGCGGGTCTCAGCCGCCCGATACAGCTCCTCCGACTTCGAAAACAACGACGACGACGACGACGTCTCCACCGAAGACGACGAGGCCCGCGAGACCGGTGACGCAATAACGGAAGCGGAGGAGGCGTCGGAGAGAGCCATGGAAGACCTGAGGCAAATCGCCGAGTCGATGATATGCGCCGGCTACGGCAAAGAATGCGTCCACCTCTACACATCCATACGCAAGTCCATCGTCGACGAAGGCGTATATCGCCTTGGCGTTGACAAGACCATGAGTTCGTCGTCGCGGATTCACAAGGCGGACTGGGAAGTGGTGGAGCTGAAGATCAAGGCCTGGTTGGACGCCGTCAAGATCGCCGTCAAGACCCTTTTCACCGGAGAGAGAATCCTCTGCGACCACGTCTTCGCCGCCTCCGACGCCATCCGAGAGTCTTGCTTCTCCGAGATCTGCAAGGAAGGAGCGACCACCTTGTTCAGATTTCCAGAGCTCGTAGCTAAGAGGAAGCAACAAACACCGGACAGAGTGTTCCGTTTGCTGGACCTCTACTCCGGGCTCTCCGACCAGTGGCCAGAGATCCAATCAATCTTCTCGTTTGATTCCACCGCCGCCGTCCAATCCCAGGCCTTCGCCTCCCTCGCCGGACTCAGCGAAGCGGTGTACAAAACGGTAATGGATTTCGAGTCCACAATTCACCGGGACTCGGCCTGGGCCAAGTCCCCGGTCGCCGGCGGCGGGGTCCATCCTCTTACGGTGTACGCCATGAATCACCTCTCCCTCCTCTCCGATTACGGCGGTTTTTTGACAGACATCGTCGCCGACTGGCCTTTGCCGGAGTACGATACCGGAGAAGCATATTCCGGCGATATGCCGGCAATCTCCCGCCTCCTCTCGTGGCTCGTCCTCGTCCTCCTCTGCAGGATCGACTGCAAGGCGAAGCAGTACAAGGACATCTCCGTGACGTATCTGTTCCTGGCCAACAACCTCAACCACGTTGCCTCGATCGTCCGTGCGTCGGGGCTCCGGAGCCTCCTCGGCGAGGAGTTGACCGGCGGTTACGAGGAAAAGGTCCAACAGTTCGCGGAGAACTACGAGCAGCTGGGATGGGGCCACGTGTTCGATTCCCTGCCGGAGAATCCGACGGCCGGGATGTCCACCGGGGAGGCCAAGGAGTGCTTCAGGCGGTTCAACGACGCGTTCGAGGCGGCGTATTTGAAGCAATCTACGAGCGTCGTACCTGATTCCAAGCTCCGAGACGAGATAAAGCAATCTATCGCGAGAAAAATCGTCACACCATATCGGGAAATGTGCGAGACTCACATGGTGACGTTGGGGTGCAAAAGGAACGTGGAATGTTTGGTCAGATATACCCCTGAGGATGTACAGAATTCCTTGTCGGACCTGTTTGGTGGGGGTGGTGTGGTAACGGATGATTCGGCTTGTACGGCGTCGTCTTGTTCTTCTTCCTCTTTGCATCCACGGCATTCGCGCCATCGGGAAGGAAAGGGCATTTTTGCCTAGGAAATTTTATGTCCATTTCTTTTGTCTACGTGGAATGTTGATAAGTGGTTATTTACCGGTTGCTATACAGTATTTTTATCATCCTCTTTAAAAGGAGTTCATATATATATATATATATATATATATATATAAAAAAATTATAGTTATTTTTAAAAATATTTTAGCTTGTTTTTTATTTTTAAATTTAAATTTATTTGCAAATTAATTGTTTGAAACTTTAATAGCATATAAAAATAAAAACTTATACCAAATAGACCCTTGTTTCACAATCATCTGCCAATAATGCACTCTACATATTTTCATGGAACGGTACAAATTTGAGGTCTTCTCAAGGCATTCACATTTTAATGGAAAAGACATGTGGAATAGGGTTTAGCAGAAAAATCACCAACTCGATTTAACCCAATAATCCAGCCGATCAAAAATCAAATAAACCAAAAATTGAATAAATAAATTTTTACTTAGATGAGTTAAGTAACTCGTTAATTCAACCAACAACCAAATAAATTGATTGGATAAATAGTATAATCTGTCCAAACTGATCAACAAACACTTCTAAATAACAAATTTTCTTAGATGTGGTAGGAAAGATAAAGATTTTATGAATCGGAGATGGAAGTCCATTGGTTGCGGGTTTCCTAGGTTTAATCCAAAGATATTTTTGATGATGAGAATTTATTTGATTTGGTTTGATAGGACGATGTATCAGATTTTATATTCTAGTTTGTGTTTATATTGTGAATTTAAGGTGAGAAATTAGTGATGTTAGGGTTGATATGAAAAAATATTAACCCGATTCAACCTGACAAACCGGATGATCAAAAAACAAATAAATCAAAAACCAAATAAATTGATTTGGGCGGGTTGAGCAATTCCATCAACCCATTTGAAACTAAAAATTCAATTTAATAAAAGGGTGTAACCCGTCCAAACCGACCGACGAACACTCTTAACGTGAAATATGAATAGTTATTTATGTATTTTTTTATTTATTGCAAGCCATGGTTAAAAAGAGAAAGCAGTATTTAAGTAAAGGCCTACTTGATTTGAGTTTTGATTTTTATGTTCTTTTTTCTATATTATGTTAGAGTTTATGTGCTTCAAGTGGTAAAGTTTGCTTAGATTAACCTTTTCTCGCAAGGTGGTTAAGCATCATATGGGAACATAATATACTTTATGGTGACATAAAGTATACTTTATGGAGAATTCGTGAGCCCATGGAAAATAATATACTTTATGTAGAATTCGTGAGCTTCATGGAAATGCAAAAAACTTTATGATAACATCACCAAAGCATGAAATTAATGATATATGCAATTATGAAGCTCTCCAAGCATCTTAGCCCAGCGCTCAGCAACAGATGGAGAAGATGGCAACACAATAATTCTAGATTAGTGAGACGGCATTGTTTGGATAATCTTTCGTAAGAGGAAAGAGTCATTTATCTCGGGATTTGATGAATTTCATTTAGCTAGACAACATCACCTCTATAAGAATTTCTTTCTCCATGTGTTTTAATTTATTGTTGCAGAAAGTTTTTATTAATATTCATTATCTCTATATTTGTAATTGGTTGAGAATCTATTGCGAGCCTCCTCGAGGACCCTTAGCGCTTTCCAAGCTTTCTACCTAAAGTACTAGACACTAGTGTTTGAGTTTGGTTATGAGCTAAAACAGCTAACTTTGACAGTGAACTTGTGAAATTGTCATTGTAAGCTTTATTAGCTAGTGGAACCTTTTACAAGTTGTGAAAGAGAAGTGGAGTAGAAGGTGTTCACTCTAAACCAGTATAAAATTGTGTGCCATTGTCTATTTACCTTTAGCACACCCCAAGCTTACACTCGGGAACAACATATAGTAAATTAGGTGAAAAAAATTGAATTTTGATTTAAAAATAGAGAATAAATATTTTTAGAGAACCTACAATCTATTTAAGTTATAATTTGAATCCTCGTCATTGAAATCCTATATATATATATATATATATATATATATATATATATATATATATATATATGCAAACATGTGTTCTTTAATGTGATATACAATTTTTACAATTTAAATCCAAAATCATGGTTTGGATATTTAGTATACCAAAGTCCACCTTTATTTTGCGGATTACACCCCGACCTAACTAGTGTTAGTGTTATCACCTGGATTCGTCCGAGCTTGTTATTAGCTCCTAGATTAGCGAGATTAAGTGGGTCCTTGAGTAATCATTGCATAATGAGTTCAAACATATCTTATTGAGATGAAAATTTAATTAAATTTTGAAATTGCCATCGTTTAAAATGTGCAATTGGTCACCTAAAATGAATGTTTTATGGTCTAGAGATGAGGTTGAAAGTAAGTTACGTGCGAGAAAGGGTTAACATTATAAAGACCTGTATTTGGCTTAGCTAAATAGATAGTCTCTCTTAAGGATAATGGTCCCCACTATTTTATGAAATGAGATAATGGTCCTAAATGCTCATAGTCATGTTCAGGGATGTTGGTCTCGAATGTTGATGATGATCCTTGTAATGGGTTTATAATGCTCCCAAACGCTTGTAAAAATGGAGAATAGTCCCTGATGCTTAAAACAATGATTTTGATAGTGATTAAATTATTGTTGATGTTAGGCCAAATCCTGCTATTATTCTTGAATTGTAATGCTTGTGTTTGATATATTTTGTTCATTAGTTTGGATAGATAGTCTATAGCACTATACTAGTGCATACATACATGTTGTATGCAATTACTAGGTTTGGTGGGTCATGGGGTGGGTTAAAGGTGTAAGCGACCACCTATTAAGCATCTATGCTCACCTTATGTTGTTTAAATAGTTTTTAGGTACATTGATAATACTGGCTATGTATTGTTGTAGGGTGAGTAAATCTTTTACTTTCCCTTTTTATATGAAACAACCTTTGATTTATATTACTTTTGTAATGATTAATGGCTTGACTTTGATTATTTATTTTCTGGGCAAGAGTTCATGAAAGTTGTAATATATTGATGGATACATGTTTATGTTTAATAAATGATATTGGTTTTATTTATGAGCTGCATTTTATTTTGAATGTACACAAAATCATCTTTGATGTATGATTATACAAGGTAGGCTAGAGATAACTCTTGTGGTGTAATATTTTTATATGCTAATCACTAACTCATTGACCCTTCAAGTACTAGCATGAGAAGTCATTTTTCCGATTTTAGTTCTTTGGAATTTAGAGACATAAGAGCATTAGTTGTAGATTCTCCAAAATTTTAACTAAATATGTCAACATAGAGCAATATGAGCCAAAAATTATACTCAAAATCTATGTTTCGACTATAAAACTTTATTAAAATCCAAATATTGAGCACTGACTAGTCAAAAAGTATAATTTGTGGCTCGTATTGCTCTATCTAGATAGATTTAATTCAAACTTTAGAGAGTTTACATTACACCTGATGCTCTAATAAGTTGGTATCAAAGCAGCGATTTAGTTAGACCTAGTAGGGGTAGTTGATTAATACCTTAGAACTTGAAGGATTGTAAGAAGAGCGTCTGATTAATGTACTCGTTACATTTGTTTTGGATTAATTACCTTGGAGTCAATTAGATCATCTAATAACACATTAGGTTGGGTGCATACATACCATCATGACAACCGAAATAAAAACATCTTCCTAATTGAGACAAAGAATGTTATGAAATAATAAGAAAAATAAACACGACCTTAACTAGAGAAAACATTTTATGGAGAGGAAAGAGAGAAAATTAAGATACACCCAATAGCATACTTTTTATAAATTCATCAAAAATATATTTATATTAATGTACCTATTAGAAAATTTGACATATAAAATGTATATATTTAAATTTGGACATATTTTCAATATATAAAATAGACGCAAGAACACCAAATTATTATGAAGTTTTTTTTTAAAATATTTGATAAGAAAATTTCTCTTATAATATATATATGTTAAAGTGAGTAACAATTATATGCAATTAGTTAATTAAATTTTTATAAGTAGTTGTTATTTTGTGAGCCAACTTTATTAACACATGAATATGGATATATATAAAATACCTAATCTTTTATTATTATTATATCTAAGCTAAATACTTCAGAATAACAAATGAAAAAGTATATTTACAGATTTATCGTCAAGTATATGTATAGAAATACCCTTGCAATTGTTGTATTTGTACAAAATTAATGTCCCTGCACATCTACGGCGCGCGAATTCAAATGCATGAAATGTGCGGTGCCGTATGTCTAATTTAAACCGTGAAATATGGGTGAAAGGAACCCAAATGGCAAGTATCCTACTGCGCCCCTTTATTTGTCCCTGCAGTACAATCTCTATAATTCAAAATCATGGGCTTATGTGTTGACGTACGTCGATACAACTTCAACAATTACAAGGCACGTGATAAATTGGTGTTAGCTTTATTTTGAAATTTTATATATAATTGGACTGAATTATTTAGCTGTGTGATAGTTGACCGTCAGGGAGATGGGTGTCTAGCCGGCGGGAGGTGGTGGCAGCGCTGGGTTGTCGTTCCGGTGAGGCAGCATGGTGTGATGACCGGGCAAGAGGAGAAGAGGGAGGAAGCAGGGTCGGAGGTGGCAGCGGTGGTCATCGGAAAACACGGTCTGAGGAAGAAGGCTGCCATGCACCTCCTGCCGGAAAGAAGTAGAGAAACAGTCATAAAACGACAACACTGAGCACATAAACATTAATAGTTGATGGCTACACCGTGATAGGAATGCTTGCGTCCAATCCCTCGTGAATGTCCAAGTGTCCGGCTCACGTATCGTTGTGAAATCAAGTCCATAGGCACATTCATCTGCTGGCCAACCAAAATCGATCAGGGAAAAATAAAGTTAGACCAAACGTATGGCATATATACATCTCGTGTTCAAATGTTAATGTCGTTATAATTGGACTACTGGCAACGAAATCGTGGCGGGGTTTAATTAGCCCACATCTTATATTCAATCAGAACTGGTGGTGGTAACAAAACTTTTGATACATCAATTATATATTTTTCAAAAATAAAATTAATAAATGGGTTGCTAAATTGAAAACAAACATATGCAATCAATAAATGTTATTAATTATAAAAATATTTTGTATAACTGATTATATCATCATAAAATTTTCTTCTGACGACGGTACGAGTTTGACATCAAAATTGAGTAGTAGTTGTGCATGTGAGATTGGTCATGATCAGTTTTATGAGACCGGGTTCGATTTTTGTCGATAAAACCCTGGAGTGGTTGTGCATATGACTTTGGTCCAATATATTATACATGTGTCTGTCATGGCACTTTCCATTGTAACTCTTTTTTTTTTTAAATCGTGGTGCTAAAAGACGGATCGTACCGGCCGGGGTGCGCAGGGTGCTAGCTGGAGCTGCGTGCTGCAAACGTCAACGGATGATTGGATGAATAAGTAGGCTCCTCGCGTTGAAAAAAATAAAAATAAATTCATCATTGTTTGAACATATGCATGCTTATTAGTTAGTAGCCCACGTGCATATGTAAGCTTTTCCGATTGGAAAACATACATTATTATTAAACAAACGAGCGCCGTGAGGTATAACATATAAGTTACATTAATATCATTTGTTAGGCATTTGCGCGCTCATGAATTATTGCTCGAGCCTCAATCTCGAGCAAGGGCTCAAGCGTATATACTGTAAATACTGTTCGAGAAGCTCGAGCAGGTCTCGAGTAAGTTTTGAGCATTGAGCAAGCCTCGAGTAGGTATCGAGCACCTCTTCCACAGCCATATCTAAAGATTTATGGGTTCTACTGTAATTTCTGATGAAAAATTTAAACGGCCTTAACTTTGTAAACAATGATTCAATTTGAGTCCATTTTTTTTATTTGTAGGTATAAATAAGACGCATGGCGGTCAAACCCCGTAAGGGTTTTCCACTCTCTGATTTCTAAATTAAAAACTCACTCTTTTGCCTTCACATTCTGATTTTTAGCCATACTCTTATCTTTTTCTATCTAGATGTACTGCTTGAGGTCTCTCCCTCCCTCGACTACTCTCTCTTTCTATTTCAGATGTGGTGCACTGTACTATAAATTTTACGTAATTTTATTGACATGACAATTGCCCCATCAGACGAAGACATAAGAAGGACGTAACCCCATTGAAAATATCATTTTCCTAAACTAATACATGCTTATAAATAGGCTGGCAAGGTACACATGAACTTTCATGTAAGAGCAACTCTTACCCTCACATCTTGTTTACATGAAAAAGTTTTTCAAATCTAAATCTAGATAGTTATTTTACATCTATAATCTTAATATTATTCTTCAACTCACTTTTATTTGTATTAAAATATTATTTTAAAATATTAAATTGGTGTTTTTAATTAAGATAATCTTGAAACTCCTCCGATCCGGCAGGGTGTTGTCATCACCTTTGCTCTCCTCTAGGTTAATCTTGAACTCTCCTCCGATCCGGCAGGGTGTTGTCATCTCCTCTAGGTTCTCCCCTCCTACATTCAGCCCTCTCTCTTCATATTTACCCATCGATATGTATCGCCCTATGTAGTTTTAGTAGAGTTCTTCGAGAGGGAAAATCATGGTTGTAGAGGGTGGGAACACGTACAGTCCAAAAGTTTTGGAAAGGATGATGATAAAAATCCAAACCTTGTGCAGGTGGATGAGAAGACTGGAAAAAGGAAAAAAGATCTTTTATGGCTACTTGGAATTGCTTCTAATCTAGCTGACCTTGATTCCGAGATAAGGAAGAAGATTGCAATTGAGAGTACGTGGGACATCAGGGAAATCAAGTCATCTAATTACTGACTGGGTCCTCCATGGTACTGCAGTATATGCCTTAATGTCTGTATTTGAAATGACACACTGATCTCTTTGTCATACAATTAGATCACAATATGTTTTTTCAGCATGAAATTCCAATTTGATGATACCCAGATTTTATTATTCTTTTTATAAATAAAATAAAATCGAATCAATGAAACACACAACAGAGAAGAAGATTACATGAGATCTTCACAAAATCGCAAACTTACGCCGAGGGGTATTGCGCAGATCAAAGCTACCAATTATAGGACCTAGGGTTTCAATGTCGTGTTGCACGGTCGATGGAGAGAAGGGATGGTGCTACCAGCTAGGCGGCGAGGAGGAAGAAGGAACGACAAAGGGTTTGTGCTTCGTTTGTTTGGCAACGGTAGCGATGGGTGTCAGAGTCACTAAACATAAAAGAGAGACAGGGTTGAAGGAGATGGGAAATAGGAGCGGGGAGGAGAGAGAAAAGATGCAAGAAAATAATAAAATAATATATAAAGCATGAATAGTAAATTTTTATTTGTGAAGTGTTACTATGGTAATTTTTACATATAGAGCTTGTTAGCATAAATTTAAAGTTTTAATATCCACATATAGATAATAGAAAATATATTAGAGTTATAATGATAATTATATATATATATATATAAGTAATTAAATGAAAATGAATCATATTAAAATAAGGAAAATATATTAATAATGTAGATTCAATTAAGAACAAAGATGTCTACCAATATATATATATATATATATATATATATATATAATATACCGACTTGTTGTTTATTAATGATATATATATGTAGAGTTATGTTACAATGCGATCTCACAGTCTTATTATTATATCGAGATATTTTAATTTTAGTCGTTAAATATGTATTTAATGATTTATATTAAAGTTTTATTTAATTATAACTCTACTAAAATTAAGTTATATCTTAATTGTTAAATATAAATATAATATTTCAAAATTTAGCAAAACCCTATATATATATATGTTGTTAAAATTATTAATTATGCTAATTTTTTTTGAAATGTCATGATAGGGGTAGGATTTAAAAAAAAAAAACTAAACCCACTTCCTGTCTATTACATTGTCATGAGACTATGAATGGAGATACCTTGGTTTGCATCATAATATCAAAAAGAAGTTCATCTCGTATGGCTGGAAAGGTTATTAGCCAATAGCAAATTTTCAAGGAATTCAAAAGATTCTAAAAATGGCCAAGGTGTTTGTATAGAAAGTGGTACGAATAACAAGATGACAGAAGGCATATTTCGTATATGAAGGAAATTTCATAATTAAGGAGAGAACCTTTAAAAATACGTGGAATATTCCTTAATGACTTATTTGAAGCGTCATCTTCATATAGTTCTACATTATAGTGGTTGTCGGTATAGTCCATTATCCAAGGAGGCATGGCAAGCTAAATCTCATGGTGTAGTGCCTCAATCTTCTGCCATTTGTCCTATCTTTCAGTTAAACCATTGCCCTCAATGATCCGGACTACGTACGTCTAACATCTTTAGATGCTCTATTGGTGATCCATGTGTGCAAAGCAGTGCTACTTGGATTAACAGCTCCACTTCTGCAGCTACATATTTTCGCTGCAAATTAGGATATACTAGAAGTGACAGACTCCTGTCGCGGGTCCTCATTAATTTCTCTCTCTCTCTATATATATATAACTAACTTGTGATCAACTTAGATTTGGACTATTCAATCTAGACGTTCGATGTTCGAGTTTCATTTAACATTTAACTGTAACAGTAATACATTATAAAATTCTAATATCGATGATCTCAAAATTAAACGGTCTACTCTGGGATGATTGCTTATACACGTTAACAAATCAACAAAAGCAATAGATAAACATCAACAGACAAACACCAACAAACAAGCATCAGAAAGTAAGTAAACAATCAATAAACAAACATCAACAAACAAACAACAGCAAAGGCATTAGCAAACTAAAAACTAAAAGCAAATGAAGGTAGAGTTGTCGTACCTCCTTTCTACTTTAATAGCTTGTTTGGTATGTGGGAATGAAATGAAATGAGAATAAAAATGGGAATGATTCATTACCTTACCTATATTTGGTATGCAATACCTTAAACAAGATATTTATTTGGAAATTACAAATATATTCCCAAAATAAATGTAGGGTTTGCTTTGTATTAAAAAAAAACTGCAGCCCCCACCCCCGTCGAAGAGCCTCCCTCCCCCTGCTGGTGTCGGGCGGCTACCCTCAGCTGGTGTCACGCTGCCACCCCCACCCCAGGCCAGCATCGCGCCGCTACCCCGCACCCCCGTCGCGCACATCCCTCCCTCCCCCCGTCAAGCCCCACCCACATCCCCCTACGCCCGCCCGCCCCAACACCGTCCCTCCCCCCACCTCCTGCCTCTGCGTCCCCCTACGCAACGCCCGCCCGCCGCCGACGCCGCCCAACTCCCCTGCATCTTCGTCCCCTTGCTTGCCCGACCCCTGCCTACGACATCATCACCTCAGCCCCCTGCGTCGATCTAGGCAGCACGAGCTATGGAGGGTAAGATTGTCAATTTCATTACCCTATGCAAGGTAATGACTCAATCCCATATGTCACGGGGTCAGGGTTTTCACCCGTGCGACACTCGATCACCCTGGTGGATGCGCCAAGTAAGCCATACTGATCGGGGCACACGTAGACTAGTTTCGCCCTGCCTTGGGCTCATTAGGAGAACGGCTCCAGTTCCTGACCAGTTTGTGTAGGGATGGTCAAGTCCCCTCTTCAACGTCAAGTCCGAGACTAGCGGTGTACTCCCCGCATTTAACCGGGTCGGTACGTCTGAACTCCGAAGGATTTCCATCGATCTCCCACACGAACTGTCGTGGAGCCTATCTCGTCCGCACCAACTATGCTTTCTGCTTTGCCCCTCCGCAAGTAGCGCGCACCTGCGCTACTTGGGAGACGCCCGCCAGCACCTCGCTGTTCGGGGCGTGACATCCTCCCCCACTTCATTTCGCAACGTCCTCAATGCGTCAGCGAGTTCGGAGGAACCAAGATCGTTTGGCGACGCGCTCCTCTCGACCGCAACGCTACTCCATCCCATCCTCGGGAACTCCACCATGGCTCGGCGGCCGACGTTGGTGGACGCGATGCGTGCAAGACCTCCTCTTGGTCGACCCCCATCTATTAGGGGCTCCCTCCCAACTTGGGATCAGGGACCACGCATATCTCTCGCGAGAGTACTTCGGTGAGCATTTGGATACGGGCCGCAACCGCTCTGATACCACTTTGTCATGGGATCAGGGTTTTTACCCGTGCGGCACTCGGTCACCCTGGTGGATACGCCGAGTAAGCCATACCGATCAGGGCACACGTAGACTGGTTTCGCCCTGCCTTGGGCTCATCAGGAGAACGGCTCCAGTTCCCGACCAGTTTGTGTAGAGATGGTCAAGTCCCCTCTTCAACGTCCAGTTTGAGACTAACAGCGTACTCCCCGCATTTAACCGGGTCGATACGTCTGAACTCCGAAGGGGCTCCATCGATCTCCCGCATGAACTGTCGTGGAGCCTATCCCGTCCGCACCAGTTACGCTTTCCACTCTGCCCCTCCGCAAGTAGCGCGCACCCGCGCTACTTGGGAGACGCCCGCCAGCACCTCGCTGTTTGGGGCGTGACACATGAGAGGTGGGGGTAATCAACATTACCTTAATGTTTATCGCACGGGAATGAAAGATTGCATTCCCTATAATGGAAATGGTTTTTAGTCCATTGCATTCCATTCCCGCCTACCAAACATGCTATAAGACTCCATGTCCACGAATAGCTTCAGATGAAGGGTACGGTACACATACATTTGGCTTTTCATTTCTTAAGTTTGCTCCTCCAAGCTACAATTTTGCTATAAAGACGAACTAGAGGAATTTGCCTCCCTCACATAATCTTGTCTTGTCAATCGAGGGTTTGTACGGTGTCTCTATCATTGAATCATCATTAGCGAGCCGATCAAGTAAATGGGTAGGATTAAAATAATTAGGGGTTTTTTTTTTTTAAATACGGGTATGAAATATAACCTTATTTTCTTTTAAAAATATGCTTTCTAATAAAGTATTATTAATAATTTTATATAATTGTCTTTTGATAGAATATTTTATATGATTAGTGTATATTTCGGATCGTTAATATTTGAATTTTGTTAATATTATAAAAATATTATTTTAAATTTTTACCAAAAATAAAATAAAAATTAGATGATATGTTGTGGGTACGTACGTAAGGGGGAAAAACAAAATTGTGACTTAAAATTGTAAGTTTCAACTTGAGGCCTCAAGATTGAAATTGCTGGTGTAAACTTGCTGGCACGGCTGGTTGCATGCCACTCAATCCCCAACCGCTGAAATGGTAAGGGAAAAAAAAAGTTCGTTAGTGACGATGGAATGGTTAAAAAATAAAATAAAATAAAGATCGTTATTTTGAACTGAAAACGCAGTTTTGGACGTGGCATTGATGGTCCGAACACCCGTGCTACGCGGAAACCGATGGCGGTCGGTGGTCCGACGTTAGGTCTGCCGGCAACAGCCACGACCACCTCGTATCGGCCCCCTCAAATCACGACCGGAGCCCAAAAATCGATACCCTCGTAGCCGCCATGCATCGCCCTTTCGAAGAAGGTACCTCCCCGCCACGAATTTTCCCGACAGAATGTTTTTTTTTTTTTTTTTCCCAAACGAGCGTCGCGAATGACATTTCCGACGTTGAATTTTGTTTGTCTTATTTATTTATTTATTAATGCATTGTTGTTGTTTGAAGGAGGGGAGAGGGATATGGAAAAGGGTTTAAGCCCATTTCCGAATTCAACCATCCTCCACCAAGACGCGCCGCCGTCGCCGCTGGCGAGGACCACGACGTCGCTGGTTTTGTCCAACTCAGGGAAGGCCCTGGCTGCGTCGAATTCGAGCAAGGCTCTCTCCGTGTCGGGCTCAGGACGGGCATTGATCGGGTCGAACTCCGGCAAGTCTCTGGTGCTGTCGAACTCGAGCAAGTCGCTGGGGACGTCCAACTCCGGGAAGCGGATTGATCAGGCGGGGAAGAAGTACGTGAAGCAGGTGACAGGGAGACACAATGACACGGATCTGCACCTGGCAGCACAGCGAGGGGACCTGGAGGCAGTGAGGGAGATCCTCGGCGAGATCGACGCACAGATGATGGGGGCGCCGATCAGCGATGCCGACTTCGACGCGGAGGTAGCCGACATTCAGTTGGCGGTCGTCAACGAGGTGAACGAATTGGGGGAGACAGCGCTGTTCACCGCCGCGGCCAAGGGGCACGCCGACGTGGTGAGGGAGCTGCTCAAGTACTCTACAAAGGAGGGGATTGCATTGAAGAACCAGACAGGTTTTGATCCCCTTCATATCGCCGCAAGCAATGGCCATCGAGGTATTTATATCGATTGATATTAGCAATTGAGCAACATATGTACTCTCATTACTTGACTTGTTATTGAGAACCACCATCATCTCAGCAATCTATTTCAAGATGAATGTTTAGAAGTAAGGACTACCCTCGGCTTCCAACATGTTACTGACGTTCTTGTAAGGTCTTTTAATTTGTTTAACCACCTTAACTTAATTCATATAGTCCAGACCAAGGCGTGCCAGTGGTTAGAGCTTCGCCTTCCCTCAGGTAGAATTCACATTAGATTGGGTCTTAAGTTGCTCTGCAGAAGGGATATAATAATTTAGTGACATTTCATATGCTGTTTTTTCTTCCGGAACTTTAGGCATGAACTCTTCATATAGCTTGAAGCCGGATGGTGATGGAATGCTGAATAAGTAGCTCTCTGTTTTGCAGATATTGTTCGGGTGCTGTTGGAGCATGATCCTGGGCTAAGCAAAACAGTTGGTCATTCAAAGGCGAGCCCCCTCATTTCTGCAGCTACAAAAGGCCACGTAGAAGTAGTCAATGAGCTACTGTCCAAGGACCCTAGCTTGCTGGAGATGTCAAGATCCAACGGCAAAAATGCATTGCATTTAGCTGCTAGGCAGGGACATGTAGATATTGTAAAGGCATTGCTTGACAGGGATCCACAATTGGCAAGGAGAATTGACAAGAAAGGGCAGACTTCATTGCATATGGCAGTAAAGGGGCTCAGCCGTGACGTGGTGAGGTTGCTTCTAGATGCAGATCCAGCCTCTGTGATGCTTCCTGACAAGTTTGGAAACACAGCTTTACATGTTGCTACCAGGAAAAAGCGGGTTGAGGTAGTTGACAGCTGCTGCACTTCCATAATTGAATTATAATTTTTCAACATGTTCATAGACATTTCACTTTCACTTTCTCAATCCTTTATTCAACTATTCTCCTTGAAGATCCATTGCTAGTTGATTATCTAAGTTATGAGATCTAAAATGGTTGCAATTCAATTGCTGTCATATTTTGTGGAACTAAATGATCTGAATGTAGAAATAGCTTGCTGCAGCGGGCAATTGCAAGAAATAAAAGGGAAGGTCCTTTTCCCATTTAGTGACAATGATGTTGGTGTTCGAGGATGGTTTTTGTCCTCCAATACTTCCTTCTGGTTTTAGCATATATTTGTTGAAACCTAAAGAATTTGCGGTTCATAATATCTCTAAGGTTAATTGGAATTAATGCAATAATCATATCACTACCTTTTCTTTCAGATAGTGAGTGAGCTATTACGACGTCCTAACACTGATGTGAACACCTTAACAAGGGACCGCAGAACAGCCCTGGACATAGCTGGGTCTCTCCCCCTCTCTGAAGATATATCAGAAATAAAAGAATGCTTGGTTCGTTATGGTGGTGTCAAAGCAAATGATCTGAACCAGCCACGGGATGAGCTTAGGAAAACCGTGACTGAAATCAAGAACGATGTCCACAACCAGCTTGAGCAAACCCGCAAAACCAACATGAAAATGAATGGGATTGCCAAGGAAATCCGCAAACTACACAGGGAAGGAATCAACAATGCCACCAACTCAGTCACTGTGGTAGCTGTGCTTTTTGCAACAGTTGCATTTGCCGCAATTTTCACGGTCCCAGGTGGTGATTATGATAATGGGATGGCCGTGGCTGCAGACTCAAGATCATTCAAGATCTTCTTCATCTTCAATGCCATTTCACTTTTTACGTCATTGGCTGTGGTGGTGGTACAAATAACTCTGGTCAGGGGAGAGACAAAAAGTGAGAGGCGCGTCATAGAGGTGATCAACAAAATGATGTGGTTGGCTTCCGTGTGCACTTCAGTTGCATTTATCTCCTCATCTTATATTGTGGTTGGCCGGCATCACCAGTGGGCTGCAATCCTTGTTACAGTTATTGGGGGTGTTACAATGGCTGGTGTTCTTGGCACCATGACTTGTTTTGTGGTCAAGTCTAAGAGGATTCGCAAGGCGAGGAAGAAACTGAAGTTTTTAAAAAATGCAAGGACTTCGTGGCATCACCAGGATTCCGATTTAGAAGTAAATCCAATATATGCCATTTGATGTACCCCCCTCCTCTGATCTGGCCTGATAATGCCCATTTTGAAGTAAATCCAATATATGCCCATTTGATGTAAATATAGGTTCTGGGGAAAGGCACACTGCAAATTTGGATGTAATCAGATTTTGATGTTTCAAGGATAAATTTGAAACGTTTGAGAAGAATTGGTTGATGATCCTGAATTTTGTGTGGAACAAGAAAGATTATCAAGTGGTCGTGGCATGGTACACACAAAAAACTGCATAATTACATGCATTATATATGCAGTTTCAACTATTGTAAGCTCCACTATGTGTGTGTGTGTATATATATATATATATATATATATATATATATATATATATATATATAATGTATCACTCAAATTGTGGGAGGACGGTAACATTAAGTAAGACAATTTTTTTAATTTTTTAAAATTTTATTAATATTACATCAAGTTCAAATTTTGAATTCAATTAAGATTAGTTTGACATCTCTAATTTTATTTTGGGATGAATAGGATATTTATTTCTTAAAATTTACTTATTTTTTAAAATTTGACATCATTCACTTCATTTTTTATTTATACCTATATTTATTTATTAATTAATTTATTATTTATTATTATTATTATTATTATTATTTATTATAACCATTCACATGAATAAAAATATATATATAAAAATATCGAGATGAATAGAAAATATCAAGAGTTTATTTTCTTATTTTAGAAAACCCGTAAATATTGTTTTTTATAAATCTATATGTATTTTTTAAATGGACCAAATCAGGTCTGACATGTCAGCATCATTCAGGTCGTTAACTCAGCACAAAGGTCCCATTACAGCTTGATTGATAATCGTGGACATTTTTGTCGGACCAAATCGGACGTAGTAATTCAGAAAAAAAAAACAGCGAATGACTCAAAAATGGTCAAAAATGGCAGGTGGCAATCAGCATTAACAAAGCCAGATTTACATCACAAATTTCAAGAACAGCACCTATTTTACATAGTTGAACTCTCTGAATCAAAAATGTGTGCGTGTGTAGTAATGTGTACGTGTTTTCCTTGATCATACGAGACAGAGAAAGCTTTCCAAGTGATTTCCCTTTTGAATTCGTAAGTCTCACTTTCTTAGAATACCATTTCAAAACATTTGAATGTCTTGCTCTTCATTCATTAATTAATTGTCCTAATTAGCGCGCAATTGTTAGTTGTTGTTGGTATTTTCTTCCTTTAATATATATATATATATATATATATATATATCATATATCGATCGACCTCTATTAAAAAAATGTCGTTTGATGTTGTTGATTTCAAATCATGTTTGCAGATGATATTGAAGACGAGAAGCAATCACCCGCAATGAAGATATTGCAGATATTACAGACGAAATAAATTAAATGGATTCTGTTCTTTCTTGAAGAATATCTTTTAAAATTAACAACAATTATTATTATTGTTTTGATCGAACATCAAACACATTAGTACATTGATAGAAAATCTTTTGTCCTGATATTTGGGTCAAGAATGAATGTGGTGGGTAAAGTTGGGAGTCTCATATCCCAAGGTGTATACACTGTGGCCAGCCCTTTCTCACCCTTTGGTGGTGCTGTGGACATCATTGTTGTTCAGCAGCAAGATGGGACTTTCCGGAGCAGCCCCTGGTACGTCAGGTTTGGTAAATTCCAGGGTGTTATAAAAGGCCCTGATAAGGTTGTGAACATTAATGTCAATGGCGTGGAAGCAGATTTTCATATGTGCCTTGATAATTCGGGGGATGCCTATTTTGTTAGGGAGGTTGGTCCTGCTAAAGGGAGTGAGACTATAGAGGATTCTGACACTCAAATATTTGCACAAGGGGATAATGTTCTTGATGACATGCATATAGATAGAGGTGAAAAAACTTTTGTAAGCATAAGTAGGTTTCATAGTAGTATATCCGAATCGGCATTGAATGAATATCATGATGGTTTAGGAGTGGGTCAACTCGATAGGGCAGAGTCTGATAATGATAGGGTATTTTATGAGTTTCAAGACGAGCAGTTCTTTCATGATGGCCCTGCTGATTTTTTGGAATATGGGTCTAACCACATAGAGAGCTCAGGGGGTGTGGATCATGTGGTGGAGTCTCATGATTCAGACTCTGAAGTGATTCTCTTCAGTGTGGATGGCCATGTATTGACGGCACCCATTTCGTCACCGGAAGACAATAATTCTGAGAATGTGCAGCTGTGCTCACCTGAGATTCACCTGGGACCAGGAAAAGGGACCAATTTTTCCGAGGCAGGCGAGGATTGTAGAACTGGTGAAGTTTCTTGTGCTGGGAGTAATATTAGCAATCTGGAGCAGTCATTATGTACTGCTGCTCCTCAAAATGTCATTAATGGGGCTGCTGTTCGTCAGGTGGAGGTCTGTGAAGAACAAGAAGAACATGCTTATATATCGAGGGAAACCCAGGAAAGAAATCTTCATTTGCTTAGTAATTCAGAAGGTGCATCTTCTATTAACAAGGAAGATTCCAAAGACTTCTGTTTGGAGCTGTCAGAATTGGCAAGACAGAGTGGGCAAGGATGTATCCATGACACTGTCGTGTCAGTCCCGGAGGAGGCCAATGACTTTGATGAAATGCATTCTAATAATCACAGTCTTCAATCAGATGGAATACAAAAATATGGAGGTGTTGTTGAATTCAGGAACGATGTTGGATGCTTTCAATCTAATTCTAAATCTCCTGAAAATGACCTGTCTCGGGATTTGCAATGTGAAAGTGAACTCACAGATGAAGATGCAGTGGTAAGACAACTTACAGGATCTGATTCTACTGTTAGTAATGATCCAAAGTGGAGGGATGAACAATTCAGCATGGCACAAATTGTTGATGGAACTTTAAGTGGCCCACACAAACCCAACCCCGAAGGTGAGCACAGTGAAAGTGAGAGTGTGGAGCCTCAAAGAACCGCTGTTGGTGAGGGGATACAGACTGATTTGAGCAGAGGTATTGACCTCATACTTTCAGTGCCTTCAACCTTAGTCATGAAATTAAAAAAGATTTTATTATCTTAATGGTTCTTTGTTTTAATTTTGTCCAATGAATGCTCTTAAGGGTTTGAGATCTCTCTTTGTGGAAACATGCTTTGTTCTGGTATGGGTTCAAGTGCTGCAGCCGAAGTCTTTGCTGCACACCGCATTTCTGAGAAGGACTTTAAACTTTCTTCGGAGTTCCTGGTCAATAATGAGAACCTAATTGTCAGATATAGAGAGAGGTACTTGCGATGGGAAAAAGCAGCTGAGGTCATTCTTGGAATGGCTGCTTTTGATGTAGAATTACCAATTGAAGACAAAGATATAATTTTTGTAGAACAGGATGATACAGAAGATGTTTCTGGAACCACAGCTGTATCAACTGGACAGACATGGAAGCTCTTTTCTAACCCATTTAGAAAGGTCAAAATGCTCGAGCACTCCAACAGTAATAACTCATCAAATGAGGAAGTGTTTGTTGATTCTGAACCTGGGTTACAAAGCTCTCAAGTAGAACAAGACAAGGTGTCAACAAGCGATAATGACACCCTTCACAAGCAACTTGTAAAAACACGTATTCCCACTTCCGAGCAGATCACATCTTTAAATCTGAGAGAAGGTCAAAATATCATAACTTTTAGCTTCTCGACTCTGGTTTTAGGAAAACAGCAGGTATGCCATATTGCCATTCGCTTGAACTTGTCTTGCATTTTGTGGATGAACAACTTAAGTTTCATTTTTACTGGTTTGTTTCTAATGCTAAGGAAGACAAGCTTCAACAGGTTGTTGCTCATATCTATTTGTGGAAGTGGAATGACAGAGTTGTAATTTCAGATGTTGATGGGACTATTACAAAGTAAGGCTTTTGAAAATGTCATCTAGGTTATATATATATATATATACATATATGAAAGAAGTCTAAATTTGTTGAAGTTTCTAGTCTTTTAGATACAATTTCTTCTTATATTTATCTCAAGTTATTAGACATTTTGGCCAACTTACAGTAGTCTAGATACACTCACATGCATGCACACATACACAAACTAACACTATGGTGTGAAAATGGGCTTGCATTACAGGTGTGTGGATGAGTCCAATGATGTTTTTCCAACACGTTTTCAATGTCTTGGATTTCAATCACACTGAGTTTTTTGTTCTTAACTTATCACTAGCTGGTGATTGCTTGATAGTAACTGAGTTATTCTAAATGTGGATGTGTATTATTTACTTGTAGTACCATTGTATCGTGTTGAATAAAATGTTGGTCATTTGAATTCTGAACTGTCTGTATATATTGCAATTGATAGAGAACTATATAAATTGTCTTGGAGCTAATATTTTTGAGAAAGGTTGCGAGAACTCATTTTAAATACTCCTTATGGTTTTGAAATTTGAGACAGTTTTAGTCTTACAAAAAGATTTACTATAAAGACATATTTAAGGCTTAATATTTGCTTTTGGATACTACTTGTTTTCATGTCAGACTTTCCTCAATTCATGCATTACCCGCATGACTGTTTCCCAGGTCTGATGTTCTAGGTCAGTTCATGCCATTGGTTGGAAGGGATTGGACCCAAAATGGAGTGACTCATCTTTTCTCTGCAATTAAGGTTTGTAGTCACAATGATATGAATCATAATTTTTGGCATCAGGAAATATCTTTCTTGCATCCATATAAAATAGATACATTGTCATAGGTGAATTCTTGACACCTTAGGAATTGAAAATAGTGTACTTCGTTTTTGAACCTATGGGATTTTATGGAAAGAGGCTGGAGTGTAGGTCTTGGCAACAGCATAAAACTGAAGTGCATGTAATTTCCATTTTTTTTTTACCATTGTCTGCCATTTTTGACCTTAGAATAGATCCTTACTACCCATTTTGCAATGAATATTGGTGATAATAATGTAGTGACAGAAAATAAATGTTTCTTATCTTATATTCTAACAAAATTCTTAGAAGGAAAATAGGAGAGCAAAATGCCTGATTTCAGATCAAGGCTAACAAAACACTATTTTTCTAATAAATATATGATAAACATTGTTAGTTCTTATAAGAATTTACATAATGTCCTTTTAGGGATTACAAATGATTTACCTAGAAAGGGTTAATCTTGGTGTTAAAATTGATTCTTTAGCACACTAGATCATAAAAAGCACATTGATAATGTAAGGTATAAGGTATCTTTCAGCTTTTATTTAATTGTTGCATACATAATGTTTTGAGTCCTTTCGAAAAATATCCGTAGTTCATATTATTCCTAGCTCCCAATCTTGACTAAATAATTAGAATATTATTGTAAAAACTTTCCATTGAAATATTGTGGGAGATGAAATGGTGACTGAATTGCTATTAACCTATTTTTCTCGGTTCATGTATTTTCTGCCACACATTACCTTTACAAATCCTGCCCCTAAGAGGATTTAAAATTTGTGTGGCCCTGTAGAAAATAGTTGGGCACTGCTTTGGCATCCAGACTTGCAGAATGATGGAGTTGTGAGCATGTTCTAGCTTTAATTTTTTTAAATGTTTTTCTCATTCTTTGAAACCTTTCATAGTAGGAATGAAGTATAAAATAGTTACACTTATTTTGGACTGTTCCCCTTTGTCAATTACCCATCGTAGCTATGATGTATTTTATCATGACAACGAAAACAGTTTTAGCAAAAAAGACCAGGTAGCATTTGTCATATATGTCTGAGGTGATGTTATTAACATTGCTGAAATGATAGTAACTATTGAACTCGGCACTGATGCAGGAAAATGGATATCAACTACTATTTCTAAGTGCCCGTGCAATTGTCCAGGCATGTCTTACAAGAAATTTCTTACTCAATCTCAAACAGGTACCTCAATAACTGCTTGACTTAATTGACTTTAAATCAGAGATAGTGTTATGTGGACATCCATAAAAGATTGAAATCGTAAAAAAGTGGTGTTACATGTGGGGACATGAGATTTAAACATTGAATTTGGAAGTCAATAGGGTAGACAAAATTCTAATGCTGCAGCTTAGGTAAATATTTGTGGTTATTGAGGTGTTTATTACTTTGTGATTAATTGTCGGTGTTTGTTTATATGTTGTAACTAGTTCTTTGTTCTTACAACGTGGGATTAGGATAGGGTTTGGACACTTGAGTGTAACATAGTAATAGGTTTTACTTGATTTCATAATGTGTGGCCATCAGTATCAGCTCATAGGCTATTAAGCTTTCTCTTCATAGTCATTTACTGGTGAAGCTGTTCTATTGACTCTTGGCTAACTGTATTGTGTCATTCCAGTAGATGCTTGAACAACATAAGCCAATTTCATAACTTTTACTTGTTGCAGGATGGAAAAACTTTACCTAGTGGGCCTGTTGTAATCTCCCCTGATGGTTTATTTCCTTCCTTGTACCGGGAAGGTGAGCTCCCTGGGAACATTTTTCAATACCCATTGTCACCTTCTGATACGTGAGGCATAAACAACAGGCTGAAAGTTGTATCACTTGATTGCTTGTGCAGTTTGAGCTACATTTATATGATCCTGATCACAACTGTAGCTTCTTGGATGTTTGATTAATTTATTTCATGAAATGTGAAAAAATATAATATTTAAATGTTATCCAAATAAAAAGTGATGTTAAGTGCAAGAACTTCCAAAATTCTAGGTGTGGATACAATTAGTAGTTACGTATACTACAATAAGTCTTTATTTGCTGTGTTGAGATACCATGATCTCTTGCCTTTTTATAAAACAAGTTATCAGACCCCAAAGTGAAAGAACATCAAATTTTTAGTATTTGCTGACTCGTTATCATTGTTGCTGTTGTTTTTTAGAAGACCTAAATATTGTTATAATAGAACAAATAAGACACAGCTCATAATTTAAATGACATCTTAGCCTGATTTATTAGTGGCAGTAATGATTAATGAATCTGCCTATAGTCAACATCAAATTGGAAGATCCATTGTGTTGTTACTGTTGCTGTTATTCTTGCTAGGCAACCAGTTGCTTTTCTTGGATGTTTAGTTTGGCTTCTTTTGTAGTCGGAAGGAACAATAATATTTGTTTTTTTTTTCACTGAATATGACTTGTTATACCCTGGCCACTAACAGTGATAAGAAGAGCACCTCATGAATTCAAGATTGCATGCCTCGAGGTAAATATGTGCACACTATGTATCGATGAGAATCTATGCAAGCCTTCTTAGTGTTGCCTGCATATCCATTGTAACCTTTGTATGCAGGACATAAAAGCACTCTTTCCTGTTGACCACAATCCATTTTATGCCGGTTTTGGCAATAGAGACACGGATGAACTTAGCTACAGAACGATTGGGATTCCAAAGGGAAAAATATTTATCATCAATCCCAAGGTATATCATCTTGCATGAAGCAATTTCTAGTCTATTGTTTGGGGATCGCAAGAACTTTCTTTCTAATTAGACTAGCTGCAATTGACAGGGAGAAGTGGCTATTAATCATCAAATTGATGCGAAGTCATACACGTCCTTGCACACACTTGTTAATGATATGTTCCCACCTACCTCTTTGGTGGAGCAGGTAATGTTTTTAATTTACTCACTTAAAAGATCCATTTGCATCTTAGAACATGCAACTATGTGGATAAGAGGAGAAAAAGGAAAAATATAATTTTTGTTGGTGTTTGTCTATGATGGATCCATATGGTATTGCATGAGAATAATACTTTCAATATGAACCATTGTATTTATTTTCAACGGTCATTTAAACATAGCTATTGAAGGTATTGTACCCATGCAATATATTTGCATGCAATACTGGCTATGACTAATGCAAACTGATGCAATTTCAAAACGTAAGTGAAGAGAAGGGAAAATGACAAATATGGGGGAAGTTACTCCCTTATGTGCATCTCCATATGAGTGTTACCATTCAATGTATGTGTAGGAAGATTTCAACTCCTGGAATTATTGGAAAATGGCATTGCCAGACATCGAGTTATAGTCAAAGATCATTGGTGTGGTTAAGTGCCCCAAGCAGCGTGGTGGTATTAGCCCATTGTTAGGCTGGAATTTCTGCAGTATCGGATGTTTGGATGGGTAGAAATTTCCAATTCTGTATTTATTCTCCATTTCACTCATTTTTTGGTTGATGTTTTGAATCATATAGTTTGTTCCCCAAACAGTCAGGTGGCAGGCATGATTGAGTCCTAATTATTTATTTATTTTTTGTTGTTTTTTTTTTTGTTTTTTTCAAGCAGGCATTTATGGAACAACACATAAAAAGACTTTTCAGGATTCTGAAAATTAACGAGATGCTGAAGAATTTGTACAACCGATGTATAGATGGTCACACAAACACACACACGCACTGGTCTGTCAATGTCAGTAGTTTTGTTTTGCCTTATGGCAAAGATGAACGGAAATACAAATGCAATGCTGCATGTAAATGAACACATATCCCAGCATTATATTCGTTAAAAATGAGGAAGCAATTTTTTTTTTTTTTTATAACTGAACCTAGAATTCACCTCATTTTATAAACATTTATGTAGTCTCCCAATAGTAGTGAAAATCTAAAGAATAAAAGTAAAAACAAGGCAGTATTTGCTGTCGTGATTGATTTGAGACTTTGCCTCTCATAATAGGCCTACACCAATGTATTTATTAAGATTTTACATAAATAAATCATTAAATTTTACTAAAAATTTAAGGACGTGATGACCTCAAGGTATTCATTTTTATTTTTCATTCCTCGATCTCGATAAATGTGATTCACGATATTGTAAAAATATAATTTGGTTTCATATATAAAAGCACAAAAAGAAATCGTGTATACCAAAAACTTCGTGCTTTTTTAAAATAATTTAAGAAAGGTTAAAAACATTGGAAATTAATTACACTCATAAAAAATAATTTACGCCCCTAATTTTTTTTTTATGACAGACTATCAGACTCTAAGCTATACTGAAGACTATAAATACCCGAGCTTACACTGATAGCACTGCTGCCACTAGAGACTACAAATGAGCATTGGTAAGCGTTTTCAAAACATTATTTTAATACAGAAAATCGGTTGATTAGGGTTTTAACCACACCAAAAAAACACAAAAAAAAATTAAAAAAAAAAAAAAAAAAAAAATAAAAAAATTAAAATATAATATATCTGTTTTGCTGCTCACCGTAACCAAAACATGGCCTAATCTCATTCACTGCCCCTAGTTTTCTTTCTCAATCAAATGCTTGCATTTCAACTCAAAAAAAAAAGGAAGAAGAAGTTGTCAATTTCTACTGTAATCACGTGATTTGCAAATCAACAGGAAGAAAAGATGAATGACTCGGTCAACGTTGATATAACGCACAAATTTACGTAATTATTTTAAAGTAAATAATTTCAACTTTAGACGTTCAATTTCGAGATTAACGTTTAAGATCAAAACTCAAATATTGACCATCAATATTGAATTGAAATGCTCAAATCGAAGTTGCTCACATATTTTATCTTTGTACTAGCGTGATTGATCATGTATAACTTATGTAAATATGATTGCAACCATTAAATTATGTTAGAATTTAAGTTAATAGTAAGATCTTTATTTGCCTAGAGATTACTTGATATGAAATAATAAATCGGGAGTGTAGCTGAATTCATCGTTGGAGTTTAAGCCAGATTGTGATCTTCCAAATCAGCACGACTCTTATGAACCATTATTCTCAATAGCTTTGTCGATGAGAATACAAACCTAATAAGTCGTCGTGTGTTTTGGGGACCATAACCTTATATATATAGTGTTTGCTATTTTCAATTCGGCCCCTCATCAAATTAAAAATAGCAGTCTGTTATCTACACATTAATTTCATGACAAATATACCCTTAAGTCTTATTTTAAATATTTAATTAGATCACTTTAATTTAAGCTTTTCCAAAGACAACACAACACATTTAATATTTGTTGGATAATATAATAGTTTATGCTGATTTAAAAACTAAACATAAGAATATAAACTAAATCTGAAAACACATAAAATAAAATTCCAAAGAATAAAATACTTACAAGTAAGTTCTAGAATTAAATTAACTGAAACGTTGAATCAAATCTAGTGTTTGACACTATCTCCTTAAGACAAAATCTATTCCTCCATTGATGCTTAAGGTTGTAAATGGTAGTTGCCTCCCAAGATAATTTGATTCTTCAATTATAGAAGCAAGCACTGCAATCTATAATTACAGCGAACCAGAAGACAATATTTCTCTCTTTGTATATATGGATAGTACTAACTTGGAGGAAGGGAAGGAATTAATTGATTTGATGAATGATAGAATAACCTATTTATAGATTCCTACATGACCTTTGATAATGATCCTAAGAGTTATCATTGATAACTTTTCATCTTAAAGGACATATTCTTTGGTGAAAGGTATGCCTAAGAGTTATTATTGATGGTTTTTCATCTTAAAGGATATACTTTTTGGTAAAAGTGTGTCTATTCATTTAAAAATAATCCTTTAAGGACACACCTATTGGTAATGATATATCTTTTCATGAAAGATAACGCTCCAAATGATACGCCTATTAGTAATGATGTATCTTTACATGAAAATGTAATATCCTAATGGACATATCTTTTGGTAATGATATGTCTTTCCATGAAAATGTGTTAACCTATTTAATTTTTCATTTAATAATCTAATAATATTTACATGTTTGGCCCTATATGATGGAATTTATTCCAATAGGTTATATTTTTGTTTAACTACAATGAGATACTATAACATATATTTAAAGTAATAAATAATTAAATAAAAGTACACTTGAGTACTCATTGCATAAGTTTTATATATATATATATATATACACACACACACCCATATTTTCTTCTTAAGTGCTTTTAGGTACAAGCAATATTACAGCATCGTTGCGTTTCCAACTAATATGAAATAAGTTATATCAATATTTTTTGATAACTATTGGTGCGTCTTTGGATTATCGTTCGAATATAGTGTCAAGCAAGGACTCGAGTATAAGTTCAAGCATAGGCTTGAGTACTCCGCCTCGAGCCCATACCTGTTAACCTCGAGCACACTTCGAGTAGGTAGTGTCAAGCTAGATATCCTTTCCTATTACATGTAGTGGAGCAGGAAGATATCAACCTCGAGCAAGTAGCATCGAGCTCGACAGAGGTTCAAGCAACACCGCACTCTTAAATGCGTATAATCCAAAAGCATAGCAATGCGTGACAAATAATATTAAAGTGGCTTATTTATACCACAACACCGCACTCTTAAATTATAGCATACCAGGATATCTGGTTTATTTAATCCCCACGAACGAAGCAGGAAGAATTGGCTGAGCCTTCTTCTAGGGAGGGTAGTTTCGTAATTCCGACAGAGGCGCGAATTACAAGGCATACGACTCGATCTCAACGAATAACGAACAATGGCTGGCGCGCGCTCGGACCCTCTCCTGCCTCCTCTCCTTTGCAAAACGCCTCCACTACTGCACGTACACCCTCCCCTGTTGCCTCCTTCCTCATTCTTCTCTCTCTGTCTCTCTTTCTCTATCTCTCTCACAGGCGCGCGCGCAATGGTTCGAGCTCTCCCAACACTGAGGAACCGCGATTAATGAATTACACACATACATAATCGAATTGCATACGTTGTCTGATCAAAGAGTCGTCCACATTTGAAGAGACCGCGCGCGCGGCGGTCTTGGGGACCATGTCGTGGCTTATATCAGCAATGAATAGAGCCGCTGAGGTCGGGGGAAGGAACAGCCTCGGTCGCACTGTCCGGGGCTATGCTGATTCCGTCGTCCAGCAAGCCGGTAACGCTGTGGTCGAAGGCAAGAAGATGTTCCAAGATCGCATTGTACTCTCTTCTTCTTCTTCTTCTTCTCCCTTTCTCTCTCTCTCTCTCTCACTCTCTCTACACACACACATGATCCCTCTCTGTACACGCGCGCGCACACACACATCCCTTCTCCTTCTCCTTGTCTATGATGCTTCAAGATCGCTTGAGTTTATATACTCTGCAGATAACAATTTAATTTTTTCCTTTCAATATTGAATTTTCAGATAATTTGTTGTTTTGATGCAACAGTTGAATAAACCTGAACAATATTGGGATTCCACTTGAATTGTTACAATATTAATCGAATTTGTTTGGGGATTAAAAAAATATAAAAAATACATAACAATTTATTTTTCAAATATAAATTATAAAAAAAAATCATAAACTATTTTATATACCATTAATTAATTCTTATTAAATTCCACCTCTTATTCTTTTCTAATACCATTATAAATAATAAAAATACACAAACATATATTTATTAGATATAATAAAGTATATTAAAAGTTATCAACTAATAGCACATCATTTCAGTAAGTAAAAACCTATATAAATAAGTTAAATGATAGTAATATATAAATAAGCATGGATCCTTTGGGACTAGGATTGAGATGCAATTTCATTGTTTTGATATTTTTAAATATTTTTTTTTGAACAAAACAATATCATTTGTGGTTGTACAGCATCATATTTATATGTTACATTGTGGTCGGTAAAAAATTGATAATTATTTTTTTTCTACCAATCAACATGACATGTTAGTATGATAATACAAATGACCTGACATACACGGTATATATAACAGTATGACAACATATCAAAACGAAAAAGTAAAGAATTAGAAATAAATTATGACCATTTCACATTACAGCCGCTTCGTATTTTTTATATATTTTTTATAAATAAATTTATTTATAGTCTCTAAAATAAGACTATATTGTAGGTCATTTGTATTTTTATTAAAATAATATTATTTTTGATAAATAAATTTTTAATCAAAAATAATAAAAATAGACTACCATTACTTTTTTATATATATTTTGACACGAGTGGCGTTTGTTGACTGAGTCACCGTTGTTGCCGTGACTTGACCTTTCCCAACGGTAACGAAAGAGCAATTTGGCAAACTGGAATTTTTGGGCTCGCAAGGGGTTGGAATTGTCATAAGATCATCTTCTTCTTCGCCTGCAAATCGGGTCGGCCATGGCTTCTTCTAACAACGCTACCTCTAAAATTCTACTTCATCGTACGTTACATGATTTGGAATTGGATTTGGATACGAGTCAGGTTTGTCGCTGTCATAGACCAGACCGCGCATTTTATTGGCTTTGTTCAGCAGTCCTCGGTATCTGGTTTGGTGGTTGCTACAAGTGCTGTAATCCTAGTTGTCGGTCGGCTTATCTTAGTTATTGTTATCATATATCATCGTAAGCGTGTACTTCGTTGCAGGGTTCTCGGAATTTCCAAAGCATCAAGCACACGATAAAACGATTGGAGGAGGTTTCTGTGTCTTGTAAGGGGCAAGAAAGAATTCTGTTACTGAGAAGATGGTTGGTTGGTTTGAAACAGATTGAAAAAATAACCCAAGGAAATCAACAAGATAATGATGAGAAGAATCTCGTATTGGATCGTACGTGTGATGAACTTGAACCAACAGATTCTACACAAAGGCCAACATTGGTGAGTAATATATATATATATATATATATGCTAAAATGCAAACATACGATTCTTAACAGTTATTCTGGTTTGTTCAGATTTGAGTGACTCTGTTACAATCAAAGTTAATCTGAATCATTCTGAATCTCACATTTTCATTTAACAAAACTCTATAGATATGCATATATATTTGCTTGCACCTGTTGTTCTGCTATATAGTAGCATGTTATTATATGAAAAAAAAAAATTGTAGTTAAAAAATGTATCATGCACCAATCTTACCGGGTTTGAGACAGTGATACAAACAGGATTGTAGTCGCACGATATCTGATATAACCGTTGCTAGGAATAAGATTTCATACGGAAGAGGAAATGAAAATTCAATCTCATATAAACACCCCATGAGGTTTATTACATAGATATTTTTACATGACTCTTTAACACTTGCTCAAATTGAACATGAAACATGTTACAACTTGGTCCAAAATGAAAATTGAATTATATTTTTGACCAAACAAACTAATAATGCTGAATCAAATCAGCTTCCTCTCATGATGGCTTCATTGAGGGCGCACAATTATGCACTTGCTGAAGTAAATATTAACTATGTCTCAAACATCGGCACCAATTCAAACACAGCTTTAACAAATAATACATCTTGGGAGTCCAATTCAGCTCCAATTGAGATGCAGTCCGGAAATTGAGTTGCAGTCAAGCAATTCGATAGATGAGAGACAAAACACCCAAATAAGTCCAAACCCATCTAATCAAACATCACTTCCTTCAAATTGATGCACCATAGCCATCAGCTTCAACAATGCTTAGGCGCATGATCACAAGATTCACAACTTCCTAAGAAAACAAGCCGTTTTCGTCGAACAGCTGCTGGGCACCTTGCAAATCTTTCGCTTTCCCAGCGGGTGAACCGCTGAACCTGAAAGCTTTGGCAAAAGGCACGGTCGCACAGCGCACCCAAACAAGAACATGCCACGGGGGCGGTGCAACCAGCTCGCTGTAGCTGCCAAGCCCAGCACCGGACCACCGACCACGGCAGATGTCGGTAGGCCCATTCCAGCCACGCCCACGGTCTCCAGGTGTAGATAGGGATCTGCTGCCAGATCTTTGAGTCCCAAATTTCAGGCGTTCATCTCCCTTCTCTTCCTGTGCTTGGTCTGTCACGCCTGTAACCGCAACACACACACAGACATACACAGTAGTGTCTTTTCTGAAGGTTGACAGCCAGAATTATGTTTTTATTTGATAGAATGAAATTACATTTGCATCTCTATAATATGTGATGATGTTACATTTTGGGTTGAAAAATATATTTACTAATGCACTATTGCTGATTAAGTATGCTATGTTGAATAGTCATAGTGAGGCTGAACTTTTCCATGGAAAGCAAAGTTTACCTACTGGACTACTGCATAATATGGATTACACCATAATTGCATGTAGTCCTTGAATTTTAAAATCCTAACAAGGCAGTTTATCATTGGAAATACAGTTTCTCTTGGTGTGAATGATTTGGCTGATCATGTCTCATCTTTGTCAATAATTTGGTTAATGCATTCATTATATTAGGCCCTTCAACTGGCATTTGTAGTTTAAGTTGGCAACCAGTAGGCATGCTTTATGATTGTGTTTGCATGCTGCATAGTTGAAATTGAAATTTCTGTACGGACAGGTCTTATATTATGACAATGATCTTGGTGGTGAACCAATGAACTTTCGTGACGTATTTCTTCACAGTCAAGCTCTAGAGGGCATCACATTATCTATGGTACGTATTTAATTGGTTCTCATAAATGCCTTGCCCATTGTTTGGTTATTTAGTGTGCATTCATCTTCATCGATCACCTGCTATCTCTCTTTCTTTTCTATTCTTCCTCACTCTTATCTTTTATGCTAGCAGTGGATCCATAGCAGGTGTTTGCCACCTGCCATCTGTTCTAAATTAAAATTTACCAAGAAATCACCACAATCGTTGAACTAAGGTCTCCATTACTGGGTGTTTAGCACTTTTGAAATTAGATGTTTTACATTCAAAATCGGGAAAAGATTGAATACATATGATGCTTGGAGCACTTCTCACACGCACGCACAGTGCACACAATTCACATCATGATTTTGGGCAGACAAAGAGCAAGATTAATCATAGCAAAAAAAATATCCTCCAAGCAGCAATGTAAGAATCAATAAACACAAAACGATAACATGTAAATAAAGTTTCCCACAACAAAGAACTAGAAATGAGTTAATCATAGCTTTGATTGAGCTTGCAAGTTCATTTGTGCCCATGAGGGAGTTAGAAACATCAGTTAGACGCTATTTCTATTCCAGATATATATATATATATATATATATATATATATTGTCTAACTTTGATTAGGCACCTTTCTTAGTTATTTCTGGAGTGGCGTTTGTTTGTTTGTATCAGCTAATCCCTGGAGGTTAACTGCAGGTAATAACTCTTTTCTTTGACTCAGATTATTGAAGCACCAAATGAGGAAGAAGTTGCACTACTTACAGAGATATTTAGGTGATTCCTTCACTTTTTCTTGATCATAGCTTTTATGGAAGACTGGATTTGTCTAAAGTCATTAGTTTGGTAATTTATGAGGTAAGTACTAAAGATGCCATATTATCATAATACTGAGGTGCATCTATCGTCTTATGCGGTTGAATTCAGGTTGTGCCTAATGGAAGGGAAGGAAGTTCAAAATGCAATATTGAGCAGCATACAAGATTTGGCCAAAGCATTTTCATGCTATCAAGATGAAGTACTGGTTAGGTCATGATCTCTGTGTATGCAGCAGATTGACCCATTATTAATTCTAAAAATATAATCTTTCCCTACTTAAAAGAAACCTTTTTAATTTTAATAAAATTATAATATATTTAAAATATTATCAATTGTACCCCAAAAATGTGTTATCTGAAGATTAATTATTGTAATGGTCCTGTGTTCCCCTCTTCTGCCATACTCTTGTCTAGGTGAAGCAGGAAGAGTTGCTTCAACTCGCACAGAGTGCTATTGCAGGACTGAAGATAAATGCTGATGTTTTAAGGTACCTTTAATGGAGAGTTTCATTTGCATGCATTGGTCCTCAAAATGCTAGACAATCTCCTTTTTAGCTGGAGGGTCATACATTTATATATGTGAGTGTGTCTAAGTGTGCATCTACCTTTTTACTTGGCTCTGATTCAAGCATGTGAGTGGTATTTGAAAAGATGATGACTTATATACTTTTAAATTCACAACTGTTATTTTATTTTATTTTTTATTTCCGGAATAAATTTATGACCTTTAGTTATCCAGACCTCTTCTATTTCTTCAAGTGTATTGCTGGAATTCCTGTCACTTATCAAAAATTTTGTTGTCTTCCTTCTCCCTCATCCAACATTTGTCTAATTTTGTAAGTTAGACATAGGAGAGGAAAGGATATTGTTAGTCACCCATTCATTCTCTTACTCTTAGTAAAGTTTGTTTGCCTAACTTGAATATTGCAACTGAGAGAAACATTGAGCCTGTTCCAATTTGTTTCCTAGACGTGAGATTTTACTGAATCAAGTTTCCTTATCACAAACTGATTGTCTAGAATTGAATTGAGTGTCTTCTCTGCTTTCAGAATAGATGCCAAAGCCACAAGCATGCAGAAAAAACTTGAAGAGATGAAAACTGCCCAGCATTCTTTGGGTGAACGTCATGAAAATGAAGAGCTAACTTTTTCAACAATAGAGGTTAGAACAATTGCATGTAAATATTTTTTGACAGCCTCTATAATCCTGATCATTGTGAACATAATGTCTATTTTTGTGTATTTTCTGCTTCTTTGATTTGAGCTTGTGAAATAATTACTTCTCACCAAAACATTTTTTTTTTATTTCAGACCTTTTTGTTTATTGAACACGTAACATCTCATTCCCAAATTTTAGCCTATATTCTACTGCTTCTACGTTCCACATATCTTATCAATTACTTCAAAAGGCATGTACAGTTCCTCACAAAATGGCAATAGTTTTACCATGTCCAATTAAAATTTTACTTTTAGTTTTGTTTCTTATATCCCTAGGTAAAGGGTAAATTGATGTAAACCTAATTAAAAACTATATCATTTATTAACAAGTGCAATTGTTTCAAATATATATCTATTTGAAAGAGTTTTGGGGCTGATTTTGAAAGAGTTGTGATTTAATCTACCTCTGGTTTTAATGATGGTCTCATTATGATAGATAATTTTGATTCCTTGTGACAGCTTTTTGTGTTTCTTATCAATAAAGAAACATGGACTTGGATCCATCATCCAAGTAAACTGTTTTCTTTTGTGTTTCTGATTGAATCATACATAATATTCCAACATTCCAGACCAAAAAGGATTCAGAAATTGTAATGGATAAGGCCTAAATATCTCTATTGTACACCCAAGTTTAGTTTTAAATAGTTAAAATCCTAATTATGTTCAGTAAAATGTGGGTCAAGCTCTTCCCACATTTAAGATCGTGATTGATTTTATGCCATTTTGAGATGATTTTTGAGGCGTTGAAGTCATATGGCATATTGAAGGGTTCATTCACTGGTCTTGCAGGCTTTAAAAGAAGCACTTGTGCAAATTGAACTATGTTCTCAATTGGAGGCAATGTTACAAAAGAAAAAAATCCTGAACAATGGGGACTCTCCAAATTCTCATGCTCAAAAGGTCATTTTATTTATTTATTCGTTTAATTCTGATGCTTTCTTTATTTCTATATTTTTATTTGCGTATTTTTTTGTTTTTCTTTTCTAGAGCATATTTTTCATTGTTTGGGAGAGTGTCTTTGAGTGAATATCTTAACCTAAATAGTTTGGTTGGTTTTCTGGTATGTAGGAAGACTAATTGGATTTTTTTTTTGTACTATTATGATTGAAAGTTATGTAGAGAGATAAATATGCATAATGCTAGAATTGAGGAGGGATGGTGGGGGGTGTCATATACATTTGAAGCTAAAATACTATGGTAACTAGGTTGTAATTAGGGGACTTTAATAAGTCTCGTCCAGACTTTTTTTCGTATGACTCGATCAAAAGTTATAAAGAGGGATAAATCTGCACAATGCTAGAACCGAAGGGAGAGCAATTGAAAATCACACATTAGAAGTTGTGATATTATGATAATTAATTTTAGCATATATCCTCAAATAAGTGTCCTCGGGACAAATTTGTTTTCTTCTAATTGTAAGACCAAAATTTATATTGGAAGATAAATATGCATGATGATACAATTGAAGGGAAAGCCTTTAGAAATCACATATATTGGAAGTTGTAGCAGTGTGAATTTAGAACCCCTTCCATTTTCAGTCTATTATTAAAAGAATTGATAATGCAATTACATCTTACATGTTAAGGTTCTACTCTAGTTGCATCATGTCATTTTAATAATGAATCTTATTTATGATATTCAGGTTGATAAATTGAAAATTTTAAGTGAATCTCTTGCAAGCTCAATCAAAAAAGCTGAAAAACGCATTGCTGATCACAGGTCTTAACTGGTATCCCAATATTTCCTTGTGTATGAATGTACACCTGTAAATTTGAGGCTATTTTATATATGGTGTATGCATGAAAACATCAAAAATGTGTTATCTATTTCTTGCATTCGAAAATAACTTATTTTTAAAAATTCAATTCAAAAACATGCACCAAACAATAAAATTTACCTATTTTCTGCAGAAAACAAGTTTTTTGAGTATGGATACCAAATTAGGCCTAAATTTTGTATGATTAAAAAAATAAGTATAGTTCTTTATACTTGGATATTTGCAGCTTTACCTAAATAATTTTTGTTTTATAAAATCTCAATTCATATTGGATGCGAATACTTACACCTACCATTTTTGTAAACATACCCACTATCAGTATGAAATAACTAAAATATTCATTAAAAATAAAAAATAATAATAATATTCAAATATTAATACAATATTTTAAGAATGTTATTTGAATATAAATAAAATATTTGAATACTATTATTTGAATATAAATGAAATATTCGAAGACTATTTTTTGAATATTGTATTTATGTTCGAATACTTATTTCAAACAAATATGATAAGAAATTTAAAAAATATATTTGAAAATAGTATTAGAACATGCATAAAATGTTCGAATAATATTCTTTGAATATTTTATTTTTGTTCGAAATTTTTTATTCGAACATTATGAAAAAAAAAACTATTCTTTTTTAAAGTATTTTTGTAATTTCATATGAGATTTTTAAAAAATGCTTGATAGATGTGTTTAGTGTTTTGGGAGTGTGAATATCCCTCCTCATTTCTATTTCTAATATACAAGCTTTAATAAGCTTAGATCTTAATAAGCTTATCATGCTTTTTGCCTAATCCCTGTAGATATGAAAGAGAAGAAGCACTTAACTTCCGTGTTGCAAAATCCAGTGAAGTAAGCCAACTTGAAAAGGTATATTTCTCAATGTTACCTAGTTTGCAAAATATCTATTAGAGAGCACTCATTGAATCCAATTCCCTATTTCATTAAAAAAAAAGCCTATCAAATTGCACTTAATGAATTCAATTATTTAAGATATTTTTGATTGTGTCCGTGTGCTTGCGCACGTGTATATACATGAGATGGGGGGCTTATTTTATGATTACAACTTCTTAACATTTTGATTAGCTAGCAAGTATATTCCACAGATAACTTGAACAATTTTTTAGGCATAATGAGGATGATAATATTGTGGACATTAATCTCACAATGTTTTGGTTTTATGTGACATCTATGTAACAGTATAAAATTGGTCATTTCTCTATTATGGCTATTTGCTGGATTCTAAAAGGGTAATCTTTCTTTTATAACAATGAGGGCTAAATGCTCTATGCCAATGATCTTTCTAGGAATTGGCAAGTGAGATTGGAGCACTCGAAAAGCAAAGAGATGAACTTGAAGCTCAATTGAAAAAGGTATTATAAGATCCTCTTTGCCTATTTGGTTAATCAAGTTACTGGCTTTTTGTCCTTTCATTTTCTTTGCAAGTAAATTTTCAAAAATGAATTTGGAAATGAAGTTTTGGGGTAAAAATATTGTTTATTTTACCATGTGTTTTTATCCTTTCACTTTGCCTCTTTCTTGTTACTTTCATAAAAGTTAATGCATTAAATGTTGTTTTTATGCTATAAAGGACTCAGGCAATGTTGAAATAAAATTATATTTGCATTCACTATACATTTTCTAATAAATATGGGAAGGCAAAATATTATTATTAAAGTTGAAGCTCATATATTTAGATAGATGAATTGTTTTACTTGTTTAACCCCTCAAAGTTAGGTTTAACCTACATAAATAATGAGTAAACCTTACAAATAATAACATAATTAATATCACTAACACTTTTTTTAAAGTTGAAGCTCTCACCCAAATACTTAAACTTGTTACAAAATTTATTCAATTACATAATAAGAATTAAATCCCTTAGTTCTCATATTATTTCTATTTTAATAATAATTCTTGATTGTACTTTTCTACATTCAATAAAATTTTCATATTTGAACCATTCAATGCTTTCATATACAACAAACTCTAGTTTATCATAATATAAAATATATGATCAATAAATACGACAATAATGAGTTCTATTTTAAAGCCTGTTTTATCTTGGAAGGTTAGTTTTTTGAAACACGTGCAACATAAGTGAATGCAAATTTAGTCTATCCATCATTCTTAACTTTCCAACCCTACCCACTAGAGATAGGCTGCATCAGTTTGGGTTTATTGATCACACTTGTATGTTATGCAATAATCCTGTGGAAAGTCATGATCGCTTGTTTTTCTCTCTCCCCATTTTCCTACTCCATATGGGTACCTATCCTCCAAGAATGATTTATATTATTATTGATGTGAGCATTCATATATGAATTGCTCCCATTTTCCTACTCTACGTGGGTACCTATCCTCCTAGAATGATTTATGTTGTTATTGATGTGAGCATGCATATATGAATTGCTTTACATATATTATTGATATCTTTAATGCTCACTCCCTGTTTTTATGTCTCCACAAGGAAGAGTGAGAATGCCATCTTATAGCTTCCCTACCTAGTACCGTGTGTGTGTGTGTGTGTGTGTTTTGTACGTTCTGTGTCCGTTTTATATTGTTCGAAGTATCTGTTGTAGGTCAATACTGCACTGACTACTGCTCTTGCACGACTTCACAATGTCAAAGAAGAAAAGAAGCATTTTGATGAAGCTAGCAATGAGATTGTTGCCCTCTTGGAAACTAAGGTATGTCAGTTCTCTTTAGAGTATCCACTAAGGTATGGTGGCTTATTTTGTCATACAAATGCTTTAGAGGAGATCATAGCCACACTTTAATGAGGTTCTGTTCTTGTCTTTGTAAAAAGTGGACCTTCCAAAGTCATAATGTTTTTTCCCGCTTAACTTCCATGTTCAACTGCCCCACAAGGCTTGTTCAGATGGTTGGACCCAAGCACCTCACAGTAGGAGGTCCAGGGTTCAAATCCAATCCAGTGGTCAGCGGGGTAGCGGTAGGGTGGATTGGGGAATAAAAAAAAGGTTCCATGTTCAACTTGTTTCTTGCTGTGGAGAACGTGAATACAAGATTGGCATGGTAATAATATGTATCACAGCACCATAATTTACCAATTGTGGAAACTGTAGGAGGATGAAGTCTCAAGATCCATTGCCTCCTATAGAGCAGAATCATCAGTAGTCAATACATGGATCAATTTCCTAGAGGATACATGGGTTATCCAGCTGTCTTACACGAATCAGAAGGAGAAGCAGGTTAAGTACGTGCATCAGATTTGTTTGCTTCTGGCCTATCGATTCTCATTCTTTGCTGAACTTTGCTTAGATTTAGATGGAATGAAATCTTCGGTTCATTCATTTATTTTATGCACGCACACACTGATTTTGTAGTTTGTCGTTCTTGCTTGTGATTACCATTTATCACGAGTTCTTTGTATTGAATTTTTTTCTTTCTTTGCATTAAAAGTTACCAATTGGAAAGATACGAAGACTACTTTGTGGACCTAGTCGTATTCCTCCTCTCTGCCTACAAGGTATTGAATTCATTATGCTAACACAAATTTCTTCAACCATGTGTTGCCTTTTCACCTACATTAATTTTTGCGTTGCTCCCCATTTCTTACATTCATAATGACGTGTAGTTTTTGTTATTTTTGTCAGGTGGAGTTGGCACCTTCAATTACTCGTGTCCGGACAATTGTGGAAGAATTGAATTCTAGTGAACGGTATCCCTTTTGTTGTATAAAAATAAACATAAAGTAATCACAGTGAAGCCTAGCCCTAATTATTGTTATCTACTAGGTCAGAGATAGCAGTTAGCATAGATGCTGAAAATCCAAACCGAGCAAACCCAAGAAAAAACCTTGAAGAGAAGTATCTAAATTTTGAAGCTATGGTATGCATTACTTTGATGTGTGTGCAGCGTATACAGAAACATGAATTTTTTTTTCATTTTAATTTTGAACTCTTTTTTAGGATACTGTGGCACAGCTTTGATGTATTCCATTGTTTCCTATTTGTTCAAATGCAGTGCCAAGACAGTGATTTGACATGTCATTTTTTCCTTTTATCATATATTTCAGTTTATAACGGCTTTCAGTGTAGTGGATAGCTTGAAAAGACAGTTCTATGATCAAAAGGAAGACATTACCAGGTAGAAAATCTTGGTTTTTTTTTAAATATTTTTTTATTATGTAGAACTGTTCTTCATGGATTTACATTTTCCTTTTGGATTCACATTGCCCTTCAAAAATGGAACATGGTTTACTTATTCAGGAAAGATGACCAGAGGGTCAAAGAGCTATTTGATGCTCTTGGAAACATAAAAGATGATTTTGAGTCAGTGAAAAGGCCTGTTTTGGACATTGAAACTCCTAGAAAAAGAGTAGAACCACCATCCAAGGTGATACAAAAGAACTTATCCTTCAACCCCAAGCAGAGGACCGGATTGCTGTCCTATAGACAAGATAAGTTTTCCAGATCCCACAGCTCCAACATGAGTAAGATACAACACTTGTTGGACTCTGATGCAGAACTGGAAAGGCTAGAATCTGAAGTTGGGAAGGCAAACAGTGGTTACTCTGCGGAAGAAATTACTGACTGGGAATTTGATGCACTCGAAGCGGGCCCAAATGGCAGCAGCTCAACTGGTAGCAGTTGAGCACAAATCAAATGCCCTTTAGTACAATCATGCCTGTGGTACTTAAGGTGACAAATTTTCCACCTCATCCTCGGTTCCACTTACAAAAGAGAAAATAATTTTTTATTTTGTTTTTGACTTACAATATAATGTTACTAAACGGAGAGGAAGGAGAGGAGGGAAAACAAACCCTTCTCTCCATTCCCTTCAAGATCACCATAAGAGTGTGAGAACATTAGATCTATTGTAAATTCCTTCAACTCTACGGAACTGTTAGAACTTTGTATCAGAACTGCTGTAAATTCTGTCAACTTGTACTGTTGATTCAGTGGACCACAGATGTAACTTTAATGTTGGTTATGTCCTCTTCATGTTCGCTCCTTCTCAACTTTGTATCAGAACTGCTGTAATTAAACAGTTGATTCAATGGACCACAGAAGTAACTTTAATGTTGGGTATGTCCTCTCCATTTTTTCTCCCCTTCTGTGGAGTGCTGATGAACACAAGGGATAACTCTGCCTCTGAGATCAATGGTGAGGCTGCCTCTCCAGAGGGGCTCTTAATGATCTCTGGTTGAAAGTCCTTCCATTGCAATCTCGCTGCATCTCATCCTCGGTTCTGTTAAAGTGGTCCATTGAAGCCCGTGATTCATTTGATCACCATTCAAATGAGTGCCCATGGTCTCCATATGTAAAAAAACGATTCTGGTTGTTGAATTACACTAATTAGACTTATTTTTAATAAAATTGAGCAATTATTAGTTTGGTCTAATAAAGTGAAAGTTTCTCACTCTTGCGATTAACAGTAATTCATTGGACAATCGCACAATCTCACGCGGACTCAAATTTATGTAATTAAATTTGTTTAATTAAAGCGGATATTATCATTTTGAAATTTGGGGTGAATTTTAGTTTTAAAATCTCCATATAAATTTTCTCAAATCTATATTACCAAGTAAAGACAATATAAATTAAAAATTCCAAACTTGTATGTATATATGTGTGCCATTATTGAGGAATTCATGTATGAAGCATACATGATACAGTTTCGGCATGTTTGTAACAATATCAAATATCAAAAATGAATTCAATAATCAAATAATAAAATAATCATTCAACAATATAATCAAAAGTCTCAAATTTATAGATATTATATTCATACAAAATAACACTAAGCTTTAGAGTTTAGAGTTACAAAGAAAGAAAAAATTAAACTAAATCAATTACAAATGCTAGTTTGTCAAGCCAATCCATGAAGAATCCTAGAGCTGTTGCCTCTCCTCACTAATGATTTACATTGACGATTGATATCAATAGATTAGAATGGCATTTTATGGAAAAGTTTCCTTGTTTGATATTTGTTACCCTACTATTTCCTTGTTTCTGAATGTGTATGATTTCTTGAGAGAATATACAGGAAGAGTTTGTTCCTTCCTGGTGTTTTATAATGTATAATAAGTGATTTGATGGTGCTTTGGTTTTAGTTCATTGTTTCTGGATGTGTAAGATCTGATTAGACGATTAATATACTGGAAGAGTTTGTTCCTGGATCCTGGTATTTTATAATGTTTAACAAGTGATTATTTTATGGTGGTGCATTTGGTTTTAGATCATGCAACCCACGTCATGAATACTCATGCAGAGTTGCACCATTGGAGCTTATGGAAGCCATAAAAGGGGATGGATTGATGCCAGATAAGTTGGTGGCTTGAAAGAAGACCAGTCTAGCTTTAGCAGTGAGAACCGAATGTGAGCACAGCAGCATTCAGTAGTTTCAGAATGCAGTGGAAAACTCTTTCTAAGGTCGTGTACTTCTGATTGCTCTTGAAACTCGGCTCGGTGGTTGCTGCTGAATTAGTCATTCATAAGGATGTTTTGTCCAACTGCTTGTGCCGACGTGGAAAGTGCCGTGATGACTCATAAGCAGCTGGGCCTTGCCCAACTGTGTTGTTGCCGGCTGGCTGGCTGCTATGATTTTGTTCTCTCACACACAGTGCTTGGCATGCGCCACAGTAGCTTTCACGTTTATACACTCATATCTTTTGCCATGTGGGCCGCCTAATCACAGTAAATAGTCATTGTGATACTAACCCTCTTCTCATTTATGCCCTCTGCTCACTTTTTCTTTATTATTTATTTTAAATTATAGCTTTGGGTTGGTGTGTATACCTCAGCCATCACTTTCTCTCCCATGTCTTTTTACTGCTAAAGTTTTATCTGCAGTGGTGTTTGGATCACCGAAGTGAGATTCTAAAAAACACCCCATGTGAGGTGAGAATTTTTTTTACCAAAGTCAATACTACAGTATTGTAAGGCTGTGCAGTGTCCATGCATCATTCTTTCTTGTCATCCCTAGATAATGTACTTCTTTTTACATTTAAAAAAAAAAACCTACCCTGCATTTTTCTAATTTCAAATCCTCCTATATATGTATATATATACTCGAATACGCTTCTATTCATTGCCAATTTGTCATTGACCAAAGAGAGAAAATATTATGAATATATTTGGATTGGCTATTTTGGGTTCTATCTATACATTTTTAAAAGGGAAAATAATAAGCAAATGTATTGGAAAATGCAATTTAATACCTTAAAAAAGTTCAACTTCAAAAGTAATAAAATAATTTTAATAAAAAAACATTTTAGCGACAATTGTAATGTCACACCTCTAAAGTGAGACACCAGTTTACAACATGTCTTCATATAAAGTCATATATAGGCTGTTGACTGTTGATGGATGCACAACGCCCAATACAAAAACAAAGAAAAATATGTTCCCCTTCCTTACAAAGAGCGACGTGCTGACAAGTTGCATTGTCTCGTTCAAATCAGTTGAACGAATTTATATATATCTCGATCCAAACAAATCAATATTAAAAACTATATATGTTGCGTTACAAGAAATCAATATTGAAATATATAACAAAACTATGTGAATATATTGCGAATACTAAAAATACTAAAATGTGGTTTTAATTAATTAGGACATAATAATTAAAACACAGAAACAATATTAAAAAAATCAAATGCCATTTTAAGATTTTAGGGATTTTTTCCATTTATAAAACTGACACTAACTAATATTGAAAGCCACAAATTAACTATCTTTACCCAACTGATCACCGCAACTGCTATTATTAGCTAGACTCACACTTTCTAGCTTCTCATAATGACGTTGCATTACTCAGCCACATCCACGGTGGCGGCGCACGATAGCAGCCGGTGGAAGATGGCGAACAGCGCCGCGCACGACACCTCCTTCACTCTGCTCATCCCGCCGCCCCCACGGGACCTCCCCCGCGTCCCGCTTCGCCGGCCGGTGGCCACCCTCTGCTTGACGCGACCGATGCACTTCCTGGTCTTCTCCGGCACGGTCTCCTTCCGGGAAAAGGTGTAGCTCCGCAGGTACATCTGCCGACAAGAGATGCTGTCCACTACCCTCGCCTGCCCCATGGTCGAGCCGCCGAGTGATGCCTCCCTCGACCGGAACGACTTCGCAAACTCGGCGTCCGACTCGGGCCACTTGTAGAGGTTCAAGTACGTGGCTCGGACGGGGACTCGGGCATCATTCACACACTTGGATATACAGACCGAGCTCATTCTGCCTCTCTCTCTCTCTCTTACGAGTATTGTTTCAGATATGCTCACTCACATAGCACTGCGTTTTTGCGCTATTTAGGGGGTATAATAAAGGCTTAGATTGCAAGAAAAAATGAGAGAGAGAGAGAGAGAGAGAGAGACTGTGTGTGTGTGTGTCTGTGTGGGGGTGGTGTTGTCTTGTTACTGGTCGGGTTGCACATTTGTGTTTAGTCGGTTTTGGTGTCCTGTGTAGTTATGCGTCACATGCAGGGAAGGGACAATTTAGAAGAACGACTGTTTTTGCTCCAAGTTTTCGTGACCTAGTAGGGGCAAATGCGTAATTATGATTATAGTTTAACGCTACCTTTTCTATTATTTTTGGTACGTGTCGTTGGTGATGTATTTTTGCAGTGCGACATATTGTTGCGATTGGGTGGTACGGTAAAGATTTTGTTGCTGATGATGAATCCTAGTTAGTGGGATATGGAGTAGTTACGTGGAAACTAAACATCAACAATGAGTCATAAATAGATTTGTTGGGTTGTTGTGAACTTAATTTCATTCGTCATATGGTGGATCCAAAGAGACATAATGAGAAATTAAATCCTACAAATTGAGGCTGTTAATTGAATGATCGGTTTCCGCGCAGGCTGCACATTGGTTGACTAGACTAGTTTTAAGATCACAAAATTGAAACCAACTGCGTGTAATACGATTAAGATGCCTCAATTAATAATTAAAGCAAAATTTCTATGGGTTGGGTTATTAATTTTTTGATAACCAGACGGAACAAATTCTTGTTTAATTATAAGAAATATACGTATGCAATTAATGCATGCAGATATTCTCACGCACGGTACTCCCAAAGCAACAATTAATTGATTATAAAGAATAAAAAATAAATTCACACTTAGAATTAAATCGACTGATTACTATCACAATGATGAGGGTCGTCACGTGAGTCATAGGGATGGCAATTCTGCCCCGTCCCGCCCCGACCCGCTCCAACTCGGATTCTTTTTCCCCGCCCTGCCCCGCCCCCCCCGATGAGATAATGGGGCGGTCACGGGTTTTGCCCCCCCCCCCCCCCAACAATTTAACGTCCCGACCCATCCCGACCCGTAACCGCCCCGATCCGCCGGACTCATTTGTCCCGCCCCGCCTCGACCCGAACTCATCTGGAGCAGGCTCGGGTCACCCACTACCCGGTCCCAACCCGCCCCATTGCCATCCCTAGGTGAGAATGTGCATATCTATATATTACTGGAAAAATGTTATTTGCAACTGTGGATGCGTACTCGTTACGCAATTGGTTGATGTGGCAATTTTCATGTTAGTAAAAATAGTTAAAACTTAACTCGCGGCACATAAAATCTGATCTGAGATAGAGAGAAAGAGAGTAGGAGAGGGAAGGAAGAGTCTCGAACAGTAAATCTAGACGGAAAGAGGTAGAAATATGGCATAAAATCAGGATCTAGAGATGATAGAGGGCTTTTTTTGAAAATCCAAGAGCGGAAAATCCCTTAAGGGGATTTTTGGCACCGTAGCTCTTGTCGATACCTACAAATAAAAAAAAGCCTAAATCAGACCACTGTATGGAAAGTTATAGTCGTTTGAAGTTTTCGTCAGAAATTACAGTCGACGGAACTCATAAACTCGTAAATCTGAGCGTAAGAGAGATGATCGATGCTTGCTTGAGTCCCTGCCCAGGGCTTGCTTGATGCTTACTCAAGCTTGAGGCTCGAGCAAATATGCTCGAGCCCATGCTCGAGCCTTTGCTCGAGGCGAGGCTCAGCAGATATGCTTGAGTGCATATGATCAAGGTGTGCTTGAGCCTCGCCTCGAGTAGATATGCTTGAGTCTATGCACAAACCTCTGCTTGAGGTGAGCCTCAAGCATGCCTTAGCATAGGCTCGAGCGATGATTTGGAAGCGTGCCGAATCGTGAAAAAAAAATGCTAAGGTGGCTTATTCCACATCAGTCGATGACGCAAAAGATGCTAAGGTGGCTTATTATTTTGTTTAATATTAATCTTTGTGATATAGCGATAGGTAATGGGATGTACTCATGTACATTGTTTGTTCATTTAGTATTTTCCATTTTAGTCCTAAAATAATAGGGTAATGTTAGATACAACCGGGGTTGGGTAATCTTTGGGTAACCTTGACGACATAGTAGCTTACCAATTCATCGGAGGGGAAAGAGAAAAAAAAATCATAGCCGTCCAATCTCTTATGGTTCCGCGAAGATGTCGCGTGCCTGTTGCACAAATATTTATTCAAAATAATAATATTTTGAAACATATATATATATATATATATATATGACAATGAATTCGTTTATTTTTAAAATTAAATTAGGTAAAAAAAAATTATCAACCGTGAAATTTCAGTTTTTATATAAAAGGTGATGCAACATTCCGAATGTGAGGCCAATATAGCATCTCTCTCTCTCTCTCTCTCTCTCTCTCTCTCTCTCTCTCTCTATATATATATATATATATATATATATATATATATGAAAAATTATTCGAAAAATAAATAAAGCTTTAAAAAAAGTCCAAGTGGTAATAAAGGTTTGTCAAAACATCCAAAAAACCAATTTTGCTAATATTAGAGAGTAATCATTTATCAGTAATTAAACGTTATCAAATTACCCTTAGAAGAATATCAAAAAGAAACAAAATTTTGAGAAAATTAAGTACAAGTAACCATCAAAGTTCCTTAAAAAATATTAAAAATTCACCTAGGTTTTATTAAAGTTATTAAGAAACTATTTATTGTTAACAAAATTAATGAAAAGGTAACGCCAATAGACAAAATTACAAGGTTATAGCTTATATATATTATATAACCCTTTCATTCATTTAATTGCCCACACACATATAAGGGATAGCATAAATTTCATTTAAATGAAAACCTCATACAATAATCTTACTCTGGGTTACATACATAAAAAAACCAAAGAAAATGTCTCAAAATAGGGTCTTTACCATGTGGCTGGTTCTCTTAACTCTAGTAAACACTCATAAGAAGAAAAAAAACATAACAAAAATAGTAAGCACAGCTCAATACGAATCGTGTCTTACAAACTTATTTCAAAGCTACTAACCTCTACATATAACATGTATGCTTATATCATGTCATTCTCTAATGCAAACAAACAAACCATACTAATCATCATAATCACAATCATTATGATCACGACTCATAATCCACACAGGGCTCTCACATCTACAACCATACATGCTACCTCATTCACTACTACACATGTTACCTCAATTACTGCCATATAGGCTACCACAACAACTGTATCTCAAACAATATGCAACCATTATAGCATACATATCAAGTTACAATTCATCATAATAGAAACATCTCATGACATATATATCATTTCAAAATAAAACATAACTCAAACCGAAATATCTCAGTAAGAATAACACACATATGCTCATTTTTTTATAAATACAAGGTCAAATTAAGTCCTCATATAGTCCTTAAGGTCTTTACAAAGCACTACAATGCTAATAGAGCAAAAAGAAAGAAAAATTGGACAAAACACCCTTTTCATCCATACCAGACCACAAACTGGCTGCAACCAACTGACACGCTTCTCAGATTGCATAAGAACTACTCTACAGTGGACTATAAATCGGCCATAACCGATCCCTGGGATTTGGTGTGTGACTTTTTACCTCAATATATTATGGGACAACAATTATAACTAATTAGAAAGACTAGGACTAATGCACGTTGGGAAGAGCTTAATCACACGTTGGATTGTAAAGCGTCTTCACTAGTTGCACACATCTAATCGAAGCAATCATTGTGATTGAATGCAACCTCTCTCTTCTGGTATCTATTAAGCTTTTCTTTCTTTAAGTCTAGATCATTGTTAAAGGGGAGACTACCACCAATGATAAGCTTTTATATAAAGGAGATAACTCATAATGAAGAGGTCGAAATGGAATTGATGGCTGGAGAAAAAATTCTTGCCACAATGAAAAAGAGCTTGAGAAAGCACAAAAAACGTATGAAGAGATATTATGATATTGTCAGGCGTAATGCATCATTTGAGCCTCAATAAATGGTATACATTAAGGTCTAATTCTTTCAACCGAGGCCTCTTTGAATAATAAATTCAATATAAAGTTGTTTTAGTGATTTTATGAACCTTTCACAGGATTAAAACAAGCAGGAGAGGTAGCCTACAAATTGGAGTCATGATCTTCTTCGAAATTATATCTAATGTTCTATATTTTGATATTAATATAGAAAATTCAAATTTTGTTTCAAAGGATTTGCTAATGTTTGATGTTGATGGTAATATGTTGTTTTAACTAAGGGCACCACTCTAATATCGATTTTGGAGGAAGCAGTGTGAAAAATTCAAAGTATGGCATGTTTCGATTCATTGATGTTCTTAGGGAGAATGCTACTTGGAATGATTGTGAAGATTTGACAAAGTGATTTTCATAATTCTCCCTTGATGACTAGTGCAATTTAAAGGATGAATAAATTAAAAAACCTCAATGTACATGAAATAGTCGTAAACAACTCAAAAGTATATAAATTGAGCACTCCATGAACTGTGATAAATTGAGCACTCCATGAACTGTGCGAAGGAAGGATGGTCATCTCATGCAACATGTGTTTCATGCAGTTGATTAGGCAATATTTCAGGCCATGTAGAAAAGAAATGCTTGTTTTATGCTAAAGTCGTGCACAAATCATGTATTATGTAACATGCAGGGCAAATAGTGGGGGACGCTGGGCGCCGTACGCGGGGAGGGGAGAGGTTGCTGGGCTAGCATTTTAATTTTTTGGCCCCACAAAATTGACATGAAATCCACGAGATTTTTAGCGGCAAGAAAGAGTGGGAAGGACATAGGGCATTATTATAAAAACTAATAAAAATTAAATTTTATTAATAATATTTTATATATATATATATAAGGCCAATCTTGATCATACAGACATACACTAGTTCCCGAATAATTACTCCGACATACAGCTGGGGTTAACCGTGTCAATTCTCTATTCCTATCGTTTAATGTCTGAAATCTATGAACTCTGGAACACCCGTGTCATTGTATGTGTTTTTGTATCTCATGAGAATCGAAAAAATCTGGGATGGTTCTTCTTGGGTTCTGCAGAGCGGGTTCAGGTTTGGGCTCGGGTTCAGGTTCGGGTTCGGGTTTGGGGTGAGAATGGGGGTGGGGGAGCAAAAAGCAGAAGATGCCACCCATTCCATCATATTATATGACCGAGACCTAAATCTTCTTCTATGTCATCACCGTCTTCAAACAGCTTCAGAAACCGGGCCTGCTCCTGTTCTCTCCTCTTCTTTCGCCAGAACTTGTATGCAGCCACCGCTCCAATGACTGTCACAACCGAAACTCCGGCACTGATGAGTAACACTATAATAACATGAGGGCCCATCCCACCACTGTGCGACTCGGAGGCATGCTTGGGATCTGCATTCAAATCAACCAACAATACCAAACTTCAGACGCCAATACCGGCTATCAAACGTTAATTAGAAATATTAAATCTGCTCATGTAAACAAAAACACGAATGTGTTCTTTACGGATTGATATTACGCTTCAGAATATGTCAAAGTTTGAATTAGATCTCATCTCTTGAGATCCAAACTCTGAAACTTACAACACTAAATAATGAAAATGAAAATATGCCAGGAATCTTATAAACAAAATAAGAAAGCTCACCATTTTCAAAAGGTACACAATCTAGACACAAAAATGTAGCATTGAATTCATGGGCCTGCAGGTGATTATAATTCCCGCTAGAATCTGTAAAATCAGAAGGGCATAACTCCCACTCATCAAATACTTCATCCGGTCTAATGCTGTTCTCCTCATAGAAACCACACCTCTTGCATTTTTTATTAGACAGTTCTGTCAGGGGCTGAAAACAAAATTTTAAAGAAAAACGAATGCTACAACTTCAGTATTAGTTGCTCTGGACAAACTCAGTGAACCATCAACTTCAAGGACAATAACAATAAGAAATGAAAAAGTAGTAACTAGTAAAATCATTTTAATATATGCATGTAATAGCAAGCCCTCAAATTGATTCGAGTGGCCTTGTATTTTCAGGAAAAGCATGAAAAAGTTCCACTAAATTTAAATCCGTTAGGGTGGTCACTTTGCATGACCAATATAACATACCCATTTATAGAAAAACCTTTAAACATAAATAAATAAAATTAGATAAGAATTGCTAGAAAGTTGCTAACATTTGCTCCATACAAACCTGCCAAGATTCTTCACCCTTAAAATTATAAGGGACATGTGCTTCCTCAACGTCTGGGAAAATTGTCTTCTTCTCACCTTGGCAACGAAAATAAACTGTTGGTTTGAAAATAAACGCGTGGGTCTTGAATATTTCCAGTGACTTTAGTGTGACAACAGCTGATGATATGGATCCTGCAAAAGAACATGGTCAATAGTTAGTCTCCTGCAAAATTTCTAAAATTCATATCCAAGACCTAAAAACAATGGGAATTTTCAACAAAAAGGCGAGGTAGTAAACTCTACAACATTTCTCTATGCCGGTAGCATGCCATATGAGTTCCTCTCTGAAACTCACCTTAAGTTAGCCATGGTGGTTGAAGTCCCATTAAAAATTTAACAATGCCTTAGCTTAATGAGGGCAAAACTTCACGATGAACACAAGTCATGAAATGCAATACAAACGCTTGATATTTGAGTTGAAGCTACTTTTGTTGTTGAGTAGCCTTTTTTTTTTTTTTTTTTTTGGGGGGAAGTTTTTTTTTTTGAAAAAAATTTTTTGAATTTTTTTTTTTTGAAACTATTTTCCATTGTTTCAAAAAAAATATAAATCTTTAAAGAAAATATCTTTAAGAAAACAACGGTTTTATAAAAATATAGAGAAAATATTTTCTATTGTTTGGAAAAAAAAAATAATGAACAAATAAAACCTCAAACTCTTTGAGACACCTTGTCAAACACCTTTTATGCTTCTACAAACTGCTGCTTGCCAAAACCTAACATGTACAACAAATCACAAACACATTCAAACATAAATTGTATAAAGTCACCATCTGAGCACTATTATCCTTGACTTAATCCAAGCACTCTCAATGCCAACACATTCAATTTCGTACTCATGGGACATCGCAAGGCAGCAGTCAACACCAATCTACATGCCGACCTTGATGCCATGAACACACCTGCTCCACATCTAGGCAGGGGAGGTGACAAAATGACACTAAACCTATATTGTAAATTATTGCAATTAAATCAAACTTATCCAGAAAAAAGACCTAAACACGCATCCCTTTTCACAAGCAGCACTGGAGATTCAGAAGAAGAACCAAGAAAACATACGGCAGACCTTCATTTCCTTACAGGAATTGTTTTTCAAGCTATACAGTAAAACCCAAGCTACTTCCAAATCATCATTTCCTCAACTGCCAGACTGACACCGGATTTTCAAATTGAACCCATCTCCACCGCTCAACCGCACCACTGGCCTCTTCCATGCCACCATCTCCAATTACTGCCAGATAAAAGATCCTACGGATTTTCAACCCCCTTAACCACCAGCTCCAGCCATTGTTGTTGCTCCTCCATTAACTTCAAACTCCCTTTCTCCAATGGATCTGCATCACAAAGGCAAAGGAAAACCACAAGGGTGATGAAGGGCTGGTGGTGGCGGCAGCAAATGAGGAAGATGCAGGATGGGAGAGTCCAGAACTTGGTGTGGGCCTGCACATCGAGTGTGCGTGCGTCATGGAAAATGACTTCCAGCGTTCATTTCTGATAATCATTTTCCAAGGAAAACAGATATAATTTTTTGTTGACCAGAAAGTATTTTCTTTGACCACTTTTCCTTTTGTCACCAAACAATGGAAAATCCAGAAAACTCTTTCTAGGAACTCATTTTCCTTCAACCAAACAGAGCCTTAGTATCAAATATTAGGATGACCTCTGAGTGATAAGGTCTTTCAAAATGTAACACATAAAATTCTATGCTTGGCTGCAGGGAAGTCAAACTATTTTTGAGAATACGTAGGTCTTCCTAGAGGCTCATTGGGACCTTACTGTTCTTTCTTCTTCAGTTTGGGTGTATAATTTTTATAGGCATTGCTATAGGTCCTTAAGCATGGTTATAAGTTATAACTTATAATTTGTCTATCCACAGTGACTGACTGGCTGCTTCACCACTTCACCACTATTCTTTAAAGAACATAGTCATTTGGAGACAACAGGACATCCGAAGCATTCACAACAGACTCAACATAATTTAGCTAAAATTTAGCTAAACAATCCATTTTTTACCACATCAAATAATAGCCTCAATAATTTTTTGCCTATCCTACTAAAATAGACTACTTAAACCAAATGAATTTTTTGGCTATCCTACTACCTTTCTCTCTTTTCTCTTTCCGTGGTTGTGGCTTCTCAACTAGGGTGAATCCAAAGGAATTTCTTTTGATGTTCCAATGTATAAGTGCCTCAAATTCATTTGATTAAATGAGATAGAGTGGGGGGGGGGGGGGGGGGGATTGATTAGTTTTCGGTGAGGGTTTGATCTCCTTCGATGTCTTGCGGACCTCATGGCATGAGGTTATGAAAATTCATTCACTCAAAATGAAACTCTTTCTCTCGGTTTGTGGTATTTGAGTTGAGAGATGATTCTTTCATTCGCTTTTGGGATGATTCTCTTGAAGCTTATTTACCCGAAATTATAACAAATTGCATGTTTTCCTAATGCTTTTATGACTAATATTCGTGTGTGAGGGATTCTACAATATTGTGGGAGGTGTTTTTTTTCCGGCTACTCAAGATTAGGAATTAAAAGTTTTTTCCTCTTTTTTTGACATATTGTATTTAGTTTTCCCGCAAGGAATGGTTCAAATAAGATGTGTTAGCATCCCAATTGAGAAAAGGCTACCAGGTCAAATGTTTTTATTTTATCCTTACCCCTGTTGGGACTGGGAGCTCTCCTTGGAAGAACTTGTAGAAGGTGCAGGTGATCTCGAGTTACATTCTTTACTTGGACAACAATGCATGGCAATATTCTTACTACTGATAATTTGCAGCACCAGGATTCCATTATTGCACATAATAGGTGTTATATGTGCAAGGATTTGACAGAGTCCGTGGACCATCTTTTCCTTCACTATCCATATGCTCAAAGGCTATGAGATATGGTCATGAATTTGTTTGGCCTTTATTGGGTAATGTCTTTGTCTCTTAGTGCATTGTTCACGTGTCGGATAAGGGGAGTAGGGTGATGTTTGATAATTTAACTCATTGTCTTATTTGGAGTATTTCGCGAAAGCAAAATGTGAGTGTTTGATAATAAGGAACGGTCTATTGTCAAGCTTTATTTTAATTTTTTTCATTGTTTGAGGGAGTGGATATTTGTTACGGGAATGTACCGTTTTTCTTCCATATATGATGTTAAGGGATACTCATTTTGAACCTACTATATGCTCTTTGTGTACTCCTTGTATGCTTTCTTTTTTAAATAAAATTTCTTATTTATTAAAAAAAATATTGTTTTTTTGTTAATTTCTCTTCCTTCCTTGCCAAGCAGTGGTGGGACTCCCTCATGTTTTGGTGTATCAACGAATGATGACCATAGTTAACACTGAGACCCATTCTCAAGGAAGCCTTTTAGAAGAAGAAGGTGGCTTTTTATCCTCGCTGGATGCATGGGAGGAGGAAACTATAGTGTTGGATCAGTGGTATCCAAATAAATTAATAATTTTTTGAGCTTATGCTCCAAGATGATAACTGTAGCTCCACTTTCCTCCTCCTCGAGCTCGACATCCCAACAACTACATCGCAATAGAGATGCACCACGACTGATTTTATAATTAAATGCTCTAGCAAAAGCAATATGCACACTTCACGCGGGAGTACCTGAGAGTTTGAATTTTGAACTTAGAACCCAAAAATTGTCCTCTTATATAATATATGTGGACTGATCAACACAATAACGCTATTTCTGCACGTTTATGAACAAGTTTAGTTGACAAATAATTTATTCACAACAAGTGTTTGCGGACATTAATTAATAGATAAAAATAATAACAACAAAAGGAGATGTTGGGCCGATTGCAAACCCCTCTGGCCAAGCCTTCATTTGGGCAACCCTGATTTGGGTCTAAGACAAATACGAAGGAAAATCAAGAGGGAGTGGAGAGAGAGAGAGAGAGAGAGAGAGAGAGAGAGAGAGAGAGAGAGAGAGAGAGAGAGAGTGTGTGTGTGTGTGTGTGTGTGTGTGTGTGTGTGTGTGTGTGTGTGTGTGTGTGTGTGTGTGTGTGTGTGTGTGTGTGTGAAGGCCTTGGAGGTGGCGCTTCTCGGTGGAGGGTATGTCTTGGAATTACTTATCATTGCCTGGTGCATGTATGCAATGAGCTAGAGGGCATCATTGTGATGTACCTACAAGAGTTTCAAGTGATGTACTGCCGATGAGTACAGGAGAATGAGCGCAGCGGCAATGGAGGACCAACAATAATAGTCTCGACAATGCGTAAAAAGGAATAAAAATAATTAAATAAAATTTAGCCAATGATGTTGACTTCCTAAATCTGGCGAGGCGTTTAGCTAATGGCTAAATTCCCTAGCAGTAAAGAACCCATTGTGGGGAGATTTCGAACTTCTTAGCTAACTTTTAGCTAAAATATAAATATGTTGAACCAGGTGTGAATGCCCTAAAGTCACTTACATTAAACAAACTAGGAATTAACTGGCAAGGAATCCATATCGTACTAAATAAATACCAAGTGCAAGAACGAAGGATATGAGCTCTCCTCAAATTCTGCATACAACACACCAAAAGTTCATGTCTTATAATTTTCCCTTCTCTTGGTGCAAATTGGACTCTTACAATTGTACAATATGCTTCATACCATTTCAGCCAAATTGAAACCCTAATCAAATTCACAGCCACGTAAATGAGCTTCAATCCCATGCCATCATTAATTCTACAACATAATTAACCCTTTCTTTATATCAAACATCGCCATCATTCACAAAGCTAAGCTCTCAACAGTATAGGAACCAAAATCAATACTATCAATCATCCTAGCACATTTGATAACCTCTTGGCCTTCAAGTTCTTGTCCCATGAAAATCACTTCCTATAATTCAAAATGTTTCACCTCGGAGAAAAGGAACAATTGAAGCATTTCGATCTTTTTAAGAGACACAAGAGCTTGCGGCCATAATAAACACTAACCCAGAAATCATAAGCTAATATCAGTGTTCAGGAACGCGAACCTGAACCCTGATTTTCGAAAACATCGTACCTGTGAAGCAGCACAGAATTAATGCACATGTAAGGATAATCGACATGTCGGCCGTACAATCAGTCGACGAATGAGTCTTCATCGAACGAAGAAGACGATGACCGCTGAAGGCCTGAAGCAAGTCATCATTTTGATTCGATTCCCAAAAGGCCAGGTTTTTCATGAGGCTAATATTGATGTAGGTGATAAATTTATTGAAACATGTATTCTTATTTCAGCCTCGTCATATTATAAACGTTTTTTTTTTCAATAAAATATATTTTGAAAATTAATCAATTTATTGATATGATAAACTGTAAATATCAATATAATTATAATAATTACAGAACAAAAGTGTGGTACCATGATAGTAATTTTGAATATTCTTGTTAAAAGATGTGACATTGCCATATCAAATTTATAAATAACACTTAAAAAATTTTAATAAATTCTCATAATTTATAAATATAATCTCCAGTAATTCATTCCTCTCTTCCGTCTCTTTCACATAAGACAACCTACTGAGAAGCTCATCACTAGTCGAAAATCACCTTGCTGCCCATCATCGATACTCCTTCAATCTGATCCAAGAACCTTCACCATCACACTTTGAATCCTTATCTTCCATGGGGATGTACTGCTATAACCCCAAACCCCAGCCACCAAAAAAACCATTAATTTCATTTCTTGGACAACACAAAAAGATAAAGGGAGAGTATGACCAAATATTATACAAGATATCACACACGGAACATTCCTCTCATTGCTCAATATGCATTTCATCAATGACTTGATATGCATTTCTCCTTTTACTCAATATGTAAGATATCGAGCATTCAGCATCTCGAGCACTCGCTTATCAAGTAACTAACTTGTAATATTTGAACTTTTGTTTGATATACATTCCGCTCATTGTTCGATATGTAAGATATTGAATACTTAGCATCTCAAGTACTCACTCGTCGAGTAACTAAGTGTAATATTTGAACTCTTGTTCGATATGCATTCCTTTCGTTATTCAATATGCAAAATATCGAGTACTCAATATTTCTAGCCAATGAACTATATTGAGCATAAGGGTTACTAGAATACTTTTGACTATATTTAAAAATAAATAAATTATTTTCTACAAAATCACATATGAATATTTTTGAAACTATAAGTTTCTTTTGGTGTAATTTATATAACATCTTTGCTTGTTAATCGTCAATGAGTTTCGACGTTATTATCGAATTTACCCGTAAATAATGTGTGGAGTGGAACCGAATCATTTTCGGTACCTTATACCCATAGTAATTTCCATGAATAAATATTTCTGTAGCAAAAAGGTATGAACAATTGAACAACGAGTTTAGTTTATTATCAAATCATAATGCGCCTATAACTATGCTTTTAGGCCATGTTTGGTATGCGGGAAATAAAAGAAAAAAATCAAATTTTATTTCTTTCTCATGTTGCAAATGAAAAGGGAATCAATGATTCCCATGGGAATATTATACCCCCATTCCTCATATACCCTAAGGGCTTGTTTGGTACGCAGTAATCAAAATGGAATGAATGAAATCAATATGGGAATGTAATTAATGTTAGAATGGAATGAAATCCTTTTTTACATTTTAATGTGTTTGGTATGCAAAGTAATAGAAGGTAATAGATTGATCTAACTACAAAAAATATCCTCACTTTCTAATAGTTAAATTTGGATCTCTCTTCCACCAGCCATCACACAACCTCCCCCTGCAAGACAACACCCAGTCGCACTTTTAACGTGTGACCAGTCTCAGATCGAACGACCAGTCCCAACTGTCGCGCACTTCCACTAGCCATCGTACAACCTCCCCGCCCACCAGTCCCAGATCGAACGCCTCTCTGAGGCCCTTCGCGTCGGCCTCAACCTCGTCCACAAGGTCCTTGCCTCCGGCCATTGGAACATCTACTAGGGCAAGAAAGAGAGGAGGGGTAGCAATTGGCAAGGAGAGGGAGGGGCGGCAGCTGGGCATTGTTCCTGCGATAGGGGAGGGAAGGGGCTAGCGGGCAGAGAGAAGGAAGGGGTAAATTTATCCATTTGATTTATTCATTCAAGGAAATGATTGTAAACTTGATAGGTGGGAATAATCAATATCACCCCATATAGAGGCATATAATTCCTACGGTAATCATTTATTCCTTTGCTTGTTTCTTACCAAACATAGGAAAGGAATAAAATTCAATTTAGTTCCATTCCATTACCTCATACCAAACATGTTATAAGTTTACAAAGGTTTATGTAAGGTAACCTTTTAATAATTTTTACTCTTCTCTTTTCTCATCCTACAACAAGCACAACAACCACTATAGGTAAATCGCCATTGCCTTTGCTGAGAAGCTCCTTGAGCTCCTCCTTGAACCCGGAATGCATCAACACATCCCTCTCGTCGATCTGGACCCCCACCCCCTTTAGAATGGTCCTCACGCTGCAGCAGTCCTCGTACGTTTTCCTTATCCCTTGGGAGGCTCGTGAAATACAGCACTGCCCTATCCGTTTGGTATAACGACAAAGGCAAGAACTTGTAGGGTGTGGCATTGCCTCTCATAGCGACGGTGACGGATGCAGCAACAGAATGACTCTGGATTGCCTTCCTCGGCTTTCCTTGTACGAGTGCTACGACGATAGCTCCAGCATTGCCTTTTTGAACTTGGAAATGATGTCGGGATTGAAGAAGGAGAAGCCATGAATTGGGCAGGAAAGACGTTGAAGGAGAAGATGCGCTTGTGATTGTCGGGATTACCATCCATAAGGCCCTCCATCAACTCTCATGCGTTGATGGTCTCCAACTCCCCCGGCGGCATTTGGGTTGGAGTCCTGGGTCCAATTAGGGATTTTCTCTTTGAGGGAACCCATTGTGGAAGATCGGAGGGCGACCACGTGGTAGGCATTAGAGGCCGGTGCGTCACCAGAGTAGATCTGAATGGGGGAACAGACGGCGGCACCCAGGACCTGTTCTTCTTCTTGGGGAAGGCGTGCGTGGGGAGTATATCTGAATAGGGGAGGAAGGAGATATAAAATATTTTATTTAATAAATTCTAATAATTATGAGAATATTTTAGTAATTGACTTAATTCATTATATACCAAAAGAGGTAATAAAAAATCTCATTTGGTTTCAATTTCATTCCCATACTTATTTTATTCTTCCTAAATTTATTTTCACAAACCAAACGAGCTATTAGAGAGGGACACCCCGCCGCCCAACACATCTGATCCGTAGCAAGATACACTGGAGGAACGGAGTACAAGGTATCAAAAAAAAAGAAAAAAACTTCCAACTCCCAATCCTGCGTAGCACGCGAAAATAACACCTCCCACTGCATATGAGAACCATGACGACAATGAACAACTGCCACAAAAGCCTTAGGAAAGCGGGCAAGTTGAAGTAGCTCAAGATATACAAGCTTAAGGGGGGACTCAGCACACCACACATCGTGCTAGACACGGATCGTAGCACCACTCCCCAACTCAAATACCACAAATCGAGGGAAAGAATCCCACCCTTTACAGATGAATTTCCACAACTCTGTGCCATGAGAACCGTGAGGCATTAATGAGATCCAACTCTCACTCTCAACCTCATACTTTACGACAATAACCTCCCGCCACAGCGCTCCCTGCTCCACTCCAAAACGCCATAGCCATTTGCTTAGGAGAGTAGTACTAAACCGACACAAATTCTTAATGGCCAAACCGCCATGTAAACTGTGAGGACTTTACAAGTCCCACATCGGCTGGGGAGGAGAATGAAGCATGCTTCTTAAGAGGGCGTTGAGACCTCTTCTGGCACGAGGCCTTCTGGGGTGCTTGTGTGACACTGCCAAGAACAAAACCGGGGATTGGGCTTGGGCCCTGAACCAGACAATATTGTGCTACATGGGACTTGGGCTGTTACATATGGTATCAAAGCTAGGGACTAGGTCGGTGTGTCATAGTCCCACGGGGACGTGGGCCTCCTAAAGGGGGTGGATTGTAGAGTCTAAGGACTTTACAAGTCCCACATCGGCTTGGGAAGAAAACGAAGCGTGCCTCTTAAGAGGGCGTGGAGACCGCTCCTAGCACGAGGCCTTTTGGGTGCTTGTGTGACACTGTCAAGAACAAAACCAGGGATTGGGCTTGAGCCTTGAACCGGACAAAATATCGTGCTATGGGAGACTTGGGTTGTTACACACCAGAAGAAAGAGGATAACACACCGTCTCCCACCTAACTAAGGAAATCTTGGGCACACCAACCTCAGAGCCCCAAAGGAAATGTCGCTGGATCTATGCCAAACGTGAAGCCACAATCGTGGGAAGAGGAAATAGGGACAAAAAGTAGGTTGGCAAGCTTGAAAGGGTGCTCCGAATCAAAGTGAGCCGACCCCCCTTTGAGAGGTAAAGGTGCTTCTAGCCGGCCAAATGCTGCTCCATTCGCTCGATAACCGGCTCCCAAATAGTAGAGTTCTAAAGGACACCCCCAAGGGTAGCCCCAAATACATAAGGGGGAGCTGAGTAGTTTGGCACCCTAAGATATCATCCAGAACCCCCAAGGAAGGCATCTCGCCAATAGGAACCAACATAGATTTGCTGAGGTTAATCCGCAAACCCGAAGCAGCCTCAAACCATAGCAAAGGAAAAGATGAGAAACTGCGAGTGACCCTCTACCCAGACAATCAACAGAAAATCCAAAAAGTAGACCATTTAAAGAAGCCTTGCCCACCATGCGACTAAAACCCTCCATAACAAGAATAAACAACATAAAGGGTCCCCCTGCCAAAGGCCCTGAGACCTCGAGAAGAAACCATAAGGGTAGCCATTAACAAGGACTGAAAAATGAGCAATGGAGATACAAAAGTAGATCCACCGCTGCCACCTGGCCAAAAATCCACAACGCTGAAGAACATATAGGAGAAACCCCCAATGCATATGATCATAAGCCTTCTCCAAGTCAAGCTTATACAACACCCTCAGAAGACCAGACTTGATGCAACTATCAAGGCACTCATTCGCGATGAGAACTAGATCCAAGATCTGCCGACCGGGTACAAAGGCACTTTGTGCGGGAGAGATCAGCTTCCCTAAAATAAACTTCAATCGATTAGCAGATCTTAGCGATGATTTTGTACATTCTCCCCACCAAATTGATAGGCCAAAAATCTTTCAGGGCCTTTGCCCCCGACTTCTTCAGGAGTAAAGCCACAAAAGTCGCATTAAGGCTCCACTCAAATCGGCAATGCTCCTGAAACTCCACACATATACCCACGACATCACACCGCAACACAACCTAACGATGCTAAAAGAAGGCCAAAGGAAACCCATCAGGACTAGGAGCCTTATCCCCCTTGCAACCACGAACCATGGACAACACCTTCTCCTCCTCAAACGATCGATCATGCCACCCGACATCCACCTCGAAAAGGGCATCAAAAGAAATCCCATCAAGATAAGGACGGGGGCAATCCTCCTCCCAGAAAGAGGGACTCATAAAACTCCACAACGTGGTCCCGAATAGCCTCCTAACTAGAAAATACAACACCATCAATGTGCATCCTACTAATAATGTTGACATTCCTATGGGAGTTGGTCATACAGTGAAAGAACTTGGAGTTCTTATCTCCCTCACGTAGCCACAAGGATCGAGATTTGTGCCGCCAAGATATCTCATCCATTAAAAGCAACCGCGCAAGCGACGAAGCCAAGGTAACCTGGCGCCCCCTCTCCTCATCCGATAAAGGCCGAAGCAAAGCCACCTCATCAAGAGCTCCCAAATCCGTCTGCAAAGAGTGCTTTCGAACACTAACATGGCCAAATCCCCCTTCAACCATTAACTTTGAAGGCATCACGTGGCTCGGAGTGCCCTCTACACGATAGGACTCCCACTAAGACTGCATTCTATCCACAAATATGTCGGCTAGAAGCCACATGCTCTCAAACTTGAAGGGACGAATGCACAGAGGCAAAGGACCACACTCCAGGAGAACCGGAAAGTGATCAGACCCCCATCGACTAAGTTGTGACTGACGAAAATGCACATATTGCCCAGCCCAATCCACGAAAACCAAAAACCAATCAAGCCGAGAGAAAGAAGGTTGTTGGCGGTGATTGGACCATGTAAAAACCCCACCAACCATCGGGAGATCCACTAAACCCACGACAGCAACAAACTCAGAAAACCCAATCATCGAAGGAGTAAACCCTATCGAACCCGTCTTTTCAGACGAAAAATGCACCACATTAAATCCCCCCCCCCCCACTAACTATGCAAACCTGCAAGCTTATCCCACAATAGACACCGATCACTGGCAATTTGAGGACCATACACCCTGGAAAACATCCACACTCCACGGTCCCTAACTAACTGAAACTTGCAAGACAATGAAAACTAGCCCACAACATCGTCCAGTTTGCGAACAACACGGCTGTCCCACACTAACAGACTACCCCTTGCTCCCCCCACAGAGCCAAGAAAGAGTCAATCCATAAAACAACCACTCTACAAAAGCCTCACGAGGTCCTCCGACACAAACTCCAATTTAGTCTCCTGCAAACAAATGATGTCTGCCTTCCACTCCTGGAACAAATTGTTAAGGCAAAGGCACTTCGCACGATCATGCAGCCCTCGCATATTCCACGACAAGATTTTCATACTCATTGGGATAACTCAAGATCCCTCGAACTGCTAAAACATTCCCCGGCCCCACTCGGGAAGGCTGAGAACCTCTTGCATCATAATTAATCGAAGATGCAAGTCCTCAAAGCTCCCGCACACACTTAGGACTCGCATCCGCAGGCAATCAACCAAGGACAACCGCCTTTCAGTCGAGATACCGAGCCGTAATGTCGCATAACAGATCTGAAATAGCACCTTCATACCCCTCATAAGTCACACCCAAGAGCTTAGCAATGGCTTTATGCTTCCATAAGACCCACTCCGAGTCTGCCGGGCAACAAGGTTGCACACTGAGAGCTTCAGGCTAATCACCGAGGCCACCCAGCTAAGCCTCCCAATCCTGCACCACCAAAGTACCAACAAAAGCCAAACCGACCTCCCCCTCCCCGGAACAAAGCATCCGCCACTCCCATACGACAACACGCCCCCCCCCCCAAAGTAGACCTCACCCGCCGAGGCAACGGGGCAGCCCTCCCTAGTCAAAGGATCCCCTCCTGAGTCAACACCAACTGCCACTGCCATGGCCCCCACTAGAGATTAAGGATGGGTGTGATGACGGTGGTCAATGGTGGTTAATGCTTTGAATACTTGCTTATGAGGGTTTCTCCAAAATATCATTGTACAAGAATATAAGTTTCCCCATATCATCCCCGTAAAAGGTAAAAGTTGTCACCCCCAAGTAAGGGTAAGCAAGTAATTAAAAGTTTTTAGGGAAAAAAACTTCACTTTGGAACTTCTTCGAAACTTCTCTTCAAAACATATCTTTAGAACTTCCCTTCGGACCTTTAGGATGTCAAGACTTCATTCAGGCCTTTGTTTCTTGTTCAACCAATGCCATCCCAAAATTCATGAATTGGAAGGAATTATTTGCACAATTTTCGAGCAAAATAACAATAATTAAGGCTTTGTCACATCTATTTGTGACATCTAGAAGTCAAAGAAGGAAAACATAATCATCCAACTAAATTTCCAACTAGTCATCAAGCTTTGTCTTGACACTTCAGACATGGGATCATCATCATTTCCTCTACCCAACCACCATTCTGCCTCACAAGTGTCATTAATCCTCTGTCTCCTTTTTCCACACCTATAAAAGAGGTAATCTCTCCTAATTTTTTTTTAAAAGAAAACATGCAAAAAAAACAAAGGTACTATCACTATCACCCTGCAACAACACCAACAACACTTATAACCTCCTCCACCCTCATGTATAAGAGAACCTACAAACCTTCATAACCATTTCTAAATTGACATGTTGCTCACCATCCTAACTACTAATCTTATGTTCACTACAATCCCACCATCTATATAATCACCCACTACTTGCATCATCCATGGCTCTCACACCATATCACCCACTTCCTCTTTGATTCACCTTTGAATAACCCCATTCTCTTACATTGCCTAACGCAGGAAACCCTAAAAAAATCCAAGTCTTTCATCATCATCATTCATAATTTTTTGTCCAGTTCTAGTTAACTATTTTTGCCTTAACTTTATTTGTTATCAAGCTTCTCCAACTATCAACGCTTTCTTAGTGCATAGAAGCAGTCCTTTGGTGTTCATGTTGCTACACAAAGTTATTCGTGTTGCCGCTTAAAGAATTGTTCGTGTTGCTACATAAAACCAATGGTGAATAATAAGAAAAAAAAAAGAGAAAAAAAACTTTCTAATATCTAATTTCAAAAAAAAACATATGAAAATAAAAGAGTGAAAAAAATCAAAACAAAAACCTTAATTTGATTTTAAAAAAACCTTTAAAACTGTTTTTATAAAACCTAAAATCCTTTAAAATTGAAAATCCCTTTTTTAATAATTTTAAAACATTTTCTAAAACCTTAGATATCTTTTCCTCAAATTTTAAAACTTGAACTTGAAACTTTAAAAACTTAATTTGAAGCTTTAAAGAAAAATTTATCTTAAACCTTTTAAATATTTAAAAACTTAATTTTAAACCTTTTAAAACCCAAAACCTTTATTATTGAACCTTTAAAAACTTAATTCAAAACCTTTAAAAATGTAACCTTGACCCTAAAAAACTTCAATTTCAAAACTCGAAAACTAAAAAAATTAAAATAAAAAACAATTAAGAAATAACTTAGAATAAACACTTATGATTACCTTATTGCTACTTAGGACAAACTTTTTGGATTGTCCCTTTAAAATTTTATGATAACATTTTAAGTCTAATTCTAGCGTTATCTGGCAATATTTTCAAAAATAATCCATTTTAATTTTAAAACAAAAACAATATAGAAAATTGTAAAATATAGAACCTTATAACGTTATTCAATTCAAACATGAGTTAGGCAATTGATTCCACATCTTAAGTGCTCAAACTTACACTAGATGTGACAAGGATTCCAAGCTTTTAAGATTCAAATTAGGGTTCAAAAACATAGAATATGTTTAACTAAGCAAAATCAAATATAATAAAATAAATAGAAACATTTAACTTTTAAATTTTAATAAATATACCAATTTAGAGCAGGTGTTAACCTTTCTCACATATATAAAATGTAAACCTTTACTTTTAAGTTACTTTAGTTAAAATATCACCCAAAATCGAATTCTAGCGATCCTATATTTTTATCACAATTAGGTTTAATTTTTATCCACCCCGTAAAATCTAGACAAAAGCCAATGATAACACATAGTATGCGAGGAGGATTGGAAACTCCATTTTTTGGTTTTTTGGTTGGGTTGGGGGGGGGGGGGGGGGGGGGGGGGGGGGTGTTGTTTTTTTTGTGGTTTTTTTGTTTTTTTTTTTTTTTTTTTTTTTTTTTTTTTTTTTTTTTTTTTTTTTTTTTTTTTTTTTTTTTTTTTTTTTTTTTTATACACACACACACACAAAAGTGTGTGTTTTACCACAAGCGTGGCTTAAATGAAAGTCTAATTTATACCATTAAATTTTGATCTGACACTCCAGACTAAAGATTCTCATGATAAGAAGGTGGCCTCACATCCAGCGTCGGCCCTAGGCTTTTGTAGCCTAAGGCGGCCGATTGAGGCCCCCAATTATTTGGGGCCCCAAAATCTTCCAGGCCTTGGCCCTCTTCCGAAAAAGGAAAGCACGCCGCAATGCCGCACGCCTCCATCTCGCATCATCTCTCATCGTGTCGCTCCTTTGCCTGCCGTCGAGCCCCCCACGGGTCCTCACATCTTTATCTCTCATCGCATCCATGCTCTCTGCCTCTCGTCGAGGCCCCCCCACGCGGCCTCACCTCTCCCTCAGCCTCGACGGACGGATCAATACCTCATGCCTCGCCCTCGCCTCGACACCCGACGGTGACATATCCACGGCCTCTCCCTCGTCTCGATGCCAAACGCACGGATCCACCGTCCACGCGTGATGCGTCCACACCTCGGCAACTCGGTAACTCAACACGGCTCTACAGTTCGAAACGCAGGTAACCGACTCACACTTCTCTTACAGACTTTTTTTAAGTAATATTTGATTATTGAACTAACTCCTTAGTTGAATATTGAATTGTGTATTTTGATTTGAACATTGAAATATTAAATATTGAATCATTGATTTGAATGTTAAACGTTGAACATTAAATAATGAATATTAATGTTTAGATATAAATAAATATTTAGAATGTTAAACTAAGGAATACTTTGAATTTTATTACTAATTTTTTATTGTTTGTTTGAACTCGCAATATGCTGATAAGTTTTTTATTTATTTAATATTTTAATGTGGGTAGGAGTGAATCTAATAAAAATCTCATTTGATCATTAATAATTGTGATAAGATGTTTAAACTCATGATAAATTTTTGGCTTGCTATGGGGAAATGCTGTCAATTTTTTTTTTGATTTTTCGTATTTATTTAATAGAAAAAAAATTTATAAGCATATTACCTTAGAGGAGTCCCATTCTAAAACACTCTCTCTCTCTCTCTCTCTCTCTCTCTCTCTCTCTCTATATATATATATATATATATATAAGCTCTCACAAAAACTATCCAAAAGAAAAGCACTTAGAAAACCCTATTATAATTTATATCATCATTCATTGGACAATAGCCTTTAGAAAAATTAGTAGATGCATTAAATAGATAACATCAACAAATATAATTTGAACATAAGGAAGCCATCTTATTTCCTAATAGAATAAATCTACTTGGGAACTATATTACAAGCCTTTTGTATTTTAATCAAAACGATGTCATTTTGATTAATGAATTTTTAAACAAAACTACGCCATTTGATAAAAATACAAAAGACTTGTAATACAATTCCCAAAATGAGGATTTCAAGTAGCATTACTCTTCCTAATAATCTTTTTCAAATCTATTTGTTTTACGAAAAGTAGTAAAACACAGCACACAACGCTCTCATGAGTGATAGAATTCAACAGTATGTTTGGTGATGGTTTTGATTTTCTATTTTTGAAAATTATATTTTAAAATTATTTTGAATATAATTAGATACAACTTTTTTGTTTTAAGAGTTGTTTTCTGTCAAATTAAAAATTGCGCTTAGGGACTAGGAGGCCATCATTGCAATGTGAGGGAGAGGGTCATCACAGTGACAGATCGGGGGTGCTATCACAAGCCGGGCATTGCATCGCACGAGTGGGAATCTATCGCCGAGGGATTTCGCAGGGCTGGCACACAGCAGCAAATCCATTGTGGCCTTGTTGGGTGCTGTTGCAGGGCAGCGCTGCATCGCACGATTGGGGATCCATCGCCAGGGGATGTCGCACAGCGGCGAATCCACGTCGCATGGGGTGCTTCCGTGAGGCAAGCCAGATCCGTCACAAGGAGGTGCTAGCGCAGGGCGGAGGATGCGTCATGAGGAGAGCCATCGAAGAGGGAGGTCGCAGGATCAGGACGCAGTGGCTAGGTGGACAAAAAAAAATTTGAAAAAATAAACACAAAAAATGTTTTTGGTTTTTCGAAAACACTTTATTTTCGAAAATTAACATTTAAAAACAAATATCAAACATAAAACGAAATGTGTTTTCTACTTTTCCGTATTAAAAAACAAAAAATAGATTCAAAAAAGCGTTACCAAACACGCTGATGTCAAACCACAATGGCTAATATACACACAGCATAATTAATTTAATTATAAAAAATTTATCTATAACTTAAATCCAATGATCTCGAGATCATCATATAATAATTTTATAAATTTCCCCATTTTCACATAAAATAGGGTGAAAAAAGATTTTTCCAGATGAAAATTATTAATTTGACAATAAATAATTTTTATCATGGTCCAAAATTGAAAAACATTTTCCCATAAAACAAGATTATCTTTTTAACACCTACTATCAAAATGAATCACCAAATTGATGATCAAATGACAAAAAAAAAACACCACAGTAAATACTTTCATAAAGAAGTATAAATATCATTATAATTTACATTCCACTAAACAAAGGAGACTTAAAAGATAAAGAAAAAAACAAAGGTTTAACTCAAAAGGGTCACAGGAAGAGAAAGGCAAACCTGAGAATTAAAAATTGATACCCAGCTCTTTCAGATGGTAGAAAATGACTAAAACCGGTCCCTCCCTAAGAAATGAGAGACGCTACCAAGTAGTCTAATGTGAGATCCAGAATCAGTAAAGTTTGACCATTACAACCATTACTCTCACAATCAATTCTTACTATCATTTCCAAGGGATGCCAAAAGAAAAAGACAGGGAATCACTGAAGAACACGAACCGACACTTGGTTACTGAGACAGAAGCGCCTATTCTTCGTAATAGCGGCATTCATTGCCTCAATCTGTGAGGAAAAGCGAACAGTTGCTAATCTAATGTTCAATTTATCAGCCTGCCTGCAGTTGGAATTTATAAGTATCAAAAGATTGGAATATGCCACAAAAAACATTATTCAGATCCAGTTAGCACAATACCTAGAAAAAAGACTGATAGAAGATGGATCAAATTCATGACCGGCGAGGAAGCGTTCCACATCTTCTACCAACGCATTGCGAGGGACTCCTTCTAGCAACAACTGATAAAACAAAACCAAACAAAAAGGCTCAGACATATATGAAAAACTCCTTATCCAGATATTTAAGCGTGCCAGCTTCAACTGGATGTACCGAAGATTGAAAACTGGGGCATGCAACTATGACAAACTATGGGAACTTCAATGGACAAGAACTCACTTTCTCAACAGTTTCATTCTATTATTTACTTAACCTTTCATCATTGTATGTATGTGACCACACTCATACAAGAAGTCTGTAAAAGCATGCTATAGAGGGAGGGAGCCTATAGGCACGGCAAGTTCCCATCCCAATAATTGTGGTAATTATAATTCCCTTCAGCTTTACACGGTATTTGTGAATTTGGAGAAAAAAATAGAGGATTTTAAATCTAACGAAAGAAAGAAAGAAAAGTTAAATCCAGCGTGTTTGGTTGCAGTTTTCTAAAGGTGTTTTCTGTATTTAAATACAGAAAACACTTCTTCTTTCTTGTTTGGTTGCAGTTTTTATTTTTAGTTTTCAAGTATTTTCAAATCCTAAAAAATGAAAACACTTTTTGGTGTTTTCAATTTGCGTTTTTCTGTTTTCCGGCAACTCCTCTTTTTTGGCCACCCCCGCGACCTCAGCAACAGCCACCCCTGCTTGCTGCTCTTGTTTTGTAAGTTTAGTGAAGAAAATATTATTTATTTTCCTCTTTCGTGTTTGGAACTTGAAAAGAAAAGAAAGAAGATTAAAATTTATGTTTTAAGGAGCATTGTTGGTATACAAAATTATTTTAAACAAGGAGATTTTACTCTCTCCAAATCTTCCCAGCTTTGGGGAAAACATTTTGGAGAGAGATTACAACTTTTCTTCCATCTGATTTCCTTTCTTGCCTACTAAAAACTAACAAACAATAAACTCGAAAATAAATTTAATCACTTTTCATCCAAATCCTTTCTTTTCTCTCCATTTTAAAACTCAAAGACATGGTGTTAAAGTCCGATGTAATTAAAATATTTACAATCAATTAAATCCTCAGCTTCTTCCTATGTTAGCTTTGTTGCTTCTATAGCCTACATTATAAGTTGGATGAAGAACCAAACGATAACCAAAGAAGAGAACTCATTATCGTGCATGATCCAAAACTTATACTTACATATTTCCCATCATACGGTGAAAGCGTGTCCCACGTGGCATGATCAATCTGGAAACAAAGAACTAGTGTAGTCAACATAGGATAAAAATTTGATAAAACCAACCAAATCTTAACAAAAGTGCATATTATGGCAAATTGGCAATGACAACATTACCCTGTCCAATCTGTGCAAACGACCCTTTTTTGGTACTGTCCTATACGCAGTGCCGAAGGCATATGGGGAAAGGAAACGTAGGAAGCTGTTTACAACACATGAGTACATATCTCATTACAGTTACAGAGCATATTAATTAAAGCCCGTACAATTAACACACAAACAAGAGAATAAATAATGCGCACACAATACAATTGTAGACTTTAGCAAACCCACAAGCAGACTGATCGACACTGATGAATATTTTGGAAAAAGAAAATAAATAAATGAATAATCCAAAATTAAAAGAACGGGGACATTACACATAAGATGGCATATAGAATCGGTCGTAACCAAATTTAACATCGTCTAGATTCAAATTGCATTCGTCAAACAATTTGACAATGTCGGTCTTCAATGTGTATTTCGTAATGCCCGTCAGATTCCCAAAGGTCAACTCTGCAGCAGTAACACACAAAATTTAAATAAATAAAAAACACTTACACACAAAAACCGATTGCTTTCACGGATTTCTTAATTTTACCAAAAAAAAAAAAAACTATTAACGCGAACAAGAACAAAGGAGCACTCATAAATTAGAACACACGAAACCCTAAAACCCTAAATCGAAACGCTAATGGTCTGGAAAGCATGAAGCGAAATGATAGAACAAAACTGCAAACGTGACTACCTGACGACGGAGTTTGAAGAAATGGGTCTTCGGCAGGGGGTGTCTGAGGCGGCGGTGGCAGCGGCTGCTCATCATAGGTCGAGAAGGATCTCGGAGATTGGCGCAGAAGTGACGGAAGGCCCTGGTTAAGCTTGACGATTCGATGAAGACCACTCAATTTGAGTGCACTTCGAAGCAGACTCATCTTCGAACACGGAAATGTTGGAGATGGTGACCGATGCGCGTGTTTGAGCTCTTGGAGCTTCTTCTTCGCTAATCGCTACAATGAGCTGGTTTTTTGGGGAAGAAGTGGTTTAGGGTTCGGGGTTCGTTTTGTAAGATAGAAAAACGACAGATTATATGGGCCTACAAACAACCGATAAATCAAGTCGAATCAAACTCAATTTATATCATTTAAATATCATGGGATTAGTTTATTTGGTTTAAAATTTTAATATATTAATATATTATGACTAATTTATAATCTAATTAATTTAAAATTTAAATTAATCAAATATAATATAATATATATTTAAAGGCATCCATTTCTATTTGAACCACTGGCAAAGCAATCACAACTCCCATAAATCTAGATTTTTTCTCAAAATTATAACAGAAAATCAACGCATATATACAAGTTTAGAAGATAAATTAGAAGTATTAATGGTAGACATATTATATCTTTTTGATTTCATATTTATTTGTATAATATATATTCAAAGACACTCTAAACAGCTATTAACTTATCATTTGTTATTTTGATAATTCTTTATTGTGTATTAATGATAATCAAAAATAAATAAATTGAACTAAAAACTTATATGCCAAAGTTAACCCATAACTAATAATTTTTAATTTTTATTGGTTGATTTTAGTTTATAATTTTTATTAACCAAAGACATTCGATTTGGCTTATAAAATGATCACCCACACCTCTCATTTATCATATTATTATGTTTTAAAAAATATAATTGCAAAGTATTTTTTTGATTAAGTATTTGTTTATTTACCTATTATTTGAATAAAATAATTATTTTAAAAATAAATTTTAATTGTTTCTTATGTTTAAATTTAATTTCTATCGGATTTAATTAATTTTTTTCATTCTTTTCCTCATTCGCTAATATTCGAATCCACTATATTATATTTTTAGTTTTGATTTGAAACCGAATTGTCAACCAAATATTAACGTATCAGCACATAAACTGTAAATAATATTTTATTTTATTTTTACATACCAATCATGAACTTGTAGAATTATGACATATCAATATTCGACTATCAATCTGATTAACTTTTTCGGTAAAAAATAAATTTTATATTTTCTATCATTTTTTCTGGAAATTAGTTTTTAATAATACTTTTAAAATATATTTTTTCTTCTATAAATCAAAATTTATTTTTAAAATTAAAAATTCAAGTTTCAATTCTAATAAAGATTTAAATCAAAGAATCAAAATACAAAAATGAAAACAAGTGTCAAATACCGTAGTCGCCACATTTCTCTTCGCTCTTTAATTAGGTGCCATGTCGCTAAATATATATAGGACACAACTTGCCTTCAAACCGGGTTGAAGGTACTTCCTTCAACCTCCATACGTGGCAGCACATAAAGCTGACACGTTCACTCTAATCACGTGCGTATCATACGCAATCTCGTGGATCAACTCGTGGGGGGGGGGGGGACATCGGTGGGCGCATCAGGGGGGGGGGGGGGGGGGGGGGGGGGGGGGGGGGGGGGGGGGGGGGGGGGCCCCCCGTCTTTTTTTTGGGGGTGACATCTTCAGTGGCCAGGTAGCCACCTTGCCCAACTTCTGCAACTGATGAACCATTTTACTCTTTCATAATATTTCATTCCATCTAAGTATTAGTTCTGATAGGATTTTGCCATGCTTTGCGCTGGCTCCGAACAGTGGCTCTATCGCCGGCAACTTCGCCAGATCCGGCATTGTCCACCTCACGGGGGTGGGGGGAGGGGCGCTTTGACTACGTTGGGAGGGCAGTGGAGCGGCCATCAAGTGGGCAGCAACGACAACCACCCTCTTGATTTCTATTCTGCACAAATCCAATCTACCGCAGCTTACCTAGCACAACCCACCAACTCCTCATTGTCTGCCATGTTTATTTTCCAGCGAAGCAAATAGATATGGAAAATTAATCAATTAATTAATTAGGAAGCAATTTTTTAAACAATCAATGAGGTTGAGGGATACATAAATCACGTACCTTTATTCTTTTCACAATTCACCATTGTGGGGGCGATCGGCCACCAACCTCCAGATCTCTTTGGCGTCGTGATTGAAGCGGCTGGACTGCTCATAGGCATTGAAATCAATATCGGCGTTGGACGGCCTCATCATAGGGCCACCACCAACTCTGTCCCTCCATCGCTCGTTGCCTGTGCACTGACGCCGCTCCTCCACGAGATTAACGGAGTTAAATGCGTATGATACGCATGTGATTAGAGTGAACGTGGCAGCTTTATGTGCTGCCACATATGGAGGTTGAAGGAAGTACCTTCAACCCGGTTTGAAGGCAAGTTGTATCCAACAAATATATTCTAACATTCTTTAAATAATATTATATTATCTTATAAATTATTATGAAACTTTAAAAAATTATAAATGATGAGAAAAAATATTACTTTAATAAAAATAAAGACAAAATAACGACTAGTTAAAGTAGCAAAAGTGACTCTATGTATGAAAAATCTTCACATGTAAAGATAAAAAAAATTTTGAAGATGCTATTCTACTATGTACAATGCTAAGGTTTTATCCAAATTAAATTCAATTAATTCGGGCAAAATCTAAACTCAAATATTGTTGATTTCAAAAGCATAGAAAAAAAAGGGGCAGTATTCAACCTAAACCCAAATATAACAAAGCTTAAAATCCAAATCCAAACTCAATATGTTAATGGTAATTTTATTTTATTAATAGTTATCCCAATAAAATATTTTCTTTATATTTTACTAAATATATTTTCTTTATAAAATTATAAATTTGTTAAAATAATAATATTAAAAAAAACAAGATTTAACTTAAATAATTAATTGTAATTTAAATATTTTATTAAAATGGATACAAAAAATTTGTAAGATGACTGGAAACTTGACAAATACTCCAACAAAGAACGCTTTATCAAGTTGATGTATCCGGTTCTCAAATTTCAATGGTTAATTATGATTTATATGTGACATGACTCCTCTCTTTTTTAACTTGAGTGGTGTTAGATTTCATTTTATACTTGAATTTCTATATTAATTTCATCTAATCATTTAATTTAATTTAATTTAAATTTTAAATTTTTGATTTTATTTATATGTATGTTGACACTTTTGAGAAAAAAGTCAAAATCATTTGTCATAACCAGATTTCGTCTAGATAAAAAATTCACTTTCGAGAATACAATTCCCAAACCTTCATCCGAATGGTGATAAAAATACAACAAAGTCAACATTAACTATTTTCGGAGTTCAGTTAATCCCCTAAAAAAATCTACAATGCTAGAACCGGATCCAACAATTGTTATGTGTGAAAAAATAATAATAATACCCCCGAAACATCCTTTTGATACCTATCTTAGAAAAAAATTTAAATTTATTTTAATTACTTATTTTAATTTTCACTCGTCTAAAACTAAAATTGTTTTTATTTTCCAAAAGACTTAAAATTTTTATTCTTTTTATTGTTTCTAAAAATTATTTGTTAAGATTAAAATTAAGTTTAATTATCCTAAAAAAAATTCTAAAAGAGATCCTAAATAGTAAAACATAAAAAACAAAAGAACAAATCTAAAAGAATAATTAAATCCTAAGTTGTTTTTTTATGAAATGAGAAAAACCTAAACATATTTGTTCAAAGAGTTCTAAAAGAACTTATAAGCAAAGAAATTCAAAAAGTTTGAGAACGATTTTTTAAATAACAAGAAAGATTTATTAGTTTTTGTTTCAAAAATTAGAGAAAAGGCTCTTTATTTTTTAAAAAAAATAAAAAGAATCTCGTTTGTGATTTTAGTTATTGGAGAAAATATGTTTTTCATTTAAAAAAACAGACATACAAAATATAAACAAAGTATCTGTGATAAGTAACATTTACAAAACGAAACAAAACTCTCTTTTTTCTATGTCTTCTTTTACTCTTTTTTTTTTCTTCTCATTATTTTTTGCTTTTTTTTCACTCATTTCCGTTTTTGAAGTTTACATATTACAATAAAAAAAAAGGAAAAGAGGCTCCATGCGACCTTATTATAAGCAATAGAAGAGTAATATGAAACAATAATACCGAAAAGGAAAAATATGAAGACTAATTATGCTCCTGCAAGACAAAGGTTAGCAAGACTACACAGTGGTTAAAACGTCAAAAGAGCAACCAGCAGGTTTAGAAAATTAAAATCCACGCCAGTCAATTTGATATATAGACCCTTGCATGAGGTTGAACCAAAATAGTGTACAAACCCAAAAGTTTTTTTAAAAATCTCCAGACCAATTTCCCTAATTCCAGCAGAAACAAAGAGATTAAAAATAAACAAATCAAAGAAATACAAACAACTCAAAGGTTTCCAATTTTATACCTAGATTTCCAGTCAAAGCAGTGAACAAGTTCAAAGGGTAGCAAACAAACAAAACGGACTAAGAATATATAGCAACACAAACAAATGGAATAACATTAAAATATGTACCAAGAATGTCATCTCACAGCCAAAACGGACTAATGGCAGATGGATGGAAACACATAGCAAAACGGACAGATAGAAATAATAACCATTAACCAGTCGGACAACGTGAAACAATTAGAGATAATAACGACAAAGAAGATCCATGACTAACAAGGGATAATAGAGATTCAGTGAAACACACTGAACAATAAAACATGAAAGGGATTCCAAATAAAACCATGTACAGTTCCAAAATGCAGATATGTTCAAATGAATCATGAACCATACACGCATGCATACACGGGCTCATATAAACTCGGAATGGAGAACAACCAAATTGGGAAATCAATAGGCAAAACCACGATTAAACCAAAATTGACCAAAATCAAACCAGAGCAGTAAAACAAAAAAGACAAAACACGAACCCAAAAACTTAACGGCTTCTTCCTTTGAACCCACACGCTAGGGTACCTTCTTCCGTCTTTCCTGAACGCCAGCCAACCGCCGCGAAGTTGGGAGAAGCAGGGCAATGCAGCGTCGGAGGATGGCGTCTCAGTGCACTGCAGCAGCGGTGAGGGAGGAACGGCTTTTTGACTTGCGCACCCTTTTTAGACTTGCTATGAAAGGAGAGGAATCGTCATGGCCGGCCGGTTTGCAGCAAAGGTGGAGGTGACCGGCTGGCGGGGGGACTCCGTTGGAAGAGAGGGTCGAGGTTAACAGCGGCGTCAGAGAGGTGATTTCCGGCTGGGATTTTGTAAGGGGACAAGAGATTAGGGGAAGGTTAAGGCTCTCTGTGTGACTGACCGGCGATATGGATTCCGGCCAGGGGGACTCTCCATGGAAGATGAGGGAGATGAAAGAATGAGAAATTAATTACAGTCTTTTGTGGCTAGGTTTTTTGATCGTGAGAGCCCTCCCGGAAAATTGATTTGATGTGGTAGGAGAGGAGGAACAAGGATTTGGGTTTGAGTCGGAAGGCGGGTTGGCAGCCTGGGCTTGATGACCGAACCGGATCTTGCCGGGCATCGTGGTGGTGGCCTTGACGTGGTGGAGAAGACGCCGCGGCCGTTTGGGGAGAGCTGAGCTGCGAGGAAGGAAGAGGACAAGGTGCAAGTTGGAGATGCCGTGGTCCTCCGGCCGGTGCGGCGGCGTTGAGGAAGAATACACGGCGAAGGGAGAGAGATGGGGGAAAATGACGGGTTTGGGAGAGATAAGGCTGAATTGACGTTTGGGGTTTTTGAGATTAATAAATTAATTTGATTTTTAATAAAATATTAAAAAAAAATTGAATTCGAGCGATACTGTCTTTTCTTTTCTTAACGCCGTCTCTTTTTATTATAAAAAAAAACAAGTAAATATGTAATATATATATTAAAATTTTAAAAATGAGTAGTGAGAGAAAATAAAAACCGCGACCTAATCCGAATTATCCTTTTTGGTTGTCAGTTGATCACTGTTAGCGGTTTAAATACAATTTTGATAATAACTTCTTCGTTTGACCTTGGATTTGAGCGCGATCGAAGGTGTTGATCCTCAAATTTAATTTTCTATTGCATGGGACTGACTCTTTAGCGTTTGAAAGCATTTTTGAAGAAGTCATTGAAGTTACACTCTTTGAATCGATAGTCACATCTTTTTATTCATTTGTATAAAGTAAGTAACAGATATGAAAGAAGTATAAAACTGAAAATGAATATGTATGTCCAACTCAAACAAAATAAGGTCCAACAGCTGATCCTCTTTGTACATTGTTTGTATACAAACAATGTGTGAAGATAATATTATAATTAATTTGGACGGGTTGGAATACTTACATGATTTACTTGATGTGAAAGCAATGTAGAACGTCATGGTTGGATCCATCCTTGAGAATAAAAGGAGGCTTCTAAGGGTGGTGGAAAGTGAAGAGTATTGAAAAGATATTTAAAGCCTAATATAAGTTGAAAAGGGCAAAGGGCCGACAAAAGTTGAAAATGCATCTAGGACCAATAGGAATTGAAAAAGCATTTATATCATGCCCTGATTTCCTTTTACCTTAGAAACGGGTTGTGACTGCCCATGTCCACACGCGGAAGGTCAAGGGGTTGGTACAAAACACCTAAGAATTACTTATAACACAGATGTTGTCCTAACTTGCATAACAGTCTTGCACGCCACAAAGCATGCATCTGTTCTCCCATAAACATGCTTACATAGACAAACAATTAATAACATTTTAAAACATCACAAAATAGATAGTAATATTTCATAAAAATATTATGAGATAGTAATACATCATAAAATACGTTTCTAACCCATAATGCATTTCTAACGCAAATATAATAACCCAATAACTCAATATATCATAATACATATATTACTGCAATTAAATATAACCCAATACACAATATTTGTCGATCAAAATGCGTTTCTAACCCATAACCATGCTCATGCAAATTTTTGATAAATTATAACTGGTTATACAAACCTTAATCTCACCAAAGGGCCTCAACTTATTTTAAATTCGATTTCTAACAAACTATAACAAAAAAACACCTTTTAAATATATGGAATCAACTATCTTAACACATATTTGATTCCATAAGTAAATTTAACAATCCAACCATCACAAGCCCAAAACCAGCATACATATACATGAGCATACACACACACACACACACACACACACACACACACACACACACACACACATAGATAAGGACATATCATATACAAAATATAGTTCTTCCATCTAAATTCGTTCATTAAACATTCTAGGGTTTTCCAATAAAAATTACAGATTATTTCACAAGTCTTGTCCATAGGGGGGATGTTTAATGAATTTATCAATTAAAAGCAGGAAATAAATATAAAGGGTTGGAGTCTTAACCTCTAAAAAGTTTATGATGATGAGACTTTGATCAAACAAGGCCCAAGAATGTCTTCCCTTGCTACCTTGGACATGTCCCTCTCCTCTTGGACTCTCTCCTTCCTTTGAAGTCATCATTACTATGAGGTCAAACCTATATTATTGTAATGATTTTTTTATTTTTATTTTTTAGAGTTCCCACCAACTAAATAAGGTATGCCTAGTCATCAAGTGTATGGTCTATATTCCCAGATCAAGTTCGATAGTCGGTTATGCATGGAAAAAGATATGTACTCTCATGATGCCTAAAATTAGTGGGAGTTTCTAATTGTTATAGTTTGGTTAAAAAAAATTGTGAGATGCAAAACCAACGAGTTCTAGTAATAAACATTTTTTTTCCCAAAATGCAATGAGTATAGTTATTATTTCCTCCAATTGGTTTTACACGTGGTTTTATTTAAAATATATTTTTAAACATTTTTAAAAACATTGGAATATATGACATATGTTCCTTGTAACAATATTTTAAAAACTAATTTTAACGTGATAGGAAAATAAAGAGAAGCATTTGCCACTATTTATTATTGGTCTAAAGAATTTATTTTTGATCCAACATCCTAATTGCTTCATCAGATTAGGGTTTGTTGCACCCTTTGCTAATAACGCTAACAACATTGCCTTCTTCTCCGACAATATAAGAACTCACCTTGTCAAGATTCAAAAAATCATGCTGCTTTTATCTACTCTCATTAAATTGTTGCCTTTGAATTTATAACCATTGGACTTGCCTTAATATAAAATTGAACTAACATAATTCCCCCATGTATCAGAATTCTCTCATAGATAATCTGATTGCAAAGTCCTTTAATTTTAACGAAAACCTTCAATAGAGTTTGTTATATATCAAAGTTTTCGACTATCTCCTATGTCACTCACTTATTTGTCGTAGAAGTCTCCTGATTCAAATTTTGAAAGCCTTTTAATGTATCCATTATAATTTAAACATCCTATCGCCTTTAAAGTCCTACGAGCTTCATACAACTTCTGATAACAAAGTACTCTGATTTTAACTTTAATAGCTACCTAATTGCAACATGTTCTAATAAACTTTAAAGTCCTTTGAATTCAAACTTATCTAATGCTTTAAGTTGAATAACATGATTATGATATCCTTAAAAGTCTTTTGATATCCGACTCATCCTATTTATTCTAAAGTTTGTTCCTCCTCAAAGAAAAATCGTGTGGTAAAACCTTTTTATATCATTTAAAGTCTTATAATTTAAATTTTAAAACCTTTTAACTTCGATAAATGTTAACAATCTCTTAAGTCTAAATCCTTCTAATTTGAGCTCCTCTCGTCTTAAAGTTTTTTGACAAATAACTCTTTTAATGGGCTTTAAAACCCTTCAAATAGTGTAGCAGGTTCTAAATGGGCAAGCAATTACAGCAGGGCTAGGGAGAAAAAAAACTAAGTAACAAGACGTAAATATATATATAGCAAAAGACAACAATAACCCTTATATATTGAGATGAAAAAATATGTATTAGTTTAGTTGTCATATCAAAAATGTAATATTTAATTGCAATAATATATATGTATTTTCAGACGCATCCCATTAATATATTAAAATATTACATATTCAATAAAGTTATTCGGTTGTTATGAGTTATGGATCTGATATAGCTTTTCACTAAATCTATGGTATATGTTTTTAAAAATTTGATTAGTATTCTTTAGATTTAAATATAAATCAAGTAAATAAAATAAAATAAAAAATAGATAAAAGGGTGTCACAATTTGCTATATTTGTCTGATATGGATTTTATAAAAATAGTATTGGGAAGATACAAAGAACCGAGGAAGGAATCACATCACATGTCTGTTCCAGCTATCCTTTCCTTTGTGTTTGAGTTTCACCCACATTGGGTGATTTCTAATGGCTCCTGCAGCCTTTTGAGGCATAAGTGCTCAACAATGGCCATTTTTAAATAAAGGCACTCATTAATACACCCCCAGATTCTTAGGCTAAACATAGGAAAGCGACACCATTTTCTTCCCACCGTCCTTTGAATGCCTCAATCAAAAGGGACCCCCAAAAGAATGTGTGACAAAGAAGCGTTCAAAGATCAAACTGTGGCCAGTCCGGGGTAGGGTAGGGCCTGGTTCCCTCTTTCGTCCCCAACATGCACCACCCATGTGGACAATTCTGCCCAGCGTGTCTAATTTCTCCTTCAACGTGTCCTGGACTTCCCACTTGTACACCTAACAATCCATAGGCTTAGATAAATATGTCATGGTCTTGGACTACTATACCAATTTGTAATTTAGGCCGCTAATTAGGAGTAATAATAATAATAATAATAATTCGATAAAATGCATCCATGACCATTTCTATATATAATTTATAAAACTTATTTATAAAATTCTTATTTTATAATAATTCAAATCACTGATGAAGGATGAATTGATCGGAGACTATCTAATCTTTTGTTTCAACACCATATGATATACAAGAAAGCATAACTCTACGGTGGATTTGCAATTTTAAACTTTAAAACATGTAACAGAAAGAAAAGCAGGAAGGACCCCATGCATAACGGGTAGTATATGGTCTTTTGATGCCAAGTAGGAGGAGATATGTTATGGTGTGAACTTTATATGTTTTACTGGGGGTTTTGAGAAAAATTGTGCCAGTTTATAAAACACGATCCAAGTTTTATATATCTACATAAACATGATCCGATCGACTGCTAGATATTCTAGCGTTTAATGTAATAATTATTAAGTTGTTTGGAAATTCATTTATTAACATGAAAAAGGGTTAATATATATTTTAAAAACTGCTACTGTACAACATTTATAAAATCATATATTATAACTTGCAAGCAATCTTTTAATGAGGAGTGAGGACATCGATCGATCTTTCTTTTGTTTTTTCACATGATCACTTTAATTTTTTAAAAAAATTAAAAGATGTTTCTCAAATTTTATATAAAACAAACTCCACGTTTTCATGTTGCATGGTAAGGGCCTAAGGGGGTGCCGAAGATAAGAAACCATGCATTAGTTCATTGCAAAAACAGTTTTTTTTTTTTTTTTTTTGGCTTAAGTCTTATGTCATGTCCAGATAGACCTTATTCCAGATGTGTCATATATACATGCTAAAATGATGGAAAGAGACTATAAGATAAATGTTGCAAATCGTATGAACTGAATGATCTAGCGTGATCAAAGTATCTGTAAGGTGCTTGAATTTATGTATTTTTGGATTTTGTTATCAAAGTCTTGAATTGAAATGAATTTTTAGAATTTTGCAAATCGCATGAATTGAATTGAACTGAATGAGGATGTATTAGATAAGGGTAGGGGCGTGTTCACATATTCAAAGATTATTCATGATTTTTATTTTTGTTTTTGTTTTTTTCTTCTACCAGTAACTTATACCGTCATTAATATAGTGACAAAATATTTACTTTTAAAAAATATGATAAATTCAGATACTTGATGCTACGACTAGGAAAAAAAAAACTAAAATCTATATTGGATTTGACGTGTCAGTCTCATAGTAAAAGCAATGCATTATTGATGGATCTGGATTGGCTCCCTTGGAATCCTAAACTCAAAGAACCATAAAAACTCCAAAAAGCTCAAAAGGGCTTTGTGGCTTTTTTTTTTTTTTTTTAACATATGACATTTTTGATAAAATAAATATTAAACAAGAAAAAGGAAAAAAAAGTGCAGCCAAACACAACCCGACACCTCGAGCACTCCATTATTATTCTCCCACAACCAAACACACCTAACATTTAACTCACACGAGACCAGATTCCACAAAAAATTTAAAAAAATTAAACAAATAAATAAAAACAAAATCAACCCCTCTCTCTCCTACCGTCCTAGTTTCCTCATTCATTAATTCACAACTCCGATCCCCATCCCGCACAAGGCTCGTCTCCATACCCGTACATTCTCCCGCCAAACTCCTTCGGGTGCGTTTTACGCACGCGCCACCGCAACGGCTCACCGGTCGAGTTAACACCGTACGTGTTGACGGTCAATTAGAAATTAATTCGAATTACTCAAATTGGTTCACTCAAATTTTGAAGTTCGAGTTCTCTGAATTGGTTTTGATGTATTTTTCAATCCGATTAACATTCACACCAGTTTTATTCACATCTCATTCTCCTTATTTTAGGGGATAGTTAATATATTATTTAATGTATTTTATTTATTTATTATATTATATTATATTTATTTTAATAAATTTGTAAATTATATTTTGACTATAAATTTTACTTAAATTTTAAATTTTGAGACATCTAGTCAAATTTGATTAAATTTGTCTAGCCCATAACTTAAAATTTAAAATTTCAACAAAATTTATAGTTAATACATATATTTTAAATACAATTAAATTTGAAAATAGGAGGCCCATGGCAAACTCACCTGATATAATACTAAGATAAATTTGAAAATAGCTTTTAAATACGATTAGATTCCATAACTATTTTCATAAACTATTTTAAATTATTTTTTATTTTTAAAATCTAAATCTCAGTTATACCAGAAGAACTAAATAATTTTTAAATGTTTTATTTTTTTACTTTTCTTGTTTTTATTACTCAGGCACACCAAATTTATTATTATTATCGTTAAATAAACTCAATTTTTTTAAATATACATTTTTTTTTATCAAAAAAAAATTATTTTAAAATTATAATTCAATACGAACTCAAACAAACTCGTATTAAACAAGCTTATTATTATTATTTAAATAGAAATATAAACCAAAAAGAGTTTCATAATGCATTATATTCATGTGATCAAATTAATATTTAATGGAATTATAAATAGTATTATAAAACAACAATGCTAAATATAACTTGGTTAATACATTTAAATGAGTATGAGATATTAAGTATGCATTTTGGTTTTTGTGTTTTGATTTCATTACATGAATCTTTATTGGAATTAGAGTTTTAATATTAATTTTTTAAAATAAATTTTATTTGGTAGGAGAAATGATGTATTTTTTAAAATTGAAGCCCATAAAAATTAATAAAAAATAAATTATAATAAGTCTGAATAATAAAAATAAAATGGATGAAAGAGAAAACAAATTAAATTAACTTTAAAAAATTAAATTTAAATCTAGAAACAAAAAATAATTAATTTTTTAAAAAATAACTACTTGTTTAAAAAACAGCATATGGACTGAATTTTATTTTTAAAATCAGTATAAGTTGGTGGGATTCTAGCCTTGACTCAAACTTAATGATTGAATTTATATCAATTTCAAAATTTAGTTACTAAAATTCAACCTAAACGGGATTTACAAACATTCACATGCATTAACTCCTGTCAGATGTTAAAACAGGTTTCAACCTCACTAACTTTTCATGCGGACAAGTTTGCTCATACACGAGTCATGACTCATGAGTGAGTGAGTGACTGCGTGTGGGCGGATGGTAGGAGCGCGTGTGGATAACCTGCGGAGGGGGAGGCGGTGGGGAAGTACTTATGTGAGATCTTGGGAACACTCACTCGGGTCGCGAGCATGGGATGAGTTGCGTATAAAACCCTCAAATCCCGGAAATAAATAAATAAATAAAGCCCCATAAAAATCACAAGGAACGCATCGGCCACCCTGCCTGCCAATCTCCTCTCCTCCCCCCAAAAAAACACCCACGCATAAATAAAAAAGCTGTAAAGAAGTGAACAAGATCTGCCTCGAACCTCTCTCCCCGCACCCATCTTCCCACCACCGCCACTCCTCCGACCACCGCCGTCGCCGGAGGAAGCCAATCCAACCTCCATCCTGCTCTTTCCATCTATCTATTCAACATATATATATATATATAGAGAGAGAGAGAGAGAGAGAGAGAGAGCCAATTCGCAGTTGCCAACCTTGTCCTTGTGTTGCACCATACCAAATACCATGACCATATCCCAACATCTCTGTTGTGTTGTCCTTGCTGCTTGTTGCCCAATATAATATAATTGCCCGGAAATTTTTTACCAACCATACCAAAAACAAAGAAACATCCACCCGGTTGCGTCGTGTTTATAGAAATTGGGTCGCTCAAGTTTTAGTGTTATTTGTGTGTGTGTGTGTATATATATATATATATATTATATTTGTATAAAGATATAGATCGAAAGCTAGTATGAGGGAAGAGGACTCCAATTGGTTCGCTAGATGGGAGGAGGAGCTGCCGACACCGGACGAGCTGATGCCTCTCTCCCAAACCTTAATCACCCCCGATCTTGCTCTAGCCTTCGACATCCCAAACCAACACCCTGAAACCCCGCCGCCTCACCCGCCGCCTCCTTCCTCCCACCCCAGCTCCACTGAGTTCGACTCCTGCGGCGTGGAATTGGGCTCCCCGGGGAACGCCGGCGACGGGCCGGCCCGGACCCTCAAGCGCCCCCGCCTCGTCTGGACGCCGCAGCTCCACAAGAGGTTCGTTGACGCCGTCGTGCATCTGGGCATCAAGAACGCCGTGCCCAAGACCATAATGCAACTCATGAGCGTGGACGGCTTGACCCGAGAGAACGTCGCCAGCCACCTCCAGAAGTACCGCCTCTACCTCAAACGGATGCAGGGTCTTTCGGCCGCGGCCGCCGCTGGCGGAGTCGGAGGGCTCTCGTCTGCCGCCGCATCGTCCGATCCCGCCACCGACCATTTGTTCGCCAGCTCCCCGGTGCCTCCGCATTTCTTGCATCCCGGACGGAATGCCGACCACTTCATGCCCTTCGTGCCAGTGGCGGCGCACCACCAGCTGCAGATGGCTGCCGCCGCCGCTTCCCCGTCCGCAGCTGCTGCAGCAGCCGGAACAGCAGCAGTACCACCATAACCGGCAAGTGGGTCATTTGCCGCCGCTGGGAAGGCAATTTGAGCATCCGTTCCAGATGACGTCATCGCATCAGGCTCACATGGTTGGTTTACCGGTGCATCATTCCATGCACGCGTCCTATGTGGATGACTTGGAGTTGACTTCGGCGGCGACCGGAGGAGGGAGGAAAGTTCTCACTCTTTTCCCAGTTGGGGATGATTGAATTTTGATAAATATGTGGACTTATCATATAAACCTTTTTTTTTTTTTTTTTGGTCCCTTTCAATTTGGCAGGCTGATGGGTCTTGTGAGATACGTGTTTGAAGGGACTGTTAGAGTTTGGCTTAGTGCCTATGTTGTGGTGGTGGTGGTGGTTTTGGTTATTTGTAGTTGGCCATTGGTATAGAGTAATCTTGGTGCTCGGTGGCCAATCCGTGCGGGGTTCCAATTCATTGTCCAACAATTTGTCTTTTGTTGCGCTTATTTTACCGGGGGGGTGGTAGGGGGTTATGTCTTGCCGTGTTAGGAATTAGGATTGATCTCGATCTCCGGTTGCAGTTGTGTCCTGAAGTTGTGGACTTCATACAATATGTAATTACATTGTTTGACAGTGAACTGTCTTCCACCCGTGTTGGCTACTTGTAACGGATATCGATGGTGACTTCAAAGGCTACAAAAATAATGTTCCCATGTTTGCTGGTGGGAACAGATGAACTTGGATATATAGGGGTTGCTTTATCACGCACGGAGTTGGGCTGCTTCTTTTTGTAACAGTACCATTCATGACACACTTGTTTGCGGGGGTGGTGTTGCTGGCTGAGGCATTCAATTTACTAGATTTTGAGCTTGTGGGTGAGGATAAAATAAGAGTATCGTGCAAGTTCTGTTTCAGAACATGAATGCAGTTCTACTGGTATTGAGGGTTCTTGGTCGTTTCCTTGCAGAAGTTTCCATCTTTTCTGTTATCTAGTTTAAGTGTTGTTTTGTAAAGTTTATTCTGCTCGATGTACATTGTGTGTTTCCATAGAAGTCTTGAAACAACCAATACCGGAGGCAAGTGTTCCTCTGATCCTCATTGAACTGCTAGATGTATCTAACTCCGCATTCAGATTTGTTTTCAACTGTACAGATACATATGAAGGATGCTACCTTTACAAGTTGCTAGCTTCGTTCAGTTTTCCTCTTTTGCCCTGTTTTGATTTACTCCAAGGCGCATGCTCCCCATGAGCCTTCTTTAACCCCAAAATTTTGCTTGCGGTTGTTTCCGCAGACGTCAAATTTACTGATCTAATGTTGAATCATATCCATGATGCTTTCATGTTTGTTCATCGAAATTGAGGATATACATATACAGCAGCATATTCCTATTCGAGTTCTGATTGGCAGGACAAGTACAATATCTCCATTTTACCAGCGAGGCAGCGATACTTTTGGAACTTTGGATTGAATATGTTTATTTTTCATATTCAAAATGCAATAATTATTTTAAATGAATAATATCATATAATTACATAACAATAAATAATTATAATAACATAACAGTATACTAAATCATAAAATAATAACAACAATAATAATAATAATAATAATCCACACATCAGTCATAATTTCTTACAATAATACTAGTCAATTGCATAAATTATTTTTCATACTAAAAATAAAACTCACAATTCAAACATACACTAACTTTCTCAAGCATTTAATCCTGTAACCTGAATCTCACCGCAGGGGGAGTCGCATGAAAGGTTCACTGCCTAACACAGGGTAAATTCCGCTAATGGCAAAGATGCATTTTTGCCATTTTAATTTCAATCTTCTAGATGTGATGACCTTACATTCTTTTTGGTTCTCAAAATGTAACGCATCACATTCACACCCTCATGATCGGAAGTAAAGTGCTATAGTTGCATTCAAGCTTTTAGCTTACTAGTGTTCATCGCTATTGGTTTTACTAATTTGGATGGGGTCAGTTACATAAAACAGTGAGAACAGGTGGGAACGTGGCTTTTGGATGCATTGACAACCTTGTACTATTTTTGATCAGGCAGGGGAGGCATTCATTGATTCACATACATTCCAATATGTTTACAGCCGAAATTTACTCAACCTACGAAGATTCGATCAAATAAAAAAAACTAATGTCATATCCACATTTTTATTTATTGGGATGAACCCACATCTTATTGCACTGCATTCCCGGAACTGTACTTCCCCTTCCATCACAAAACCCATCTGTAAGATTCCAAAGGAAAGTACAGGCAGGCACGCACGCTTATTTCACTAACCCTCGTAACACCAAGACGGTGCAGGGGTTGACAGTTCCGGATCAGACACAAGGAAGAGCTATCCGCTCATGTGATGAAGAAAAAGGTGACACTTTGAGTGACTCAGATCTCACGCCACTAGTGGTTCTTTTAGTATGTATATATAGAATAGTGCGGGTACATGCACCACATAACTCAAGCTGGGCCAGATGTTAATCCTCCAAAGACACTATTAAGGCACATAGCCATGTGCCAAACTAAAGATAAGCTTATCTCCTACAACTGTCAATAGAACTCTAATACTAGGGTGGGCCCCGGCTACGCCGGCCCCTTTAAGCAAGAGCAAGCTCAGAGGAGCCTTTGGCAGTAGCTATCACTACCAGTCTGCCATAGCCGTCCCAAACAACTCAAAAAGTGAAAATAAATGAAAAGGAAAGCTAGTAATGAAAGCACTTGATGAGTGCGTATGTGAAATTCAAATACTAATTTAATATGTGTGTGCGCGTGAGGGAGCAAGAAAAGCATTAGTATCATATTTCTTCCTCTTAGCAAATTAAGATAAAGTTGTAACTGCCCAATAAGCTGCAACCCAAACAACATCCTGGACACTGAACCTACCCTTCGGAGCAGTACTACAAAGGAAAAAAGAAAGCTTCATAGTGATACAGACAATCAATCCCCACCTACCGAGTATATCAATGGTTTTGAGAGAAATCGAAGCTCAGGGGTTGCTGACAGAACGGAGGCTGCAAAAAAAGGTAAACAAAAAGAAAAAGGAAAAGGGATCAACAGAGACATTAGATAAGACTTGCACACGTCAGAGACACAGGACAAAAACTTGAACGCACATGTTCACGAGAGCGCACAAAGAGAATTAGAAGGGTCGAGAATAATCACAGCAGATCTATATCTGCAAACAAATGGCATTACATTTACACCTAGTTATTGTAGCATATCTGTTTGCAAACAGAATATTGGTTGAAACCTGAAAGGGTTCATTTCATGGAATCAAAAAAATATAAAACAAAACAAGAAACCCAAAAATAAAAATAAAAAACAAACAAACAAATGAAAAATAAATCAAACCAAATACAGAGCTTGCATGGAAATGACTGACCGGAGAAAACAATCGGTAAAACTAATGAGACTCTAAACCATAACAAAAATAACGACCACTCCCAAAACATTAAAAGATTATTTTGCGATGGCATATCAGGCAACTTCTAGCAACCTATTTTTGTAGAAAACAAGATCAGTTTCGCTCCAGAACAATCTTTCCAGGCAGCATCAACAGACTACTACGCACAAAAAATGCTCAAAGAGTACATTAAGAATGGAGGGAATAAATAGCTAGAACACGTCAAATATAGAAGAGGGTGGAATCGAAAGCAAACTTCCTTTTCTTACTTACTATAAAATATTCAATTACATTCCAAACTTCAACTATATTACAGAAAATTGTGCATTGGCAGTAAAGGACAAAACTATTAAAGCCCGGGAATTATGTGTAACAGATCCTGAACAACTCAACAAACAAAAACAATTTTAGCCAATAAAAGCAGCAACCCTAATGTGCCATGGATGCCATACACAAATTTCAACAATGGCTTGCCATAACCAGATCGCATTGTTCATTTACCTGGAAAACAGCATGTCGAAACTGCTCATATGGCTGTGTATACATTACAGGACTTGGCCATTGCATATAAGCAGAATCCCAAGATGCTTGATTCAACCCTGCCGAAGAAAAGGAGCTCACATTTGAGCTTGAAGAAGGCCAATGGCTGATGTGTGCTTGATTCCTTGGTATCTGACCCAACTGATGAAAGCCAGTATCATAATGCCCAAATGGAACTTGAATATTTTGCGCATTAAAAGGTGCCAAATTAAATGTCTGATTCATTGAAAGGTTCCTAACATACCTGTAAATTTTTCAGAAGAAAAAATTAATATTAGTCCAAATACATGTCGTATAGAATGCAAGATAGAATGATATTATTAAGATTTGCAAAATAGACGATAAACAAAATTTAACTTCGTAAACTGTAATTCTTGAACAAATTATTCCAACAAAAATAACGAACAAAGACCCTAAAATTGATTTTTCAACAGTCTAGCTGGAGACCAAGCTAAACAATATTTTTATTAATTAATATTTATAACCACACCCACACTTGGGGGGGGAGGGCGGCTTGAGTTAGGTCTCCAGTTCGAGAATTGAGAGCTGCCTCTTTAGAAAATATTTCCCAATGGTAAAACTCACCAATATATTACCTCTCCAGATCCTCTAAAAAGGCTTACCTTCTCTAAAAAAGAGAATCCTTGTGCAATGAATATATTTATAACCAGAAATCATATGCAATGGAGAGTACGATAATAAAACACATTAAATATATTTCCCAATGGTCTAATCAATATACACATCTGGGGTCTGAAACATCATCTCCAAAATATATTCCACAATAATAAGCGCAATTCATGTCATAGTAAAACACAACAAAAGCAACATAATACTACTTTTCAAGTGTTCAAATTTAAAACCTTACCTATCATAACTCCGGTCATAGTCTGGGTCAGTACGATCCTTCTCCCTATCTCTAAGGATGGCAACTCGAGATGAACCACCATCCCTGATGCTTGCACATTTTTCTGGCTCAGTCATGGAATTCTTGAAACCTTCAGCAGTGACATCTCCACAAAACACATTATTCCTATCACCCATAGGAGCCTGATGGACACTATCATCTGAATCAGGACTGCCAAGACTTTGAAAGATGCGAGCCCGAGCCCTGTCATAATCCTCCTTCCTCTCTTCCACAGTTTTTACTTGGTTCTTCTTGTCCCCATGTTCTGTATCTCCATTCATAGAATCTCTGTTAGGCCTAGGTCTAATGGCTATTTTAACATGCTCAGGTCTATCGCTTTCTGGAATTTTAGCAGGAATTTCAGATAAACAGATGGCAGGGTATTTACTTTCTACTGTTTTCCTTGCCATGATCCTATTTCCAAGACCATCTGATACAATGTCCTGAACCATAGTCAGTAGACCATAGTGTTGAGCAACGCGGTGTGCTGCAAGTCTATGATAGGATGAAGGAAAATGTTGGAATTCAAACTGCAGCTGATTTGAGTTCTGCAAGAACCTCTGGATATCGAGTTCCATTCGCAGGACTGACAAAGAAAAACACATTATTAAGAATAAGAAGACCAGGCATAATATATTAAAGGGAAAATAGAACAAAAACACAGGACTAAATATGTATGCCTCCAATAACATCTTGTGAAATTCACGTTGACACACCCATTAGAGAACCATTACTTATTCCATGAATCCTCTCACACAACACACGTCATATATTAATATGATCATTCATGGAGAATTATCCATCCAGACATTGCTCAAGACAAATGTTTCTTATTTTCTTAATTTACAATGCAGAGGGTAAGATTACAACATGACAGTCAACATCTGATCAACTCAGATTTGTGGCAACTATTTTAGTAAAATTTGATTTGTAGTTTATGTTTAAAATGAAAAGAAAAGAAAAGAAAGGCTAGTCACCTACCTAATTCAATATTACATTCTTGAACAATGTGAAAAGAATCTGGTTTCAAAAGTTATTTAACAAAAAAGGACGCTTTGAGATCATGAATGCATGAGCAATTACTCCATCTTTATTCACAAAAATGTATTGATCATTTGCTGATAAATGCCACCTAATCAAATCAAAATAAATTTCTAAAATGTATAAGGAGGGATAATATCACTCGATTATTGGGCAAGTCAAATGTTAATATGAACAAAATGACAATACTGGTTATTAAACACCACTATAGCTAGATACTATGCTCCTTCATGCATTCTTTTGATTCCCCCAGTTATGAAATCACTGTACTCAGCTCTCTCTGATTCAACTTTAAACCCTCTACTTAAACACTCTACCTAAAAATCCACTACTTCAAGCACTCTAAAAACAACAATTAAGGGAATTGACATCACCTAAACAGAAATCATTCTAACAGTTTTAGCAGAAGATTTTTAAAATCAGCATCAGCAGTAGATGTCAGTAATAACAATAATAATAACTTGACGCAAATTTATGGAGGAAAAATAATTTAATGTATTGGAATCTACAATTTGTAACAGTTCGTGTAAACAGCACTGCCTAGTTTGTGCGGGTGGCTATGCACCTGAAAACCAAGCCATGAATATGTAGGGAATGCTAGATAAGATTAGTGCTGGGTGAGCAAACTATGAAAAATAAATAGTTTAACTTGGGGGCTCTTTTAGGGAATTTCAACAATTTCCAACATAGGAGACTGAATTTACCCTACTTAGTTGTGATATAATTTCCAGTTGCTTCGATTTTTTTTTTTTTTTTTGGGTATGACTTGGGTAGGATAAATGAAGTCTTAGCTGAAGTGGATTAGGACACAGTACACTTTTTATGTCTATTTTGTGTAGCGTAAAAACACTTGTTACAAAATAGAGAGAGAATATTAATGTTGGGTTTATCATGAAGAGAGAGCACAAATAAATAAAGTGAGATGACTTGCTCCCTACTCCAACTAACTTAACCTAGGCTAAGCCCATTAGCCACTGACTAATAATTAATATATAACAATACTTAATATTTCAACACCAGCCCTCAAAGCAAAAGTTTATAGAAACACTTCAGCTTGATACAATAATTGTCCCATTGCACACACAAAAATGAATTGTTCATCTTCACAATAATCTTCAGGGTTTTACCACTAACACAAACAAGCCATTAGAAAAAATCTTTATCATTCATCATCCACTACTAACCAACAAATCACCACCAATAAATGATTCTACGAGTTCAACACAACAAAAGTAGGTCTCAATGAGGCCCCACATGGCGGCTCAACCACAATAACGAGCCTGAAAAAGGGTTTTTATTAGTTTTTTTTTACTAGTGGAATTCCAACTGGTGTGTATAACACAAACAAAACCTGAATCACCAATAGTTGTACACAGTCCAAATCACATCTCATCAGCAAAAGAACACCAAAAATATAGTAATTCACAGACAACTCTAAACACATCTGGCTTTGGTTACAGAATCTGTTTTGGCCAGCCTGCCCAAACTCGGTTGGTTGGTCCAATTGTTTTCTTTCATTTATGTTGTACGTGAGGCCCATCAAGGGGGCCAGATGGCCCCCCTTGGCCCCATGTGCATCCACCACCAAGCCCAACACGATAGTTAATAGTTTCATCAAACAAATGATCCATTTGGATCCACAACTAATAGAACCATGATTTGTTTTCACAATAGGAAAATTAAAACTTGGACAGTTGCTAGGAGTTCAAAAATCCCAAAGAATGTATAGGCAAGGTTGTAGCATGGGTTTAAGTCTGGAGTCTTGATCCTCCTAAAATCGATCATAGCATCTCCAGCAATTTCTTCATGAAAGAGCATATCTTCCAAAGACAGGATCTGCTTCTCCATGAATCTGCAGCTGTGCTGTGCAACTTCCATTTCAAAATGACAAGCATTTATGCGAAGTTAAATATATTTTTTGAAGGATAAAAGATAGAAGAAAAACATATAAATAGAAGCAAAAATAGGATACAATAGCTATCTCAGCCTCAGGTCTCTCACACGCCCCAAACTCAGCTTCATTTAAATCTCATGCCTGGCCAATTTTTAGCCAACATAGGAGATGAGAAAAACAAATATTATAAAACTAGGAAACTCTTTAAGTGATACAGAACTCTTGTGAAAATAGGAAACTAATGGATAATTGGTACTTTTGGGAAACAAGAAGTCCAAATTAGGAGACAACTAGGCAACCACTATACATGGCTGGCGTGCATCTACACGGAGCCATGAGGATGTACACCAAAGTATGCATCACCCCCCTCCCCGCTCAAATTGAAAGCGCTTAGACAAATTCTCAGAGAAAAAAATATCAATTTTCCTTCAGGGAACTCTTATTTTAAAATAAACCAAAAAAAAAAAAAAAGTTCAAGTCATCCTACAGAGGCTACTGAAGAGCACTCTCTTCACAAAACGCATTGATATGAAACCGACAGGACTACGGGTGTTTATCAATATCCTATATCATCTATATGTGACACTGACTATGTTGGGCCTAACTTTAAGGCGCTGCAGCAACCAAATTTAACAAATCACAATTAAATGAGAAGTAAAACCCACAAAACTAAGGAAACCCTGAACATAATAGGGTAAAGCAAAACTAAGCAAATATAAAAAATTAAAAATTAAAAATTAAACTAAAAAGTCCATGTAATCAACAAAACCTTTAAGTCCCACAAAGCATAAGAGCAATTGCATGATAAACGGAGAACACAAAATGGAATCAACTGCATAAAATAAGATAAGATACTAACTGGTGAGACGATGACGAGGGTTCTGAAGAGCCTCGACCAGAAAAGGGTCGACGAGAGCGGCGTAAGGAGGCGGTGGAGGCCCTGTCTCCTTCTCAGTGGGTGGCTGAGAAGAGAAGTCGTCCATAGTTGATGATGAGAGAGACGAAGAAGCAGAAGGAGGAGAAGAAGACGAAGATTAAGCTCCTTCTCTCTCTCTCTCTCTGTATATGATATATATATATATATATATATCGTTCAAGAGGAAGAAGAAGAAACAGAGTGTCGGCTGCCTCTGCCTGCTGTGAGCATTCGAGCGAGAGAAGAAATTTCTTCTCCCCGATCCCACCGAGGGGAAGAAGAAAGGAAAAACAAAGGAGCGCAAAAGGCATGTCCAAATTTATATGGTCCACTTAATTTAACCCGCCCGACCCCTAAACTAACCCACCAAAATAAAATAAAAATAACGAATTACCTTCATTAATATTATTTTAAAAAACACAATTACTTTTAAAAATAATAAATTTAACAAATTTAAAAGTATTTATGATTGGTGTAAATTTATTTGGATATATAATTTTTAAAAATATTATTATTTTAAAAAAAATAATAAATCAGACAAATAATTTTTTTAAATAAAAAAATATTTAAATAATAATATTTAATATTTGAATCCTAAAAATAAATAGCATATTTAATACAAGTTTTAATTTTTTTTATTCTCTTTTTTAAAATTCTATTGAAATCCTTGTTAAATTATAATTTAAAATAATTTATGTTTGATAGAATAGAATGTATGTTTTTTAAAAAAATGATTGAGTCAAAAATTTGAAGAAAATAATATTTTGTGGATACGAATAATAAAATAGATGAAAAATAAAAAAAATAATTAATTATTTAAACTGAATTAAGTTTAAATTTAAAAAAATAGTTATAGAATATATTTTTAAAAACTATTTTTAAATATATATTATTATTAAATTTAGATAGGCTCACATTGAGCCCATTCTTTTTAAAAAGATCCTTGAACGGATTGATACCGAGTGCATTCAAATGATCATACACTAATATTTGAACACATGTTCAAATACTAAATAATGATATTTAAATGCTAAACAAAAAATTTAAAATTTAGATTTAAATATAAATATTGTGTAGTATTAAATGAATGTAGATTAAATATTCAAAAATCATTATTCGAACATTATATTGATGTTTCATACATTTTTTTAAATATATAATAAAAAATTCAAACAAGTATATTCAAAATTTATGATTGAAGTATAAATATAATGTTTGAATAATATTATTTGAAATATTTTATTTATATTGGTAAATTATTATTCAAAATGTAAAAAAAAAATAGTATTTTTATAATTTTATATAAAACAAAAATGCTTGGTGATGTGTTAAGTGTATTGAGATGTGAATGTACCTATCTAAAATAAAATACACAAAAAGCTTAAAATAATAAATGGATTGGCCACATTATAAGTTTTATTCGACTCCGTTGATAATTCTTAAATGCATGCTATATAGGGTTGTAAATGAATTACTTGTTTATGAATAAGTTCACATTTAACTCGGGAAAAGATCATTTATATTCGTTAAGAAATAATGGTGTTCGTAAATAGTTCACAAGCACTATTATTATATTCATGAATATATTCGCGAACGTTTACAAACAAGTGTTCATGAATAATTTACAAATATCTTTCGAGTTCGTGAAAATTACTTGTGAACATAAAATTAATAAATTAATGAATATATATAAAAGTTGTTTTATTAAATATAATTATATTTTTCTTAAATATAATTTAAAAAATCATATAATTTTATATTTATTATTAATTAAAAAAATTTGTCTTTGATTTATTTGTTTATTATTACTATTATTATAGTATTTTTATGAACTACATATAGTAAAAGGGGTCAAAAAAATAAATAGATGTGGTTCCTAGATGGTTCCACCGGAGGACTAAAAAAATTCAATATTTAATTACCGTTTAATAAAAACAATGAAAAAGAATAAATATCAAATGGGGGATTTTTGATTAATGAAATAAAAAAAATTAAAGCAAAGAATTTTAACTAAGAAAATCAAAACGAGAAAATCAATTAATAAAAAGTAACCGGTTAACCACACCGAAGCTATTTATCACTATCCCAAAAGATTAATTAGATAAGGCCCCTAATCAAAGATCAAAACACCATGAATACAACAAATTGAATTATAACCGTAATATGAACAATCTAAAGACCGCTCTAAGAAAAAAATCTTCCCACCAAAAAAACATTAACGCATGATGAATTGCTAAATCAACACTCAACCGAGATATTAAATAACAAATCACAGAGTTGATGAGAATTAAATCATAAGACATAAAATATCAAATAAATATAAAATATGGATTCAAAACAAGCATCCGGTGCTACGCTAAAACGATTACAAAATATTTACCCTTCAAAATCACAAATCGTTGAAAAATAAAACAAAAGAATTGAAAGGAAAAGAAAAATAGGAAACAATAAAATCCAATATGAACTCGAGCTCGAATCTCCACGCGCGCTATCTTTGTTTACCGCTTTGATTGCACGTGAGGGGGGGGGGGGGGTGGAGGAATTATGGGGGGGGGGGGGGGGGGGGGGGGGGGGGGGGGGGGCTCGAGGGGGGGGGGGGGGGGGGGGGGGGGTGGATGCCAGCGGACGGTGGGGGGGGGGGGGCGGGAGGGTCTCGTGGGCGTGAAGTTGGGGGGGGGGGGGGGGGGGGGGGGGGGGGGGGGGGGGGGGGGGGGGGGGGGGGGGGGGGGGGGGGGAGGAGAGATGGATTGATGTGGGGATGGTAAGGGTGATGTTGAGGAGGAGAGATGAGGGGTGGAGATGGGCGCACGATGGCTTCACGCCGGAGAGGGGGGGGGCGTAAAGATGGAGAGCCTGGGTCTCTTCTCCCTGATTTATATTAAGCCCACCGGTTCCTTTTTTTTCTTCATGCATATCAAGATTCCACGTAACCCCACTGCAAACGCTTTTCTACTTCCCAATTTTCTTTTTCCATGTAATTTTTTTTTTTTTGGGGGGGGGGGTGTTTTTTTTTTTTTTTTTTTTTTGTTAAAGCTCCTTGTTGGTTTTTTTTTTTTCCCGCAAAAAAGGAAACCAAAGTTGCAAAGACCCACACCTTTAAATCTGCTTTCATTCCTTCCCACGTATCAGCAATAATAATAATAATAATAATAATAATAATAATAAACACAAAACAATAATATATTAAAATTACAAATATATAAATAAATAAATAAATAAATAACTCAAATTAAGCCCAAACATATATAGAGAAAAATAATACTAGATTAAAATAATCGAAGCCCAAAGAATTAATATTAAAATTGAAATAATTAATTTAATATAAAAACCACCAAAATTAATATTAAATCTAAAAAAATGAATAAAACAAGAATAATTGAAATTGGAGAAAACTATTATAAAAATGCATTAATTCAATAAAATATGCAATTAAAGCCCATAAATTAAATGCAAATTTAATGACAAATTACGCAGTTATCAAATAGTAATTATTTAAACATATTAATTAACGATGGCAAAATCTAATAATTAATTAATTATACTTTGTTGATAAGTTTACGGTTGAATTATTTTTTAAAATTTTTATGATTTTATAAATGTATTCGTAAACATTCGTGAATAACAGAGTAACGTTCGTAAACAGTTCGTGAACATTATAGTTTAAGACTCGTGTTCGATTTGATTCATTAACGAATAATAACAAAAACATTTAAATGTCTTACTACTCGACTTGACTTGGTTCCGTTTGCAGCCCTAGTGCCATACAATATGCATACAAGCATTTTGATATATTGAAACAATTAAATTAATACTTTAAAACAATTTATTATACCTACAATGCACAACCAAAAAATAAAATAATATAACACAACCCACATTTCGTCGTAAAATCCCTTTAACTCATACAAGTGTAGCCCAATTTATTAGCCTATTTTGGTCTCTTAAATTAAAATTGCTCCACCCAAATTTATACTATCAAAAACTATCTACTGTCATGGCATACTCAATCCAATAAGAGCATTTGTATAGAATAATTAAAAATTTTAATAAATTTATTTATTAATTATGATTATAATATATGTTTTAATTATAAATATTATTAAAATTTTAACTCTAAAAGAATAATAAAATTTAAAAATCTAACAAAATTTATAATTAATAAACAAATTTTAAATATAATTTACTCTAGATAAATAAATTTATTTAAACTAAAGCTATTTCACCCCCAAACGCTATGCACACTCACGCGAGAGAACCCATCGATCTTTCGCTCGGGACAGACGCGGTTCACAATCGTCTTCTTCAACTAAAAGCGCTCTCTCTCTCTCTGGTCTAAACTCCGAACCCTAACAATTGACTGTCCGAATCCACCCGGGGATGAGACAGCGAAGATGTCGGTCCAACAGTTAAATCGCAGGAGACAACGAAGAGTCCGGTGTTAAAAAGAAAGAAAGAGCATGAGGAAGGAGATGTAGAATTGATGAATGGGAAATATCGCAAGGAGACGACAATGGACTGTCCGAATCTGCCCCAGGACGAGGCAGAAGATAAGAGGAATGCGAGGCTGATGAGGAAGAAGATTTATGCGGAGGAGCTCGAGGGACGAGGATAAGGTGAGGTCAATGCACCCCAAAATTCAAGATTTGAACAATAGGATTTCTTAAGCTGAAAATGTTACCTTGAGGCAACAATTGGGTGGCGGAGGCATGTGCCCACCGTCTCCTGTGGCCATGTACCCACCGTCTCCTGTGGCCATGTACCCACATCCTCCCATGGCTTATCCATGGGTACCAGATGCACCCTATGCCGCAAAAGTCAAAACCCCAAGGGGCTCCCGTGCGTTCCGATTCCAAGATTGAAAACCCAGCAACCAGTATCAGCAGCCAAGTGTCGAAGAGGTCTGATAACAATAAGGGTGGTAAAACCAAGAAGGCTGCAAATATGAGTTTACTAGGTCTCTTGTTTTTTATGCTGCTCTTTGGAGGACTGGTTCCTATGGTCAGCACTCAGTGTTAGGTTATGATCAGCACCGTGGGAAGGTTTTGATTGTTAATGATCATTTAAATGGCCATCCGGACAATGCTAGTGAGCCTCTCGTTGCCTCTTTCTATGTACCAATGAATGACAGGCTTGTGAATATTGATGGTAATTTGATTATTCATTCTGTTTTGGCTAGTGACAAGCCCATGACATTTAATAATGCTAATAATGGGGAGACTGACCTGGCTATCCCTGGGAAATTGCCTGGTGCACTTCTGTTATGATGGTAGAAGTAATAATGGTAGGCATCCTCACGTCTACAATAATCCACCCGAGCAAAAAAAGGCTCTTCCATCCGGATCTGGAGATAGTCCAGACTCTCAGGTCTAAGACGAAGCCATCTGCCACTGATGGTAAACTGCAACAGTGGTTTGTTGAAGACTTTTCAGGTAATGCTCTCACTTTCAAGTTTTTGTTGTATGTCCACTTATTCTGTGTACATGTTACCCTATTACCCTACTTCATTTTTAGGCTTCAAAGAAAAGCTGCATATGGCAAGTATTAGTATGATACTTATTATTATTGAACCGTGTTTAACTCTAAAGAGTTATGTTTGTCATCCCGCTCGAGGCCTTCATTTGGTGTTATCCAACATGTATAGAACTTATGCTGATGATTGTATACCTGTGTATATCGATATCTACATTCAAACGCATTTAAAACATTCCATGAATCATTAAGCTATGTCTAAGAAAAGGAATCATTCCATTTATAGGAGTGTAATGCAAGTCATTGCGGGTAATGATACATTCATTTATTCTGATCTTAATCCATGGGTCAAAATAATCATTGAGCTTGAGTGTAGTTAGCTAGCACAACACAAGTACATGCTTGTTCTGAGCATGCATTTATAAGTTCCCTTAATATTCCCTTATGAAATAACTATCTTTATATTCTTGTAATGCTCGGTCTTTTGATTTTGTGGCAGTTTATGTCCTTAATGTTCCCTTATGAAATTAGTTATGTTAATACTTTGGTTTATTAAGTAAAAAAAAAATCAGTTCGAGGTTGGATATTTTTATTTTCCTATATTTCACTACATGAGCCAAAATCGAGCTCTGTTATGTGCGCTGAAGTGTTCCAGTTTGACGTCTCTCCAGCTTCTGCTCCAGGGGGGCATAATTCCTGTTTCCTCAGTTCCCAACATTACTTCTGATCACCGACCAATGTCCCCCAACCGATGAGGGGGGGGGGGGGGGGGGGGGGAGGAATAGAAGGATTCTTCAAAGTCTTCCAATTTCACTCCTGGATCCAGTCTGAACATCACAAAAGAGCATGAAGAAATGAAACCACCAGATGGAAGCCTCAAAGGTAATCAATCTCATTCTTCACTGGTTGTTTCGTGCATTTAGACCCCCGAGAAGGCAGTGTCAGCAAGATTGATCGTGTCATATGACTGAAATCCCTATCCCGGATTTTGCTGTTGGACAGTGTGAATTATGTGACTGACTCATTGGGTTTGGGTCTGGCCCTTAATCTGGTTGCTAACTGAGGATTTTGTTTTTGTCAGCGTCGAAGTTGGCCTTTCCCTATATGTATATCAATTAACTTGGTTATTTTACATTAATGGCGCCCTTGTTAAAAACTCGTTTTAAGTTTTTCTTTCTCTGCTGTGTTGCATGATAGCAAAGTTGGCAATTACATTACAGAACATGAATGCAATGTCCATACCACTTTTGTCACTCGCCTTGCTTCCAGACCCGAGCACTCCTATGGGTTCTTCCACTTAAGCCTAGGAAAATCTTCAAAAGCTAGCTTTGCTCCGGATCTCTTATCCTTTTCCCATAGGTAACCTCTGCTCATCTTATGCTGAAGTTCACATTTAGATATCAACATAAGTTGATCCGCCAGTAGCACAACCTTACACAAACATTTCATCGAGTCTTTAATAAACATGACTACCTCTATGCACCAGAGATTTCTAACCATGATATCAAATATCGCAACTTTCAAAATAACACAAAAGGGGAGTTCAAGATCCAGAACAGCCATACTAAAACAAACGTACTTGAAGTAGGTAGACAACCATTTACACACACTTAAACATGCACCACACAATTTTTTTTTTTTTTTTGCTAACCAGCGTTTTGCTCTCGACTTGCTGATTAAATTTGGATATTTTCATGCGACATGGATAAGCTTGAGGACCTATATTCACGGGCTATGAAGAAACAGAGCCTTGATTTATCAGTTATCACGGGCTTCGTTTTAGTTTGAAGGGTGTGTACTTATGATGGGGAGGCAAAAGTATCAAATAAGCAATCCTATTTAATTCCTTAGACCAATCTAACCATCCTATTATTTTTAAGGACAATAAAACCTTTACTTTTAACTTTTGTTCCGAGTAAATCCATTCTTGACTGAATCAATAACATCGTTAACTATTGATGCTAAAACTTTTACATCATTGTTTAAATGTTCTGTTAACTCATCCCGTCTTCTTCTCCCTCTTTACGGCAACACTCCAAGTGGTTCTCCATAGGTATAGCTTTGAACAGGATATATATCACTCGCAATAACAAAAGTTTTACATGATTGCAATACTTGACTATTGAACGCAAATTAAAACGATCTAGATTATAAGTATAGCATGGGATATGAATCCCTTTGAACCAATTCCTTAGTTTTTTTATCCGGACTTTAATATATCTGGTCTTTTACTGGTTGATCAATAATCTTTCACCTCGTATCATCTGAATTTTGATAAATTATGTACTTGGAATTGTATTCGGTTTTAATTTAAGCCATTAGATTTATATCCAACGCTCAATATTTAATTTTCTTTTAATTATAATTTTATTATAGTAAATTACTACAGTTAAATAAAAATAAATTTGAATCGTTAAAGGTTCAGATTTATAAATGAGTTCAAACTTTCAATATATATGTAAGTAACAATATATATTTTAACGGTATATTGTAACAATTAACAATATATATGTAAGTAATTTTAATACTATTTATTTTATTTGTTGAGAATTTTTCAAGAGTCACTATTGCAACTAGATCAACTCTAACACTAATATCTATTTTGTTTTATTTATATTTAAATAATATTTTCATTATTTTATCTTAACTTTTCTCCATTTCTAATGTCAATGATATGAGAATGAACCCTTATTCTTCGATTGTAAAGAGGAGTAATTGCAGCTATATAAGGGAATATAGAGGGTATTGCACAATATGTTGGATCATTTTTTTGATAATAATTTGATTCTTGAGGTTTGGACATAGGATAATTTACTAATACCATTCTGTTTTTTAACATCAGATAGTTTTAGCTGTTTTTTTAATTTTTGTGTAAATAAAATAATAAATAATAAAATAATATTTTAAATTTTAGTGATACTTTTTATTGTTTTTGATAATCTATTTTATGTTGTGAAAACCGAATATGGCTTTAGGAAAGTTGGAGACAACAGCGGGGCCAAAACAAACCAAAAAAAAAAAAAACAAAAAAACAGAGAGAGAGACAAGTAATCATTTTTACACAACCATCACCCACCGGCCACCACCATTCATCTCCTTTTAGCAGAACAACAACACCACCAACTTCAAGCCTTCAATCATGAAGATATGCATGTTTCTCATTTCCCTAATTCATCTTTCTCGTGCTTCTTACTTCATTTAAATAAAATAAAATAAGATAAAATGACCAACTTTGTTTTCCTGTTTACTATTTTTATATTATTTTACTCGGTGGTAGAAATCAAAAAGACCCTCACTCACTCACTCCCTCACTCAGTGTCACTGGTAACTCACGCACACACATGAACACACCAAGCTTTCATTTTCGATTTCGATTTCGATTTCAAATTCAAATTCATACTCAAACGATCGCATTTTTACTTTTGTTTTTTAAGAAATAGAAATAGAAATAGAAATAAAAATAAAAACAAAAACAGAGATTCGTGAACCCTTCTCCCGCCGGCATAAAGGCCCTGGAATGGCGGCCCTCACAATCATCTTCTTCGCCTGTCTCCTCCCATCTTGTCTCTCTTCGAATGATACCGACGCTCTCACTCAGTTCCGTTCCGGCGCCGACGTCCATGGCGCCCTCGCCTCCAACTGGACCGCGGGGGACGCCTGCGCTGCCGGATGGCTCGGCGTCCGCTGCTTCCGGGGCCGCGTCGCCGCCCTCTCCCTCCCCTCCCTCGGCCTCCGCGGCGGCCCCCTCGACCCCCTCGCCCGCCTAGACCAGCTACGCGTCCTCGACCTCCACAACAACCGCCTCAACGGCACCTTCCTCGCCGTCGCCAACTGTTCCAACCTCAAGCTTCTCTACCTCGCCGGAAACGACTTCTCCGGCGATATCCCGCCGGAGATCGCCTCCCTCCGCCGCCTCCTCCGCCTCGACCTCTCCGACAACAATCTCCGCGGTCCGATCCCCGCTCCTCTAACTAACCTCACCCGCCTCCTGACCCTCCTCCTCCAAGACAACGCCCTCTCCGGCCCAATCCCCAGTTTCGCGCCTGATTCTCCGCTTGCGCAGCTTGATTTGTCTAACAACCAGCTTTACGGACCCGTCCCGGACGCCCTGCTGCGCAGATTTGGGAACCGGAGCTTCGCCGGAAACCAAGGCCTGTGCGGATCGGGCTCGAGCCCCTTCCCTGTCTGCTCGGGGGCTCCGCCTCCGGCGGAGGAGACCACGGTTCCTTCAAACCCTAGCTCATTACCCACCCGACCCACAAATGGAAACCACAAGCAGGCCGTGTCGGGGCTAAGCTCCGGGGCCATCGTCGCCATTGTGATCGGAAATGCGGTGTTGCTGCTGGTGCTCGCATCATTCGCCGTGGCTTATTGTTGCGGCCGGCCCTCAAGGGACAGTGGCTGTTATAGTTATGATCCCAAGGGAAGCAATGGCAATGGCGACCAGAACAAGGTGTGCGACAGCGATGCGGCGGCGGCGGAAGAGCCGGGCAGGCTGGTGTTTTATGATCGGAAGAAGCAGTTTGATTTGGAGGATCTGCTCCGGGCGTCCGCGGAGATGCTCGGGAAGGGGGGCTTCGGAACGGTGTACAGGGCGGTGCTTGAAGACGGTGGTATGGTTGCGGTGAAGAGGCTCAAGGACGCCAATCCCTGCCCCAGGAGAGAGTTCGAACAATACATGGACATGATTGGAAGGCTTAAGCATCCCAACATCGCCCATCTCAGGGCTTACTACTACGCCAAGGAAGAGAAGCTACTGGTCTATGAGTATCTCCCAAATGGAAGCCTACATTCACTTCTACATGGTGGGCTGGCGCTGCAATCCCGCACTGTCATAGTTTGAACAATGATTTTGTTAATAATTTGTTTGATGGTTGCTTGTTTGATGAAATTAGGCAATCGGGGTCCGGGGAGAATCCCTCTGGATTGGACTACTAGGATGAGCTTGGTGTTGGGAGCTGCTCGAGGGCTTGCTCGGATTCATGAAGAGTACAATGTGGCCAAAATACCACATGGAAATGTGAAGTCTTCAAACATCCTGCTGGACGACAACGGCATTGCCCGTGTCTCTGATTTCGGGCTTGCCCTGCTTCTGAACCCAGTCCATGCTGCAGCCAGACTGGGAGGGTACCGTGCCCCGGAGCAGGTGGAGACCAAGAGGCTCTCTCAGAAAGCGGACGTGTACAGCTTTGGCGTTGTGTTGCTGGAGGTTCTCACGGGCAAAGCCCCGTCACAGCCGCATGCTTCTCCAGTGAGTGGGATAAGCATTCCGGGGGAGGATGAGGAGGAAGAAGGTGGGTTGGAGTTGCCGAGATGGGTGAGGTCAGTTGTGCGGGACGAGTGGACGGCGGAGGTTTTTGATCAAGAGCTTTTGAGGTATAGGAACATAGAGGAGGAGCTGGTGATGATGCTCCAGGTGGGGCTGGCGTGCGTGGCGCCACAGCCTGAGAAGAGGCCAAGCATGTTGCATGTGGTGAAGATGATTGAAGACATTAGGGTGGAGCAGTCTCTGTTTGTGGATGATGACCTCAACGAATCACGAAGTTCACATCGTTCCGGGTACTGATCTTTTGCGGGCATGATCATGATGGCTAATGACTTGGCTAGCTACTTGTCTTTTCTGGGTATAATAATAGGGGCCACTGCTAGTTGTGCTGAGTTAACATTGAGTCACATCGTTCTGTCCAATTTACAAACTGCATGCTCTGATATGCCACTGCAACATTAATGAGTGAGTTTTAATTTTAGTATACTTTTCTTATTTTGATCTGATATAGGATGTGTGCTTAATGTTTTCGTGTTCCCCCCAATGTTGTTGCGTTGCGCCATGGTAGATTTGAATCTGATGGCGATGCGACGATGTCCTCCTGTAATCTAATATTGACTTTTGTGGCTTCGGTTCATCTTTATACGAAAGGAATCACGTTGGTCGTTAGCCTCTTTAAATGGTCGATGATTTTTTTTTTTCTTTTCTTGGTTGAATTTGATGTGTTATTTTTTTACATTAAAAGTTTAATTTTCTTTAAAAACATTACAACCGACGTTCAGTCTCTTCTATGATGTCATTTGTAGTTCAATCTCTACGTACGCTTATTTGTCTACTTCTTTGTTCGAGTAAACCTTTTGCATATTCATATGGAAAATGAAATGTGCATGGATTTTGAATAGCATGCTTTTTATGCAATTTTATGTGTGAGGTGTTTGATTTTTAATTTAAAGATGAGCTGATATGTATAACATTGTATGTTAAATAAGACTATTATATTTATATAAGTCAAATTAACGTAAATTGATAAAAAATTTAATATTTTAAACTTAAATGCATTAACATAAAGTAAAACGATGTTTTGTGTAATTGATTACCGTGACTGATTTGAATCATTTGATATTCATACGCTTATAATTTTGATTTAGTAAGGTTTAAATTAAAAAATATAGTAAAGTTAAGTAAGTTGCGGTGAGATCCCAAGTTATATTAAGTATCGCAAACACTCCTTGTGCATCCCGTAAAATTGTAAGAGAGAAGATCATTGAATACGTACAGGCTTTGGAAGATCAAAACCTATTAAGACCATCTTGACACATTCAGGTACACATTCGTTCGGTATTACTGTCAGACATAATAAACTATGGTTTGATTTGGTTTGTATGTTGTTATTTTTAATTTATTATGTTGACATAATAAATTGAGTCGAGACGATTAATAATGTGTTCGAACATATTTGTTACTCTTTATTAACAAATTGAGTCGAATCGAATACGAATACGAACTTTAAACTATGATGTTTATGAACTATTAACGAACGTTACTTTACTGTCCACGAACATGTATTTATAAATTTATTCACAAACGTTTACGAATATAATTATAAAATCATAAAAATCTGCAAAAAAAATTCATATCGTAAAATTATTCAAAAAAGTATAATAAATTAAGTGTTAGATGAGCTATATTTATTTAGTATGTTTAAATAATTAATATATATATATTAAATTATTTTTAATAAAATAAATTTCATATTCACTAATAATTTTCATCAATATAACGGTTCTTACGATGGTGTAATTGCAATTATATTCTATGAAATTGAAAAGTCTCTGATTCGGGATATTCTTAAGATGGTGTGGCTGGTTAGGCATGAAAGGAAGAAGACGAAGAAGTGATGGGGAGGGGATCACATCACATGCGCACCGCCTACTCCTAGGACCTAGTTTCTCCCCCGTCAAACTTGTGGCGAACCGAGCATGATGAGCTGGGATGCCAAGCTCGGCCGAGTTGGTCCTACAACTCCTCCGGCGCTTCATCAAATGCCCCAACCGGATTAAACAGCTCCATTCCCTCATCATCACCAACGGCCATCTGGTCTCCCCAAATCCGAAAACCAAATGGATGAACACCCTTCTCTACAACGCCCTCATCAGAGCTCACCTCAACCTCAAAGACCCACATGCGTCCATGCTTCTCTTCACCCACATGCTCGCCCACCCAGCTCCCCCCAACAGCCACACCTTCCCTTCCCTCCTCAAATCCCTCTCATCTTCCCTCTTCCCTCTCGCCTCCGCCCACGCCCGCCCCCTCCACGCTCAGGCCCTCAAGCGCGGCGTCTCCCTCGACCCTTTTGTGCAGACTTCATTCGTCAGCTTGTATGCCCAGCTCGGTTTTGTCGCGGATGCCTACCGGGTGTTCGACGAAATGCCTCAACCGTGCGTCGTTTCCTGCAACGCAATGCTCGATGGGTTCGGGAGGAATGGCGAGATGGGTTCTGCCGTTTCCCTGTTCGAGAGGATGACTCTGCGAGATGTGTTCTCTTGGACCAGTGTCGTGAGCGGGTTTGGGAGGAGCGGGCTGTTTGGTGAAGGTATGGACTTCTTTGGGAAGATGATGAGGCATGAGGACGTGGTGATGCGTTTGGTGAAACCGAACGAGGCTACTTTTGTTGGCGTCTTGTCTTGTTGTGCTAGCTTGAGCGGAGCTGGTGCCCTGAACCGGGGAAGGCAAATACATGCTTACATCATTAAAAACGAGCTTGAATTGACTGTTTTTATGGGTACTGCACTCATACATCTTTATGGAAAACTGGGGTGTTTAGAAGCAGCTACCCGCCTTTTCAATCATTTAGTTCTTAAAGAGGTGTGCACTTGGAATGCTATGATTTCATCTCTGGCTTCCAATGGCAGAGAGAAGCAAGCCTTAGCAATGTTCAAGGAGATGACGCGAGCAGGAGGACTGCGACCAAACGGGATCACTTTTGTCACCCTTCTTACCGCTTGTGCTCGAACCAAACAAGTGGACTTGGGTCTACATCTGTTTCAATCGATGGCCCGTGACTTCAGTGTTGTTCCCGCGATGGAACACTATGGTTGCATGGTAGATCTTCTGGGCAGAGCTGGGCTCTTGAAGGAAGCTGCTGAATTTATGAATGGGATGCCATTTGAGCCTGATGCCTCGGTTTTGGGGGCCCTTCTGGGTGCTTGTAAGGTTCACGGATCTACTCAGTTAGGTAATGAGGTGGGGAGGAGGCTGCTTGAATTGCAGCCATGGCATTGTGGGAGGTATGTAGTGTTGTCAAATTTATATGCTGGTGCGGATAGATGGGGCTGTGCAGCTGAGGTGAGGAAAGCAATGGTGGAGGCTGGAATTCGTAAAATTCAAGCACGAAGTTGGATTGGCTACTAGTAGGACCTGCTGTGAGTTGATTTTGCCGCTGCTTTGGGGATGATGGGGTTAATTGTGTTATAAGATTCTGACATAAATGCCATAATTGATTACTGATTTGGTTATTTTTATATTGTTTTTGAAAATTTTAGTAATGGAATAGTGTCATACATACTAAATAAGCTCCATATGTTGTGGCTGTGTTAGCGGGCAGCTGAGAAAAGAGCACCGAGACCACCAAGTATGACAACCATACCCTTTTCCAAGATTTTGTATAGCTTGCGTATTGTATGGGCCGGTGATCATCACGGTTGCCATCATATTTACCGTAGGCAAATATAAGGTCAACCTTACGAAAATAATTATACTGTGTGTGTGTATATATAAGAAGATGATCTTGGAGGTGGGCTGGGAAGCCGTGAACCGTCGCCGGTGGTTGCTGCTGGTGACCGGAGGGCTGGAAGGTCGTTGTCGTATGGAGTGATGGCAAAAGCAAAAACTGAAATTGGTAAAGAAAAATAACATGCCTTCCCTTTGATATGTTTTTTTGCACTAGTCCATGAATCCCAAACTGGCTGAGCACTAAGCAGTTTCATATCCCAAACTATATGTTCATCTCTATTATAAAATTATTTAATTTTAAATTTTAGTTTTTAAAATAATTGAGTCAACTGTTTTTAATTGTTTTTTTGTTTTCAAATTAAAATTTAATTTTGATAGGAGATTCAAATAAATTTTTTACTTGTTTTCTATTTTATTATCTGAGCTCATCAAATTTTTTTTCAACTTTCATGGAACTTAATTTTTAAAAACTCACCCTTTTTAAAATATATTATTTCTCTTGCCAAATAAAAATTATTTTAAATTAGAATTTAACTCAAATGTCGACATAGAAATCAAAACTCATATCAAATATGTCTCAAGGGTAGTCACAATTGTTTTCATATTATTTTTTATAATTTTACAAATTTAAATACTTTTTGTTTTTCTATATAAATATACATCACAATAGATTATTTTAATCACTCTCTACATAATTTTAATAATCTTTTATATTATTTTTTATTTAATATATTTTTATTTAATATTATTTTTTTATAATTTAATATAAAATAAAAGTAAAAGTTATGAGAAATGTGAAAGTAAGAAGCAAGAGAAAGTTTTTATATATAATTTAATAATTATAGGGAGTGAACAATACTTTTTAATATGTCGGGAAATACTATATAAATCATATAAAAAAAGTTAAATATAGAATTTCTACGGTGGAAATAATTTTATGATTTTTTAACTTTTTCTTTCTAAATTTAAGGAAACACATTTCTATAGGAAATCTGCTACTACTTCTTTTAACTATACTACTACATAATTAGTTCACCTCATTTCAACTCCCAATAAGGTGCTTTAGAGCATTCGCAGCTGCTATCCAACCATATTCCTTAATTTTATATATTTTAAATTTTTTTTGTTTTTAGATACAAATATACACTATACTAAATTTCCTTAATTACTTTATATTTTTAAAATAATATTTCATATTATTTTTTATTTAATAATATTTTTTATAATTTAATATGAAATAACAGTAAAAAATATGAAAAACGTAAAAAAAATGTGAAAGAAATAAACTTCTATAGAAAATCTTTTTCATAGATAAAAAAATATGAAAAACGTAAAAGATGTGAAAGAAATTTTTTTCATAGATAAAAAAATAAACTTCTATAGAAAATCTACTACTAATATTGTTATAATAAATATATAATATCAGCATGATAACTTCACGAGTGTTACACTTAACAAAGAAAGTTGATAATAAATTTTAACTCGATGTTATATTCTAACTTTAAAAAATAAAAAAGAAATTAGATTGCACAATTGTAAAGATCATCCCTTTACAATAAATTGCATAAATTAGCACATTTTTTTATTTATATGTCAAATAGGAGAAAACAAATAAATCTTCAAAGACAACAATTTGAAACCAGTCATGTAGCTTCACAGAAAAACAAACAAACAAATACAAAAAAAAAAAACAAAGAAAAGACCCACAAAATATCAAATTATCATTCAATAATCTAAATGAATCATGTGTCAATCCCCATTAATAAAAGCAAACCCATATGAACATAGCAGGAAACATAAGCTAGTAACTATTTGTTACATGGTCAGTTCAATAAATAGGGGGTTTGGTTCTCTCAATTGCAATCTCTAATTGAACAAGTGATTGAATCATGATTCCAACCCACAACGGAAAAAGATATGAAGACAAACAACCCAAATACTGGAGATAAAAACACTAAGCCTCTGCTTGGTAAGCTATAGAAAAAGAGTAGAAAGAAAATAGGTAAAAAAAGAGGTAGAAAGGAAAAAGAGTAGAAAATGAGTATGATTGGTTGATATAAAAAAATAAGTGAAAATGTATTTTACAGAATATAATATTAATTTTTTTTATAATTATTACTTTGTCATCAAGACAAAAAGCACGCTTGACACTATTTATTTTCAGCCCAAATTCATGTTAGTTTGCTATGAAAATTGCACACAAATTTCGAGACACTTTTTGGACAGAATTTAAATTTTTCTACACCAGAAAAAAAGTTATAATTTCATGCTTTTTCCGCCCTACCATCCCTTTTCCATATCTTTTCCGCGTTAGCCAAAGGATAAAATTATGCTTCAAGCACAGCAACTATTATGGTCACGACAGAGCAACCTTGTTTTGGGGGGCTTCAGGGGTAAAATATAAGAGTAGAAAACCATCGCAATGACACTAATGAATCTAGATACTTCCAAAGCCATTTGTCTAATCTAAAGGCAAATCTAAGCAACTTCAACGACATAGAAAGAAAGAGGTTGGCTTTACAACTCGAAAAATATGAAACATAAAATCGCATAGTTTGGTTGGTAGACATAAACTGAAAGAATAGGCAAACATAAAATCTTAGCATCTTATGTTGGGTTATTTGATAGATCGAATACAAAAAAAAAATCCCATAAAAAAGACATGCTTAACACCAAAATTAAATGAGAATTAAATTCCAACATAAATAGTGTTACTTTTCTTTTGAAAATAAACAGCCTTAACAACTTCAAATCTAAAATTATTTTTTATTGGACTCAATCTACTTATTTTTATTTTTATTTACCTACTCTAAGGCTCATCCGACTATAAAAAACCACTCTTTTATAAAATTATAACATCAATCATAAAATCAAACCATACTGCATATAAAAAAACAATCTTGAAAAATTTAACTCAAATAAAATAAAATTTCATCAAACTAAAACGCAGCTCTAAGACTCTAAAACGCTCTTCAAAAACATTTTTTTACGGCCATATAAAAAAGAAATTCCATATACAGAAAATAGCGACCTCATCAGTACATATTCAACATTACATGTAACTAATTCGCAAGGTGATGCGACCTACTTACAGAAACAAAATGTGATTAAACTTCTTGTAAGCCTTTCGAGGCAGTGCAACAAACGTAATGCCAACCATACAAAATCCGCGTGTAACCTGTACATACAACCTAATAAAAGGAGAAAAAAAAAAAAAAAAAGTCTGTTGCTAGTGGCCAGTGCTGCTCCTAGATCAATGACAAAAAGTCGGCAGATGATCCCTACCTGAGAAGCAGTCGATGCGAGAAGCAATAGAGCACTTGTTTGCAAGACAACGAGCCATTCGACCCGCCATTCCAGAAGATGCTCTGCCAATAAAAGAAGAAAGGAATATGAAGCCATACTTTGGTGCGTTCCACAGCAATTCAAAAGGGACATTAGAGGTATCGCCAGAAAACAATAAGAAAACCAGAGTATCATTATAGGGGAAAAAAATAACATAGACGAGTGGAGACAACTTGAAAATAATCATAATCAAACTGCTGGTAAATAAATGTTTCAGCAGTTAAATTAAATGAGTTTAAGATAGTCTTAGAGTTTATTAGACCTGAAGGATGCCTTCTTCCCGCCAAAAATCTGAAGTTTAGAGGAAGGGCATTTTGCCAGATTTGTGAAGCTACCAGCACGAGAAATCAGATATGCCCCACCGACTTCACCAATTAAAGATAAAGTAGGTGCAATGTCGTTCATCTTGGTCACCAGATAATGGTAGAGCTTCTCTCTGTATTGAGAGAGGTTAATGACCTCCTGTGCAAATTGCTGGACTTCGATCAACTCAGTTGGAGAGAAATCCTGGCCTGGAAAAGTAGGGGACAAGACACCAACTAATGAGTATAAAGACAGTCAAAGCTTTTCGCCACAAAGCAACAAATGTTAGGGAGTACCCATGGAGGATTTGGAAGCTTCTATGATCTCCCTTGCTTTATCTTCATCCCCAAGTATGTCAATCAAGCCAGGGACATTCTCTTCAGATAACTCAAATTTGTTCTGCACAAATATTGCAACCTTTGCATATATGTAGTTGTCGTTGACGATCTTTGCTAGTTCAGGAAAACACTGAGAATACCATCATCTGCAGAAATGCAATCATCAAATGGAAACAGAAAATAATAATTATACATCAATATTTAAAAAGACGAGATTGTTCAATAGATACCAACCTGACTCTCCCGGAGAGAGAATTTATGTTCTTATCTAAAGTATCAAGGAGGGAAATAGCCTGAATAACCATGTTGTCCGTGAGGTTGACATTGGACTTAACCATTGCACTGCTGTAACTGTGCCCCAGTGCAAGTTGAGCTTTGTCAGTGTCACCAGCCTATAGATTTTTCAAAGATGAAGGATAACAAATTAAATACCTTTTCAGATAAACATAATTGATGGGAAAAAATGTTACATGCTAATTTAACAGACAAGAACACATACCTCCAAGTCTTTGATAAAGCATCAAAATGCATATGCACGCCCCGGATAAGATCCAGAATAAAATCATTACATTTGCAGGGAATTTTTGTCTCTTTGAATATGTGGATCCCAATCGCTGGCTCCAAGACTCCCAAACTGAATTTGGGCTCCTTACCCTCCTTCACTTTTGGGAGATTGAGCTCCAAAAAGTTCTTGAGCTCTTCAGTCATGGTCCCTGGCAGCCAATTTAAAGCAAAAGGCAAACAAAAATATTTTAACCATAGAGTTAGAGTGAAGTTGAAAACGAAATCCGCAATAACTGAACGTTAAAGACAAAAGCCAATGTATAACTGGATGCTGTAGATCTCAGAGCACAAAAATACATCAAATATGCATATTGGCATACTGAAAGTACTGAGGACAAATTTTAAAACAGTTCTCTTAAGAAAAGGGACCATGGAGAAGCAAGATAGATGGGATGTTAACGCTCTGCCTATACAATAAAACTACTTGTCACTAACAGATCACCGATGTCACTGATTTTATTGCCCTAGATAACTACAAAACAAATCATGCCTTACAAAATCAAAATATAGAGGCTATAAATTACTATCTAAACACTAAGGGGAGTATCTAAATAATAAAACACATCAAGCCATGCTGTTTCTCTCGACACCAGGGCCGGCCCTGGGGTTTGGGAGGTCCTTATTACATATCAAAGGCGGAAGAAGTCTACTTAATTATTTTTAATTACTTTTATTATTAATTCTCTTATTGGTCATCTATCTACATGATTGTGTAGTGGAGTTAGTGGGGGTAGTTTTTAATAATAGTGGGGAAGTTAGTAAATTGTGGGATAGTGGTAGTTATTGTAATGTAAGGCTATTTATAGCCGGTCATTATCTTTGTAATGTTTATCTTGAATTCAATTTAAAAAGAGTCGGTGGGACAGTTTCCTACAATTATCCTCTTGCTAGATTCTGGCTAGAGTGGTCATTATCATTTTGGTATTAGAGCTATTCGTTCCGATGGTCAAAACACGTACTTCTGCTACCGATCCCTTACCCCAACAACCCGAATCATCCAACCCATCTATCCCCACCCATACCGACACCATCCCATCAAACACATCCCCAAACTTGGACCAACAAATATCCACCATTGCCTCTCGCTTGGAAATTCTAGACAAATTGGCTATTAAAGTTGCTTCACTTGAAGCAAAATCTCAAAACGTTACTGGGCTTGTATCCTCGGCTCGAGCGCACGAAGGATCGCAGACGGAAACTCATCGTTTTCCTTTGGGCGACCGGAATCGGCCACTCTGGTGGGACGATGCAGAGGGCGGCACGAGTTTCAACCAGCCACAACATCGACGCCCTCGAGCGAAGATTACTTTTCCAAAATTTGGAGGTGACCCACGTGGTTGGGTTCTCAAAGCCGAAAAATATTTTCGGTATTTCGAAGTCCCCGATGAGATGAAGGTTGAAGTTGCGGCTATGCATTTAGAGGGCGATGTGCTTGATCTCTATGCCTTGATCTCTATGCCTGGGTTACAGGTGAGCATGAAATCTTACTGTGGGATGATCTCGTGCGCGTCTTCCAGGAAAGCTATAGACCGCCAGAATTCCAAAATCCCAATGAATACCTCTGTTCCATCAAACAAGTTGGTACTGTGGCCGAGTACCGTATCAAGTTTGCTAGGCGAGCGGCTCGCGTGACAGATTGGCTGGAGAATGCCCTCCTTGGAGCTTTTATTGCCGGATTAAAGGATGAGTTGAAGTCGAACGTGCGCATCTACAAGCCTCGTTCGATGTTCAAGGCCGCTTCCTTGGCTCTCGAATTTGAGTCGAAGTTGGGACTCACCAAAGGGCTGAAGCCTCCCTTGACAACGCGACCTTCCTTAGTCCAAAATAATCCACGGACGAATACTTCGACTCCTTCCTGTGTGCCAGTCACCAGCCCGCTCAACCTTGCTGAGCGACAACAACGACGTGAGAAAGGGCTCTGTTTCCGTTGTGGGGAGAAGTTTGTTCCCGGTCATCATTGTCGTCCGTCTCTATCGAGTCTAGAAATCACCGAAAGCAACGACGACGTCAACCATGAGGAGGAGGATGGTGAGATGCCAACCACAGAAGATGGAAAAGTGGAAATATCCTTCCATCATATTGCAGGTCAGAGCTCGACTTCCACTATGAGGTTGCAAGGTACCATATTCGGGCGTACGGTTTTAATTCTACTCGATAGCGGCTCCACTCACAACTTTATTGTTGCAAAGCTTGTGGCTGAACTTAAGCTTCCAACCGTGGTGATTCCCTCCTTTGGTGTCACCATCGGAAATGGAGATATTATACCTTGCAATCAAATTTGTCCAGATGTTGCGATTCACATGACGGGCCTTGTCCTTAAGCAAGATTTCTTCCCTTTCAATTTGGGAAGTGCGGATTTGGTTCTGGGGATCTCTTGGCTAGCCTCGTTGGGTACAGTGGAAGCTAATTGGCAGGATTTGTTCCTGCGGTTCGACCAACAAGGGAGGCAAGTTAAAATTTATGGAGTTCAACAGGCTGAGGAAGGGTCTTCTTTTGCTGCTTTACAATCATTGTCATCATCTATTCAGGCCCTCCATCAAGCAGCGAGTCCGGTTGTGGGACATGTTATCCAAAATTTTCAACCCATATTTCAATTGCCCACCTCTCTCCCTCCATCTCGATCTCAAAGCCATTCCATTCCTCTCCTCCCAAATTCTAAGCCACCAAACCAACGTCCTTACCGCAACGCTTATGACCAAAAAAATGAGATAGAAAGGCAAACTATGGAGTTGTTGGAATCGGGCTTCATAAGGCCGAGCGTTAGTCCTTTTGCTAGCCCTATTCTATTGGCGAAAAAGAAGGATAATTCCTGGAGAATGTGTGTGGATTATCGCCAACTCAATAGCTTTACTGTGCCGGACAAGTATCCTATTCCAGTGGTGGAAGAGCTTCTGGACGAGCTCCATGGAGCCACTATTTTTTCTAAAATTGATCTTAGGTCCGGTTATCACCAGATCCGTGTACATTCTGATGACATCTTCAAAACGGCCTTCTGCACACATTCCGGTCATTATGAGTTTTTGGTGATGCCCTTTGGGCTTACCAATGCACCGGCCACATTTCAATCAGTCATGAATGATCTTTTACGGCCTTTCCTGCGTAAGTTTATTGTCGTTTTCTTTGACGATATATTGATATACAGTGCTAATGAGGACCTACACGTGGAGCATCTTACTCAGACCATGGAGCTACTACAAACTCATCAATTTTATGCAAAGCCATCTAAATGCAGTTTTGGTCAATCAGAGATTTCTTTTTTGGGGTATGTGGTCTCTGCTCAAGGAGTGTGTGGATCAGGACAAAATTATGGCTGTCACCAAATGGCCTACTCCTAGTTCCATGAAAGAGCTACGGGGTTTCTTGGGGCTAACCGGATATTACCGCCGTTTTGTCAAAAATTATGAAATTCTTGCCCGACCCTTGACGGAATTGACAAAGAAGGATGCTTTTCGCTGGACTACCCTTGCTGCTCAAGCTTTCCAACATCTCAAAACGGCATTGACCACAGTCCCAGTTCTTCTCTTGCCAAATTTCTCTAAGCCCTTTATGGTTTCTCCTTTTCAAATCGCTTTAAATCCACTTATGATCGTGAACTTCTTGCTTTGGTGCTAGCCTTGCAAAAGTGGCGTCATTATCTCATGGGATCCAAATTCACTGTACGCACGGACCATAAAAGTCTACATCTTCTTCAACAACGTGTCACCACGAACACACAGCAGCGGTTATTGTTGAAGCTACTGCCTTTTGATTTTGTGATACAATTCAAGCGGGGCTCGGAAAATTTTGGGGCTGATTCTCTCTCTCGGCGTCCATAACAAGCTGATTTTTTAGCTTGTGCTATTCCCGTAGCTAGGGAATTTGATAATTGGAAAGAGTTGTTGACTCAAGATCCATTCACAAGCCGTGTTTTGCAGTCTAAAGCACGGGATCACGGTACGTACCCGGATTTTTCCTTGGTTGATGGCAAATTATTTTTTAAAAATCGTTTAGTGGTCCCCGCTAATGAAGAGTTGAAGAAAAAAATTCTCCATGAGGGCCACGATACACCTGCTGCTGGACACGGTGGTTTTCTAAAGACATTGCACCGTATTTCCTCTATTTTCTATTGGCCACAATTGAAAGCAGATGTACGGCGGCTTGTGCAAGATTGTCAGATCTGTCAACGTGCTAAATATCAAACGATGGCGCCTGGTGGGCTCTTATCTCCTTTGCCCATTCCAGCACAGATCTAGGAGGACATTTCTTTGGATTTTATTTCTGGGTTGTCCAGATCTGGTGGTTTGAATGTGGTGTTAGTTGTTGTTGATCGGCTTAGCAAATACATTCACTTTATTGGACTGTCACACCCTTATACTGCCAAGTCCGTCGCTGTCCTCTTTTATAAGGATATTGTCCGTCTCCATGGTGTGCCACGCTCTATTGTTTCAGATCGGGATTCTATTTTTTTAAGTTCCTTTTGGACTGAATTATTCAAACTCAGTGGCACCAAACTGCAGATGAGTTCTGCGTATCATCCTCAATCCGATGGCCAAATTGAGGTGGTTAATTGTTGTTTGGAAACATATCTCCGCTGTTTTGCCATGGAGCAACCGAAACGATGGAGTCAATTTCTTCCTTGGGCTGAGTATTCCTTCACTACTAGGTTTCACTCCGCGGTAGGTATGTCTCCCTTCAAGATTGTATATAGACGTGATCCTCCTTCCGTTGTCCCATTTGTGCGTAGTGAGACGCGTTTTCCCGATCTGGAGGAGTTTCTCTCTGCTCGTGATGAAGTGCTTACGGTCCTCAAACAAAATCTGTCCAAAGCCCAACAGCGGATGAAACAAGTGGCTGATTCTCATAGACGGAAAGTCTATTTCGACGAGGGAGCCCTCATTTTTTTTCGGTTAGAACCATATCATCAGAAAACTCTTGCTGGCCATGTCAACCAAAAATTGTCTCCTCGTTATTTTGGTCCTTACAAGATTTTGCGCCGTCTTGGGTCTGTTGCTTATGAATTGGCTCTTCCTCCTGCCTCTAAAATCCATCCGGTCTTTCTTGTCTCTCTTTTGCGCCCGGCTCATGGTGTTGCCGTGGCTGCTTCATCGATCCCTCCTCCCATCAACGAGGCCTTTGAATTCATGGTTCAGCCGGACAAAATTTTGTCTCATCATTGGCGTCAATTTGGGACTTCTCAAGTCCTGCAAATTTTGGTTGCTGGCTGTCTCGTCCTCTTGAAGAAGCTAGTTGGGAAGATTATGATTTGATTAAACAACAATTTCCAGCATTTCGACTTGAGGACAAGTCGTTTTTTTTGGCGGGGTGCACTGTTACATATCAAAGGCGGAAGAAGTCTACTTAATTATTTTTAATTAGTTTTATTATTAATTCTCTTATTAGTCATCTATCTACATGATTGTGTAGTGGAGTTAGTGGGGGTAGTTTTTAATAATAGTGGGGAAGTTAGTAAATTATGGGATAGTGGTAGTTATTATAATGTAAGGCTATTTATAGCTGGTCATTATCTTTGTAATGTTTATCTTGAATTCAATTTAAAAAGAGTCAGTGGGACAGTTTCCTACAATTATCCTCTTGCTAGATTCTGGCTAGAGTGGTCATTATCAGTCCTAGCGAAATCATAAAATGAAGCTCCTCTATATTTCGTATTTGTTTTTTTCCCTTCATATTAGAACCGTTACCATATTCTTACCCTCTTATCTAAAATAAATTTTGGGGGCCCTCAAATTACCCCAAAAGGACAGGCCGGCCTTGTGTGTGCATCCAGTCCACCATAACCAATGCATACAACTAGCAGCACTAGCAAAGCAAAGATGCAAGAATGCAGCAAGTGGGTTTGGAGTTGGGAATTCATTGCAGTGGTCCAATTTAAGTCAAAACAGGTTACTGCATAACAATAAGCTCACTAAAAATTACTTTTCTCTACTTCAAGATTGAGTATTGTTTATAATTATTAACATTGAATATATATGGTAACTTGTGACTCCAAACAATGACCAAGCATCCATATTGAATAAGCTCAAAACTGCCTAGAAGTCCCATTAGATTGTCCAATACGGGTTTTTACATATTATTCACAATCATGCACACTAATGCACTGTAAACAATATCTAGCTGAAGCATTCACTTCATAAATGTCTACCAAATAAAAATGGGCCTGAGGATGGTAAAGGTAAACAGGGTAAATGCCTTAAAAATAGCCAAAACATACACCTCTGTCAAATGTTCAACCGATAAAGTATTACTTTTGAGAGCAAGCATATCAAGTGCCGTGCAATCCAAATGCAATATGTGACCATGTAAGTAATATAGTCATCATTTTTTAGGGTCATCCCGACTAAACTATAAACACATTCCATAGGGAAATAGTTTTAAAGAAATTGAATCTCCGTTTCTCAAACAAGAAGAAAATTACCATTTCCAGAAAAGAACCATACTTGCATCACATTAAGTCCTCTGGACTAGTTAGGATGAAGAGACTTCAGGGTCGACTGTGCAAACAAAGATAAGTCTAAAAATTCAACCACTCACTCACATCATAGCACCTGAACTTCTACCATGAATATGATGATATAAATGACAGACATTGAACCCACATAACTAAATGCACATCGTAACACGATGGAGTCAGAGATATTTCTACAGATGAATTCCATTTCTGTCACAAAAATTCTTGACTTCTTGCTATTTGAATGAATCCTAATTTTTTCTATCAAAAATTCAAACCACCACCAATACCAAATTAAATAGTCCCTAATTTTTTAGTTCAATTCGCACACAAGCTAAGCTTACCCGCGGCAGCGTGATTCGTGAATGGGTGGAACGCAGTGAGCCGGACGACCTTGCCGAACCGATTGAGATCCTCGACACAGCTTCGAACAGCCTCGGCGTCCTCGCCTCCGAGAGCGCGAAAGAGCGCGTAGGCGGAAGCGGATTCAGAGAGGAGGTAGAGAGCCATCGCTTTGTGAGCTCTCAGTCTCAGCGTTTGTTCTTGTGTGGGGGTTTTAGGGTTTCCACTCCAGACGTTAGTTTTATCGCGCTGTGTAGAACGATTCTTGTCCATTCAACTTTTATCCGGACGGGACACCTTATAAATTTGTTAATTAAATTATGCACTTGTTCTAAATTGGATCATCAACTAAGTAACGCAAGTACGGTACAGTATATTAATTTTACAAAAAGTACTGTATACAACTAAGTACGTCATTTATTAAATTATGCAGGGATTGGATTGGATTGGATTGGATTGGCTTTTTTAAAAACATTTAATGTCAAATTATGAATTTGTTTATTAATATTTTTAATACTATTAAATTTGAAATATCATACATTTTTAAAGTTTTGTTGATTAAAATTTGCCCATGTGTTTTAATATTAGTCTAATTTTATTTAAATTTTAAAAAAGAGTTAATTAATATTAGAGTTAATTAAACTTGACTCTTATTTAGATCATTTTGGCTTTTAAGTAATATTTAGATTTTATTGGGTTTATCTAATTACTATTAGTCTAGATTTTTACAATTTTATCATTAAATCATTACTTTTGAATTTTTGAAAGTAAATGATTAATAAAAATATTATGTTCATTCTATTTTATCTTGTTTTTAAATTTTTCAAAATTATTTATTTCACTAGTATTAGTTTAATTTAAATGATTTTAAAATAAGAATTGTCTACCCTCATATAAAAGTGAGCTAGACCAGATTTTATTAGTTAATGACCTAATACGAGCTTGACCTCATAATTACAGGGTTAATTCATTGTCTTCGATCGTACTAAAATTAATAGGGTAAAATTAATGACTTCATATTTATAAGTGAGCTAGACTAAAATGATTTCAATACTCAATGATAAAGGTTATAACTAATATTAATAATACCATATTAATTTTAATATTACTAAGTATGAATCGTAATTAGTTTGTATTTATTACTGAATTATTTTATAAATAAAAGGTTAGTTAGATTGGAGCAAAGGACTGAGAAATATACTTCTCACAACCCATCAAATTATGACGGGTATATACGGGATTAAAGTAATATTTATAAAATTTTACTAACATTCATTAAATTATACTTTCCCCATCTAGTCATATCAAAAGGAAAGTAATCTTTAAAAAGTTGACCACGGAAGTTGACGAAAATCTAATAGTATTCTTTAGTTGACCCCATTTCAACTCCCAGTGAGGAGTAGTGAATATATAATATAAGCATTGGCATGTAATTCGTGAGTGTAACACTTAACAAATAAAGTTGATAATAAATTTGGAGTCAATGTTGAAGACTGCAACTTAAAAACAAATAAGAATGGCGATATGGGTTCTGCCGCTTCCCTGTTCGAGGAGAGGATGACTGAGCGAGATGTGTTCTCTTGGACCAGTGTCGTGAGCGGGTTTGGGAGGAACGGGCTGTTTGGTGAAGGTATGGACTTCTTTGGGAAGATGATGAGGCATGAGGACGTGGTGATGAGTTTGGTGAAACCGAACGAGGCTACTTTTGTTAGCGTCTTGTCTTGTTGTGCTAGCTTGAGCGGAGCTGGTGCCCTGAACCGGTGAAGGCAAAATACATGCTTACATCATTAAAAACGAGCTTGAATTGACTGTTTTTATGGGTACTGCACTCATACATCTTTATGGAAAACTGGGGTGTTTAGAAGCAGCTACCCGCCTTTTCAATCAATTAGTTCTTAAAGAGGTGTGCACTTGGAATGCTATGATTTCATCTCTGGCTTCCAATGGCAGAGAGAAGCAAGCCTTAGCAATGTCCAAGGAGATGACGCGAGCAGGAGGACTGCGCCCAAACGGGATCACTTTTGTCACCCTTCTTACCGCTTGTGCTCGAACCAAACAAGTGGACTTGGGTCTACATCTGTTTCAATCGATGGCCCGTGACTTCAGTGTTGTTCCCGCGATGGAACACTGTGGTTGCATGGTTGATCTTTTGGGTAGAGCTGGACTCTTGAAGGAAGCTGCTGAATTTATGAATGGGATGCCATTTGAGCCTGATGCCTCGGTTTTGGGGGCCCTTCTGGGTGCTTGTGAGGTTCACGGATCTACTCAACTCAGTTAGGTAATGAGGTGGGGAGGAGGCTGATTGAATTGCATCCATGGCATTGCGGGAGGTACGTAGTGTTGTCAAATTTATATGCTGGTGCGGATAGATGGGGCTGTGCAGCTGAGGTGAGGAAAGCAATGGTGGAGGCTGGAATTCGTAAAATTCAAGCACGAAGTTGGATTGTCTACTGGTAGGACCTGCTGTGAGTTGATTTTGCCGCTGCTTTGGGGATGATGGGGTTAATTTAGTTATAAAATTCTGACATAAATGTCATAATTGATTACTGATTAGGTTATGTTTATATTGTTTTTGAAAATTCTAGTAAGGGGTTTTTGGTAATCGAATCCCAAATCATGATATTGAATTCAAATTTAAAAAAAAAAAAACGGATGCCATAACAAAATAACATATTTAACACACAAGATTTGATTCTGAATGAGATTTAATAATTTTAAATCCAAATCCAACTATAAAAAACCATGTCTTTTATGATTTCATTCATAAAACCAAAACCATAAGTTTCAACTCCACTAAAATAAAATTTGGTGAAACCAAAACACAAAACAAAAACAGCTCTAAGGCTCTAACACGGCTCTTCAAAAACGTCAACATTTTTTTACATCACTAACAAAAAATCAGCGGGCTCTTCTTCTTCCACGACCACCTTGTCATAATATTTACGTCGCTCCTGGACTTGCTCGCGCAGCTTCTCCCGAACAGCAGTAGTGGGACCATCTGCCCTCATAAGATGAAGAGAACATTGATTAGCAGAGTCCAGCAGAAGAAAAGTAAAAGTAATTCTTGATTTTCCCAAACAAAGGTAACTCTTCACTTTTAGAAGTAGTTGGTGCGATACAATAAGAGAAAATGGTTTCCCTACCTGAGAAGCAGTCGATGCGAGATGCAATTGAGCACTTGTTTGCCAGATAACGAGCCATTCCACGTATCTTTCCAGAAGGTGATCTGCCAATAAAAGAAGAAAGGAATATGAAGCCATACTTTGGTGTGTTCCACAGCAATTCAAACGAGACATTAGAGGTATCGCCAGAAAACAATAAGAAAACCAGACTGTCATTATAGGAAAAAAAACACAAAGACGAGTGGAGACAACTTGAAAATAATCATAATCAAACTGCTGGTAAATACATGTTTCTCAGCAGTTAAATTAAATGAGTTTAAGATAGTCTTAGAGTTTATTAGACCTGAAGGGTGCCTTCTTCCCGCCAAGAATCTGAAGTTTAGAGGAAGGGCACTTTGCCAGATTTGTGAGGCTACCAGCACGAGAAATCAGATATGCCCCATCGACTTCACCAATTAGAGAAGATAAAGTAGGTGCAATGTCGTTCATCTTGGTCGCCAGATAATGGTAGAGCTTCTCTCTGTATTGAGAGAGGTTAATGACCTCCTGTGCAAATTGCTGGACTTCGATCAACTCAGTTGGAGAGAAATCCTGGCCTGGAAAAGTAGGGGACAAGACACCAACTAATGAGTATAAACTATAAGACAGTCAAAGCTTTTCTGCACAAAGCAACAAATGTTAGGGAGTACCCATGGAGGATTTGGAAGCTTCTATGATCTCCCTTGCTTTATCTTCATCCCCAAGTATGTCAATCAAGCCAGGGACATTGTTTTCATTTTCAGATAACTCACATTTGTTCTGCACAAACTTTGCAACCGTTGCATATTGGTAGTTGTCGTTGACGATCTTTGCTAGTTCAGGAAAATACAGAGAATACCTTCGTCTGCAGCAATGCAATCATCAAATGGAAACAGGAAATAATATTTATGCATCAATATTTAAAAAAAACGGTGAAGACGAGATTGTTGAATAGATAACCAACCTGACTCTCCTGGATAGAGAATTTATGTTCTTATCTAAAGTATCAAGGAGGGAAATAGCCTGAATAACCATGGTGTCCATGTGGTTGACATTGGACTTAACCTTTGCTCTGCTGTAACTGTGCCCCGGTGCAAGTTGAGCTTTGTCAGTGTCACCAGCCTATAGATTTTTCAAAGATGAAGGATAACAAATTAAATACCTTTTCAGATAAACATAATTGATGGGAGAAAATATTACATGCTAATTTAACAGACAGGAACACATACCTCCAAGTCTTTGATAAAGCTATCAAAATGCATACGCACGCCCCGGAAAAGCTCCAGAATAAAATCATTACATTTGCAGGGAATTTTTGTCTCTTCGAATATGTGGATCCCAATCGCTGGCTGCAAGACTCCCAAACTGAATTTGGGCTCCTTGCCAGCCTTCACTTTTGGGAGATTGAGCTCCAAAAAGTTCTTGAGCTCCTCAGTCATGGTCCCTGGCAACCAATTTAAAGCAAAAGGCAAACAAAAATATTTTAACCATAGAGTTAAGAGTGAAGTTGAAAACGAAAGCCGCAATGACCGAACGTTAAAGACAAAAGCCAATGTATACTTGGATGCTGTAGATCTCAGAGCACAAAAATCCATCAAATATGCATATTGGCATACTGAAAGTACTGAGGACAAATTTTAAAATAGTTCTCTTGAGAAAAGAGACCACCATGGAGAAGCAAGATAGATGGGATGTTAACGTTCTGCCTATACAATGAAACTACTTTGAACTCACAAATCACCAATGTCCTAGATAACTACAAAACAAATCATGCCTTACAAAATCAAAGCATAGAGGCTATAAATTACTAGCTAAACACTAAAGAGAATATCTAAATATAAAGTAAATAATAAAACACATCAACCCATTACTGTTTCCCTGGACACCCAAAATTACTGAAATCGTGAAGTACAGAACAAAAACAAAAAACAAAACCAGAACCGAGTGAAAAAAAAAAAAAACACTCACAAAGCAACCATATACAGTTAAAAGGTACAAAACATTATCAAATAAAAGGGGGCGGTCACCTTCCGAAGCGGCGTTAATTTGGGTGAGACCATCAAGTGCGGACGCCGATGGGTGGTAAGCAGTGAGCCGTACGACCTTGCCGAACCGATTGAGATCGTCGACACAGCTTCGAACAGCCTCGATGTCCCCGCCGATTCGATCGATACCGTGAACGCGAAACAGCGCGCAGGCGGGCGCGGATTCGAAGAGGAGGTAGAGAGCCATCGCTTGTGAGCTCTCCGCTGCTGCCACTTTTGTTTTTGGTGGGGAGTTGGTTTCCAGAGGGCTGTTTTGTCGTATAAGAGCACACCAATCCGATCTGAGTTAGGTCTACATGATATATGATATTTTTGTTATGTTTAAAAAATATTTAATAAAAAAAAATCTAAACATTCTATATAATTTATTTTATTATAAATTTTTAAAAAATAATCAAAATTTATATTTAATCCACTACTATTAACTATTTATTTATTAAACATTATATTTTTTTCTCATAATATTTTTTCTATTTTCATTTTTATTTAATTTTTTTTAAAATAAAAAAATATTTTTAAAAATTATTTTAATCGATAAATATTTAAAATAAAGATGATGAAAATTAAACTTTAAAAAATATAACTTCTTAAAATGAAAAAATTAATTCTTTTCGTTATTTTGAAAAGCTAAATTTATAGAGGCCGTCATGTTTTCATTGAATAATTAAATGTTTTAATAAATTTATTTACATGAGACAATATTGGCTACAAATTTGACTCAGAATATATGTTTTGATTAAAATTTTATTAAATATTAATTTTTGAAGACGGATTAGTCAAATTTAACTAAATAAATTTATTAAACGTTTAGTTATTTCACCATAAATACTCTAAAACAAATAAAAGTAATGTTAAAAATTTATCCTTATTATCACATCCATTTCATTCTTTTATTCTCAAATTAATTCGTGTATCAAACTATGGCCACATGACTACTTTCTCCGTGTGTATTATTTGATTGCTTTAATTATTAATAATATTTATCTCACTTAACAAAAAACAAAGATCAAATATTTATATTGTGTATTGAGCATTTTTTATCCACTCCCACTTGTCTTAGAGCCCCTACTTAGGTTTATATTGAATGAGATTTAAAAATCGCATTATATTTATTTTTTTAGACTAACTTTTAAATCTTATAGTTTTTTTTGTGTCCCGACGTCTTTAACTAGTATATTTGTTTTGTGTCCGAATGTTTGAACTTATCCTATTCATTTAAAGCCATTTTTTCCACTTTACATATTATGATAACAATTTTGATGACCGGTGAGTTTAATCAAACATTTAATAATACTTAATTATTTCTGAAAACATAGTCTCAATTCCATATACACCCCTTCCGTAGGGAGAAAGAAACCAAATAGACTCCACGCGTTCTATACCGCGTCAAGATCACGGTCTAATTATGAACCCTTCACTATGTCCACTTTGTCCACCTGCCATCTATACGCATTGGATTGCCCTTACTCACATCCGCGGAAACAATGATACATAGAAATTACCAAACGGCTTAGCATAATAGCATGAACAAAAAAAAACGCATTGGAGTGTCAGTGAGAAGGATATGGAAAGGGGTGAAAAATAGGAGGGAAAAAATACATGAAAACAATATGAATAATTATGGTTATTTTTATTTATTTTCATTTTGAACTAAATTAATTAGCCGGGTTGAAAATTGAATACTGATGTATTAATATATTTTAAAAAATTATATGTCAATCATCAACAATCATCAACAAAAAGGAGTGTAATACATTAGTATACGACTCCTAAATCAAATAACTTATCTGATAATTTTTTATGACAATTAAATGATAAAATTTGCTAAAAAAGTTATCAAAAATTATATTTTTTTAACATATTATAAAAAATCATACAAATATATACATATTTTAAAACAATAGAATTTTGAATAATATAGTTTTTTATACCTTTTCTAATCTCTAATTATGAAATATATTTCTTTTATCCATTTTAAATCCCATCCGCCTTTTCTTTCGAACCTTTTTCATTTTTATACCTACCAGTCCGTTGTTTTTCTTAAAATTATCTATATTTTCTTTACATGTGGAAAAGAATTTTAATGTAGAGAGTTATTTTTAAACATACACTACAACACTCATCTTCAAATTATTTATATTTTTATTAAAATAATTCTTTTTTATTTCCATTCATCTCTCTCGTCTTCACACGTCTGTTGCTCAACCTTCCAACACGCAACTACCTAGCCGCCAGCCTTGATAGCCTTGCTCTCACAATCACCGTGGTGTCGACAAGCGGGCGATGCTCCGACCAGATCTAGTCCACGGAGAAGCCCATAAAGATGGTGATGAGGACTAGCCTCCACGTCAACCTCCTTTGCAAATCATCGATTCGACATCGGCTATCCCGGTTGTCTCCTTTGTCGACCTGGAGGCCGATGACGACATCGTCCTCATCCCTGTACCTTGGAGCACTTCTTGAGTGGCAAAGATAACAGGAGAGAGATAAGAGATGAGAGATAGAAGATAGGAGTGAGTGGCACTTGGGAGAAAGGAAGAATGAGACAAAGTCTAAAAAAATAAAATAAAATAAAGTGTGGAGAATGAATAATAATTTTTTATTTTATGAAATATTACTGTAACAATATTCAAATGTAGAAAGTCACATTAATAATTTTACTCGCTGTACATAGATAAAAAATATATTAGAATTACTTTAATAACTTTTAACTATATTTAATTTTTTATTATTTTTTATATAAGTAATTATTTTTAAAAGCTATGAGCCTACAATAATTTATAAATACTCATAAAAAATTTTACATTTACTCAATGTAACGTTTTTAAAAATAATACTCTATTAAAACAACTCTATTACTTAAATTTTTTATTTGTATTAAAACTTGGCATTAATAATATAAGAGAAGCTGATTCGATGGTCAAGCTTGAATCGTAAACCCCAGCATTTGCCTCTTCCTGGTTCATCTCCTTCGTCCTTCCTCTCGGACCTGCCTCAATAGCTTTGGTTTGAATCTGCAATCTTCGACGATGCATGCCACTCACTTGTTGCTCGAAGAGCCCATCAGGATGGCCTCCATCCTTGAGCCTTCCAAGGCCGTGAGTTCCACTGATCTATCTACCTTGATTCCGATTTAGTCATTTGAGTTCGTTTGGGTAATTCAATGTTGGAGCTCCCTGGATTTGTGTTTTTCGTTTGTAGAGTTTCTTCCCAGCAATGACCAAGATAGTTGGGACACTGGGTCCGATGTCTCGATCCGTGGAGGTCATATCCGGATGTCTCAAAGCCGGAATGTCCGGTAATTTGTTTGTTTGTTTTTCCATTTCCTTTGGTTCGTTACTTCATTTTTTTCTGTTTAAGGTGATAAGGTTTGATTTTTGGTCTGATTATTTGCTTTCGTCGCGTCTTTGCAGTGGCTCGTTTTGATTTTTCATGGGGTGACACGGAGTATCACCAAGAGACTTTGGAAAATTTGCAGAAGGCTGTGAAGAGCACCACAAAGCTCTGCGCTGTATGTTCCTAGAGTTTTGGCCCATTAACCTTATAATGACTGCTTAACTTACTGTGCTGTATTTGTTTGGTGATAACATAGAATTAATTGAATATAATCAGAATCTCAGACTGATAAGTGCATAGTCTACTAATGATAAAGAGTCTTATTTAATCTATTTTTAGTTTCTTTGGATTTTCAGTACTCAAATAGATTTTCATTTTTGATAAACACGCTTTAGTGTTTGGTTGTATGTGGTGTTGTCTACCATCTTTTGTACAGATGCTTTTATTGTTAGTATTTTTTGAGTAATGAAGTCATTATATGAACAAATTCATTGAATGTGAACAGCACAACGGAGCTATGTTTTATGTGTTTTTAGTATTCTTGCTCAAACGTTTTTAAATACCATGCTGTGTTTGTTTGTTGATAGCGTGGGAGTTAGGACAGTCAAATAAGTTGTATATAAATCTACCTTCAACCCGAAACTACATATGCAGTAGTACCTAGCGTCTTATTTTATTTATTTAATGTTTTCTTTCATTTAAGTGTTTAATTGTTTACGGTGTTATTTAAGTGCAATGTTCTTCCCTGGTTCAGGTTATGCTAGACACGGTAGGCCCTGAGCTACAGGTTGTTAATAAAGCTGAGAAGTCAATTTCATTACAGGCAGATAGTCCAGTTGTTCTCACTCCTGATCAAGAAAAAGAAGCCTCTTCTGAGCTATTACCCATCAATTTTAAGGGACTGGCAGCGGTACCTACATACATTTGTCATTATTCATTTGACTATTACATTGATTCTGTTTCCAGTGTGCTGATAGAATTTGTAAAACAGCAAAATGCAGTTATGCCAAATTAAGTTATAGGATGAGAATTGTGGAAAATTTTCCTTTTGTACTGTATTTGAGCTGGTCTGATAACTTTAGTACTGTATTTGACCTGCTTCTTGGAACTCCTTTGGTGGTGTTCAGCTCACTCATAGAAGAATTTAAGAACCGAAATTATAGTGGCACTTTTCGAGGTCCCATGCGTGAAAGAAATATAGTTATACTTGGAGTTGGTTCGTAATTCGAGCAACATATTTAAAACACTAAATCCAGGCCATACACCCCTTCGTTGAAACTTTTTGTTGATTTCGAAGTTTATATAGTGTTATAATTAATCCATTCCTTTGCATGTTTTTGCAGGCAGTGAAAAAGGGTGATACCATTTTTGTTGGTCAATATCTTTTCACAGGAAGTGAAACTACTTCTGTTTGGTTGGAGGTATGGGAAACAGACTCGAGTTCATATTAATTTTGTTCCTTTTCTCATTCTGAATTCCCGTCATGTACCCCTTCTTTCTGTTTTCATTTTAGATTGATGTGGATGGTTCTTTTTTTTTTCCTCTCTTTGAGACCCTCTAAAAGAGTTTGATACTATTACGAGTTTAGTTCTGGAATGGTAGCTGTTCTTCTTGATCTTGTACTTGATTGAGAAATATTCTTACATATCTGAGGTGAGCAAGACGCCTGATTCGTTATTTATTTATTGATCTAATAGGTTTCTGAAGTGGAAGGGGAGGATGTTGTTTGTGTGATAAAGAATTCTGCAACATTGACAGGTTCACTGTTTACATTGCATGTTTCTCAAATCCGAATTGATTTGCCTACACTTTCTGAGAAAGATAAAGAGGTGAGCTTGCATTTAATTGTTTTGTTGTGTATGAAAACATTTTTTCAACCTTCTTTTGCACCACTCTTTATTGGGTAACCATTTAATTCCTAGTTCTATTACATTAGAATGGGAGAGGTAATCTATCAAACATTCTTCAAAATAGTGTTTTATGACTTGACTTTCAAGTTACATTTTTATAAACAGCAGTGCAGTTTACAGTGCACCTGTATGTAACTATTACATAATACTATGATGGGAAGTGATGGTGGACAAACCAACAAATAGTACTAGAGAGAAAACGGTACTTTATTGTATATTACTTTTTATGGTAATAATGATGAAATCATAGTGTATCATTGTTTTGGGCAATTTGATATATTGTGGTCTGTAGTCATTAAGAATTGGTGTTAGTTGGAACCTATGTAATATGAATCAAGTCAGCTTGTGTATGTATATTGTTTCGTTACTTGATTTTGTGTCTACCTCCTCCCTTACCCTGAACCATCTTCACCACACCCATAGATGTCAGTCGCTCAAAAGTGCTGTTGGTAATTATCTTTTTCGTTTATTTCAGGTCATTAGCAGCTGGGGAGTTAAAAACAAAATTGACTTCCTCTCACTCTCCTATACTCGACATGCAGAAGATGTTCGTGAGGCAAGTTTTGGTTGTTTTGACTAAATCACTATATTGTTTTCCTTTATGATAATATCTCTTACAAGGGGGTTTTACTCTCTTTGAACTTTAAATTATAACCTTTTCCCATCTATTTGTAACCTTTTTTATCTTTACAATGGGGTTTTTCAATTTTGAGGGCAGGCCCGAGAATTCCTATCTAAAATGGGAGATGTCAGTCAAACTCAAATTTTTGCAAAGATTGAAAATGTGGAGGTGAGCTGCTTGTATTATCAGCGTTTGAATGAAAGTGGCTCAGGTTTTCCGTTGCAAGAGTTTATTTTGAGTTCTGATGGCAGAGGTCATGTGTTTTGCTTTGTTTTGCCCCTCTAATTTTTAGGGTTTGAACAATTTTGACGAGATTTTACAAGAGGCTGATGGTATCATTCTTTCTCGTGGGAATTTAGGCATAGATCTTCCACCTGAGAAGGTCAGTTTTCTAATTTAAAAGTGTTTTGTCCCGTTGAGGTGTTCATTTACTCACAATCACTTGGTGGCTAAACTACTTTTATATTCTTCTGTGTTTTTATGTCTTTATTTGTCTCAACCCTATCTTTCCTTCACATGATGGACTTTTCAGAGTGCTCTCAATGAAATGACACTGTACTATAACCACATTAATTTGATATTCAAATTAAAATTTTGTTAAATTAATTTTGTGAACACTTCAAACAAGGGAAAAGTGTTATGAATGCATTCAAAATGTGATCTGTATTTGTTGTGAATCCTGTTATAAGTGTTATCATTCCTAATGTGAAATGTATCAAAATGCATGCATCTAGGATGAATATTCAAACTCCACTTCGAGCTTTAGCTGCTAACTGGTTTTAATTTATGGCTGTTAAGTATGCAACTACTTGGTGGCATGATAACTGCTGCTAATTATTCTGGATTTTACAGGTGTTCTTATTCCAAAAAGCTGCTCTTTACAAGTGCAACATGGCTGGAAAGCCTGCAGTGGTTACAAGAGTTGTGGACAGCATGACAGATAACCTGAGGCCAACTCGTGCTGAGGCGACTGATGTTGCCAATGCTGTATTGGATGGTATGCGTGAGTCTTAACTTTTCTTATTTGTTGTTTTTTTTTTATTATATTATTCCACTTCTTTTTAGGTCACTCATTTTGTTGGTATCATTTTAATGTGAAATGTCAAACTTATGCCATAAAGTTATATTATCGTTCTTTGTCTTCACAGGATCTGATGCAATTCTTCTTGGTGCTGAGACTCTGCGAGGATTGTATCCTATTGAGACAATTAGCACGGTTGGCAAGATTTGTGCAGAGGTAAATTCTTGTTATACTGATGGACTATTAACTTAACCATTAGGTACACTTTGTAGAGCTTTTAAATTCATTGACTTGTTTTATGCTAAACTTGAGGTGCTATAAGTTGAATTTGGGTTATTGATATGCATTAGAAGTTAAATTTTGGTTATTCATGTTTGCCACATTATCATTAAGTACAAAAATAGCTATTTTCCAGGTTTGCATCGGGAATTGACTGAATGTTACAAAAAATGACATGGATATTTCATTTTTGTATTTAATTTAACTCTGCTTTATTGCTGGCTTTAAATATAGAAATGTTGGTGTTAGCTGGTGGAAAATGTTGAACTTTTTCCCTTTTGCACTCTCTATGCAGGCAGAAAAAGTTTTCAATCAAGATCTGTATTTCAAGAAGACTGTCAAATATGTTGGAGAACCGATGACTCACTTAGAATCTATTGCTTCCTCTGCGGTAGTTTATTTGGATAGATTTCTTCGCTGTTCTTTTACCTGTTGTGTTTTTGAATTCTCGTCATGCTATTGTTTGGAGGTTTTATTTTTCCTTAATAACCACCATTATTTAAGTTGTTGATTTTTTTGAATATATATTTTTGTGTAGGTGCGGGCAGCCCTTAAGGTCAAGGCGTCTGTTATTATTTGCTTTACATCTTCTGGAAGGGCTGCAAGGTATTTTTCGTCCTTTCTTCTACTGCCTTTTCAGTATGTTAACAATTGAAGTCAGTTTGCAATGACTGATGAATTTGGAAAACTTCATTTAATTAGTTGTATTGGAATGGTTTAAATTACTAATAAGTTGGATCCTGGCATTTCCCTCCAGCCCCCAATATTCCCATAAGTTGCTAAAGAATTTGTGCGTATGCAGATTAATTGCCAAGTACAGGCCAACCATGCCAGTTATATCAGTTGTCATCCCCCGCCTGAAGACAAACCAACTAAAGTGGAGCTTTAGTGGGGCATTCGAGGTGCACCTCTAACTAATATTTTTACAGCTTAAGTTAGTTCTCATCAATTATTATGGATGAGCAAATTAATTGTACTTTGGACAACACGAGCAATATTTGTAATTTGGTTGAAACAAAAGTTCTGGATTCTAATGGTGTTAATACAATAAAGAATGTTTGCTCCAAATGCTTCTCACAGTTTTAGTTATATTTTTTGGTATTTCCTTTTTGTTGCTAACCTTCTTAAACAGATCACTTCTACATGGTTGAGAGCTCCCTAACAGCTGGCGAAATCCCGTTTTAGTGTCTTCCCTTATATTTGAGTTACCTTGGACTCTAGATTCTAGATTAACATATATATATTTTTTCTCCGGATGATCTATCGTCTGCCAATAATATAGTATGGTAAATGGTTTCAGCGTTCTTATTTTAATGTAAATCTGAATTAGAGTTTAGTAGAATTTTATAGGATTTTTTTTCATGCCTTCCTTAATCAACAGTGTCTTCTGATCTAAAATTTCACATGAGAATGGCAATATGCAAATGGAACGAACGTGCCATAGCACATGGACTAGCAAATAAGTCACCATTCTGTCACGCTTTTATGCTTGGATCTCATTATGGCTTTTTATTATGTTTGTTTTTTATGCTGTGTTATGGAGGAGATGTGAAGTGAGACCTTATATGATTATGGATCCATGTTATATTGTTTGATATGAGCAGGCAAGGCAGTCTCTTATAGTCAGAGGTCTCTTCCCCATGCTTGCTGATCCTCGACATCCTGTAAGTTTTCTTGTGGTTGTGGTGGGGATGTACTTTCACGTTTGGTGATTTTATCCTTGATGTTAATTAGACAATGAGGCTTAAATTTTTTTCTCTCAATACTAAAGATATTATTGGACCAATCTTACAGGCAGAGTCTACAAATGCAACGAATGAATCAGTTCTGAAGCTCGCGCTAGACCGTGGGAAGGTTTCGGGCGTGATTAAGTCGCATGATCGGGTGGTTGTTTGCCAGAAAGTTGGGGATGCATCGGTTGTCAAGATTATTGAGCTTGAAGATTAGAATTGCTTACTCCACCTCTGGTTGGAGCTAGCTGGAGGTTCTCTTTTTTTGTGTGTAGTTCTGCTAAAATACTCTGTGGAAGATGGGTGCCTCTCCTGCTGAGGTGATGAGATCTCGATGCTTTTGGACATTAGTTTGGCTTTGATATGGAGTCAAAATTGTACCCTGGTGCCAAAAATAAATAACAAATCAATGACTCGTATAGTTGAAAAAAATAATAATATATCAGTTGAGTCTGATGTTCTGCCATTGATTTTGTAGAACTGGGTGGCCTGGTTATCATGGCTGCAGTTTTGTTACTTAGGTGCCTGGATTTAAAACATTTATTTTGGCTGAATGTTCAAGTTTTTTTTGTAGTGATTCGGTGATCTGGTTATCATTATTTCTGTAAAATATTTAAATTTTGTCTGCGGTTTCGCTACCGTATGCCAAGTTATTTTGACAGGGTATATTTTATTTTATTTTTTATGACAAATCTCAAAATTGACCCCACACTTTTCCCTTGGTAAGGGTGGAAAAGAGGTGGAAGAATTTGAAGTGGAAAAAGGGAAAAAAGAAAATAAATAGAAAGAAAATAAGTGGAAAAAATAGTTGTTTGGTTAGAGGAGAAAAAAGGTAGAAAATATAGTTTTAATATTTAATTAAAATAAAAATATTACATGAAATATTAATATTATCCTGTAAAGATTTTATATTATTAGAATGGGTAATTTTGAAAATTTATATGTACAATATATTTTTTACCTGTTTTTATACTAATTTGATTGGGAAAGAATTTTACGCACATCAATACAATTTTCTATGCTTACTGTATCAATTTCATGTCATCCAAGCACTAGAAAAAAAAAATTCATACCTTTTCCCTACTTCCACCTATTTTCCGTAGGTACCAAGCAGGGCATTTGTCTTGGAGGTTGTCTTGGAGGTCTTGTGCCCTCTCGCAAAATTTACCTTTTTAACTCCACGTAAGCTTTTGAATAAATGTACAGTATGTACTAACTAATTATATTAACACATTCGAAATAACTGTTTTCGTGGATAATAAATATTTTTATTTGGATGATTTTTCGGTTTTAAAACTGAATTTATGTATTGGTCTGGTGAGGCATTTGACTTAAAATTTATGACAAGTTGCATCATAAAAATACACGTAATCCAACGGTAAAAATAGAATAGCATTTAAACGGAAAAATTTAAGTTTTATTCTATGCATTAAATATCTATTAAAAAGATGTAATAATTGGTTAAAAATTAGATTCCAAAGAGTTGATATACTAAAAAAATGCAATAATATGTTAACAATCAGGATTTAGAGGTAAAAAAGTATATTTTTTTGAAAATATGAGAGCAGCAAACCCGTACGTGTGTTTGGACGTCGATACCTACAAATCAAAAAATAAAGTGGACCTAAAATGACCCACTGTTCGCAAAGATATGACCATTTGAAGATTCCGCCTAAAATTACAGTCCATCGGAGATATTTATAGTTCACAAAACCTAAAAACCCATAAGCAGAAGATTTAATTCGGTTTGATGATTCAGTTCGAGAAATAACAGCTTTTTCCGAACTGAAGTTTCTATTTCCCAAATCGAAGACCTATTTTTTAAACCGAAATTCTTATTTCTCGAACTGAAGCCTTATTTCAGAACCGAAGCCCCTATTTCTCGAACTAAAGTCCTACTTCCCGAACCGAAGACTTATTTTCCAAACTGAAGTCTAATTTTTCGAATCAAAATTCTTACTTTTTGAACTGGAATTCTTATTTCTCAAACCGAAATCCTATTTCCTGAACTAAAGCCCCTATTTTCCGAACCGAAATCCCTATTTTTTGAACCTAAGTTTCTATTTTTCCAAACCAAAGTTCATCTTGAACCGAAGTAAAAATGTATCTTATGCAAATACAATAGTTGACAAATATATAAATTAAACCGAAATTTATCAAACCGATTAAACACATCATCTACCACAAACGCAATTAACAATTCCACACACCCAACACATCAGCTGCCACATCAATCCGGTTTATGAATCCGGTGCCCGATGGACAATTCTGGTTGAATATTAGAGCCCTTATTTTAATATAACTTTAATATTTGAATTTTTTTTGAATAAATAGTGTTTACAGAATATTATTATAATAATATTATATTATTTTTAAATATTTTATTTATATTGTAAGATTATTATTTAAATAATAGTAAAAAATAAATTATTTTAAAAATACTTTCGTAATTGTTTTAGCCTGTAGGGTACAAGTATGCTTCCCCTCGAGAGACATGGTTGGGAAATGTAAGCGTATATAATATAATGTTTGATGCCATTAATGTTATTAATATATTAACTTAAATAATATATTAATTTTTAATTCATGATATATTAATTGTAATATTATAAATTTAAAATATATAAATTTTAAAATTGGTTTGATTTATTTGGTTTAAAATTTTACGAAACTAATATATTATAGTTAGTTTACGATTTTGCCAATTAAGCGATTGAACCGATCAAATTAGTAGTAAAATTTTAGATATTAAATGAATAAAAGTCTGGACAATACTGATATATATTTGTGCAAGCATTAGTGGGGGGATAGTGTTAATGATGAACATAATACATCTTATTAATTTTATATCTATCTGCATAGTATCTAATCAATGTACTCTATAAAGTTATTAATTTATCATTTGTCACTTTGGTAGTTTTTGATTGAGTGTTAATGATAATAAAAACTGATGAACTAAACCAAAAACTTGTACATTGAACCTAATAAAAAAGCGATGGTTTTTCACTTTCATTAGTTAGTTTTAGTTTGTTTTTTTTTTTAAATTGAAGGTTTTTGGTTCAGTTTAAAAATATCTATCCTTAAGAACATCTCAATGGACTCTTTATTATTTACAAATAGAAAATCAAATTCTAAAATACTGCTCCAATAACTTTTCATCTTTCCCTCCACATTTAAAGAATGTTATAATTATTCTTTATTTGTGAAGAGTAATTATTCACTATCTATAGTATATATTAATTTTTTCTCTTATCATACATTTATTTTATCCTCTCATGGGTTAACAAAAGGAGAAAAAAATTTAAATAGAATAAAAAATATTTTAATAGGAATAAAAATAAAATGAAGAGTAGGGTTGAAATTTAAGTTATAAAATAATTTTCTACATGAAAAAAATTTATACACATAGAGAAAAAACAAATAGTAATATTAAAGATACTCTAATAATTATTCATTGTGCCATTTCATCATTTTCTCAATCAATTTCTAATATGAGATCTACATTTTTATTTCATTCATTAATCATATCGTCCATGATTTATTTTATTTTCTAGCATGAAACTTAAAATACATTACTTACTTTTCTAATCGTGTCATTTAATGATGAATTAAAAAAATGGAAAATACTCAATAAGTTGAATTATTTACGCTTGCATTTTTAATATAATTTTTGTTTATCTTGATTTGAACGGAGCACATAGATTGAATATCCAAAATGACTGTATAATAGTTACGTTTATTTTTGTAACGTGAACAGACAGATCGTCAGCGCCCGTGGCCTAATGGATAAGGCGTCTGACTTCTAATCAGGCGATTGTGGGTTCGAGTCCCACCGGGCGTGTTTCTTCGTAAATTTTATTCTCTATTTTAAGATTAAAATCTCAGCCTACTATGGCATCCGTGTATATTTTATTAACTTTTAAATAACACACACACACACATTAATACATACTTCAACTAAACGAAGATATGAGATATATCATTCACAGCACAAAAACGTATTTCCATAAAATTTCCATTCCATTATTCAATGCGGCCCAGCAGTGCACCAAGAATTAATAATGTCTTCCATTGTGAAATCAATGTACTACAATTCACTGCTCCTCTGCCGGTTTGAGGAAGTTTGGTGGTGATCAACCAGTTCAAGCTCCTTCTGCCGAAGCAGCAGCACCGCCCTCTCGTTCTCCAGCTTCATCCGCTCATTTTTAAGCCTCATCTGCTCCATCTCCCTCTCCTTCTTCCCACTATATTTGACCCACTTCAGCCGCTGCTTCTCCAGCTCAAATGCTTCATACTGGTAACCCACCCGCTCCTCCTCCAGCTGCATCACCCGCATCTTCATCCACTGCCTCTTCTCCCACACGCTCCTTGTCCCGTCATGAACCACATTACCCAACTCAACCCTCAGTTGCTCTTGTCTCAATGGGGAGGAGGACTGCCCCAGTTGTCTCGTTGATCTTTTTCTTAAATGCCCATTCTCATCCTCCTCGTCATCACCATCATGTCCCCCACCACGCATACCAAGCCTTGTACCACCTTCAACTACCTCATCATCATCCTCTCCATCCTCATCATCCTCGTCCATCGAATCATCTTCCTCGCCTTCACTCCCTCCTTTTACCCCCCACTTTGGACCCCTCCGTCTCAGCTCTCCATAAATTAGGCCCTCCATTTCCCCCCAGAAATGTCCTCTGGGGAATGCAAACACCGGTGCTGGTGCTGCCCTTGCGGCTGAAGCTGCTGCTGTGACGTATCTGGTGGGGAGTGGTGGGCAGCTGTGGTGCCGCCCGATGTCCCAGCGCCACCGGCGGCACCGCCACCACTGCAACTAGTGTGGTAAGCACACATTTCCCTGAAAAACAGGTGCTTGGAATTAAGCAATTTCCTGGCCTCCTCCTTCATCTTAGGGGACAAGTGGTCCATTGCGTCGAGCAATTTCTGATTCTCCACAACCTTGCAAGCCGTTCCTTTCCCAAGTATATCATTGACCCTCTTATACCTCTTGTTCAAATCATTGAACTTGTCTTCGCACTGCTGCGGCGACACATAGAACCCTTTCTCCATCATGGCCCTCGACACTGATTTCCACTTCCCCTTCTTCTGCAAAAGCCCACCACCGGGCTTCTTCTTCCCAGCGCCGACAGCCGCGGTAGAGGGGTCCAGCCCATCGGACCCGGACCCAGCCTCGTCTCCAATGTAGTACACGGCCATTATCAGCAGCCTCACCATGTTATCAGTCCACTTCATCCGCTGCCACGGCGACATCTTCTGCTTCGCGGCGCCATCATCAGGGGCGGTGCTGGGCTCATCCTCGTCGCTGAGTGGCAGGAATTGTTGGGGCTTCGGTTTGGGGGCAAAAGGCAACGCGTGCTTTACAGATTGGGGATGTGGGTTTTGGGTGTTTTGTGAATTTTGAGACATTTCTAACCCTAATGCCGTAGAACCCATCCCAGAGGTAGCAGAGAACATCCCTCCTGGCAAACCATTTGTTTCCATTACTCCTTGAAAACGCGGCTTCAATTTACTCTACCGGCCCCAGACTAAACTCTCCTATTTTTGTTCTACGTTCAAATCTCAAAAAAGCTCAAATGAAACAAGTGTCATAATCTATTGTTCCCCCCACCCCACCCCACCCCCCCCACTTCTCACATCAAATCGGAAACAAACATCAATGAGACATAACTTAAAAGAACAGACTACAAATTATAAACATACCCAGATAAATCGGTTTGGCATCTGATACATTGGTAGCTTCGAGCAACCCCTTGGAGGTGTGGGATTGAAGACTGAATCAGGAATCAGGGAGGGAGGTACCATGTCAGTGCGGGCGTGTATATATTAATATTATACGCATATATTTTTTGCGTGGTGTGGTGAACTGCAGCGCAAAAGCGTGCAAGTAAAAATAAATACAGAGAGCGGAGCAGCCGGTTTTTGGTGGCGATGACCCAAAAACTGCCCACGGTTTTCGCGTCCCCCCACACACACAACGGAATACTGATGGTGTGGGCCGTGGGGAGGGAGTCCACAGGATTCCGAAAACACTGTCGTTGAAGACCCGGTTTTAGCCTCCAGCGGTCAAGTTTTTCAAATTTTCAAAAACTTTAAAGATGATGTAATTGTGTCCTCATTGCCTCGAGAGTGAGTGAACCAATATGTCAACACCCATTAATATTATACTATTATTAATAAATAATTAATTCCATTCCTAAAAAAATAAAAATAAAAAAGCTCCTTGTTCACTGGATAAAAAAAATAAAAAATAAAAAATATTTGAATGACAAAAATGGTGAAGAAATGAAAGTTCAATCACAAAACAAACTCAGCCGTCTGATTAAAATTAGTGGTGAAAGATGTGTATATAATATTTTCGTTAATATGTGGTCGTGTGATTTGACTTTACCTTTTCATAAATGTAATTCGAAAGGTTGATCTAACTTGTCAAACTATATTATGAGTAAGCTAATGTAATTTTTAATTAAATTCCTTTATGTATTTAAATTCGAATACAGTGCATTAAACAGCTCTCTCTCTCTCTCTCTCTCTAAATTTTTATTTTTATTTTATTTTCTGTGAACAGTTTATTTCAGTGGTTCTAACGTACTGCACCCATAAAGCCTTTTTATTGAGAGCGCAATTAACTATTTAAATAATCGTACTATCTACCTACCATCTCGTACATGGCAACTGCTTCACGTTGGAGTTTACAAGGGGAAGTTTGGTAATTCGCTCGCTGCTGAAGGTCCGAATTTTTATTTATTTATTTTATATTAGTGGTTTTGACTTCTTCCCCCATAAATAATTGCTGACATTTCCAATTGGGGTTATATAAATTATTATTGAATATATGTTTGCAATTAAAACTAAGGAATTTATTTGTATAAATATAATTTTATATATGTATATATATTGTATAAATATAATTTTTATTCTCGCATGTGTGTATATTATATATATATATATATATGTGTGTGTGTTTTTTATCTAAGTAATTTTAATAACGTTAAAGGACAAAAAAGACTCATTCTCTCATAAAAAAAAGAAAGGAGGATAAAAAGAGGGGAGAGTTCAGTGTGAAATTTCTTTGTATTATACTATTTTGTTGATATTTGTTTTCAAAATAAATCGTTATATTTATGTAGTATTTGTCATGTTTATACAGTTTCAGGATGATTTGATGATTGATTTTTATGTAAATTCATATAAAATAAATAAATAAATAAAACTTTACAATTTTTTAAAAATTTTCTAATTAAATTTGCGTAAAAATAAATTGTTAGATCATTCTGATTTTTTACAATCACGATAGACACTACATGAATATTCAATTTTGAAAACAAATATATATAAAAAACACAATACCAAGAATCCACACAATGTAGACTTTTTTTGACATTGCACCAAACTCGAGCCCAAAAAAGAAATACCTAAATTAGATCGGAGCAGTGGCTCAGATCTGAATGAAAAGGAAACACAACACAACACAACACACAAATATATATTGATCATTAATCATTAACTTTGACATTGGTTAGTAATTGTTGACTTTGACTTTTTTTTAAAAGAAAAGGAAACACTACACAACACACACAAATATATATATATATATATATATATATATATAGAGAGAGAGAGAGAGAGAGAGAAAAAGATAAATTAAACTTATGCTAGAGCTAAAAACTCTTAAGATCAACTTGTCAAACAAAGATATCAATAACAAGTTTCTTTTATAACTACCTTATAAATTCAATGTGAATGTGATTACTATAATTGAGTAATCAAACTAGGATGGGACACCACTCAGTGAGATCTATGGAAATGTTAGAACCTTTGAGATAAGATATCATGAAGTTGAAGAAGAGGAACATAATCTCATTAAGAAAGAAAAGAGCATTGCTTTTAAAGTAATGCAGACTTTGCTATATGTTTTTGCTTTGACCTCATTACTTTAAAAGTAATGCTCTTTTTTTTTTTGAGATTATCTTCTTCTTCAACTTTATGATATCTCATCTCAAAGGTGATGAAATTTTCTCTCTTCTATACAAAGGTAGGTCTACAATAAGAAATTGAATTTTGATGAAGACTATGAAGATGATCTTGAGATCGATATCATTGTGAGAAACTTCAAGAAACCTTATAAGAAGTACAAGAGAGAAAAGTCACTATGTTATTATAAAAGAAAGCTAGGACACTTCATGGTTGATTTTTTCAAGTTGAAGAAAAAAGAGACATCAATGACTAAAAATTTACCGAAGAAAAGGATGATAATAGGCAAGTTGGATTAACTAGTAACTACGGTAGTAACATTGAGGAATAAGAAAGAATCTTTAGATGATTAACCTATAAAGAAAGTCAATTTTTGTCTAATTACAAATACTATAGTACTATTATATGATGAACTTACTTGAATTATTGATAATCTAACAAAAAGTATGAAACAATTAAGGCATAAAAAGAAAAGATTAATAAAAAATGTATAGAGAATGTTGATGCTCTTACTTACATAGATAGACTATATAAAGGTCTTATAGAAAAGCATGAATAGAACATAATTGTCAAGGAAGAACTTTTCAATGCTTAGGTTTTAAATAGAGAACTGAAGAGACACCTTGATAACTCTAGGGAAATGCAAAAAGGTTCATAAAGAGTTAGAGCTAGAAAGAGAAAATTAACTAAAATTCCAAAATTTTGCAAAAATAATTGTACACTCTAAGACTAACATTAAACTCACTAAATATATTTTTAAATTATATCCGAGTAAAAATCATAATTTAATAAACTTTTAGCTAAAATTCATATTTCGAAGACACTTTATAATCATATTTTGAGAGTGTAGTAGTACGGATTTCTAGCTCTTTGGAGATGTGCTGTCTTGGTTTTAGATATTAGAAGCACGTTGCTGTCACCCTGCTTTCGGTGGCAACATAAAGTCTCATGAGACAAAAAGCCTACATTGCTAGAACTCCAACACCAAGCAGCTTCCCTTCACGTGTTCCACCGTGGAGTTGGCTAGAGAGACTCTCCTGTTCCACTATGGAAAGAGAGGCAAGATGGAACCTCAAGGCTCGGGTGCATAAAATATGCTTAGTTTGGACACTTCTTGGAGCTAGAATAATAGTTTATCCTCATTTATCAGGAAAAATGTTTAAATTTCAACATGCCTCCATTTTACCTATTTGTGGTTTAAATATGTCAATTAGATGGATTTTTTTAGTTTGTTTTATCTTTATTTTGCAAGGACATGGTTCCACCTAAAGATCCATACATCCAAGTGAGAGTCCTTGATGACATTGGTGAAGTGTTGCTTAGTGACCAGTCAGCCAACCTTGTTCGTCACTCCATGCATTTTCTTAAGCAAACTGATGCTGAGCAGTTCATCTCGCAGTCACAGGTTAGCCAAAATATTAGGTTCATTTTAAAGTCACTAAATAATCAAACTTATTTTATATCCAAAAGTTTATTTGTTTGATTAACAGGACTTGATGGAGGAGCTCACAAATTGACGTAACATTAAGTTACCCTAAATTGTTTTCTGGGTTTGTTTCTCTTGGTTCTCTTGTAAAAGTTTCTGTTTTCCACTCTTTTACACAATTGAACTGGTTCATATAACATTATAGATTTCTTGAAGAATGATTAGTTTATAAACTAAGATAATTAAATACAAACCATGCAATATTTTTTCTTACTAGAGTTTTTTATTGTGGCCCGTGCTGTTTATTAAATGATATTTCTTTGATCGATTGCTTATGCTTGTTGAAACGTTTATAGTTATATATTGAAGGATATTGTTCTGGTGCAAGCTATAGTGGGTAGAGATTAAAAAGGGCCCCTCATTAAAACTATATAGGCTAGGGGAGATTTCAATTCACAATCTGAGATAATGTTAGGCTAGTGGTTACTAACATATTACTGATATGGATATGGGTGGCTAATTATATATCTAGTGTTATTATTATTATTATTATTTTATTAATTTGGATGATATTGGACATGATGATTTGAAACCATGTAATATTTTTTCGTATGAGATTCTTATGGGTTGGTTTCTACTGCTTGGTAGTCTTAACACGGCTATGTTACACTCTGCTGGTTGCCACTGGTTGCAAGTTCTCTAGTTATCCTTCTTTGTATCATACTGGGATTGAATTATTGGTTATGTTTCGTATTAGGATTGGTATTAGGTCTGCAATTTGAGCTACGTTGTGGGCTATAGGGCCTTTTTTTAGCTCGAGAGGCCAACTTTTGTAAGTGAACTCTCTATTTGGTATCTCTTGGTTGCAGGCCGTTTACAATTGTGATAAAGATTGAAAAACCACTTATTCGAATTATCTAGGGGCTTGGACTTGAGATTGGACTGTTTAGAGGTGTCAATTTAGTGGTTCTTTCATTTGTTTGTATCTGTTTGTTTTCATAGTGCTCAATATTGTCTTGTGATTAGATCATTAGAATTCCTCTAAAGTATATTTTATGCAGCTCTCGTGCTCCTTATAAAAGAAGGGCTCTGTTTTCCCCCCCTCTTTTCTTTTCTTTTCAGGTTATGCAGGATCCCAATGGAATAAGTGGGGGGTCAGGATTTGTTGCTTTCTCAACTCCAGAAGAAGCTGTGAGTTGACATTTATACCTTGCTGCTACGTTTTTTATATGTCAAACACTAGTATTTTGTACTTTCAGTAGCAATTTGTTACTATTTTTAGATGCTAAACACTAGTATATTTTGTTCTTGTAGCTTTTTGAGATGAATAGTAAAATGATTATAAGCAAACCCCTTTATGTTGCACTTGCACAGCGGAAAGAAGAAAGGAAAGCAAGATTGCGGGTAACTTCACCAAAGAACAAGGCTGAGAGTTACTGGGAAGAGCATCTTTGCACTCGGCTGCCTGCCTTCGAGTAGATAAAGTTTTTCATTTTGCAAGTGTAGTTTTTCATACAAAAAAATGATAAAAGTAGGGCTATAGCTTAACTTATATGTCCTTGTCAAAAATAAACTCAATTTTTATATGATAAATATTAACTTAACTTATATGATAAAATGATATTTTTTTTTTAAAAACTATCTTCCTTATCTTTGTTCCAAAGGATTATATGTGAATAGCATATATATCATAGGCAACAGGAATTTAGAGTAAAATAAACATATGGATGGTGATTTTTATTTTTAATTATTTTTGGATTAATATCCTGCTAGAATCTGCATTATAAGTTCCATTTATCGCTTGGCATATTATCCCTACTTGAAGTTGATTAGGTGTGGCTAGGTCCTCTATCCGACAATTAGTTTGCTTTTCATGGGTCGTTTTATTGGGCAGCATTTAAATCTTTCATCATTTAGTCATCTTCTACGGTTCTACATGTACACATGATTGGTGTGGTTGAAACTAGTTCAATGCACCCTGCCATAACTTTCTTTATCAAGCAGTACTTATGCTAGGTGTCAGGTAAACGTGTTTTCTTAGACTAAGCATCAACATAGATTATTAAAAGTTTGCATTCTCTTAAAGTATTAAGCTGGTTAGACAACAATAATGGTTGCTTTAACTTCATCTGATTCAAATATTATGGAATTTAAAACGAGAAATATAAATGAATATTTTTCTTTTTAAAAACAATATTTTTTTTTGCATAAATATAAAATATTAAGTGAATAAATTTAATAGTATTTTTACTACAATTAATGTTTATTTGTTTATTATCAATGCACTCTGGAGTGGTACACTGCTGTGTATCTTATGTATTGCACTTACGTGCGAAGTTTTTTTTTTTTTTTTTTTACGATAACTAAATTATAATTTAGCTACATGTGCTTCCTTTAGATGTTTTTTTAAAAATAATTCTGCAGGCACAGATTTCACAAACTAGGCCACTCACGATGCCGCCATCAATTGCTCATTGCATGCAGGCCAACCCTGAGATTTATGAGATTCAAGGCAAAATATAAGTTGGAGCACTTATCTTTTGGATATTCTAAAATAACAAAATTATTTGTATTTATATATTAAATTATTATTCTTTTATTAGAATTATACAAATAATATAAAATTTTAAAACATATATAAATTATAAATTAAAATAAAATATAATAATAAAAAATTACATAATGTATCATACATGATAAAAATCATTATATTCATCCTTGAGGGTGAATATGCGTTTTCTATCTACGCGATCTGTTTGGAGATTAATAATAACAACATTCTACTTATCATTTGAATCAAAAGCTGCTGCACCAGGAGATTTAGCAACAACCTTACTTTCACCACAATCAATGTTCATTAATTCAGCTGCCTTATCATATTGTTCTTAGCAACAACCTTATTTTCACTACAGTCAATGTTCTTATCCAGCTTTCTCCTTATCATAATGATCTTTTTGCTACTGATGTTACTGTTGGTTTAGTTACGTTCTTTGACTTTGTTCTTTTGATTTCTCCACCGCTGCCTAACTAATGGAATTTCTTTTTTATGGAATTGTCAATTATCACATTCTTAGTTCTGATGAAGAAGGAACAGGTACTGTTCAGCAAACTCAGCAGCCACTGCCAATGATGCAGCAGCAGGTAAGCTGTCACAGCTAAAAATTTATTGTCCCGTTCATTTTACTCATCCCATAGTGTGCTCTATTTATGCTCTCTTAATAGAATCCTCAACGTGGCCTATGTACCCTGCACTTGCCAAACCAACCTCTTCTTGACATGATATTCTACTAATTCTGGTGCATCAGAAAAACACTTTCAGAGGGCTGTCTCACTTCTCTCAGGAGGCCATGTAGCATCCAGAGCACCTCTATATTCACAAACCTCTACTAATTGTGTACAGTTATTATGGTTCAATGCACATTAGAAAATGCTAGTCCTGTAAATTTAGTTCAGAATTTGTAAAATGTGTTTCGTCTGTCGGTGAAACATAATCTTCTGTTTATGTGTTCTGATAACCTTCCCATGATAATGATTTGTTAAGATTTCTACAGAAGCTAGTGATAGATTGCAACACAATGTTCACGCAATTGTAATATTGGTTTGCTTGTTTGAGGTTTTTGAATTACTCATACCTGCACGCTATATTGGTTTGCTTGTTTGAGGTTTTTTAATTACTCATACCTGCACGCAACAAGTCATGGAACGTTCACCTCTTATTCATCTATCGATTGTGTGACTGGAAATATCCTTTGGCTTTACAAAACACGAGTTAACTTGTTGCCTTATTATTATTATTTTAAAATTGTAATGCTGGGAGCACCAATGGTTCCGATCAGTTGGACAGAGATGCAGTGCATTATGACTGGACAAATCGAACACAGCAAGGTTGCAAAGGTTGGAGGTTGACAAACCAAGATTGATCATGGGCAGATCGAATGACATATGGAAGGGGGAGTCTTTTCTCTAGCCAGGCCTGTTATAAAGAATGCTGGAGAATTTCAAGTATGGGGTTGGGTGAACTCTGGCTTCCTTTGTCTGGAGACTGCTAATAATTATTAGTCATATATTATTAGTGTAAATACCTCAACTAGCAACGTTTTACCTAATTTGTGGTTTGGACAGATGATCAACAATGATTATGTATTTATTTATTTTATTTTATTGTGGCATTGATGATGTGTGACTAAATTACATGAAGATGTTAAAAAGTTTTTACTTTTTACCAATTAGTCCTATATCAGTTAGTTTCTAGCTCTTTCTCACGCGTAAAAACCAAAATTTAAAAATAATTATATATAAAAATAAATACAAATAAGATGATGCTTTTAAAAAGTTATCTTAGAAAAAAGACAACACTTTTAAGAGTTATCGTTAAGTACATTTAATTACACTTTTAAAAATTTCTCTTTTCTTAAAAAAACTTTTAACAATATGAAAAAGGATGACACTTTCAAAAACGTTGCTTTAAAATTGTCATTTTTTCTCCAATTTTTGTTGTAGTGAGTGTTGACTAACTTACATCCAAGCTACTTTGATTCCAAGGAAGTATTTAAGATCTCCAAGCTGCTTCATTTCAAACTTAAATGCAAGATACTATTGTAAACTAGAAATTTTCTCATATTCATCACCTGTCACCACCATATTATCAACATAGATAATTAAGGCAGTGATTTTACCTCTTTTGTGCTTTAAAAATGAAGAATGATTTGAGTTACTTTGTTTATAAATAAAATTCATCATAGACTTGGTAAACCTTCTAAACCATATTGCTTCAACCCATACAAGGTCTTTTTTTAGTTTACTATTGAGAAAACACCATGGTCAAAGCAACAAGAGGGCGAAACCCTCTAGCTATCCAACACTCCTAGGATGACACTCTAGTGGTAGAAACTTTTATGGCTAAAGCTCTTGTGGTTGATACTCTAGTCGAAGCTCTTATACTCAACACTCTGGTTCAAGCTCCTCTGGTCGACACATGAGTGTTAACTAGATGCCTAGAAGCAAATTCTTGCAATGTAGTTCAACATTTATTGATTATTTATTAATTTATTTATAATTATTTTAGGGTCAAAGTGGTCTTTGTATTAGGGTCTCCATATGTTAGTCCTTTACATATATAATGCCTAAAGGCCACATTTTTATGCATCTTTAGAATAAATTTGACTCATTAAGATTTTCTAATAAAATCAAGCTTTTCTCAGCTAATTACTTTTAATAGTTCTATCTAGGGTTAGGTAAATTATGTTATTTAACTCTAGAGAGTCGATTGCTCAATTCTTTGAGTGAATTGACTCAATTCTATTTTTCTTGTTATTGAATCCTAATAAAGGTCTTTAATAATTTGGCTAGGGATGAGTTTATATCTAAGGTGAAGAAGGAACTTGAGAAGACACATGGAAGGATAAAAAGGTATTGTAGCCAAGGCAAATGAGATATATTTTTTGAACAAGTAGATTTTGTATATGTCAAATTTCATCTGTACGTACCAACAAAAATCTCTAAAGAACAAGTTCAATGTGAAATTTTCCCAATGATATTGTAGGCCTTTCAAGGTGTCAGAGAGGATAAGTGAGGTGGTATAATGGTTAGAGTTGCAGTTGAGGTGGTATAATGGTTGGAGTTGCAGCCTACTTCTAGATTGCATCTAGTGTTCCAAGTTACTATATTAAAGAAGTGAGTAGGAAACCCGAGCCTCATTTCCAGTGATTTACTAGTGTATGATACGAAGAGTAACATATTGTTATATCCTTTAACATGTTGGACGGGGCGGGTTTGGGGTCTCCCCATCCCTGTCGGGAAAAAAAAAATCCCCTCCCTATCCCCGCTCTGTTGAGTTACGGGGCAGGGAATCCCTGGTCACTACAACCTATTCTGTCTTGCGCTCCCTGATCGCCTCGTAATCTTTTAATTTAAATATTAAATACATACTATTACATATCAAACAATTCAAAACCCTCTATCATTATGCATGATTCATATCACGGGTAAAATAATTTGTGGGTACTCATATTAATTTGATTTAAGTTTAATTTTGAATTTATTAATAGGCTAATTTAAAACTAAATGATTCAATCATGTATTATTTGATCGATAAATGCATTAATATTTGAACTAATAATGTTATTTATATGATTTATTATTTTTAAACCAAATATGAAATACATACTATCAAAAGTCAAACTCACTCTCACTAATCACCATGGATGACTCATATCATTAATGAAATAATTTTTAGATGAACATTAATTAGATTCAAATTCAGTTTTGAAATTATTAATAAGTTGATTTAAGACTAACTAATCAAATCAAATATTATTTAATTGAATAATTATAATATTACTTATATTGTATGTAATATATTAGTTCATATTAATATACTATATAATTGTGTCACTTACTTATATTTTATATTAAAACATTACTACTACTTTTGTATGTTATTTTTATTAAAATATAAGTATATATACTGTTATTCCCAATGTGAGTTGTTGAGAGTTGGCATAGCTGATTGTGTTGTCATTGTTGTCAACCATAGTGTTGTCAGCCACAATCCTTGTTGTCAACCTTAAATAGACATCCATTCAAGACAAAATTGCATCATATGAAAGAGGAGGTCCAGAGAAGCAGATCATCTAACTATGCACATTTAATTGTGAAGTAATCCATAGATTTTGAGCTCCAAATGGTACCAAATTTTACCCATGGGTAGAAGACTTCAAGGTCTACAAGTTTGCTTTTGACTTCGAGTCATTTTGAGCTCTGTACATAAAGTTATGGGCCATATACATCTGAATAGTTGATAGTACACCCAGCCATGCAGCTATTTTGAGCTCTGAATGGCACCAAATTTTACCAGTAGATAGAGGGGTTCAATATCTACAACTTTGCTTCTGATCTCAAGTCACTTTGAGCACTGTAGAAGAAGTTATGTGCACTCTACTCATATGAGAAGTGCAAATATAATCATGGGGAGGTGTATACATTTTTATCTCCAAAATTCACCATATTTTACCAGTAGATAGAGGAATTCAATATCTATAACTTTACTTTTGACCTCAAGTGAATTTGAGCACTATAGAGGGAGTTATGGTCAAAATACCAACATCAGCACATGCATATCAGAGTCCACCAGATGAATGGCCGGGATTTGTTGACTTAGGTGAGCTTGATCCAATGGCTAAGCCTATTTCACTTAAATGAGATTGATCCAATGGCTGAGATAAAGTAGAGAAAGAGATCAATGGTTGAGGCTTGGCTGCTAAAATTAGGTTAACATCTTATTTGAGTTGGCTAATCCAATGGCTAATCTAAGGGCCAGAGTTTAATAAAGGAAGATGTAGGGTTTTTGGATTAAGAAACTAGGGTTGTGATGGCTGTGCAGTGTGTGAGGGAGAAGAGAGAACTGGAGAGGAAGAAAAGATCAGAGGAGATAAAAGAGTAGCTCTTGGTGTTTACAGAATCTATCTTGACGAGCTTGTTGATTGTGACATCAAAGAGAAGATCACGAACCAGTCTGTTGCTGTACTCTGATCAGAGAATAGTGTAGAAACTCAACTGTGTGGGTTGGTACTGTTCTCTTTGTATCCATTCTTATTATTATCGTTGTAAAACCATAACCAGTGAGGTTATTGGTGATTATCGTTGTTGTTGAAATTGGATAGTGAACCCTAAAACTTGTAAGGTGGTGAATCTTGGATAGCAATGTGCTATTCAGAAATGCTAGTGGATATTCTGTGATCAGCTGTTTGCTAGTCACGTCGTGGAGGTAGCTATATACATTGTAGGGTGAACTACGTAATTGATGTGTGTTTTTATCTTTGTTATTTTCTTTATTTGATATACAATCACAGAATTTGGTATAATTTGAAGAGATTATCACGGGAAAAAGAAAAAGGGGTAAAATTACATTGATACATTGATTCACCCCCCCCTCTCAGTGTGTGTGTGGGAATTTCATATACTTTGTAAGTGATATTATTATTAATATTTATTCACCTAAATGAATAAATATTTATTCATTTATTTTAAAAAAAGTGTTGGGTTTTTCGATTTTTTCTTTTGAGTTTCACTTTTTTTGTTTTAAGGTTTTAGCATTTTTTTTAGTCTTTAAAAATGTTTTCTAAAAATGATTTAAAAAAACTTTGTAAAATTTTATTCTAAAGCACTATAAGGGTTTTTTTTAAAATATTTTGAGGTTTTGCCTTTTTATTTTAAAGTTCTAAGTGTCTTTGTTATTAAAATTTTAAAGTTTTTATTTGTTTTTAAGTGTTTAAGTTTTATTTTGTTTCTAAAATTGTAAAGTTTTTTATTTAAAAGATTTAATGTTTTTAAAGGTTTAATGTTTTTTCTAAAAAATGTTTTAATTTTTTTAAGTTTTAAGAGTTTGTTTATTTTTAAAGTATTTAAGTTTAATCCTAAATTTTTATTTCTGAAGTTCTAGCTTTTGTTTTGTTTTTATGTTCTTTTATTTTTATTTATTTTTTTAAATATTTTAAATAATTATGGAGAATATAAAATGGCATAGGTACAACACACATAATTTATAGTGGTTCGGAGCAATACCTTCTACGTCCACTTCTCTTTCAAAACATGTAAAAGGTTCCATTAGTTAGAATAGTTTTAGAAGAGTGTTGCCAAACTTATATAGAAATGTCCAATACATCGGACAAAAAGCTTAGCCAGCTCTAAAGGTTCTTAAGGAGGCTCACATAAAGGGTCCTCTACACAACTACAATGGAAATCTCACTATAGAGGGTCTCAAAGGAGGCTCTGTCACACAGAGGGTCCTCTAACACTATTACATATAATGAATAATAGAGAGAAAAAGTTTTGTAATATATACTATATAAAGCATGCATAGAGATAGAAAATCTCATAGGGTTGTTGTAGGGTTTATGATGGACGTCAAGGGATCATTTGCTTAGATTCTCAGGCACCATTGGAATTGAATTTGCACAAAATTGATCTCAATGGTGTTGTGTTTTTTTTTTAAATATTTGAATGTCAGACTATAAATAGGTTTCTTCTCCAACAGTCGTATTCCTCATATTACGCTCCATGATTTAATGTGTAATGGGTATGTCAAACAAATATGTCACACCCCGGATTTCCCAACACCGGGAAACCGGTTAGTGATTCCCCATGCCTCGCACCCAGGAGGACAAGGGGTTGGTGAATGGTCACCTATTAGGGCTCCCACTAGGGTGCTGCCTCAAACCTGCTACAACCTCATGCATGCCATGCACAAACCATACAAGGAAACTAATCCATATCATAAAACTGTATTACATGTTTAATAGAGTCACCAGCCCCAAAACATAGTGTTTCACATAAATACACCAATTTGAAGCAAATACAAGAGTCTCAGTCTCCTCAATTACAATATATCAAAGAGAACAATAAAACAACACTCATGCATCCACGGTGTGACAATCTCCTAATGCCTGCTAGGTCCTGCAGAAAAAGACATTAAAGGTGGGTGAGCAAACCATAGCTTAGTAGGGGTTATGTCTCCCTAGACCAACCCAACATCTCCTCCACAAAATGCTTGATGCAGATATGTGCAGTGTAGTGTAATTAAAGTACAATGAAATACACACAAGAAATTCACAGAAGGTTCCCTCAATGGAACCTCAATGTCTCATGTCCATCCCATGAACTGTCTCCTCACTGGGACCTCATATCTCAAACACAAGCATGATAACGAAATACACAATTTAACTCATGGAACATCTCTATTTAAGCATAACAAATCATACACATATGTTCAAACTCACATTACACCTCAATACAGCTCAAGGACATCTCTATCACATGTTTCTCAACGCAAAACATATATATATATCTATATAAATTCACGCATGTCTCACAATCACACATCACAATACAAACTCCCCGCAATCGTCATCTCAAGCAATTACAACTCATAAAACAAGTTTCAGGAGATAGAACCACCTACCTTAGATCCGATTGTGTTAGGGTTTGGAAATCAAGAAATCGGATGATCCTCCTTCCTCCTTTCTCCTCTCTAATGGCGCCTCCCGATTCCAAGAACGCACCCGCAACGATTGTAAAGACGACAATCTCTCTCTCTCTGCGTCAGCGGCTACGAAAAAAGAACCCTAAAATCGAAAGATAGAAGTCGTATCGAAAATACGTTGTCATAGAGGCGATGTCGACCCAAAAATAGGCGGGATCAACCCACATCGATCGCCCTTCTCGCGTCAACCAGGCCTCAACGTCGACCAAAACTCACATCGCATCAGGTCGATCTCAAGCTGGATCGACCATGTTGACCTCACATCGACCCACGTCGAACATTTCTTGCGTCGACCAAAACACATGGAAAAGCTCTCGGGAAATTGCTCTTGGTCGTCCTCGACCACACATCGACCTATGTCGAACAAGAATCTCGCATCGACCACACACATCGACGCACGTCGACCATGTCAACTGCTCATTCTGCCAGGTCGACCACGTCGACCCTTGCTACACCGACTAAGGCCACATCGACCAAGCTACACACGAAATTCTAACTTAGCTTCCTCCAAAATAATTTGGCTTCAGGCGCGCCCAGGAATCCCCATAAGGGGCGCTACCCCCTTGACCCCTGCTCGCGAGACCCCCGCCGAGGCGCTGTGCCCTCGGACTCCCGCTGGCCGTCGGGTCAAGATGCTTGCCCAAACACATGTCAATACAAGATAAGGCACCTCACAACCTCTAACTCTCAGGAATAGGACACATGTCCTCACAGATAATAGTTTCTCAATTAATCCATTCAAACATTAGTGAAGATCTCGTTGTTGTTGACTTCCATAAATACTATATTTAATTTGATTGTAGTTTCCAAAGCAAATTACTTTTTCATTGCCAAGAAGATGATCAAAATGGGATTGTTCCATTTAATTTGAGGTTATTGTGCATACATCGTCTTCACTTACTGCTACATAATCTTCGTTAAGAAGGCATGTAGAGTTTTAAAACAGAGTGCTTCATTTAATCAAAGCTTTGATGTCGTCTTTGTTAGGTTTAATATGTCATCCATGAGGCTTTCAACGTCATTCTCATTCGCTCATCAGCTTCTTGTAATCTCCATAAGTTTTCTAACGTCATCTATGAAGTTTGCAACTTTATTCATGAGGTTTCTCGCTCGCTCATAACTTTTTCATTATATCCATGAGCTTTATGACATCATCCATGAAATTTGCAACATCATTCATGAAGTTCTCGTCCATTCATAAGTTTCTTGTTATATCTATAAGCATTATAATGTCATCCACGAAGTTTCTTTCTCACTTATGACTTTCTTCGCTAGCTCCATGAACTTTTCGACATCATCCACTAGGTTTTCAATGTCATATATAAGCTTTTTGATGTCATCCATAAAGTTCTCAGTGTCATTCATGAACTTTCTTATCATTATCCATGAGGTTTCTTATCTCATTAGGAAGATAATACGACATTATTCTACTTAAGGACTTAGAAGACTCTCCGATTGTAATTTCTTTTTCTAATTTAGTTTTTGGTCATCATAGATGCAATAAATTGTTGTTCCACTTATGCGCTTAGCTTGTATCTTTGCTATCTTTTATTCTTCTAGTCTAGTTTTTGATTTTAGGATGTCGCCATTTTCAAGCTTATAATTTAGCATTTATGTTAATAATCTTCTATATATATTTTTGGTCTTGAGACAACATCATTTAACTAAAATATTAGTCTGTTTTCTCACTATGTATTGTCTTCACTTATTCATTGTTCTCTTAACTTAAAACTGCTATCGTTTTAAGCTACTGATATCTTTATTGATGTTGGACGAGTGCAACTTCATAAATTAAAGATCGTTTCTTCATTGTTCTCTTGACTTACTCCACGAAGATCACTCTATGAAGTTATTATTTAATTGTAATCATGATTCAATAACTTAGATAAACTTTAAATGAGTCTCTTCCACTTAAGAGTTAGCTTAAATCTCCAAACACGCTTAGATTGTTTTTTCCTCACATTTTGGAATTTGGTCTTAGAAAGAAAAGGAAAACATTTTCTCCATTATATATATTTTTTACCAATACAAACACAAACATAGCATAAACATTAAAAAAAATCTACATCCTAAGGGTTGCTAGATCAAAGGTTTAAATTTTTTATACAAATTCATCAATACCAATTATTATTCAAACACATGCTTTTTCTAAGAAGACATGAGGGTACTAACCTAGTGAAATTAGAATAGGAGATTTAATATGTGAATATCAGTTGTTAGAGTTTCTTTTTTGTTATTTCTGAATTAAACTTTTTTTGTTATTCTATCCAAGTTTCTTTTTGTTATTTCTATCTAGGTTAGTTTCATTTCGTTATTTCTGCTATAATATTCTGTCAGAGGCTATCACTTGCTGTCACGAAGGGAAAAAAAAAAGTTACCGCTAGAGTGACGAGTCCCCTCCCTCTATTCGGCCAGACCCCACAAGAGTAAAATAGAAGATATTAGTATAAAAGGCAATCTCGACGTATTCACAAATATACCTATCTTTTCCAAAAAAACTACTACACGCAATTGACATTTGTCACTTGCGCGCAAACACATGATTAGGTGTGTGTTAATTGGATCACATTGAGTATTAGAGTGTGCTCAATAGAGTTTATCTATAATTTAATTAAATAATTATATTTTATAAAGTATAACTAGTTTAATTTTAAACCATGAGCGCATCAAAATTCAGTTTTTATTTTAAAATATTAAATTTAATTTTACGCTCCCCCCTCCCTCACTGCGGTCTCTTTCCCCGTGCACGACCGATCCCATCACCACATCTGCAATGCATGCCACAGTGGAATGACCAAGATGATGTAGTCTTGCCGCCCGTTCCAATCCAACCGTACACTCCCGCTCCCCAAGTCATGTGCATGTGTTATGCCAGACCCAGCCGACCAGTAAGCCTTTCCAAAACAACCCACACTTCTTCCAAATTAACAACACCCAAAACAAGGCCTCTAGTTCAACGCGTATAAAGTTTTCTAGGCCTTTAAGGCCTCGAAACAATTTATTTTAGGTTTATTTTCAATAAAACAGATCAAACCGTATTTTTCAGCTGAGGACTCTAATGAGCTTGAGTCATGTCTCGCATGACGATTTGTAGCACCTTCATCTTCAGTGTTTTCAAGCTCGCTCGCTTATGGATTGGCGTGACGGCCTCTCGCAAGTACTTTGGGGGTGTCAAAAAAGAGGGAGGAGGACGGCGCGGCAGGTGGTTGCGAGGCGACGGAGGGACAACGATGACAGAGGCTGCACTTCGGGGTCTTGGCGTTAGCGTTGGCGGTGTGCGATACGGACGGAAAGACGAAAGCAATAAATAAATAATATAAAAATATTTGGCGGTGTCAAATCGGTTCAGTTTGAATTGATTTAAGTCATTTTTCAAATCAATTTGATATGTTTCGGTTTGAATAAAATTAAACCAAGCCAAACCTATTGCTTGGACCAAACCAAACCGGACCGAATTGATTCGGTTTGGTTTGGTTCGGTTTAAACCGGCGGTTTGAATTATTATCAATTTGGATCGGTTTGAGTCGGTTTAGTTTATAAATTTTTAAATTCTTAAAATTAAAATGATGTAAAATAAAAAAAATAGTGTGTAAACATATCAATATTAATACATATTAAATTTATATTTATAAGTCTCAAAATGATAATATAATTTACAAATATAACATATCAAGTATTAACAAATAATTTTAAATAAATAAATCCAAAACATAAAATAAAAATATAAAATCAGTAAATAAAAGTTCGGTTTGGTTTAAACTGCGGTTTTGAAATCTCAAACCAAATCAAACCGATATATTATTCGGTTTCAAACCAAACCAAACCAATTTTTATCCGGTTTCAACGGTTTGATAAATTGCTGGTTTCGGCGATTTGACGGTTTAGAGTTATACCCCTAATTATAGGATTATATTTGAGGTTTTAATTATTTTTTTTGTTAAATTTTAACTTTAGCCACCTTTGAATGCTCTTAAAAACAGTACAAAGCAAATCGTAAATTAGATTTGTAGCAAGATCCTCATTCTACAAACAAATTTTCAAAGGCAGTCCTAACTAATGCATTAAGGTAGGATTTAACCTGACATCATCCCCCCCCCCCCCCCCATATTTTGGCCTAAGCATGGAGAATAAACACCGTAAATCAACAGTTGGTAGTAAGATAAAAATACATTTTGCCAGTCTGTGCCCAGGCGCAGCACTCTTGGCCCTATTTAAGGATATGAATGATTAAGATTTGAACATCAGCAGAAGCAAACAAAAGAGTGTCTTTCGTCCATGTCTTCTTCTTAATAATGATTTGCACGTTTACTAAAAAAATAAGAACATGAACGGCAATGGCAGGAAAGGGTACAGTGCGTGTAGGGACACTCAGCTTTCGCCATTTATTGTGATAAAACAATGCGAGGATTATAAAACTTAGTCGCACCTGGCTGCTGAACGCGGTGTAATCAGCCATCTGTCGGCACCTGGCAGCTGAATGCATGAACGGAGTGGAATGCTTTTTTGTAACCAGTTGCTAGTAGCTTTCATTGAATAAGCTATAATATTCCCACTCCCATTCAATAATTTTATTATGTCATGAGGCAGCAAATCATTTAGAAGGCAGAAACAAGAGAAAACGAATTGTAATTCTATAGCGGGAACTTTTGTATAATAAAAGCTGCAATCTTGTAATTAAGCAGGCGGCATATGTTCCATGCCTTCAGTAGCATAAGTGGTAAAACATAGGACTATAAGAGCCAAAATTTTACACCTAGAAGAAAAAAAACATAGGCCTAAACCAAAAGCAATGGAGTGGGTGGTGAAAGGTGTTAGCCAGTAGCTAACACTATTCAAACACCCCATAAGAACACATGCATAGATGCTTTTTTTAGGGTGGTTGGCTGGTCAATTAGGTGTTGAACAACATTCCCCTCTTATTTTGAATCTTGAACAAAACTAGGAATTCATTTTCCATCCCCTCTACATTGCAGTTTTCCTTGAACCTTCCTTCTGTTTAGTCCCCCCCTTGGATATCCCCTTTGGGAGGACGATCACGAGGCATCACATAACCTCAAGAATCCCATGAACTCGTGGTCATGCATCATTTGGATACTGTTTTCAATGCCAACGACGCCTGCCAGTTTTTACAGCAACAATAAAGGTGCCGTCAATTTACATATCACGCAACAGTTCAAATTATAATTAACTGTCAAAAGACTTACCCATAGTAAGAGCGCTAGCGAAAATAACTGCGGAGAGGATGAAGACAATGATGGACGCTCTCTTTACGACTGCAACTAGTTTCCTGATGGAAGACTGCCCCCAGAAGCCAGCTAGAACTGATATTAACATGAGATACAAAGCTGCAGGAACAGGGTTTGAACAGAGAACACGTTAATCATAAAATATCTTTTGCATTTACCATAGTCCACTGATGATCATCAGTAAGAGCAACATTGCAAGGGTATATAGAAACTTCGGCTCTGAGACAGCTGTTTGGATAAACATCACAAGGGTATGCTTGGCGCGTCGGAGCATTAAAACTTACCATAAGGAATGGGAAACCTCTTGAGGAGATGGAACTCCACCACTGACAGGGATGAAGAGTACATCATCACAAAAGTTGCGGTTGCGCTGGCCACCTGTAAACCGAAAGAATCTTCATTGCAATTTTATAAAAAGGGGAGATTTTTCCTCAAACATTTTCTCATGTAATCTAAAACAATAATAAAAAATTAAAATCTTGTTGTTGCTTTATTTTGTCTTATGTTTTTATTTGGTTTTGTTTCGATTTGAAAAGTTTAAATTAAACATATATTCACCTATTTTTAACAAGGACGACGACAACAGAGATTGAATTGGGAAGTGTCTAACCTGGGGTATTACACCAATTTCAAGGAGAAGGGGACCCAGAATGAAGCCACCGCCAGAGCCCAGTAGACCCCCACCGTGCCCCCCTACGATGCCAGAGACGGCACAAAAGGCAAGATGCATGGCTGTCCACTGGATTGAAGCCCCACACGCACTCAGTGTTCCCAGCCTCCAGCCTCCTCTTGTTTTCTTTTTGTATAATTTTACTGACTCGTACCCATAGATTCCGAAAGCAATAGGGAACTGCAAATTGCAACAAATCATAAAATATGTCTACGCACTGAGATTTTGGCCACTAAAAAAGGAATTTAAAATTTAATTGACTGGGGAAAATTTTACTGTCTGAATTAAGAAAAACAAAGCACCTGTACAAAGAAGAGCGCCCAATACCATGCGCTGCACACCACCACATCGTTCTGTGGAAAAGCAGGGTAAAAAAACTGAAGAGTACACTACCTCGTTCTCTGTGCGTGAGTTGTGTAAAAAGTGAATGTACTTGCCTTGAGGACTTGAAGAAGCAGAAACGAAATCCATACGGCAAATAAAACCATTAGTTTTTGCCACCTAAGATTGAAACAGAGTACTTCCTGTACAATAATTAAAAATAAAATAAAATAAAAAAATTTAATGTGAGAGACGACGCAGAGGAGGACAACAAACTGTCAAGGTTTGCTAAAGACTTACTCACCAATTCCGATTTTTCCTCTCTGGGGACCAAAGGTATTAGAACTGGAAATGGTAAAAAGTGAAACAAAAAACAAAAACAAAACGATGAGAAACGTTGAAAACATGTAATTAAAAAAATCAAAATCCAAAAAAACTTCGGAAAACTCAAGCCTTTAAGATATCTAAGTCTTACGTTCCCCATGAGAGTTAACCATGGTCTCTTGCTGTTTCTCATTTCTTTCTGCAATTTTTGAAAGAAAAAAAAATACATTTTGTTATTCAGAATCCTATTTTATTCATTAAGAAAAGGACACATAAAAGCATGATGGATAAGAATATCCATGGATGTATGTGCTAGGCAGTTGGGTAACTAAAAATGGTTTCTTCCTTCCACATCTCATGGCTTTAAAGAAAGACCTCGATAGTTCCTGGTTATATTTAAAATAACCAATAAAAGGAGTCGTGACAGCTTTAATCCGTTAGGTTTACGATACGTTAACCACACTAAAAGAACAAAAAGAGGAGATACCTTTAAAGAGAATGATGATGAGGATCAGATGGAGCCGGCGCGGAAGATATCGCTGGAGGGAGATGCCTACAGATGCAAGCAAGCATGAGCATAGGCTGGAACAGAAGCGCCAAATGTAGTCTATGATGGGCACTTCCTTGGTCGGATGTGGCACTCTCAGATTGTACCATACCGACGAAGCGATGCCCCCATTATCATACCTACAACAAAACCACAAACAAACATTTAGCTAAGAAACCCAACAAGAAGAACGAAACAAAAATCTGAGGAAAACTCATTATAATTTATCTCACACTTGGAAAAGAGCAGCGGCGGATTTAAAAGCCGGCAAACCCAACAACAAAGGTGAGCAAGGGGACGAAGATGCCTCTGCCACCAACCCCACCGACAGTCCCAAAAGCAGATCCCAGAAACCCAATCACCGTGGCCAACACAACCCTCCAATTGAACTCCAATTCCTGATATCAATCGACAACGAAAAAAACAATACCCATAATCGCGAATTAACAAAGCGACCAATCTATCAAGAAGAGAGAGAGAGAGAGAGACAGAGAGAGGCAGAGAGAGAGGTTCGTACGGGCCAAACTCTATCGGTGCTCTGATGGGGATGACGATGATGATGAGGGGGGGGGAGGAGGAGATCCGTACGGATGACGACCAAAATGCTAATAATATTGATGAGCTGTCGGGACCCACAGAGAGAGACAAAAATGGTGGGTGAGGGGGACTCTTTCCATACATGTTGCCTACATAGAAGACGGACATGACCGCCACAGAGAACCTCCTATAGCAGATACAACACGAAAGCTCTCGTCCCCATGGCCTCGTTGGTATCTTTCTTACGTACGGAAGCGCTAACGCGGCTCTAGATTTTTAAGAACCCCGGTCGCCAGTTGGGTCGGTCCTCGTATTTACCACCGTTGGTGTGGCAAGAGTTGAATGTCTCTGGTGAGTTGGTTTGTTCGGCGACGATGAGCAATGAAGATGAGAAACGGAATGCGGTTGGTTTTAAGGAACTTGGGGCCTGGCGAAAGGGAGGAGAGGGCCCAAGGACAGCGCCATTTCAGGGGGAAGGGATGGGCCATAACCAGCGACAGCGAGCGAGATATATATATATATATATATATATATATATATATATATATATATATATATATATATATATATATATATATATATATATATATATATGTAATGCAATATGCCAGGTTTCGTTTTCTTTTATTTATAGGTTGTATTTATTTAAGCAAGCTTTAATGGGTAAATAATTACATTTTGTTAAGTATTTCAATGCCTTTTAATGGCATAACGTGTTTATTTATTTTGTTGCCAATTCCTTTTTGTGTTCAAATTTAATTGTTATTCAAAGTATTCAAATTTATTCTTCAAACTAATCAAAAATATTATTTTTATTATTTTAAAGTTGAATTTGTTTTTTATTTTTATTTTTATTTTGAAAATATGATGAAGGGATTTGAAGTTCATAGAAAATTGAAAATCCCCAATAGAATAAAAGCTAAATCTTTTTATTGTTTTTAATTTTTAATATTAAAAATAACTATTATATTTCAAAAAAAGAAAACTTAAAATAGATAAAACAAACATCCCCTAAACATTAAATTCTTTTTCATTACCTTCCCACCTCTATCTTTAAAAAAAGTTTACTTTTGCTATTTGATTTAAACATTATTCTCGAAATAAATGAGTGAGAGAGTAAGATACAATGAGAAATTAAAAAGTTAAAATAAATCGAGAGAAAAACTATAATTATTTAAAGAGTAAAAAATGAATAATAAATTTTAAATTTTAAAAATATTATTTATAATATTAATTTTTTTATTAAAATGAAGAGAATGAATGATAAAATTAGATAAAAGTACGTGAGATTTATGCTATTTTTGAATTTATACATAATATAATATTTGAAAGTATCCATTTTTATACCTGAGATATGAGAATGAGATGTATTATTATTATTATTATTATTATTATTACTACTACTTATTAGAGCACTCCTGGCGTGAAGGGGACCGATTCCATTTAGATTTTTTGTTATTATTATTTACCGCGCATATGACATTTCACGGAGATTTATGAATATTTAACTGCATATATCATCTTCCATTACCACAAATGTCATACCATCTTTCTCCCACTAATTTAATGTTTGAAAGTTTTCAAAATTTTAAGTTTGGGTGAATCTGAGTGGAAAGTTTGAATTTCGTTATAAGGACGTTAAAATGTATTGTTGCATTTTATATCCTAAATTTAATATTTAAAAATTATGAATAAATTATAATTATAATTTTATGGCAATGCTACAAGTTGATAGTATCTTTTGAGTCATAACAAATGCAAAGCTTTCAATTTAGTAAGTGTAAAGTTACGTTTTTCAAATACTTAAGTAAAACTTGCGGTCTTGTGCGGCTCAAATCACTACTAAAATTTTAGCCGATTTCATAGTGAATGAGAGTGTAAAACAGACCGGAAACAAAAATAGACCGATCTTATCAGATCTGCAGAGGGACCAGCAAACATCAAACTAGGAATCAAAATTTCCAGGCATAGGGTTCTCAATTATTGAACGGGACGCGATGGCCGACAGGAGAGGAGGAAGGAGGAGATCCGCAGACGGTGGAGCAATGGGCGCTGATGCCAGGCTACAGTGCAAATCCACAGATGGCCATGGGTATGGGACGGCCCAACGGCGGGATAAGAGAAGAGAAAAAGAAAATATGAAGAAGAGGAGATGAGCCAAGGAGGATGTTAGGTAGATCCGCAGCTTGCAAATAGGTATTACATAGGAGATGGAGCCGGCGCCGACACAATCATGCCGAATTACCAAAAGAGGAGAAGGAGAGGATTAGAGGAAGGAGTAAGTAAAGGATGATGCAGGTGATCAGTTATTATGGCCGGGTTATGAGATGCCAATTTTCCGGATCGTTGTTAATGGGTTATGGGTATCATGATATGAATATAAACTATACAATAAATTTTGAAAGAATAAATAAAATTAGGGTTAAGTGATCCGTGTCCGCATGGCTTGGTTCACTGGAAAGAAGCCTATAAGGATTGAATTTAGAGAGGAAATCGCCATCGCCAAGAGAGAAGGCTGGCGAAAAGGAAAGCATTTCTATTTATTTCATAATTTTCTATGAATAATATACTATTTGATATATTTTATTTATTTTTCATATTTTATTTTTTATTTTTATATTTATTCCCTTAAATTATAACTTTTTATTTTTTATTTATATATATATATATATAATGAGAATGCTAATATTGTTTTGGTGATTTGGTATGTTTCACTAACTAAAATAACATTATTTTGATGCCAAAACTGTGCTATGTTTCATTAACCAAAACAATCTGCATGACAACATATTTACCTTCCCATACATACATACATACATACATACATACATACATACATATATACATAATGGAAAAAATTCATTGACAACATATATATTGTTGTCTTGTATCAAAGAATATATATTTTATACCACCAGAGTGGTGGTCTAAGTTTTTGAGAGCATCATGTCGTGGAAAAACATATTCGCGTCGTCATATATACATTATTTGAAAATGCCATTGCTGGTCGTAGCACAAAACAGTATCCTCGCAGGAAGTAGGGTCTACCTATTATCGTATCCCACTCCCGCCTAGGCGGATAAAAAAAATTTAAAACCGTATCCCGTCTCATGCGTAAGCGGGGCGGGATACCCCGTCCTATGGCAGGGTTAGCAGGGGGAGGCTTCATCCGTCCGCTCCCCGCTACCGGCTTTTATTGATCTCTCTCTTAAGACAATCCTGAGAAATAGTTGATACGAGTAATTCGGGTACTATCGGGGGCGGAATCAACCTATTACCGCTTCCTACCATCGCTTAGGCAGTAGATTAAATTTTAAGATTGTATCTCGTTCCACATGTAGATGTGACAGGTTATATCGTTCTTTAATGTGTCTGCGAATGAAGTTTCATTTGCTCGCATCTTGTTATCGTTTTTTATTAGATCTATTCATATTAATAATTTTCGCTTAAATCAAATTTCGACATCATTTTTAACCTAAAAATTATCAAAAATAATTTAATTTTACAATAATAAATATCATTCAAAGCTATCAAAAATTATAAATAATAGTTAAATAATAATATTTAAAATATTATAAAATTATAAATTAACATTATTAAAATTAAGCGGGAGCGGGAGCGGGGTGGGTTATCCCGCTACCTATTATCACTTTCCGTCCCACATGAGGCGGATGTCAAGTTTAAAAATCGCACCCCGCTCTTGCTTAGGTGGATAACCCTCCCCGCATAGCAGGAGCGAAATGGGTGAGATAACGGAGGCGGGCACCGTTGCCCACCTCTAAGGTATCCATTGTCATGCGGGTGGGTGGGCGGGCTAGACTCTAATAACTAACATATTATCTATGGGTAAATTGATATTTATCCCACGACACCCAGTCACCCCTAATGATTTATACTTGATGATTATGGAGTATCAAAAATTAATCATTAGTGAATGATACAAGATTAATAATCATCTTTAAAGATAATTTGAGAAAAATTATTGGATCTTTCTTGTTTATATGAAACTTATTGTGTGAAACCATATAAATATAATTATGAGGTAACTTCCTGTTACTCTTAATTATTGTTTTTCTGTTCCAATTCATCTGCTAGTTGCTTTAGTTATTTTAGCGATAATTTCTCTTCACTTTCATTTGTCTGGATTATTACATATTTGTACGTACCAGATTATGAGACGACCGACTTATAATCGTCATGCTAATGTCACGTACATTTGCGGTAAGTTTCATTATTAAGTGGGAGTGTCGGATTTAATTACAATAATCATCAAATTTTTGTTATTGTCGAAGTAAGCAATGATTAAAATTGATTGAGTGCGAGACTAGACGCATGAGTGAGAACTTTGTGGGGTGAGGACCACTGGACATTATCTACAAGGGAAACAAGTTATCTTATAAAAGATGTCAACTATTTTTCATAAATGAATAACTTTCATCGAGCATGTTAATTAGAGCTACCCTACATCACCTCCATGCTCCAGGTTTCGAGTATAAAAAATTGACCCTCCCCGGAAATATAATATTATTTATGATTAGTGAGAAGTGTCTAGAAGAAAGGCTTAGAGCTGCATTAACAAAGTGACATCGGACGATTTTAATTGTTTCTGTTAATCAATTCAAACTGATATATATACTTGCTGAAGCATGAATAATGTAAATGAATAGAGATTTTTCTCAATTTCTTCTTCTTCTTCCTTGTTTGTTTGTTACGTCGCTATGTTTTGTTCGGTTCTTTGCATGAGGTTTCAGAGCTTAATTAACATTTGTCAAGCACATGTACTCATATGAGAAGTCATAAATTTTACACTAAGTAAATGACTTTTGGTCAAATGATATTTCCAACTAATTAAATAGTAATTTTCCTTTGAATAAATATTATTGTCGGTCAGGTAAGGTAAATGATTTTATTTATTAAGTTATAATTACTAATTCTCAATTAATAGTCATTATTTGTCAAGTAAGTGTGTGTTTATTATGTATTAGTAGTATTATGCGAGTGAGGTTAAACCTCATTCGACTGTTTATTACTTCTCAAGCTTTATAAGGATAAGTATTCCCTTCGTATCAAAAGTAAACGTCTTCTTGAAAAAATGAGTTTATATGCAGCAAAAATAAGTATTCCCCTGTAGCAAGAGTAAATGGCGCCTTCCAGGTCACGTATATATAATTTCATCGAAGCACATATATTAGTTCAGTCAACAACATAACCAACCCCGACATGCTAAAGGGGGCAACTACATGCAGAACAAAATATATAGTACATGACATGCTCTATGTAAGAGGGAAAAATAACAAGAGTAACAGTTGTCACATGTACTTTATGTTTCTCAAAAGAGAGAGAGAGAGAGAGAGAGAGAGAGAGAGAGAGAGAGAGAGAGAGAGAGAGAGAGAGAGAGAGAGAGAGAGAGAGAGAGAGCAGCAAAACAATGGAATTTATTTTCCTGGCATTGGGTGGTTCGTTCCATGGTATCATTTGGGAATTGGAATTGAATTGAGGGTGAAGGTGACACGCAGACTTGAGCTTGCACTTGTCACACGTACGGTCCAACACCTGGCATTCCTTTACATGTATGAGCTTCTTCTCTGGTCTATTAACCTCAAAAATTAAAACTAATTACCTATTAAAATGGACAAGCAAGCGACAAATAAAAAAAAACAAATTGTCCATTCATCTTGTAGCAATGATATTTTCCTATCCCTATAGCTATGTTTTAAAACTATTTACTGACTCATTTAATAATAAAAATGTTTTATGCAATGTCATATGGTATGTTAATAAGTAGTCACGATTATCAAAATTTACTCCTGCACGCGTATTTTAACAATATAGTAGTCTTTCTCTCCTGCACGCGTATCTCTCCTACGCTCCTTCACAAATTGCATCACACGTACGATACGAATCAGGTGAGGCTCCTCCTCCAAATCCGGACTGCACTCATTTCGGCACTATAAAGCGTCAGCAACCCCCATTCCGGCACTATGGAGTTTAGCCCCGTCTCCTTGGAAAGGTTGAAAGGTTTGTTCGTGTATAGTGTCCCATCAATCTACATCTCCAAGCTCATAAAGTTGCCTCTTTAATTTTGACCTTGTCGATCTATATATTAATTTTCACACGGTTCTCACCTCATCTAATTATCTATTGATCTTCTTAATTATTGCTTATTTATGTTTTATAAAAAATAATATTATATATGACTAAAGTTGTAAATAATTATGTGTTTAACATACCAATTATGCGCGGGGAAAAAAATTACGATCATCATATAATTTCACAGCGATATCGTCAGTTAAAATGTTTTTTTTTTATAAAATTTAGTATTGGTTCAATGGTTTGTTTCTGCTACTCTCTGTATTTAGTTCCACTTCCCCAAATTCGGTGCTACTGGCCTACTGCTGTATTTTGTCTATAATAACTTTTATTTATGCATTTATATATTTATGTATTAAAAAACGACCAATATATATATATATATATATATATATATATATATATATATATATGCAGGAGTAAATTTATTACATGATACACAGGCATTATCTAATTTTTAAGTGTTGTTGATGGAAACTTCTACCAAATCAGAGGCATTATCCATTAAAATTAGACTGTGGAATCATCTATTATTACATTTTGGTCCGACAGGTTAATTTTATTCACCTATCAAGAACAATTTCACATTGGTAAAGGCACATATAATATCTATCTCTTAATTTATAGGGAAATAAATAATGATATTAATTAGACAAATTACAAGCATGCTAAGTTTATAAAATATTATATTTGGGAAATAATCCTTTGTCTCGCAAGTCAGTATGGCTGCCAACTTATGATGGAAATATGACACCTTAATTTAATTTATTTAGTTGGCTAAATTTGTATATTTATTGTTTTAACTTAATGAATGCTATTAGTATTTTATATACGTAGGATATGAGTTTATTAGTATTTTTAGCGATAATTACTGTTGATATTAGTATAATAAGTTTATTTTGTTATTTTAGGACTTATTATTTGACCATGGGTACTAAAAAGCAATTGTTCGGATATGCAAAAACAAAAAGAAAATAAGATTTTATTCAAATTCAATATAAAATTCTTAAAAAGTTTTAAATTTCTAGTAAACAACTAAAAACTTAGGCATTGAAGAACTTGATTTGGTAAATGAAAAATAATCTCTTAATAAAAGCGTGATAAATAAAGAAGAAATTCTAATCAAGATTCGGTGAATAAAAAACATTATTCTAGGGCATGACGAATGAGAATTAGAATAAAAATGAAAATGATCAAAATCATGATGGCAATAAAAAATTTGAGTCTACATTCTTTTCAAACATTGATAAGTTGAGTGAGTGTGGGATATTGTTTATCATAATCTTATAGATATCTTAGTAAAAAGGAGTCCTATAAGAAAATTGATATTTAATTTTATGATAGATGAGAATAATAAACATTTCTACTTTGATCATTACATTAGACACATACCAAACGAAGAGAAGCATGATAGAAAATGGCTAGTATATGAATATACTAGCCATATAATATATTATTTTTATTACAAGTTATTCAAAAAAAATGAGAACAAAACTTAATTAGTTGGTAAATGCTGCAATGACTGAAAAAATGTTAGCCAGAGACTTAAATTTCATAAATATAGTAGTGATTATATTTCTTGTATGGGAAAATGACTTGAATTTGCTTTAAGATTGAGAGAGAATGAAACAATTGATAGACATATATAAGAACAAATACAATGATAAAAACAACATTGGAAGCAAGTATTATTGTCGTTGTTAGGACTCTAGTTACACATAATTTGTCATTTCAATGGAGCTATGAGAATATTTATAAACAGAGTAATGAAGTTTTTTTAGGCTTAATTTAAATGATTACTGAATTTAATTCAGTAAATAATATAATTTTTAAAGCATTTTTCTATACAAATGGGCCAAATCAATAAGTTTTGAGTGTTTTCTAACTTTGCATGACACGTGCACATAGCAATTGTTACGTGTCATGCTTGCTTTGTGCAACACTGCGCTGCTCTATGCAACCATTACACACTTGCACGACACGTGCACAAAGCGAGTGTTATGTGTTGTGCTTTTCCATGCATGCTCTATGTTCACTCCGTAGTAAGACCTCCGTCGGGGTACTCACACCCTTAGACTCCTGCAAGCAATGTGGTTAAGGTCACTGACAGCAGTTATCAAACTCCACATATTCAACGGTAAATTTTAAAAATATTATTTATTTAAATATATAAAATATTATTTAATATAATTATATATATATATATATTATATGACTTGCATATCTGAAATTGAAATTGCAATATCATAAAGTTATTTTTATGTTTGTGATTGATTTTATTTTATAATATGAGTTAACAAATGTAATTATTATATTTTATTATTATATATCTTTTGTAAATTATTTTGAACAAAATAATTCTAATAATATTTTTTAAATCGTTCAAAATCGTAATCATAACAAATCGTTCAAAGATTTGATTAAATTTGATTTAAATAATAAATTTAGTCAAACAATAAACATATGTGCTAGACTTCTAGCATGTGTGGTGAAATTTGATTCCATTTGGTGTTTTTTGGTTTGAAAAAATCAAACCAAATCGAAACAATTGCTTGGAAAAAATAAAATCAAACTAAATTAATAGTTTACAAATTGGTTCAATTAGAACTTACAACATGAAAAATTATTGATTTTGGTCCGTTTGATGTTCAATTTGGTTGAACATTTTTTAAGTTTTTGAAATTTGTAAAACAAATTAAGTGTTTGTGCACATCAATTCTATTTTACATCAAATATTTAAGTTTATACTTCTAAAAGTACCAAAAGTAAATAATACTTTACAATACAACATGTTAAGTCTATTCTAACAAACAAGCATAATTAAATTAGTCTCATGCCATAAAATAAAAATAAAAAATAATTAAATGACAGTTTTCATTGAAACACGTTATCTTTTCATTCAAGCATGTTACATCATCTATAAAAGAATAAAAATAATCAATAAGGTAAAATAGAATAATATATGACCTTTAAAACTTTAATATACAAATTTTAGACTTACAAAAACTGTTTGGTTATGTTCAAAATAAATTCTAAAGTTTCAATTCAAATTGAGTGATAAATATTATTCACTTTCATTGAAATCAAATCATTTTTGTTCAATTTTAATGTTTTGATGAATCAGTTTGGGTACAATTGGGGCTAACGTAGCACCCCACGGTTGGACAACAACATTATTATGGTGTAACCACGATGCGCCATTCAATCGTTATGTGGCAATTGTGCCTTGCGCTCACGGTTTGCATTAACTAGCCTGCATTACGGAAAATGATGTGTTAGTGTGGGGTGCAAGCCCCGCGCAAGCATCATTGATGTAGTGCTATACAATTAAATGTGATTAGACCCCACTAAATTTAGTATCCAATCAACAAGCTCCACAACAGTTCGTTTACACAAGTATCACGTGACACTTGTATGCATTTTTTTAAAAAAAATTATATAATTGCTCCAACATGAGCTCACTGAAAAGTTTTGAACCCTTAACCTACTATTCTTACCTAGGGTCTACACTTCACCACTATGCTATGTCCCATGGGACTTGTAACAATTTCCTTGCCTGGGCACTGAACACTGTATGGCACATCAACCAATAATTAATTAGCAATGTTATGGTCCTAATGGGATTTCAACCTATATAAAATAATGGGATGTCACTTAATTGAACTATTATAACATTATTTATAATAAGATCATGCTAGGTAGATTGGGCTAGTAATTTGTTGTAACACGTGTATGTTATATATATATATATATTAAAAAATTTTATACCAAGCAAATAGCAAAGAAGGTGCCGTTTCTATACAACTTACTAGTAAATATAATTTTTCTTTATAATAATAGGTTGCTTAGTTTTCCTAGCAAAGGTAGGCGAAGGGGCAAACCAGAGACGTCAAGAGTAAACTCCCTTCACCTGACACTTACAGCCAAGGTTGCGTGCCCACAGAGGTGCAAGCACCGGTGTGCTGGGTACCAGCAGGTGTAAGGACACCCATACTCCGGGGAATTCTCCCGATGAAAAGCCTAGTTGTGGGAGTGAAAGGCCCAGTGCCTTATTGGGGCGCCGAGAACCAGGCCCTGCCGGAATCCACAAGGGATAGAGCCGACGTCCACCAAGTTTAAATTTTTGAAGTCTTAACCAAGTTTAAATTTTTGATGCAAAAATTGTAAAATTGGTAGCATATCTACTTTCAATCGGAAATTTTTATAAATGAGTTAAATTAAATAATTTCAATCAAAAGTCTTTATAATAATTGTTGTTTTTTATTTTATGTTTTGATTTTGTGACTTTTTTTTTATTGAAGTTGGAGTTTGAATTGTGAATTTGGAAAACAAAAGGAGTGGAATTTTTTTTAAACTAGATTTCACAAAAAGGGTGTTTTTTTAAGACTAGTTTTTTTTAATACAACGGATGTTAGGTCGCATTCTTATCATGATAACCTTTAATTTGAACTGTTAGATTAAAATTTAACAGTCTAAATTAAAATTCTTATGATAAAAAGTTGGCTTCACACTTTCATTGTAGCAAAACTTTTTTTCTTTCTCTTTTTTTCCCTCTCTCTCTCTATTATAGACTTAGATAATAAAGTAAAAATAAAAATAAAAATAAATTAAAAATCTCAAAAAAAAATGGAACATATTTCCAAAACAACTAATTTATTACAAAAATCACTGTATTAAAAAAAAACATGGGTAAAAAATAAAATCTCATTTTAAGAATAGGTATCCAAACAACACCATATATACCTTTATTTTTGAAGGATGATTTCAAACGAAATTGGTCAACGGAATAATTTTTCCTTTGGAATTTTTATTTATTAATTGACTTACAACAATATATCAATGACAGTGTTATATACATGTATGTAAGTTGTGTAGATAAGTCAAATACTCTTATTACCACTTTTTTCTTTTACTTGAAACATTTTTTTTGAACTTTCTTCATCCCTCTTGAATCCTTTCCCTTTTTAGATTACTTTCGAAAGCTAATGTTTCTGTATTAGTATTATTTTCTTTATTGCTTACATATAGTTTATTTTAAATTGATAAAAATATAATTTCAATTATTTAAAATTTTATCGTAAATTGTAGTTTTTTATTAAAAGTATTTATTAATTTAATATGTTAATTAATTTAGTGTAATGACCCGCATTTTTGGGATGTGAGGAGTGTGTCACAGTTTTGCCATTTTGGGTGGAAATTGTTGGGTTTTATGGAGTTTTCTTTCCATACACTTTGGCTTAATCATCTTGTATGTTGGTAAGCAAGCAAGAGGCAAAGTTTGAGCCCAATTGGGAGTGCACGTGAGAATGCTTTTCACGTGCAAGGAGATTTTTGCATGGGAGCCTTCCTGATGTTGTTCCAAGGCTTGTGGTGAAATTCTAGAGCATTTGGAGGTGCCCGTGAGAATGCTTTCTCATGTGCAACCTCCATTACCTTTGTTTTGTTGTTCTGATCCTCTTTTGCTAAAGGACCATAGTGAAATTATGAGTGCTTTGTTCTGTGTGGTTGCAAAAAGGTTGTAGTCTGTCATCAAAACTACGTCGTTTTGATGCTGGGATTCATTTAATCAAAACTACATCGTTTTGGGGTTTGAGTTGTCTATATAAAGAGGTGAAGACTCCTTGTTTTAGGTTTAAGGTTCTCTTCTTCACTGCTTTGCGGGAGAGAGAGAGAGAGAGAGAGAGAGAGAGAGAGAGAGAGAGAGAGAGCTAGAGAGAGGGAAGGAAGGGGAGCTGCTGGTTGCTGCCGGAACGTCTTGCGTGGGGAGCACGGCGTCTAACGCGGGAGCAAGGAGGATCTGCTTTAAGGTAGGGGTTCTGTCTTTCCTGGTCTGTTCCGGTGTTAGGCCCTGTGGTTAATTTGTAAAGTTTCTATTGTTATTGCTATAATACTTATATGTAAATTCATATAGGTGTGATCTCCTATATGAATGTTGGCCTTCAATGGCGTTTTGGTGTGATTCTGATGTTGAGTGGGCAGTGCATGTTAAATGTTCGATAAAATGCCTGTGTGAATATGTCTGTGTGCATATGCCCAATATGTGTTTGATAATGTGCCAGTAAGGCTAGAATTGTGAGTTGGTAAAAGGGTGCATGCCAAGTGTTTGGTTTTATGCCTGAGTGGCTGGGTTTGTACATTTGTGAATATGTGCCTGCTAAGTGTTTGGTTTTATGCCTGAGTGACTATGTGTACTGTGTTTGTGAAACCCGGTTGCTGTGGAAGCCCGGGATTGTTTTATGAAACCCGGTGGTGTGGAAGCCCAGGACTGTTTTGTGAAACCCGGTGGCTGTGGAAGCCTGGGACTGTTCTTGGAACCCGGTGGCTGTGGAAGCCCTGGATTGCTCATGTGCTGCTTTGTGTGGTCGTTTGAAATATTTGTTTTTGCTGATGGCTTACTATTATATTTGTTGATATAATTGCATCACGACACTGCACTTGTACACACGGCATGTAGATGCTATGAGCATGGGATGGGTTGGGGAGACATGATCCCTACTAAGCTGTGGTTGCTCACCCCTCCTACCGTGTTGTTTTCTTACAGGGACCTACAGGCGTTAGGTGGGAACACCAAGTTGGGAGACCTGCTTGTGGCTTGCTTATTGTTATTTGGGTTTTGTTGTTTTTGTGGGCTTTGTAACCCTAGTGGGAAGATATTGTAATGATGAGTTTAATGTAATAAAAGCATGTTTGGACACGTTTGTAAGGTTTGAACTTAATAAATATATGGTTTTGTCTCTGAGTTTGAAATGTAAAGTGTATGTTGTATTCTACCCCCTTTATCCAAACTTGGGTAAAGGGAGGGTCACGTTTCGGTCTCCTCGGGTTGAAAATCCGGGACGTGACATTTAGGATATTCTATTTTTGTTTACAGAGATGTAATAACCTATATATATATATATATAAATATATTAAAATTTATTATTAAAATTTAAATAATATATAAATAAAACCTTTCTTAATTTATATACTTTGTTTGTAAATATAAATATTATACATACATATATATATATAAAGATGAATTGATAAACTAAATTTCATGATATATTTACTACAATTTAAATTATTTATTATAATAATTTTTTCTTACTGTTTTAATGTTAATTATAATTTTCATAATTATAATTAAAAATATTACATAAATAAAATCAGATGAAAAAGCCACAAACTATATTTCAACGGAACACTTTGCAGTTTGCACGCTTCATTACTAGCTCAACAATTACTTGACAACACCTCGAGTTGGGTCCTAGTATAAAAATGCTCATAATTTTATGCTAAACATATAAATGGTATCCAAATACACACAACTTATTTTACACTCTTATTATTACTATTATTAAAACCCTCTTTTTCTAAGAGAAACATGATAAATATGATATACCAAAAAATTGATCTAACAATTTTGTATGGAAATTATATTATTTATTATTAGAATTTAGGACTCAACATTTTTAAAATTAATTGATTATAAGAAATGTTATATTTGGTTATATATTAGTTGGTTATTTTCTTCAATATGAGACTCTAAAAAACTTACTTCGGCAACGTGAATAATATATACGGCAAAAAACATTATGAGTAAGATGAAATATTAAAAATAAATTTCTCACAAAATAAATATTGTGAGTAAAAATACAATCTAATATCAAATTAAAAGTTAATAATTAATATTCTAAAATTAATTGGTTATATGAAACGTTATTTTGGTTATATATTAGTTGGTTATTTTTTTTTCTTCGATATGAGACTCTAAAAACACCTCACTTCACGTAAATAATACACACGCAAAAAACATTATGAGTAAGATGAAATATTAAAAATAAATTTCTCACAAAATAAATATTGTGAGTAAAAATACAATCTAATATCAAATTAAAAGTTAATAATTAATATTCTAAAATTAATTGGTTATATTAAATATTATCATTAATTCTAAGACTATCCTAACTTATATAGACGTGAAACTGTAATATTTATTTCGAAAATTGATGTGCGGATGAGATATTCTCTTTCGGCACATTTGGCTGAGCCGAGTTTGTGTGTCATGTGATTGTGCATCAATCACATAAATCGATTCGGCGGAAATTTCATGGGCCCACTAGAATTTGGATTGGAGCCCATTAACCACTCTCAAACACGTGGCAGCGGGGCCCGCAACTCGATAACGCCACGCTACTGACTGAGTAGTCAAGTACTGCACCGAGAGCCACATAGGTAGGAGGTGTCACGTAGGTACGCCCAAAAGCATTCCAATTAAAATTGAATACGTCTGTCTAAGACGTTTACGTGGAAGCCACATAGGTGGGCTTGTGTGTTTTTTTTTTTTTTTTTTTTTAAGGTGGTCCTCAGCCTAATATTGTCTTTTTGCTTTGTTTGTTTTTTTTATTACGCAGAAAATTGTCTGGCCGCTAATGAATCCAGCGATCAAATGTACTCCTACCACAAAGATCATATTTAAGACGCAGAGAAAATCACATCGAACCTAACACACCGGCAGAAGCAGTTGGAGATATCCCAACACAAAGATCGTGTCGACGATACATCACAAACAATACAAATATATTTTGCATTAGAAATTAAAGAGATGCGTGGATGGGATGAAATACAAACGCTTTTTATTAACTTTAAAAATTCAGTAAATGAATATAAACTTTCGAGATGTTTATACATCATATAATAAAAATTCTTTTGATAATTATAGTTGAATTAATTTTATCATAATAATAAATATTATAATGTATTAATATTATTTTTAAAAAAAATTTAAATTAAAGTAATATTAATTAAAAATTTTAAATAATGTTAAAGGTATAATTAATAAAAATAAATAATTTCTATGATAATAAATACATGTATGCTTTTGATTTATTATTTTAATATAAAATGATAAATAAAAGTTTTAAGTTTATTTAAAATTTTACATGCTATGATTACATGACCCACTTAGATATTTGTCTAATTGAAAATATATTAATATTTAAATTACTAATATCATTTTCTTATTTTATTATTTTAAATGTAGATTATGGATTACAATCTACTATCAAATGTTAAAAAACTCAAAATTTAATGTCACCGTGTATGACTCATATCACGCATAAAATAAATTAGGATAATGGTAATATTAATTTGATTGAAATTTAGTTTTAAAATTATTAATATGTTGATTTAAATCTAAATAATCAAATCAAGTATTATTTGATCGATAAATACATTTATATATGAACTTGTAATATCATTTACATGATTTATTACTTAAGCTTTTAACCCAAATATTGAATACATACTATCAAAAGACAAAACTCACTCTCACCATGTATTTTTTAGTATATCAAACTTGTTATTATTGTTTAATTAACTAATAACATTAATTATAATTATAATAATATAGATATACTTATCATACCAAAGAATATATATACACTTACACTCAATAATTAGTGTTATCCAAAAATAATCATATTATTGTATTACTTATAACAAAAACAAGCTTTTATTACATTGAGGAAAATAAGTTTGAGAAACATGACTTTTCATAATATTGTATTACTTACAACAAAAATAATATGATAACTATGTTATATAATTATATTAATTAGGTTTTGCACTAATGTGTTATCATTTATTACCAATGATAATTGTATTATTTAAATTATTATTACTCGGTATTCAAGTTATTACTTATTGATTATAATTTATAAATGCATATATATAGTGACAATTATACAACTATATATATCATATATAACATAAGTAAGATGATAATTGTTGAGTATCTAAAATCTAATAATTAATGTCAGAGAGTTTATTGATAATTATATATGTCATAGATGATTATTGTTACTATGTTTACATAATTAGTGTATATACTTTAAATGTGACATATAAATAATATTATATTTAGTATAAAATACAAAGTAATCTTATAATTACTAGTATGAACTAACATATTACGTATGACATAAGTAATATTATAACTATTCGACTAAATAATATTTAATTACATTATTTAGTATTAAATCAACATATTAATATTTTTAAAACTAAATTTGAATCTAATTAATGTCCATCCACAAATTATTTTATTGATGATATGAGTCATATATTGTGAGAGTGATTTCAACTTTTGATAGTATGTATTTAATATTTAAATTAAAAGTAATAAAATATGTAAATGATATTATTAGTTTAAATATTAATATATTTTCAATCAAATAATATTTGATTGGATCAACTTATTAATAAATTTAAAACTAAATTTGAATATAATTAGTTTGTATTTTATATCAAAATAGTAATAGTGTATTTAGTTTCTATTATAATACAAATATATATATACTTTGTAATTATTAATTTTTAAAATAAAGTATGTACTCTTTATTAATATTATTATTATTATAATTAATAATATTAATAATTAAAGTTATTATTTTTATTATTATTAGTAATTATAAGTGATATGACAAGTATATATATTATTTACATAAATTTAAACAATAAAATAGAGTTAGCCTAATGGTATGGCAGTGGGTTCGAAACTTAGTGCAATCAATTTATCTTGCTTGATTTTCCGGCCGAAGGGAGTTGCTAGCCGGATGGGCACAGTGGCGGGGTGGGGGTAGCTGGTGGATGGGTTAAGCGGCTGGGCGGCCATGGTTGGGGTGGGGTGGCAGCGTCAGTACTTTTGTTGGGTTGTCTGTGTCTTGGATTGGGTGCTTGTTGGATCGCCGCCCCCTGGGCCCCGGCCCGACGGGCGGGGAAGGGGGGAAACGATTACGGGTCAATGGCATGCTGGAGATGGGGGAAGTGGGCAGCTTGGGACGGGGATAGACGGGCCCCCCCAAAACCCGCCCCCCCGCCCCTCCCATCCCCCCTCATAACATAGGTGGCTTTGTGTCTTTTTTTTTTTTTTTTTTAAAGGTGTGGTCCTCAGCCTAATATTGTCTTTTTGCTTTGTTTTTTTTTTATTACACAGAAAATTGTCTGGCCGCTAATGAATCCAGGGATCAAATGTACTCCTACCACAAAGATCATATTTAAGACGCAGAGAAAATCACATCAAACCTAACACACCGGCAGAAGCAGTTGGAGATATCCCAACACAAAGATCGTGTCGACGATACATCACAAACAATACAAATATATTTTGCATTAGAGATTAAAGAGATGAGTGGATAGGATGAAATACAAACGGTTTTAACGTGAAAAATTCAAAATGAAAAAAACTGCAGGATGTTTATTCATATGTAAAACAAATTCATTTTGATTGCTATGTTGAAATAATTTTATCATACGATTACATATGTAAATATTAAATATGTTGTATTATCTTTAAAAAAGTTTAATAAAATAAAGTAATTTAATTAAAATTTTAAATAAGTTAAAGGTATAATTAATAAAAGCAAATAAAGATCTTGACAATAGATTCATGTATGCTTTCGATTTATTATTTTAGATCAAATGACAAATAAAAATCCTACAGTTATTTAAAATTTTACATACTATGATTACAACTTACTTAGATATTTGTCCCACTTTTATCCTCTTCAATTTATAGGTATTATCCTTTCTCTTTCTCCACTACTATAAATGTAGTTTGTGGCTTGAACAGATAGCTACTACACATGTAACTCATCTATGTCTTTCTTTATTGCACGATTGCCACACACGCAATTCTCTATCTCTGTCTCTTACTTTATCTTTCTCTTACAAAAGTGTGGAAACAAAATCAGCCATAGGGAGCTACTTAACTAGTTTCAGTATTTTGAAAATTGGAAACATGGTAAATTGGTATTTGAAATATAGGCTTGTCATAAATCTATTTCAGATAAATTTAAACTAGTATAGTATAGTGCTAACATAGGTTGTTCACTAATTGGATTACTTATATAATTTAATTTAACTTATTCTTCAACAAAAATAAAAAAATTAAGTTCGAAATTTAGGAAAATTTTGTTTGCAGAATTAAAATAAAACTAATTAATATTTATCATGCAAATAACTAATACACAAGTAACTAGAAGTTTAGGATACAATTGATTCAACCATTTTACATCAAATAATTATTTATCATTATTTAATAAAATAAGAAACACATCTATGACCTCATAATTAAATTGAATCAAGATAATATGATTTTAATTGAACTATGAACATACTCTAAGTGTAATAATTATGACAAGTTTTTTAGAGGAATGATTCATTCCATACGTATACAAACTCCACATCTAAAATATAGATTAAAAAATCATGCTTAATCAATCCACAATCAACTACAACCGCACATTAATAGCAAATAACTCAAAACATGATATAATAAGAAACATAAATCACAGCTTATGCATCAAATATCTAAGTAAAAAAAGATTGAAAATAAATAATAGAAGATAGAAGATTCAATCGATTACAAAATACTACTCCATTGATAATAAAACAAAACAACAAAGAAAGATAGAATATGCCGATTTTTCGTACTGTGTCTTCGCTCTGTTGTTGGTTTCTCATTCTCTGACCTCTTCATGCCAGTTTTGGCACCCTTCTTTGCCCACCAACTGCCCCGCCCTTCTTATGGTCTAGGCTGAGGTTTGAGCCCAGTTTCCTTGGGCCAGCTTATCTTTGGGTGTTGCCCTTTTAGACCTTAATGTTGTGTAAGCCTTAATGATCATTTATTTTTTCTATATGGGTTTGTACATTTGAGCCTGATTGGACCCTCTCTAATGGACTTTGGTCTATTGTTCTTCTAACCTATTGTGGCACGTTTGAGCATTGCTTGTAGGTCTCGTGGCCATTGCTCCTCCCACTATATTTTTTTCCTGGCTATTAAGACTCTTGCATTTGAGCTTTATGACCTTTTCGATATGTTCATAAATAATGTTTCGGCTTAAAGGGCACAAAAGTGTTAACCCATCCCAATTGACCTTAGGCAAAAATAAGTTCATGGGTTTGGGCTTTCGGGTCATTTTGAAATTTGCTGGACTTTAATATAGCGTCAAAGACTCCAAACGATCTTTCTAGGTCGCTGCACCAAGATGCTCAACTTCGGAATCACATGGAGACCTACTTTAGGTGAGTGTAATTGGAAGCTTGTGGCTTCCAGGGACCCAGTGCTCACCGAATATTGACTATTCATTCATGTTTCTCCTTAGGGCTGTAAATAAGCCGACACATTTGACCATTTATTTTCTTTATGTGGGTTTGTACGATAAGGCCGGATTGGGCCCTTTTTACATGAACTTTGGTCCATTTATTGTTCTTTTAACTTGTTGTGGCCCATTTGGACATTGTTTGTGGGCCTCATGGCCATTTGTCATGGGGTCAGCCTTTATAGCAGCTTAACTCGTGCAGCACCTAGTTCCCACCCGTACGAAGGAACGCTAGGTCAGCCTAACTCATCGCATTTAGATTGAAACCTATCGATCCGATGAAAAGCAATTGTGTAGAGAAGCACCTAGCGGAAGAAAAATTGAACGAAGACAACAAACGATTATATTAATTGCTTAAAAACTTTACAACATCACTCCCTTACATATAAATGTTAGCACTTTTCTAGTTTTGACACCAGGAGACATCATTTCTAACTAAGCATTTAAATATCTACAACTCACTCTATAAACTAAGTTAGAACACTTTACAAAGGAGAAATACCCCAAAATGGGCTAAGTGTGCTACGATAATCTTCGGTCCGTGACACATTGTACCTCTCTCTGTATTTTTTTCCTAAGCTAGAAGGCTACTAGAATCCATGCATTTGGGCATCATGACCTTTTCCGTATGTCCACATTTGGATTCTGCTAAATAATTCTTTTTCCCTAAAAATAAAAAACAAAAAAACACATATAAATATTAAATAATGTGTCATTTTTTTATTAAATTAAAAATTATATATTAGGGTTAGGGGCTCCAAATTAGTTTTTTGGTTTACTCTCCCTACATAAACAATTAAGAATTACGGTAAAAAAAAAATAAAGAAGTATCGTTGATAAATTCATGAAAATTTAAAAGATTAAAATTTTTATTGTAATTAAAATTTTTGACAATTATGACCGCCACATTATATCAATTTCTGTTCATGGTTTTTTTTTGGACTTTGCTCTTTGTCATTTATGGTGGCCACACAATTTTGTACAACCACATTTGTTTTTACTTTAATTGGATGCTCCCGCTCAGCATATTAATTATTATATTCTATCAAATATTTTTGATCACTTTTTTTCACGACTGCTATAAGTCACGAATTGTACAAATTGCTCACCAAATATTAACTGTTCATTCATGTTTTTCCTTAGGGCTATAAATGAGCCGACACATTTGACAATTTACTTTTTTTATGTGGGTTTGTACGATAGGGCCGGATTGGGCCCTTTCTACATGGACTTTGGTCCATTTATTGTTCTTTTAACTTGTTGTGGCCCATTTGGGCATTGCTTGTAGGCCTTGTGGCCATTGTTCCTCTCTCTGTATTTTTTTCCTAGCCTAGTAGGCTACTAGGATCCATGCATTTGGGCATCATGACCTTTTCCGTATGTCCACATTTGGATTCTGCTAAATAATTTTTTTCGTAAAAATAAAAAACAAAAAAAGACATATAAATATTAAATAATGTGTTTTTTTTGTTAAATAAAAAATTATATATTAGGGTTAGGGGCTCCAAATTAGTTTTTTGGTTTACTCTCCCTACATAAACAATTAAAAATTACGGTTAAAAAAATAAAGAAGTATCATTGATAAATTCATGAAAATTTAAAAGATTAAAGATTTTTGTCGTAATTATAATATTTTGGCAATTATGACCGCCACATTATATCAACTTCTATCCATGGGTTTTTTATGGTCTTTGCTCTTTATCATTTTTGGTGGCCACACAATTTTGTACATCCACATTTGTTTTTACTTTCATTGGATGCTCCCACTACAACATATTAATTATTATATTCTATCAAATATGTTCAATCATTTTTTTTCACGACTGCTGAAGTCACGAATTGTATAAATTGCTCACCGAATATTGACTGTTTATTCATGTTTCTGCTTAGGGCCGTAAATGAGCCGACATATCTAACCATTTACTTTCTTTATGTGAGTTTGTACGATAAGGCCGGATTGTGCCCTTTCTACATGGTCTTTGGTCTATTTATTATTCTTTTAACTTGTTGTGGCCCTTTTGGGCATTGCTTGTAGGCCTCATAGCCATTGTTTCTCTCTCTGTATTTTTTTCCTAGGCTAGTAGGCTACTATGTCCATACATTTGGGCATTATGACCTTTTTCGTATGTCTACATTTGGATTCTACTAAATAATTTTTTTCTTAAAAATAAAAGCCAAAAAAATACATATAAATATTAAATAATGTGTCATTTTTTTTATTAATCTTAAATTAAAGTATAAGACTTAAAAATATATAATTATTATAAAATTAATGTGTATGTATTTATTTTTAAGTTGCCAAATAGTTAAATTACAAATTATATATTTGGATTAGTGGCTTCAAATTAGTTTTTAGGTTTACTCTCCCAACATAAATAATTAAGAATTGTGGTTTAAAAAAATAAAGAAATACCGATTGATAAATTTATGAAAATTTAAAAGATTAAATTTTTTTGCTGTAATTACAATTTTTGGTAATTATGACCGCGACATTGTATCAATTTTTGTCCGTGGATTTCTTTGCTCTTTGCTCTTTGTCAGGTGGGCACGCAATTTTGTACGGCAATATTAACTATTATATTCTATCGAATAGGTTCGATCACTTTTTTTCAAAGTTGTACAAATTGCCGAATATTTGACTGTTCATTCATGTTTTTGCTCCGCGCGAGCTATTTGTTTTATCATGGTTCAACTCAGTGAGTGGCATCAGTCAGATACGATTATTGCAGAAGGATTGATGCAGTGGTTCAGAAGGATGAATTGGGATCGGTTAGCATCCATGTTGCCGTATTTCTGGCGTAAAATGTGAACAAGGTGGATGAATTGGGAAATGCATTAATCAATCATGCTGAATGCACAAGACATGGTTCCTCCATCTTAGTCCATTCACCACGATTGATTAATGGATTCATCATCCTTGTTATACATTTTGCACCCAAAAGACGGCAACAAGATGCTAATGCTAGCTGATCCCAATTGACCTGGGCACAAATAAGTGTTTAGGGTACATTTTGAAATTTGCAAGGGATGACTCTCCAAACGATCCTTCCGAGCCACTGTACCAAGGATGCCCAACTTCAGAATTCCATTGAGACTACTTTAGGTGAGTGTAATTGGCAGCTTGTGGCTTCCAGGGACCCAGTGCAATCGCCCCCCTAGCACTTGCTTATGTTCACCCAGGAGCCCAAGCCCTCCCGGGAAGATATGATAGATGCTTATGTTAAGACCCTAGCCGAGGTTGTTGGAAGGTATAGCCGTTCATGTGGTTTCTAATGTTTTGTTTTCTTATTTTTATTTTTACTGTGTTCTTTTTTTTTTTTTTTTGTTTGCTGGGTTTCTTTCCAGTGAAGCAGAGGCTAAGAAGAAAATATAAGTGGCCATTTGTTTTCTTCAACTCAAATCTCCCTTTAAAATATTTTAGGTTTTTAATAATCAAGTTTCTATGTTGAACTTTTAATATTATTGGACAGTACATCTATGAGTCCAATTTTTCTTTTTCTACTGAATTTTCAGTTTCATTACTGCAATATTTTGTTGTCCCCACAAGTTTATGAGAAACTCACAGGTGTTATGGTATAACGAAAACTTCCCATTCTTAGCAAAGAAGTTGCATTGAAATCACTTCCATCTGAGTGGCCACTAGATCCCATTGAGGACATAAATAAAGTGGATCAGAAATGTTCAAAAATTTTGGTTGCTCTGGATGATGATCCAACTGGAACAGACTGTTCATGACATAGAAGTATTAACAGAATGGCTTTCTTTCTGATTCATTCCTAAGATACCTACAGAAATTATATCTTCAAATGATTTTATCATGTACAAGTATAGAAAAAATCTTATTAGCCTTCTAGAAGATGAGAATGTTGAATCTTCTTCACATGAGCATCGGGTCCTTTCCCAACCAGTTCAGAAAGCGGCCTATTTGTTTCTTCATTTTGACTAATTCCCGGTCCCTATAATTTCTGAGAAGGTGAAAATTCTAAAATGGTTATTTTTCCAGAGCATAGCTGTTGAAAATTTAAGCTCACATAATTGGAAATGCCTCTCTCGTGTTTTCTTGTTGGAGAGTGTATATCACATGCAAATTTTGTCTTCTATCAGGCCAGTGCATTGGTTAAAGAAATCTGCAGTAACCTATGTAGTGCAGCTAAACTGCTTGAGAATATTTTGATTTCACTGTTGTTTTGAGGGGAGACTCAACTTTGCGGGCTCATTTTCCATAGGCAAGACCAATGATAATATATTATAAGCTAAATACTGTTGAACAGATGCTTTCATTTCTCACCTTAATTTGGACATTATTCTGCCTGTTTGATCCAGGAAGCAGATGCATTTGTTTCTGTACTGGGTGAAATGGATTCATGGATCATATGCCCCCTTTTTTCTTCAAGGAGGCCGCTATACAATTAATGACATACACTACGTTGCAGATTCTGATAGGTATTTTTTTTGATAAGTGCAGATTCTGATAGGTATTACTGCATGTCCAGGGTTAGTTTTACTTGAACCTGAACACTGATACTGTTTTTGGATCTTGTGTTTGCAGTCTTTCCCCTGCAGGTGAAACTGAGTTTGCTAAAGATGCTTCTGTTGGCTATAAAACATCAAACCTTTGTGAGGTGCAACATTCTTTATATCTAGCTGATGACCATAGAATTACATCTACAATTAGAATGGTAGTAGATAATTTTGTAATTTCTGTTCGTATCTGTCATAGTGGGTAGAAGAGAAAACTGGGGGCGTACTCCAGCCCAGAGTGTTACTTCTATCTCTATCAAACTTATGAGAAAAGGTGGTCCAGATGCTGTTTGTGAGTCTCTTTTGAATTTGCAGAAGGTACATAGGTTTTTGGGGGGGGCTTAAGTCTTGTTTTTTTTTCTTTCTTTTTTGTTTTCATTTGTTAATATGTTGTAAAATGAGTCAACATTTAGCTTGTTTGGGGAAGATAAATTTACAGCAGGTGGGCTTTTTTATTGTGATGATGTTTTCATTTAGCAGAGTTGCTCTTACTTCTTTTTTTGGTAATGAGGACAGATGGATTATTAGCAACAAAATTATTCCTCATGGTCTTATGGTTTACTGGAACGCTGTGGAAGAGGAAGAGATTGATGGTGATGAAGATGATGACAGATGATAAGGCGGGCGAAGAGGACAGTGAAGAGCCACAAATTATTATTGGGAAAGGCTGGGCATTTGGATGCGACGATGTAAATTTAATCTACCGTTTTTTATACTGCCTTGATTTTTTTTGGAAATTTATTTCATTTATTACCATTATAATTAATTGAATCATTGTTAAAATATGAGCATGATAGATGGAATGCAAGAAAAAAAAAAAAACAATTGTTCGTCTTTTACCCAACCGTAATTGCGGTATAGGAAAATAGTCTTTCCTCACAATTTTTAGTGTGATCTGCAAATATAAAGGAACTATTGTAGGATTAAAACTGACAACCGGTTAATTTTTGATCATTGATCAAATTTATTATCTTTTTTTGCATTAATTACTCACTTAAAATATCTACTTTACGTTATTAGAATTAAAATGTGGTCCTATTGGGTGCTTCATCGTCGGTGTCTAACTATTTATTTTATCATTATAAGGCTTAAGAAAAATGATGTGACTGAATCTGAGTTATTGTGATTTACAATCAACTTCTGTAAGCACAATCAACTTCAAGTGCAATCTTGATTCAAGAACCTATATAACATTTTGTAAGGGTACTTTTGCATGCAGAAAACTCATGAAGGGGGGAAGGCGATCTGATTCACATTTTTCATTACACTATTCCAGCATTCATGCTATCAATATTCTATAATGACTTTAACAAGAAAATTAGCATTCAACTTCTGTGAGTACAATCTGATTAGGTTTCTAAGACAATCAACTCTAGAAGTTCAAAAAAGCACACTTGTGCTACTACTCTATGTCCCCTGTAATCAACAATGGCCATAGCAAAATTGAGTCCAGGAACATCAACTTCTTTCAATTCATTATTTGCAGAAGCTGCCTATTCACTATCAGCCAACTGCAGTTCAGCTGATACTTCACGGCATAATCATAAACATTGCTAGTCGCCTTTGTGTTTAGCAAAATAGAATTTTCCCTTATTAGAAACCCCACTAGATAATCCTCGCTAATTCTTGTCATCCAACATTTCATCATGTTAAATAAATTTTTATGAAGTAAAAGGTTCATGAGAAATCAACACACCAAAGCAAAAACCATTCTCCGTAATGCATCCAAATCACATCCAATATCTGAAAGATTACCACCGACATCGGTAACCTGTTTAATAGCTGCCCTGTTAATAATTCAAAGATATAAAACATCCATTCCCCAAACTGTATAAACAACTATAAATACAAAATCATATTGTTCACCTATCTCTTCCACTGCCTTATTTATAAGCCTATAGAGCTAGTCTGTCTTGATCTCACATTAGTGTTGTCAACGGATTTATCAAAGACCATTTTACGATCTCAATAAATTATAAAGTCCGTGATGGATTGCTTGTTTTGTGATGACCATCCATCACACATAATTGTGCAACCATATTCAGGCCACTTTCTCTTTATAGACTCAAGATAGTTCTTTAACTCTTCAACTTCTTCATTCAAGAAAACCTTACTAGTTTGATATCTTGTAGGACTTACCACTCCAAGGCCACAATCAACTATGGTATCTATCTTGACTTGATAGTAAGAACCATTGTTTGCTACATTAAATGTTATTACATTGAAGTAAAAGAATTTTGATATTGCTTTTCTCATATCAGATGTAGAATACCTACAAGCATAGTTCTCATAAGATGCAGTCCTTCAGCTATGTAGCATAGTATATCTCACATTGTTCCTATTATTGTCTAGACATTTCATCTCCCTAATCACTACAATCAAAATTATCATAATCATCAATGTAATGTCGAGGTTGGCGCTCAAACTCGGCCTTGTCTCGTAAGCTATTTAGTAGTTATTCTGTTTTTCTTTTTTTAGACTCACTCATCTGTGCAACCTCACTAACTTTATCATATGTGAAATCTCTCTAGGATACTTCGGGCACACTATTACCTCATTTCATACACTAGTAAGATGTTTCAAACATGTGATTCCTCCACTAACAACTTTGTAATAGTAATTGCACTAAATTTTCTTTATCTTGTGAGACAGCTGTACCATGTTCTCAACAAACATCTCATAGCTTATTCGATATTCTTAAAAAAAAATAACCAAAAAAATAAAATCCTAATGGTCATTTAAAAAAAACACATTCATTGTTTTAGAGTAAATTTAAAAAATACTTATAACTAATAAATTTATTAAATATTAAATAATACAACAACTATTGAAGTATCTAATTATATATATATATATATACATCCTATGGAAATGTTAATTAATTAATTAATTAATTACAAATTTATTAAAAAACTCATATGTCTTCATAAATTTGTTTAATTTACATATCTATTCTTAATTTACACATTAAAATAACATATACAAATAAATTTTATCGTATATTAAATTTATAGTAATCAATATTAAAACAAAATATATAAATATTTTTTTTAATTTACACCATATTAAATTTACAGTAGCCGGTATTAATTTTTAAAGAATTAATAAATTAATTTTAATAGATAAAAATAACAAAGTAAATTTTAAAAAATATACGTAAATAAATTTTACAGCGTAAATATAAAAAATATTTTAATAAATATTACGTATGAATATTTATTAAATAACATATGTAAATTTAGTACGTTACAGCTGGTTTTAAGGAATTAATAAATAAATTTTAAAAGATAAAAATAATAATGTAAATTTAAAACAACATAAGCGGATGAAATAATAAATGTTAATAAACATACCAAACAAACCTCATTGGCGTGTGTGCATGCAAAAGAAGAAACGTAAATAAATGTCAAGCCTGGGTGAGTTTAGGCCGCAGAGAAGAAACACAACGCCGAGCGTAGAAAAGTAGATTCCTCGGAATTTGGTAATTAGCCGTGGGTCAGTTGTCGGTAGACTTGGTAGTCCATAGATTCAGCAGTTGGCATATAGTGTGATGCGTACGCAAAGGAAGAAGACGAGGAGTATGGAGTCGATGGACTGTCAGTGAGAAGAATATAAAGAAAACCAAGAAAAAATGAAGGAGAAAGAAAAGTAATGTAGTAATAATTGGAGTGATCTCATCAATTTTGAATGAATTTTCATCTGTGATGGAGCGACCCATTTCAACATCAGGCGTATCGTTGCTTCTTAACCAAGATCTCGGCCGAGAGCTACGAGATGGAGAAGAATAGTGAGATATTTGTACTGGGGCAAGATCTCATACCGGGACCCTTTGATATTGCAGGTTCCAAAGTGAGTCTAGAAGGGGAATGAATAAATGATTTTCGTAGAAGCTTGACTCGATGGCAGACTTAGAAGGTAAAAGAGAGATAGGAAAATTGGATGATTATGCTTATGTGATAATGAACTACAGACACAAATATAAGTGGTTATAGCGAAACCTATGCAAAAACAACTCAGATCAAGTAAAGAATATTTTTACAGTACAACAGGAAGTTAATGCCTGAAAGTAATGATGGTAAAACAAACTGTTATAGAGAGAGAACAGTTTGTGGAGTATTCTTTAAGTTTGCTGTTAATTGTGGATGTTCAACAGAGAGCTTGGCAATTGGATCGTGTTATATCTCTTTAAAACAAATATTGAAAGAATGATCTTCAAAATATAATCTTTGATGTTGGTCTCACGCGTACACAATACTTAGAAGTATTCGCACTCCTCACGATAGCTCTCAACGGTGGAACTCTTGATTCAAAATCTTAAAAGTTATTTATTCAATGCATGAACATTATTTATTTGTATTCCCTAGAGTTCCCACATCACTTTCCATGAGAGTGATTATTTTAATATTTAGTACATGCGCGCATGCATTCCCATCCCTAACAATATTCTGTCTTCCCGCCATTGAATTGCAACAAGTATATAGAATGTACAGATCTACCCATATCCTCTAGTTCCGTTGCTCTTACTACATATCTCATGTTCATATCATTTCTTTTGATCTCATTTGTTTATTTATTGTTGGTGATTGATAGTCATTAATGCGACATTATATGGAACAATAAATTGGCTTGATTGCAAAGAACGGCAGGGTAAAGATACACAAACCCTACCCGACAATTTAGCTAATCTAGCTAAGTGCATCTCCAGCAACTTTAGCCATATTTCATTAGCTGAAGCAATAAATAGCTACACTAAGGCCATCTCCAATCCATTAGCAAAAGTAAAAGCAATAGCAATTTTTAGCTAAACAGGTCAAGCCTGCATTTACAAGAATCCCGCTAGACGTTACAACTCACTCTCCTCCTATATGTAATGACGCACACCCCCTCACGCACGTGTATCAGTGTGCGAAGTCATTTATTTTTATACAAGTGCATATTACATTGCTTCCCCCTTTTAAAACACCTTGCCCACAAGGTGTGGATATGCTTTATTCATTTGGTGCAGTAACTCCTAGGTGGCATCGTCTTCTGGTTGCCCTGTCCACTTTACTAGAACTTCAGTGATGGCTCGATTATACAATTTCCACATTCAACGCTGCATGACCCATTCAGGCTTGGGCTGAAGCTGTCCATTGTTCCCAATTGGTGGTAAGCAAGGAATAGGCGTGACGGCAGTGCCTAGCTTCTTCTTTAACAAACTCACATGAAATACAAGGTGAACTCTGGCTGATGCTGGAAGATCCAATCTGTAGGCCACTGCCGCGAGGTGCTCTACCACCTGAAATGGACCATAAAAACGCGGTGACAATTTTTGGAAAGTATGCCGCACCAGTGACTGCTATTTATAAGGGCGAAGGCGCAGGAAACCCTGTCTCCTGCATTAAATTCCCTCTCAGATCTCCTCATATCCGCATATTTTTTCATTCACTTGTGTGCCAGAGTGAGATTCTCATGAAGGTCTGCAAGTACCTCTTCTCTAGATACCAAAAAATCATTGACTTCTGCGACCCGTGTAGTTCCAGGAATATAAGTAAGTAATCTTGGCGGGGGTAGATGGTAGAGAATCTCAAATGGAGTCTTCTTAGTAAATTCATGGTAGTTTGTGTTATGCCAACATTCTGCCAAAGGAATCCACTTGACCCAGTCCTTGGGATGCTCACTACAGAAACAACGAAGGTAAGTCTCTAAGCACTTATTCATAATCTCGCTCTTCCCATCTGATTCTGGGTGATCCGCAGAAGAAAAATTGAGGGAAGTCCCCATCTGTTCAAACAAAACACGCTAGAACTGGCTTGTGAAGGTTAGATCTCTGTCTAAAACTATCCTCTGCGGTAACCCATGGAGTTTGAACACATTGGCCAAGAAGACTTGGGCTACAATAGAGGTTGTGTATGGGTGAGCCAGTGGAAAAAAGTGGTTGTACTTTGAACAGCGATCAACAACTACCAAAATGACAGAATATCCATTGGATTTTGGGAGTGCTTCTATGAAATCCATTGAGATCTCTTTCCACACTATTGATGTGACTGGTTGGGGCTACAAAAATCCAGGGGGGCTGATAGACTCATTCTTTATCCGTTGGCATATACCACAAGTGCGTACATGCTCCTTGATGTCAGCTCTCATTCCCTTCCAAAAAAAATCTCGCTTAGCTCGTTGGATTGTCTTAGTATAACCAGAGTGTCCACTTAAAGCTGAGTCGTGGACAAAGGAGAGCACCTTCTATTTAAGTTGGGTGTGTTTCCTCTCCCCCTGTACAACAGAATTCCCCCGTTGTCCTGATACTTGGACGGATCTAGTTTGTCATCCTTCAACTGCTGCCAGAGGTCTTTCAATTCTGAACAAGTGGTGTAAGTCATTTTCAGTTTGGTGAGCCATTTAGGGACTGGGAAACTGGTCAGGAATAATTCTACTACATTTGCCTTCTCACCACGTCTAGATAGGGCATCAGAAGCGTGGTTAGCACTCCCGTGTTTATACTCTACTGAGAAATTGTACCCCAATAGTTTAGTGAGCCACTTCTGTTGGTTAGGGGTCCCAATTTTTTGTTCTAGCAGGAATTTAAGACTCTGTTGGTCCATTTTAATGGTAAAGCGTTGTCCCAATAGGTAGGGCCGCCAAAGCTTAACCGCCGAGATAACCGCAAAGAATTCTTTTTCATATGTGGATAACGCTAGTGTCCTCCCTTTAAGCATTTGGCTTAGAAAAGCAATAGGTCTTCCCTACTGCATCAACATAACCCCTATTCTAGCAGCTGATGCATCACACTCAATAATGAATGGGGAGTGAAAGTCTGGTAGAGCTAGGACAGGGGGGGTAGTTACTGCTTCTTTCAGCCTGTCAAATGCATGTTCTGTTTCAGTGGTCCAGTAAAAAGCATTTTTTTAAATAATGCAGTCAAAGGAGCTGCCAATACTCCATACCCCCTGATAAACTTCCTATAATACCCAGTAAGCCCCAAAAAGCCTCATAACTGCTTAATGGTGTGGGGTGGAGGCCAGTCCCTCATAGCTTGCAGCTTCGTGGGATTAGCTCTAACCCCTTCCATAGAAACCCAGTGCCCAAGATAGTCCACTTCAGAAACTCCAAATCGACATATCTCTTTTTAGCATATAAGACATTTTTATGCAATAATTGCAAAGCCACCCACAAATGGTAAGCATGTGAGTCAATGTTTGGGCTGTAAATGAGGATATCGTCGAAGAATACTAGGATAAACTTGCAGAAATAGGGCTTAAATATGTTGTTCATAAGGGATTAAAAGGTTGAGGGTGCATTTGTAAGCCCAAAGGGCATGACTAAAAACTAGTAATGTCCTTCGTGTGTGTGAAATGCTATTTTAGGTACATCATCGGGCTCCATTCGAATTTGGTGATAGCCGGAACGAAGATCCAACTTAGAGAATACCCTTGCATTATGCAATTCATCTAACAACTCATCCACCACTGGTATAGGGAATTTGTCTTTGACTATTTGTTCATTTAATGCTCTGTAATCTACGCACATATGCCAACTACCATCGGCTTTCTTCACTAATAGGACTGGAGAAGAGTATGGGCTCTGACTGTCCCTGATGATTCCAGCCTTTAATAGGTTTTGCACAATTCTTTCTATATCTCCTTTTTGATAAAAGGGATACCTGTAGGGTCGGATAGAAATGGGAGAAGATCCATCCTTAAGTATGATGTGGTGTTTGTGACTTCTAAAAGAAGGCAACTTGTTGGATTCTTGGAATACCATAGCATAATCATCTAAAATCTTTTGGACCCAACCTGACACGGATTTAATTGTTTCGCACTATTGGTTAATTTGTAGGAACAACCTCTTTTGTCCTCTTTTGAGATTGTCTTCCAACTGGAATGCATGCCCAGAGGCGTTTATACCCTTCAGCTGCACAGTTTTTCCCAGCCACTGGAACTGTAATGTTATTGCATTCAAAACCCAAAGTATGGGTCCGACTGTTCTCAACCAAGAGATACTTATAACCATATCACAACCCACCAATTGTAAAGCATACAGGTTCATCTGAAACAAGAAGTTTGGGAGTTTGACAGGAATTTGAGCACAATACCCGACACTCTTTAACACCTCCCCGTTGGCAACCTTAACCTGCATTCCTCTTTGTTTGTCAACCTGTAAACCACATTTCATGGCCATCCTTGCATCAATAAAGTTGTGCGTGCTCCCTGAGTCTACTAAAATAAGCAATTTATGTTTCCCATTGAAGCTCTCTAATCTCATGGTATTAACAGCTTGTGTCCCGGTGATAGCATTTAGTGAAATCTCCCCCTCTAATGGGTCTCTTTCCTTGGTCTCAATTTCTGCATCCCCTTCAAGGAAAAATAGCTTAGGAGATTTACATTTATGCCCCGGATTCCACTTCTCGTCACATGAAAAACAAATTCCCTTTCTTTTTCTTTCTTCAATTTTTTTCCTAGAAATTCGAGAGATTTGGGAGGGATTTACCACTGATGTTGAACTCCCTCCTCCAGAAATCGTTTTTAATGTTTGGCCTTCTTTACTGTTAGTGCCCATCTCCTTAGTAAACTCGACTTTTGTGCCAACCCCCCTTAATGGAATTGAGTCAATTCCCCAATGAGAATTAGATTTACTCATGACTTGCAAGTAGGCTTCCTGTTGTTTTGCTATCTTATACGCCTCAAAGGTCGTGGTTGGTTTCAGCATTTTAATAGGAATCTATAACTTATCTTTCAAACAACTAAGGAAACAATATTGTTTTAATTCAAGAGAGATATTTGGTACCTTGTTTGCTAAAAACTCAAATTCACTCCTTAGGGATTCCATCGTTCCAGTCTGCTGTAACTTGCAGAGTCTGCCAAAATGTGAGTGGACAATAGCCAGGAGAGAAACGAAACTTCAGGGCCGTGTAAAAGGACTCCCACATCTCTGTGATTACTGTCTCCCGAACGTCCTGAAACCACTTAGCTGCTTCTTCCTCGAGGGAGAACTGTACCACCTTCACTTGTACGTCATCTGGGATTTTATAAAAATCGAAATACTACAATACCTTTCGAGCCCATGGTTCAGGATCGCCTGAGCTAAACTTGGGTAGCTCTATTCTCACATTTTTATAACAATAATTCTTGTTGCCATATCCTTCCCATAAGACCCTGCCATCTCCGATGCTATCCTCTCTTCGCCGTCCACCGTTAGAATCAGACCTAAACTCGTGGTCCTTGGAGTTCCTTGACAATCTGGATATATCTTGTTGTAAGGAATGTAGAGTTGCCATCAAACCTGTCATTTGATCATCAAATCGGGAAACCAATCTCTTCTCCATCAATACCATGGAGTTCGTAAACTCCTCTCATAAGTTCTGGTCTCCCTGCTGGTACTCATCTCGGAGGACCTGCGACCCACGAGTGATCTCTGCCATACTTGGATCGTAGGGCCGTGATACCAAATTGTAACAAATTAATCCATAAAACTAAACAAAATGAATGAAGATTGATTCATTGAAGATGAGAGAACGGGTCAAGTCTCTCTTCGAGGGAGAGAAGCCTCCAAACAGGTCAAGCCTGCATTTACAAGAATTCCGTTAGCTGTTACAACTCACTCTCCTCCTATATGTAATGATACACACCCTCTCACGCACGTGCATCAGCGTGTGAGGTCATTTATTTTTATACAAGTGCATATTACATCAGGCGATGAGAAAGGGCAACGGGTAGGAATGGCAATTTAACCCGTACCCGCCATGCCCGCCCCGATGGGGCGGATATTTTTTGAATTTAGCGGGTAACGAGGCGGGTACGGGACAACAATTTTTTGCCCCCGCCGGGTAATGGGGCGGGGGCGGGGCAAGCATGCCCCGCCCCGCATACCCGCCCCTACCCGCCAAAAATTCTTGCCCCGCGTCCCCATCTCGTTTACCCAATTAGCTTCCACCCCGTTAGCTACCAGCCAGCCCGTATACACGTCCCGCAGGGAAGGTTCTGGGTTCGATTTCTCATCCCGACAAAATATTTTGTCGGGATTTTTCGCGCGGGGCGGCTGGCGCTGGGCTGGGCGAGCGGGGTGCCTTGGACTGGCGGCGAGCTGGGTTGGACTGAGCTTTAATTGGAGCGGGACAGGGAATCCCCGCCCCGCCCCGTGCCTCGGTGGGGTGGGGATGGAGCGAAAAATTTAATACCCACCGGGGCACGGGGCAGGTATGGGTAATTTTTTCCTTAGCGGGGATGGGGACGGGGTGACCCAATACCCGCCCCGCCCCGCCCCATTGCCAGCCCTAGCAACGGGGGAGGAGACGATGGCGAGATGCAGTGACAGGGAGGGCGGCACGGGACGGGGGATGCAGTGACGAGGAGATTCTGTTTAGCCTTGCAGGGGAGATGGTGGGATGATCCAGCGACAGGGAGGGCAGCACAGAGAAGGATGGGCGACGATGGGATTACTGAAGGAGAGAGAGGGAGGATTTTAGGTTATTAAATTAATTGGAAAGTAATTGTTGATAGCTAAAAGTTATAAATTTAATTAAAATTATAACTGAAATTATATTTAATTAATTAAAATAAATATTTATAGTTAAACTGTATGGAAGCTATAAATTAATTAAAAAGTAATTATTGATAGTGAAAAGTTATAATTTTAAATAAATTTAATTAAAATTACAATTGAAATTATATTTAATTAATTAAATAAATATAGCTTCCGCTACAGTGACGCGTATCTCGGAAGAACATAAGTTTTGAGTTTTGACTACTCGTGCCTACCCGCTGTACGGCATATATAGGCCTCGCGTGCTGAAGATTAATTACTATTTTTATAATTAATCATTTCATTTTTCATTATTTGCCATGTCACTGATGGTGCCGCCATGACAGATTTCCCAATCAGCTATCACTCGTTTAATCGTTTTAAATGATTCTTTATGGGCACATGCTCTATTTTATTTATTTTTATTAATAATCTGAAAATATTACTTAGTTTTGTTCAATCCAGTCTACACCTATAAATATCCCACCGCTTTACATATCCATTGAATAATAATAATGGAAATTGCACATAGATTTTTTGCGCTGTTGTGTGTTTCCTGCTGCTTCTACCGGGTTTCAGTTTCCACTAAAGTAACGTTTGATGGTCGAGGCATTAAGATTGATGATCAACGGAAAATATTTTTGTCCGGTTCTATCCATTATCCCCGTAGTACTACTATGGTATGTGACAACCTTAATTTCTGCAGCATTATGTTTTTTTCTTTTTAAAGACTTAAAATTTGTCGTTCATTTATACTACTACTTTTTTTTTTTGTTTTTTACAAACAGATGTGGCCTTCCCTTATTAAAAAAGCAAAAGATGGAGGGCTTAATGTAATTGAGACTTATGTCTTCTGGAACGCTCATGAACCCCAACGAAGACAGGTCTTCTTCTCCTCTTTCTTGTGTGTGTGTTTTGGAATATTAAGTGTCACTAATTTATGTGTAATATTGCAGTACGATTTTTCTGGCAACCTGGACATTGTTCAATTTATCAAAACCATACAAAACGAAGGGCTCTATGCTGTTCTCCGGATTGGTCCATATGCTTGTGCAGAATGGAACTATGGGTAATTAATCAATTATATTAGTTTCCATAGTTCCATATCTGGTTGTTATTATGGATTTTCAACTGAGCTAATTAATCAACTCCATACATTTCACTTCTCTTTTGCATATTTTGCCAGTGGATTCCCTGTATGGTTGCATAATACCCCAAACATTACAATGAGGACCAACAATCCTGCCTTTAAGGTATTTTCCTGGAATTTCGCTAATCATTAATGTTTTTGTTTTCCATACACTGTTTTTTAAAAAACATATAAGCTTATTGTTATTTTTAATATATGCAGAATGAGATGCAAATTTTCACAACTCTAATAGTGGACAAGCTCAAACAAGAAAACCTATTTGCCTCACAAGGAGGTCCTATCATCATTGCCCAGGTTATAATTTGAATAAAGTTTTTTGGTTGGATGAGTTAATCAGATTAATAACATAATTGGTATGCAAAAAACTTTAAAATATGTCACCACGGCTAATCCACCGGTCAAAAATCAAAATGGTTACAATTCTATATACACTTTTTCATTTTCTTTTTCTATTATATTTCAGATAATTCATAAAATTTAAAGTTTTTTTTTTTTTTTTTTTAAACGAAGATCGAGAATGAATATGGAAATATTATGGCTCCCTATGGAGAAGAGGGAAAGGAATATGTCAAGTGGTGTGCAGACATGGCAGAATCTCAAAACATTGTAGTACCTTGGATAATGTGTCAACAAGCTGATGCACCACAGCCTATCGTATGTCCAAGCTCACCTTATTAATTTCCTATGTAATTATTTTTGGTGATCACTATATTATATATGTCAAGTTCAATGCTTTCATTACTTTATTTTTCCCAAACCAAAAAAAAAAAATGAAATTTTCTAAATAGTATTTGACTATATATCAGATCAACACATGCAATGGTTACTACTGCGATCAGTTCAAACCCAACAATCCTGAGAGCCCGACGATGTGGACTGAGAACTGGACCGGCTGGTTTGTCATCAATCATCACCACCCTATGAATTATGATATCTAAAACCAGCTTGCTAATCAAATTATTAAGATAGTAACAAAATTAATTAGCAGGTTCAAGAACTGGGGTGGCAAAGACCCCCACAGGACTGCAGAGGATGTTGCCTATGCTGTTAGCCGATTTTTTCAGTACGGTGGCACCTTCCAAAATTATTACATGGTTAGCATTCATTACCTATTAATTATTTGCTTTGAATTGAAATATAAAATTATATAAGTTAATGTGTATTATACCTAAGTTTTTATTAAATTATTTGCTCTCTTTTGGTGAAGTATCATGGGGGTACTAATTTTGGTCGGGCGGCAGGCGGTCCATACATTTCCACTACGTATGATTATGATGCACCCCTCAATGAATATGGTAATTCACACACAATAAGAGCACATGCCACTTTTTTCCCTTTCTTGCTGGCATTTTAATTAAAAATATTATCTATACACAATAATTAATCCTTTTTATTTATTATTTTTGGAAATTTGTAATGTTAAGGTGATTTAAATCAACCCAAGTGGGGACACCTCAAGCAGCTCCATCTCATTCTCAGGTCAATGGAGAACATTCTCACTAATGGTGTAGTCTATAATACCAATTATGGAAATAGGATGTCGGTAAGTATCAGTTACTTAATAAAAAGTAACACCCAAATATTCAACGCGTTGAAATATTTGTATTCATGTTATAATTAATTAATACTTTTGTAGATATTAAATGAGATTTTATGAGTTTTGAGAGAAAAAAAATAAATCATCAACCCAATTAACTAGGACTAAACCATACATAATAAGAAAAGACTATACCCAGCTCGCCCCCCCCCCCCCCCCTCCTTTTTTTTCTTCTTTTTGAAAATTTGCAAACCTAAAAGCGTGAAAGTCTCACTATATTAAAAGATAATCTCTTCCATTTGTTTAATAAAATCACATTAATAAATAATAAATGTTTTTAAAAGTTATATATATTTAAAAAAACAGAAACGCACTCGCGTGCATGTGCTGGAATTATTAAAGCCTAACTTATTATGCTCTCATATTATCTATAATTAAATATTTAAATGGATTGTACTACAAATTAACAATATATTGTAGGCAACAGTGTATAACCTAAGTGGAAATTCAAGTTGTTTTTTGGGAAATGCAAATGAAAAGAACGATGCAACCATCAGTTTCGGAGGCAAAAGTTACACGGTCCCTGCATGGTCCGTCACCATCCTTCCAGACTGCCATACCGAAGCCTACAACACTGCCAAGGTATAAAAAAAATCCCATGTCCTGTTATTTTATTTATTGGTTATTAATTATGTTTATATTATATACATGACTTTTATGTTAGTCAATTTATTTTTCCTTTTTAATTAATAATGTCTTCATCATAAAAAAAAATAGTACTATATACTAATCTTGAATATTTGGACATTTTTGGAAGGTGAACAGCCAGACAACTGTAATGGAGAAGACACCAAGTGGAACAGGGAGGACCGAGTGGGAATACAAGTTGGAAGCCGTCCAGCAAATCAATGACAACAACTTGAAGAATGGGATCTCTGCTCCACAGCTTTTGGACCAAAAAATTTTTTAATGACACTAGTGACTATTTGTGGTATATGACAAGGTAATTTGATAAAAATATTGACGCATGTGTTTAATTTGTGCCAACATTTTTACTCTCTTTTAAAACCGAGACTTCTAAAGATAGGTTAGGTTATTTTCTGTTTTTATTTTTAAAATATAATAATTATTTTTAGATTTTAAAAACTAAAAGTAATAAAATATTAATTTTATTTTTAACTATCACATTGTAAAATAAAAACAGAAAATAACTAAAACCAACATGTCTTATGTTTTATTTTTCTTTTACAACTATAACATTATAAGGTAGAATGTAAAACTTATTAGACTTAGCAAAGTCTAAGGTAGAACTCGACCTTAGAAAACTAACTTATATTAGGTTTTAAAAAAAGTTGGTAATAATATCATAAATATGTATTGCTTTCTCACGTTGTAACACCATACATATTTAAGTATTTATTGTTCTTTCTTGAAAATAAAGTTTTTTTTTTAAAGAAAAACTAGAGGGTTAGATGTCGTCACGCTTCAGAATCTAGTTTTCTGAATTAGTTTTTATAGACATAGGCTTGGTCTAGACGGTAATTATAAATGCATATAGTGTTGTTTACTGTCAAATGCATATCATGAGGTGCTATTGCATGTTGCTATATATTATATGCTACAATTAAATTAAATATATTAGTACAATCAACCTAATAATATTTTCTATAGTGGTGTTTGGAAATTTATACAACATCATCAAATGGCATTGAATTAAAGTTTGACCGCAGCAACCTATGGTGTCTTTTATGTTTAAATTAATTTTTTTTGGTACAAATATTTAATTATAATTATATTTTGATGACTCAGTGTCAATATCAATGAGGTGGATCCAAAGAACGTAACACTGCGAGTCTATACTGCCGGTCATGTCCTCCATGCCTTCGTCAATAAATATCATATCGGTAATTATTATAAAATAATAATTAGTTAAAATATTCCGATAAAATATTTTATTTATTTTTAAATACAAAAATTAATTAAAAGCTTCATGTGCCCTTCTAATTATATATAGGATCTGAATGGGCTACAAATGGAACGTACAATTTCACATTCGAGAAGAGTGTTGAGCTGAAGACGGGACTGAACCGAATATCCCTGCTCAGTGTCACAGTGGGATTGGCCGTAAGACCCACAACCATGATATAAATTAATATGTTTTATATATTATGATGAAAACCAGTTTTCCGTAGTTTTACTAATTAAAATAATAACAATAAATTATTGGGGATTCAGAACTACGGATCCTACTTCGACACGGTGGAGGTGGGGGTACGGGGTCCAGTAGAACTCATTGGGTACAGAGACACCGGAGAGATCGTCAGGTTGGACTTGTCCTCCAACAAATGGGTCTACAGGGTTGGACTCGACGGCGAACAACACCGTCTCTATGACCCTGCCCGACCATCCAAGTGGCATAATTCTAGCCTCCCTACGAACAGGTTTCTCACCTGGTACAAGGTACTTAATTCGTCAACTATTCACCTCTGCCTCAAAAAATGCTGCTCACATGCAACGGATTAATATCCATACATTACTTAAATTTAAACACATGTTTTGTCTTTTTTCATTATTTATCAACCAAAGTTGTTGATTGATAATTTTCCACGACTCATTGATGCATGAGCATGTTTTTATTACAAGTGAGGAATACATGTTTTGGTTTTTTCATCGATCAACACCCAATTAATTTATTAAGATAAACTCGTTCCTAAATTAATAGATCGACTTTGATAAAACAGAATAAGAACTCAAGAAAAATCAAAATTTATTCAATAGTAAAGCAATGTGTTATTACAATAGCACCAGTAATCTATCTATAGCTTTAATGCGGGTTACGATGGTAATTAAAAAACTAATGATATTTCTTGAATGTCTGCTTTGCTCAATAATTCTTCTACCTTTTCCTTTGAGATTTTAATCTCCTTATGACTAATAAGACAAGTTAATTAGGTTAACTTGTACCAAAATCAAACCAAGTTAGGTTTTATTATCCTGAAACATACAATGAACAAAATAAAAAGTAAAAAATAATTAAGATTTTTGGTAATTTGATTAATAAAGAGAAGATTATTAGATGGTTAATGAGCAAGTAAGACTGAAGTTATACAAAATGTAGGTGAGAGAGAGTAAGATATTCAAAGTCCCAATAATTGACATAGGAGTCTCATTAGCAACTTGGACAGAATAAATTTAAATACTAAAGAGAGGTAATTAGAGAGAAATTATAGTTATATGATTATATAGTAACTCAAAAATCAATAACCCAAGTGTTGTTAATAGAAAAACGTAAAAGTAATTTAGAATAACCCTTCTAGAACATTCGAGCCACATGAAAAATAGAAGATGGATGTCATCCATTACCTTATCTTTCAGCAGAAAAAATGACTCTAAATACTCTTTCTTATTTAAACTCCTCGACATAGCCATTTTGAACCATTTCAGTTTCTTCGGATTTGCAAAGACCAATTTCACACTAAATTAGATGTGAGCAAAAGAATATCCAAATCACACGCCATGCTATAGCCTATCTCCAAAAACCAACACTGTCTAAACATGTATCCAACACAAAAAAAAAAACTAACCAAAAAACTTAGGCAGCACTTTAACACTTTAAAGTGTTAAGATGTTAAAGCATTCAAGGCTCAGGCAACCTATCGTAGGCCAAAGCAGAGCAGGGCAGGGATGGAAGAGCTTGCTATAGCTTTGAGTCTTGGGAGGGCATCGTAGCATCGAGGGAATCAATGAGGTGCAACAAGCACTGGTTTTTACACTCGCAACACAATCATAACCTAAAGAGAGAAAAAAACAAATGACAAGGGGGTGTGATGGTAGCACACAGTGGCAGCAGGCAGCGATAATGGTACTCCTTGTGGTGGCTTCACTGCTTTGTAATACACGATATGATGTTGTTGTGGTCGTGATAGAGTGTGTGCCCTTGTAATGGCACATGACAATGGGCAGAGATGGGCAATGTCTGTGGCTTGTGGTAGGGATGAATTAAGACTAATTGCTCAATTTAAAAAGGTACACGAGCGATAGATAGGAGAGAATATACTGGTGGACAACAAGAGAAGAGTCAGATGAGAGGCTCTTACATGGGTGGCAATTGATAGTCCCTCTTAGGGTCAGGGTTTTATAGAAGAACTTAATAGAAAAAGTTCCTTTTTATATAATTCTTTGAGACATTACAAACATATATATACAAAATTGGAAAAACCTAATTAGATAAGAACCAAAGCCTTGTGGGGCTAACATGGTTATAAAGACACATACCTACTAGTAGTCATACATCCGCAAAGGGGAGGGCTTTAAGGGAAGGAATAGATTGGAGGATTTGGGAGTATTTCTATAAAATAAAAAAATTAAAATAAGTAAGAATCCTATTTAGGTAACCTAAATTTATAACCAAATATATAACTAAGTAATACAAATAATTACGACTATTGATGACTCATTCAAACTCAAATCATCAAGAACTACATCCTTAAATTCTTCTAACAAATCCTCCACCTGGAATTTGATCATTCACTAATTCTATGCTATCATTCTCTCATTTCGCTACCAACAATTGTATCTACTTGGTTTCCTTACGCTTTGTTGCAAATAGAGAAGAATCATCCACCATAGTTAAGAATTTTTTTTCTTTCCATTGTAGGATTCTCTAGCGAGGGTCTCCAATTAAATGAAACCAATGTATATCTCACACTTCAATTCTCTGACCAATATGTATATATTGCTCTTCCATAAGTGTATGGCATTAGTATCATATTTCCAAGGACGCCCAAATAAGATATGACACATTCATATCGATCACATCATTATAAACTTCATCACTATAATTCCCAATAACTTACTTGAATGACGTCAACATCTTTATTCCACTCAATGGCATATAAGTTAGGAAGTGTTTCCAATGTTAACTACAACTTTGTCATAATGCGCCCTTGCTGATTATATTCTATGGACTCCAGTTGTCGATAATGAAATCAGTTAAACTTCTTTGCACTGTACATCTAATACAAAAAAAGCTTATGATCATATAATGTGTGTCATCTTTGTTTTTTTGGGATAATATAAACTTGTTGACCACACATGCGTACTCTTCCTCATCATGATCTTCATAATTATCATTTCCATCAGAATCACATACTTTATCTTCAACCTCATTATCATCATTTGTCTCTACCACATTCATATCCTTCCTCTTCAGAAATTCATTAGAGCGATACTTGATTACATCTAAAGCATTTAACAGGAACTAACTTAGTATAAGGGTTGATATCTTGGGCAAAGGTTGAACATTTCTTCTTACTACATCTCGAAATTGTGCCTTTACCATGACTTATACCGACATTCAGAGACGGATTTATGGGGGGCCGGCCGAGGTCATGGCCCCCTTCTCCCACCCCTTTTTTTTAAAATATATATATATATTAAAAATATAAATTTTAATTTTAGTTATATATATTATATAGTTATAATTATAATTAATTAGTAATATAATTTATTATTTCATAATATTTGTGATGAACATGTTATTAATTGAAATAGTAATAAATGAATTATACGATTATAAAAAATTATATGGCTTAGCTAGCTTTTTATGAATTTATATTATTACTTGCGACTTAAAAGTTACTAATTAGGGGTGATATCAGTTCAGTTTGGGTCAGTTTAGACTGAATCAGTTTAGTCTAAATAAATAAATTCTAAAACATAATAAATAAATAAATAAATATTATTATTATTTAATTCAGTTTAGTTTAAACTGTGATTTTAAAATCTTAAACTAAACCAAACTGATATATTATTTGATTTCAAACCAAACCAAACTAATTTTATTCGATTTTGGCAGTTTGATATATTGACAATTTTAGCAGATCAATTTGGACGATTTGTCAGTTTAAAGTTTCACCATTAGTACTAATCATAATTTTAGATAATAGTTTCTAGATATGAATTACACAGTGTGTATTTTAACCTCCCCTAACAAAACTTCCTGAATCCGTCTTTGCCGACATTGGTAAATCCTGGGTTGCTATGTCTAACTTAAGACACCTTTGTGAGACACAGTTAATTCGGTTGCTATGTGTACCTTTCCTTTATCGATTGGAGTCTTGCTATCTTCTTTGTGAGACACCTTTCCTTTATCGATTGAAATCTTGCTATCTCCTTTGCCATACCTCCTATATTTGGTATTGTAAAATTGCTTCTGTGTGAGTGATTTAGCCTTCATGGCTAAGTTTCTAACCTCTTGCACACTAAAAACCACCTGCACTCCAATTTTGTTATGTAATATCGGTTTTAGTCCCCTTAGATACCATATAGCTTGATGGTTGTCACTTGTCACTCTTAGACAATTGATTTTTTCAACTAATCTCATAAATTCAATCCTATATTTGTTCACACTTCTATTTTTTATCAAACATCAACGGTAATTAAAGAATTAACGGCTAAAAGAAAACTCTAACTTTTATGAAATAAAATAAAAATAATTTGGATAGTATTCAATTAAATTAATTTTTAAAAAATTATAAATTAATTACACGGAAAGTCATTAATGTCTCTCCTCTTCCTCGCCTATCCTACGAAGCCTAAACCCACACCCGGGCCCTGATCGCATGGCCTCTTCTTTGCTGATCGTACACTTGCTGAGAGGTCTGGTACAAATTTGTTTCCAATCATTTGGCATAGATATAGATGAGAGGTATTATATATGTTGTGAAGCCCGAATTTGTTTCAACGTTGAAATGGAAATATATATCTAATGTAGAGCCTTCCGTGCATGTATGCGAGTGCAGGCAAGTTTCGCAGCACCGCTAGGGGAAGACCCGGTTGTGGTGGACCTGCAAGGCATGGGGAAAGGGCATGCATGGGTGAACGGCAACAGCATTGGGAGGTACTGGTCAAGCTTCCTTGCCCCTGCTGACGGTTGCAGCTTTTCTTGTGACTACCGCGGCAACTACACCAGCGACAAATGCACCACTAACTGCGGCAAACCCAGCCAAAGATGGTACCATGTTCCGCGATCATTCTTAGTAGACCAGGGGAACATACTGGTGCTGTTGGAGGAATTAGGAGGCAATCCTTCACAGGTCAATTTCCAGACCGTTAGTGTTGGTAAGGTTTGTGGTTTAGCTTATGAAGGAAGCGTCTTGGAGTTGGAGTGCCAAGGAGGGAAGGTCTTCACAGAAATCAAATTCGCCAGCTTTGGCAGCCCTCAGGGCGACTGCGGATCCTTCTTGGAAGGCACCCACCAAGCTCCTAGCACAATGTCTATCATCCAAAAGGTCAGGGTTTTTCCCTTCTTCCTGGAGCATGTTTCTGGTGCAGAATATCTTCCCTGCGCTGATTAGGAGTATTTATTTATTCATTTATTTTGATTTTTTTTTTTCGTTTGTTATGGCAGGCATGCTTGGGGAAAGGGTACTGTTCCATTGGAGTTACTGAGGCGACTTTTGGGCAGACTGTTTATGAAAATGCTACGAATAGGCTTGCTGTTGAAGCCGTCTGCTAGGACATTGATTCTTGGGCATTTACATATTTGGTTAATTTGTTGAGCAGTGTGCACTAAGTCCACACTTTAACCAAATGTTGGAGGGCCTGCAAGTTTCTGAAGTATCACTTGTAACGAAAATTGGCATTCAGCTTAATAAATGTGTGACGCTATATGTTTGAAGAATCAGGAGAGACGATTAGCTGGAAAGGGGGAGAAATCAGGAGAGGCGATTAGCTGGAAAAGGGGAGAAATCAGGACAGGGGAACTTCTCCCGTGGTAATTCATATAAATTGAACGAAGATTACAGGAACCGCTAATACTTGTCGGGCTATACGTTTTAGGAATCAGAAGAGGGCAACTAGATCCAAGTTGCCTTTTATATGAATGATCAATGAAGAAACTACCATTAAAGAACAGCAATGAATGGACATCAGTAGTGGAAAATCAATCATTAAAGAAACTCACTTTAAGGAACATCAATTCAAGATTTCACTTACCCAAAATATATAATCATTCCACTGGGAAAGCGAACACTATAAATACATTTATGTTACAGCAGCATTTTTTTCATGCATCCAAAATTGTTGAAGGAAAAGAAAACTGTGGTTGAAGTCAAAGATCATGACCCTATTTAATTACCAGAGATCATCTAGGCATTATCTCAAATTTAGTCAAGTAATTTTTGCGGGAGCACCGACCATTTGTGAAAACATGAAACCCTGAAGCATCTCTCACAGATATCTCTCTCCTGGTAACAACTGAAACATGCCTGAAGAATGTGTGGCAGTCTCCACACAGTTGGATGTTCTTCACAACACCGACCGGGTGTTGGTGCCTTGTCATCAGAAGACCATAGGCTACAGCCAATTTTGCCCTGTGATAGAGCAACAAATTATTCTTTTTCATGCTCCACTTCATGAAGAACATAACTCGTATCTGGCACATACCCAGCATTTAGACATTCCAAAGCCAGTGTCTGAAATCCGATGTGGATGTCTTTACATTGAGAATGAGACTTTTCCCTTGAGTAGAATGAGTGCACCCTCTTCCCATGAACAATCTGTTGGCGTGAGTTGTAAGATTTATTTTATGTATCGTTAATTGATTTTGTAATTATAAGAGATCACATATGGAAAATCTCTACCAGAAATATCCCATGTAATTAATAGGTGCTTAAAATAGATCACCGTCCCTTGTATTTATTCATGTACCCAGTACCGTGAGAAAGGCAAAAAGAAATAGAATAATTGTTTGTTCATCTCTTCATGGTATCAAAGCACGGGTCTACGGACCCCTGACCGTATGACACTCAACCAGCTATGGGAGACTCCACTGACCTGGTGGAACTGACGAACAAGATGGAGGAAGACCTCCACCGACCCCAGACCCTACCAACGGGATTGCCGTTTGAACCACCAATGGCCCCAATTGGGATCAAATTGGATGGATTCAACTATGCCCTGTGGTCCCAAGTTGTCGAGATGTATATCTTAGGCAAAGACAAGCTAGGATATATCAATGGAGGCTGCCCGCAACCTCCAGAAATTGATCCTGGATATAGAAGATGGCGCACAGAGAATGTCATTGTCAAAGGATGGCTGATTAATTCGATGGATGCTTCTCTTGATTACTACTTTCATACGCTTCCCTACCGCAAAACAGGTATGGGATTGCGTGGCCACGACGTATTTTGATGGAACAGATACGTCTCAAGTATATGATCTCCGACGACGGGCGACACGCTTGCAACAAGACGGTGGTTCCATTGAAAAATATTACAATGAATTGCAAGGACTGTGGCGCGAAATTGACTTCCGCCGCCCAAATCCCATGGAGTGCTCCAAGGATATTCAGCGATATAATGCTATTATTTAGGAGGATCACGTCTACACCTTCTTTGATGGCTTGGATGATAGATTTGATAAGACGAGGGGAGATGTGCTTCGAATCAAACCGTTTCCTACGGTTGAGCAAGCATATGCCCACGTCCGACGCGAAGATACTCGACAAACAGTCATGGCAGGGAAGGTGGACACTGTCACCGGAGTAGCTATGATATCACAAGGAAACCGTGGAGGTTCCTTCTAGGCTGCTTCAAGACCCAGCGCACTAACCCTTGGCCATGAAAAACATTCCCCCAAATCAAAAGTACACCCCGTGGGTGTTAAGTGCTCTGACTGCGGCAACAATAAGCATACTCGCGACAACTGCTTCAAATTACATGGATACCCTGATTGGTGGCACGAACTTCAGTCACGGAAAAAAAAGGAGGCATCAGACCACATCGAGCAAGCCGCCTTGACGAGTGGAGAACAAGATACGACGCTGCCTCACCGGGATAAAAGCACTACATCTCCTAGTGACCCTGCGCTATCTTTTATTACTCAAGGGAATCCTACACATAGCACAGGTAATGGAGATCATGTCTCACGGGTTTCCCGACCCTGTGATGAGTGGATACTAGACTCTGGGGCTACGAACCACATGACGTTTGACTTTAGGGACCTGTCTCATCTCACTCAAGCAAGACAAACGCATGTGGCTAATGCTAATGGCATTACATACCCTGTTACAAGAGCCGGAACTGTGGCTCTCTCATCGTCCCTGACCTTAACCACACTTTGCTTGTTCCCTCCTTATCCAAAAAATTATTGTTTGTCAGCCAATTGACGGCGTATCTAAACTGTGTGGTTCTAATGTATCCTACCTTTTGTTTATTTCAAGATATTCGCACCAAGGAGATCATTGGGCGTGGTACTAAAAGGGGGGGACTTTACTATGTGGATAATCATAATTTGGGTCGAGCACATCACATGCATCACCTACCGAAGAATAAAGACAATCAGATATGGCTATGGCATCGTCGTTTAGGCCATGTGTCGTTTGGCTACCTGAGGCGTTTATTTCCTGAATTATTTTATACTACTGATCATTCTGTTTTCAATTGCTCTACATGTATTTTGGCCAAAAGTCATCGGGTATCTTACCCCCGAAGTCTTAATAAAACGGCTGTTCCCTTTATGTTGGTACACTCTGATGTTTGGGGGCCCTCTCCAATACAGACCCCCTCGGGACACCGGTGGTTTGTAACTTTCATTGATGACTGCACGCGCATGACCTGGCTTTACTTATTGAAACACAAAGATGAGGTCTTTTAGGTCTTTCGATCGATTCACCACATGATTACAACTCAATTTTCTGCCAAACTTCAGATTCTTCGCTCTGACAATGGCAGGGAGTTTGTGAATCACCCACTTCGTGAATACCTCCAACAGCACGGTATTCTCCATGAAACTACTTGCCCTCAATACCACAGCAAAATGGCATCTCTGAATGAAAAAATCGCCATATATTGGGAATTGCTCGTGCCCTGTTAATTGACAACCAGGTCCCAAAACAGTTTTGGGGAGATGCCATGTCCACTGCTGTATATCTACTCAATCGGATGCCCACTGCTGCTCTTGCTTTTCAGACTCCACTCTAATCTCTCTCATCCCATGCTACTCTACCCGCCGTCTTAATGCTTCCTCCACGGGTGTTTGGCTGTGTGGCGTTCGTCCACCTCCATAAACACCAGCGCACCAAGCTTCACCCACGTGCCGTTCGCTGTGTGTTCTTAGGCTATGGAGCTCACACAAAAGGTTATCGTTGTCTGGATCCTACCACCAATCGGACCTACATCACTCTGGACGTCACGTTCATGGAGGCAGATCGCTTCTTCACCACCTCATCCATCGATTCTGCGCTGCAGGGGGAGAATAATGGTGCAGATCACAATTGGTTTGCTGGTGCGATTATGGACCAGTCTACGTGCCCGTCTGCCTCTGCCCCTGTCGCGAGCGTCGCTGCTCTACTCTTGACGCAAGCGCTGCCTCTGCTCCTGATGCAAGCGCTGCCTCTGATCCTAATGCAAGCGCGACTGACCCGGCTGTCCCTGTGGACCCGACAATGACGACACCCTGGAACGAGCGCGGCTGCCTCTGCACCTGGAGCAAGTGCAGCTGCCTCTGCATCTGAAGCAAGCGCAGCTGTCCCAGGCACGATCCTCCCTAACGCGATCCATGGCACGAGTTCTGCAGCAGTCCCAGGCGAGATGAAGACCCCCCCTTCATCACCTCTGCTCAATGATTCTTCTCGTGGGAATATCCCTGAGGTAAGCTTTACCACCTTACCTTTATCTACTAACCCAAAGAACATATCTACATGTTATGCACTACCGAATAGACAAAACCATGGGAAACCACCAAATCGGTACACACCACGAAGGTCCAAGTATCCTGTAGCCAACTATGTATCCACAAGGCAGCTACCTGAACCCTTGGAGGGATTTACCCACACATCACATTCCCACGCATATAGAAGACGCATTATCTCATCCTGAGTGGACACAAGCAATAACTGCAGAATTTGAAGCTCTTCAGAAAAATAAAACGTGGATGCTTATGGAGTTACCCAAAGGGAAGAAGACTGTGGGATGCAAGTGGATTTTTTCTATCAAGTACAAGGCGGATGGATCTATTGATCGGTATAAGGCAAGATTAGTGGCTAAGGGATATACGCAAACCTATGGTTTGGATTATCAGGAGACGTTCTCACTAGTGGCTAAATTGAATACTATAAGAGTATTGCTTTCGATTGTGGCAAATCTAGATTGGCCACTACATCAACTTGATGTAAAAAATGCATTTCTACATGGTGATCTCAAGGAGGAAGTGTATATGGATATTCCTCCAGGATACTCGACCCATTCCGAGACCCGGTTGGTCTGCAAGCTGCATAAAGCATTATATGGGCTTAAACAATCACCTCGTGCGTGGTTTGGTCGATTGAGCGGGGCAATGAGGAAATATGGTTTTAAGCAAAGCAATTCTGATCATACACTCTTCCTTAAAAGACAACAAAAAACGGTGACAGCTTTGATAGTCTATGTGGATGACATGATTATTACAGGGAATGATCAGCAGGAGATCATTCAACTTAAAGAAAGATTGTCAGCGGAATTTGAGATAAAGGACCTTGGAGGACTGAAATATTTTCTTGGAATTGAGGTCGCTAGGTCCAAGCAAGGCATATGTCTTTCTCAAAGGAAATATATATTGGACCTGCTGTCGGAAGTGGGCTTGCTGGATTGTAAGCCAGCAGACATCCCAATTGTCCAAAGTCACAAGCTTGGCATCTACCCACACCAAGTACCAGCGGACAAGGAAAGGTACCAGCGGTTGGTGGGAAAGTTGATTTACTTATTTCACACTCAGCCTGACATTGCTTATGCTGTTAGCGTGGTAAGCCAATTCATGCATTCTCCCAGTCAGGATCACCTCGATGTTGTTCTTTGCATTCTCCATTACTTGAAAGCCTCTCCCAGGAAAGGACTTTTCTTTTCCAAGAATAATCATTTGGACATCCATGGGTATACAGATGCTGACTGGACTGGGAATATCTTGGACAGGAAATCTACCTCAGGCTATTTCACATTTGTAGGTGGAAATCTAGTCACATGGAGAAGTAAGAAACAAAACGTTGTAGCATTATCAAGTACTGAAGCAGAATTCAGGGGAATGGCCAAAGGACTCTGCGAACTTCTTTGGCTAAGGAAACTTCTCACAGAAATAGGGTTTCCACCCACCAAGGAGATGAATCTATTCTGTGACAATAAAGCTGCTATTGCGATTGCTCATAACCCGGTTCAACATGACCGTACCAAACATGTTGAGATAGACCGACACTTCATCAAACATAATCTTGAGAGGAACATACTCCAGTTCCATTTGTCAAGTCAGAAGACCAGTTGGCTGATATACTAACCAAGGCTATTACCAATAGAGACTTTTACAACTCACTAGGCAAGCTGGGCTTACGGGATGTGTATGCACCACCTTGAGGGGGAGTGTTGGCGTGAGTTGTCAGATTTATTTTATGTATCGTTAATTGATTTTGTAATTATAAGAGATCACATATGGGAAATCTCTACCAGAAATATCCCATGTAATTAATAGGTGCTTAAAATAGATCACCGTCCCTTGTATTTATTCATGTACCTGGTACCGTGAGAAAGGCGGAAAGAAATAGAACCATTGTTTGTTCATCTCTTCACAATCCAACTTCGGCCTAGGATTTTTTTAAACCCTTTTTTCCCTGACTTTTTCAGCGCAATGCCATCTTCCAGATGCAGAACACAGGTATGACACAAGTATGAATGTGGCCGGGTCCTGTGGTTCCTGATAAAATTGCTTCCGGATCAGCACCTCCGGATTCCACTCACATCTCCGAATCGCATCCTCGGCTTTGACCCAATATCTACTAATCTTCGACTCAATCACATCTACGGATCTTTGACTCCATATATCTTCGAGCCAACAATCTTCGAGTCTTCGGCTCCACACATCTCCGGATCAGCATCCTCCAACCTTTGGCTTCAACTCAACACCTCCGAATCACTTCATCTTCGGATTGTGACTTCAGTAGAAGACGCACGTGTAATACTCCAAATATTTATTTTAATATTTTTTTAATAAGCTTTAAGTGATCTGCTTCCAACTCTTGGTTTGCTTTTCCATTTATTTTCATAATTTGTAAACTTTAAGTCTCTGTTAGTTAATTAGACATCGTTTGATTTTTCTATGCCATTTATAAATTGGCCGGTATTGTAATGAAGAATTAAGCCTGTGTTTATTCTTGTCTTCTTTAATTATCACGCTTTATTATTATTATTATTCTAAAAATTAATATCAAAGCCTAAAAAATCTTAAAGGATTTGTGAGTAAGAGTGAGTGTGGTTGACGTCATGGATGCTGAAGCAAATTCTAGTTTTTCTCTAATTACTCTACCAATATTTGATGAAGATGACTACCAGATGTGGACAATTCGTATGGAGACTCATATGAAGGCTTTGGGTGTTTGGAAAGCAGTGTAAGAGAATTATAAAGTCATTAATTGATCTTCCCGCTAACCCAACCGTGGCATAAATTAAAGCCCACAAGGAGAAAAAGACAAAGAAATCCAAGGCAAAGGCTTATATATTTGTTGCAGTCTCACCTACTATTTTCACTCGAATCATGACGCTAAAGTTAGCATACGAGATATGGAATTATCTCAAGTCTGAATATGAGAGAGACGTATGAATTAAAGGAATGTGGGTGCTAAATTTGATTTAGGAAATAGAGTCCATCAAATTACAAATGCGAGTATGAATTACAGAAAATTAAGGAAACATAGTCCATCAAAGAGTACTCAAATCGGTTATTAGATATTACAAACCGAATCAAACTACTTGGGACTAAGTTTAAAGACTCAATAATTGTTAAAAAAAATCTTGTCATGGTGCTAAAAAAATTTGAGGCTTTCATTTTAGTGTTAGAGAATATAAAGAATTTGACTTTTATTTCTCTTGCAAAGATAATCAACGCTCTTCAAGCTCAAAAACAAAGAAGGGCCATGAGACAAGAAGATGTCAATGAAGGAGCCTTGCAAGCCAAACATCGTGAGAATACAAAAAATTATAATAAGAAGAAGTTCTTCAAGAAGAACCAAAAGCTTACTGGAGATACCACAACTAGTGGTAAAGCTGGAGATAAGAAGACCTATCCTCAATACCAACACTGCTATAGAAAGAGGCATCCTCCTTTCAAATGCTGGAGAAGACCAAATGCCAAATGCACCAAATGCAGTCAGATGGGACATGAAGTTGTGGTTTGCAAAACCAAAAATCAACAACAAGGATAAGTGGCTAAAGTTATAGACAAAGAGGAGGATCAATTATTTGTGGCTACATGCTTCATCAACAATCAATCAAATGAAAGTTGGTTAATCGATAATAGTTGCACCAATCATATGACCAATGACAAGAAGCTATTTACTAACCTAAAGCTAAACTCCATCACCAAGGTCAGAATCAATAATGGCGATTATATCTCGGTCAAAGGCAAAGGCAATATTATGATAGCAAGCTATCAAGGAATAAAAAATAATCAGATGTCCTTTTTGTCCATGATATTGATCAAAGTTTGTTGAGTGTGGGTCATCTAATTGAAAAGGGTTTTAAAGTCATTTTTGAAGATAACTATTGCTTGATTAAAGATGCATATAATCAAGATCTCTTCAAAATTAAGATGAACGGAAAAAGTTTTTCACTCAATCCTTTGGAAGAGGATCAATCTGTTTGTGCTTTCAGGGAAGACATCATACAAACTTGGCATAAGAGAGTTGGACACTATCACCATCAAGGGCTCTTATAACTTATAGAGAAGGAGTTAACACTTGATGTTCCTAGGCTTGAATCAATGATTTCAAGTTATGAGGCGTGCCAACTTGGAAAATAAATCAGAAAGCCCTTCCTAGAATCAACCTAGAAAGCCACTCACAAACTACAACTCATCTATACGGATGTTGCAGGACCTCAAAGAACTCCTTTACTAAAAGGCAATCTATACTATGTTAATTTTATTGATGATTTCACTAGAATGTGTTGGATTTCCTTTATGAAGTCTAAATCAGAAGTTGCCCAACTATTTTGGAAGTTAAAGGCAAAAGTTGAAAATGAGAGTGGCTGCAAAATTTAAATACAAAAATATAATAAAAAAAAAGAAAAAAGTGAATATTGTATAATATGAGGGTAATCCTGTTTATATCCCATTTTTATAAATTTGAACTTGTTAGACAATTAAACTTGAACTTATTTTCATATCCCATTTTTTTGAAATATTAATTCAATATCAATTGACTGAGTTATTTATTAAAAAAAACAAAAGGTTTCCAATGCTCAAATTTCGTTTAAATAACATTTAAAAAACTCAAAAAATCGTCAAATTTTTTGGTAATAGTTGGCTTGGTGCGTGGAGTTTACTTGCTTTGCTTTAAATATTTGAAATAGATAAGATGTGGGAATTAATGCAATTTGCAAATGAAGAAAATTGGCCTCTTTTTGATGATAGATTCATATTAACAAACTGTAATAAATAAATAAGTATGAATATTTAAATATGAAAACATATATGAATATTTTAGGATATCGCCCTAGTTATATTCAAGTAGTATACAAAATTATTCTTTTTTTAGATATGAATAAAATTTTATTTTATTGGAATATACAAATTTTGTTCAAAATGATGTTATTTGGATAGAGAATTAAACAAGTTTAAAAGCATTAAAATTAAATATTATTTTTAAAAATATGATTATTTTTGGATAGGGGGCGAAAAATTTATGTGAAGTTACGGTTTTTAAAAATAAACAGCATTCGATGTGAATATCCTCCGTCACGGCACAACGTACCACGTTGGCAAATCACAGAATCACTGTCGATCCGCTGTCCGAGCCGTCCATAGACGGAGACGACAGAGGAGGAGGGGGGTTTCTTTCTTTCTTTCTTTCTGGCTCTCGCTAGTTCAGTTTCTGATGTTCTGAGCTTCTGAGATCCAAATGGACCAACCTCGCAATCACCAGGTCTGCTCTCTCTCTCCTCCCTTGTTCTTTGTTCTTTGTTCTACCACTACTGTGATCATGTTGCCGATGATGTGAATTTGGAGGAAAAACAGCATATATTTCAAAAATGGTCGAAATCACACATTTTTCGTCGGCTGTGTTGTTGCCATAATGTTCAGAGAAAGAAACACTAATTCAATTGTTTGTTGCTCATAATTTTCATTTAAATATTTTAACAGGTAACATTCCAAGCCCTCTGGCGACACGAGTTTAGAGGGTTTTTGAAATTTGTTTTGTTTTGCACTTTGATTTTTCCTTCATATTTTATGAATTTGATTGGGGTGTTTTTTTTTTTTTTTAAATCTATTATCGTGGTCCAGAATCATGTGTCCCTGCGGGGAGCTAGTTCAAAGGAAATTTCTAGGGATGCTCTTCTTCAGAACATCTCCCAGGAAAGGGAGCTTCGCAGTTATGCAAAGCGGGCTGCTAAAGCTGCATTGTTTATCCAGGTGCAATTCTTCTTACTCATTGCATGTATTATTCCCCACATTAATGACTACGCGTATTTTATTGTCTCTTATAATCTGTTTGAAAGCAGTAATAATAGATCCACAAAAACCCTTTAAAACACATCCCAAAATGTATTTGAAATGGCTAAATTTTAGAATAGTGGATGCCTGAATAAGAGCGAGATGTTCCTAGATGGATAGTTGTTACATGATTTTATGAATGCATCCAGTAGAAATCTACTTTTTAATTGTGGGTTAAGCACTAATGAATTTTGAGGATGAACCAATATTAGGATTGGTCATGCCAAAGTGTATCATACGTGGTAAAATGGATAAATGTCTCTTTTAATAACACTTTTGGAACAATTGAGCAATATATCAGAATGTGAACTTGTTTATTAAAATTTGCAGAGAGTTTGGAGGCGTAATTATACAATGAAGATGGTTGCTTTGAAGCTTCAAGAAGAATGGGAAATCTTGGTGAACCACAGGGCTGCCAGAATGACAAGAACATGGATTTCCAGATGCTTTTTGAGGCCTTTCCTTTTCTTTATCACACATTTGTCTATGAGAGATCAAAAGATTCAGACCAAAAACATAGAATGCATTCGAATTTGCCTCAAAATTTTATTTAACAGCATAAAATCAACTGGTATTCCTTTTTTTTAATGATTCTTTTTCTTGTACTTTCATATTGAATTTAGATATATTTTATTTATAATAAATAGCTTTGTACTTGATTCCTAGATTTAGAGAAGAACTTTTGTTGTTTGGCTATGGGTACGATTGAAGAGAGGAAAATATGGATCTATCAAACGCGGAAGATAGTTTGTCTTTGCTCATCTATCCTTGCACAGTGTCACAGCTCTCCTGAAGTGAATCAAGATATTCTTAGTGTTGCCTCTCTGGGAATCCGCTTGGTTCTTGTCATAATCGATTTGAAAGAATGGAAGAGTGTGGCTAATGAGGATTTGCAGGAGGCAGATAAAGCAGTGAAGGATTTAGTTTGTTTCATTGGAAGTAGAAGAAGTGGCCTATACTGTTGTCTTAGGAAATACATTAAAAAATTAGGTATTTGTTATTCATCAAACTGGGGCAGTGTCTCTCCTCCAAATGATGCATTCCTAGTTACTGTGAGTGCAGTAACGTTGGCTTTGAGGCCTTTCCATGTTGCAGTTGTAGATGCATACAATCCTGTTTCATTGGATTTGCGATGTGCTGCAGAACAATACTCTGTGTTTATACTTACAATTCCTTGGCTCTCACTACGTTTACCAGCAGTTCTATTACCTGCTCTGAAGCACAAGTCTATTTTGTCACCTTGCTTCAAAGTCCTAATGGTATGGCTCCTTGAGATCTCTCTCCCATAAACAGCTTTGAATTTTCATTTAGTAATTGTAAAATATATTTTATGAAGCTGTGTGGGCATGTGATTCAGGATATGGTTTATATGAGTTAATGTTCTGAGGTTCAGATTTACTTGGTCAGATTTACATGATGTACTATTTCAAATTGAGAACAGAATTTTCCCTTTCTAGAGCCTGGGCGTGACTTGCAGATAGTTTCATATATTTTTCAAAGGATTTGAAATCCCATTGAGCTCTACTTAAATTTGTTTAAGGCTAGAGCTATGTTCAGTCAGGGTCTAGGTCAGCAAGGTCTATTACTTTTCTATGATATTTTTTATTTTTTATTTTTTATTATTTTACAATAATGTCTCCACCCTCCCCACTCTTCTTACCCAGGTGGACATGCGTAAGACTGTAGGGTTGGGACCGGGTACTATCCGACCCGAACCCACTCCGCTATAGTGATTTGGATAGTCCGGTCATTGGAAAATTATTAAGAATTTTCAGGTCGGGGCGGGTTGGGCAAGACTTGGGCCCAACTCGATACCTTGTTGGGGAAGGTCAAACCTGGCCATGGTTTGAAAAAACGGGCTGAGGCGCTGTAGCAACGCCTGCCTCGACATCAATCCGCATGGAAGTGCTGCCCCAGAACCCGTATAAACTGCCGCTCGCCTTAGACGAGTGAGGCGGTTTGAGGTGGCCCGTTCCTCCGTCTCGTCCCGTATTCGGGATGAGGCGCCCATAACACAGATGATGACACATTTTAATAGGTTTAAAAAAACAAAAAGGGTAAGTGACTAGCCTAAATCTTGAAGTCGCCTCCCTGACTCGCATCTCAGCCTCATCCCATATCTCAACCTCAATCGTCATCGTTTGTGTCCCGTATCCAACATCGAAGACTCGATCATCATCGTCGTCCCTTATCTAGCATCGATTGTTGTCGATCTAACATTGTCGTCATCATCGATCATGGTCGTCGTCCTCGTCATTGTTGTTGTCGTCGTCCTCGTCTAGTGTGTCATCATCCTGGATGGTCATCCTGTGGTGTGTAAGTAACCAATCATGATTTATTTTAAATAAATCTTTAATTAATTTTATTTAGTTCTTATTTTAATTAATTTCGCGACACAATGTGTCGTTGTCCTGGATGGTCGTCCCATGGTATCGTCTATAACGTTTATTTTTTATTTTGTTCTTATTTTATTTTAATTTATTTAAAATTTCAAATATATTTATTTTTGTAAATATCATTTATTGTTGTGTAATGACAAATAATCAAAGAAGAGATTCTGTTTGAAAATATGAAAATGAAATGGAATTCGATAAAAAGAAAGGAAATATGAAAATGAAATGGCAAGTTATCATCAACGGTTGATGCGCCCGCCTCACCGTAAACATCAAATTCGTACCGTACTACATTTCGTATTTTTGAACCTTGAACCTAGCCAGATTGGGGTTGGTTGGTGTGGGTCGGGATGTGCGGGTCAAGATTGCTATCTCTTGGCATGTGCCTCAACCACTATGCTAGCCTGTAGGGTTTTTTTTATGAATTATCTGGAGGATCTATTCATTAGAAGTGCACAAAATTCTGTGAAAAATCTGTCTTGATCAATTGTAATTGTCGGTTTTATGTTTCGCTATACCGTTTTGTTGTAGTGTGTGAATGCATATTGTGCGGTGAAGGATATCATGTGTTTGAAAGAAATTAACTAGAGATTGATTCACAAATTCTCGACCATTATCATAATGAAATATCTGAACAGTAGAATGAAATTGGGTGACTATCATTTGATAGAACTGAGGTATGACATTGATGACATCATTTTTGATTTCAGCAAGTATATCCAACTGACTCGAGTGCAATCATCAATAAAGGACAAAGTATTTATGGCCTGAAACCGAAAGAGTAGAGAAAGGTTCTCAGACATCAGTATAAATGCATAAAAAAAGAGTAGGACTTTTATTGAAATTAACTTTAAATGGAACATGGTGATGTTTAGCATAAATGCATTGTTTACATGTCAAACTAGAAATAGCAATATGAGAAAATAAGTGGGGAAATAAACGCTCCAAGTCTGAAAAAGAAGAGTTTCTTAAACGATAGTGTCATGAGAGTATCTTTTCTTTTAGCGATGTTGTGTTTCCTCCTTGAGATACTAAACTAGATTCGGTGCTTAAGGTTTTTGCCTCCTCCCAATAGTACAATCCTCCTCCTCTCTTTACTAGTATCAATTGTCATCTTCACCTTAAACACATAATAAGTAGGATAAAATGTCACAGAACAATTTAGATATTTGGTAATTTGGCTAATAGAGAGTAGATTATTAGAAAAAGTAAGGGCAAGTAAAACCGAAGACATTGAAAACATGGGTGAAAGAGAGACATTTCTAGCCCTAATAGTGGACATGGGTGTTCCGTTAGCAACCTGAATAGATTTGATAGATGAAGAGATAAGAGAGGTAATTAGAGAGGAATTACTAGTCATATGATCAGTCACTCCTGAATTAATAACCCAAATGTTACTAGTAGAGGAAAGTAACGCCACATTAGAACCACCGTTAGGATAATAAGTAGGCTGATTAGAACCTCCAGAAATAACCATAGAGGACGAATTTTTGTTTTTGTACATCTTGTTTAAACTTGAACCATTTTGGGTAACCATGTTTCTTCCAACAAGTATCAACCACATGTATAGTACTATTGCAATGAGTATAGCGACGAGTGGGAGGATCCGTGGAGGGCATTGACCGAGGCTTGCTTTTGTGGATAGCAAGTGCGGAGCTTTCGGAGTGATCCTCAGTACCCATAGTCAATTGTCTCTGTACCTCACGGCAAACTAAGGAATATGCTTCTTTTAAGGAAGGTAGTGGTGATATTGCAAGAACACGACTACTAACTTAATCCTCAGCAATACGCTTCCTGCATTTTTCAGAATCAGAAGAACACTCCATATTATTTGGTCATCGATAATCTAACTCCATAAAAATAGAGTTTAGCTCAGTATAGTATTCTGTGAGTGAACGGCCTTCTTGACGTAGTTGAAAGGATTTCTTCATCATTTCATATATTTGAGAAGAGTCAGAGACATCGAGATAACTCCACTTTACGGCATCCCACACTTCTCGAGCTGTTTCACACTGCACAAAGTGTGATGTTAGATGAGGAGTCATGGAATTGATAAGCCATGATTTAACAAGTGCATCCTCAGCTTCCCATTCATCGGGGTGACTTGTGAGAGGAGCCATCTTCTTTTTGGTGATATATCCCCTTTTCTTTCTTCTTGCAATATGCATTTCCAAAACTTTGGACCATATGCGATAATTAGTACCATCTAATTTTAAATGAATAGGTACAACAGTCTCTTGAACAGTAATAGGATGGAACCTATTCTCGCCAATCACAGGTTTTTTATGCTAACTCATCCTTACTTAAAAACAGAACAGCGTGAATGAGTAGAACAGATCCCGCATGGCAGAGCAAGTGATGATGCCTTACAGTGGTGGCGTCGGTGGCGACGACGGACGTAGGGTTGGAAGCATCAGTGGTGATGGATCCCACAGTGTGAAGACTACACTGTTGGAGATCCGATCATGGCTGTTGATGGTAACAGCAGCAATGGTGATGTCGGTGACATCGACGGTCGGGGACTGCAGCGTCGTCCTTAGCGGCAACGACTATTGGATTGGCAGCGACAATTGAAAACGTAACCCACAACATGAGGTTATACTATTGCAGTTACGAGAGGAACTATGGTGGCTGTTGACAGTAATGGCGGCACTTGGCGGCAATGGTGACATCAGCGGTGGAGTCCATAGGCTACGGGAAGTAAAACGAGTCAAGCGATTGCAAGACGGTGAAAAGGAGCTTCTCTTAGGGTTTTTTTTTGCTCTGCTACCAAGTAAAAAAGTAGAACACAAGAATGAATGATTTTTCTTAATGCCAATATCAAAGATTACAAGCACATATATACAACTCACCTGTAGTACTATCAATAGTTACATAATCAATCAAATATTCTAATATAATTATACAATCAATCAAATATAAATTAAATATGCTAATCATTTGATTTGTCAGACAATTCATTCCAACTCATAATATGATGAAAAATAAACAAAAAAGAAGCTGTCACCAACTGATATAGGGGTGTGATTGGTCACCTTATGTGAAAGGTCTAAGTTTTTAAAGATGAGGTCGGGAATCGATTACATGTGAGGAAGGATTTGCACCCCAAACGCCTAAAAATCAGTACCTATATTAGAAAATGGTGTTTCTGTACTTGTTTCAAACTTGGTTTTATTTGATTGAAAACATGATTTTTTATTTAGAAAAATTTTGGGATGCAGGACACGATATCCCATGTGGGGTTTAAAAACTTATTTTTTTGGTTTTAAACATGTTAGGATATGAAAAAAAAAGAAGCAATTGTCACAATTACTTTTGGTTCAAGGAATCAGAATTAAATATTGGTTACCTAATCCCTTGGTCACTTGGACCTATTTGAAATTTATTTTTAGGTTTTCTAGAAACCAAGGTTTGGTTTTCTTTATTAAAATTTTCAAGTTCCCCTAGGTCTGCATTTTTTTGGTCCAAAGTGTTAAAATTAGCTTTCCTTTGATCTACACACTTTTAGATGTTTATTTAGACCAATTTTGCATTTTATTTGAAGATAACAAAGATAAAGGTGGTAAAAAAAGGTCCTCAAGGGTCTTCCCTTTTTTATTTGGTAATTTTAACTCAACTCTACACTTATTCAAATCAAGATTACAAAGATAATCCAAATGCCATAGAATTACACATGCCTTAGAGCGTATCAAAACATGAATTTCAAGAAATCTGAGGCCCCGTTTGGTTTTCCTCTCTTTTTTTTTTAATACGATTGTTTTTAAAAATTATGGACTCAGGTGAATTTACACCACTCATAAATACTTTTAAATTCATTAGGCCACTATTTTTAAAAATAATTATGTTTTTCAAAAATAATAACATCTAACCAAATGGATCCGTATGGACTTGTAAAAATGTTCAAGTTTACAAGCAAGCAATGGTTATCAATTTACATTTGTATGTTAGGATTACATTTCCTTAGCTCTATGCCCTTTTTTAGAGTCGGTTGATAAAAATTATTTTCCTTTTAAGTCTTTTTTTATTTTTCACTTGCAACATAATTTTGATTCCAGCTTAAGCTAATATCTTATCCAATCAACAAGATTTCAAGAATGATAGAGTTACACAAGTTATTTAAGGCCAATATTTTACCAAATTTACATCCAAGTTTGCATTTTTTTCATGACAACCAATATTCAAGCAACAACAAGAAAACCACAAGTCTTTTGAAAAGAGGCTAATTCCACATAAGCTCACATCCAAAGGGTGTGAAAAAGAATGAACAACCTGGTGGATGAATAGGAGATTATATATATTTTCAGAAATCCAAAGTCTTCAAGTGAGCTTCTCCTTCTAAAGATCTTTTCGACCAAAAATTCAAATTTCTATATATGATTCCTAGGTGGGGTGATGCTAGCTTTGTTCGAATCTTCCTTTCCTTCCCCAAGTTATTTATGGAGATTGATAAATGGGCAATGATAGATAAATTAGATTTGATGAGAAATGGTATGTATTGGAGGTTGGATGATTGGGTGAATTGGATTTAGGGTTTTGAGTTGGGATGAAGGGAATTTGGGAAAATGAGGGATTTTTTTGGGTTGGCTATTAGGCCACAGGGATTATGATGGGAGTGTTAAGGGGGCCATGGCAATGTTGGAGGTTTTTTTTCTGTGTTTTTGATGAGAAAATGAGGACTTTTTGTGGAAGAGGGAGTGGCAGAGGGCAGTTTACTGGTTGTGTTTGGTTGGGTGATTTGAGTCAACCAGGGGTGGTTTGAGATCGATGCAGTGGAGTTTGAGTTCGACCAAGGGTGGTTTTAGGTCAATGCAGTGTTCTTCTTTTACCTATGGGCTCCATGTGTGCAGGTATGGAGTGGTGGATGAATGTAGGAGATGATGAATGGAGGATTTTCTCTCAGTCTCGACTCTCTGTTGCTTCTTGTTGCAAGGTTGCCGCTGCCCCGTGAGAGGGACTGCCATTGCCCTTTATAGGCTGGAGGAAGGGAGCAAAGAAGAGACAAGGATTTGAATGGACGGTTGGGTGGTTAGGAAAGCCATAATATCCCATTTTGGTGCACGATGCAATTGTCTGGGAGAGTTTAGGAGGATTAAATGTGTTGTCAAGCTGAAAATTGCAGTCCTAAAGCCATGGTCGGCAGCCACCTTGCAGGTGAGAAATAAATGTTGAATTTTAATTTGATTTTTCTTGAAAACACATCCTCTGATTTTTTTTTTATATAAATAAGTCAAATTTTATGAGATGAAAAATCGCACATAAAAAGCGCGTGAATACAAGCTAAACAGAATTACAGCAAAAAGACAAAAACAAACTCAAAAGAAACAAACATTAAGAACATCCCACAAGGAAGAATAACAGACACCACCCAAAATAGACATTCAATCCTCCAAACAACGGAAAAAAAAGACAAGAAAGCTCTGATTCCGATTTATTATTTTGGGCATTCAATTGGGTTGGAATCAGCTGAACTTGGATGAATCTGTGGCCTGTAGGGGTGAAACTCTATACTTGTATGCTCTATTACAACGATGGCTGGAGGAGGAATGGCTGACGCATCTGGGTCAATCAAAAGAGTGGTTGATGCTAGGCTGGAGGTCAACAGGTTGATGCATTGACCAGAAAATTTGGTCCACGTGGTTGACCAAGAAGGCTTGGTTGACGCATGCTGCATGCATTTTTTTTTTTCAAGTGTTGGGACATACTTTTACCCTTACCTGTGTTTAGTTGGGGGGATTCTTATAGATGTGTACTTATTACTCAACCTGGACAACATATGGTTTACAACATCTAAAAACTATAAGTAAAATGGATGTGCCTTTAAAATTTTCAGTCTCATTATGAACCTATTCTTGTAGTGTTTTTATTACATGTTATTGTCTGCCAAGTTGTGCAATAACAAGAAAAATCTTATGTCTCAATGATTTGGTTTCTGCTGCATGGATTCAACAGAAGCAATCATATGCACATTTCTTTATCCTATTGATTTTTTTATTTTGTCACCTGTATAGGCTGCTAGTCCCTGATTATGTGCATAAATGACTTATATTCTTTGTTCACCTGATAATTTGGAGGTAAGCTAATAAGAGGCGTTATAATATACATTATGCCAGATTGCCAGATTAGTGATATCTTTTATGGAATATTAAAGGGTATTTTGCCATTTATATTTTAATATTACTACTGTAAATATTAATTTCAGCTTTCTATAAAAATCCAACATGTGGGGACTGATCAAACTGTGGCAGGTGATGGCAGATGTTAAAGGAAAAAATGTTAATGGAGATGTCAAGCTTGGATCAGGTGACGGTACCATTTGATTTCAAGGATATGCCACCAGTTGGCTGGGCTCTTGCAAATACCATATGCCTAGCGACGATTAGTGATAACAAAATTTCAGATTCTAGGCAGTTTACTGATGGTCTAGATTTGGCATTGTATGTTCATGCGATTATAATTTATTCAGAGAACTTTACATCTTGGCTTGATAATATTGGACAGATAAGAAAGGAGAGCCAAGAACATCAGTTTTCTGTCAAGGCTTCTTTACCCTTTGATATGCATGAAAATGAGACTAGTCTTAGGTCCTTAAATATGTCATACATGGACCGATTTTTGCCCTGTTGTCAGCAGTGGCATCTTACTAAACTTTTAGCTACCTTGGAGAAAGATGCTTCCATTCATGAGGCTGATGGGGCACCAATGGATCCAAATCAGGGAGTGAAATTGAAACTTCTTGATATTGCATATTTTTATTCTTTCATGCTTAGAATATTTTCTGCCTTGAATCCCACAGCTGGATCACTGCTTGTTCTTAACATGCTATCTTTTACTCCTGGATTTTTGGTCAATCTGTGGGAAGCCCTGGAATGTTCACTTTTTCCTGAAAATGTTCATGTTGGCAAGGTGAATATCTGTGCAAGTAAACTCATGAAGAATAAAAATAGCAGGGTTTATGGGAAAGATAAAAAAAAGGCCACTAAGGATGGAAGTAATATGTGGCTCTCAGTGATACATAAAATCACTGGTAAGTCACACGTGGATGCTGGTTCCATGGATTTGAATTTTGAAAAAGTTGGTGAGGATTCTTGTGATGTGTGGGATATTAAGTTGTTCAGGCGTGGTGCACAAGAAATTTCAAAAGATATATCATGTTTGCTTCATCTATTTTGTGCCACCTATTCACACCTACTGTTGGTTCTTGATGACATAGAATTCTATGAAAAGCAGGTAAATGATGCTAAGTTTCTCCCCACAATTTGCAATTAAGTAATCTGTTTTTATTGGCAGTTAACTAAGAATTTCATGATATTGAAGTAGGTTCCATTCACGCTAGAGCAACAGCAAAAAATTGCTTCAGTGCTTAATACGCTGGTGTATAATGATTTGTCTCATGGAGTTGGTTCACAGAATAAATCCCTCATGGATGCAGCTGTTAGGTGCCTGCATCTACTCTATGAAAGGGATTGTAGGCACAAGTTTTGTCCCCCTGATTTGTGGCTTTCACCTGCAAGAAAGGGTCGCCCCCCTATTGCAGTTGCTGCCAGAACTCATGAAGCTTTGCATGCTAATCTTATGCTGGATGAAGCTGCATCCATTCCAAGGATGGGTTCTGTTATATCTACTATTCCACATGTATTTCCATTCGAAGAACGGTAACATCAGAAAGCTAAATATTTTTTTTTACACATGGATGAAATTGCGGTGTGCTTTGCTGTTGTTTTGCGTTGCTTCGTGTACACCAGACTTTTATCATGGCAGATAAGTGCAATAGTATGCCAACGTTTCTTCCTTTATTTTGACGTGATATAGGAATGTCTTATTTTCAACCATGCATTGTTTCCATACACTTAAGATGCTGTTTTGTAAATTAAAATAATGTGAGATTTTATTTGTAAGATTATCATGGAATTGTGCCTAAAATTCACTATCATGCAGGCTATGTTTTTTTTCTCTCGCCCCCTTTACTCTCATTGGCTTTTGTATAGAAGGCTATTTATATTCGTATAAGTATTTTGTGGGTCTGAATCTGATAGACAGCAACCATAGAAAGAGCAATGTGCCAGTTTAAATTGAGAAAAGCATTGATGTGGGTTCTTTAGAATCAAATGACATGTGACATGGTTTTTTTTTGTTGGTGGTGAAGCATTGAATTACATGGACAAGTGACAAGACTTGCTCACTTTTGAAAGCCCAAAAAAGTCCAAGCCTTGATGAAGAATGAAAACTGATGATTTGTTTTTGGTTCTCCTATAAGATATGATTGATTATTACTATATGGTTCTAAAATCCTAATTTATACTCTTATTAACATTGTTTTCTGGGATAGGAATTTTTGGTTGACTTGTTATTTTGGGAAATTGAATCATGGTTTAGTACTATTCCTGTGCTTGTAATGAATTTATATTTTGTTTCTATATCCCATGCATTATGACATGGATAGATTTTCATTCACTACACTACTCATGATGGGCACAATGTATGTTGCAGTTAGATTTGTTCAAAGCTTGGTTTAGGTTCTAGCCCTACTGAGCTGTTGAACACACCCCTCAATGTTATTGTAACCCTAATTTTGGGGATTTTGTTAGAAATTGATTTGCTTTGGTTTTAAGAATCAATAATTGGGTGCTGGTTGGTAAAGACAGATTAAAGATTGATTGGATTAATTGATGATTAATGGGTTCAATTTTTTTATTTAATACATATAGGCATAGAATAATGATAAATATAATTTTAACACAATTTTATGTAATTATGTGGTTCAATATTGTGTTGAACCATATAAAACTAATCATAAATAAAAAAATCAATTCCAATTCCAACATATTCATAAAATTAAAAGTTGCATAAATAATTATCAATTCCACAACCTTTATTATGTTTAGAGAGTAGGCTTCAAATCAAAGAACGAAAAAAAATGTCATGCTGCTTATCTTACCATTTTGGCTAGTTTAAGTTTACGCTTTAAAATAATTTCCGAGTTTGTGAAAAAAGAGGAGATTGAAAGAACTGTATAAATATAGACAAGAAGATATGGTGTCTACACTATCCATCATGCTCGTAGCTACTATCACTCATGATTTGCAATTGGCAAAGTTTTATTTTTTTTCCCCTGGCTAGTTTGATGTGCGTAGTGTATAATGTATAACTTCAATTATTTTAAAATACCCAGTGCCATTTTGGTGGGGGCAAGGTTCAACAACAACAACAACAACAACAACAACAACAACAACAGCAGCAACAACAGCAACAATAATAATAATAATAAAAGGAACAACAGGTGCAAGAGAATATTGGGGCCGGTGTAATTATAATAATAAATAAGTGCAGCATGTGAGTAATTAATCGTCAAAATTTCCCAAAAAATGGCCATTTAAAAAAAAGTTGACACGCTAATCTAAAGATTAGTTCTAGAAGTTGACACGTTAATCCATGAATTAATGATTAATCAGAATTTTTAGAACAACTATTCTTCTTTGCAGAGGATAGCGAGTATATTAACAAGCTGATCCTAGTCTCTCGACAATCTGCACCTTTCATGGTCAATTTTGTTTTCCTCTTGGACAGTAGAGGTTTTCTTCCTTCCAAAATTTTATTTCCCAGATGCACTATATTTAGGCTTGACAAATGGGTTCAAAGTTTATTACATCTGATTTGTCTTGTCAAGTTGTTGTGTTGCACCAATTAAAATTTCTTTACCATGGTGTGACTATTAAATGGGTTACAGCTCAATTGAATACTGAAGCTTTGCATTTTTACATGCCTAGCACCTTTCTATTTCACATATGAATTTGTATTTTGGTTATTAATTATTATGGCATTCTCTATCAACTATTTTAGTCACTTCTTACATGTGCATTCAGTTTTACAACCAAACTTTAGCTTCGAGCTGATGAGGTTTAATCACATAATTTCAAAGCCATATTGTTGGAAGGCCATGGGTTCAATTCTTTGTGACCACATTTATCATGCAAAATTAAATTAATTATTCTTTGATGGTTTTTTATCAATTTATTATTTGTGTAACTGCAATCTGGCTGCATGTCATGGGATTGTTGTGGTTTGATATTTGCTGTGATCGAATAACACAAGAATTTAAGCTTTTAGGTTAATTAGTTGCATCATACTAGATAGATTTTGTAATTGCAGTTCTATTTTTAAGATTTTTAATTCTAATTTTAATTTATTTTTTCATGATTTTTACTTTCTTAATTAAAATTGGAGTATAAGACCCATACTTTGATGACCTTTCTAAATTTTCTTTAATTTCCCTTCTATTTTGGTCAAAAAACTTACCCTTTAGATGTAGCTTGATCTCTACTCTTCATTGCTTTTCATTCCAAGTTTGTTTTTCTTTATCATATTTGTTTTTTTTTTGGTCCAAAAGAAACATCTTTATAAAGAAACAAAGTTTAGAATTTCAGGTTTACTTTATAGGCATATACTATCGATCTCCAATTTTCTTGGGCTTCATGTTCAGTGTATGATGATGGCTTAGTTTCAAATTTGTTTTTATGTTAGAAGTGGTTTCTAACATTTTTAGCCTCTTTCTAGAGTGGAAATGTTCAGAGAGTTTATCAAGAAGGACAAGCTTTCTCGAATAATGGCAGGTGAAGTGGCAGGGCCTGGTCGGGGTACAGCTAAGATAGTAGTTCGTCGGGGCCATATTGTTGAGGATGGTTTTCAACAGTTGAATTCCCTTGGCTCAAGGTTGAAGTCATCCATCCATGTCTCATTTGTTAGTGAATGTGGGCTTCCTGAGGCTGGCCTTGATTATGGTGGGTTAACCAAAGAGTTCCTAACAGATATAACAAAAGCAGCCTTTGCTCCAGAGTATGTTTTTGCATTACATTTTCTCTACTTTTATACCTATAATGTTAATTTCCTGAGTAATGCTTATGCTTTTTATGTTTTTTTGCTATGCAAGGTATGGTCTATTCTCTCAGACTGCAAGTTCAGATAGACTTATGATCCCTAATACTTCTGCAAGATTTATAGAAAATGGCATCCAGATGATTGAGTTTCTTGGGAGAGTAGTTGGTAAAGCACTTTATGAAGGAATTTTACTAGATTATTCCTTTTCACAGGTTTTTGTTCAAAAGCTGTTAGGCCGCTACAGCTTTATAGATGAACTTTCAACCCTTGATCCTGAGCTCTACAAAAATCTTATGTTTGTCAAGGTATGCCTTTGATATGCAATGTTTTTTGGAGAGCCTCTAGTATGATTAAAATGGCTTGGCGTATGTTGTACTGATGAATGAAGCACAAAGATGTGTTGCTTTGTGTTAAAGTTGCTAAAGTAGGGAGAAAAGTTAATGTGGAAATGAAATGAAATACAACAGATGCAAGATCTAAAATTTTAATTGTGCTTGATATATGGTTTTTATGGATTGAAAGGACTGGAGAGGATTTTTCATATTGATCATGTTTTTTGTTTTCGTGATATATGGGTTAGTTTTTTTATGCATGATTTGCTCTAATTTTTTTGATAGTTCTACTGTCTTTGTTTTCAGCATTTTGATGGTGATGTCAAAGACCTTTCCCTGGACTTCACTATTACTGAAGAGTCATATGGGGAATGCCATGTTATTGATCTACAACCAGGCGGCAAAGATATTTTGGTGACCGATGAAAACAAGTTGCAATATGTTCATGCTATTGCAGACTACAAACTTAATCGGCAGGCATGTAATCTTAAAGAGCTAAAAGTAGGTTTATAATTATTTAATGTTTGGAGGAAAGTACTGATATGACTTGTCTCAATTCCGCATTGCAGTTATTATCTTTTTCAAATGCATTTTTTAGAGGATTGACTGATCTTATATCACCATCTTGGTTGAAGTTATTTAATGCAAGTGAATTTAATCAGGTATGTTTCCAATTTTATATGCATAAAGCCATATATTGTTTTATGATGATATTAGCTCTTGGTATTTTTTTTTTTTTGGATGTTCAGGTATAAAATTGCTGCCCTTGTCTTCCCTCATGCAATATCAAATTGTAAATGGGCTCAAGTTGGTGAAATTGCATGACATATGTGCAATATTGTTACATCTCTCCATTTTATTGACTTTTCAAATCCTTATATCAATTTAAGCTATCTAATGGATTATTTATACTCAAGTAATTCCCTAAGGCTGACACAACTTCTGAACCTATTGGAAATGTTGACTTTGCGGAAATTATGATTTTTAGGCTTACATTCCACCAATTCTCTGTTCTCTTGTAGTTAGTTGGAGAAAGCTCCTATTTTCACTCTTCAATTTCATATATCTATAACATGCAAACATGTACTTTGTTTCATTTGTAGTGGGCTCTTAAACAGTCTTGGCAACATTTGAGCAGCAATATATCGTCCCATAGGGATTTGTTTTTTGGAAATTACACCCAAAGTGCTTTATTTTAACTCTATCTTTATTTTGAGGGACCATTTGTCTTCATTTTCAGGTTGCCACATTGTTGAGTGAAAAGTATTAGGATGTACTATTTTAGTCTTGTTTATTTAGGTTTCCATGATTATCTCTATTGTTAGGGTTAAGGGTATGGTCTTCTCATTTTTGGTATGTCCCATTGAGATAATATGCATATATTGTGAATCTATTGGAGGTACTGTGTTGTGCTTGTTATTGCGGTAGAGGTATGTATAGGATCTCATTTTTGTTGTATCTATTGGGCTTATTGTTGGTTTTTTTCATGAATCCTCCATTGTTTGGAAAATGGGTGTATCAAACAATCATTTGATCACGGTCCTCATGTTGAAGCTCATGGATGAAATTTTACATTTCAATATATGAGAATCCCGTTTAAAGGGGAGTGTCAATTAAGTATTTTTCTAAATTTTGAGAAGATTTGATTTTTCAAAGAGTTAATATAATAAATTTGTTGTTTATTTGTTCGTTTTGTTTTCTTGGTTTTAATCATTATAAATAGATGTGGTGTATTCCTATTGAAGTATGCTTTGATAAATTTAGAGAGAAAAGATAATGGAAAGGCTTGTTTGTACTAGGAACAATGGCAACTAAATATATATAACTACACGACTTGAAAGTTTAAAACTGTAAATAGATGAAACTCTAGTAAAATGCAATATATCTTTATCATAGTGCTAATTTAATAACATTATATGCAGTTGCTTTCTGGTGGAAATGACTACATTAGTCAACTAGCAAGGATATATAAATACACGAATTGAAAGTGTAAAACTGTAAATAGATGAAACTCTAGTAAAATGCAATATATCTTTATCATAATGCTAATTTAATAACATTATATGCAGTTGCTTTCTGGTGGAAATCTCGACATTGATATTGATGATCTAAGAAGCAATACACGTTACACGGGTGGTTATTCTGAGGGGAGCCGGACAGTCAAACTCTTTTGGGAGGTACCGCAATATACTAATTATCCTTATATTTGAATTCTGTTATAGTATTATCGTGGCCAATAACATGGTTTGAGCTTTTGTGTTTGCCTATAATCCAAATCATTTAAGATTTTTGATTTTTTTTGTTTGACCACTAGCAGATGTCTGCCTCCAAATTAGAGTATTTTCATATAATTATTCATTTTCATAAAATCAGGTAATAGTCTAATTTAAGGTGTTGAGGCAATAATACTGTTGCTTGGAGCATCCTTTTCCAAGTTCCAAAGGCTAAGATTCTATAGTTTGCACCAGGTTTCACAAAACATGTCTGGCATCCTCTACCCAGGACACCTTTAAACATACAATATATATATAATATGTGTGCCTTGTTTCCCTTAGGCCCGCGTTTTTTTTTGCGCCTTGCGCCTAGGCAAGGCGCGGCCTTTGCGCCTTGAGTGCGCCTTGCGCCTTTAATAACTATGGGTGGAGGCCAGGTTGAGACATTAGATAATTTGTCACAATCGGATACCCTGAAGTTATATGGTCCAAAAATGCTAATTCTCATGTTACGAAGGAACACTTGCAAATTTTAACGAATAACTGGTTGTCACACAAGATTTCAAAGACATGACACAGGTATTCTAAATGTTCCTCCAAATTGCAACTATAAACAAGAATATCATCAAAGAATATGAAGACAAATTTATGTAGTAGGGGTTGGAAGATCACATTCATTAAAGCTTGAAAGGTGGAGGGGGCATTGCAAAGGCCGAACGACATGACCACAAATTCAAAATGATTGTGGTGCATGTGGAAAGCTGTCTTGTGAATGTTGAGTTCCTTTAACTGAATTTGATGGTAGCCAAAACACAAATTCAGTTTGGAGTAGATGGTTGCTCCATGTAACTTATGTAATAGCTCATCCAATGTAAGTGGTCACGAATGGTGACAATGTTGAGGGCTCTAGGCTTGATACCCTAATATCCTCATTATCATAGATAGTCTTCTCTCTTTATATATATATGTGTGTATGTATTGAAAGAGATGTGAAATAAATCTCTCTTATTCATATTAATCGGAACAAAATGCTTTAAATTATATGCATTGTTTTAGGTGTCTCCTGGAAAGTGTGAGCTTAGATGCTCAAGGCGCTTCGGGTGCATGCCTTTCACCATTGAAGAAAGGCACTAATGTGGCTTGCTCGTTTTCTTTCGCTTAGGCACCTAGATGACGCTTTAAAAACTATGAACTCTAAAACTATCTCAAATCAGATTCGAAATTTTCATTAATGGTGTATCGTTTCAAAGGCGATATTAGAGTTTTCAAAATAAGAAGACAAAATCTTTACCATTGATTTCATTTAGTAAGTTATTTTTGAAATCAGCTTCTTAAACTCGGTATTTTGAGTAAGTATCCAGCATGCGGGGAAGCCATTAAGAACAAAGAAATGTTACTAAGAATTATTCAGTGTCATTTTCAAGTGTTCTGAATCAGAAAAACTTATTGAGCAGCTTGCAAAATAAGCTATTGTGGAGTAAGCTAATTGAGGTGACTACAAACTCTGAAATATTCATGGTAAGTACTATTAATGCTGAATTAAGTGTTCTGAAACGTTATGCAAGGTTTTCGTTTCAGAGTTGGTGTTCAGATTAAGCATTAGCTTACTTAGTTGTTTTGAATATCAAGAATAAAGTCTTATAGTATGTTTGGTACGCGGAAAAGGAAAGAAAATGAATCGAATTTAATTTCTTTTTCGTGTTTGGTACAACAAGAGGAAATGAAGTAGGTATTACCTTGGTAATCATTTACTCCTACATAAAGGCATATTAATTCCAACCATATATGAGGTTTAGACTCATTCTCATACATGGGTGAATCAAAATTTGCATTAAGCTTCCTAAAAAGCCTTCAAATCCTTTGTTGTTACAGCCTCCCCCATCGTCTGCTCCAGCACCCCACCCCACTCCCCTGTTGTCTGCTCTTCTCACCCCCATGCACCCCTCTCCTCCCCCGTCGTCCCCAGATCCCCTCCTCCATGCGTCCCTCCCCTCTCCCGTGCGCCCCTCCCCTCCCTCACCCAAATCCCCCCCCCCCCCCCCCCGGACGTTCGCCTCCACACCCCCCATCCCCTCCCCCTGTCGTTCGCTCCCCTCACCCCCGTCCGCCTCTCCACTCTCCTGTCTTCTGCTCCAGCACCCCACCCCACCCCCCCTGGTCGCCGGCTCCCCACTGGTGAGGAAGAAACAGCGATGGCAGTATGCTAGTTGGTGGTGCAAGTGTGTGGTGATGGCAGCATGCTCTGGTTTGATGGAGCTGGTATAGAGGAGGAGGAGACGGCGAACTTGTTTGCATTATTAAAAAGAAAAGGAAAAAAAGAGCTTTAAAGTAATTTTGGATTATAATTTTATCTTTCTTTCTTAAACGTACCAAACAAGGGTAAGGAAATATTTTTCATTCCATTGATACATATACCAAACAAATGATTGCAATATTTAAATTTCATTTTCATTCCCTCAATAATCTTATTCCCTTCGATTTGATTCTCACGTACCAAACATGGCCTTACAGAAATGCCTTATTGAAATACTTACTGAGATGTCTTGCTTCCCTAATAAGGCTTTCGAAGATGATGTTCTAATTATACACAAAAGCTTTCGAAGTGATTAGCATGTTGCATTATCCTTTTTAAGTAAATGCTTTCGGAGTAGTTCATCTGCCTGCAGAATAAAGGCCTTCCACAGTAAAGCTTTCTGAATAACAAACCTTGTTGATTATCAAATTCATATTAAACTCTTTAATTCGAGGTTTGGATCAACACAATGCATTATCAGTTAGTAACAATAAGTGGAATGCGTAATTACAAGTCCTTGTTTCTCAATGATTATGAAATGATATATTCTTTCCCAGTGAAGATCTTATTTTTAATTATTCGGAATGAATTTCTCTTTCAGTGAGCTATGTTGTTTGAAAACAATAGTCAATCAAAGTACATGTTGAATCTGATCTTCATGTTGTGTCTAAGTATATTCTGATATTTATGTTCAGGTTATTGCAGAATTCGAACCAAAAGAGCGGTGTATGCTTCTTAAGTTTGTGACTTGTTGTTCTCGAGGTCCATTACTTGGGTTCAAGCACTTGCTGCCAGAATTTACCATTCATAAGGTATGTCTGCTCAACGATTCAGTAATTAGTATTCATATGTTTGACATCTTCATTTGACTTGCACTTAGTAAATTTTGTTTTTTGAAGGATAGTTTTTGTATGGGATATGTACTTGTTGCCTGTTTGAGAACCCCCATGTGATATTATACGTATGTAGCTTAGCATTTCTTTGTTTAGATTTTGTACTATCGAAGGTAACTCTGAGAATTAATGAATTTAGAAATTCAAGCAAGATAAAAACTTCCTATTAACCCTCTACAATTGCTAACTTGGCTTGCAGTATTTATCATGGAATGCAAATTAAAAAGGAACATAATTGTAACCTTTCTCATTCTTTATAAAATAAAGACAATTATCAAATTAGCATAGCATACATCATGAGCCAATTTGGCTCTTGTACTCAAGTTGTAGGCAATTAAGCCCTCCAACCTTCGATTCAGTTACAGATTTTCTAAATGATGTTAAATAATAATAATTGATAGTGTGGTCTATGGATGGAAATAAAATTTATGCTTTACTTTGTTCAGCTTCACCATCCGCAAAATATCTTCCCATCCAACGGGACTATAAAATTGAATACCCAAAATATTTTTCCCACGGTGTTGTGTGAGACTCCCGCCATATTCTTCATAGATCTCACTTCTTCAACATTTCCCTCCTAAACACACTCAAAAACGGCTAAAGAGAAAAATCAACTTCTTATCTCTGAAGAATCGATTTTATAGTCCTGTGTCTGAAACCATAATGAAGTTATAGGCTAATATAAGTCACTGAATTTATATTTCAGTGATGTGTGTATACATACATCCACCAAGTCAGTTGTCACTACAATGATTGCACTGCAGATTGGTGGGGGAAAATGCCCCTCCACGTATATATATATCGTTTTTTTTTTTTTTTAAATTGTATTTTTAGGTTTCTATATAATATACTTTTTTTTTTATTTTTTAATGTTTTTTTAAATGTATTTTTTTTGTTTTTGTTTTCGGCTAGGTAAGACTATATCGGTTGCAATCGGTTGTTGCGGCCGATACCTTCTTTATTTAACATATATATATGTATATATATACACTCACGTATAACACAAACATATAAACTGTAATTTATTTAAAATTCCATAGTGAAAATATTACATAATACAAATCAAAATATATTATATGGTCATTGTCACTGCATACAAGAAAAGGATTAAGACAATGACGGGTATAAAAATGCTGCCTAAAATGAGATATACAATGTGCAAGCCAGCACCATCACTGTTAGTACGCAATTCATCTAGTTAGCCATTTCCGCAAATGAGGAGGCGAAAAAACATGGGGAGTTAAAGGAGAGGGTTTGAAGAGTGGTAGAATTGAAGTTAAGTGAGTGAATGAGAGGAATATGTGTGTATTTAAAGGGTGGAGATATGGTCGTTAGTAGAGAATATAGCCATTGAAAAAGCATAAAAGTGACTGTTGGAATAGTGTTGTGACCGTTGGAAGGGTATTGGGTGGAAAGCTATTTTTTATTTTTTGTAGAAAATGCTATTTGGGAAATGAAAATTGTAAGCATGTATTCGGTCCAATCAAAATAGTATACTACAACTAACACCAAAGGGACACGCACAATGGGTGTTATTCTAAATGCACTTATACAAGCATACAACATGGGTATCCCTGTACATTTTCAATGATATGCAACCGAATAAAATAACTCATCACATAGCATACATATCATATGTCAACCAAACTCGTACCAAAACAATAGAAAATATGCAAAATCAATACAATAGTCACCTACCCATGTCTAGAAAGAAGAATAATAATAATACAGAACAACAAGTCAACTGAAAGGTAAACATAGAAAATCCTCTACATCAAAGGGGAGATCTGGTCTGCTCAACTGCAACCCTAATGGCTACCTCATGTCAGAACCTGAAACTGAAAAGACATAACAACAATATAAGATGAGCACAATTGCCCCGTAGGTGACTTACAACTCCATACCACCTTACCAAGACTAACATCTGGGATTATATAGGCCATATATACATGTGTCAGTGTAGTGTCCTATGCGATACATGTGACATCACAATAGTTCACAAACAATCATATATCCATATACGCCAACCATAGCCAACACAAAATAGTCTAGTATACAAATAATAAGCATCATCATTACCCCTCAATTGATTAGTACATGCAAGGCTCTCATATCCTGCCAGCACTATGTGGGAATGCAGTGTCAAGTCAATTCCATATGGGACCTCAACACTATTAACCAGTCATATAGGAAATCTCAGCCTCCAACTAGTCTTATAGGAGACCTCAGTTAATAAGTTAATTCTCAAACTAGCAAAACGTCACAACCCAGGCCATAAATGTCATGAGATTCTCAATCCATAACCATAATTACATCAAATCACATTCTATGTCAAGCAAACAATAATATTTCATATTTCAAAAAAGGTATACCGATTGAGCTTTTGGACTACTGGTCAACTGAACAAGCAGTATTTCAATCGACTATAGCCAACTTGAACAAAACTATCCAACTGCTCGAGCCCCTACTCAGCACTCAACACTCGAAACTACTCAACACTCCTAGGCTTCAAGCAACTCAAACCACGGTGCTCAAAGCACTTTACTCAAGGCTACAACTTCGAGCTTGCTCGATGCTCCACCTAGCTCGATGCTCCTGCTTGAAACCTTGCTTGACCTTCCTGTTCGATACTTTCTTGATGTTAGTTGGACACTTGAAACTTGATCAGGCATCGAGCAGCTTGACTGACGCAGCTTTTCAACTATATTTGTTCAGGTTTCACCTCATAGTCCAGTTATACGAGTTCAATCTCATTTTCAAACATACAGATACCCATGTAATGATCTCTTAACTACTTAGAAGAGTAAAGAGCAAGATTTGATGCTCAAACAATACATGATTTCATCAATTTTTAATTAACCTCAAATCCTACAACCTAGGGTTCATACCTATTACTACATATTTTACCCTAAGGCTCGATGAAGATAGAAACATAAAGAAGATGCGAAGTCTAGAATCACTTACCTGAAATGAGTTCACGAATTGAATCTACCCAAAATCTAAGTTCCAAGCTCCTCTTCAAGCCACAAGCTCCAAACTCTCCTTTAAGCCCTTTCTCACCAAATGTAGAATGACAATACGTTGGGGCTTCCTCTCTCTCTCCTATTTGGGTATGAGGGCTCAATTGGCCCATGGTGTGCGGGCTCAATTGGCAGGTTTAATACTCTGCCATTTGGGTATGAGGGCTCAATTGGCCCATGGTGTGCGTTAGATGGCTGAGTTGATACCTAGGCCTAAAATTAAAGTATTTCTTTCTATTTGGTGCAAAGATCTAATGTTAAAAACAACTAAGGAGAAAAAAACTGCTTATTCATTGGTGCTCCTTGAGCATTGCTAACAATGAACATCCAATCATGTGAGGCGTTCTTAGATGATGTGATTATTTGTAATAGGAATGGATGACTCTCATGTAAGTAGCCTCATATTTGCTTGCATTATTTTGCTTTAGTGTGAACATTCCTAGTTTTATTTTAGTTTTTCTTTGTTTGGATTGATGTGATAGGTCTTTTTTGAGAGTGGCTCTCTCCACATAGCAAATGAAAGGAGGGCACAAAGAAGCAAACATTGAAATAATAATTTCTTTTAAGCAGTAACTATAGAAATTTGATTTATATAGGTTGCTTGTGGTATGCCTCTTTGGGCAACATTAGGAGGACCAGATGTGGATCGACTTCCATCAGCCTCCACTTGCTACAATACTCTTAAGGTACTATCAATTTTTAGGAATTCCTACACTAATCTAGCAATAAACATTTACAAAGCATGGATTTACATAAATTTCAAACCAATATCTGTTTATATTCTAAGCACTTCTGATTGTTTTGTTTGGCGTGATTACAGCTTCCAACATATAAACGTTCCAGCACTTTGAGAGAAAAGCTTCTGTATGCCATCAATTCCAATACGGGGTTTGAACTCTCCTAGGAATCCATGCTACCTCGTGCTCAAGGTGAATTTATTTGCCTCTTCCCAACACTGTCAATATCATTACTATGTAATCTGATATTTCCCAAGCCTTTTTATGTTCTCTCATTTTTTAGCAAAAGGAAAGACCTCTGCAGTGATTAGTTGCTGTGGCTTAAATAAATTGGGAGCTTGGAAATTAATTTTGAGTAATCCTGAATAATTCTTGGATGGTAATAAAGGAATTACATTGCAAATATCTGGAAAATTTATGGGGCCAATTGCTTCCAATGTCCGTGATGCCACTACTTGTATGGGGTGGCTTTCCGAATAGTACATGACATATTCTGAACAAAATCCTGAAACAAGTCAATAGGAACCAATATATCATAACAATACTCTATTATTATTAATATGAGGATCAACACAAAATTGCTTATAGTCCTTCAGATAAGGATGCGACACCTTTAAGTTCACACAATGATAAAAACAAATCCTGACAAATGAACTATCTTACCCTGGACATGAGTGCATGTCCATGTTACTCTTTTGACATTGATAGAAGGCATAATAGAGGTAACAACAGGAATAAGAATATTTGTTCTAATATTCGTGAAAGCAAAATTGCTCAATAGATGAGGGAGATTCCTTGAGCAAGTATTTCACCAGCCAAGACCTCATTGGCAGCTTGAGAGGGATGAAAACCATCCCAAAACACATATCCTGTAGCATTGGTACATGTCCCTGGAGATTTAGCATTACAAAGCACTGCAGTTTCTAATGCACCTGTTCCACAACAAGCCTTCCTTGTCTCAAAGAACCCTGTGTGACATTACCAGCTCAGAGATTAAGAGAACCAGTTTCCATTGTCTGCATGGCTCATTTCTGGTGAAATGTAATACTTTTAAAATTTATCATTGACACATTGAGGAGATGAAAAACCATTGGACGAAGACTAAGAAATAGATCTTCTATTATGCATTCTATTGTTAATGCTTTTTTTCATCATTTGTGTTTCTTAGCAAGTAGATTTTGCATTGTAAAACCATTAAGATATTTGACGGACTCTTAGCAGAAGTTCTTGGAGACTGAAGATTGTTCTGCTGATTCTGTGGAAAATCCTAATCTATGTACAAATTTTGATTATGACACAAGCTAGCTATATTTGGAACGAAGCCGAACACATTACCATCTTCAGCAGGATTTGTGATTAGATCCAAGAGAGGCTGATAGATATCGAAGACAACAACTTTTAGATTTGGAAGCTTGTCCTGCAATCCCTGAGAAGTTCTGTTTAGCTTTGTGTTGAATGAAGCTGCATTGGTGTTTAACCTTGCCACGCACTTGTTGCTCCCTAGGCCAAAAAGTGTGATGGCTGCAGGCAGACATCCAAGAGGTGGTAAGCCTGTCACACCGATCCTCCTTGCTCCCAGTTCATACAGAGTCTGCCACTAAATAATGTCACTGCCCTTGACATGGGAATGAGTATTGCAAATTTAAAATTGTTTGTTGCCTTTAAAAACAACTTAATATTGTGATGTAACACTATATTTTGTATATTGAACAGAGAGATTCAAAATTTTCTTGCTGAGAAAAGTTGACCTGAATAAAAGTGGAGTAGTATTTTATGAGAATGTCTGAGAACTGTGCAGGAGTTAAGATTTTGAGTAATGGGTTGATATAGTAGTTCTGAAGGAAATCGCTGCTTCCTGCGCTCAGAAGGTAGATGGCATGGGAGAACATATAATTAGCTCTGGACTCTCCCATGGTGTCGCTGACCTTCTCTTGGAACTCCTTGTAGTTTTGTAGCTGCTTGTCCAATGAAAGTGAACGCTGCAGATCCAAAACACAAATTAGTTGTATTAGTTTCTTGAAATCACCCAGGGCATGAAAGTGGTTTCTCTTTCAACTTTCAATGATTTACATAAAGTTGTGCTGTTAATGGATGGTAACCAGAGCCTGCCGAGGCAAAGTTAGCTCCAATCGAAATGTTCTTCCCAGCGGCTTCTGGGCTGAGAAAAGGTAGTTGGTAGGAATCGAACCCAATGTAAGTAGCTGTGTGAAGAAATCATCAAACTATAAGAAAGAAAGTGAAGAAATATTACCAATGCTGGGACAATAGATTATTATAAGCAAGGCTTGGTTTTTGGTCGGAGAAATAGTACCTGCATAGTCTATGGCTAGGTTTCCATTGCAGAACCTTCCTGTTGGTTTATGGGTGGGTTGAAAGTCTCTTCCGTAGGGAGGGAAGTTAGCCTTGATGAAGGTACTGATATAGTTGTTATTTCCTACGTCGACCACTGAGTCCCCAAAGATGATCAGTGCTGGGACAACAGGTTTCCCATTGGCTACTGACAATAAGAGAGCTACTAGGAGAAGTGAATACAGGAAACAAGTTGAGAATTCCATTTTATTTTATTTTTTTGGTTCCCAAGGGATGAATGAAGAAGCAAACAAGCATAAAACTTTCAACTAAGAGAGCTACTAGATGGCACCCTCGGTGGGGTTTTAAAGAGGAAAGAAAGGTGTGCTTCATTATTGGTTTTTTGAAGTGGGGGGATAGCTTTTATGATAGTGTAGCGTTTCCAATATTGCTAGCTGACTTGTGCTCCTTTTTCTTTTTCTTTAGGCATAAAATGAGTAGATTGAAGGCATGACACTATCAGCCTATCAAGGGGACTTCTTGTGGAAAAAAGGTTGGTGCCTGTCTGTGGTGCCATTACCACTCTCAACTTCTTCATCCCACTCAAAGCAGTAGCGTGATTTTTATCATACATGGAGGTTTTGAACACCGCTTCGGCCATGGGCCTTCCATTTTGTTCAAGGTGCCTTATTTTGGTTGGGGCCCTTTTCTTTTTCTTTTCTTTTTTCCTTTTAAAACAATTTAACACGGATATATAAAAGTTAACGGTGACATAATATTAAGAAGTTGAACGGTAACATTGCCCATGAAAACAAAAGTTAACAGTACAAAAATTATGTATAAAAGCAATATTAGGACTTTGAAGGCGGCTGTCAATTGACTTTACTATTACTATTATGAATTAATTAAAATTTAGAAAATTATAAAAATAAATTTTAAAAACATAGAAAAGTAAGGACTTAATTATAAGTTTTTCAAAAGTGCCTTTTAAAACTCTTACTTTATATAATGAATTATAATGTATCTAATTATATGTCATACTTATATAAAAATAAGAGTTTTGATAAGGACTTTTAGTTATTCAAAATTTCCATTTAAAACTCTTATAAATACGTGACACATAAAATTTAAATGTATTATTCCTAATTATTTTAAATTTAACTATTAAATATTTACAATATGTAATAACAAATTTTGGTTTTTCAAAATTATCATTTAAAAAATATTAAATTAAAATTTATTAATTATTCATATAAAATTAATTTAGTTATTTAGATAATATAATTAGTTTAATTTAATTATAAATGTAACGCTATTTATCACTCTCTCTATTTGTCATAGTTTTCTTTTGTTGAATTAATATAATGTTTAAATCAGATAACTTTTAGATTATTATTTTATTATTTAACTATGTAATTGAAGCTTTTACAGCAAAATAAGATATTCTTTTGTAATATCACATTTTTAAAAAAAATTATATTGACATTTTATTTGTAGAATAAAAGAAAAATAATTTGCCAATAAATACAGTATTAACAAGAATTGATATGGCATCCTATTAACATGTAATTATATACGATATCAAAGAAATACAATATCAGTAAGTTTAAATAATCTTTTACGACTTAGATTAATGTTCCGATAAGCAAATATGGAATCTAATTCAGACAGATATTGTTTTGGTCCAATTAGCAAATATGGACGTACATTCAAAATAAGATTTTGTTTCAGCATCTAACTGCCCACGATGTTAATCCAGGGGTTTTAAGGTTTTGAATTTTGGAATGAAATGAACGTGTATTATTATTATTATTATTAGCTATTATTAATATGGTATTAACAATGATTGGTATAATTAGGAATTCTTTTACAATTAAAACTTTTTTTGACCAATATATAATTCGTTTGACGTTAATTTTTTTTTTTTTTTAAATTTCGCTGTCACCTTTTTGGTTGGGACTTGGGAGTGCAAATAATCATGAGTCATGCACCTGGACTTATTAGTATTTGATATTAATAAATTATTCAGATTTTTCTCAAAACGAAAAGCATACACTGAAGAACTGTTTCGACGGCAGTATTATGAAGGGGACATGTTTATTTTAGTTGTTTTTTTTGTTTTTACTCTGAAAGTGTGATATTTAGTTTTGATTATAGAAAATAAAAAAATAAAATTAATAACCGATTATGTTTATTTTTAATGTCATCTAAAATGAAAATAATTTTTTATTATTTTTAATTTAAATATTTTATACTCGAAAATATTTATTCTATTTTAAAAACAAAAAAAAAACGGACTAATTTGCAATGCTCATTCCCCTTCTGATAGCTCAAACGCATTCACCCAATTCTCTGTCTCTAGCCGTCACCTCCCATCAACCAGCAACCCCTCAACCTACCACGGCACAATATTTGCAAGCTCGGGCGACCTTCTACAACGTACATCAGACCCTGTCAAGTCATTTGTTCCGCCCCCCAATAGGCTATTGGGTGGGATTTAAATTTTGCCCGACACATTCTGACCGATTCTGACTCGATTCAAAGCACCCAAATCATCGGATCAGATTCAAATGGAACTATAAAATTTCATGAATTAAAAACAGTATTCGAATCCGACTCCACCCTCATGCCTCCGCAGCCACACGCACAGCCGCTGCTCCACCCTCATGCCTCTATCAACACCCAGGCCAGCTCCACACCCGGCCACGGTATCATTCACCCCCCATAGGACTCCCCCACCCCACGTTATAAGTTTTTGAAAACTAAAAAATGCTTTCTAAAATATTTATTAGTTTGATAAATAGTTATCAAATGAGTACGTTTCATGTTCTGGCTTTAAAAATAGCTTCTCCAAAATGATTTCAAAAACTAATTTTAAAAACAAAAATACAAAACATAACCAAACAACCCAGCCGATGATGTAGCAACAATTTTGTAGCAGCCATAAAAACATCCCAATACTTAGGCTGAAAATGAGCCGAGCCGAACAAGTTTAGCCGAATTCGAGTCGAGCTTGTACAGTAATAGTAACCGAACCGAGCTTGTATAGTAATAAATCATACTGGTACAGTGTTGAGCTCGAGCTCGAGTCGAGCGAGTATCAAGCAAGCTATCGAGTATGTCGCTTATTTAAATGCATATGTTTGATAAATTTATAAATGATCAGAGCCGAATCAAACTTGTACAGTAATTGAGCCGCGTCGAGTCGAGCTTGTACAATAACCGAGCCACGTCAAATCGAACTTGAACAGTAATCAAGCCGCGTCGAGTCGAACTTGAACAGTAACGAGCCGAGCTTGCACAGTATCGAACTCGAGCTCGAACTGAATTTAATCGAGCGAAAATCAAACGAGCTATCGAGTGTATTGGCTCATTTACAGGACGACCAATACTACGACTACTACTACAATAAATAAATAATAACATAATCCGTTGCTTTTACAGCCTAATAAAAAGTAGGACAGATAATCAGGTCGTCTAACACGACCATGGTAACTACTCTGCTATCTGCTCATTGCTTAACATGAAACTCGCCCATTTACTATTATCCAAACATGTTCTCAGAGTCAGAGCAGCTGTGAACAAGACTTTCAAAATGCTTCCAACTAGAAATGGTGATAGCAATGTAGCCGATACATATCTCCCTCAACTCACCCAATGGAGGTTACGCCTCAGTCCTTCCAAACCAAATCCTTAATTCTGCATGTACTCCAATCAGACGCTGCCTGGATACATGGGGATAATTGATGGCTTGGCCTCTTGGAATGACAGGATTGGATGAGCAAGTTCTCCTTGACGAAAATGTTTTCAGATACCAAATTGAGCAAAAGCACATAATCATACAATTAATGTACAAACATATAATATTTATAGTTACCCCGGAAAATAGGGAGGGAAGAATAAAGTGCACTAAAAGCCCAACCCCACCCTGCTCTCAACTGGCCATTGGCCAATGAATTGAGGTGGTCCTCTGCAAGCTAAAATTGCTTGCCCTAACCCGCTCAACGCATCAAAAGTTGGAAGGCCTCATTCAAGGTCTCAACTGCATAATCATATCCCAGTGTGTTAGCACGTTCCTGGAACTCCTCCATCTCAGCCTTTGGGACTTGGATTCCAACCAACACATTAGCACCTGTTTCACCCTGTCAAAGTGAATCTGTTTTAATAAGACAAACTTCTTCACTAAAAATTAACACGCCTTTACTGAACAAGTAATATGTTGTCGGGTGGGTTTAGATGTTGACCTGCCCACGATAGTGGAACAAACAAATGTTCCAGCGAGGACTGAGGGCATCCAAGAACTTCGACAGAGCACCAGGTCTCTCTGGGAAAGTAAATCGACAAAGAAGCTCATCTTCAACATCTGAACGACCCCCCATCTGAAAGGAATCCATGATAAATAGAAAACAAGAATACAGAGATGCGGAAATGACCAACTTTGTGCATCACAGTATATGTTCAAGTTCAACATGCAATATGATCAACTCAACAGCAGAATTGAAGATGTTATTAAGAGTGCATTGTGCTATAGGACCTCATAAAAACAAAAGGGGTGGAAAAATACAATACAACCGTGATTAATGACTGACATTTTTTTAATCGGGAAAAGTATTGTCAGGAGTAACACATACATAACACAAATCACTCTAGTTTTTGATATATACACCACCACAAAAGTTGATGTTTCCAATATCAACATAATATTACTGTCTTGTATAAGTCATATTCCTTCTCAACAATTTTCAATTAAAAAGTAAAATTGCATTCCTTTCGTAGGATATCATTCAATAGAAAATGATCACTGCATCAAAAATGTTCTAGAAACAATTGAGAAGCTTTCAATCACTACAAGTACACAGGCAAGAAAATAAAACATGAATAGAACCAAGGCGCATTAAGTAATTCATCATATATTAAATATATCAAGCTGTCCCATCAGGCAAGCGAAGAATATTTATTATGATAAAACAATTACCAAATGCCGCAAATGGTCTTTCACCAAGTCGTTATTTGTGAGATTGATAGTTCGGAGTTGAGAAGTTTCCAATCGATTTACCATTGCTCCAAGTTCAGAAACTGTGTGAAGGCCAACACTGCATGCCATTCATTATAAAGATAAGAGAAATGCATCTCGTTATTACATAAGCAATCCTCATGATTTTGAACCATGGGAGTTCAAATGAAATATATACACGCACATATATAAACAGACAGATGATGTATCATGCTCATATGATTAAAGTGAAGTGTCGCATAAAGAAAAGGAAGGAACTGTGACAGATTGGGGAAGCACTTGCCTGTACAAAACAAGAGCATCTTCTTTGGAATGATTAAATCTATACCTGAATTCTGTAATATTCATCTTCCCTACCTGTGTAGCCCAAAATATCCTGAATTAATACCCCCTAAAAGAATGACGTTCAATTGAAAAGTTGATGTAAACTTTAACAAACATACAAGTTCACAAAACTTTTTAAAGCTCCCAGGCTCCTCTGGCATATAAGTTGCAAGAACTGCTTCCCGTTGTCGGCCAATCTCTGCAAGTTCAGTCACTAACCTTAGTCTATCAAAGTTCATATTTGCCCCACTGGTTATTGCAACAATATTTTCATCCCTTAGGCCATAATACTTGCAGTATGCTTCAGCTCCAGCAAGCGCAACAGCACCCGCTGGTTCTAGAATGCTCCTCTTCTCTTCAAACATATCCTGCAACATGAATGTAAGAAACCTGCTGGATAAATGTTGAGACTGGAGATATAAGAAGCCTTACTCTATTGCTAAGCTTGGTAACATGCCAGATCAACAACAGTAACCAGTGAATTCATCCAGTTACTCGTTTGTTCAAGATTTTATCCAAAAAAGAGTAATTGAATAAAAATTAAGTCAAAAAGATAAAGCTCTCTACATACTGAATGTTTATCCATTTAAGACAATTGGAAAACACTACCACCAGCTATTATCTCAAAAATAAATAAAATAATAAGTGGAGGCAAGCATCACCTTTATAGAGGCACATATAGCATCACGACTAACGAGAACTACTCCATCAACCAATTCCTTGCATAAGCGGAAGGTTTCTTCACCAACCACTTTGACAGCCACACCATCAGCAAAACCTCCCACCTGATCCAGCATGACTCTGTGACCATGGTGTAATGACAATGCCATTGCATTTGCATCAGATGGCTCCACCCCTATAATTTTTACCTGTGAATGTCAGAGAGCGCGTGTTATTCCTCTACATGGTAATATGATGAAAAAAGACAAACTAACCAGCAAAGTTTTAATAAGTTTAACTCCTATATTAATCAAATGTTCACCAGTTAACCACTTAAAACAGATGCACAAACTAGCACAATAATGAACTGACGTAACTTGATTCACAGGATGACACAAGTGAAAATCAGCATCCCACTGTTTTATCAAAAGCTGTGTTTTTGGTGTTTTTAAGAAGGATCAAAAGATTATATATTTTTCAGGAAAGGAACATTATCAAGATATTTTATAACCTCAGCCAGTAGGCCATTCTATCAATCTTGAGTTATATGCATGTGATGAAAAGAAACAAAAGCGGGAATAAATTCTAACAGCAAACAACAAACCTCTGGGGAAACCCTCTTTGTGTAGGCAGCAATACCAGCAATGAGCCCACCACCACCCACAGGCACAAAGATTGCATGCAATGGGCCTTGCCTTTGACGCAAAATCTCCATCCCAACTGTACCTTGCCCCATAATAACATCTGGGTGGTCAAAAGGGGGAACAAAAGTAAGCCCATCCTCTTCCGCTCTTTTCTTAGCATATGCTTGTGCTTCATCATAAGAATCACCCACAAGAACAACAGTTGCACCCAACCTCTCAACTGAATTCCACTGGAAAATTATATTATAAAGAAAAATTGAATGAATAAAGAACAATCCATTTAAGAATTTTCTTTTCAAATATCACCAAACAAAACCTAAACCTTAATTTTTGGTGTGGTAACAGGCATAACAATAACGGCATTGCAACCAAGTTTCTGTGCAGCTAATGCAACTCCTTGGGCATGGTTTCCAGCTGAAGAGCATATGACCCCTCTTTTCAACTGTTCCGTTGGAAGTTTTGCCATCATATTGTATGCACCGCGTAGTTTGAATGAGAAAACCTATAAATTGAAAATCACGCCATATTACATTTTCATTCTTTACACAAATGAAAACAAACACAACTGTAAGAGACGTATATTTTCAGCAAATATAAAACATAACACCATCTATTATCTTGGAGAAGTTAATCTAGACTGTCATCCTTAGTAGAGTTTTAAAAAAAAAAAAAAAATCTACCCCTGAAAGTAGAAAACACAAAAACAAAATCAGGCAAGCTCAAACTCACCATACCCAATAAAAAAAGAACTCACAAGAGAGCTAAAACCTAGCCAAGGGGTCTATTTCACCGGGAGTGAATCCAACTAGGGTGCCTTCCACTAAAAAGGTTTATTGAATTATAATCGTCCTCGAAAATATCAAATCCTGCACCAATCCAAACCTTTTCCATTCTAAAACTAACCATGTCAAGTTCCTGTATATTGCCTATGAAATCATTATCAGAAAACATATATAATTTTGCAACATCAATCGATAAGTTCTTAAATCTGTATAAAAAGTGATCTTCAACAACAAACTTATTAGATGCAATCCAGAAAACCTTGGTTGCCCAAGAAATCAAACTCCCTATTTATCAATAAAAAGATTTTCTTTTGATGATTGAGCTATACTACCCACAAAATTCTAATGGCGGACTAATGTAAAGTGTTTATCAAAACATTATCCGAAGAAGACTTATAATTTTACTGCATCAAAGGACAGGCTCTTAAAGCTGTATAAAACGAATTTGGACAGTGAATTTAATTTCCCTATATATCCGAGACATTCAACTACTCAGACGGACCAGGTCTATCAGGCTATTCTTAAAAATCCCTATAGCACCACAAAACAACTCAGTGAATCCAACAAGCCAAACAGCAGTAAACATTTTATTACATAAAGATAATTGAAAATTATAAAGCTACCCATTCATACACCCACCCTAAACACAATCAAGCCAATCTGAAACCGTTTCAAATAATAATAAGCCAATCTACCAACAACACACAATTACAATAAAGAAACATTTATGCCATAAAGAAAACAAAATAGCAAATTGAGACAACAAAATACACCTGTACTCTCAAACCAAATCAGAAACAAAAATAACATAAACAAGCAAACATACTGGCTGTAGATCCTCCCTCTTGAGCCAGAGGTTTACATGCAACCTCTGGGAGAGCTTAGTGGCCAGCTGTAGCGGCGATTCGACGGCGACGTCATAAACCTTGGATTTCAGAATGTTGGTCAGATAGTCCAAGGCGCTGACCGCCCCGTCCTCTCCGCCGCCGCCGATGGCGACCGTGCGGTCCTTTATGGCGGCGCCGACGCATCCGGGAGGGTACTGCAGAGAAGCAGGGGACACAGCCGGGAGAGGATGTGGCGCCGCCACCTCCACAGCAGGGGGAATCTGGGAGACAGCGGCGGTTACGGCGAAGGGCTTGCGGTTGCAGGCGGCGGTCGTGTTGGTACTGCGGCGGCAGGGGCGTAGTTGTAAATTTGGGAATTGGGAAGGGTAAAAGCGTAGGGCGGTCTCCATTGGTACGGACGTGGAGGCGTAGACAGAGCTGGGGAATGGGGACGGAATGGGGACTCGCCGACCCGGGGCTATTTCCTTTGTACTAGAAAATAGACACGTGTTTATTACTTAACGATAACAAAAAAGACATTACTGCTATTTAAATGCCCACGTTCGTCCGGTCCGTTTGTCTCCGAAGTAACCCGCGCCGCCGCCGACCACAGGACAGGAAGAGTGGCAAACTCAAACCAAGCGATTATTATAATAAAAAAGTTATTTGCAATGCTATGAGTATGATATCGTTGTGTCTTTGACAAAATAAGTCGTATTAGTATATTATATCACGCATCAGTATAATATTACTTAAAATTATCACTTGATTTAAAACTTCAAGTAATTATATCAGACTCGGGCTAATATCGAGCATACAACATTGACAAAACCGCATCGCTCCACTCCTGACACATATAAGAAGCCTCTGCTTGAGAGACACTGCTCGAGCATTAAGATTGAGCAAGTCTTGCCTTACTTTTACTAATCACAGTAATTTAAAAATGCACTGCTCGATGTAGCTAATAAATGTAATTAATAATTGTTGCAATATTTCGTCTATGTTTTTTTTTAATCTCCGAGGGTTAATAAATGATACATAGTAATTTTAAAATGCAATATTAAATGAAGCTAATAAATGTACGTAATTAATAGTTGTTACATTATTTTGTCTTTGTTTTTCTCTCTCAAGGGTTAATAAATATAATTTTATTAACCTTTTATTGTTATTCCCTTGTTCTAACAGTTGTATCTCCCTGCTCGAGCCTCCATGCTCGATGCTCGCCATTTGAATGTTGAGCCTGATATCGAGCTGTCTTTCATTACTTCTCATCATAGCCAGTATCAAACATCTACTCGAGACTGTGCTCGATACGATGCTCAAGCCTCACAAATTAGAGGCATCGAGCAACTAACATGTTATGTAGACAAATCTACATTGGTGACACTTAATTTCTTTTACAATTGAAGGACGCTAAAGGTTTGCTTGAGTCTTTGCTTGACATTATATTCGAGTGGAGGCTCGAGTAATCTATGATGAGAAGGTACTCGAACTTCTGCTCAAGTCCTTACTCGAACATCTCCATGTTCTTGGGATATTCTTATAGTCATGCTACACTATGATCCAGGAACATGCTGATGTGTGTGGCAAAAGATATTGATGTGACTTATTTCATGTTAGTCGAAGGTGCAAAAATATTACAACGTCGGTTGTACATAACAGTACTCTTATTATAATTTTTATGAATCTTTTATATAAAAAATAATATGCATACCGGCCTAGTATATACTCACGAATTGGATATCATGAGTGAAAAATATAACATGTTCTAATACCATGTTACAATCCAAGGGTTAACATCCTAAACCTAATTGGTTGTAGGAGAGACTAACCTATTTTAGAATTTTTTTAGTAGGTAACTTATCCAATGTGAGAATCTTTTATATATATATATATATATATATATATATATATATATAGAGAGAGAGAGAGAGAGAGAGAGAGAGAGAGAAAGAGTCATGCTACATAAAAAGATGTAAGGTTACCTTCTTATTATGAGAACCTTTAATCTATACCGTTAGATCAAAATGTAATAGTCCAGATTAGACTTTCATTAACTGTGGCAAATTCATTGTAGTGGAGCTACAGTTAAATGAAAGTCTAATATGGACCGTTGGTTACAAGATCTAACAGCCCAAAATAAAATTCTTACGATAACAAATTAACCTCACATTCTCATTGCAGCAAAATTATATATATAACTTCTTAAGCATTAAGCATAATTTTTACATGAACGTAAAAAACTTTGAACAAAAGAAGTTTTATGCTAATAATTATAAAATTTTATATTATCCTACATATATTGACAAATGCACCAAAAACTTTGAAAAGGTACATTGTTCATATGAATAATACTAATAAAATATAAATAGATATCAATGTGCATTTTAAAGATTTTTGGTGCAATTTATTGACACACATATATTTATTCTAAAATTATTATTTCATATAAAGTTATTATGCTCTAATACCAAAAAACAAACAAAAAGTGTTGGTCCCTTGGAGCCTACAGGGGGGTGAATAGGCTCTTATCAAAACTCTTTTTCTTCTCTTTAGCACCACACTTGTCTGGTTAAGAGATAGAATCAATGCGGAAGATGGAAGTATTTTGTTTTATTATCAAAATGATAAATACAACAAAAATGAAGCAGACTAAAGCTTGAAAGCTTTTAGACCTACTTAACAACTCTCTGACACTCTGTTTTCAAGTACATACACACTAGCCTCTTTGATCTCTATGAGCTTTAGTACATGCGCATGCCGTTACTTGTTTACACAAAAAATAATGTACTTGTAAAATGTACAAGTGTTACTATTTATAGGTGACATCCACAAGAGACAACCTTGGAACTTGTTGTTCCGGACATTGTGCACATTTACTCTTTCTCGGAAATCTCTCTGCCTTAATTGTTGCGGATGTGGCCTTCAAGATCTTGGGTTTGTAATGTTTAAGACTCTTTGTAAGTTCCCAAGTGTGGTTAGGGTCGTGTCCACATATCCGGATGATCCACGTGTAAGATGCTTTAGGTTTTCAACAAGTTTGTCTTACATCGGGAAACAGCGAACTAATGACTTTGATTGCGAAGAGATAGTTAAAGTAGCGTCTTCTTGAATCCGGTGTAAGGTTCCTTACTCTGTGCTTAAATCAAGCTCGGATCCGTAATACTGATTGCTTACTCCATATCAATTTGGTACTGGAATCCTTATTCCGTGTAAGCGCTTCCTTACTCCATATGAAAGAGAAGGTCGGAGTGCTCACTCCGCATCTGCGCTTCCTTACTCCGCATCTAGTTTCTTTACTCTGCATGAGTTAAAGGAACGGATGGCTTACTCCGTATCAGCACATCCTTATTCCGCATGAGTGAGTGGTTCGGATTCCTTACTCCGCAACTAATAAAGACTTAAGTCCTTATTCCGTAGAAGCACTTCCTTACTCCGCATGTATGAAAGGCTCGGATTCCTTACTCCGTGTCTTCTTGTACTTTAGTCCGGTTGAGTGAAAGACTTATCTTTTTAACTCTGCGTTGACTCTCTTATTCCGTGCGACTTTGTAGACTAAGATTCTTACTCCGCATCTTTTAGTCTTAGTCCGTTGAAGTATTAAGTGCGGATTTCTTAGTCCGCAGCTTTTAAGTTCTTAGTCCGCACGAATGATCCTTATTCCGTATGAGGCAAGGACTTGGTCATATACCAAGTGTTTGACGACACTCATTCTCACCTGAATCAGGATTATATATCCCGTCCTTAGCTTTGCTCACACGAGTGTAGATCCGGATGAAAGTCATATCTTCTGCAATGACTTAAGATAAAATAACAAAGGTCTCAGATCAAATTACATAGGGCTTTATCAGCATTATCCAAATTCTGGGCTTGATTCAACAATTGACACACATATATTTATTCTAAAATTATTATTTCATATAAAGTTATTATGCTCTAATACCAAAAAAACAAACAAAAAGTGTTCAATAAATGGAAAACAAAAGGGCAATATCAATAAATTTATATAGGATGATGTAGTAATTGAAACATGTTTGAAAACATATTAATTGTGATCATTGATTTTGATGCAAAGATTAAATAAATTTGATTAGATGTATTTAACTATTTATCCCAAATATATTTAACAAAGATTTAACCCGTTATTGTTTTCTAAATAAAAAGTTGTAGAAAACAAATATTGTTAGGTATGATCGGGACAAGAAACCTTTTTAATAGTGTTTGTCCATCAAGAATTACACTGACTTTTCTTATTTATGATTTGTATAACTACTACTACATATACTATTATTGTTATTACTTCTACTACCAAATTCAATACCAAAAATAAAAAAGACTAACTATAAACTTTACCAATATTATCTATTGTTCAGTCAAAATTCAGCAAAATGAAGCTTAACAGAGACAGATTTAGGGAGTGCTAGTTGGAACCATGGCTCCCCCTCCCTCACGCCCTATTTTTTTTAAATATTTATATTAAAAATATAAATTTTAATTTTAATTATATATATTATATAATTAAAATTAAAATTAATTAATAATATAATTTATTGTCTCATAATATTTATGATGAATAAGTTGTTAATTGCAATAATGATAAATGGATTATATAATTTAAAAAAATATTTGCCTTAATGAGCTTTTTATGCTTTTATGTCATTATTTATGACTTAGATGATACTAATTAGGGATGAAATAGATTTAATTTAGGTCTGTTTGAGCTATTTTTCAAACCATATTGATGTTTTTCGGTTTAAGCAAAATTTAATCAAATCAAACGTATTGCTTGAACCAAACCAAACCGAACTAAACTGATTAGGTTTGGGTCAGTTCGGTTTGAACTAGTGGTTTGAAAAATTATCAGTTTGAATCAGTTTGAGTCGGTTTATTTATCAATTTTTGAGTTATTGAAAGTTAAAATAATGTAAAACAAAAAAATAAATAGTATGTAAGCTCATCAATATTAATATATATCAAATTTATAATTCTAAAAGTTTCAAAATTAGATATATAATTCACAAATACAACATATCAAGTATTAACAATCAATCTTAAATAAATAAGCTTCAAAACATAAAATAAAAAAATGACAATATTATTTCATTTAGTTCAATTTAAAATGTGATTTTTAAATCCCTACCCAAACTAAACTAATATATTATTCGGTTTTAAATCAAATTAAATCGATTTTATTTGATTTTAACGATTTGATAAATTGACGATTTTTGTATGTTGATTTAGATAATTTTTTGGTTTATAGTTTCACCCCAATACTAATCTCAATTTATAGATATGAGTTACACAATTTGTATTTTAGTCCCTCGTAATAAAACTTATGTGTGCAGATTCACCATCGCATGCGATAAGATATGTGAATATGGCAGGGGTAGCCCAGACGGCAAAGTGTGGGTTCGAGTCTACGACAACTCATGGCCTAATTTGTAAATTTATTGTGCAGAAGAGTGATACGAATAATTTGAGGAAGATAAGAGGAGAAGAGAACAGAGGAGGGAAAGCAATTTCTGGGTTAATTTCATCATGCATTTCATTGCTTGGATGTGTAGCCTAAATAGGCTATAATCACCAGAAGATAAATACAATTTATTATAATAATATTTAAGACTTATTCAAAATATTCAAAACACATTATCCCACCCATTAAGTTAATCATAAATTCCTAGAGATAATTATGCACATATCATTCCCTCCCACTCAAAACATCCTTGTCCTCGAGGATAAAATAACCCTAGATATGTCGATCCTTCATAGCAGAATGGTGCCGAGCAAAACGGGTGGAGGTGCGGCTGGAGGCCGATCCTTAGCAACGTAAATCGGCACTAGTAAAGGTACATGTGACCCAGCGCTACAACGATGGTGCATGACAATTGGGTTGATCAGGCTGTTGCAGGGGATGATTAAGGTTGGGTGCTGGCGGCCTGATGTGATAATCTTTTTTTGGGTAGTCGCAGCGATGGTTGGAAGGCTTGAACAGGCTTGATAGTGTGCGTCTTGGGAGATGACACCAATGGTGAGAGAGAGCATGGTGTGCGTGCTCCTCCGATTATAGCAGATAGCGGAATACGGATCAACGTTCTGATGATCGGGGCTGGAAAGCGGTAAAATTATCATTGGAGGCTTCAGCGGTGCAATCACCGGTTGTGGGAAAGAATCTACGATGGGAAAACGGGGTTCATGACTGGCAATGGTATAGGAATTATGGAAATTTTCTCCAGAGGCACTAGAACTGACATTCATATGCAATTCGGTGAGAATAGCTTGTAAGGTAACATGAATTTTGTCGATTTTGGATTCGTGACAAGCCAATATTTCATAAACATCGTCACGAAATTTGGCATCTATTTCCATGAAATCGGCTCTGATACCAAATGATACGAATAATTTGAGGAAGATAAGAGGAGAAGAGAACAGAGGAGGGAAAGCAATTTCTGGGTTAATTTCATCATGCATTTCATTGCTTGGATGTATAGCCTAAATAGGCTATAATCACCAGAAGATAAATACAATTTATTATAATAATATTTAAGACTTATTCAAAATATTCAAAACACATTATCCCACCCATTAAGTTAATCATAAATTCCTAGAGATAATTATGCACATATCAAAGAGCTCGACCGTGCACAAACCCTACCTTACACGTAGAAACTAGCCGGACTGCTTCAGAATTTAGATAACTGGATTGGACCGCGAAGGGCCAGGTGAAGGTTTCTTGATTTATAAGAAGAAGAAAAAATGTGTATAGGGCTGCGGCCAATGGTTCTTTCAACCCCACCACGCATCGCATGATCATCGATCTGTCATTGTATAGGTGAAGGTCTACGTACATGGAATTTAACCAAGAGATGTAATCCAGGATGATGAGGATTTTTTTGTCACGGGGCCTAGGACAACTAACTGTGACACATACTCCATTATATAATATGACAACACTTCTTGTCTCGCGTGTGAATATATATATATATATATATATATATATATATATATATATATATATATTATTGAAAGTGGTTCAGCCCAAAGCATATTTCCCTTATTTAACTTGTTTGTTTTTGATAATGACAAGTGCATAATTTACAAATGGCTTTGTTCCTTGCGGCTTCTCTTTGGAAAACAGTTTAATAAATCTTAAAAAAAAAGTTCTTTAATAAGACTAAGTTTATTGTTTTTTCTCGTTATAAATTGAATATTAATACAAGCATTTTTGTCCAAAAATAATAAAACGTTATGAATGAAGATAACTACTGAATTTAGGTGCTCCCTTTATAATATGCACATATTGATATATACCACTCATTCTTTCTTCTTTTTTCTTTTTTGTTTTTGGAATATTTATTTGTTATATATAAATGACATTGACTTTTTGAACTTTGCTTTTTTGGGGATACCAAATGTAAATGAATAAGTGCACGATGACATGGGATGTAACACGTATCTCTCACATGATGCAATTTTTCAAAATCTTGACCGCTTTTAGATTATAGTTTCATTTAGTAGCATGGCGGTGCTTATTAATCAGCCAAAAAGAATCAGATTCAGAAAGAACAAGGAAATGAAATTGTGGTTGCATAGGCCTTAAGAAGGCTATGGAGTAACCATAGAGCAATAGATCACCATCCCCTATACAATAATACAAAAACGTACAGCAAAGAAAACACAAACCTGATTTTAAGGAAAAGAATCTTAGCACGAAACTTAACTACAATGAATTGCCTATTCGTTGTATTTAAAGGAACAAATAGATCACATTTGATTTCCAAAGCTTTGTTTTATGGGGATTCCGAGAGCAACGGTGGTGGAGTTCATGAAACCAATTGTTCTTATTGCAGGCATCCCCATGGCTCTATCCGCAGCTGGCTTCATCTGTTCCAGGACCATATCAAGAAATAATTTGAGTTCTAAAGCTGCAACATCAGTTACCCAAACAGAGGGTTCGATTTCAAAAGCTTCAACATCAGAAATCCAAGCAGGCTCCATTGAAACCAGTCCGGCTCCGGCCGAGGAGTTCAGGGATGAGGAGAGCTTTCATTGTCTCCATTCTACCCCTTACACAAATTCTTCAGAATATAAGGAAGTGGTCTGCATCAAAAGCGATATTAGGAAACGCCAAGAGAGGGAAGGAGAGCTGGAGAAGCAGTTTCTTCGGTACTCTGATTTGAAAAAGCATGAAGCATCGCTTGCAAAGTTTCAAAACACGTTGATGTCGGAGATGGTTCGAACCGAGTTCCTGGGTAGAGAGGTTTCATCCCTGCAAGCTCAAACCCAGATGATTGAGAACTTGGGGATGGAGTTTCTCAGGGTTGTGGAGCAGCATAGACTTTCAATAATAAAAAGTGGCTTGCTTCGGATGAGGGTAAAGAAGCTTTCAAAAAAAAGTTAAAAGCAAATCTCAAATTATGAAGAAACAAAAGTTATGTATCAAAGCCAAGGACATGGAGATCTCGACAGAGCGAGAGGAGCTTAAGAGCGGAAGAAATATAATCAAAGCATTAGAGGAAGAAAGAAGTGAGCTGCGAGGGATTATTAATCGGTTGGAGACAGAGAAGGCACAACTTTTGAACATGCAAGATATAGCAGAAACATCAACTTCATCAATTGCAAAGGTATGTTCCAACGACTGGGTCTACAATTATAAAGTCCATCAACCATAGGCTATGAAATATTTTAATTGTTCAATTCAGGATTTTCAAAAACAGTGCACCATGGAGAGTGCTACAAATACGGTACCATTTAGACATATATTTAATAGACCAGAACGAATTTCAACACTGGTTTAATCAACCTAGGACTCAAACTTGGTGATTGAGCTGTGAGAGAATTTCTTGGTCAAGCTACAAAAACCACCGCATGGAGGATTGGGATCATGAGTTCCTGGATTTAAATTTTACCAGGGTATGCTACTGTAACCGTTCCAGAGTTTCTCATTTTTTTGCAGGATCAAGCAAAGGGGGAGGAGTATAATCAGCTTGTGAATGAACTAGAAAAGGTTCGGAAGGAACAAGCAGCAGAGCTGAAGGAACTGTCGTACTTGCGGTGGAACAATGCATGCTTGAGGCACGAACTAATGAGGAATCAAGAAGAGAACCAAGAACAAAAAAGCCCTTCGGAGCAAGAAGTTGAGGGAAATACAGAGATTGAAGAGAAGGATGATGAGACAGTGTCGAGGCCTGACAAGTCCATTTTAACAGGGTCTTCTCTGGGCATTGAACATAGCAGCTCTGAATGTTCGAATAGGCCAAAATTGCTTCAGAAGCTTAGAAGCAGGTGGGCGGGAGGGAGGGGGAAAGTAAAAGGGAAGAGCGAGGATAACGGGAAAATGGAGGAAGCCATTCACCTTGAGAGGCAATTTGTCTCAGATGTGATAGACCAACATTGTCATGCTAGGTGGTCATGTTCCACTGTATGAAGAAAACAAAAAAGAAAACAAACACAATTGATGTCAATGATCATTGAGCTTCTTCTATGTGAGGAAAGATTATTACCACAGTAAACAAACAAACAGACAAGACACTAGAAAAACCCTGCTCATGTTAAATACACATAGCACCTATGAATGTTCGCCCACTGCGCAACCCACCTAGCATTGCAAATTAACCTAATTTATATTATATGTAAATTTAATCTATATATATATTGAAAATATAATTATTAATTTGCCCGTTTAATCAATTTGCATTATGTGTTTTAATGAATTTAGTTGCAAGAAGGATGCTCCAAATATCAAAATTCATCCTTTTTTCAATTCCAATAATGTGACATTTTGATGCTAAATATTTCATTTTTATCGAATAATACTAGAACAATTTTTCTGTTAATCACTGTCATTAGTTGTTTTAACATACAAATCTCATCCATCTTGTCTGACATTAATTATATTGTTTTAGTTAGTTATGTTAATACAAAAAGCGATTGTGTTTGTAGGTTTCACTAGATCCTGTTTAACATAATTAAACAATTAAACTATTACTAGCGTTTATAAGCTGCTTTTAAAGTATTTTCTATCATAACTTTTAAAATGATTAAAGATTATATGTTTTTGCATTTTGTAGTATTTTTGTCATTATGATCATTTGTAACTTTTACAATCAAATTTTAAAAAATTAAGGGTTGCTTTATCTTTTTATATTAATTATTTTCTATTTATAAGTTATCAGCCAAACAAAAAAATAGAGTTGGAGTGTGATGATTACATTCTAATTAATTAAATGATATCAATCAAACAAAATTTACTTATTTCTACTCAATTCTATTCTCATGGTTAGACATGGAAATGAGCTGGATGGGGTGGGTTTTTGGTTGCCCCGTCTCTGTCTTCGGTAAGAAAAAAATGTTCCATCCCGTCGGGACATGGGGCATGGAGTGGGGCTGGTATTCCCCATTACATTTCTAGTTAGAGCCCAATCTGCCTAGTCCATCCATCCAACCCGTGTGCCAACCCAGCCCGCCTCCACACTAGCTGGCCCAGCCCAGCCTAGCCTAGCCATCAAGCCATCCCCAGCCACCCCGCCCGTGCGCAAAAAATAAAATTGATTAAATTATTTTATTATTATTATTATTATTAGTGATAATAATAATAATAATAATAATAATAATAATAATAATAATAAAGAGTTATTATTGTCAATATTATTAGTTTTTGATATAATATAAAATAGTTGGTGAGAATGAGTTTTGATTTTTGATAGTATATATTTTATATTCGGGTTAATAGTAATAAATAATATAAATGATATCATTTAGTTCAAATATTAATGCATTTATCGATCAAATAATACATGATTGAATCATTTAGTTTTAAATTAACTTATTAATAAATCTAGAATTAAAAATAAATTAAATTAATATAAGTATACACAAATTATTTCACGCGTGATATGAGTCATGCATGGTGATAGTGGGTTTTGAATCTTTTAATATTTAATATTATGTATTTAATATTTGAATTAAAAGTAGTAAATCATGTAAATGATATTATTAATTTAAATATGAATGCATTTTCAATCAAATAACATTTGATTGAATCGCCTAATCCTACGTTAACCTATTAATAACTTCAAAACTAATTTTGAATATAATTAATTTATATTTTTTATTAAAATATTAATAGTATATTTAGTTTTTATTCTAATATAAATATATATACTTTATAATAATTATTATTTTTAAAATAAATCATGCACTCTTATTATTATTATTATCATTACTAATAATATTATTATTATAAGTATATATATTAAATATATAATCATATATAACAAAGATAGTTTAGTTTGATGGTTAGAAACCGTGTTGCTGCTGCTGCTCTAACTATAGCTAGGGTGGGAAACATGTTGTTAATATATTTGATGGATTCTCGTTTGTTTTTTAATAATATTTATCATTCATAAAAAAATGTATTAGATATATTATTATAAATATTTTTAAAATTTATTTTATAAATTTTTTGTTATTATTAGCATTAAACATAAACATTGTTAAAAAAATAACATGAATGTTTGAGGGAAGAATTTTGATTAGTATATTTTAAAATAAAAAATGGAAATATGATATATTTAAAATTTAAAGGCACTTAAATTTAAAATTTAATATTTTAAAAACTTCTTTTTGAATTTATAATTCAAATTACTCGTAAATGTAGATTCTTTTAATGATAAAAAAGAATAACCATTTATAACAAAACTTGAGTGTTGTTTTTAAATTTATTATTACTAGCAATGAGGATATATTATTGCAAATTGTATTTATTGTTGGAAATAGAAAATTTAAAATTGAGTAAATGATGTTGTAAATTTGTAATAGATAAATGATAGAAGTGTGTTAAAAGCGCACCTCGTCATTATAAAATAATATTTTTGTTTAACAATATTTAAAGAGTCATCACATAAAATACTTTTATTATTATTAAGATCATTCTTGTCATTTCCATATAGAAGGAATTTACGAAGATAAAATTTATAATAAAATACTTGGTTGTTATTAAAGGCGTTTTTATCATGGCAATTAAAAAAGAGGAATGAAGGCAAAATTAGAGTGAATTTACAATTTATAATAAAATTATTGTTATATCTATATGACTACATATGAATGAATGCCCGGGAATGTAAACAATTTCATACGAATTTTCTGCGGGGCAATCTAGATCTAATGCGGCAAAGCCACTGCTGCAACTCGAGGCAAAACATCAAGGAATCCAATGACAAGTACACTGAGAATAAGGAAATCCCAAGAGCTGGTAGGTAACAGTTGGAGCACAATCCTTGTTGAGCTGCTCTTTATAATCAGTCCTTGATCCAAAAATTCCTCATTGGCATAATTTAAAGAAACATTTACAGGCAATGAACCTGAATCAGACACAACTCAAAGAAGTAAGTGACTGCAGAAACACACAAAAGAACCATATAGCAAATATATATTCCTGAAACTCTTTTATGGAACTTACAGTCATAGTCTGTCCAACCAATCCTTTGATGACCTAAATCATAAACAAAAATTTTATCTTTCAGAAAGAGATCTGCAAAATGAAGGAAATTATGGGTTAATTATCATAGAATGAATTCGAGATGCTTGGAAGGAGTTTTGTCCGATAAGTTAACACATAGCCTAACACCTCCTAAAACTGGCATTGCTCCGCCCTGAACTTTCTGAAATCCAATGCACCACGTTGCACCATCCTGCATTTCATGGATTACAAAACGAAAATGCTTTGTGGCTAAAATTTGTGAGGCGGGGGGGTGGTGAGAGAGTTCCATGTAAGAGAATAGCTGAACAACTCACGGCATCATTTGGATGTATGAGGTAATCTTCAGGTTTTAATACCATGGATGCACCACCCTCAAAGTTTAAGCTAACAAGGGGAAAAATCTCTGCCATACTGAACACCAAACAGGAAAATCTTTCCAATGTTAAAAAGAAACATATGCTTAAAAGAAATACTCTGTGATAAATGAGCATAAAATAACATACATCAAGGACATACTTGGTAGGGACATGATAACACGGTCTTCCTTTCGAAATTTCTGGAGTTGCCGATTGTGAAACAAACGAAGTAATCTATGGCATAACACAGAAAGGTTAAATGCATGAGCTAGAAAGGACAAACACAAAACCGATAATAAAAGCAGTTTACTTACTGCACCAACAAGTAGATCATAAGGTTCTTCCATGAGATAAGCCAAAGTTGTCCCAGAATCTATAATAGTTCCCTGGTTGCTTGATGTTGAGAAAGCTGTTGGGTCAATTTGCAAAATCTGCCCATGGACGGAAATGCTCTGCAGGTTCAAATTATAATGAGACCTGAAATTTTTGAGAATAAAATTCGTGACACAATAGAATCTGTATTTACATTAAATCGTATACAAATATGACATAGTTGCTAATTTAAAAACAAATTTCTAGGCAAGTTTAATAAACATTATACACTTCTGAAATAAATTTATAAAGAAAATGACCACTGTATCGGCATTGTAACATTTAAATGCAGCCACACATCATCACGTCCAAAACATATAGAGTCATCAAACAAGTTGTGCAGAACTAAAAACAGGATGATAGAAAGCTAAGCTACATTGGAATGCAAAATTAAGACGGTGGTTAAAGATTAAATAAATGTTCCAATAAAACCAACAATCATTACACCACGAACAGAGCAACACTCAAAACAAAGTACTGGGAAGCGGACATACTGTGATGGGATAAGTGGAGTATAAACAATACTCGGTTCCAAAATCTCACCAAGAACCAATATACCACCACCAATGCCCTTCCCATTCAAACAATGTGAGAACACCTTTGGTGTTATCCCTTGTCTCGACAGTTGTGACACAACAGAAAGACCCTGTTGACCAAGCCCAAATATCCCATCAGTTGCATGATTTGTCTCAGTCAAGTCACCAGATTGATGTATGCTACACCTGTTTTAAGAATCAAGATCTACAAAAATTAGCTACTGCCAATAAAACCGATTAAATATTCAAGTGGGATAGCAGCATCCAATATAAAAAGAGAAGATTTGAGGTGGTTTGAAACGAAAAAACGATTTTTATTATTATTAGTAATATCCTTTTCTTTACCTAGAAACAAAAAAAAATCATCATTCTTTGTTTAGTTGTTCTTATAATAGACTTGGAAATGGAAATTACCTAGATATCTGTGCATCAATAGCTACTACTTTTCTATTAATAATAAAACCCAATTGATGACCTTCGTTGGGTAGGGTATCTTATTATAGAGATCATGTTACAGTTAGACTGCATTCAGCAGCTATCGAGACATGGCAGAAATATTGCTATGAAGAAGACCATCCACAAGTTGGTCAAATTATGATGACCATTGTTGTGAACCTCGGGTCTTCTGGTCATTCTTGCCCTCTTTATTTTAACAATTCCTTTACTGGGTTAGTAGCAATCAATTTTCTTGTGAGCATCATGCTTGGGAGGATCATTTCATTATAAAGGTAAATTCAGAAAAGCAACAGATAAATAAAGCATAACTTTAGGGGGCACAGGTTAGACTCACCCAAATACAATGGGAGCCGAAGAGTTAGCAACCTTGGAGCCTCCCATAACAGTGTCAAAATAGAACGTATCAGATACATAGAAACCCGATGTTTGACTACCGTCTCCATAATGCAATGAGTAAACGCATTGATTACTCTGGGCAGAACACTGAGTTAGCATATTCTTAGCCCCATAAGAGCACACTGGGTGTGAACAAGCCACAGGGGAAGCTGTTGTCGAGCTATCCACATCGAAAGAACTGAGCTCAAACTGATAAAATGAAAACAAACAGGTCAAGCTTACCACAATACCTTATCTTAATTTAGAAACCCAGTTTATTAATGTATAGCTAAATGAAGAATGAAGAATCGTACTCCAAGTCCACTGGAGTGGGGGCAATCAGTGCAGGAATTGCATTGAACCCAAAAGACGTCGCTTCCAGTGTCAATCATCACGTTAAACACTCTTGGAGGAGAACCCAGTTTCACTTTTGTGTAATAAAGCCTACGGTAATGACCCACAATAAAAAAAGAAGCACCATGGAGATTAGTTTTTGGTTATCGTATCTACGTACCCAAATGAATGAAACCATGAAAACCATCTTTAATTTATCGAAGTACACACTTCACACCATGACAAAGAGGTTCATAAGCAAATTAATGCCAAGAAAATAGTGAGTGCTCTCTTCGAATTAAGGCACCCAGTTGAGCGAAACGACATAAATCATTTTTTTTTTAAATGGAATAAATAAATAGAATTACCCGGCTGAGTACAGGTCGGAGATGACCGAGAAATTCGCGACGCCGTTGAGGCGTTGCAACATGCGGACGTGCCTGGCCCTGTCGCGAGCCCTGAGAAGCTCGAGCTCGACGCTCTGATTTGCCGGAAAATCCCTCTCGAGTATGAGGAGGTTCGCCGAGAAATCGCCACTGACGGCTGCTGCCACCGACGTGACGGCGGCGGCGGCGGCAAGTATCCATAGCGAGGCCAACATTTGAGTTAAGCTGTGTGCGTTTAAACAACGAAACCAATGTGGGTAGTGAGTGAGAGAGTGACGGATCGGTACAAGAGGGGGGCAAGTTTCATCAAATACAGGAGGGATATATGGGCACTCCAGATGTGTTCATTAGTACGTACCTTCTCTTCTGTGGGACGTTCGTTGGTTTTCTTTGAACATGTTGTTTACATTGGACCGTTGCCGATACGGTGGTGACGGTCTATGAAAGGGACGAGGAAGCTTCGGTTGGCTTGGCGATAGAAAGTTCAACCGTTATCATTGCATGTAATAAATAAATAAATAAATAAATAAATAAATAAATAAATGTACACATAAAAGGCCAGTATATATAAAAAAAAAACTGTGTTCTCACGATAATATATTCAAAAAAAATGTTATTTGCAACTGCAAATGTGTCTTTGCCGCGCATGTTAGTAAAAAATACTTAAAATTTAACGTGTAGTGCATGAGATAGAGAGAAAAAGAGCAAAGTAAAATTTCCTATGGATATTTTGATAACATAGCTCTTATCAATACCTATAAATCAAAAAAATAGGCCTAAATCGGATTATTGTAAGTAAAGTTATGGTTATTTGAAGTTTTCACTGAAAATTACAGTCGACGAATCCAGAAACCCGTAGATCTGAGAGTGAGAGAGATGATCGATGCCTGCTCGAGCTTGAGGCTTGAGACATGCTCGAACCTCTACTTGAGACAAAACTTGAATGATGATTTGGAAGCATACCGAATCGTATAAAAAATGATGAGGTGGCTTATTCCAAGTTAGCCAGAGACGCAAAAGATGTCGTAACGCCAGTTATATCTAGCACTACTCAAAAAAAAGCACAAATGCTAATCATAAGGGCCTAAATTAAATAGACCGACTAACCAATTCGATTACATTAAATGGACAAATTAGAATGTGTGATTATTAATAAAAAGGTACTAATATCTCTTATTTTATTCATAATTTTAATTTTTAATCTAATGAGTTAGTTAAATTGAGAGTTAAATACTAATCTATTTTAAAATTTTTTACATAAATAAAACTATGACACAAGCTATTAATCCAACTTCATCCCATTAAAAATATTTATTCTTTTATCCACCAATAAAAAGTTTATTTATTCATGTCCTCTACCTAGTTGGGCTAAATCACATAGGAAGATTAGAGCATAGCTGTTATCTCCTCCCACCAAATAATATCTCATCCGATTCGGATTGGATGAATATAGGGAGGGTGTTATTACCAAATAATGTTATAGTTTTTGGAGTGAATTAATATTTAATGGTATGATCCAATTGAGCATCCCCGTTTCCGGTCATGTAAATCTGTTAGGAAGGGACAGAATTAATGGCCATCCGGCGGTCAACGTGTGGCGACAAAGACGAGTGGACTCCTGGGTCTTCTTCGGAATGGTAAGTTTGCAGCCCAGACCAGACCACACGGCAATTATTGGTCCGCCCATCTCGTTTCTACTTTCGTAATTTAGTTACATTGAATGCATTGTCGACCGGTTAGTTTCGGTGAACCCCACACAAAACTGGTGAACTACGCATCCTTGGATTCCGCTCATTTAGGCTATGTTTGGTGTCTTTTTTTTTTTTCTGTTCTGAAAACATTTTTTTGGAAATTGCATTTAGAAATCATTTTTGGTAAAATTTAAAACTGTATTTTTGTTTGGTGTGTGTTTTGTGCAAATCTGTATATCGTTTTTCGGGGGGTCGCGCCGCGCAGGGGGAGGGGGTCGCGCCGCGCCCGCGTGGGGGGGAGGGGGTCGCGCCCGCGCCGCCGGGGGGGGAGAGGGGTCGCGCCGCGCCGCGCAGGGGGGAAGGGGGGTCGCGCCGTTCCTCGCAGGGGGGGGGGGGGTCACGCCGTGCGGGGGGGGAGGGTCGCGCTGCGCCGTGCAGGGGGAGGGGGTAGCGCCGCGCTGCGCCGGGCCAGTGGAAGAGGTCGCGCCGGTCGGATCACGCCGGGAGGGGAGAACGGCAGGGTGGGGTTGTGCCGGGCGAGGAGCCGTTGTCGCAGGGACGTCGTTGCAGTCGCGTAGGGGGAGCGAGGTCGCGCTGAAGGAAAAGAAAACACGCAAAAACTTGAGAAAACACGCTAAAGTTGTTTCGCATTTTCTGAACTCGGTACCGCCCGTATTCGAAACCAAAAAAAAAAAAAAAACACTCGCCAAACGATGATAACAACGAGTTTTCTGCATTTAAATGCAGAAAACCAAAAAAAATACCGATACCAAATATGCTCTTATGTACCCTATTTAATATTTTGACAACCCATGGGTGGTAGTTCAGACATAAAAATCCACAATCTCGTTGCATATATGAGCATTTCACATTTTATTGTGCTACGATTCGATAAGGCGACAGCATGAACAATCTCGTCATTGTTATATTTAAATTTTGATAAAAATTATAATTTTTTAATAGATTTAAAATTTCCCTACTCATAAAAGGAAGATTAGCTTTTTAATAGGCTTAAAAAAACTTAATAGCCTTTACCATAGTAATTGGATTAGCTTTAAAAGGAAAAAAAAAAGAAATTAAAAATATTTAAAATAAAATAAAATAAGTTTTTAATGAGTGTGATTCTCCAAATTCGGAGAAGATATAAGAATTACTAAAAAAAAATTACTTAGCCAAACCATGGTCAAACCATTGCATCACATATTCATCAAATTATATATTTGGATATGGATGTAGCCAACTCATGGTTTTTTTCCATATATTTTGTATTTCCATGTCACCATCCACATTAGGATAAAAACAAATAATAAAATCTCAAGTAGGATGACATATCACTAGTAAATTATTTTTTTATTTTATTTTTTTAATGTCATATGTAGACTAATGGATTATGTAATGTCACATCAACAACAGATTGATGGAACTAATGACCTTTGGAAATAAAAATGAAAGTTTCATGATACAAATGAGAAAAAAATAATAATCGGTGAAGAATTACTATTAAAGTTTGTTAATCATAGACATAATTGACCTAGCATTTTGCTCTAAATGTTTTATGACTAAAGGGGGTTTTCCAACATCCAATGAGCATTATGGGCATTACTCAAGCAAAAGTACATTCCAATACATCTTCCTTGGTTTACCCATTAGATGGTCCTTTTGCATGTTTTGACAAGGGTTATTGTTGATGTTGGGAAGTTTGTTCTTTAAGAAGTCCAACCACTTCACATCCCTTAATGCCTATGCTTTTTTTCGTAAAGGCTAGACAATTCTTAATATAGTGGCCCGTCTTTCCCTCATGATAGTCACATTGGGCTGGCACTAAGACCATACCAACGAAGGTAGGGTGGCTTCATCTCTATTATTAGTAGTGGAGCCACCAAGCAGGCCTCTCATAACCTTGGGAAGAGCTTTGCGTTCACTACTGGAGTGAGTTTGACTTTCCACTTGCCTATCTTGATTTTGATTTGTCCTTGGGGGAGCATATGAAGTTCCTGGTTGTCTTAAAAGTGGTTTAGCTCTTGGGAATGCCCCTTGGGGTGCTTCGTAGATATTGAGGGGAGAGCATTGGTGCAAGGTTGGCCACTATTTGTAGTCCTCCACAGGTGTCATGCTATAAAAGCACGATTGATCATAAATGCTTATTTGATATCCTTGCTTTCTTTACTACTCTCGATATGTATCTTCTTCTTTCCTCCTACTTGAGAGTTTCTTTGGTGCTTCAACTCCACCTTTATTGAGTGTTCCTTCTCTAATGCTACTTTCAATATGCTCTCCTAAAGCAACCAAATTTGTGAAGCTAAAAGACACATTTTCCAATCAACTTATTATAATAAATCCCTAGACTTCTATTATGGTTTGCCTTCACCTTCTTACATCATCTTCAAAATTCTCATTTGGCCCTTTCTCCAATACCAACAAAGTCAACTTGTTGAGGGATAGCTCTATGACATGTTTGTATTAAGTCAAAAATGTTGTTACAAGATTCTTCCATATTTTAATGCAACTTACTTTCAAACTAAGTAGTACCTCTGGTCATCATTGATTTTTGTCCGAGATCATTTGGGATGAGCTTGATCGAAGCCTAACAATGAGAAAAATATAAAGTTGACACTAACTATTTTTGTGGTCTAATTGGACACTAATTTATATGATATGTAACCTGTTATCTAAAAAGAAAAAGGATCAGTTTGAAAAGATAGTAAAAAAGGATTTGAAAGTCCTCTTATTTTTAGTATAGTATTTGAAGGAAAACATTTTTTGTTTTTTTATTTATTGGTTTTAAAGAAAATACATTTTTTGTTTGTTTTGATTTTTTATGATTAAATTAAAGGAGATTTTTAAAAGGGCAAAATAAGTTTTTTTTTGTTTTATGATTGTGAATTATTCATCCATTTCAAGAAAGTTCTTTACGTGTTTTTAACAAATATTTAAACAATATGCTTTACTTTATTTTCCAGAAATACTTTTATTTTTAAGTTTGGTTATTATTATTATTATTATAAAACTTTGACCCTCTCTTTTTTGTGTTAAAAAATGTTTTTTTGGACTATATATTTAAGTAAAACAAATTTTAAAGGATTTTCATTTTCTAGATTATGGGTTTATTTATTTTATTTCACAAGAAAAAACTTGTTTTTTTTAATGAAAAGACTTATTTATTTATTTATTTTATTTTACTTAATTATTTTAGTTTAAATTTAAAAACTCTTATTACTTCTTTTATATTCAAAACAAAACAAAAAAAATTAAGAGGTTTTGTTTTGTTTGTTTATGATTTTAAAACCCACACATAAATTAAATCAAAAACACTTTTTATATTTTTTGTCGTACTTCAATTTTGTCTGGATTAAATATATATACTTGTTTTCTATTCTACGTATTTTGTTTTAGTTTGCTTCACATTTTTGTAGGTCAATAAAAGGTCATGGCTACCAATCCAAGGTATGCAATTTTGATAACTTCTTCTAAAAAAATCAATTGCTAATCACGTTGTTCCCTCAATGCTCAAACAGTTCCCGCAAGTCATTACCTTAATAGCCTCTCTAACCTAGTGTTGGAACCCAGGTACAAGGTTCATCATGATTGTAGTGGTTGTACATATGATATGGGATCTAAAACCCACTAGGAAGGAACTTTGTCCTACGATCAAGTGTCGCACCCTTAAATCTCCACAAAGAATAATTGTAATAGTATTTGGGTGGTGAAAGATGAATGGATGAGATAAAATAGTTAAGGTAGAACACAAAGAGAACTTGTCTCTAAGAACTCTAACCACAAGACGCCACAAAGGGAGACCAATCCTTTGATAAGTCAAAGAATCAAGCAATAACAAAAAGGTTCCAAGTTAAACTCATCAAATGAAAAATACACTTTATTCATGATGATTTTAAGAGTACAATGAGAGGCTTTTTATAGCCAAAAGAGCTTGGAAACCCTAGTTCACCAAGGGTTGGATTTTAACAACATATTTAATAACCTTACCAATGGCTGAATTTTAATCAAGAAAACATGAAAAATGGGCTTAAAATTCATAACCCACAAGGCTTGAACTTTTATAAGCTTGTTTGGGCTTTTAATTAGTATAATTATAGGCCTAGATACTTCTCCCAAGTAAGAATATTGGGTCTCCTCTTAGATTTGATTGATTAAGGCCAGTTAAGGCCCCTTTCATTCTTTTCATTCATGCACGTGTCATTGGCCCTCTAATTCCTTACAACTGGTTTTGTCTATTTACACCACATTCAGCTTCCTCACTGCGATGTTCATGGATGTCATGATCCTCATCAACATAGCAGGTTACACATCATATATACAAAACAACACAAAAAGAAAAGCACCAACATAACAATATACAAAATATGATTGTAGCAATTATAAAATAATTATATACATAACATGATTAAGGGATATACAAAAACATATATACAAAATATCAATCAAAATAACAAATACATACGATCAAAAATACCTTTTGTCGGACTCCATTTTATCCAGGTTGGATATATACATTTATTTTATACTTTAAACTTATTTTCTTTAAAAAGACTTTCAAATGCCAAAAATATAATCACAGGTGATAGAGAATCAAATTCGAGGATTGACGCTTTTGACCGCGCTCAAATTCGAGGCCAAACGAAGAAGTTATAGGCAAAACTGTGTTTCGATCGCTAAAGACGACAAATTAGTGGCCAATATTGAAAACGACACTCTGGATCAAGTCACAAATCTCATTTTCTTACTCTACCGTTGTTATGAGAATTTTGATATATATATATATATATTTATATATTTACATATATTCGATCGCAGAACTTATTTTTGAAAAATAGAAAAAAATATTATTTTTCCGTAATAAAGCGATTTAAAGACGTGCAATATAATCCTGATATAAAAATAAACTTATTTTTAAGGAAAAAGGATATGAGGTCACTCATCATGACAATATCCCGAATCTAAAAATAGTATTTCATATTTTATTAGAAACAAAATTATTTTCGCGTCACTTAAAAATTCAAAAATTATAAATATCAAAATAATAATAAAATTTCCCCGCGTCACTTAGTCACTTGTCAAGCTTCCGTTAGTTATAATAGTAAAACAAAACAAAAATAACAAAAACAAAACAAAATAAAATAAAACAAAACAAAGCAAAAAATCACAACCACAAATTCGTTCTCCCTTATCACCTCCACCGAACCCATCATCTTCTTCCTCTTCTCTCTCCCTCAGCCGTTCCACCATGGCCGCCGTGATGCCGCAATAGCCGGAGGACCACAGCCACGTCGATGCCAGCTATCCCTTTCTTCTCTCTCCCTCTCCCTTAGACCCAGTCCACTCGAGCCAGACCACCACAAGCGAACCTCACCCCTCTCAAACCAACCCGAGCCATGGCCGAACCTCAAACCCTTGGCCATCACCCAAGCCACCGAATCCACCCTAACCATCCTTCCTCTCTATATAAACCATAGCATAATCAAGCCAAAGGGGGGGCTCTCTGAAATCAAAAAAAAAAAAAAACAAACAATCTACAATCCTACTTTCATCTTTTCCTCAATTCCTCTAGAGAGTTCCCCCCAGACGGAAACTGCAACCGCCGGCCGTCGCCTTTATTCCAACCATGCCCAGAGTCGCCGCCCCTTGTTGATGCCGTCGCTCCCCCACGACGCTGCTGCCGCACCTCCACGGCTCAAGCCCCCGAACGGCGGACGCACGCCAACCCCACTCAAGACGCGACTGCCGGCTTCCACACCAACGCGCCAGTGACGACTACCCCAACCACGGTGCACCTCTGCCATCCAACGACGATTACCCTCGACCGTGGCACGCCTCATTCCTCCTACGGTGGTGTAAGTGTCAGTCCTTCACTCGGAACATCACCTACGGCCGCCCAGTGACATTTCCTGTGGTACCCAAAGCTGACCCTCCTCGCCGACGTTGCTGTTGTCTACAAGGCCTTCACCATCTTACATCTCCCAGCTCTGCCACCTGCCTGCTGGTTAACCAAAGAATCAAGGAAAGGCCGATCTGCTTGCTTAGATCAAAGAGAGGTTGACTATGAGTGTTTATTTGATATGATATATGTTAATTAACATTTAGTTTTCTGTGTATGCTTGTTTGGTAATGGGTTTTTGTTTGTTGCTGTTTGTTAACTTCTGCGTTCTTATTTGTGTTTTGCGTTTCTGTGATTTTGCTGTACTAGCCTCCTTTTGCTAGTTTAACATCTCTGTTATGCTACCTATCATTGCCTATATTTGCTTCTGTTGAACGTCACAGCCACGTTAGGCTAGTGATGAATCGGGATTCAAGATTTTCTCTCTATTTCACTGGTTTGGAGCTATTGTGGTAAATAATATTGCAGGCACCAAAGCCACGTCGGCTAATGGTGAAAGAGGGGGCTTAATAGCACCTATTTTGTGTCCTGTGTGTGGAATACATGTTTGGGTGTTCTGATGTTTGTGCATCAGTGCGGCTTTTCTTTTGATTAAATACGTTGACTGCAACTAGTTTATTATTTGCGAGTCCTTTTTTTTCCCTTTTGTGGTTCTCCTATTATGTAGCCTTGTGTTTCTTTTTGATCCTAGCTTTTCGTCTGTAATAAGTCCCAAGGGGCACCAGTGTATATGTACAAGAAAAATGGTGAAATGAAAAGGAAAAAGAAAAGAAAAAGAGAGGAAGGAAAAAGAAAAGAAAAGAGAGAGCTTCTTTATTTTATTTTTACTATCACTTACCATACACTTTACTTATTATGTAAATGTATTTTTTTAGTTTGTAAAAACACGCACACACAAAAATCAAATTCTTTTAGAAAATAAAAAAATATTTTAACTTTTAAAAATAAAAATTTAAAAAGCTTTTTATAAAAATAAAAATAAAATAAAATCTTAAAATTTATTTTTAAAAAATTAAATAAAAAATTCGTTTTCACCCAATTGTTCTTAAATTTATTTCCTTTTAATTTTTTAATTAAATAATTTTGAGTGTTTCATTAAGTTTTAATTTAGGACTTTTTAGACTTAATTTTAATAAATAACTTTAAAAAATAAAAAAGTAGATGTTTCAAGTCCCAAAAAAAAAAGTTTAGACAAGTGAAGTTTGATCAAGCAAATGAAATAAATTAGAAATCTCATAAAGATGTTAATTATTTTTCACACGTAATTAAATAAATTATTTTTTTAGGTGGTAAACTGTATTTTAAAAATAGTTGCGATTTTATTTTTTTGAACGACGGTGATGATATCTTTTAATTTTAAGATTAAAAAAGTTTCCAGCGAAGTCATCATTCTATTAACATTTGAATTCGTTCGAGGGAATGACATGATTACCAATTAATTTTTCGAAAGAAGTTATCAAAATTGGGCACATCAGATTGATAGCCATAATCCTTTATTGACCTACATAGACGTGAAGCAAAACAAAACACGTAGAATAGAAAATAAGTACATATATCTAAAATTGAAGTATGACTATATTTATTTTTAATGATTTTATTTTTAGAAGACACCTAATAATTTTAAGAAAACATTTTCTATCATTATTTTAAAGAAATATTTTCTTCGTTTTTTTAATTCTTTGTTAAAGTTTATTTGATTTTAGCTAATCAATCATTTTGTAAGAAAAATATTTTTTATATTTTTGAAAGCCAATTTCCATGTATTTGTGTTTTGATTTCATGTAACATAAATAAATACATACAAAACTATACTAATGGGTGGTGTATGTAACAACCGAATCATTATTTGATTCTAGCTAACCAATCATTTAAAAAGACAATTTTATATTTTTGAAAGCAAATTTTCATGTATTTGTCTTTTATTTCATATAACACAAATAAATACACACAAAACTAAATTAATGTGTGGTGTGTGCAATAACAAAATTAAATCTCTCTTTCTTTTTCTAACGTTTCATATACAATTACATATTACAAAAGATTTTTTTTTAAAATACAAACAACAACATCAATCAAATAAAAAAATTTAAAATTAACAACACAACATTAAACAACAATGAATACAAATAAAACTAAAGAGTTGAATCAACTGGGGCGATACTCCAACAGACCATCGACTCCGGTAGCAGCATCCTCTTAAGGTATATTGTTAGCGCCTGTAGCCTTCCAATAAATTTCCGGGTAATAGAAATTGTCTTCAAATCCAATAGAGAATTGTGGATGAATTTGAGTATTTGTCTGAGATTTATTATAGATGAGAATTTGGCCGATATTGAAACACAAAAATTAACAAGCCAAAGATTGACCAAAAATATGAAATAAGATTGTTTTTTTTTTTTGTGAGAAAATAGAGGGGAGTGTGATAATTGGGTTTGTTTTGGAAAAAATGGAAAAATGTAAGAGATATGGGATTTGAGTGTTTTTTTTTTTAAAGAACTTACTGTGAGAGGGGAGCAGTGAGACGGTTTTTGTTTTTTTGGGAAGTGGTGATGTGAGAGATGAAAGGATTTGTGTTTTTATTTTTATTTTATTTTGGTTTTTTTTTTTTTTTTTTGGGGGGGGGGGGGGGGGGTTTAGAGAATTAAAGGAAGATGCATGAATTGTTTGTTTATTACTTGTCTTCATTTTATATGACATATAATAATATATATAATGGGAGAGAAAATGAGTGGGAAGAGTAGAGGGGTTTTTAAACATTATTTTTTTTTTAAATTTTATATAATATATAATAATATATATAATGGGAGAGAGTATGAATGGGAAGAGTAGATAAGGTTTTTATTTTGTTTTGTTTTTAATATTATTATTATTTCAATCAATCATATTATAACATGTGTTAGGGAGGGAGAGAGAGAAGGAAAATGAGTAGCGGCTAGGGTTTTTTGTACTTTATCAAGTAATTTTTTATATTTTTAGCAAAATATGAAAATTTAATTTTTAGCCTCAAGAGCATTGCAATGAATGACCCAATATCTTATTTTCTTGAAAATGACTTTATTTTTTACCAAACCTATACTACACTACCTTAAACTACTTTTATTAGAAAAATTTTTATTTTCTTTTAGAAAATAAGCCCTAAAGACAAATATAGCCTATATATCAAAATTCTCAAAAAAAAAAAATAGTAGAGTAAGGAAATACTGGTTATGATTAGATCAAGGTACCATTTTGAACGTTACTACTAATTAATGCTATCACAATGATCTTATCTTTTTTTTTTCTAATTTTTTGTAAGCAACTTTTAGTTTCTAATTTGTGCTCCAAAAACATGATGTAGGGTTTGTTGTGATAATCATCATATGATCACCATCAACAAACAATGAAACACTCCATATCATGTAGTTTGGTTGATGATCACATAACTGCACAAATCAAGATACACCAACTATGTATTGTTGCTTCAAAACTGTGTTTATGATATAATTACTTGTTACATGTCACTTGAAAACAGCTATAAGATTTATAATCTCCCCTATTTTGTGACATATAATCCAAGTACATTGTGTGGCTAGAACTTGTAAACTCCCCCACAAATACATTGTGTAACAATAATTACAATCAACTATAAAAACTAAAAGTAACAATAATATACATTTAGAAGCCAAAGCTATTCCTCTATGATAAGCTTTCCAAATGAACAAAATAGTTTTAAGAGAGGATATTAGATGCCAAATGAATTTATAAATAAGCTCATTGAAAACTCACGCTTGACACCTTTTTTTAAAACTAACCTATCCAGCTCATTACTTTACCTAATTCTTTCTAACTCATAGAATCAGTAGGGCAATCACACACATATTCAAGATAATGTTACACATATCAAAGAATAATAATAAAGTATCGCCATTAAATAAATATATATTATTAGACCTTCTAAACCGTCAAAAATCAATGTTGTTTTTTTTCCTATCTTGCATAAATTTAGTAAACATAATTTCAGGCTAATTTTAAATGGAAGGCGAACATTTTCCTATTTTGAGTCCTTAATTGTTGAATTCATGTTTTTTTCTAATACTGTAAGTATGTTTTAAAATTGAAAATAGTGGGTCATATTTAAAATCCTAAGAATTTTTGAATCCTTATAAGATTCTTACTGTGATAACTTGCGATGTCAGATTTTTGTTCTCTTTAGCCGATATTTTATGTGTCAGGCTTCGGCGGAATCCGTAAATCATCTATTTATACATTGTCCATATGTTCGGGAGCTGTGAAACGTGATTATGGGCTTGTTCGGCCTTCTTTGAGTAATGCCGCTACCCCTTCGTGGGTTGTTTGAGTGTTGGCTTGAAGGCGTGGGGTGCCGTTCGGCGGTGTGGAGAGCTGCCCCTTTTTGTCTTCTTTGGTGTATTTGGCGTGAGCAAAATGCTCGTGTGTTTGACAACATCGAACATTCTCTATTGGAGATCACTTTTTTTTTTTTTTTTTGGAATTTGAGGGAATGACTCTTTACTTTGGAGATGATGTCTTTTATTTTTTGGTCTATTTTTGATATTGTTATTGAGTGCTCTTTTTGAGCTTCATGGTGTATATTCTTTTAGTGCATACTGTGCATTTCTTCATTTTTAATAAAATTTTTTACTTATAAAAAAATATTCCAATGTATCATATTTAAAATAAATCTTGTGTCTCTTTTGTGAAATTATGAAGCATTTTTGCTATAGCTTTTAAAAACTTTTAAAAATTATTTTCAATGAAAATTTCATGTCAGTGTAATATTTGCATTACTATAATTTGAGCATTCTTGTAATATACTTTTTGAGAGAAATTGTTGTATATTCAATATCAACAAGATAGGGAGATAGAATCAAAATAGAATATCAATATCATCAACAACCTTTACACCATCGAATAAACGTATTTAATCTTCATCATTACCAATCTTCTATTCCTATAAGCAACTATGTTGCTTTTACGGGGTTGGTTTCAAAAACTTTTCTCTCTCTCTAGAGTTAAATAACTTGTACAAACTGTACATATAAACCAGTATTTTATTGTTTTTATACTATATAAGTTACTTTTATCAAATAACACTGTTAACTTTAATTTTCTGTATATATATTTATTTAAAATTTTATTTATTTTATATTCGTTATTGACATATAGATATGAAAAAGTCTATATCAGTGATTTGATAAAAGTAACTTATATAGTATATGCAATTATGCATGCTTGCACGAAAAAATACTTATATCTAAAACGTGCTGATAAAAGAAAAAAATATCGATAAAAAATTAATATCCCATGATAACTTTTCAAAAATACTTATGTACATATTTTTAACTTTGTTATTTATTTATTTATTTGTTTCAATGTGGTGTTTCCATTTTTTATTTTGTCTAACTCTACTCTTTTTTTATCGTTAAATAAGTGATGCGTCGTTTGTAAGCCAGAGAAGCATCTATTAAAGCAAAATTTTGCCAGTTCGGTTCAGCGCCACACTGCTAAGACTTCCTCTGCTCCAGCCGTGCGTCTACCTACGGTTATGTCAGACACCCACAGCACCGCCACATCTTCCGTCGCCAACGCCGCCGCCTCCGTCCCTTCGGAAGCCTCAGTAGAAAACCCTGCGACGGATGTCGCCAAGCGTTCGTGGGCTGACGAGGCGGACGACGAGGAGCAAAACGCAGCTCCTCCTGCATCCTCGTCGGCCGACAAGGCCGTTCTGGAGCTTGACGTCGACAGTCTAACGATCGGCGATAACAAGCCGAGCGGCGAGTCTCTCGATGACCCAGAAGACTCTAGGATCACAGCTGTAAGGGTTTTTCTCTTTTCTGGAATCGCTGTTTTGCTTGTTTGGCTTCTGAGAAAGATATTTTTTTAATGATATATTCAATCGTCATTTAAGACAGTATCTATCAGACCCAGAAGTTTGTCTTTGTTTTTGTTGTTTGTCTACCTTGCCAACAAAGACTGCTTTAGGGTTTGGTTTAGGTTTTATATTACGTCTTTGATAGATGACTTGAACATCACAGCTGCAAGACTATTGTGAACTTTTTTTATATATAAAAAATAAGGCCTCTAATCTCCCCGTTGGAGTTCTCTACTTTGATCCAGCTAATTTTCGTGTTTGGCTACTGAGAAATTGGGAGAGAAAGAAACATATTGGGTGCTTTTAATTATTTATTTATTTTATGTATATAAACTTGTATTTACAATTAAGGGCTGCAAAATAGCTAAAGGTTTACTCATTTGTTCTTTGAGAACAGGATCGATAAGAGTGGAAAGTATACATGTTTATTTTACCTTTTCTTGTTTGCAGATAAAGGGTGGCCTAGGGTTACTTACTTTTAGTTTTGCTTAACATAGGTTGTGGCTCTGATGGTTGAAGGCGGGTGTACATTTTGTGTCTCTCTTTTGTCAGTGACCTGATTAACTTTTAGGGTTCTAACTATTCTTTCTGTGATCTGGTGTAGGTTACCACAAATGACACACCCTATACTTCAGCAAAACGATTTGAAGATTTGAATTTGAGTGAGGAGTTGTTGAAGGGTTTATATGTTGAAATGAGATTTGAGAAGCCTAGTAAGATTCAGGCTATTAGTTTGCCTATGATTCTCACTCCTCCATATAATAATCTGATCGCTCAGGCACATAATGGCTCTGGTAAGACAACCTGTTTTGTGCTAGGCATGCTGAGTCGTGTGGACCCAAAAGTCAAAGCTCCTCAGGCGCTTTGCATCTGCCCCACTCGAGAGTTGGCTGTACAGGTATTGCTTTTTTACTGTAGATGCACTATATAATTTCTTCATTTTTTGGATTTTGCAACATGTTATACTGTTTGTTTATCAGTTAAGATATTGAAAATAAATGGCTTGCAATTCCAAAGGAGAATGATACCTTGCATTACAGTCAACCTCACATTTTTTTTATTGGAAAATGGTTTTTCTTTATTAAATCCATTAAGAAGGTGACACAAAGAGATGCCAAATACTATGAATATTAAAACAATTGTTATTAGAGGAAATTGTACGTCACTCAATAATGTTCAATAACAAACCTCACCACTCCCCTTCACACAATGGATACCACTCTTGTTATCCTCAAAAATCTTACAGCTGTGTTACTTCCCATGGGGGTTACTTGCGGCACCAATTTTTCCCTTCCTTTTGCCCGAATCCCACTCTTTGCTGCAATCTCAAGACCCATTTATCCCAATGGGACCCACTCAAGATCTACCAAAGAAGCACACATAGCTGTGTCATTTAACTCCAATGAAGAAAGAGATGGTCAATCCTCAATTTGCTTTCCACAAACACCTGCGTACAAAAACCAACTCCTTATTTAAAGTTGATTCAGGGCAATGACCTTGCCCCAATTAGCTTCTAGTGTAGCAGGAACCTTAGCCCTCTAAATAAATAACACGCCACCATCTTCGTGTCAATAACCATAGTGCTCCACCAGGTGTGGGTCTCAAAGAAGCTCTTAACCAAGAACACACCATATTTGGTAGTTGGTATTCACTGCACCTCACAATATTGTATATCTTGAAAGCAGAGCCAAAAACTCATCTACCTCCCAATTCTGTTAATTTATGATAAAATTGACATCTCGTCATTTCCCATCACGACACATTGCAATTGGATCTCTTTTTGGAGGCCAGACCATGCACTCTAGGAAATGCCACCCTCAACGATTAATACCTGTCAACAATCATCCCAAAATAAAATGGAACCTTCATCCCTTGGCTTTCACACTGCCATGAAGTTTATAATTTTAACAAAGTTTCTAGTTAAAATACAGAGCTCCAGTACAATTTATAGCTAATAGTATTTCATATAGATAAATTTATTGATTTTTTTAGCTAGTCCACTACTAGTGTTCTAAATTGATGATGCTTTGAGCTCTGGCATCATAAAAAATCAAATGGTCATTACCAAAAAGGAGATAGGAGAGATCTTGGTTGCCTCTAGCCCTTCTCCCACCACAAAACCTTTTCAAGGTTTATGATCAATGGCTTGCCCACCGTTTTGCTAACAACCTAAATGGCAAAGAGGAAAAGAAATGGAGACAATGAGAAGGCTTCCCCTTGACTACAGTAGAGAAACTTTTGGGAAAAACATGCTGTCTTCTTCATCTCAAACATTTAGCCCATAACCCGTCTGTCTCATAACACTTAGAGATGAGCTAAATCTAAGAGCTCATCTTGGCTAATTAGCAATTATATCATTAAGAGCTAAATCTATTGATTTCTGGTAATTCCAAATATGCCACTGCTCCCTTTGTATTTTTGCAAGTAAGGCTGAGTGGTATCTCCCGTGTTGTAATGCAGGCTATCATTTCTCATTTTAAAATCAGGGATTTAAAGCTTGTTTTAATTTTTGTTTTAGAATTTTTTAAAAATATTTTCTTTAATAGCTGTAACAACTGGCTGAGTGCCAAATATTTGCAGAACATAGAAGTTCTTGAGAAGATGGGGAAGCACACAGGGATAACTGCAGAGTGTGCTGTCCCTATGGAGAGTAAAAATGTGTCTGCTGCAAGACGGGCACCTGTGATGGCACAAGTTGTTATTGGTACTCCTGGCACAATCAAGAAATGGATGTCTACAAAGAAACTGGGTGCACATTATTTGAAGATTCTCGTCTTTGATGAGGCTGATCACATGTTAGCAGAGGTATCTTTGTAATTTTGGGAACTTTTTTTTGTTAAGTTTGAAAGGCATGCTTACTACATTGTAGATTTTTTGTTCTTGCCCCTCAGCTGATGGTAAGGTGCTCATGTTCCTTTTTCCACTGTGCAACTTTTTGATTCATCTTTGCATTGCATTGCATTGCTGTGTTTAAATAATTCAATTTTAAGCATTTTGGTTGATGAATCAGCATTGCTGTTTTATGAATTTCTACTTGCATGTAGGAATTTAATTTTTACCTGGTCTTGGCATCCAGTCTAATTTGATCATTATAGGTTATTATAATGCCTAAATTTGTATTGATAGGTTTTTGCATGACCTATTGACTTTGTGTTGGTGCAGGATGGCTTTAAAGACGATTCCTTGAGGATAATGAAGGATATCGAGCGATGCAGTGCTCGTTGCCAGGTTGGTTTTGCTTGTATTCATTCTTCGAAATTCATTTGTATCTTTTAAAATGTTAGGCAAGCTTCAGCTTACTGGTTTCAAATTTATTTGTATCTTTTAAGTCAGCTGGTTGCAGGAAATCCAAGGGCATGATTCCCTAGATGGGTTATTCTGCATGCTTGATGAAGAGTAGAATATTTTTATTTCTACATTTGGCACAACATTGTTGATTCAACTGGGAATCTGATTCTCTTGTAAATGTGATTTTCTGTTCTCACACATGGAGGTGTATATGGTTCCCCTGTCTTCGAGAATAAATATCCACATTTTCCCTCAAATGTTTTATTTTATTTTATTTGATCAAAGTCCACAGATTTTCCCGTTGTTAAGATGTTAGATAAATGCATATGCACCCCCATGTTAGGGTCAGTGTACTAGACACAAATAAATATTTGTTATGTGTATCGTTGGATCACATGCCTAACTGCTTGCTTTTTACCCTCTTATAATTAATATCAGGTGCTCCTTTTTTCTGCTACGTTTAATGAAACTGTCAAGAACTTTGTGACAAAGATTGTTAGCGATTACAACCAGCTCTTCGTGAAGAAAGAAGAGCTTTCTTTGGAAGCTGTAAAGCAGTACAAGGTGCATTGCCCTGATGAGCTTTCCAAAATATTTGTGATTAAAGATAGAATTCTTGAACTAGGAGAGAAGTTGGGGCAAACAATAATCTTTGTAAAGACAAGAGTCAGTGCGGGTATGTTGCATAAAGCACTGGTAGGTTATGGTTATCAAGTCACTACAATGCACGGTGCTCTTGAACAAGAAGACAGAGACAAGATAGTGAAGGAGTTCAAGGATGGGTTGACTAAAGTTCTTATATCGACAGATGTTCTTGCCCGAGGTTTTGATCAGTCACAGGTGATGATGGCCAATAAACTAAATTTTCTTTCAATTTTTTTGCTATAACGTGTGTGCACTGACATTTTTTTTAAATATATTTTTCATGTTATTAGATTAATTTGGTCATCAATTATGATCTTCCAATAAAACACAATTATCGGTCAGAGCCAGCTTATGAGGTGTATTTGCATAGAATTGGAAGGGCAGGACGATTTGGCCGCAAGGGTAAGATCTTGATTTTAGAATTTTGCTGATGATACTATTTTATTTATATTTAGGAGTGTGCATCTATCTGTCTAATGTGTCCAATCTTATTTGAATTTATCTGTTCCTTGCAAATAAAATTTATATAAATAAGTGTCAGTTGAAAATTTTATTTTATGGCGAATTAGATCAGTTGGCGAATAAGAATTCACAGATCTGGTGTATGCTAATAAATAATTTAAATACTTAATAAATAAAATAATTTATTAAGAACTTTTTTTGTGAAGAAAGAAGAGCTTTCTTCTTCTGTAATTGTAAATATTTAATAAATAAAATAATTTATTTTTAATTATAATTATTTTATATTTTTTTGTGGTGAATTATTTTATATTTTAATTATAAAATTTTATTTTATGGCAAATTAGGTCCGTTGGCGAATATTTTATTTAATTTTTTTCTGTGTATGCTATTTAATTATAAACCGATCAATGATAGTTGACATTCACTCAACTTGCCATACTTGTTGGGCAGCACCTGTACAAAATTTAACAAACCCTTCTCGTGATTTTCTCAATTTGATTCACATGGCCATTTTTGTGGGGTTTTAATGGCGCATCTATTTTTTTGAAGAAATTTCATTGGTTTTTTTATTTGTTTTCTTATGGGATTTTTCAATTTGATTCACGAGAGCATTTTTTGAGCTTCAATGGTGTATTGATTGTTTGAAGAAATTTCAATTTTTTTGCTCCTTTCCTTTGGATTCTTTAAAGTTGATTTGTGACCCCATTTTGTGGGTTTCATTTGAGTATCGATTGTCTGAGGAAATCTCAATTTTTTCTCCTTTCTTGTGAGTTCATTCAACTGGATTTGTGAGTTGTGGGTTTCAGTGGGCGATAAGGACTACATTTTCATGATTGCCTTGGGCTCCATAGATTTCAGGGCCGGCCCTAATCTCACTCTACCCACACTCTACCCATGTACACCCTTAGACTTGCTTAGTTGATTAATATATATTAATAAAATTATGCATATTTGCCAAGTGTCGCCTTACTAATGGGGCAAAAGAAAGATGACTATTATCTTGAGAGTAATTATGCATTTAACTGCCTTAATTGGGTTAGCACTTTGTGGGATTTTCTGTTTTGATTATGGTAATAATATAGAAATTGATATGTTCCTTCAAAATTTTTAAGAATAAATGCTCCATGTGTTAGTGGGTCAAGTGAACAAATTTTCATTGTTTGCCGTGGTCAGGTGCCGTGTTCAACTTGCTATGTGACGATGGGGACAATATGATTATGTCGAAGATTGAAAATCATTTTCAGCATACTGTAGTAGAGGTAATTTTATTGCCGTGGACATTATGTTTCTTATATTTTTCAAGCATTTGACCAGTTCCACAATTTTATTTTATTTTTAATAAAAAAAAAGTCGCTTCTGATCGTCAAAACACATTGGTCTGATTTTAACTGTGTACATGGATGCAGGTCCCTTCTTGGCAAAGTGACCAAGACTTTGAGGTTGCTTTGAAGGAAGCTGGTTTACTTTAAATTTTCATCACGCACGCTAGTGTTTGGGCACATATGAACCGTCACTGTTCTGGATGAAAGGGGGGGTAGAACACCTTTCGCACCGGAGGCAGAGATCTCCTACTCTAATGCACACTTCAGAAGAGTCACGCTACCAATCTTCCTTTTCCTCTATTTTTTGTTTATTATTTAACGTGTACACTTGTGTATTATCTGCAAACCCGCAGCCCCTGTTTCTTTTTCCGAACAATTGTTTCCAGGATCCTTCTTCACGCCCCAGATGTTCCTTTTTCTCCATGTATTTTTATTTTTGTTTGTGGTTTTGGGGTTTACATGGCCAAGATCTTCCTAGTTGTAACAAACCATTAGTAGCCTGGATTCTAATTATTTCAATTTGATAAATAAATATGATTTTAAAATTGAATTTAAATATAATATCCTATCGTGGGTTTAGTTTGCCGCTCTAATCAACTTTATTGGTGGCGACCTGAAAAGAAATGTATTTAAAAATAAAAAGATGCAGCGTGATGAAAAGCCGTTTTGGCGAATAATTTTATTGATCTTAACACATGTTTTTGTTTGAAAAACCTTAATTTAAACATTGAATTGTCCTCGGTTCGCCATTGTTGTCGCCGACGCCGAGCCATAAAATGAATGTAATGATTGCAGAACTTGGCAAAAAACGAGCCCCTGCATTACTTTTCTTTTCACTGCTGTGATTCATGTGTATTTTTTTTAGTTCAATCTTCATTGAAAGCGTAGTCGTCGGCTGTGTCATTCTTGCCGAAGAAGAGGATGAAGAGACTTGACAGTTTTATTTTATTTAGCAATTTTATGAATGAGTTTTTTTTTAAAAAGAGTGGCTTCAACTTCAACATGTATTTCGTGTTCGATTTTTTTTTTTGATAATTATTTTGTAATATATTATTATTGATTATTATTTATATATCCATTTGTTTTCTTAAAATTAAAATTTTCATATGTAGTGATGCATTAAGTCAACCAAAGTAACTGCATATTTCAATTAGATGAAATCATACAATAATTTGAGAGAATGCTCATCTCTGACCAAAAAACACAACAGCACCTGCAGTGGTTATGAAAAGTTGTCAAATTGGGAACTGATAGGCAACGTTAGACAACCACATTACAGACAAGTACAAACTTGAACTCTAACCTTGGCAATGGCAAAACGCTCTCCTAGTTTTAGGATCCTTACTTCTCTCCTCTCCTCCTGGTAGATTTTGGTTTATTGTTTATATTACTTTTAACTCTTTTGCCCTTCTTGTACCTATGGCCTTTTGAGCTTAATAAGAAATCTATTCCATTATCAATATATCTCCTCTTTCTCTAGACCTATCATGGTATCATAGCTTAGATTTCATTCTTGAGGCCCAGAAAGTGTGCACCAGCGAACGTCAGCCTCTCTCATCAGCACTAGGGTCGGCCTCCCTCCCCTACATGCTACACCAGTCTCACTCCACCAATCACCCAGCATTGCCCCAACACATAGTTATTGCATCTCCCCCTTCTGCCAGTGCAATGCTCGTCTCCTCTCCCTCTCACTAGCGGGCCAACACTAATAAAAAACTTGGATATTTTTTTAATACCTAAAGGTTTGAAATTAGTTGTTGAGAGAAATAGAGCAAAGCGTGGGATGAAGATGGAGACGGAAGCTAAAGTAAAAAAACTGTAATTTTCATTAATTTAATTATAATATTTAAAGTTAAGAAAACTATCCACAAACACCATGATCCTAAAATTTCTCCATGATTTTTTCACGCATATTAGTATGGGTGTGCCTATTGTCCTCAATTTTCCATTGCATGCACAATTTGATGTCATTGGGAAGGATTCCTCTCAATTACGAGGGTGAGGGGGATCTGATTGATAAAAGATGTCAAAAATCTTAAAAGAACACATTTTGAAGCACTTTGTTGTCATTATTGACTTTAAAAAGTTCATGGGGTGGTAGAATGGTTTGAGTTTCAAAACCACAATGATCCCGATTGGTGCGATGAGAGCTATGAAAAGTAATAGCACATGATAAATTTTTTCCTTCATACACTGTAACAGTCATATACTCGTATGACTTTCTAAAAATTTACTATTTATTTGTTCTTATTGGGTGATGAAAAAGAAAATGACTCTTCAAAAATAATCTTATTTTTTTGCAGTCCCAAAATAATTAGCGTAAACGAGATGTTGCTGTAAAAGTTTATTATATATAGTTCCAATATTGTTGCTAATCTAACATTTTTGTTGACTTGCATGTCCATGGATTACCTTTTACATATATAATCATGACATCAGCCTTTCTTCTCAATTTTAAATCATTGATAGATATGAAATGCCTTTAGTTTGAAGTACTTAATATCCTTTGATTTTATTTCATTTTTAATTACACCTTGCAAGTTTTGAGATTGCATTTAGAATGTTATTCTTCTCAATTGATTCATTTATAGATATGAAATGCCTTTAATTCAACTATTGGTTTTCCCTTGATTTTAATTTATTTTTAATTACAGGTTTTGAGATTGCATTTAGACTATTTTTATTTGGACCGGCAAGTATAACCAACATTGAAATAGTTGATAGGGTCTTTGTTGGGTGCATTTGTTCTAGTGGGCATCCTTCAAAGCATTTGACCAATTAATTTTATTCTTTTTTTTTTTGTCTTTTTGAAGCTTCTGAGGGGAAAGATATTTGTAGAGAATGTTGACATTTGAGTTTTGTATAGTATTCACGGCTTCCTAAACACATTCAGAAATTTCTATTTTTGTTTGAGGAAAAGTTATGGTTAATATTTTCATGTGCCCAATCTATTATATATTCCAAATTAGGTTTGTTTGAGCATATATTGTCTTGGTATATGCTTTTGATATTCATTTTATTTCATGTTTTGTTGTGCTTTCCTGTTTCCCTTTTTCTTGTCTTAAGGAATACTATTTTGATTCTCCTTCTTTAGGTCAAAAACCAATTGAAGAAGAATTTAGTTGGCCGTTTTATGATGAGTATGAAATCCTTCCTCAAGAATTGAATCAGAGTCAAACAAGTAAGCTTCCCACATTGCTGATTAAGTGCAACGTTTTTGCCATATTTTAAATCACATATTTGTATTTAACATTTGATGCACTACACCATTTTTTTCTTTTAAAGATGCATGTTTGGCTATATCTATAATAATAGTTTTGGAATCCAAAAAAAGACTTTCACATTCTATGTGTAGTTGTTTGGATTAGAAACCACTTACAATAGATTAATATTTGTTCAATCATTGTCATCAAGCCGCACGTAAGTATATAGGAGATTTAGATCACAACATTAATTGGTTCAAAGATAAAGGAGTGTCTTTCTGTGTCGACCATCATTCACAACAATGTTGACCATGGGAGGCATCAGCAAGAGAGAAGCCCAAAGCATTTTCTTAAAGCTCTTCCTTGCTTTTGGAGATGTGAACACCAAGTCTTGACCTCAAAAGCTTGAGCTTAAAGGCAGGTAATAGTTTGATTAAAATGCATGAGCCTTGATCTTATGATTTGCATTAGACAAGAATAACATATCCATGTTTCTGTACTTCTCTTAGAAAGAATAACTTGATGTTAAAATATTTAGTTTTCTCATGAAACACAAGATTATGAGAGATAACAATAGCAAATTGGTTGTTAACGCAATTTTTTGTGCTTAATTTACTTTTCTTCCAGATCAAGATCAAGTAAAATTTCTTCAATTATAAAGCTTGATTAACAATAGCAATTGTCGCAAAACCTTTGCATTGGTAGTGGATTGGGCTACAATATCTTTCTTCTTAAACCTCCATGAGAAAACACTAGAGCTAAGAGTAAAGTAGTAACTACAAGTGCTCCTCATATCATTAATGGAACCTCCCCAGTTATTATTAGAAAAACCAACCAACTTGAACTCTTTGCTCCTTGTGAACTTAACACCAAAATCACTTGCCTTTGACATATCAAATCATTCTTTGGTGACCTTGAAGTGCAGTTTAATCGCACAATATATGAATTGAGAAAAAACACTTATAATATTTAATATATCTGACCTTGCTACTTTGAGATTCATCAAACAACCAATCAAACTCTTAAAATATCCTTCATCAATTTTTTAAGCACAATCTTTTTTGTACAACTTCTCTTTTTAATTCGTTGGAGGGCTTGATGCCTTGCACTCCTATATCTGAAACTTCTTCAGTATTTCCCTTCCATGCTTTTTTGGTGGATAAAAACTTTATTGTGCTCTTGCTTGATCTCCATGCCAAGGAAGTAGGACATGAACCCAAGATCTACTATTTCAAATACCATAATCTTATGTTTGAAATTTTGAATATGATATGTATTCTTTCTTGTAATGTCACGTCCCAAATTCCAGAAGAGCTGGAATTAGCAATGTGACTTTCTTATGCTCACACCCAAAAGGTCATTGGGTTAGTGACAAGCACTAGAGGAGACTACAACACAGATGATGTATCAAACAATCATGTACTTATACTTCCCAAGTGAGTGCAACATTAATAAACACTACAGATAACAAATATCAAATTAATCGGTCATTGTATAACAGTGCATGCTCAATTCAATACAACTTTTCACAGATTCATGTTTGGAACAAAACAAATGTAATAAACAGATACATGGATAGTCATATATAAAAAGGGGGAAATGTCCTTTGATAAAGTAGTGGCTCCATTAGTCCCTAACAATACTTGAAAGGTAAGCAATAAAGTAGGATGATCAATACGCTTAGTAGGTGACCTATAACTCTATCACACCATACTATATAAACACTTTTAAACAATACATGTTTAGTGTATTAGTGCAAGTGTAGTGTTCTAGTCCAAAACAATAACAGTCAACTTACAATACAATCAACTAATTATCACATTATAGCTCATCCGACTTCAGCCAATCCTAATTCAAATTAACCATTTAGGCCTAAGCTTGTCAATACAATCACAACAATATCGTTCACTAGCTTAGGGGCTCGTGTCATATAACAACTAACAAATCTCCAACCATTATAACAATTAACAAATCTCCATCCCTTATAACAATAAGCAAATCTCCAACTCAGGCCTTAGCTTGTCAAACTTAGACTAATCAGTACACCAACTTAAGTCTTAACTTGTTAGTAATCACCTCCATTACCCCAACTCGTGGGCTTGAGCCACCTATCCTATTAACCCTTCACAACTACATTACAACATAAGCTCATTTACCTCTTAACTATCAACACAGAATAGTGCATAGTTGTAGAAGTTATACATGGTACCAACACGAAATACAAATAAACATCTTATAGCATTATTCGATAGGATTAGGTTTCCCATGGGAATCCCATAGTAAGCATAGCCCAATTAAGCTCCCATAGTACCAATTGGTACAAACTTGGGTTATAAGCAAAAAAAATAATATAACTCACCATAGCCTCGCATCATATCATATTACAACTTAAAACCACCAAACAAGGTTAGATACATCATCTTATAAGTCATAATTGCCTCAAATAGGATCCCTTTAACAAAAACAACTCAAAGCAAAAGAGAAACACATAACTAGCATTGTAGGCTGCAGCACCATGCCGTAACCAGCACCCTTGCCACATGGCGCCACACCATGATGGTTCCGGCCACCCACCACAACCACTCCAACTCTTGCACCCAAAAATGCCTAATGTTCGCGACTGTGTGATTTTTACACTGCTCCTGCACTTTGCGTTCTATATCACGAAATACCAAACCTCCACCAAAGTTTTGGCATCATAAACACCTAATTATGATACCTAACATGATAACAAATAAACTAGGTACAAACATAAATTTCCTTGTGACATAATGCACCACATAATAAACTATATCAAATTCTTGGGTTCTTGGGCCAAGAACATGTCCGATTTCACAAATCCATATTCCGTCCATTTTAATTTGTTCCACAACCAGAAATCAAGGCAAACAACCCAAAATTAACATTTTAAGCATGCAACAATTATTAATTTGATCAAAACAAGTGTTCTTGTTGAGACAGGTGTTTCTTCCTCAACTTTTAGACTTCATGTTCTTGTTGAGGTATTTTTTGCTTGTTGCACCATTATTTTCTCTCTGTTTTTTTATAGTTTTCATTTTTGCCTTCTTTTGTGTTTGCTCCAACTCGTACGTCCTAAGATTCCCATATAGCTTTTATAGTGTCATCTTGCTCAGATCCTTCTCAGAAGTCAATGAGACTTCTTAAGAATTTTTTGAATAAAAGAGAAGAATAAACATTGTGAGTAATATTCTTTAAAAGAATAGAACATTCTTCAAACTGTCTCGTATTCATTATAAGACTGAAAAGAGAAGAGAGGCCAATCCTATAAAAGTTTGTAGCTATGTAATAATTGGTGCTATTATAGTGGATTAACAAAGTATAGGTTAGAACCTTGCCATCAGTGGAGTAAGCTTTTGGTCCAACAATATATATGATGTCTTCTTTCATTTTATCCTTATTTTTTGTTATTTGTATTAGCACTCAAAAAATCATATATCACTAATGTATTTAATTTAAGATGAAACCTTTTCAAAACTTGCAAATTAATACCAGGCAACATGTCTTCAAGGTGATTGTAGAGATTATTGTGATTAATAGATAGTAACAAATATATCATATTTAGATATGATATATAGGTATATCAATTGTTCAAATATAATATTAAAAAGAATATAAGGAGTTAATAATTTTATAATTGAACTCAAATTGAGTTAGGGGTGATATAAACGTTTTGTCAAAATATTCCATAGTAAAACAAAAATTACTTAAAATAAAGTAAAACTAGCCGGTGGGTGAGCTAACCGATTTAAAGATCCAAGCATCCCAAACTTACCTTACTGAGTAGCGAGAGTAGTGGCCTACCTCGGGCGTGCGGACAGATTCAAGATCCAAGCAGCGCAAGCGCCAAACCCAACCCCCTCTCTCTCTCTCTCTCTCTCTCTCTCTCTCTCTCTCTCTCTATATATATATATATATATATATATATATTGCCAGTACCCAATCGAACGGTCCTGACCTGAGCCACCAAGGAGATTCTCAGCCGTTTTACCAGCCTTTAGAGTCACACGCTCGAAGCATTGCAAGTGTTGTTGAAATCTAAGTTGCAGGTTTCTCTCTCTGCGGCCTGCAAATTCTTCATCATTGGAATCTGACTGTACTTACAGCACTGTCTGACACCCAAATTACAATTTCCATTTCGACCACTCATTTCTGCTCTCATTTCACTGCTAATGAATGTGCAGATCGAATCGATTGACTGATTTGTTAATGTGATGATCATCACTTGTTGTTTCTGACTCACCAATGGGATGCAACCAGGACCAGGAGACAGTGATGCGAGGAGTTCCTCCGTGGCTAGAGCCGCTGCTTACGACCGCGTTTTTCTCCGTCTGTCGGACGCACGGCGACGCGGCGAGGAGCGAGCGCAACATGTACTGCTTGGACTGCAACGAAGGCGCATTCTGCTTCTACTGTCGCTCCTCCCGCCACAAGGATCATCGTGTCATCCAGGTGGGTCACTCACGAGACCTCCCTCTCTCTAGTTTTATCTCATCTCCCTCCCAGTGTTCATCATTTCTTGAATGCAGTGCTTAATTTGTGTATATATGCGCATATGGGTTTTAAAATTTTTGTTCATTGAACGCGTGTTTCATGTTATTAATTACTATATATATAATTGATTGATGTGCAGATTAGGAGATCCTCGTACCACGATGTGGTGAGGGTAGCGGAGATTCAGAGGGTTTTGGACATAAGCGGAGTACAGACGTATGTGATCAACAGCGCCAGGGTGATGTTCCTGAATGAGAGGCCTCAGCCCAAGGTCACCAAGGCCGTAGTCGCCCACATTTGCGAGATCTGCGGCCGAAGCCTCCTCGATCCATTCCGATTCTGCTCCCTGGGATGCAAGGTACACCAACCCTACCAAACTAGCCTCTAATCACCGCATTGATCTTGTCTTTTTTCCATTGTGATCACATATCTATCATAAACCATTGTGATCAAATATCATAATACGTGAAAAGAATTGGGGATCTCATTGCTGGTTTGCCATTGTGACCATATATATCTTAAATTGGGTGTTGACAATTTTTTCTGCTTTATTTATTTAATTTAAAATTTAAATTTTGGTACGTAGTTGGTGGGAGTGAAGAAGAATGGAGATGCGAGCTTTGTACTTGGAGACACCACTTACTCGCCGTCGCCATCTCCGCCGGCTTCTTCAAATGCCCGGCGGCGAAAGGGAATCCCTCACAGAGCGCCGCTAGGCTCTTCCTGATTTATTCAATTTCCCAGCAAAAACTGAAAATATAATTAGGTAATCCAAGTCATCACGTGGGTGTGTTTGTACTTCGCATCGATCAACCAAAAAAAAAAAAAAAAAAAAGAAGACAATTCAACTTGAATGTTGAGAATAAATAATGTGCATATATATATATATATTTCTGAATTGCCTATACAGGAAAAGTAAATTGTATAGGTAATTTGTGTGAAAATAATCTCTTGTGTTAGAGTATTTAAAAAAAATAAAATATTTTAAAAAATAATTGTAAGAAAATTTAATATACAATGCATGTATTTTATCTGCACAACATACCATAAACACACACATATGTATATATTTAACATGCCATATGCCATTTGTATTTTCCCATTCTTTCTCAATCAATCTGGCTCTCACCCTCTTTGTCCTAAAGCATGATCGGTGCCCTATGTTTGGTGGGGGGTGAGTGTCCCAACACCACCATCCTGGAATGTGTTTATTGTGGTCCATTTGGGTCCCAAACACCGAATCAACAACTTTTGAGTTTTGATCTCTCTTTCTCCATGAGCAAAATAATGCAGGGTGCATTGTTTATATGGGGAGATGCAATGCAGAATGTAACACTAATTAAGAGAAATTAAAGTAAGGTGTTTGTGATTGTGCTGTGGCCTGTGGGGTGGGTGCCCGTCCATTATAATAGCCTTTTCCCACGGGTGTGGTCCCGACAGCCACATGCCTTCGTTTTCATTAAGAAACCCCATCATTTTTTCGATAATAAATATTGATGTAACTTTGTAATGTATAGGGACCCCCTCCCCCTCTCCCTCCCCCCCCTCTCTCTCTCTTTCTGATTGGCCAGCATTTATATAATTTTTAAAAGATTGCAGCTGATTTTTATTTTGATTTTAATTTACTATTTATTGCCAATTGTAGGGCAAGAATTACGGAAAGTATATTAAGAATTAGGTAGGTTTTTTTAAAAAATTGTTTCATTTCATTATTGACTTTTTTTTTAATAATTACAATATTGTCGGTTGCATGTTGATATTAATTTTTAAAATTGTTTCCATACAAATTTAATGCTACTGTGTGGATACAATAATATATCTGTAAATTTTTATTTTTATTTTTGTGGTGAGAGTTCTTCTCACGCATATTTACTTTTTGAGCATAGCTTGTTGTTATGTTATGAGTGTGGAATCAAAATTACACGTCTCTATGGTTATCAATATAATTGACCGAAATTGTATCCCCTTTGCTTTTTGACTTTAGAGTGAAATATTGGCGTAAGAACAAAATTACATTACATGCTTCTTTACTTTTGGGGTGACAGGCTGTTAAGTTGTTACGCAGGCTATCAAAACTACAGTAAAACATGTGTTGAATGGGATGTGGGGAATTTATTATTTTCCTTCTTTTATTTATTTATTTATTTTTATTTATATATTTATGTATTATTCAACTTTGAATATATAGTACTACCATCTTCACTTTAGTATATTTTGTGAGATCGTGAGGCGACTCCATTTTTAATTTTTAAAATCACACGAGAAGTCATCTTCCCCGCTTGTAAACAAGCCCAAGCAATTGATTTCCCAGGTAGGTAAATGAACAAGAAAAATGCAACACTAGCCTTCTGCATTCAAAACAATCGGCGGAACAAGGAAAGTGTTTTTAATTTTGTATTTAGATTTTATGATTTTAATTTTTATTGGAATTAAATTTCAAAAAAAAAGTATATTTTAAAAAACGTGTGTTTTTTTAAAAAATCAGAGCTCACCAAAATTAAAAATATAATATAATAAATTATGAAAATAAAAGAAGTAAAAAAATATTTTGAGAGTTAAAGTCTCTTCAAAATAAATTTAATTATTAAATTAAAACTATTAAAAAAATTATTTTTAAAAATAAAAATCGATTTAAATAAAATATTATTTTATTTAGAAAAACAAAATCTTCTTTTGAAAAAACAATTATTTTTGAAAACCACTTCAGGTGTTTTGCAAAACCAACTAAATTGGAAAACAAAATCAAACATTTTTTTTATAACTATGAAAACAAACTTCCCCTGTTTTCCCTCTCTCCTTTTCTCCTCCATTGGTTCTCTTCTCTACCTATCTCTCTCCTCTCGATCTGAACTATGAATCCGCACACGATCACTGCACACGACTACATGACGGACCCGAGCTGGTGCGTCAGTGGTGGCTCGACCGATCACCAACTACCTGGCCAATGGCGACTGTGGCGCTAATCTCTAGCAGTGAACGACTTCAGAGGGGCCTTGGTCCGTGGCAGCAACGAAGTGCGTGGCTGGCATGTCCGGCGAGGCGACCACATCATTGTACCAAACTTTTTTTGTTTAGTAATGCTGGGATGACGTAATATCTTATTTTTTACAAAATAATATATTGTACAAACAAATGAACGTTCAATCGATTACCAACGATTCCCCAATCACATACATTTCTTAAATTTTTGTCATATAATATAAGCATTATGTTCATTGTCGGATTTGGCCAATACACTTTCTATTGAAAACATTTTATTTGACATCAAATGACTCGATACTCATCGATCTGTTCATCGAATACACTTGCCACAATAGCTTTCACTAATTCTACAGTAAGCTTAACAGTTTCTACCATGAGTCTTCATAAATCTTTAATGAGCAATACTATGTACAAGTAGATTGTGTTAGTAATCCGTGTATGGGCGCCTTTATTACCATTCAATTGATATTATTATTTTTTAAAAAAATTTATTCATACTAATCTGATGGTAGAGAGAGTGTTCATGTACAGATTTTCTACACAACCTATATGCAAATAGACTTTTCTATCTTTAATATACAAAAGATCCTTCATTTGAGCTTTCAGATTACATAATTAAAAGTAGTACGTTTAATCATGTTATTAGTATTTTCCTCTATTGATCAAGTCTCAATTTCAAAAATCTAACCGTACGGACGTGTGTACAGCGATCGAATTAGCTGAAAATAACTCTTAAATTGTCAAAATCAGACTTCGATTAAGAGATTATCAAAACAATATTAACGGTCTTGTTGGACTTCGGCCAAGGCACTCACTATCACAATATTGTCCGTTTTGGCATTCTCACGCCCACCCATGGGCCGCAACCCCCACGGATTTGTTTCTAACGGGCCGCGACCCATTAAAACGCGTTGTGACAAGGTGCACATGAGCCTCCTCATTAGGACGACCTCAATGTTCGCTCTTACCGATGTGGAATTGTTCTTTGGGACTCCCTGCAGGAGGTTAGAGACCCAACAGTCTCCCTCTCAACCCCACCACCGGTCTAGAGGACCCGACTCTGATACCACTTGTTGGACCTTGGACAGGACACTCACTATCACAATATTATCCGCTTTTGCACTCATGCGCCCACCCATGGGCCGCAGCCCACACGAATTTGTTTCTAACGGGCCGCGACCCGTTAAAACGTGTTGTCATAAGGTGCACATGAGCCTCCTCATTAGGACGACGTTAATGTTCGCCCTGACCAATATGGGATTGCTCTTTGGGACTCCCCGCAGGAGGTTAGAGACCCAATAGGTCTAGATCGGCGGATGATGTGGATGCCGGAGCTGTTGCTAAAATGTCACCAAAATTGTTGCCATCGCCATAACAGTGTTGTCTTATTAGGTGAGATGATACTGTAGACGCTAGTATTGATCCAAACTTTGACCGCCTCTACAGAGTTCGTTTTTGCTTTGTTTTCGACGCCGTCTTCACCGTTAGACTCATATTGTCGTGTTCTACGAGCTTGTATTCTCAAAAATGACTTCAGGTCAACTTAAATTTTTCCGGTCACCGAAAGTTTTGTGTCCGTTGTCAACGCCGTCTCCACCGTTGACTCGCAGTGGCCCAATCTATAAGTCTCTGCTATTCAAAATAAAATTTGGGCAAATTGAATTTCCCGGCCACCAAAAAACTCTTCTATTTCTCCTCAATTGGCTTTGATACCACTTTGTTGGGATTGTAAACACATACATGCAAGAAAATTAAAGAAACAAGAGAGATTTACATGATTTGATAAGATGTCTACATCCACAGGAGAAGAGGCCAAATTTACTATTTATCTCTGATAAGTCACAGAGGATAAGACTATAAGAGTTTTTTTCTTCTTCTCTCTTATTGTCTCACACCAATTCATAGGATTTAATCCCGTTTTACGACATCAAATATGCAAGAAAATTATCAAACCCTAACTATTGTCCAAGTAAATTAAAATAATGATTTGTGGAAAAGGAAAAACAGAAACAATTAATCAGAAAACTAAGAGCGTGTTTGGCGTCGAGTGTTTTTTAAGGTTTTCTGTATTTAAAAGCCAAAAATGCGGTCATCAAATTGTTTGGCAATAATTTTTTAATTTTAAAAACAAAAAACGACGGTATTAAATCTCATTTATTGAAAACAGCAATTAAGTGTTTTCTCTTTTTGTTTTATGTTTTCTTATCTTCTCTTATCCTCTCCCGGGTGCTGCGTTGCTGTTACGTGAACCTACCCACGCTGCCGTTGTTGCTCGATCTCTCCATAGCGCTGCACAATCCTCCACCGCTGCTCGATCCCCACTTCCGCTGCCCCCCTGCGCGACCTCCTCCCGCTGCGATAGCCAGCAACCTCTGTGCTGCCTAGATCTGCTCCCCGCACGGCCGGGGACTTCTCCCGCAATGGATGGCGACTCCCCCAACGCCTGAATCTGCCCCCACGACGCTCAGCGACCTATCCGACGACGTCCAGCCAGCCCCCGACGAGTGGCGACTCCTCCTGCAACAGCCGGCAACCCCCCTCCCCCCAGATCTATTCGCTGCGATGCCGGCAACTCCGCTGCCAGTGGACACGTCCGTGCACACGTCAATACGTCAATACAATTTTTTAAATTATTGCCAAACAAAAATTAAGTTTTTAATTCTTATAAAAATGATTTCTGAATATAATTTTTAAAAACATAAAATTAAGTTTGACACCAAATATAGCCTAATTGTCCAAGAAGATTGCAGCCATGAGCCTTACTCCCCAAACTGAGAGTGGCCCTCACAACCTGAAAATGATATTATTAATTTCATAAATAAAATTTTTTCTTAAATAATAAATTATTAACGAAACCTAATGCTCCAACAATATATATATATATAGGCACACACACATATCACGAGAGTTCATCAGCCATATTTATACATTGCTCCCGTATGGTAGGTGTATTGAAGGCTTACTTGATGGGGCACTGTCCCCGTGCTTTGATGACCAACCTTGGGGCAGCCATATACTTATCATAATGCAATTCCTCATTTAACATTGATTAAAATATCATGGAATTAATTGGGTATGAAATTGAAAGGTGATTGCTCAATTACCATTTCCTGGTATACTTTAATTGACGTTCCAATGTAGTTCGACTGCCCAAACCTTGCACGCCGACCGGTTCATCCAGCCCCCCCTTTTTCTTCCTCTTTGTTTTGGTTTGGGCGTAAGAGAGGAGCTGTCATGACATGCTAACCATATAATTGGTGGGAAAAATTAGAAACAGGGGATATCAAAATCACACCGGAGTGTTTGAGTGAGTTGGCCAATGGCTATGGCTAGTGCTTTCCCCAAGGTGAGACATGACTACTTGACACGTAGCGTTGTGCATAGGCCAAGTTGGAATCAGGTTAGACCCAACCGATGGCCAAAACCGGTTCAATTGAGACGAGTTTTTTAAAAATAGCCTCAAACTAAATTGGAATTTCAGGTTATCGGGTATTTTTTTTGTGTGCATAAGTTGAGAGATGATAATCTCTCAACTTGGATGCATAAGTTGGAATTTCCAGCCTGACTTGTTCAGTTTTGACTCAATTCGAATAATTTTTTTCCAATCCATTTCACTCTGGTGAGATAATAGAATGGTTAAGGATATTCAACGTTCTTTTTCGATCTAAAATTTTTAAAAATCTTTAAATAATTTTAGCTTATAATATACATCTAGACCCGCAGAACTTATTAGTTTTGCCCCGACCCAAACATACAAAAGACAAGTTCAGATTATTCATTATTCAAGTCCGACCAAAACTATTAACATATTTAAATCAAGTCCAACTGACTTCAAACTCAACTAAAAATTCAAATCAAGTCCAACTAACTTCGAACTCTATTTATTTTATTTATAAATAGTTTAATAAAACACATTATATATAATTTTATGATGAAATACTTATATTTTGTTCAACTTTGTTAGAATTTAATACTAAAAACATTAATGATTAGCTAAAAATATTAATTCAATTTATAAAATATTATTTTAAATATTTTTGATAAATTATAATACTATTTTATTTTTAAAATAATATACAATTTATTAATTAAATTGAATTAAACAAAGTTATTGAGTTAAGATATGAAGTTGTCCAACGTTGCTCATTCCGTTGATCCTTTATTGTCATCTGCCACCACGAAGTCTTGATTTGCCTTTGAACCCCTAAAAAATCCCGATATCTAACATTCACTGCAAGTTTTAGTTTTCCATGATACAACTAATAGTCTCCATTTTCATTCATACACCATTTCCCATGCTTAGATTTTTGTTAATATAAATCTAACAATTAGATTAGCAGTCCTAAGGTTTAAATAATAAAAATAGATGGTATCAGAGAGGTAAGAACACATACTTCTAGTCTTTGAAATTCGTCTAAAGGGTCAAGAACAATGAATAACACTCCAAAACACCCGTGAATATTAACCTATAGCCTGTCGCCTCTCACTTCCTTTCTTAGAATGGATACAAATCTTCAAAAAATGGCTCTTATCTTCAAATGCGACTTTGTATCACACTAGGAGAGTTAAAAGCGTCCTTTACCTTTTTGATTTCATAACCTATCATCCAAGTTTCTAAAAAATATTATTTAAAGTTTGTTTGATTAATATATAATTCTTTTAACCAATTAGTTTCCTGATTAATTGTTTCTGTTTTTCCTTTTCCACAAATCATTATTTTAATCTACTTCAATCAAAAGGTTATGTAAAAAGATAAAATCGTCATTTGAGGTTCTAAGTTCGAAATCAAACTAAAATAGAGAGTCAAAATACTTACACCAATAGCCACACTGGCATCTACCATTTAACTACTATCTCTAGAGGTTACCAAAATATGGGCCTTTGCACCGACAATGTCATCTCCATGACTTGTTTTTGATGAGTCCCCACTAGGCATCTCTCTATGTGTGGCTTCAACATTAAAGGAAATATTTAAATTTTAATTCCTTGTTATTTGTACTAGTGCAATAAGTCTTCCTCTTAATCTCTCAAGGCAACCTCATGTAGTTGCTTTGGTATTTGTTTGTTCGTAAGAACTACACAGTTAAATGAGGATTTAACTAGAGCAATTTTAGGATGGGTGACTTCTGGGCTGCCCACCCATGAAGGTATTTTCTTGAAAGTTGAAGCAACTCCAACTTTGGGGTGGAGGTGAGCCAAGTGAAATTGGCGGAATTAGGTGGACGGCCTCCGGTACGGTGACTTAGGAAAGAACTAGCTAGGTGTCACGGACCGAGGCTTATCCTAGCATACTTAGGCCATTTTGGGGTATTTCCCCTTTGTAAAGTGTTGTACTTAGCTTATAGAGTAAGTTATAGAGATTTTAGATTTCGATCATATATGATGTCTCCTGGCGACATAGCCAGAAAAGTGTTAACATCTATATGTAGGGGAGTGATGTTGTAAAGCTTTCAAGCAATCAATACAATCGTTTGTTGCCTTCGTTTAAATCGATCTTCCTCTAAGCGCTTCCCTACACAATTGCTTTACAACGGATCGATGGGTTCCGATCCAAATGCGACGAGTTAGGCTGACCTAGCGTTCCTTCGTACGGGTGGGAACTAGGTGCCGCACGGGTTAAGTCGCTATAAAGGCTGACCCCGTGACAAGTGGTATCGGAGCACGGTTGGTGCTAAAGTTCGGTGAAACAATCAAAACTTCGAGACGGTGTAAAAATGACAAACGGAGGATCCGTTGTCATTAGTGGTGGCGACCACGAAGGCCGCGACAAGGAGCACCACGCTAAGGAACGGAGGAGAGACAAGTCCGTTTCGAGGGAAACATGTCCCTGGAGAGTCGACTAGCCAAATTGGAGTTGGCGTTAGCCGAACGGATGGAGGTGGTCGAGGAGCACACCGAAAGCATCGAAAAGCTGGACTCGAGAGGGTGAGGAAAGCTATGGGAGGATGCAAGGGCTTCTCAACTCCGTCATGGACGACATGAACTCTCGATTTGAGGGCTTGAAGGGTTCTCTCATGTCCCAAATCCTGGCGATGCAAGAGGAAATCAAAGAGATCAAGGCGGATTGGTCTCTCTGTAAGATGGCGGTCACCCAAGGTGGCGTTGGCGGCCATTCCAGCTCTAAAATCGACGTGCCAAAGCCTAAGACCTATCTTGGGTCAAGGAATGCGAGGGAGTTAAACAACTTCCTCCTGGACCATGGAGCAAGATTTCGATGCCTTGAACATCATCGACGAGGCAAAGAAGGTGAAGACCGCTCCGCTATACTTAGTCGATTCGGCTATGGTGTGGTGGAGGTGACGATATGCCGACAAGGAGTGCGGCCTATGTATCATTGATAACTGGGCGGATTTCAAGCGGGAGATCAAGGCCCAGTTCTATCCCCAGAACGCGGAGGACGAATCCCGGGCGAAACTTCGGCGCCTTACCCACAAAGGCACGGTGCGGGAGTACGTCCGTGAATTTTCCGAGCTAATATTGGAGATCCCGGATATGTCCGCGAAGGATTCATTATTTTCCTTCATGGACGGATTGCAACAATGGGCAAAGCTGGAGTTGCAGCGGAGGAATGTGCAGGACCTGGCGTCGGCCATGGCGGTGGCCGAATCACTCATCGAATACAAGAAGCCGGAGAAAACCACCAGTTCTTCATCAACTTCCAAGGCGAACAGGTTCCATAAGGAGAAACGTGGGGGAGACAACTGGAGTGAAGGAAAAGGAAGACCCTTCCAACCGTCTAAGGACTTTCGCCCAAAACACTTCGCGAATGGTTCCAAGGACGGGGAGAAGCCAAGGATCTCCTGCTTCCTTTGTGAAGGCCCTCACAAGGCGTTCGAGTGCCCGAAGCGCTCCAAGCTCTCCACGATAATCAATGAAGACGAAGGAAGGGATGCGAGGGATCCACGACTTGGTTCCTTGCAACTCCTCAATGCAATCAAGGCGAAGGTGGAGGTGCCACCATCCGGACGACAGAAGGGGCGCATGTACGTGCTCGCTAAGGCCAACAACCTTGAAACTAAGGCCTTGGTGGACACGGGTGCGACCAACAACTTCATCAAGGTCGAAAAAGCTCGTAGACTGGGGATAGTCTACAAGGAAGAGAAGGGCGGGCGAAAGCGGTGAACTCCAGTGCCGGTCCAATCCATGGCGTGGCTCGAGGCGTCGAGCTAAGTATTGGCGAGTGGAGAGGCAAGGTGAATCTCTCCGTGGTGTCGATGGACGACTATCCCATGGTGTTGGGGATGGAGTTCGTTGACCAGGTCCTGGGCAATTCCAATTCCTAGCACCAACACAATGTGCATCATGGACGAGGCGAAACGTGCATGGTGAAGGTAATGCGGGAGGAAGAGCTCAAGGCGAAGTCTCTTTCGGCGCTCCAACTGTCTAAAGGAGTTAGGCGACAGGAGCCAACCTTCATTGCTATGGTGAAGGAAGGATGCCCAATCGTTGGGGAGGAGCCCCCAACCGAAGTGAAGACGGTCCTTGAAGAGTTTGGGGACGTTATGCCACCCGAACTCCCCAAACAACTTCCGCCGAAGCGGGAGGTGGACCACAAGATCGAGTTAAAGGCCGGTGCAAGGCCCACTGGCTGCGGTGCCTTATCGGATGGCACCACCGGAGTTGGAGGAACCGGAGACAATTGAAAGACTTGTTGGATGCCGGGTTCATTCGGCCATCCAAAGCGCCATTTGGAGCACCGGTGTTGTTCCAAAAGAAGCACGATGGGTCGATGCGGCTGTGCATTGACTATAGGGCGCTGAACAAAATAACGGTGAAGAACAGCTACCCCATCCCACTTATATCCGACCTCTTTGATCAACTTGGTGCTGCGAGATGGTTCTCAAAGCTAGACTTGCGGTCGGGATATTGGCAAGTGCGGATAGTCGAAGGTGATGAGGCAAAGACGGCGTGCGTCACAAGATACGGCTCTTACGAGTTCTTGGTGATGCCCTTTGGCCTCACAAACGCCCCTGCCACATTTTGTACGTTGATGAACCGGATCTTCCAACCATACTTGGATAGATTCGTCGTGGTGTACCTTGACGACATTGTCGTCTATAGCAAAACATTGGAGGAACACAAGGCACACCTACGGCGGGTTTTCCAAATCTTAAGGGAGAACCAACTCTTTGTGAAGAAGGAGAAATGTGACTTTGCGAAGAAGGAAGTGCCCTTCTTGGGTCACATCATTGGCGGCGGCAAGTTAAAGATGGATAACAAGAAAGTGTTAGCCATCAAGGAATGGGAGACACCCAAGAAAGTCCCTGAAATGCGTTCCTTTCTTGGCTTGGTTAACTACTATAGAAGATTCATCCGCGGCTATTCCCACATTGCCGCACCTTTGATGGAACTATTAAAGAAAAACAAGACTTGGGTGTGGGATGATGCTTGCCAAAAGGCGTTCGATAAGTTGAAGCAAGCCGTGACAAACGGACCGGTGATGGTCTCGCCTGGACCATACGAAGCCTTATGAAGTTCACACCGATGCTTCGGACTTTGCCATCGGTGGAGTTCGATGCGGGAGGGGCATCCTGTAGCATATGAAAGCCGGAAACTCAATGGCACCGAACGGAGGTACGCGGTGCATGAAAAGGAGATGACGGCAGTTATGCATTGCCTTCGGGTGTGGAGGCATTACTTGCTAGGGTCCAAGTTCGTGGTGAAGACGGACAATATTGCTACGAGTTATTTTCTAACTCAAAGGAACTTAACTCCGAAGCAAGCACGGTGGCAAGGACTCCTAGCGGAATTCAACTTTGTGCTCGAGTACAAACCGGGCACAAATAATGTGGTGGCTGATGCACTAAGTCGGAAGGCGGAACTTGCAGCCATTAGCCAACCACAATTCCCCCTGGTGGACAAACTAAAGGAAGGAATGGAGCACGACCCATTAGCCAAGTCCTTAGTGGAATGCGTCAAAGCTGGAAAGACGCAGTGATTTTGGCTAAGGGATGACTTGCTCCATACTCGAGGGGAACGGGTGTATGTTCGTAAATGGGGAAGTTTGAGGAGAGACATCCTCAAAGAATGTCACGACTCACGGTGGGCTGGCCATCCCGGAGTCGATCGTACCTTGGCGTTGGTCGAACGGAGCTACTACTGGCCTCAACTTTACGAGGACGTTCAAGTGTACGTGAGGACTTGTTTTGTGTGCCAACAAGACAAGATAGAGAATCGGCAATCGGCGGGACTGTTAGAACCTTTGCCTACTCTGGAAAGACCCTGGGAAAGTGTTTCGATGGACTTCATTGTTTGTCTCCCAAGATCCGAAGGATGCGGTACGATCATTGTGGTGGTCGACCGATTCTCTAAGTATGGAGTTTTCATTCCAGCTCCGAAGGACTGCACAGGCAGACGACACGGCCCGACTATTCTTCAAGTATGTGGTGAAATCTGGGGCATTCCAAAGACAATCGTGAGTGAACGGGACTCACGATTCATCGGGCGGTTTTGGACCGAGGCATTCCGGATAATGGGTTCAGACTTAAACTTTTCAACAAGTTTTCACCCACAAACAGACGGCCAAACTGAACGTGTCAATGGCTTACTAGAGCTGTATCTGAGGCACTACGTGAGTGCCAATCAAAGAGATTGGGCCAAGTTGCTGGACATAGCCCAATTCTCATATAACTTGCAGAAGAGCGAGTCCACGAACGAGAGCCCGTTCGAACTCGCAACTGGGCAGCAACCATTGACGCCCACTTCCATCGCTCGGGGGTATACTGGAAAGAGCCCCGCGGCGTTCAAGTTTGCAAAAGGATGGCATGAACAGACGGATCTGGCCAGGGCATACTTGCACAAGGCGGCGAAGAAGATGAAGAAGTGGGCGGATCAACAAAGGAGGCCCTTGGAATTTCAGGAAGGAGACATGGTGATGCTCAAACTCCTTCCGCGCCAAACCAAGGCACTCAGACAATTGCATAAGGGTTTGGTGCGCCGATATGAGGGGCCTTTCAAAGTACTTAAGAGAGTTGGGAAGGTCTCATACAAATTGGACCTCCCAACTAGCTTACAAAGGCATCCGGTGTTCCACGTTAGTTTGCTCAAGCCTTACCACGAAGACTTGGAAGATACGAGCGGACAACGGGCGGTGCGGACACCAACAACATCAACGGGCAAGACCTACGATAAAGAGATAGAGAAAATCCACTCTCGTAGAGTCGTGCCAAGAAGGGGCGTAGATCCAAGCCGGGTGGAGTACTACGTCCAATGGAAGAACAGGCCGGTTGAAGAGGCAAGCTAGGAGAAGGAAGAAGATCTAGGGCAATTCTCCAAAGAGATTGAAGAGTACCGGGAAGAAACTGAACGCTACATCCAGCAGTTCGACGAGTTCGAGGAAGCCGAAGACGCAACGAGGACGCTGCGAAATCGGGTGGGGGAGAATGTCACGGACCGAGGCTTATCCTAGCATACTTAGGCCATTTTGGGGTATTTCCCCTTTGTAAAGTGTTGTACTTAGCTTATAGAGTAAGTTGTAGAGATTTTAGATTTCGATCATATATGATGTCTCCTGGCGACATAGCCAGAAAAGTGTTAACATCTATATGTAGGGGAGTGATGTTGTAAAGCTTTCAAGCAATCAATACAATTGTTTGTTGCCTTCGTTTAAATCGATCTTCCGCTAAGCGCTTCCCTACACAATTGCTTTACAACGGATCGATGGGTTCCGATCCAAATGCGACGAGTTAGGCTGACCTAGCGTTCCTTCGTACGGGTGGGAACTAGGTGCCGCACGGGTTAAGTGCTATAAAGGCTGACCCCGTGACATAGGGGACCTAATAACTCCAACTTTGGGGTGGAGGTGAGCCGAGTGAACCAACTTTGGCAAAATTAGGTGGGCTGCCTCTGGTATGGTGACTTAGGAAGGACTAGCTAGGGGACTGAATCATATTCCCAAGATACCATGCTAGAAAACCCCCTAAGGGAGGTCCGGAGGTCTGCCCCCAACTCAACGAGGACAATGCTAGGATAACTACATGTGGGGGAAGGCCAAAGATCAAGCCATAGATGGGAAACCTCTGGGTGACCAACTAACATGTAATAAATGCGATTAGAATCCAAAAAAAAAAAAAAAACTCTAAGGCGAGAGAGTTGCTTTCCGTGTGCATAACAAATTCTTTCTAAAATAACTAAACATGTTATGTTTTCAAAAATAATTAAAATTCACTGAAACATGACTTATTAGATCTATTATTTTTAAAATAAATTTTAAATATAAATTATTATTAAATAAAAATGAATCCACATCGAACTCACCGTCTAAAAAAGATACAGTTTTGTTGGTACCAATTGGAGTATAACATCCAATATTGTCATCCAATAAGAGACTCCCATTCCGTGCCTCATTAGGAGAGAGCGATCTGATTATGAGAAACATCATCTAACAGTAACTCCAACACTATTATGTATTTTATATTCATATGTGAAAAACTTTTTACATGTGAAGAGTTAATTTTTAAGTTTAACTCCAACACCTTTCTTTATTTTATATGTATTACTATTAAAATATTTTTTTTTATATTTACGCCTAAATACATAGAGCCGGCTCCCTCCCTCTCCACCCTCACCGGTGACACGGCCACACACAAATACTATAAATTGCTTGGTGACCAATCTCTAAGAAATTCATTGCCACTGCACGCGTGTATATATATATATATATAAATACCTCACTCTAAGTTAATTGAATCATCACAGCAGCAAGTCCTACATACACAAAGGGATTTGCAGGAATTAGAAAGCGGGTTCTACATATATACGGATCTGACCACATTGATGGAGGCAGTGCCGAGGGCTGTGTTGATCAGCATGCTTGTATGGGTTTCTTTCATCAACGAGAAAGCTACCTGAGCAGCCCAATTGATCACGGTTGGGGCAGCCAAGGATGGGACCAACCACGGACTTCAATTCATGGTCTTTCAAACAGACATTTAACATTGGCGACAAACTGCGTTCTCCACGATGACAGATCTATGGAGTATGGAGATGCGGGGGATAGAGAGAACAATAGATGGAGAGAATTGTTTTTTTTTTAAAATAATATATAAATAATAAATAATAATTCTTGAGAAAAATTACGGTAATAATTTTTAGATTTAAAAAATTATACGAAGAGTCTAATATAAATTTAAAATTTTACTATATAGATAATACATAACAAATTGAATTCGGATACCAAGAGGCCTTCCGATGAAACGCCAATAAGGCATCATTGAGACTATACATCCGATTATAATGGTAAACCAAAAGAAAACCGGTAAACAGCTACAAAATAATATGTCCAAAAGAAACTACAGCATCCCCCGGGGTTTTTTATTTTATTTTTATTTGCTAACTTCTACCGGGCGCGTGGGCTTTCTCAGCCACACTCGAACCCGGTGCTTGTTCCAACAATACCTATTATCTATTCCATTTCTTCTCGTATATAATAACAACCCATTCCGTGAAATTTATTATTATTATTTAAAAAAAACAAATTAAAGTCGAGTATGAAAAATCGCCCAGTCCCCCGTCCGACTGTTCTTGCTCCTCCTCTCGCAGCTTCCCACCACCATCACCATGGTGTCCCTCATGGGGTCCACATACTGCTGCAGCAGCGGCTTCCATCTCCGTCCCAAACCCATACGCAAACCCCGAATAGTCCTTGCCAAGTCGGTCGTCGTCGTCGTCGTCTACCATGACCATCGCACATCACAGCTGCTTCCCCGTCGAGAAACTAGAAGTCTCCCTTCCCCTCCCATGGCGTTTTCGCAGTCCCAGTCGGGTCCGCTCTTGGACGAATCATTCGACCCTGACCCCGGACTCATAAACGGCGACCTCGCCCCGACGGCGCTGGAGGCCCGGACCTTCTCCTGGCGGGAGATGGCCAGCCTGTGGATCGGCCTCGTCGTCGGCGTCCCTTCCTACTACCTCGCCGGCAGCCTCGTCGACCTGGGTATGGCCTGGTGGCAGGGCGTCGCCACCGTGGTCGCTGCCAACGTCATCGTCCTCATCCCCCTAGTCCTCACCGGCCACCCCGGCACCCGCTACGGCGTCTCCCTCCCGGTCCTCGCGCGGTCGTCGTTCGGCATCCGCGGCGCCCACGTCCCTACCGTCCTCCGCGCCCTCGTCGGCTGCGGCTGGTACGGCATCGAGACGTGGATCGGCGGCGAGGCCATCTACCTCCTCCTACCCAACTCCGTCAAACCCTCTTCCTTGTTCCTCCCTTGGCTCGGCACTTCGGCCCTCGAGTTCGCGTGCTTCGTCGCCTTCTGGGCGGCGCAGTTGGCCATCTTGTGGAATGGGATGGACGCCATCAGAGACCTGGAGAAGTACTCGGCTCCCATTCTGATACTCCTCACTTCCTGTCTCCTCATCTGGGCTTATGTCAAAGCCGGTGGCTTCGGTCACATGCTCTCTCTATCGTCTCGCCTCTCGCCGTCCCAGTTTTGGTCTCTCTTCTTCCCTTCCATCACCGCCAACATCAGCTTCTGGGTGACGCTGGCCCTCAACATTCCAGACTTCACCAGACACGCCAGGACACAGAAGGACCAGGTCCTGGGCCAGGCGGGCCTCCCCGTCTTCATGGGCATGTTCACGTTCGTCGGCCTGGCCGTCACGTCTTCCACCCAAGTCATCTTCGGCCGGGTCATCTCCAGCCCCATCCAGCTCCTCGGCGCCATCGGAGGCCTCCCCACCACCATCCTCGCCATCTGCGGTATCAGCCTCGCCACCGTCACCACCAACATCGCCGCCAACGTGGTGGCGCCGGCCAACGCGCTCGTCAACCTCAGCCCCAGAGCGTTCACCTTCCGCCGCGGCGCTCTTGTCACGGCACTGCTGGGGGTCGCGTTCCAGCCGTGGCGGCTCTTAAGGTCCAGCGAGAGCTTCGTGTACACGTGGCTGATCGGCTACTCTGCATTGCTGGGTCCCATTGGAGGGATCGTTCTGGCGGATTACTATCTGGTTCGGGGGACGAGGCTGCGGTTGGGTGAGTTATACTCGGCGAGTCCCGACGGGGAGTATTATTACTGCGGAGGGTACAATCTGGTGGCCATGGCGGCGTTGGTGGCGGGGATTTTGCCTGTGATTCCGGGCTTCTTGCACAAGGTTGGGGTTTTAGGTTCGGTTTCCGATTCGTTTGTTGTCGTCTACAACAATGCTTGGTTCTTTAGCTTCTTCATTGGAGGTGGTGTTTATTGGGTTTTATCTCGGTTGTTTAGAACAAAATCCGACGGTACAGAAGGTCTGATATCGTAAATGGGTTTTTGATGTCAACGTTTCTGAAATTGGAAGGACCACTGGTGTTGCATGTGACTAACATTGAGGATCCTGGTTCAACATTGAGTGGGTAGAGCCATGCTAATTTATGTAGAAAAAGGGTTGATCTAACAACCTTGTCTTCATATTTCCCAATAGAGAAAGGTATAGTCTTTAGGTTCACCATCTTCACCTCGCCACACTCATTTAAGACATTGGAACTTGCAAGCTGCTTACTTGTTTAGTGTCCTAATTTCTCTAATAGATATGTCCTAGAAGCACTAACACTCCCTTTGTCAATAATCATCGAGCACACCTTTTTTTACCATAAACCTAGTGTGGAAAATAGTCTCTCTTTTTCAGGCACTCTCTTTGCCTTGTAGTTGGGTAGTTAAGGCTCGGGCAATCACTATGACCTCTTCTGTCATTTGGGATACTCAATCTTATCGTTGGGCTCCTCTCGTACAAGAATTTCCTCCTCCTCCGACTCATCTTCTGTCTTCTAGTCTCCCATAGCATTGATCATCATTACCGTTTTATTTGGGAATTGACTAGCAATTTGGCCTCTCCAAGGCATTTGAAATATTTTATGTCCCAATTCTTGAAGGGGGATGGTTCTAGCATACTCTTATTTGTTAATGCTCCTTTGCTCTTGAGAATCTTCCGTTTGTCTATGAAGACCTTCACATTGCTCTCTTTTTTCTTGGGTTTACTCCAATTAGATTTCTAAAAGGTGTTTATTGAAGTTCCTCCATGAGAATATTTTAGAAGCATGCAATTGCTTATTTACCTTTATAGCTTTCTCTAACCAGTCCTCTAGCTCCAAATAATAATAGGGTTCAATTATCTTTGTTAAGTCATCCCAAAACCCTCGCTATTACATCATATTTTTGCATATTTGCTCAAGCCATGGTTACATCAAGTTCTTTGTAATATTCTTCTACAAACTTGCTACCATGATGCAATCTCTGTAGCTTCTAATATTAGTCTCCCTGATAATGATTAGGAATAAATTTTTTTCTCATTGTTACCTTCATCTCCTCCCATGTAAGGATGGGTCGTTCACTAGCTCTGCTCTTGTCTATCATTAGTTAATTCCACTATACTATGGCATAGTTTGCAAACTTTAATACTGCTAGATTATCAAAAGCCAGCTCAACTCTCTTCTCCCACTCAAGGTAAGCTCTAGGATTAGATTTCACTTGAGATGGTGGAGTTTGCGTCTTAATGCCTGTGAGCCTATCTTTTTCTATAAGCTATGGCCGAGGTGCTCTCCCATAATTTCCCGCAAAGCCACCATATTGTATTGCCCCATGGTATTCATCCTTGAGCTCTCCTTGATTTTTAGTATTATAAGCTTCTTTGACTTCTGGCCCAAGCCATTTGCCTCTTGTATATGCTTGTACCGAAACTCTTCCTCAAACTTCTCCACGGGTGGAGTACAATGCCCCTGTTGCCTTCCGCGGAGTCTTGAACTTTCTGTAATTTCTTGTGCTCTAGAGTTCACACCATCTAGCTTGGCATATAGTCCTTTTACTGCCATCGAAGGATGTCCAAGGTCTATACCAAATCTCCTGTCATGTCTTTGACCTTTTTGCCACGAGTACTATCCTTTTGAGATATCTCCGAATTTTTTCAGCAAATAAGGTTAATGATCGAGTGGATCTCGTGCACTCCCTTTCTTTACTTTCAACAATGTAGCTCTCATGTCTGCACTCTACATTTCTATTAATCATACTTTCCGTCCTTTTTCCTGAACTTACCAATTCAAACCAAGGCGTAGGTAGTTTAAACCAGCTAGTATAGAATAAGTCCAGAAAATGATGAATGATCAATCAGCAGGCAAGTACTAGTTCAAAAAGGGAAATTTTATATGTGGATTAAAAGTAAGCTTGTAAACGAGCGAGCTGAGATTTGGCAAACTCAGATAATCTCATTCAAGAGAAAAAAATAATCGATGCAAGCCATATAAACTTCTAACTCAAGTTCGACAAGTTAGAGTTGAAGTTTGAGCTCGGACTTGGTTATTGTATACTTATTAAAAAATATGATTATATTGGTTAATATTTAATAATATCATATTCTTAAAATTAAATTTTAATATTTACATATAAGTTTATTAGGTTATAGACACACTATTGAGTAACAACAAATAACATATTAGTTAACAAATAAATAATAATTACTTTTAACAATACTAAATTTTTATATAATTTTACTAAGAAATAAATAATCACTTAATTTTAATTATTAATATATTACTAAGAAAAAATAATAAAATAAATAATATATATATATATATATTCTACATTAGTTCTTAAATAAGTTGAGTGTGCTATAATTGAGTTTATGAGCTTTCGTTAACTTAAAAACAAAGAACGATAAAGCAAAATGCAAATTGAAATACACTGAGTTTTTTTAATTAATCTTTTTTTCTTTTTGACGTTTTTAACTTTTAGGGTTGATGGTAGATCCTAGTTTTTAAACAAACTATGAAGGAAATCAAAGTAATGTAGGCTTTATTAGAAATATAGGGAAATTTAAATAACTGAATTACAGAAAATTAACTACTTAAACCAACTAATGCAACCTTGTAGACACGCTTGAACGGATCATCCATTCATCCTACTGATCGTCTATGATGGAACCATAATATACTAACCAAAAAGAATATAGTAACCAAAAAGGATTCTATAAACCTAGGTATAAAGAATTCACATAAACTCTAACCCTAGGATTAATACCTTTGTATGAGCAAGAGTCATTGTCAATAGTCAACTAATAACTTACACTACTTTGCAAATAAGTTCATGACACTTAAAAAGTAACTTAGAATAAAACAAACTTAGTCTTAGATTTGAACACAAAGAACGAACAAGAAAATTATTTCTAACACTCAATAATAATAAAAACCATCAAAAGCTTGCAATAAAAATCATTCTAAGGCTTTATGTAGTGCCTAACACATCTTAAAAAATGTTAGAAAACCTTTTTGTTACAAATACATTAATTAAGATATTAAAATAAAAAATAAAATTCAAAATTTTAGCAGTCTGAAGGCACACGACCTAAACTATAGGTCTACTCGCTTCTTTCTATTCTGTGACAATGGACCATGTTTATTGTTCTTTTAGAGATACGATACGATCATGTCTCAACTTCTATGCCTTCTAGTTCTTTTAGAAGATGACACACGACCGTGTCTATTGTTCTTTTAGAGATATGATACAACCATGTCTCATCTTTTATGCCCTCTAGTTCTTTTAGAAGATGACACACGACCATGTCTATTGTTCTTTTAAAGATACGATATGACCATGTCTTAGCTTCTATGCCCTCTAGTTCTTTTAGAAGATGACACATGACCGTGTCTATTGTTCTTTTAGAGATACGATACGACCATGTCTCAGCTTCTATGCCTTCTAGTTCTTTTAGAAGATGACAACCGGCCGTGTCTTGAACGGGACACAACCTTGTCTATGTTATTGACATTATATTCTTTATCTTCAGCTATTTGTTATAGGGTCATGGTTTTTATCCGTGTGACACTTGGTCATCCTGATAGATACTCCAAAGTAAGTCAAATCAATCGGAGCACACGTAGACTGGTTTCGCTCTGTCTTGGACTTATCAGGAGAATGGCTTCAGTTCTCAATCAGTTTGTGTAGAGATGACCAAGTCTCCTCTTCTTCATCAAGTCCTCAACTAGCGGTGTACTCCCCGTATTTAATCAGATCGGCACGTCTGAACTCCGAATAGGCTTCATTGATCTCCACACGAATTGTCATGGAGCCTTTTCCGTTTGCACCAACTATGCTTTTCACTTTGCCACTCATCAAGTAGCACGCACCTGCGCTACTTGAGAGATGCTCACCAGCACCATGCTGTTCAGGGTATGACATCCTCCGCCACTTGATTTCATAATGCCCTCGTTTCGTCAAGGTGAGCTCGGAGGAACCAAGATCATCCGGTGTGCTTCTTATGACTCCCACAATGACACTCTATCCCTTCCACTCGAGTACTCCACCTTAGCACATCTACCAACAACTTTGGTGGATGCAATGTGTGCAAGAACTTCACTTGGTCGACCCCTATCACTTTGGGGCTCCCTCCCTGTTTGGGATCAGAGACCACGTATGTTAGTCGTGAGAGTGCTCGGAGAGCTTTCTAGATACAGGCCGTAGTCACTCTAATATCACTTTGTCATGGGGTTAAAATTTTTACCCGTGCGACACTTTGTCATCCATACACAAATTGGTTGAAAACTAAAGGCAGAGGAACCAAAATCGCCCACGGTGCTCCTTATGACTCCCATAATGCCACTCTGTCCATTTTACTCGAGTACTCCATCTTAGCACATCTGCCAGTAACTTTGGTAGATGCGATGTGTGCAAAATCTTCACCTGGTCGACTCCTATCACTTAGGGACTCCCTCTCAACCCTGAATTAAAGACTACACTTGTCGGTATAGCTTAATCGAAGCATCTACCATAGTGACTAAGTGTCACACGGGTGAAAACCCTAACATTACTTCCTTAATAAATAGGACTCTCTTCCAAGAATTGAAGAAAATTAAATTAATGTTGTCTCCATGTACTTCGTAAAAAACAATCCCATTATTCACTTGAATTGTTTTACCCGCTGCCGTGTAAATAATGCATGGTTCATTGGTTCTTAACAAATAATTCAATAGAGCCCCCAAGTTTTCAGTTGGGTAATCTTTGTTTGATACAATAGGTACGTAATACTGTTGTTTCTTTAATTAATTTATTTTTTACATCCTTGTTCGTTTTGAAAGGTGTACATTGAAATTCATCTCTTTAAGTTACCTTATTCTAGTTCCTTGAAATTGGTAATCCCTTCAAAGACTTGCCCTAGTAATACTATGGCTGTAAACACACCAACTATTACAAGACCCCTCCAACCATAGGCCATAATCATAACATAGTGATGCCGTAGATACACCGTTTCTGTTTTAATTAAGCATCAATAATCAATAGTAGCACTGATAATTTATAATTCATAATCTAAATTATAATTTGTAATTTTATTAATGACTTCCGTGGAAGAATACGTGCTTTACTTAGTCGCAGCTTCCCTCTTTATTGTGGTTTATATAATGATAATAATAACAATAACAGAAGGTAGACAACATTTGCTTTGCTTTGCCTCCTGTTAGTTCCTCCCTAGGGTGCTACTTGCTAGGCTGTGGGTTGCACACCACCACCCCCCTTTAATTTCATGTTGAACATGTACTTTGAACATTTACGCCCGATAGTGGAGCCCTTTCCTTCAGTAAACAATAACCATCATCCGACTTGCTTCTGTCAGCACATTCAATTATCAATAATGTCCTCAAACTGCCTGATATTGTCGTCAATGTAATTGGCATTAAAATTTTGAACACCATATGAATGGTTCCACGGTCAATTTTTTTTTCCCCAAGAAAACGAAATATATATTGTGAAAAACTATGGAGTAGTTATCTTATCGAAAAAAACAATCAAAATAAAGAATAAAATTGCTGGTTACTGCTAGATAGCTGGCTGACATATTTTGCAAGTAACTGTCAAATCTGTTAGCCACCATGTGCCATTTTATGATCATAAAGAAGATCTGGTGTTTTTTTTCTCCTTTCTGGATAGGTAACAGAGAGAAGGATAGACGTCAATTGTATGGGCAAGTTAAGGCTTAACCACTTGCCCAAGCCATGTTACCAAAATTAAGTGTCAAACAGGTGTTTGGGGTGGACAAGGAAACCATGTAATGGAAAGGTGCTCTGCCTTCTAAGCTAACAACAGATAGCTCGTGTTCCACTCATCACATTGTTCCCATTGCCTTTATATATATTGGCGTCCTTTGGAAACGTAATTGGAGCGACCATACACAGCTTGAACTCATGAGCTGAAAGCAGCTGCAATGATCTCCACGCGCACAAATCAGCATTACAAATCCAGGTCTCACTTATCATTCTTTCCTACCACTCCTTAAATCCACCATAGCTATTCCACTAAACACTTTTTTTAGATTCATATATATATATACACACATAATATTTTAAGTTTGATACACCAGTAAGCCTGATTGTCCCATGAGGACCAAAGCCACCACCTTTCTTTTTTGGCTCTCCGCCTTTTCCATTGCTCTTGTTTCCATAATAGTTGCTCTTCTCAGTTACGGCATCAGTGACCTAGAGGACGTCCTGTTCTTTGGTAGGCCTGTCACCCGCAAAGCGTTACACCACCACCACCACCACCATCACAAAACAAAGTGCGATGACGAGAACAAGTGGAAATCCCGCATCATATCCGACTACGGGGTCTCTCTTGTCTTGACGGTGGATTTAAAAGGCTGTGGAGGCTTTAGTAATGTGCAGAAGGCAGTTGATGCTGTTCCTGATTTTAACCCCAACAAGACCCTCATCATCATTGATTCTGGCAATTACAGGTACGGATCGACGGAGTGTGTTATATATGTGTGCGTACATGTGTATAACATCAGAAATGCTCAAATGTGGCTTCTTAATCGATGAGTCAAATGTGGTGCAAATGCGGGCAGGGAAAAGGTAGTGGTGTCCGCTAAGAAAACAAACTTGATACTCCAAGGACAAGGACTTCTCAACACCTTCATTTCATGGAACGACACTGCGAATTCCACCGGCAGCACTGCCAACAGCCAAACCGTCGCCATATTTGCGCCCAACTTCATTGCTTACAATATCAGCTTTCGGGTAACTTCTTTTTTTTATTATTTTACTTTTTTTTTTTAATTCGGTAGGCCATGCTATAGCAATGATGGATTGAAAGTGGTCACTTTTGTTTGCTCACAAATATTGGTACGTGGTGCGGTTGATTCTAATGGGTGCAGAATACGGCTCCTGCGGCATCCCCCGGCGTCAATGGAGGGCAGGCGGTGGCGCTGAGGATTTCCGGCGACCAGGCCGCGTTTTACAACTGCGGATTCTACGGGGCACAGGACACACTTTTTGATGATAGGGGGAGGCATTATTTCAGAGGCTGTTTCATCCAGGGATCCATTGATTTCATATTCGGGACTGGAAGATCCCTCTACCTCGTATGTCATCATTTGCCAATTCTCATTGTTGCGTGCCTTAAAGAAACTCATTGTCCTACACGTATACGCGTACGTACGTACCTATATATCCCACGCACTAAGTGCTCCAATCACAGTCATTCACGCATTCTGAGAAATGATTGTGATCGGAGCTGGTACACTAATTTTGAAACCGTTCGTTCGAAACTTTTTCTATATTTTCATTTTGGGTATGCCCAACCACTTGGTTTCAAGAGCAAAAAAAACCATGACCTTGCTTTTAAGCCAAAACGGGCCATCCCGATTAAGACATGTTGAGTGAGCGTTGGGTGAAAAAGGGCCTCATATGTACGAGATTTTGTTGCGGGCAGGAATGTGTGTTGCACTCCATAGCTGAGGAAGGCCGGACAGGAGTAGGTGGGGCGATCACGGCTCAAGGGAGGAGTTACGCAAATGAGGCTTCTGGCTTCTCTTTTCTGTTCTGCGTAGTCACGGGAACCGGGAAGGTGTGGCTTGGGCGGGCATGGGGGGCGTATGCCACCGTGGTGTATTCCAAAACATACATGTCCGATGTTGTATCTCCCGACGGATGGAACGATTGGGGCGACTCCTCCAGGCATACGTATGTGCCCATCCTCATATACACACGCCTATATATGTACATTCATGAACATGAAACATCACTAGTCATACACAACTGGCTGTTTTGTTTGAAAATTAATTTTATTAGATAATATGTTTCCGAACATTAATGGTGCTCGATAACTCGATTTTTGAGGGAAAAGAAATATTTTTCATGCTCGAAAATCGAATTCTCAAGCATTTTTGTATTTGAAAACATGATTATCGAACTGATTATGTAATCGGATCTAACGTCTCTTATTAGTTAGGCTATAAACAAACTATTCAAACCATTAATAAAATGTCAATTTTGCTAGGAATCTGCCTGCTGCTTTATATGTAATGTTTGCTGACGATCAGGGATTCCCATTTGATGACAGGACCGTATTTTTGGGAGAGTACGGATGCATGGGCCCAGGAGCAAACACCACAAACAGAGCCTCGTACGGGAAGCAGCTGCAACAAAGCGAGGCTGCCCCTTTCATGGACATCTCCTACATTGACGGAGACCAATGGCTTCAGCCTACTCCGAAACTACCTTCGCTTCAATCAATTCATTATTGGCCGCATAGGCCGTCAACTTCATTTTGAGTTACTAATTCCATTACATGTAATTGCCGGAATAAAAAATTTCCGCTTAGATAATAAGCTAGATTTTTGTTACCTCTGAACATTGTTTTACGCTTCAGGTTTCGACTTCTATTATATTATTATTAAATTCCCACAAATCATGTGTAGGATTGGTAACTGATGGGATCGGCATTGAGTACTGTCTACCTGAATTCAATCCGAACAGACCAAATTTCATTCCACCTATGCTGTTTGAACACAATCTTATTTCTTGAAATTAACTACATCTTTGTATTATCAAAACTTTAAAAAAAATCTTCGGTTAAATATTACTTTTAAAATGTGGTTATAAAATTTCCTATTTCATAACCTACTTAATATTAAATAAATTATAAGTAAGAAAAATATAATACAATCAAATATATAATAATTTCAAGTATTTAATGATAAAAGATAAGAATGACATAAATTTATTAGGATGAAAAATAATATTTGCAACCGTCGTTGCATCTCGGTTGCACTCCCGACTAATGTGACAATTGTCATGTCAGTAAAATTACTTAAAATTTAATATGCAGCGCACCACATCTAAGATATAGAGAAAGAGAGCGGGAAAGGTAAGAAGGAGCCTGGAACAATGTATTTGGACAGAAGAAGGTAGAACATGACATAGAATCTAGATTTAGAGGCGAAAGAGTGTGCTTTTTAGAAATCCGAGGGTGGCAAACCCCCTACAGGTGTTTGGGCACCGTAGCTCTCGTTGATACCTACAAATCAAAAGAAATGAGCTTAAATCAGACTATTGTGCGGAAAGTTATAGTCGTTTGAAGTTTTCGTCGAAAATTACAGTTGATAGAACCTAGAAATCCGTAGATTTGACCGTGATAGAGATAATCAATGCCTAATTGAGACTTGCTTGATGCTTGCTCGAGCCTCAAGCTCGAACATTCCTCGAGCCCTTGCTCGAGCAACCTGCCTAAGACCTACTCGAGCCTCAAGCTCGAGCACACCTCAAGTCGGGCTCAAGCAAGCCTCGGGCAGGGGCACGAACAATGATCCGGGAGCACATCGTATAGTGAAAAAAAATGCTGATACGACTTATTCCATATCAGCTGAGGATGCAAAGATGTTATAACCTCGGTTGTACCTAGCATTGCTCTATTAAGATATAATTCCGAAGTATAAAACCTTACGAATAAAAAAATAATAGAAAATAAAATAACATAAAAACTTAAAGATGAATTATTAACTAATGAATCCAATGCTACATTGGTCGGATCGAACATTCAGATTGCACATATATTTAACTGTAGTGAGTATCGTAGTAGATATTGTAATAGATGAATAATTAAATGAAAGTATAATATGAATCGTTTGATTATGATCGAAAGGTTTTAATTACAGCTACACTCAATGCACTCATTTTCTATTTATTATTTTCTTCTAGCTCACTCTTAGGTCCTATAACTAAGGATAAAATCAGTTCGATGTGAGCCATTTTTCAAAACTAATTGATATATTTTTGTTTAGAAAAAATTAAATCAAATCAAACCTATTTTTTGAACTAAATCGAATAAGACCCTTTTTTTGGGTTAGATCGGTTTAGTTTGAATCAATAGTTTGAAAGATTGGATCAGTTTGGTTCATCAATTTTTAATTTTTTGAATGTCAAAATAATATAAAAATAAATAAATTAATAGTGTTAATGAACATCAATACTAATATATATTAAATTTATAATTTTAAGTCTCAAAATTAGATAACATAGTTCACAAATACAATCCGTTAAGTCTATCTTAAATAAGTAAGTCCAAATAAAAAATAAAAAATAAAAAATAAGTAAATAATAATATTATTCGGTTTGATTTGATTTAAATTATAGTTTTAAAATTCAAATCAAATCAAAAAATAATAATAATACTCAATTTCAAATCAAACAAAATCATTTCTATTCAATTTTAACGATTTGATAAATTGATGATTTTTGACGGATCGATTTAAATAATATGGTAATTTAGAATTTCACGACTACCTGTAACGTGGTTCATGTATTATCTGACCCGGCTATGCGACTATGCGTGTTAAATAGAATTTTCCAAATGCTTCAAGGTATAAAAGCAATAATATTTCAATGCAATGTTTAAGAGTAACAATTGCAATAATATAAAAAGCAATAATATTTTCCAAATACGAGGCCGTAAACAAAAAAAATTTGGCATAATTTTTTTAGAGTAACAATTGCAAAGAATTTAACTCTTTAGGAGCTTGAAATGCAATGTTTCCGAGTTAGTGGTCGGAAATGTCAATGCGTTAACCATCTATTCCCGCCGTTTTTTTTTTAAATTTGGTTTTTTTGAAGTTTTCAACCCTTATCCATGAGTCTTGACCAGAACTTCGGCTGTTTTTATTGAAAGGTTCCTCGTATCCGCTCGGGGTCAAGGAGTCAAACTTTTGGTCTGTTCGTGTCCAACCAACTATGGCCCAAGCGGGACCAACGACAAAAAAAAAACACAAAAACAAGGACTGCGCGCAAGAGACTCGCGCCCGTCAAATTGTTTTTTTGTTTTTTTTGGTTTTATTTAAACAATTTAAAGTAAATATTTATTTTTAATAAAGCTTGAAACCATCACTGGTCACAATTTTTATTTTTAAAGACTGGACTTGCCAGACTTTTGTCGACCTCAACCACCCGTGAAATGAATTTTCAAGATCGTAATAATAAATTTATGCTCTGCTTGATGGCTACGCAAATTGGGAGAAATCTAGAAAAAAAAATATGAAAAATATAATTTCCATTGCTTTGGCAGGTGTGAAAACAGTAAATTAAAAAATGACATGAAAATTCATGTGCATTTTTCTCACCTTGGCATGAATTATCATGGAAAACACACAGTAATACTTATTTCTAAAACCATTAACTTATCTTTGATTTTAAATATAAAAGATAAAATTAGTAATACAAAATATTAAATTTTCATTTTACTTAGAGCATCTTCAATTCTCTCTCTATATGATTTTCTATCCTAATATGGAAAGTTAATTGTAAACATTTGTTACTCCAGTTATCTCCCTAAATTAATTAGGTAGCTTCATGTATATAGGGAGACATTGTCACTTTCTAAATTAATTTTATTAATATTTTAATAAAATAAAGCATTAGGTAATTACATAAAAATAATTATTTAAATTAAAATTTTAAAAAAATAAAATAAAAATATTATATAATTAGCTAAGAATATATAGGAAGACATTGTCGCTCCCTAAATTAATGTTATTCATATAAAGCGTGACTCATGATCATTAATAAATAAAATTTTATATTATACGATTGTAAGTGTAGCATAATTTAAAAGTCATTAATAGATTAATTGACTATCAAATGTCAAGATTTATGATATATATATATATATATATACTTAAAAATGTTAAACAGAACTTATGAAGAGTAAGATTCTAATAAAAATTGGTATATCTATGAATGATTTAATGTTTATAAAGTATCACACTTTCATTCTATCACTCTAACATATATGCCTACAATTGATAAGCTCTAATGTGTGTATGTGTGTATATATAGTTTTCATTAATATTTAGATTTAATTAGTAATATGATTTATTGTCCAAAATATTAACGATGAAAATTTTGTTAATTATAATAGTGGAAAATGAATTATAACCTTCCAAAAGGTTGTCTAAGATTTAGTCATAGAAAAATATGATGACTTAGATGTTGTACGTCACAGTTTATAAAATAGTTTTAAAATATAAGTTATACTAATCTTAATAATTTGTATTTTGGTTTCTCCTAATTAAATTTTCTAGTTACATCCTTGGCCAAGCTAAGCTTTATTATGTTTGAGCTAGTATTAAGTGGTTCTTGACCTTGCTCACTTTATTATTAAGTTATTCAACTTTAAGTCCATTTTAAGTCCTAAAATACTTCCACAAATGTAACTTGTTTGAGTTTTGAGCCTTAATATAGAACATTCTTGCAAATTGAGTTGTTGTATATCTAGGAGCAAAATTTTAAACCATCGAGTTTGTCTGAGCTTTTTTTCACCCATCATTGATCCTCAACTCATTTTCTACCTAATGAAGTGTAGTACGTCCTTCATTTGTCACGTGCCAAACTTCACCCCATGTCCACGTTCCTATATCATCATGTCCTATTACTGTATCACCATATTCTTGTAGTAATCCTACTAATCCCTCCCCTAGTATTGTTCGTTTGGAGAGATGGAAACTAGTCACTTGGGCAGAAAGGAGTGTGCCTAACTTATATGTAGCTCGTTCATCTAATAGTGGTACTTGATCTATTTTCTTTGTATATAAGCGAAATGGTCCAAGACACCTAATCGTCTTTTTTGAAAATTTCATTAAAGCTGCAACTTGTATTCGAGGTTGCCAACAATTAAGATCCTAAATGAATCAAATCAAGTCAAGCTTTGACAGACTCACTTTAACTTATTTAAAGAAACAAATAATCAAGTAGAACTCAAACTTGATCCAATCTTGAAACTTCTAACTTAAACTTGGCTCATTTAACATTTTAAACAGTTCGGACTTGAACTTAGACTCATATAAGTTGATTTTTTGAGCCAAGTTGAGTTGAGTTAAACTGAACTCTTGATTTTTTATGTAAATTGTATTATCATCTATAAAAATGAATCCAAAAAAATTTATATGATTGTATTATTTAATACTTAATAATATTAAATTCTTAAAATTAAATTATAATATTCATATATACTTTTATTAAGTTATGATAATAAACATTAATTAGTATTAAGTTATCAACTAACAAAATATAATATATCATTAATTAACTAGAAAATAACATTTATTTTTATCAAATTTTAATGTATTTTTTATATCACTAACAAACAAATAATCTCATAATCCAAATTATTAATATATCACTAAGAAAAAAAGATTAAATAAAAAATATATAGAATAGAGTTTACAAACATAATTACTTCACATGTATTATACACATTTTAAAAGAGTTAGACGGGCTTTAAATAAATTTGATTTAAATAAGTCAAACTCACGAGCTCTCATTGAGCGAGTAGGATATGTGTTAGATGATCGAGCAAACTTCAATAATAATAAATGAACTTTTACAATATCAAACTCAATTAGTGGTTGAACTTAATCAAAACGAATATCTAACAAGTTTTTGAGTATGTCGGTTTATTTACAAACGACCTAAAATTGTCTATCTCTCAACAAGTGTATGTATAAAAGAGTAGTCATAACAATGCAAAACTACAAATGTTTGACAAAACTGCATTAATTTACTCCTTTTTTAACGAAGTAAATGTTAATTATATATGCAAAATTAAATTAAAATTAAAGAATGCGCGTGTGTTAACCATCACTCGCATATACTTATAACAACTAATAAATGTTGTGCATTAGTAAAGATCCATACCCAATTAATTATATGTGTTAATATGACCGAACTACATTAAAACTAGCTACAATAGGTTTGGATGGATATATAGTATAGGAAAATCAAATTACATATTTTCATAAGGGTATATATATAGGCAATTAAATTTTAAAATATAAGAAGAAATTTTTTATCATTTTTTGTGTTAATATGACCAAACTACATTAAAATTAACTACAATAGGTTTGGATGGATATATAATGTAGGAAAAAAATCAAATTACATATATTTTCATATGGGTTTATATATAGGTGACAAAATTTTAAAATATAAATTTTATCATTTAAATGTAGAATTTTTAAAAAAGATGAATCTATGTAATTTAAGATACAATATTTTATTAAACATTGATAGTAATATAATTAAAATAATACTACGTATAATAGAGTTGTATAACGGGTAGATTATGATGTGACTAAATCAACGGAAGGAGAAGAAAAAACAAGTCACAGTCATTTACATCATTCATGGTTTTGAGGTGATATCGCAAGCCGATTGTATATATAATTTCTCCTATAATTATAACCAAAAAAACACTTCCATAAATACTTTACCACCAAAAATTGCCATTCTAGAGATGAACTTAGGGTGTTCAATGCCAAATATATATATAAGTTAATATCTAACGAGCATTCTAAAATAACAAAATTATTTATGTTTACATATTAATTTTTTATTACTTTATTAGAATTGTACAAACAACATAAAATTTAAAATCATATATTATTTTTAAAAGAAAAATATAACAATAAAAAGGCTATACAATATAACACATAAAATCATTATATTCATCAATAACTAAAATAAAAATTTAAGTGTGAATGTACGTTATTGTCCCGATCGAATCGAATACTATTTTTAAGCTACAATTTAAAAAAACCACCCGCCTGTTTAGGGCATCAAAGTTGTATGCGGATCGATCCTGAGTTACGGAGCGGAGAGGGTTGGTGTGTTGGTGAGGTGGGACGGGGTGGAGGGAGCTGTGGAGAGACTGATGGATGGCGGGGAAGATAGAAGGAAGAGACGAAAGATCACGGAGTGGTGGCTAGTTCAAGAGCATGGGAGAGGGAGGGTTTTCCTACCTCGGTGTAACGCGCTTTATAGAGGACATAATCCAAAAGCTTGATGAGTTAGGATCGAACTCATCCAAAAGCCAATCCTAACTAATCAAACTTTTGGATTATGTGAGCGCGTTACACCAAGGTAGGAAGACCCTCCCTCTCTCCCATGCTCTTGTTAGCCACCACTCCGAGTTGACTCGCCCTCTTCCTTTTATCTTCCCCGCCGTCCATCAGTCTCTCCACAGCTCTCTCCACTCCGTCCCTCCTCACCAACACACCAACCCTCTCCTCATCCCCCACCTCACCGGCACTTTCACGCCCACCGGAACACCAACTTTCAACACGTCCACCACTAGCCTCTCGTTCAAGAACTGCTCCGCGAACAGCGGCCAGGTCGCCATCGATCCTAACTCATCAAAAAGCCATCGATCCTACTTCATCAAACTTTTGGATTATGTCCTCTATGAAGCGCGTTACACCAAGGTAGGAAGACCCTCCCTCTCCCATGCTCTTGTTAGCCACCACTCCGAGTTCTCTCGCCCTCTTCCTTCTATCTTCCCCTGCTTCCCCGCCGTCCATCAGTCTCTCCACAGCTCTCTCCACTCCGTCCCTCCTCACCAACACACCAACCCTCTCCTCATCCCCCCACCTCACCGGCACTTTCACGCCCACCGGAACACCAACTTTCAACACGTCCACCACTAGCCTCTCGTTCAAGAACTGTTCCGCGAACAGCGGCCAGGTCGCCATCGGCACACCACAGCCCACCGCCTCCGACGTGGAGTTCCACCCACAGTGCGTCAAGAACCCTCCCACCGCCGCGTGGGACAGTATCAGAACCTGGGGGGCCCACCCACGTATCACCAGCCCGCGGTCTCCAACCCTGTCCTCAAATCCATCCTCGGTGAGCCACTTCTCTAATTGGGGGACCTTCTTCACCACCCAAACGAAGGGGCGACCCGAGGCTTCCAGGCCCTTACCCAGCTCGATCAGCTGGGCTGGCACCACCCGGCAGAGGCTGCCCAGGCAGGCGTAGACCACCGACCTCGGCTGTCTCGAATCAAGCCAACCCAAGCATCGGTCCTGGTCAATGGAGGGCCTGTCCCCCCTCTCAAATTTGTCCACTTTCTCTGCGTTGCACAGCGACACCGGACCCACGCACCACACTCCCTTGTCCACCGCCTTCCTGTAGGCCTCCACGCAACCACCCTCCAGCTCTCCAAAGCTGTTGATCACCACCCCGAAAGCGTCGGCCTCGGCGTCGCGTATGGGGTCACGGTGCTCACTGATGACCTGCGGCTTCGCGAACTCTCCCGGCAGCTGCGCTCTTGTGACCTCGATCCTTTCGAAACCGGGCACGCCAGGGATCAGGAAGGGCTCTGAGTCGGATCTCACTTCCCTGTGAGTCCCACGGAGGTGGAGGTTGTGGGAGATCAGCAACGAGAAGCAGCTCGTCCCGTGGAAGACTACGCGGGGGATGCGGAATTTACGGGCGGTGTCGGACGTCCAGGCGAGGTACTTGTCGGAGATGATGCACGTGGGCTTTGGGGTGCCTGGAAGATGGAGGTATTTCTCCACTCGGTCTTGCATTTTGGCTATGGCGTCGAAGAACTTGGGGAGGAGATCGCGGGAGGGGACGATGTCGAGGCTCTCGCAGCCGTCAGGGAGGCCGACGTCTTGGCACCGGAATGGAATTTGCTCGAGGTGGATGGGGAGGCCGGAGTCGTCGGTGGTACGGCGGATGGAGGCCTCGTAGCGGGCGGCGGTGAGAGGAGTTATGATGAGGGTGACCGTGATGCCGCGGCGGGCGAAGAGCTTGGCCATGTCAATCATGGGTATGGTGTGGCCTTGTGCCATCAGTGGGATGAGAACAAAGTGAAGCCCAACATGGCGGCAGTTAGTGACGTGGTTGGGCAGTGACATTGCTCACTATTGTTTTAAGTGTTTTGGCCGTTATTTATCATCCGCTGGATCGGTTGTGCCTGCCAGGAAGTTGGCTGCGTCTTACGCGGTGCACGCGACTCAGACTTCGTCAAACACAAGCCGACGCCCCACCCAATCGACTGGTGAACGCATTTGTCATTTTTAAACCAAAACCTACGTCCCATGTCCCAACCCAGTGTTTCGCTTTATATAATGAGCAATGCTGCCACGTGGCAGCAAAAAAAAAATCCTTTAATCCCTCATTTTATGAAAATATTGCGGGCTGATTATATAAATATTTATTTTTTTATAATATGTATAATTGTGAGGGGGGTTTCATTTTGGGTAATAATTTTTATGATTTTATATACCAAGACAATAAGAAATAAAAAAAACCCATAACACGATTTATTAGAGGATCTCCGGGAATTCTCTAGATAATTAATTTCTAAAATATCATTTAAAAACACTCTTTATTCTTCTCTTCACTCTTAAGAATGTTATAATAGGTTAGTTTCTCATTGGTGTTGAGAGACTACTTTTGTTTATTTTAGAAGTAATAAAAGGTATTTGATAAATTTTTTAAAAATACTTATAAAAAAAGCTTTTGATTTGTTATCAAATAAGCAATTCAATGGTTGCTTTTAGAAGCTGTTTTTCAATGAAGCAGTTTTTAAAAATTAAAATGACAATAATATCTCGTCATTTTTATCCTCTACTATGATCTCAACCTTTTGGGGGGCGGCGACGGGGATGGGGGATTGGGGGCATTGCAGTTGGGCAGGGAGGATGGAGATTGGGGAGTGGTGCAGGATGGGGATGGGGGCGGCGGGTGGTGGGGATGGAGGTAAGTGGGGTGTGGGGGGTGCAACGAGATGGGGAGGGGATTGGGTTAATTTTTTAAAAAATAATAATATAATTAAAAAAAATATTTCTTTTACATCTTCAAAAGTGTTTTATTTTTAATTTACCAAATACATCTGTTTTTAAAATTTAAAGTATTTTTAAAATTATATTTTATCAAATACTTATCATCTGCTTTTAAAATTTAAAATATTTTTAAAATTATATTTTACCAAACACTTCTCATCTGTTTTTAAAATTTAAAGTATTTTTAAAATTATATTTTACCAAACACTTCTCATCTGCTTTTAAAATTTGAAGTATTTTTAAACTTATATTTTACCAAACATTCACCTGTTTATTTTTACGGCAGCTTATTTTTCTAATACAACTAAAAGCAATTTCTTCTAAAAGCATAGCATTACTAAACTAAGCCAATTTCTCTTCATATTTATAAATAGTGACTATCTACTATATATATATATATTATTTAATATTATCTCCTCTCACATGAGTAAATAAAAAAAGTTAACATAAAATAAAAAATATTATTTTAATAAAAATAAAAATAAAATAAATAATATTATTGGAGTTAAATTTATAAAATGTACCTCCACATGTAAAAAAACTCTAAATGTAAAAAAAAAATGAAAAGTAGCTACAAAATTGATTTTTATCTAGTTTTACAAAACTGCTCTCTATCTTTAAAATTACGTACTTTAAGGAGAGTGTTTTAGGTCTTGATCATTTTCAAAAAGCTTCTACACACTCTTTAAATATTAAAAATTAATATTTTGTGTTGTCTTCCCTCCCATATGCTTATGTGTGGCTTCATTTTCAAGGCTGGCCCTTGACTCTTACAACTTAAACCAGCCGCTTGGTTTGGGACTCCAATTTTTTTTTTTACCGTAATAGAGCAACGTTAGCGTGGAGTATTCTATTTAGCATTTCTTTGATATAAATATTATTTATAAATTTAATTCTATATTTTTCTCATCCCCTAAATTCCTAAAATCGCTTTGTTTTATTTCAACTTATAAACTTAGTAGCATACAACCCCATTTAAGATTTAACAATACACCATGCCACCATTATAAGTCTAGAAACCTACAACATTATATATATATATCTGTTGACCTATATATATATATAGGTCTGAGCTCCCAATATGATGATATATTCTTTACTTATTTAATTATTTTTTAGGAGGTTAGGGATAAGCCTAATAAAAACTTTGTTTGATTATTGATAATGATAGGAGGAGGTTAGGAGTGAGCATAATGAAAAATCTCATTTAATCAAAGATAGTGGTGATAGGAGGTTAAGGCTGAGCCTAGTGAAAATTTCATTTGTGTTTAATTGTTATCATATGGTTTTGAATGAATCATCTATTTGCCTTTGAATTTCAATTTTTGTCCTATGTTGTGGTGCTTGGCCTCTTGATGAAATCTTGATATTCTTATTATTTTATTATGATTGACTAATAATTTGTACTTTATTATGGAAATACTACCAGTTTTTCTTTAACTTTTTGTATTTATACAATAGAAAAAATATGTAATCCTTTTAAAAGTATAACATAAAGGGCCTTATTGTAAGATTTCACCTGGGGTTACTCAAATTTTAGGGCCAGTCCTATTCAACTAGCTAGCGTTGCCCAAACGCAAACCTGCTCTTGCAACCATCCTTTTTTCTTTTTTTTAAGAAATTACATAGGTTGATGAAAATTAAAATGTATCAGAATTTTTTTGGTTTACTCTACTTCAGTTACAATGAACACAAGCTAATTCACGAAAGGTTCATTTTACGCCATTATTTCCAATCCCTCCGTTCTACTTTGACTTATAGGCTTATAGCTTCATGCATTTCTAATTTCTACCAGCTAGCACATGGTTCCCACATGGCTGAGAACAATGTTTGCATTGCATGAGATGAGACCTGGTCAGTTGCTGCTTCTAGAGACTAATGCATTTATGCATGGCTACCGAAATTAGAGTTTTTGCATTGATTTTTGCGTCTTTCGTGGCCAAGAATACATTAATTATATATTTAAGTATAACATATCAACTTGTGTGAAATTTCTCTTTAGAAAACAAAAATTCAACATGTATGATATCATATTCCGGATTGAGTGCGAGTATCATATTTACTACGTTGCTACATAATAATATTAAACTATTCCTTCTGGTCCATAATAAATACCTAGATTACGAATGAAAGCCCCCGTAAATGACTTTCCGTCTTAGTGTGAGAAGATACAATAATGCTGTGTATCGAAACTCAGGAAATGATTTGTCAATCAATTAATGGTCATAAATGAAAAACTAATATATTCTTTTCTATTTTGAATAAACGACAACTCATCTAATGAGATTTTAAAAAATGTTAACTTATTTTGTTATTTAATTTAAATTTGATCCATTATTACACTACAATAAATAATGTTTTAGATCGGGGGCTCAACAAAGCTAAAAACAATAGTCAAACAATAACTAAAATGCAGAAGAAAAAAAAAGTTATATAATGAATTCAATAGTGCTACGTACATAACTTTGAACTTCAATCAAATGGTTAGTAAAATATTTTTGAGTCAACTTAGAATATATCTAACACCTTAACTATATGCTTAACTAAAGTCCTATATACATAATTATTTACTCTAATAGTATAATTATATTATTAATTAAATATAATTTTAACTATAAATTTAAATGAATTTACATAAATTATAGCTTTTACCTAACTTCCACATCAATATTCATCTCATAATTATTAGAATAGCCTAAAATGCCCTTAGGTTTACGCATCTCTCTCTCCCTTTTCCACCCAGATCCCATTGCCCTCCCCTTCATTCACCTGCCAATCCCATCCGCACCTCCCCCGACCCCCACCGCTCCCGTCTGCGCCTCTCCCAAACCATCCCACTTCTGTCTGCGTCGCTCCTGACCCCTGCAGTTCCTGTCCGCACCTCCCTTGACCTACAATGCTCTTGTTCGCATCGCCCCTAACCCCTTTCGCTCCCGTCCATGCCTCCCCCAACCCACGTCGTTCCCATCCATGCCGCTCCTGCCCACACCTCCTCCGACCCACGTTGCACCCGTTCACACACCCCCCGACCCCCATCACTCCCATCCACACCTCCCTAGACCCCCATAAAGTGTGCCTTCTTATATAAGCCATTATAGCCCACAAAGTGTGCCAAAAGTTGCTTACATAACTTTTATAGGTTGGGCTGGATCACAATATTGTCCTCCTCCATTAGTGGATGAAGTAGCCTTTGGTATTATTCTAAAGTCAGTAATAGGTCAAAATCATTGAAGCAGAAACATCTTCACCTTAGGTCCCAAAAATGGACTACAACTTTAATCATGTTCTTTTTCGAGGAGGAGTTGTGTTTGTTACAACAGATTTTCAAATCATAAGGTGGAGGCCACTTGTCAACTAATGGGTCGTTTGCTCTATATAGCCTAAAGTTCATTAATATACTTTGTTTGGGTGTTTATGATGATCTGGTTAGCCATATGAGGTGCTTCTAATGAGAAATGTCCCAATAGTTACTGGATCTTGGTTAAGACAAGCTCTACTTCTTTAATATTTTTCTCATCACATCGCCCCAATTATGTGTTACGATACTGTTCATTTTGAGCTCGTCATATTGACACGCACGACTTTAAAATGTATCGTGATATTTAAAGTATTATTTCTTCTTATATATGTCTTAACTTTCTTGCCCTTGAGCGATATGGGACAAACATCCTAACAATCTCTCCCTTTGTCACACATCGACTGTATACCATAGATTGGAGACACACCTATGAAACTGAGGATTTCTTGTAACTCCTTCTTAATCCATGTCTTGTGGAGAGATTAAACCGGTTTGATATTAAAGTGACATCATAACCCGGATACCTCCACACCAATGATTCGATATCACAGAATACTTAACGGGGATAATCGTAGGACAACCAGGTTCTGATACCAATTTGTTAGAATTGGGCATAGGTGAAGGCCCGATAACGTATCACGATACTGTCCGCTTTGGGCTCGTCACATCGGCCCACACGGCTTAAAAATGTATCATGACATTTAAAATATTCTTTCTTCTTATATATGCTTTAACTTTCTTGCCCTCGAGCAGGATAAACATCTCAACACCTTGCATCACTTACAAAGGTCACAAAACTCGTCATGCTTCTTATATGAATGTACGAAATGATATGATATGCAAATGCAACAAGTAAGACTCAAAATAAGAATATGAGTTAGGATAAAACAAGTTATTTTATGACATATGAGAGAAGCAATCCACAAACAAGGTGGTGATAACAACAAAATTACATTAAAATAAGGCATGCACATAAATGTCAAGACCCTTAATGGACATATATATTTAGGCTTTTCTTATTCATTGGTTCTCAAACTATCTTATAAGAACATCTTTACACTCTAGAAGGTATTTTACATGGTAGGTCCTAAAGAACCTTGCTTGAGTGAGAAGTTATTGATTAAAATATTATCAATTTTTCATTATTGTATGTGCATATATGGTTAACAATGAAATAAAATATCATTATAGAAATACTTCAAATAAAATTTAAATCAAGTGTAATATAGTTTAACTAGATCATTCATAAATGATATTAAGATAAAAAATAAAGATTTAAAATAATAATTGATGAAAATTTAAAGTTAAATTAATCATATAAAATTAATTCATGACAGAAGAATAGAAAAAACAGGACATAGTGCGCGTGCAGCAGCACCCTGCCCCATTAGGATGGTGGAACGACGACCTCCAGGGCGTAATGTCTTGGCTTGAATGGAATTGTCCACTTTATACACCCATGAGTTTTTCTTTTTTTTGGTGCGCGCGTGATTAATTTCGGTTTTCATTTTATTCACAACACATGCACGTACACCAAGATTTAAAATTAAAGCTCGTTAAATTTAATGATAAAGTTTGTCAATGACTCATTCAAGATAAGATTCACTATCAAAAAGCATTAAATTGACTAAATGTTTTCACTGAGTGATTATATTCTGATTTAGATAGTAATATACATGATTATGACATTTGGATTGAATCATCATTTTAAATGTCAAATGTCGCAATTATCCACACCATTTTCCTAATGAAAGGTTTTCTTGTATTGTTATTAATTTAGAAGGCCACTTTAATTCTGAATTGAAACTATTATGCCTTGATTAACATTTGGGGTAGAAATTAGCTGACTATAAAAATATTTTATGCACGACGAAGGAGTCGACTTGACTGCTTCTTCAGTCGGTGACGTTGGGGTTGGGCGCGCGGTATGGCGTGGAGGCGGTGTCGTCGGCAACCCGCATATAAACTTTTCGGCCCAGCTGTCGGCGTTGAAAGAAACGTGCAAGTCTGTGGGCTATGATGACAGACACATCATGGCCCAACCAAAGTGGCGTTTGCAAGTCTGAGAGGCCTGTGGCACATGGCAGATGTGGAAACAACGTTCAATTTGAATATAAAAAAACACGTTGGTCTCATTGTATCATTTGTGATTTAAGTAAGAAGTCATTTTTGTTGGTCTAAAAGCATTTTTTTTCCCCAAAATTAGTTTACAAACACGTAAAATCACCTGGATATATTAGTGTATATAAATGGTTATGAATAAAAATTGCAAATGAATAGCAGTTTTTTCGTCATTCATGTGCTTTGCATATTTCTTGAATCAACAATAAGGGTGGAAGGAAATAAAATAAATTTAATTTAATTCCTTTTTCACATTTATTGTGTCTAAAAGAATAAAATTAATAATTTACTTGAGAATAATTTATCCCTACACATAGTTAAATTGTTTCGAGTCTTATATGAGGTTTAAAAACATACCTCTATACAAGAGAATTGTTTTTTTTAATAAAAATACCCACAACCTTATTGCCTACTCCTCGTCGAAGCCATTGCTCACCCAATCCTGCCCAATGCCAATTTGTTGCCTAGCACCACCATCCGATTGCATAGCTTTCCAAAGTTAAAGCCTTCACCCATATTACTACCACAACTCTCTAGACTCTCTCGCCAGATTCATCTCACATAAATCATGGATAACTATTGTGTACATGAATCTATCAAGTGCATAATCCCTATCCTTGAGATCATTGAAAAATTATCGCCGCAGAATGCCTAAATGAGATACCCAGCAGTGTCACACACCAAGTTCCATCATTTTTCTGTACAAGACCCAACATTGTGGTGTGGAGCCAAGCTGATAAGTCATGGAAGATATAGATCAAGGAGATTATTTAACTTTTCTTATTATTTCAAATAAGTTGTTATTTTTTAATAACATTTACTTAAGGGTTCATTGTTATTTTAGTTTCCTTGATTTTAAGAAATTTGTTAAGTTATGGTTTATTTAAAGAGTGAGTAGGGAATAAAGAAGAAAGAGAGGTTTATTCATTAAAAATATTACGATACATTCTCACCCGAACCCGAATATGACATTTATCAAACAAATTTTATTAGAAACTATTATTAGTATCAAAGCATGTTACATTGCATGGAGACTTGTGATAAAATTATCACTTTATTAGAGTGTTGCGAATTCGTCATTCGATCCATCCATTTCGAGCTATAAGCATTACGCCTTAATCGTAATGTCCTGTTTCAATTTTTGTCATTATTCTCAACTCTAATTATTAATTATACACAACCACCATCCACCCCATCAAAGTCAATGACTACTCCCACAACCATTCTTTTTATTACCATCTTCTTAAGAAGCAATTTCAAAGCCCAACTGACCAAATCTTTGGATATGCTAGCCATGTTATGGCTAAATAACTTCATAAAATCTTATCGTTTTAATATGGTGTTTCCAGTGCTTGTCCCAACCATCCTACCTTGGCCTCCATATGCATAGACTTGACCAATGTATATCACCTGGATCACAAGGATCAAGGAGATTATTTAGGTTTTTTTTATTATTTCAAATAAATTATTATCTTTTAATAATATTTGCTTAAGGGTTTATTGTTATCTTAGTTTTCATGATTTTTGGAAATTTGTTAAGTTATGACTTTTAAAGAGTGAGTTAGGAATAAAGAAGAGAGAGAGATTTGTTTATTAAAAATATTATTGTAGGTTCTCACCTCAAGAGAGCATTTATCAATGGCAAGGCATGAATATGTTGTTGTGTTGAATGTGGTGGGGTTATTTTAATGCGTGTTAGATTATTGAATAAAAAATTAAATATGTTAATATCTTTTTATGAGAAGACACACAATTAACCGGTGTGTCCTTTGATGTATTACATTTTTATGAAAAGACACACTATTACCCGCAAGTATATCCTTTGAAGTATTATCTTTTTATGAAAAGATACATCATTATCTACAAATGTGCATTCTTTACAGCATTATCTTCTTAATAAAAAGACATACATTTTACTAAGAAATATATCATTTAGGATGAAAATTTATCAATAACCATTGTTAAGCATACCTTTTACAAAACATAATTTATTTATTTTTATTATCTCGTTAATGTCATATCCATTTTAATTATATTATTTTTAATTTTATTCTACCAAACATGTTATTATTAGGATCAAGGAGATTATTTAGGTTTTTCTTATTATTTCAAATAAGTTGTTATCTTTTAATAACATTTACTTTAAGAAATTTGTTAAGTTATGGTTTTATCTAAAGAGTGAGTAGGGAATAAAAAAGAAAGAGAGATTTATTCATTAAAAATATTATGGTACGTTCTCACCTGAAGATGGCATTTATCAAACAAATTTTACTAGGACCTATCATTGGTATCAAAGCATGTTATATTACATGGAGACTTGTGATAAAATTATCACTTTGTTAGTGTTGTGAATTCGTCATTCGATCCATCCTTTTCGATCTATAAGCATTATGCCTTAGTCGTAATGTCCTGTCTCATTTTCTATCATTATTCTCAACTCTAATTATTAATTATACACAACCACCATCCACCCCATCAAAGCCAATGACTGCTCCCACAACCATTTTTTTATTACCATCTTCTTGAAAAGCAATTTCAAAGCCCAATTGACCAAATCTTTGGATATGTTAGCCATGTTATGGCTAAATAACTTCATAAAATCTTGTCGTTTTAATATGGTGTTTCGAGTGCTTGTCCCAACCATCCTACCTTGGCTTCCATATGCATAAACGTGACCAATGTACATCACCTGGATCACAAGGATCAAGTAGATTATTTAGGTTTTTTATTATTATTTCAAATAAATTGTTATCTTTTAATAATATTTGCTTAAGGGTTTATTGTTATCTTAGTTTTCATGATTTTTGGAAATTTGTTAAGTTATTACTTTTAAAGAGTGAGTAGGGAATAAAGAAGAGAGAGAGATTTGTTTATTAAAAATATTATTGTAGGTTCTCACCTCAAGAGAGCGTTTATCAATGGCAGAAGCATGAATATGTTGTTGTGTCGAATGTGGTGGGGTTATTTTAATGGGTGTTAGATTATTGAATAAAGAATTAAATATATTAATATCTTTTCATGAGAAGACATACAATTAACCATAGTGTGTCCTTTGAGGTATTGCATTTTCATGAAAAGACACACTATTACCCGTAAGTGTGTCCTTTGAAGTATTAACTTTTCATGGAAAGACACATCATTATCAACATGTATGTATTCTTTACAGCATTATCTTTTTAATGAAAAAATATACATTTTATTAAGAAATATATAGATAAAAATTTATCAACGACAATTGTTAAGCATACCTTTTACAAAACATAATTTATTTTTTTATTATCTCGTTAATGTCATATCCATATTAATTATATTATTTTAAATTTCATTCTACCAAACATGTTATTATTATTAACCGCTGGATTGAGTGGTTGACACGTTACGCCCAGGCCTAACCTGAATCATTATTGCAATGAGCATTGTTGTTGGTTCCCATATACAAGGTCAGTAGCGGTTGAATGTGTCCCTCGTGTTTGATCCAATTGACGGCACATGGCAAAGCTTTGAATTGGTCGGGCTGAACACATGGGTCGGTATAACCTCCTTTATTTTATTTTTATTTTATATAAATTTCAAATTAAAGCTTAAAGTTTTTTATTTGAAAGTTGAATAAATTTCAGTTTTCAAGTATGTTAGGGCGAAATCGGCTGATGGTTTGGTGGCATTATTTTTTGACTTCGTCTGTTTTCTTTAATAAAAATGTTATGTCATGCCGCAATCTTGATGGCCGTAGAGTACTTTCTTAAAAAAATTGATTTACACCCTCCTTGAAATTCGAATCCGCTACAGTATAACATCTTAAAATGACGTAATTTTAGGTTTTTTTTAAAATAATTATATATTAAAATAACATAATTTTAATTTAAAAAATATTAAAATTATATAATTTTAATCTGTTAGAACACTTACAGCAACACAATAAAAGCTATAAAATAACTAAATAATAGCTAAAACATTAAAAACAATAACAAATCTATAGTATATTTAGTCAAGGCTAGCTAAATTTGTTGAGTCATTTTAGCTGGCCATTTATTATTTTTAATTAAAATAATTAAATCAGTGTAGAGATAAGAACGGGAGGAAGAAGAAAGAGGGCAACACAAAAGTGGACCTGAAGACATATGTGGTGAAAGGTGTGATGGACGGCGACCTTGGTAGACGGGGAGAACCAAGTTCATGTGTTGAGGACGGAGGGAAAGATTTTGTGGTCGGGGTGGGTGTTGGCGGCGCGCATGTGAGATAAGGGGGCAGATTTGTGGAGGAGGGAGGACAGCAATGTCTGTGTAGGAAGGTGTGGACACGGCAGCTATGGAGGGGGAGGGGCAATGGTAGCTATGTAAGAGGTGATGAGGCGAGAGGGAGAAGTTTTTGGAGGGGGCACGTCAAGAGAGGGAGAGAAGGAAGAGAAAGATGTTTTTAAAAAAATAATATTTTAATTTAAATATTTAAATTTTGTTGATGTTGATATTTTATATAAAATTAGACTAGTTATATTTTATAAAAGGTAATTATTTGGCTAAATTATAGTCAAATTATATTGAGGTCATACTGTACGTAGATCCTGATTCCTTACTTTGACTCTACTTTGTCTCTTTTTTCTTTTTTGTTTTTGGGTTTGCTTAAAACATCTCTGATAACTTAGCTATATGCTTAGCTAAAGCTATCTTTAGCTAACTATTTACTCCAATAGGTTAGTTATATCATTAGTTAAATGTAAATTTAGCTATAATTTTAGGTAAATTTACCTAAAATTATAACTTTTAGCTAAAATATCACATCATCATTTATACTATAATTATTTTAATACTCTTAGGTTTATGCATCTCTCTTTCCTCTCTCTAAAAAGGTAGGGATAAAATGGGTAAAATAAAATTAAGTAATAAATTTTTAAATGTACTGATGAAGATGATATTAGCTAAAGCTATTTTAAGTTAGTTATTTAGTGCTTTAGCTAACTAAATATAGCTAATGCTATTGGAGATACTTTTATACCACTCTTTTATTTTCATTGATTATATTAATGATAAAGTAAAGAAAACAAATTACATATATAAAATCTACTCATCAATTTGTATATGATAAGGCTAATCTAAATTATTAAAAATTAAAAATTTAGTTAATTTTATCATTTTTTCATTTAATATTTTGTAATGTGTTCATCAATTTTTGTTTTCAACAAAGTTCTTCCAATCGAAAGTTTATCGACACGCATTTATGGGAAAATTTCAATGAACTTTATTAGATTCGATAAATGCATACATCTGGACTACAAGTTGTATTTCCCTTGGTTTAACTGTATATTTATCCCACCTAGCTCAACTGCGTGAAAAATAAAGCTTGATGAAGTAATAGACAAAAACTATAGTGTGAAATGTGAAAAAAAGAAAAAAGAAAAATTTAAAATTTTCTTGAAAAATTCCCGACAATCCACTCCCAACCTATAGCTATATATAGTGGTGGTCTTTTTATATTTATCCTTTTATTATTAGTCGAAAAAATCGATCCAAAAATAGTATTTATCATATAGAATCAATTCATATGAATTTTGTTTATTTAAAATAAGTATTGCGTTATTTAAAATAATCTAATTTTTTAATCAGGCTCGTTGCTACTTAATTTTAAAAATTCGTATTTGATAAATAGACAAAATTTTAAGACTAACAAGCCATCATTTAAAAGCATCTATGCTTTCTATATATTCATCATATTTTAGCTAAATGTTATTTTAAAAAATTACTTTTATATTACATATTTCAAACTTTATTTTAGCTAAATATAAAATATGTTATTATTTTTTAAAATTTGATAATTATTTTTATACTACCTATTACCAATAAAAATCACAAAACAAAGCCAGACAGTAAATTCAAACGAAACTTAGTGGTCAACACTAGGTAAGGCTGCAAACAAACCAAGCCGAACCGAATAGTAAAGTGTTCAAACGTGTTTGTTAATATTCATTAATGAACCGAACTGAATACAAGCCTTAAACTGTAATGTTCACGAATGGTATTATGTTGTTCACAAACATTCACAAAGGTTTATGAACACAATTATAAAATTATAAAAATTTGTAAAAATGAATTTACACCGTAAATTTATCCAAAAAATTATAGTTAATTAATTATTAAGTTGTGTTATCTTTATTTAATATGTTTAAATAATTAATATATATAGTTTATGAAAAATATTATAATAATAGTAATAATAAATAAATAAATCAAAAATATATTTTTATTTAATAATAATATAAAAATATATGCTTATTAAATTATATTTAATAAAATAACTTTTATACGTATTAATTGATTCATTAATTTTTCGTTAACAAATAATTTTCATGAACATAAATGATATTCATGAACTATTCATAAATACTTGTTCGTGAATATTCACGAACATGTTCACGATTATAATAAAGGTGTTTGCGAACTATTCGAGAATAATACTATTCCTTAACAAATGAATATAAACGATTTTTTATCGAACCAAGTACGAGTTTGTTCGTGAACGTCTGATTCATTTACAATCATAACACTAGGAATTTAACATGAAAGAACTATATTTTGCGAACTAAAAACTAAAGTAGAAGTATTAATGCCATGTAAGGTTTAAATAAAAGATTAAACCAATCTAATTTAATCCAGAGCAGAAAACCAAAGACAAATAGGAAGACACCAACCCATGAAAGATGACTTGAATCACAAGATTGGTGGTGGTGGAGTCTCCCAAACATTGAACACATTCTCCTTACTATGAACTGCAAAGAGGCGATCACCGGCTATGGAAAAATGGAACCCCCATAACTCCTCAACCTAGAGGTCAACACCCAATCTATTCTCTTCTCCTTACGCATACCCCAAATCCCAACAAACAATTGGATCCATTGAGCTACTGGAGCTTGTCCGCATCACCGAGGGACCACTATGGAAGCTCATAAAAGAAATCAATCTACTTCCCGATGATCTGATCCCAAACCCTAATGTCGTACTCATTGGTCCTCCCTCAATAGCTAAACAAAACCTTGTGGTCGGGATTGAAACAGAGTGTCCCAACAGTGTAACTCTTGACTTGGTTGTTGTGTCAGACTTGGAACTTTTGCCGGAGTTTCCCGGTGAAGGAGTAGAAGAGGACCGTGCTGAGGCGGCAGCAACCACCCTTTTGATAGAGGAAAGGGAGGACAAAGGGAGCAAGCACGGCAGCCAGAGGTCCAATTTCCGGCTGGGGGGAACTCTATTTGGGGATGGAGATTTATAATTGTATTGACTTTGGGATTCGAGAGTCTCCCCCTTCAAATTGGTTTAATTTGGGTTAGGTCTTAGTTTGAGAGAGAGTCATAAGCATGAGCTGTAGTGTTGTTGTGAAGTTTCGGTGGGTGCTAGTAGCAGCTATGTGGAGCCAAGGAAGAAGACGAAGGAGGTGACGAGGCAAAGGATGACTCAACGATAAAATAATAAAATTATTGATAACAAGCCATGAAATCTCGCTATATGTTGCGAACATAATAGTAAGTTATGTATTTTAGGGAGTAGTTTAAAGAGCAGATTGAAGGAATTACAATGTGCATTTAACTCCCTATAATAGGGTAGAGAGCTTGTCATCACCGGATTTCGTCCGGGAGAAAACCCGCTTTCGGGAATACAGTTCTCCCACCCTTCATCCGAATGATAATAAAAAATAAAGCCGCCATCAACTGTTTTTGGTGTGCAGTTGGTCACCTAAAATAATCTACGCCGCCGAGTTATGAAAGTTAAAATTAAATTCAATTGATCTTAAGCCTCTAAAGGAAGATCCTAATGATACTCTTTTACGGTTCAAAATTAATTCTAAGTTATCTAAAAGAAGCCCAAAGTTGAATTAATTCTAAGTTGACATTTAAACTAAATGTTTACAATAATATTCTAAGTTATTTTTTTTTTCTGAAACACTTTTTGTTTGTTTGTTGTTTTTTTTAATGAAAGCAATTTTAAGAAAACATTTTTTTTGGTTTTTTTTTTGAAATAAAATAGTAAAGAAAATAAAAAAATTCTTTTTGTTTGTTTGGAAAATATATTTTTGTTTGTTTGAAAAAATATTTTTCTTTAAAATAAAAACAAAAGTGTGTGATGTTGTCATCCACAAAGTAAAAAAAACAAGCTCACTTTTTTTCCTTTTTTTTTTCACTCTTCTTTTTTTTTTTTTTTTTTCACGAGTTATTTACAATTTCAAAAAAAAAAAAAATAATCCCAAGATCTTCTTACAACTTACCATAAATAAAAGAAATAAATACATCAAAATGAATTAAAAATACATAAATGAAATTTAAAAAAGGAAAATCTCCTACAAAACAGTGGTTAGTAGCCAAAATGTCAAAGCAACAACCAAAAAAAAAAAGATAAAAGAGGACCAAGATCACCAAAAGGATAACATATAAACTGGAATTTAACAAAACCGTAAGAGATATGCATGACAAAATATACTAAAAATTACACAAGTGTTACAGTAAATAAACCCATGGCTGACTCTGCAAGACTGAGATCAAAATAACACTCCAAACCATGTTAGGGAAAAACATCAAGAGGGACGTGGGGTAAACATGGTGAAAACGTCACCAATGAACAGGTAAGGGGTAGATAATCAGGAACCAACCTCCATGATAGGAAGAATTTGGGAGGAGAATTGGAAAGCAGAGAAAAGATAATTAGGAAGGAGAGTTTTTTCAGGAATTCATTTCATATATATTCACACGACCCACTTGGCTTTATATAATAGCACTCACGAGGAAATTGAAGACACATGCACAATGGGATTTAATCCCACGACCACTAAACACGATGCTAGGCATATCACTTGCCCACGACTAAGACTGACTGACCCACGCAGAACCCACGACCCACAATCAACGACCCACGCATACACAACTCACACACACGACCCACACACACAGCCTGCATGAACGCACATAATATTCCCCCTGCTTAACATTCCTTGTCCTCAAGGAAAAAAAACAGTCTATCCTCCTCCTGGTTCTGGCGGAACGTGATTTTCCTCCTCAAAATTTGGTGGTGGTGAGTCTTCTATCATAAATAATTTTGGACGTTCACAACGATGACCGGGAACGAATTTGGCATCACAATAATAGCATAATCCCTTCTCACGACGTTCTCGCGCTTCTTGGTTGGTGATCCGATAAAATGTAGTAGCGGAAGAATTAGAAGTTGGATTCCCACGCTGGGTTGGTGGGGGTCCAAGTATGCCACTTGTTGTATTGGAGCTTACTTTTGGTGTAGGTGCGGCTGGCGATGACTTGGGGCAGAAAGGTTGAGCTAGCCCTGTTTGTAATTGATTTCGCTCCTCGATAAGACGAGCTACTCCGATGGCATCTACAAGGGAACTGGGCTGCTTGATCTTGATATCCAAGCGAACCTCATCTTTAAGTCCACCAATAAAGCAATTAGTCAGGAAATTGTCCGACAGGCCGTCAACTTGATGGGAAAGTTTTTCAAAGGCCTCCTGGTAAGCTGCTACTGTTGAGGTCTGTTTGAGTCGACACAAGGCTTCAGACGGATTTTCGTACTCAGTGGGGCCGAACCGGCGAAGGACAGCCTTGGTGAACTCATCCCACGTAAGTGGTCCCTTGAATTTTGCTAACCACCGATGCCATTGGAGTGCAACGCCTTCCAGGTGAAAAGACGCTAGTTGAACTTGTTCATCTGGCACAATATGTTGGAATTCAAAATATTGTTTTGCCTTGTAGACCCATCCCATAGGATCTTCCCCATTGAACCTTGGGAAGGACAACTTGATGCGTTGTTGGGAGTGCTCGTTGATGGTAAGAGCACGTGATGCGTTTGGCCGGTGGGAGGACTCTGCGGGCGCAAATGGATTGACTTCAGGTGGCGTCACGACTGGACTATGCGTTGCAGCACGTAGGGCTTGAAGGTCCGTCATGACCGTCTGTAGGGCAGCATTGATTTGATCAAAGCTTGACTCATGACGGGCTAGGATGGTGTTTACTTCATTGCGAAATTCAGCATTGGACTTGCCCTGGGTATCCATGAGGATAGCTCTGATACCAAATGATAGGAAGAATTTGGGAGGAGAATTAGAAAGCAGAGAAAAGATAATTAGGAAGGAGAGTTTTTTCTGGAATTCATTTCATATCTATTCACACGACCCACTTGGCTTTATATAATAGCACTCACGAGGAAATTAAAGACACATGCACAATGGGATTTAATCCCACGACCACTAAACACGATGCCAAGCATATCACCTGCCCACGGCTAAGACTGACTGACCCACGCAGAACCCACGACCCACGATCAACGACCCACGCATACATAACTCACGCACACGACCCACGCACACAGCCTGCATGAACGCACATAACACTCCATCACCCAAAAACGACCAAAGCAGGACGTAAAAAAAAGGTAATAACAAAACAGAATATATGGATACAAAAACGACACATCTCATGGCTCCAATAGCCGATTTGATGATGTAGTCAATCGATAGCAGCACAAATCGGAACTAGTCAGTCGCGAAGCCATAATAGGTGTCACACATGCATACAAAAACGAGAAACAAAAACAAAGCTATTGACTCACGCATACAGAAACAAGGCAGCACCCAGCACTGAAACGAAACTCAATCTAAAACAGACAACATTGCTGAAACGAAACTTACTATATTATTGAAAGCAATATGAAACCAATCTAAAACAAAACCCACAACATTGCTGAAGGCATTGATACAATACAACACAGCATCGACAAAAACCCAACATACATACGGAACCGAAACAACAGAGCCAACAAAAACCAATGCAAACATCAAACAAAGCATAAAGCATGTTAAATAAAAACCCACACAGCCAACCTTTCTTCAATCCAAACGAACAAACCACTACTTCCTTGATCCCTCAGGTGACCAGTGGGAAGGCGTGAAGCTAGGCGATGCGAGGCAGTGGAGGCCTCGTGGAGTGGCATCTTGGTTTGATGACGACTGCAGCGAGGAGCGGTGCCTCTGGGTGTAGACGAGAGCGTCGCGGAGGCGGCCAGGAGGGGTTGGCGCGCGCCTGGAGCGACGGCTTCGTAGAGGAGTGGAGGCGATCTGTGTCACTGGCCAACGTGAGAGCACTGTGACGTCTAGCAAGCCATCAGAGGGGAAGGATGGATTATGTAGTCTGGGGATGTAATGGCGGTGGCCGATTTTTGATGGGTAAAGGAGGCGGCCGGCGGCGTGATGTTCGTCCAGGGGGAACTCTCTGTGGAGGACGATGGGGAAGATAAGAAATTAAGGCATTGTAGTTTTTGTAAATAGGTTTTGCAATCGTGAGAGCCCCTCTTTGGATTGATGGGTTTGATGGGTTTAAATAGGGGAAGATGAATTAGGGTTTGAGTTCGAATCAAGGGAGGCGAGAATCGGGCTTGGTGATGGGTTTGGCATGGCTGGCAGGGTGTAGGGACTAGGGAGGTATGGGGAGGCGCGGCCGGTTGTGCAGTGGCAGGAAGGAGAGCTGGTTTTGGCAAGGCAGGCGAAAGAGAGGAAGGAAAAAGGGGAAGGAATCCATACCAGGAGGGTCCATGTGCCTGCACTTAGGGGTGTAACTCTAAACCGTCAAACCGCCGAAACCGGTCCAAACCGATCCGCCGAAACCGCTAATTTATCAAACCGTTGAAACCGAACAAAAATCGGTTTGGTTTGGTTTGAAACTGAATAAGATATTGGTTTGGTTTGGTTTGAGATTTCAAAACCACGGTTTAAACCAAACCGAACCGAATAATGTTATTATTGACTAATTTTATATTTTTATTTTATGTTTTGGATTTATTTATTTAAGATTATTTGTTAATACTTGATATGTTATATTTGTAAATTATATTATCAAATTTTGAGACATAAATATAAATTTAATATGTATTAATATTGATATGCTTACATACTATTTATTTATTTTTATTTTACATCATTTTAATTTTAAGAATTCAAAATTTATAAACTAAACCGACTCAAACCGATCCAAATTGATAATAATTCAAACCGCCGGTTCAAACCGAACCAAACCAAACCGAATCAATTCGGTCCAGTTTGGTTTGCTCCAAGCAATAGGTTTGGTTTGGTTTCATTTTGTTCAAACCGAAACATATCAAATTGGTTTGAAAAATTGCTTAAACCAATCCAAACTGAACCGATTTCACCCCTACCTGCACTGCGTCTCTGTGCCTGGGGAAGAAAGAAGTGCTGCGTTGCTGCCTGCGTGAGAGAGACGGGACGGAGAGGGAGATCGAGAAGGGTTGACCGATTGGCTCTTTTTTTTTGCTATTGTTTTCTTGTTTTTCTTTGTTTTTTTTGTTTTGTTTGTTTTTTGTTTTGTTTTTGTTTTTTAAATCAATGAGAAAGTGATAAGTGGACTTTTAGGCGAGTAAGAGAAAAATACAGCGGCTGGAGTTTTAAATTTTTCAAATAAATAATTTGTTTAACTGATGTTTTTAAGTTTGAGATTCATCAAGAAAATTTGGGTTTCAAAAAATCACAAAAAAATTATTTTTGGACGCAGGGCGTCAAAACGAGCGACTCTGTATTATTTTTATTTTAAAATGATTTTATTTTTATGTCAAGCTTATACTGCGCGTCCCTAAACTGCTTTTATTATTGAAAAAGATTTTTTTATTTTTTTGAAAATAAACTTTGTGAGCGAATACATGCAAAATATATGTCAAAATTCTCATAATGATGAGAGTATTAATAGTATGAAATTTGTGACCTGATCCGAAGTGTCGTTTTGAATATTGGTCGTTAAGTTATCGCCGTTAGCGGTCAAAATACAGTTTTGACTATAACTTCTTCATTTTAACCTCAAATTTGGACGCGGCCGAAGGTGCTGATTCTGGAATTTAATTTTCTATCACATGCAACTACATTTTTGACATTTGAAAGCCTTTTAAAAGAAGTCATTGAAATTACGCCTTTTGAATCAACGGTCACGTCTCTTTAATTATCTATACAAAATGGTTAACAAATAAAAAAGAAGTCTAAATGTGTATGTCCAACTCAGACAAAATGGGGCCTAACAGGGCCAAATAAAAAGATAATTCAAGATGTTCTAATAGAACTCATACAGTTTTATAAGATAACATTATATATAAATCATTAAAAATTTATAATTAAAATAAATACATATCCCATACAATACCAAAGTATTGCATGAGTGTAATTCTTAATATGGATCATTGGATTTTCTTTCAACGGTTTAGAATAAATTTCATTGCTAAGATATTTCACTTTGTCGGTGTCACATTAGTTTACGGTAGTGGTGCTATGCAGGGCCATCCTTAGACTCTAGGTGCCCCTAAGCAGAATTATACCATGAGGCCCCTCTACGGTGCCCCTTTAAGGATTTGGTTTTCTTTAGGCAACCGGTCATACTCAACAAGAAATCTTTCAGATTGCTTTCTCAAGACAAAAATAACATTGGTTTCATTCATATTTCTTTTGTCTTTGTTTGAAGTTCAAATTACAACTGCATCAACCTCACCCTCCATCCATTTGTCACTTTCTCTAATGCTTTAATTTCCCCTGCACTATCATCTTTCTCATTCTCAAAACCTTGGGTTTGTTTTTCATATCGTCCATGTTCTTCCTTTGTACATGAAGTTTTTTGATATAATGGTGTAGCTTGTCAATCATCAACCCAAGAATAGAGAGAGCAACATGCATGAAACAACTTTATTTATCACAAGTTTATATGGAAAAGGATAGAGTCGATGGGTAAGTGATTTTAATACCGAAAAATTAAATAACTTCATTATTTGCTTTAGATAAAAAAATTTTTGACATTTATCAACAACTCAGTATTTGTCAAACCAAATCAAATCTACCATCAAATGAGATGGCTCAATTTTTTGAAATCTTTCCATAAAGTGAAAAGATAGACAAAGAAGATATATGAAAATCTACTAAAACTATCCGGTTTATGGAAAGATTTTATAAACTGAGACATCTCATTTGATGGTAAAATTTGAGTTGGTTTGATAAGTGCTGAATTGTTGATAAATGTCAAAAAAATTTACCTAAAGATAATAAAGTTATTTAATTCTTCGGTATTAACTTCATTTACCTATTGACTTTATTCTTTTTCGTTAACTTGTGATAAATAAAGTTGTTTATGCTCTCTATTCTTATGTTGATGATTGACGAGCTACACCATTATATAAAAAAACTTTGTGTCCAAATCAAATCAAATCACATTGTACAGTAAAACGAAAACGAACAATTTAATTTACGTTTCTTTAAAGCACGGCCTAACAGACCGGTCCTGCGGACGCAGACACGTCCACGGGCAAATGAGGCGTTGATCACCACCCCTCCCACCAACCATATCATCTCGCTTTCTGTTCAAATCCGAGGGGGGTGGTGGGCCCCCTACAGAGAGCACGTCGTCGGCATAGGAGTAGGAAGCTGCTTCTCCAGTCCGCCACCACAAATGTGGAGATCGAATCTTCATTGGTCACCGCGGCCAAGGGGAGCAGCTGTCATCCCATGAATCCACCTTGGCCGGCGGAGCCCGATCAGCCGGCTGCGTTGAGACGCCCAGCGCCTGCAATCAAGAAAGGCCATTCCAGACCAGGGGGCAGCAAAGCTACCGCATGGAGATCAGTCTCTTCCACAGAGGTCAACGGTTTGGCCGGTTGGGCGACGAGGTGAGAGGGCCAACCGACTGAGGTTAGGACGAGGGGTAAGGGAGAGAGACAAAGTGCGGTAGCTGGAAAGGGGTCGCTTCACTTCGGCAGATGTGGATACGAGAAAACAGGAAAAGAGGTATGAGTTTTTGGTTGATTCTGTTTTTTAAATTCGTGTTGTTAAATGATAATTTTTAAAAATAATTTATGTTTGGATTTTAAAAAATATGTATTTTTAAGAACTTATACTTCATAAAAAATAAAATTTAAAATAAAATTTGATGGGTAACGAAAAAGTTAAAAAAAAATCAAATAAAATTAACTTTAAATTTTAAAATAAAAAATAATTAGCAACATTTTAAAAAAATAATTATAAGACTTATTATCATTTACATAATATTTTTTATTTAGTAATATTTTTTTATAATTTAATATGTTATAAAAATAAAATTTATGGGTGAAAACAATAATAAAATTTTTTATATATAATTTAATAATCAGTAAATATTATTTTCTAAAATATTATATAAATTTCATTAAAAAAAAATTAAATATAAAATTTTTACCGATGGTTTTATAAATTTTCTCAGAAATGAAATATGGTACTAGTTCTCTTAACTAGAGCCTAGCTCATGAAATTTGAACATGTGACTACAGGTTGATCTCATTATTTTTGGGCGAGAGTTGGGCGAGGCTTGGTTGGGTTATCCAGATGGGCCGATGGAGTGAAAGGCGAGGAGGGTGGGCTGAGGGAGAGGCAGGCGAGCTGGCCCGTAGGCCGGTCCAGTCAGCATGGGAGTGGGAACAAGCTGGTCCATTTTTCGTTGGCAACAAATCTCAACCAAACAAAATAAATCGGTATGTTTTACGCTCTGAAATAAATAAATATTTCAATAAATTTATATATATTAAATAATATTAGTCATGAAAAGTTATATTTTGATTATAAATATTATTAAAATTTAAAACTTTGAGACATAGATAGCTAAATTTCTTAATTGGTGCCTTGAAACTTAAAATTTAATAAAATTTTTAACAAAGACACAAATTTAAATCAAATTTGAGGCCAATATCACTTAATGTAAATAAATTTATTAAAACTTTTAAGTATTTCATTACTAATTAGGAGTCTTAAACGGGCAGGTCGGGCCAAGCCCGCGCGAGCCGTTTAGGCCCATTTTTAAACGGGTCAAAATTATCAGGTTCAGCTCAACCCGCATGTGGGATGGGCCAGCCTGTGGGCTAGCACGGTTAAATAAATAAATAAATAAAATATTTTTTCTTCAAATATATTATTTCTCTTGAAAATTTATCGGTTTTAATTTTTACGGATTAAATATAATATTCGCACAACTATAAAAAGAGCTAAACTTACAAAATATGAGTATAATATATACTTTTTTAACAAATTAAATCCAAAAAAATAAAAAAAAATTAAATTTAAATAATTAGCTCGTGGGTCAGCCTGCTAGCCTGCAGGCTCAGCCCACTTGAGCCTGTGGTCCGCAGGCCAGAGCCTGTTCTAGCCCACATGTAAATGGCCTCAAAAATTTTAGTCTGGCTTTACCCATATTGTGGGCCAGCCCGTTTAACATCTCTACTACTAAAGCTCTAACGGCCTACATATTTTCTTTTGTCTATTTGTATTAGTCTTTTTTTTCATATAACCTTTTTAAAAGTTATGATTTCAATCATAATATTAAAATTAAAAATTCAACACTAATTTTTCCTAATTTACAAAAGCATGATTCAAATTATAACTCAAATAAATTTAAAAAATTATGAAATCAAAACACAAATACATGGTCAAACCCATGAAGCTTTTTTAAGGTGTGCTTTTTTTTATTATATGGCTCGTTTAGAATATGGTTTTATTTTTGTGTTTTGGATTTATAACTTTTTACTTTATTGGAATTTGAATTTTAAATTTTAATTTTATAAACTGTATTTGATAACTGGGAGAATGTATTTAAAAAAATTGTAAAATCGATTGTTATAAAGAAAAAAAGTAATGAACTTTGATAATAAAGACGTGAAAATAATGTTTTGGGTCTTATATAAAATTTAAGTTTGAATATACAAATATAAAATAGTTTTAAAATTTTTAAAAACATTAAATTTATATTTTATTTAATTCAAATGTTAAATAAAGTAATGTAACTAGTGTGGACTGTAATTTTTGAATAAACCGATCCTCACGCATTATTTATTATTTATTTAACTAGTAACAAGATCCACCTTGATCAAAACACACCCGAAATGAGTTCAAGTTACCCATTATCCAATCCTAACCCGCCACGTTGTTATTCTTAGTAACAAGTATCAACGAGTTATTTTCTACTCATATTCATTAATATATTGTTAGGGTCCATTTAGTAATAATATATTATTTTTAAAAACTTGATTGTTTTAAAAATAATGAGCTCATATGAATTTAAAACTATTAAGTTTAAACTTTAATTTTCAAAACAAGTGGCTCCCATAGCTATTTTTAAAAAGTGTTTCTATCTATTTTCAATTTTTAAATCTAAATTTAATCATATTGATAGATCAAAATAATTTTTATTTTTCTTATATTTTATTATTTGAACTCATTAGATATTATTTTTTTCATTTTTTTTAAAATTTAATTTTTTAAAATACACTCTTTTTAAAATAAATTCTCTATCCTAGTAAGCAGAAATTATTTTCAAATTACAATTTAACACAAACTCCAAAATAATACAGAAATAAAAATTGGTACAAAACGTGTCATTAAAATTTTTGTGTATGTAGCCGTAATGAGCCGTGTGGAATTGTAATGAAACCAATTGGCGTCAACATTGTGGCATCAACCATTCGACCCAATTTAATCAGGCCTAATATGATAATATGACAAAAGCTCATGGCCCACACATCACATGTAGGTACAATGCCCCAATAAGGATGTTAAAAGGCCGTGCCGGGCCGGGACCAGCATGCTCGGGCTCGGGCCTAAATGGGCTCAGCTCATTTAGGCTCACTTTTAAACAGCCTAGAAAAATCTAACCCGGCCTAGCCCTTATAATAATAATAATAATATATTAATTACCAAAATAAATTTTACAAGTATCATGTAACCTAATGGTTGGGCACTGTTTATAACCTTGAGGAGGTCTAAGGTTTAAGTTGCACTAATAGCATATTTTGTAAAGGATTTTTAGCATTTTATAGGACTTGGGGCGTGGAGGGGTGAGCATTAGTCGGTTTGTATATCATTTTTAAACCAAACCAATGACATTCGGTTTGAAAAAAAATCCAAACCAATTAAAACTAACCAATAAATGTTAAAAACTATCAGTTTTGGTTCGGTTCAGTGCATAAAAAATCGATTCGATTTATTGGTTTGAATCGATTTTTGAATTTTAACGCCAAATTAAAAAATATAATCATTTTAATTCTTAAACATCCAAGTTTACGACTCTACGAGTAGATCCGACAGAGATAAGTGGGAATTGGGAAGTGAGAATGTCAACCTTTGGCCTTTCTACTTCGAGAAAGCATAAAACTAAGGGATGCATGGGAATTAGGAAACGGAAAGTGCCAACGTGCCGAGTGGTAACGTTTGTTTGGTCGGTTCGGTTAACCAAACCCCCAAAATCGTAAACCGAACCAATAGCATCGGTTTTCTAAAAATAAAAATCAAATAAACTAATATAATTTTAAAAGCTAGCTTTTTCGGTCCAAACGATTTAGTTCAGTTCAGTTCATCATTTTGGTTTGGTTCTTGATCACCCCTAGTGGGTGGACTGGGCTGCTGGGGTGGGTGGAGCATGGGTGGGCTGCCAGGGCTAGGCTGCTAGGATAGGTGAGCTGCGTGGGCTAGGCTTTCCGGATGGGTCTGTACAGGCTAGGCCTGTGGGCCAAGCCTGTTTAAATAGCGGGCTGAAAATCTATTAGGCCCGTGATAAAACGGGCTCAAATTTAAGGGCCTGGCCCAGCCTACGGGCCGCTAGCCCATTTAACACCCTTGGCCCTGCATGAGGACTGAATAAATTATAAGAGCAGTCTGTCACGGGGTCAAGGTTTTCATCCGTGTGGCACTCAGTCACCTTGGTGGATGCTCCAAGTAAGCCATACCGATCGGGGCACATATAGACTGGTTTCCCCTTGCCTTGGGCTCATAAGGAGAATGGCTCCAGTTTCCGACCAATTTGTGTAGAGATGGTCAAGTCCATTATTCATTGTCAGGTTCGAGACTAGCGGCGTACTCCCCACATTTAACCGGGTTGGTACGTCTGAACTCCGAAGGAGCTCTATCGATCTCCCGCATGAATTGTCGTGGAGCCTATCCTATCCGCACCAACAACTTGGTAGACACAATGTGTGCAAGATCTTCATTTTGGTTGACCCCCTTATGTAAGGGCTCCCTCCCAACGTGGGATTAAAGACTACACATATCTCTTACGAGAGTGCTTTGATGAGCTTTCTTGGAAACGGGCCACAACCACTCTGATACTACTTTGTCACAGGGTTAGGGTTTTCACCTATGCGGCACTTGGTCACCCTGATGGATCATCAGAGTAAGCCATACCGATTGGGGCACACGTAGAATGGTTTCGCCCTGCCTTGGGCTTATCAGGATAACGGCTCTATTTTCCGACCAATTTGTGTAGGGATGACCAAGTCCCCTCTTCCCCATATTTAACCGGGTTGGTACATTTGAACTTCGAAGGGGCTTTATTGATCTCCTGCACGAACTATTATAGAGTCTATCCTGTCCACTCTAGCTACGCTTTCTGTCTTGCCCCTCCACAAGTAGCACACGTATGCACCACTTGAGAGACACCCGCCAGCACTATGTTGTTCAGGGCGTGACAAGTCGCACCTACTTTCCAATCATATTTCTTAATTTTATAGATTTAAATAACTTTTTATTTTCTCATGGAAATATACATCACAATAAATTATATTAATTACTATCTATATTATTAAAATAATATTTTATAATTTGTTTATTAATAATATCTTTTTAATAATTTAATGTGAAATAAAAGTAAAATTTATGAAAAATGTAAATGAGAGAAATAAGAGAAATTTTTATATATAATTTAATAATTATATGAAATAAACAGTACTTTTTATTACATTGAAAAACACCGTACAAACTAATGAAGAAAGTTATATATATATATATATATAACTTTTGATGTGAAATGACTTTATGATTTTTAAATTTTTTTTTCCTAAATAAAGAAAAATAGACTTTTATAGGAAATATACTACGAATGTTATTAGAGGCTAAGATAAAAGTTATTATTATTAATTTCAAAATTATTTAAACTTTTTTAAATGTTTCGTATTTTAAATAAATTAATAGGATGATTATTTGAATTTATATATTTTGAAAATTTATTTATGTTAGATTATTAAGTCAAGCTTAACTATTTGTTTAATTGTAAAACAAAATATAGAAACAATACAACTTTTATTTTGATTTAGTATTAGTTTTGAACTAAATACCTGAATTAATTGTCATTTTATAATGGTTGGACTTTAGCATTATATTGACATCACGCTTACAATTTTGAGTTTGATCTTTTTAAAAAATAGAATCGAACAAAATAATCAAATATAGTTTAAAATAGAATGAAATTAATAATTCAAATTTTCAAATTTTGGATCCATTTTTTATATACATTGTTAATGTTTTTTAAATATAATAATAATGATTTATTAATTATATTTATGTAATATTAATACTTATAAGTCATTATTACTGTTATTATAATAATATTATTAATTAATGCAAAAGTATATATGTTGTTATTAATAATATTATTACTAATTTTTTTTATACAAAACTATATAAAATTTTATTATTTTAAGTTTTTATATAAGCTTGATTTGTAAAATCTTAGTTATGCGACAATAGCACACTTACACCGGTGATCATTACATCAACGTTACTCGTTAGTGAGGACAACCCCAACTGCATATGTCATTTCAACTAGAACAAGTTATCCACCACTAACATTGTATAATCGGTAAATATCCACAACAACGATATGATAGCATAGTTGATCACAGGCCACGGTTTTGAAGGAAAAAATAATAATAAATTACAGCGTCCCCGTCAAGTAAAGACCAATATACATCACAGGCCACGGTCTTGAATAGTTTTTTTTTTTTTAAGGTAGCTGGTAAATAATTAATCAATGGGGGACGGATGAAAAGCACGTCAAGTTCTATAGTTTTAAACTTGGAATCATACATGACCTTGGAGTAAGTCAAAAGGCTATCGCTCTAGACTCTAGTAGTTGCTTTTGACCTTTGGTCTCAGGTCGAAATGAAAATGTAGAGCCATGATTCATCATATCTCAGCTTGACTACTGCCAGAGTAGAATTTCATGACATCTTCAATTAACAACCCAACATTGAGGAAAGAAGAGCCTCCTCGTTCCACTGCCCTCTTCGCCTTCCCTTGAAGCTCTTCTGCCCTTCTCCTCCTTTCTAATCTCTCCTCCCCTTCTTCCTCCATCAACTCTGTCACCCCTTTCTTCACATCTTCCCTCCCCACCATCACCCCTATTTTTTCTTCTTCCCCCCATTGCACTCCAACCGTTGCCCCCACCCTTACCCCGACTCTCACTATATCCACCACCACTTTCTCATTGAAGAACTGGTCTGCAAACAGCGGCCAAGTTACCATGGGTACGCCTGCGCAGATCCCTTCAAGCGTTGAGTTCCACCCGCAGTGGGTTAAGAATCCCCCAACCGCCGGGTGTGACAGGATCAGCACTTGAGGTGCCCAACCCCATATCACAAGGCCCCTATCTTTGACCCTCTCCTCGAACCCTTCTTGTATTGCCCATTTCTTTAGGTCTTCCATTTTGTCATTTCCTCTGATGACCCAGATGAATGGCCGATTGGAGGCCTCCAGCCCTAGCCCGAGCTCCACTAGTTGTGCTGGTGTGAGCCGGCTGATGCTTCCGAGCGAAGCGTAGACCACTGACCTCCCCGGCCATGCATCAAGCCATTTCAAGCACTTGTTTTCATCGATTGAGGCTTTGTTTCCCCTGTGGGCCTTATCTGATTCCTCCTTGTTGGACAATGAAACAGGGCCTATACACCACAATTTGTTGTCCTTCAGCTTCCTCGATTGCTCCGCGTAACCCGCCTCCAGCCCCTCAAAACTGTTCACCAAAACGCCATAGGCCGTCTTCTCAGCTGCTCTAATTTCCTCGCGAACGGCTTTTATCTGTACCGTGCCCGGATTGAAGGCCCCTGGCAGCTGCACCCTTGTGAACTCGACCCGATCGGGGAGGCCTGGCACCACAAACCGTTCGGACTCGCCCACTTGCTCGTAGACCTTGGTGGTGTGCAGAATGTGCATGCAGAGTAAATTGAAGCAGCTGGTCCCATCGAACTGGATCCTTGGAATGCTCAACTTGGAAGCAATGTTGGCGGGCCAGAGCATCAAATTATCAGAGATGATGCAACTTGGAGCATCACTAAGGCCTTGGAGTTGGTCCTCGAAAGGCTGTTGCAGCAACTTAATCGCAGCGAAGAAGTTTGGTATCAGATTTACAGGGAGAGAGTCCACGTTCTCGCACCCGTCCGGCAGGCCGACATCGGGGCCGGGAAACCGGAGACGGATGAGGCGAATTCGGAGGCCTGATGTACGTGCTCGATCGATGGTAGTTTCGAATCGAGCAGCATTGGCGACGGTGGTCACGATGGTGACGGTGGTACCACGCTGTGCCAGTACTTTGCCCGCGTCTACCATGGGGATAAGGTGGCCCTGGGCGAGGAAGGGTATGAGAACAAAGTGGGGCTGAGGCTGTTTGGATGCCATTTGCATGAAGATAGATTTGAATCGTGATGGACTCAAATTCAATAAAATGTAGGCAGAGAGGGGGTTCTCGTGTTGGGTGCTTGGACTTCGTCGTAGATTATATGTATTTAGCATTGATGGGGGACAACTCGGGCGCGATGCGTCACGGCTTACATAAGCCTAGCGGTCTTAACATAAATTAATATCAATTTTTATCGCCAAGTCCGAATTGGCCAATTGGCTCGTGTTCGTCATTGATTTTGAGTAAACAAATTGCACTTGCACATTTTTTTTTCATTTTTTAATTGAACTGAGAAGTTGTCAGAATCCAAAACTAAATCGTTACCCCACTTGTCATTGTGACCTTACTCACATGCGAAAGCATCAAAATTTAAAACTCGCCAACAAATGGGCATGTTTTAAAATAGAGAGATTCTACGAGTGGCACATACAACATGTGATTTGGTGAGGTTTAGAACAAGGATATTGTCTTGCATGCACCATTACCCATAAAATAATAAGATTCCTAATTGAAAATAATTGCAAGTACTATAGATAAAATGGGCATGTTTTTTTTTCTTTATTTATTTTTTTAGGAAACCTCGAATAATTTTGTGGGCTTAATTTAAACATTTACTATTATTCGTTTAAGTATTCAATAGTTATGCAGACAATCTGTGCCTCCAACCATTTCACAGCTTAAAAATAAGCATGCGTGTACAATTATATAAAGCATGAAGAACCAAATTGGTCATTCTTAATGACTCACGAGTCTATAAAAAGAATACAATCAAAACTATTTAATCCAATAAAGCAAAATTGCAAGTATATGACCTATTTGTGGACTTTTATTATTCATTGTGTTTATAGTTCTAAGCGAATTAAACATTTATGAATAAATTCACGTTCAGTTAGATAAAAAGTCATTTATATTTATTCATTTAAGAAAGGCGATGTTCGTGAATAATTTTTGTTTGTTCGTGAATATAAATGAATAGACACGAATAAGACTGTGTATGGCTCGTTTATGTTTATAAACATGTGTTTGCGAATAATATTTGTGAACATGTGTTCATCGACAATGTTTAGAAACATATTTTCACAAGCATGTATTTACGAATAATGTTTGATAACATTAATAATTACATTTATGAACAGATGATCACGAACAAATATTAATAAATAGATGTTTACAAACAAATTTTCATAAATAATTAAACAAACGAACAAACTAACAAGCAATTGAGTAAATGAACAAATGAGCGAGTATAGTTATATCTAAATTTTGAATAATTAATGTTATAATTCACAGACTGCCGCACAAATATAGAATCTTTTAAGTTCGTGAACTAACAAACAAACGAACTAATTTGTTTATAAATTTTAAATAATTCGGTGATTTAGTTTATGTACAATTAAACAAACGAACATTTAAAGTTCTTGAACAGATTAAAAATATAATGTCCATGAATAAGTATATCATTATATTAATGAACATTGTTCGTAAACTAGTGTTCATGAGTTGTTTGTGAACATTATTGAACTGTTCACAAACACTAACGAACGAATATAAATACGATGATTTAATATTTGCATTCAGCTCAATTCGTTAAAAAATAGTATCATGTCAAACTTAAACACTTTACTATTCGAGTTGGCTCGTTGATTCGTTTACAATCCTTTTGTGTTATATTGTTATCTATTCTAAACTTGGCAAACGGTAAAAAGTAGGCATGTGGACAACTCATGTGCAAGTATGGGTAAAATTAGCATGATGAAGCTTTCTAATTTGAAATGATCAATCTAACTTCTTGCCTATGCTCTCCTATAGATTTTCACTTTTCACAGGTATCAATCGGTCTATTTGGTACAGAGCATCGGAATATGATTAGCATTGGAGTGATTTTGTTTTGAAAAAATAAAAGAAAAGAAAAAAAGACTTTTTTTTACATGTTTTTTAAAATAAAGTGTTTGCTTTATTTGAATTATTATTCGAAAAACGGGTCGGCTCGATAACTATTATAGGAGGGTCCGATTGGAAGTGTCTCTCTTATGAAATACCTGTAACTTCAAGTTCGAAGGGCGAGCTTTCACATTAAGGCCAACCGATGTGAGGAAGAAAATAGAGACTCACTTGCTAATACGACGGAAGGTGAACGTGAACTGCAAGTAACATGTGGATACGCGTAAGAGGGGATGATGCATTTATGGTATCCAAATTGATAGACACGATGGTGTTTCAACTTGGAGTCCGGATCCTCAGCGGTTGTGTTCCTACGGATTTGCTACGGAAACAAGAAACGCGGACTACTAAATAAAAATAAAAACACACCAATCCACCCACACACGCCAGATCCAGTGATGCAGAGCTAGATCGGGGATGGCCGGATCAAGCAGAGATGAGGACCGGGACGGCACAGTCGTGCGAGGCGCAACCTTCTCCGCCAAAGCGTCCGATATCGCCCAGCCCAGATCGCCGCCTCCATCTTCCGCATCCTCCACATCCGCAACGCCGTCTCTGTCCGCCCCGGTGGATGCTACGTCGACGTCCCCACCAATGTCCTCGCCAGCAACGACGCAACCGAGGCACCACAATACCCGCCTCTACTTCTCCCGTATCCGAAGATCCCTTTCCTGCAACGCCGCCGCCGTAGAAGCGGACGCTGTGTACAATAAGAAAAAATTTCTTTATCTTTTTGTTCCTGTTGGCTGTATTCATTTTATAATTTTTTTAATATGTGGCTCATCTGAAATTTACTTTTCTTTTACAATTACAGAAGATGGGTATGGCTTGCAATTTTTGTTTTCCTCCGTTTTCCTTTTTTAATCACTCACAATAAACAAAAGAAACGAAATTTTGGAGGTTTTCATGACTGCCCATATTGTTTTTCCCAATTTTGGTGTACGACCATAATATTTTGGTTTAGAGCCTGGTTTAATTGAGTATTTGAGATGCTATCACAGGCTTCCAGGCAGACCCTGTTCTTAATTCTCAAGCATTCTCTCCCACAGTGTTTGATTCAGTCGCAAACGGGAAGGAGGAACTGATGCAGTCAGTGTTTATAATTCCCCAGTATCCTCCCCCATCACCAAAGTTTCAAGAGAAAAGTCGTTGGCAGGTTGCCCATCGTAGGGACATTATTAATAAGACTCTTTTGAGATTACTTGCCAGGCGATGGAGGCGGATGTGGCTCACTCTCGTGAAGGTCCTAACCGGTTTTCTTTAATGTTCATCATCTTCTCGGGGTATAGTTTCTAAGTTAGACTCGCACAGGGTGTTTTTCTCGGGACTAGCTAAGCTGACTGTATTTGTGGATATATATTTGTATATATATTTTGCAGTGTTAAGATTCAGTTCTTATTAAGGTCCAGAATCTAGTGTAGTGTTGACGCTACTAAATTAAATTGGAAGAGTTATAGTGTGCTTTGTTGAAGTAAAAATAAATATTTGTTACCCCAGCTAAAAGTGTGTCAAAGAACAATTGCTGGCCAAACTGAATAACTTGTTTAATATTTAGTCAACTTAACCCGCATTAGTTGTATGCTATACTTCCTCGTATATATAAAAACTGTTCTAGATACTTTGATGATAGCTTTATGTCATGGTCCGTAGTTTCACGACTTAATTTTGTAATATTATTGTATCATTTGTAATGTTTATATAGCTCGTAGAATGAGTTAGTGCATATATAAACGATTTGTACTTTTACACCAATATAATATCTCCTTATGTCAGTTATAAAATTATTTTAAATATTATATGTAGAGTAAGTCTTTAATGTTAAAACTTATAATTTTATTTGTTTTAATATAAGTTTTCTTACTTTAAAGTATTCCTTAAACTTTCGAAATCGTTGCTAGCTAATTGTCCCAAACGACTCTAAAACATTTACTCGAACTTTAAAAGGCTTACTTAGTTCACGTAAATTCTGCTAAGTGACTAAGTACTGTGCGGGTTATCTCATTGTAAGTCTAACTTCGTGACATTTAATTTCCTTTTGTTTTGTTTTGTGTATCACAAATATAGAATGGACAAGGTCATAATGTGCCTTGGCAGAGTCCATTAAATTTTTATTGTTTGAAAAATATAAATTAAAAAAATTGAAACTGGAGTTGTTTCTTCTTCTAAAAGGCTTCTGTAAATTTGTAAATGTCCATTTTTCTTCTAAAACTATTTGATGTTGTTTTTGTTTTTATTAATACTTCGAGTAAGTCGCACTCTAAATCTTAGAGCACTAATGATATTCCCAAGATCCAAGCGTGATCGTCTTAGTATACATGTGTGTATATAGAGAGGGGGGGGGGGGGGAGGGGGGTTGAATTTGTATACTTTAAAACTATTCCTCTAGTTTTAAAGAGTATGATACTTTAAAAGTATTCCAACAGATGTGGTTCTTGTTTGGGTGATATTTTTGTGTCTCATGTAGAATCAACTCAACAACAGGTATGTATGAAAAGTAAAAGACAAAAACACACGGTTTACGTGGTTTGATCGAAGTGATCTACTCTACGATAGTGAGGGTGTATCTACACTAAGTCCAATCCACTATCTTCTTTCAATACAGTTGGGTCTAGCCCTTGTTACAATAGGATCAACTCTTTTTTCTTTACAGTTGGGTCTAGCCCTTGTTACAATAGGATCAATACAGTTGGGTCTAGCCCTTGTTATAGAAACTGTATTACTCCAGAACTCACTCACTGTGAAGAACTATCTATCGCAATCTGCTCCTCCGTATTTAGCCTTTTGCTATGCTCGACCTTCAACCACTCCTCTTGCCAAACTCACGATCTGTTCTTTGAATGTATGAGGAAGAAAGACAGATGAACTCACTGTTATCTCTCTTTCAATCTTCCTCTCTCTCAGTATATCGTATGAACTACTCTGCGTCGCCTTTTGTATCTCTACAGATACATTTCTTGTCTGCTCAAAATATTATAGGCGCACGCTTGTCACAAGTCAGACACATTCCTTGCTTTTATAGGTCGGTCAAAGTCAAAAACCCTTCTGCTAGGGTTAAGCATGTTTCTTCCTTCGATCTTTATCGTTGAAACATATTAAACCATCACCGGATGACGTTCACGTGTTTTCCAGTACTTAGCGTACTTAAAACCGCTACTTGGGTAACTACTTATTTAAACGATGAACTTCAGCGTGTTTTGCTCCTTCACAGCGCGCTCCGTTCGTTTGACTAGCTACAGCCTCGAAGATATTGCCTCGTAGCATTTCTACGAGTTTACGAGTCTTCATCTTCGACTCTTTGAGTCTGAGTCTTCAAACTAAGGGCATTGATCTTCCAATTCTTCTGCTCTCTTGCTTCGAAGCTAGGTCTGAACCAGTGCTTAACTGACATCTATTCTACGAGCTATTGAGCTCTACGAGTCTTCGAGTTAGTGACAGCTGCATTCTGCCTTGACTGATTAACTGTTTATGGGTCTCCGCAATAGGTCCTTCAATCTATGACCCTGCGAGCTTCAACCTACGATCCTGCGAGCTTCGACTCTACGACCCTTCGACCTTGTGGTCCTTCGAGGGTGCGTCAAGCTCCATGGTCTGATGGTTTATGACCTTTGACCTTCGACCTTCGACTCGCCTGATCTATGACCTTCGACTCTTCGACCCTATTGGCTACTAGTCTACAGATCTTCGAATTAAGGACACATATAGGTAGACTCACTCTAAAAGATCACTTTACGAAGTTATCCAACCAAATACGGATCTTCGACCCAGACCTTTGACCCTGCGAATTTCGCTTTTGCATAATGTTGACAATAATGACAACTCAAACTCGCAGGAACAACAACACAATCAGACATTCAACCATTTTTATTAAATTTATAGGTTTAAACTACTTTTTACTTTCCTATATAAATAGACACCACAATATATTTCCTAAATCACTTTTTATATCATTAAAATAGTATTTTATATTACTTTTTTATTTCATAATATTTTTTAATTTAATATGAAATAAAAGTGAATGTTATGGGAAACGTAAAAAAGTAAGGTGAGAGAAAATTATTATATATAATTTAATAATTATAGGAAGTGAATAGTATTTCCCAATACATTGAAAAATACTGTACAAACCATATTGAGAAAGTTAAATATAGAGTATCTATCATGGGGATAATTTTATGACTTTTTAATTTTTTTCTATAGAAAATCTACTACTAGTACTTTTAGAAAAGTAAAACATCTCGTGAACTTATTGGCAATAACATTTGAGACATGTGATGACATTAATGTTTGAATTTATGCTTTTTCTATAATGACACATTATTTTGTATAAAATATTTTTGCAAACTTTTTTGTTTTGGTGTGTCACCATAGCAATTTAATTGGAATGGGTCATTGGAAATTGTAGGAATTAAAATAATATTAAATGTCAGTTGGTAAAATGTATGTTGAGAATAAACACTAGTAATTTTGTTGATCTCTCTTGATATTTATTCCTCTCTATTTTACGACATTTACCATTTTGCGAGAGAGAGTTTGACGGGTTTATACAAATATTTGCTCTATTTTATATTTTGATTTAAAAAATGTTTCAAAACTAAGTTTTTTAAACAAAAAATATATATTAAAACATTATGTGGCAAAAGTTTTAAAAAGTATACATTTTAAAAAAAAACTTAAATAAGATACTTGATTATTTCTTATATTTATTGATATTTAGAAAATTTTAGATTTCATATTTAAAATGTTTTGAAAATATCATTAATATGTTTTAAGATTTTTACTTTTAAATGTTATATTTTGAAAATAAATTTCATTTCACATTTATTTTGAAAACCAAAGACTAAAAGTAGTTTTAGTTTTAGTTTTTTTCTAAATAAAGTATTCTTTTAACGGTTTTAAATATAGAATAATTTTTGGACATTCTTAAATTTATAAATGGTGATTAACATTTATAAGTTCCAAGGCAATGTAATATTAAGACAAGTTTTGGTGCCATATTTATTAAGTGTTCGACACACTCTAATGAAACCTACTGACACTACATTTTTTTTTTCCAATATAACACTCACAAACTAATTTAAAATTAGCCAAAATTGTTAACATCACTAACCAAAAAAATAATAATTAATGTGAGATCACAGGAATAAACCTTGTAATCTAAAACGATTAATGACAAATATTAATTGAAAATTTATCATAACAAATTTCTTTTGAACTACATGATCCAAATAAAAATGAAATGTTTACCGTTAATATGTCACATTCTTCTAATAAATAAATGAATGAATTTTGATATGTGTATCGCCCATCCTCGCATTATGGAAAAAACAATGAAATTACTAATAATTTAAACTTAATTAATTTAAACATATGATACAAATGGATTAAGAGGAAAATAAATAAATAGTTTTTTAATATATATATATATATAATTTGCTTATAATATAAATTAATTTAAAACATCAAAAATTGTTTTTTGTATAATTATAAATAAATAAATAAATTATTATTAGACTTGTTATAAGTTAATAATTCAAAAAGCCTTACTTAAACGTGAATGTGATAATGTCATCCTTAATCTTAAGTAAGGTACACATCCAAGTAAAGTTACATGTGCTTCCCAAATCCTTTATAAACGCCAAAGCTTTGTTTGATATGTCTCGGCGTGGGACTGTACTTTCAAACATTAATATGAATTCCCTATATACACCAAGGCACCAGCAGCCTCTCCGAGCTACTCCGCCCCCGGTTTCCACTATCCCCTCTCCCTCCCTCGATCCTATCCCTGCGCATCCATCAATCGCCACGAATCGAATGCTCCGAGCGACGTGAATATCATTCACCGGAGACGACCTCAATGTTGAAGCAGTCGGCGTCGGAGGTCCGCCGCAAATTCGATCGCCTCCGAATCGGACCTCCACTGCCTCCTCGACGAAGCCCGCCAGGCCTCCCAATTCATCTCCACCGTTATCGTCCAGGCCAAACCCAACTCTTGGGGCGGCTACGGTACGCACTCCCTCCCTCTCTCTCTCATCCCCAATCATTGACATAAACCTATATTGTTTATTTTGTCTGTTTTGAGGAACAACCTTTTTGCTGATTTGTTTCTGTGGTTTCTTTTTGGTTCATTCATCCCAGACTAATTAAGATCCCTCCGAGGAAATTCTCAGAAAAGCTACCTCGGAGTCACAAAGGCGGCGGCGTTTGTTCTAGCATTCAGAGGTGCTTGGTTTTCCTCTAATCCTTATGTTTGAGCAATTGATTGATTTTACTGTTTCTTCCAGAATTTTGTCTTGCTGCCAATAATATTCTTAGCTTTTTAGCTTGTTTTTCAGACCATGTGTACAAATGATGTATATGTTGTATCAGCCTCCTCTTTCTAGTGCTAACTTCTAATAATTGTTAATTTGAGTGCTTTAATCATTGATGCTTGTGGCGTTGTCTGAAATTATTTGAGCACTAACATTGATTAGTGGCTCAGGATTAGCAATTTAGCATTAGAAAATGAATGGGATGGGAGTGGAGTCCCATAAAATCTGAGAGCTGTTCAAGTGAGCTCCTCTTTTCATTGATGAATACCTGTTTACAGCACTAAAATTGTTTGGGGAAGTTGATTCTTAACATTTTTGAACTGTTTGCTTTATACTCGTGTTTCTGCCTATTAAAACAAAATCCAAACATCCTCTGATTATGGTAGTTGTTGTGCTTCATGAGTTTACGTGCACAGATATTCACCTTGCCGACATCAACCTTTTTAGGGAAAAGTGAACATTCCAGGGCTTCCCACAGATTGACCAGAAATCCAGGAGTAAAAGATAGCGTGTTAAGAACAAGCAGTGATCCAGCTGTGGGATTGAAGGCAGAAAATATTCTAAGCATGAAAGAATAAAAATATGCGATACCAAGAAGTTTCAATTTCACTCCCTGATTTGGATCCATTGGTGCCTCGTCAGCTTCATGAATGGAACCATCTTTCTTCAAGGTAGCTAAAAGTTTAGTAAGATGCCACTGCTGACAACAAGGCGAAAATAGGTCCATGTATGACATATTTAAGGACCTAAGACTTGTCTCATTTTCATGCATATCAAAGGGTAAAGAAAAGAAGCCTTAACAGAAAACTGATGTTCTTGGCTCTCCTTTCTTATCTGTCCAATATTATCAAGCCAAGATGTAAAGTTCTCTGAATAAATTATAATCGCATTAACATCCAATGCCAATCTAGACCATCAGTAAACTGCCTTGAATCTGAAATTTTGTTATCACTAATTGTCGCTAGGCATATGGTATTTGCAAGAGCCCAGCCAACTTATGGCATATCCTTGAAATCAAATGGTACCGTCACCTGATCCAAGCTTGACATCTCCATCAACATTTTTTCCTTTTAGATCTGCCATCACCTGCCACAGTTTGATCAGTTCCCACATGTTAGATTTTTATAGAAAGCTCAAATTAATATTTACAACGGTAATATTAAAATATAAATGGCAAAATACCCTTTAATATTCAACAAAAGGTATCACTAATCTGCATAATGTATATTATAACGCATCTTATTAGCTTACCAATACCACCAAATTATCAGGTGAACAAAGAATTCAAGTCATTTTATGCACATAAGCATGGACTAGCAACCTATACAGGTGACCAAGGGCGGATGCACTTTGTGACCAGGGTGGGCATGCATTATGGGCAAGCAATGTATTAGTAGTATTATATTTAAAAAACCTACAGCACAAAAAAAAATGATTAATGTGAGATCACAGGAATGAAATTTGTAAGCTAAAATGATTAATGACAAATATTAATAGAAAATTTATCATAACAAATTTGTTTTTTTCAACTACATGAGCTTTCAAGTAAAATTGAAATATTTACGATCAATATGTCACACATTCTTCTAATAAATAAATGGATGAATTTTGATATTTGTATTGTAATCCCTACATTAATAAAATTACTAATAATTTGAACTTAATTAATTAAAACATACAATACAAATGGATTGAAAGGAAAATAAATATTTAGATTTTCAATATATATATATAGAATAAATTTGCATATAATATAAATTAATTTAAAACATCAAAAGATTAATTTGTATAGTTATAAATAAGTGAAGGAATTATAATTTTGTATAATTTAGTTCATATGATTCAAATAATTGAAATAGATAATAGTATAAACTTATTTTGGGTAAGTTATTTTTTAAAAATAAGTTAATAACTTAAAAATAAAATTCTTTTAAATGATTCTCATTTATGTAATTTATATAATAAGTACATTCATTTAAACAAACCTTAAACCATTAAACCATTAAACCGTCAAAGCTACCAAACTCATTTATAAAAAAGAAAACTTTGTTTGATGTCTCGGTGTGGGACTATACTTTCAAACATTAATATGAATTCGCTATATACACCACCAAGGCACCAACAGCCTCTCCGAGCCACTCCGCCCCCAGTCTCCACTATCCTTTCTCCCTCCCTCGATCCGATCCCTTCGCATCCATCAATCGCCACGAATCGAATGCTCTGAGCGACGCGAATATCATTCATCGGAGACGACCCAGCAGAATGTTGAAGCAGTCGGCATCGGAGGTCCGCCGCAAATTCGATCGCCTCCGAATCCAATCCCCACTACCTCCTCGACGCAGCCCGCCAGGCCTCCCAATCCATCTCCACCGTTATCGTCCTGGCCAAACCCAGCTCTTGGGGCGGCTACGGTACGCACGCCCTCCCTCTCTCATCCCCAATCATTGACATAAACCTATATTGTTTATTTTGTATTTTTTGAGGAACCACCTTTTTACGGATTTGTTTCTGTGGTTTCTTTTTGGTTCATTCATCCCAGACTAAGATCCCTCCGAGGAAATTCTCAGAAAAGCTACCTCGGAGGCACAAAGGCGGCGGCGTTTGTTCTAACATTCAGAGGTGCTCGGTTTTCCTCTATTCCTTTAAGTTTGAGCAACCGATTCTATTCATGCTTGATTTTGCTGTTTCTTCCAGAATTTTATCCTGCTGCCAATAATATTCTTAGCTTTTTAGCTTGTTTTTCAGATCATGTGTACGGATGATGTATATGTTGTATCAGCCTCCTATTTCTAGCGCTGGCTTCTAAATAATTGTTAATTTGGCTGCTTTAATCATTGATGCTTCTGGCGTTGTCTCAACTCTCAACAATAACATATTAGCTTAAGTTTTGGGTTGCATGCGAAAAATAAAAATAGTGTTAAGGAAAATGAAATTTATCAACAAATCTAAAAAAGGGGCATAGACCTAAGGGAGTCTAATCCCATTGTAAACATGCAAATTGATAACCATTGCTTGTTTGTTAATTTGGCTGCTTTAATCATTGATGCTTGTGGCGTTGTCTGAAATTATTTGAGCACTGACATTGATTAGTGGCTCAGGATTATTAGCATTAGAAAATGAGTGGGATGGGAGTGGTGTCCCATAAAATCTAAGAGATGTTCAAGGGAGCTCCTCTTTTCCTTGATGAATACCTGTTTAGAGCACTAAAATTGTTTGGGGAATCGAATGTTATAACTTTCGCGGCCTTTTCATGAAGAATGTGAAATTTCAAAATGGAAAAGTGAATGAGTGGGAAGGAAACTTTTATAGGTTATTCAATTTGTTTTTTGTTTCTCCCTTTGTTTTTAGTGAGCGTATTTTTGTAAATTTAATGTGCAACAGGTCAATGATGGCGGGGCATGGGAAAAATAAGAGTCTGACAAATGTATGTTGACCGTGTTTGATATATTGAAGAGGGAGGAAACTGTTAACCTCGGAAAGCTAATACTAAAGAGACAGCAATTCACCCAAACAGTGGAGAATCATTTTGCACTGCCTTTCTTGGTCAAAGATGGGCGGGTTGAAATTAAATTGGTTGAGATTGGATGTATCTTGTCTGTAAGCCTTGCAATATCACAAGCATTGAGAACTTGATCATGTTGATTTTATGTTTTGTGTATTTGTGGGATAAGTTAACGTTTTTTCAGTTCTCTTTTGTTTAGAGGGAGGGATTGCACCTGCTGCACGTTTAATTATGGCACGCGAAAATTTCCACTGCTGATTTGACTTCATGGACCGAAAGTTATAGGACTTCAAATTGAAACAGCAAGTGGAAGACTAGTTTTCAGAATTCATATTTTCCTAAAACTGGCACTTTTTCCACAATTTGGATTTTTAAAGGGTGTATTATTAGGAATTTGGTATTTGGATTTGAAGAGTAAAAAAGATTCAGCAATTTGAGGGGAGAAATGTCACGGGGTCAGGTTTCCTGCGCCTCTCAACCCCTTGCGGCACTTAGCTTCTCTATCCACGGTCCGCTAAGTTTAGCCTTTGAGGGTTGAAGCGCACGTAGACTGGTTTCGCCGCCTCGCCATGGGCTCATCAGGAGAACGGCTCCGGTTCCCGACCGGTTTGTGTAAGGATGGCCAAATCCCTTCTTCAACGTCAAGTCCTCGACTAGCGGCGTGCTCCCCGCATTCAACCGGGTCGGCACGTCTGAACTCCGAAGGGGTTCCATCCGTTCTCCTCCACGAACTGCCTGGAACCTTCCGCTGCGCACCGTCTACGCTTTCAACCAACCCCTCTCTTTTACGTAGCACGAATACATTCCTGAATCGTGCCATCGAGAAACGTCCCGCCAGGCACCACGCGCTCGGGTCGTGACATTCTCCTCCACCCAATCCTCGCAACGTCCTCGTTGCACTTGTCGACATCGCTTCCCGCAGGCGATGGCATCGTTACCTCGACGCCCTCCCACTCGCCCAATGTCAACGGCTTGGACATCGCTTCCCCGCAGTTGCAACACCTTTACCAAGATGCTCGCCCCACTCGCCCAATGTCCAAAGGATAGGAGGCTTCCAAGATCGCTCCGACGCGCTCCTTCGTACTCCCTTGCCCAACTCTGTATCACACTCTAGGATACTCCAACTCTATGGACGCGAGACGTGCAAGACACTATCGGTCGACTCACCTCTCGTGAGCTCCCACCTTGGGATCACGCTACTCGCGAGAGTGCTCGGCGAGTCTTCAGGATATGGGCCGGTTCGGCTCGATACCACTTGTCACGGGGTCGGGTTTCTGCGCCTCTCAACCCTTGCGGCACTTAGCTTCTCTATCCACGGTCCGCTAAGTTTAGCCTTTGAGGGTTGAAGCGCATGTAGACTGGTTTCGCCTCGCCATCTGGGCTCATCAGGAGAACGGCTCCGGTTCCCGACGGTTTGTGTAAGGATGGCCAAATCCCTTCTTCAACGTCAAGTCCTCGACTAGCGGCGTGCTCCCCGCATTCAACCGGGTCGGCACGTCGAACTCCGAAGGGGTTCCATCCGTTCTCCTCCACGAATCGCTGGAACCTTCCGCTGCGCACCGTCTACGCTTTCAACCAACCCCTCTCTTTTACGTAGCACGAATACATTCCTGAATCGTGCCACCGAGAAACGTCCCGCCACCACCACGCTCGGGTCGTGACATTCTCCTCCACCCAATCCTCGCAACGTCCTCGTTGCACTTGTCGACATCGCTTCCCCGCAGGCGATGGCATCGTTACCTCGACGCCCTCCCACTCGCCCAATGTCAACGACTTGGACATCGCTTCCCCGCAGGTTGCAACACCTTTACCAAGATGCTCGCCCCACTCGCCCAATGTCCAAAGGATAGGAGGCTTCCAAGATCGCTCCGACGCGCTCCTTCGTACTCCCTTGCCCAACTCGTATCACACTCTAGGATACTCCAACTCTATGGACGCGAGACGTGCAAGACACTATCGGTCGACTCACCTCTCGTGAGCTCCCACCTTGGGATCACGCTACTCGCGAGAGTGCTCGGCGAGTCTTCAGGATATGGGCCGGTTCGGCTCGATACCACTTGTCACGGGGTCGGGTTTCTGCGCCTCTCAACCCCTTGCGGCACTTAGCTTCTCTATCCACGGTCCGCTAAGTTTAGCCTTTGAGGGTTGAAGCGCACGTAGACCGGTTTCGCCCTCGCCACCGGGCTCATCGGAGAACGGCTCCGGTTCCGGACCAGTTTGTGTAAGGATGGCCAAATCCCTTCTTCAACGTCAAGTCCTCGACTAGCGGCGTGCTCCCCGCATTCAACCGGGCCGGCACGTCCGAACTCCGAAGGGGTTCCATCCGTTCTCCTCCACGAATCGCCTGGAACCTTCCGCTGCGCACCGTCTACGCTTTCAACCAACCCCTCTCTTTTACGTAGCACGAATACATTCCTGAATCGTGCCACTGAGAAACGTCCCGCCAGCACCACGCTGCTCGGGTCGTGACAGAAAATATCAGGGATAGAACCGAACCGAGACCACTAATGAGAGATCCAGGATGGGATAGTCAAAGGTTGGAAATCTTGTTGAAAAAGAAAAAGCCATGAGTGGCTTTGTTGGGGATTTTGGATAAAGAAAGTGTTAAACCAGGTTTGCTGGTAATCCTAATAATTAAATGATGAGTAATAAATGAGAGGAGAATTAGAAGGATTTGGAAGGATTCTTGGGGCATTGAGAGGTTGATTCCAGGCGGAGGGAGAAAGGACCTTTAAAATTAATTGGCAGGGGAGGGATGTTTTGAGTTTTGGACAAAATCTTTGAAAAATGGCAGACCTTGTTGATTTTATAGTCGCTAATCAATAAAAAAAATGATTAATGTGAGATCACATGAATGAATTTTTAAGCTAAAATAATTAATGACAAATATTAATAGAAAAATTGTCATAACAAATTTGTTTTAAACTACATGTGCTTTCAAATAGAATTGAAATATTTACCATCAATATGTCACATTCTTCTAATAAATAAATAGATGAATTTTGATATTTGTATTGTCATCCCTACATTAATAAAGTCACAGATAATTTAAACTTAATTAATGCATACATACATTACAAATGGATTGAAAGGAAAATAAATAGTTAGATTTTTAATATATATATAGAATAAATTTGCATATAATATAAATTAATTTAAAACATCAAAAGATTATTTTGTATGATTATAAATAAGTGAATGAATTATAATTTTGTATAATTTAGTTCATATGATTCAAATAATTGAAATAGATAATAGAATAAAGGTAATTTATTTTAAAAAGTAAATTAATAATTTAAAAATAAACTTTATTTAAACATCCGTGTTATATTTAAATATAATTTATATTTATTTAAATAAAGTTTACTGCTTTTCAGCTTCCAAAATCACTTATAAAAAGGAAAATTTTGTCTGATATGTCTCAGTGTGGGACTATACTTTCAAACACTAATATGAATTCGCTATATACACCACCAAGGCACCAACAGCCGAGCACTCTGCCCCCAGTCTCCACTATCCTTTCTCCCTCCCTCGATCCGATCCCTGCGCATCCATCAATCGCCACGAATCGATTGCTCTGAGCGACGCGAATATCATTCATCGGAGACGACCCAGCAGAATGTTAATAACTTAAGCATATATTTAATAATTAAATATGTATATTTAATTATTAATTATTAATAAATTAAATAAAAAATTAAAATACTAGGAGGGGATTGATGACCCACAGTATTCAGTCCCACAGTATTCACAGCATCATGTTACTGACATGGTTGCAATATCGAGATCTAGGAACGAGACGGCGAAAGGACAAAACACGTTCATCTCAGCCAGAATTTTGGATGATACGTCATGTCTTGTCTTGATATGCCACGTCTCGTCTTAATATGCCGTGACGAACGCGAGTTTGTTCGTTTGGTTCAGCCCTAGTCTCGTCTTAATATGCCGTGCCTCGTCTCGATACGCCGTGTCTCGTCCTATCTCGGGTGATATTTTATCTTTGAATCGCAAGACGCTTGACTCAAAGCGACGCTGCCGAGTGCCGACGCTCGCTGCCGACGCCATCTACGCACGCGAGCGTAGGTAATAAGATGATTTATTACGCCATCTAAGCAGGGGCGTCTGAAAAGAAGGGCGCCAGAAGAGAGAAGGTCATCTCCGGGAACCCAATGCGCGATGCGATAAAAGCTGGGACGCTTCCGACGCTGTCATTGATGCTTGTGAGATGGGTAATAATAAGATATTTATTGATTTATGGTTTAGAGTAATTTATTATTTGTTAATTTTAAAATAGGATAATAGTATTTTAATTTATTGATAGAAATTTTAAAATAAGATAATTTATTGATGTAGTAATATAAGTAATTAATTAATATTTATTAGTATAATTTTTTATTTAATTTATTAATAATTAATAACTAAATATGTATATTAATTATTAAATATATGCTTAAGTTATTAAAAATTAATATATAATAATTAAAATTACTTTGTAATTATAATCTTATAAAAATAATTAATAATACATGAAATATGATTACTAATAAGATTAGTTATTTTATTTTATAAATTAATTAGATAATTAAATATTTAACTTTAAATTATAATTTTAAATGCATTCGTTACTAAGAATTGTAATATCATCGTCATTCCATGTATCATTAAAAAGAATGTTATTTTATTGTTAAATAAATATTGTAAAAATTAAATGTCAATAAAATTTTCATGTGTTATATTATAAATCATAAAAATGTAATAATATGTTTATTTTAATGCTTCAATAAGGCGTTAACGCTTTTTTTAATATAATAACTCATTATGTTATCTAAATCATATATTTATATTATTTAATGATTCAAATGTTATTATTATTTTTTTAAGTTTTTTATATATTTTTTTAAAATAATTCAACATTGTTTCATGCTTAAAGTTGCATCTCACCCGAGATGCAATGCGACATCCACAACCGCGACGCAATGGCTGCTGCGACTGCGACTACGAACCATGGTTACTGACAGCTACGTTATGAAAGTTGCGTTACAACCACAATATGTGAGTTGCTATCACAATACAATGATATCACTGAATCACAGTATTTGAGTTCCTTTTTCCTTTCCTTTATAAAGGTTTCGTTACTGCCAGTTAGTGTAAGAAGTTAATACATTTTCCATTGTTTGATTGGTCCTTCTCCTTTGCATTATTTTGTTGATTTGCCTATTTGGAATGGTTTTCTCATCCTCTCTTAGATTAAATTGATCATGTTTGACCCTGAAATTTATACAGAAATATTTTGTTCCTTCAACAATGAATGCACAAGTTAAGTAGCAAACATATGGTGTTTAAACTAGTTCAATAACAAAGAAGGCAGTGTCATTCTCTTGTTTTGTTTTGCATATTGATGTATAAGTCAAACTTGATAGTGAAAAAAATCTTGTGTTTTTGATCAAATATTCAGATTATTTTGGTTTCTAGACCATGTTCTGATTCAAATTGAACTCAAATCTTTGTTGTAGATCCTATGAGGCTCTCTAGGGAAAGCAGTATAACATTGGGTTAAGCAAAAATGGATTGAGTTGATTTCTCCAATATGCTTAATTTGAATTGTTTTGTGGAATTTGTTTTCAATTTATGTAAAAGGATGATTTTCATTCTGCTACCTTGTAAATATATTTTAGTGTGGAATCTAAAATAGGCATTTGGTGTAATTCTAATACTAGACAATGTATCCACCAATTAATTTTTGGTAAATAATGGAACAAGTTGGAAAATAAAGGCATTCTTTTCTCATCCACAATGATTGTTATTTGGCATTTAATTTGTCATAATCATATATGATTTGTATCAAATTGATTTGTAACAAAACAAGTGTCCTGCCGAATGGTTCTACTGTATTTTTTTTTCCTTATTTTCACAAGCTAAAATGTTTAAAACAAAAAGAAATTGAAATAGCACATTATGGAGCCAATATGAACTCTTAATTAAACAAATTCATAACCACAGTAGTAATTTGGTAATTTTATCTAATTACAAAAGATGCAGCAATTGTCAAACCTGTAGTTCAATGTTCGAACCAGCACTTTGAAGTTTGAACAATTTCTAGTTCTAATTATACAATTAACCCAGTAAAGAAAAAAAACTGAAAAGTCAAATCTAGGTGACAATGCACACACAACTGGAATCAATGAACCCAACTAGCTTTGGGATCAATTCTACTGGTAGCTTGGAATAAACGTGCCAATGTAGCCAAAATTGGCTATAAAGAAGGCGATAGCATGAAAAAAAAAGGTATATGAAGTAATCGTTCTTCCCGAAGCCCACAACATAGCAGCCATAAAAGAAGAGGCACGTCCCAGCCCCATGTTCTAACAAGTGAACCCTACAAGAGTTTAAATCACACATGGCTTGCAGAGAAATGCAGAACAAGCTATACAATTTTAACACAAATCTAAGGAATAAAAATTTAAGAATGCTTTAAGTAGAAGAAAACGGAGCCAATGCCACATCACTACATGCAGTCAACCATCACTGTAGCAATCGGTCACTGTAAAGACTGTGGTTTATGTCCAACATAACAATTGGTATGGCCTTTGCCATTGCAGCATCTTAATCTGTAAAAAACGTTACCGTCACCTAGCAACAAACAGATGAAGGATTCTGTACAGTCCTAGGTTTCGACGAACGGACAAAGGCTCGACGCATGCCGAATGGATGATGATGATCGCCGACCATTGACGAAGACAATCGCTGACAAAGCCTCGCCAGTTGACGATCCATCGTTCTTCTTCTCAGACTTCTCCTTGTTGCCTCGTTGTCGCTAGTTTCTCTCTCCCTTGCACAATTGTCATTGCTGTCTTGCCACTTACTCTCTCCTTCTCTGTCGGTGTCACCGTCGCCATCTCACCAGTCACTGCTCTGCCTCTCTTTCTCTCCCTTGCGACAATCACTGTTCGCTGCTCTGCCTCTCTCTCTAAGTCTCTCTCCCTTGTGGCAAACATGACTTCGTGTGTAACTAAAGCTTTAAAATATTAAATAATTTAAATTTATAAAATTTAATTTAAGTATTTGTGAATTGTGACATTGTGATTATCAAGCATGCTGTCATCTATTTTAATGTTTTAAACTTATATTAAATTTTCTGACTTATACATTAAGTTGAATTGTTTCTACTTTTTTCCTCTATATACTTATGCTCTAATATTTAGAATTACAATAAAATTTTTTACATAAAATATATATATTAGAAATGCCTAGGCATATAAAACAATGATATTATAAATAAACCCGGACCCTCAAATGCCCAGGTCGCCTTGGCGCTGACAAAACTGAATACTAAACAATGATAGATATTATAAATGAGCCACTCTAGCCCGCTGACAAAATGAAAGCTTGTTTGGTTGAAATAAGGGAAGGAAGAATAAAAAAAATCAAACCTCAAATATTGGAATATGAACCATGGCCAGCACACTAAAAATTTCCTCATTACAGCCTTTGATTGGATGGCATATTAATAAATAATAAACATGCAATGAGATATGCAATGACATTTAACATTCAATTGAACAAACCCTCCTAAACCTTCAACAACAACTGTAGGTTTAATTAATAAAAGATAAATGTCAACCAATTTAGTTTTATATATATATATAATGCAAAATAATAGAAATTTCAAGTCAATTACAAATTATTTTATAAGTCACTCATAAAAGTTTGAATCCTCATTTTCATATTATAATCATCCTATCTATACGAAAAAGCAAACTGATAATCATTAACATGATAACTCAAGACAAAAAAAGAAAAACTAGTCATCGGTAATATCATATTGTGATAGCAACTCAAATACTCAATTGAACCGAGCTCTTTCAATAATATTGAAACCAAAATATTCTAGATGCACCCCAAAATTGATAGCACAATATGGGCATTCGCTGATGAACACAGCCAACAACAACAAAAATATAAGAAATTGTTACTTGATGAACACAGCTGCGTTGGCTTGTTTTGCAGCGTCGCCGGCGAGGGATCTTCGGATAGGGGGAGGTTTGGGCGGATCTGGCGCTACCTCGACTGCGTCGTCGCTGGCGAGGACGACGGTGGTGACATCGACGTAGCAGTCGGGCGGGAGGAGACAACGTTACAGAGAGTGCGGAAGACGGAGGCGGGGGATCTGGGCTGGCGATATCGAGGTTCAAGTCGGGGAAATCGAAGTGGAGGGCGGCGTCGGTGGATCTGGGGCGTGCGGGTGTATTGATGATTTTTATTTTTATTTATTTTATGACAGCAAAACGTCGGCGTTTGTTGCTATTACCGTAGCAAAAAAGTAGGAATAAACGGTTGAATTTTCTATATATTTTAATTGCTTTATTTATTTCTTTTAATTGCTACCTTGATAATAACTGTTAAAATAATTATGTAATAAATAAGAAAAAATATAGACAGAACTGTGTTGCACATGCGACATTTTAATTATTTTAATATAAAAAATTAATAATAATAATAATAATAATAATAAGTGATTTGTATGTAGAACTATTAGAACTAGAACATGAGAGTCACCACAATTCATTTATGAGTCCGATGGTTGTTCTGCAGCCACGTTGGTCCCTGGGAGATTGTTGTCAAATGCACCCCTCATCACCGAATTTGATATTGCTCATTCATATTTCATCGGCTTGGTCGTGTGAATTAAACTTCATGATGTCTTCAATCAACAATGCAACGTTGAGGAAAGAAGAGCCTCCTTGTTCCATTGCTCTCTTCGCCTTCCCTTGAAGCTCTTCTACTCTTCTCCTCCTTTCGCTCCCCTCCTCTCCCCCTTCCTCCATCAACTCCGTGACAGCTTTCCTCACATCTTCCTTCCCCACCACAACCCCAGTTTTTTCTTCTTCCCCCCAACGCACTCCAACCGCTGCCCCAACCCTTACCCCAACTCCCATAATGTCCACCACCACTTTTTCATTGAAGAACTGTTCTGCAAACAGAGGCCAAGTTACCATCGGCACGCCCGCGCAGATCCCTTCAAGCGTTGAATTCCATCCGCAGTGTGTCAAGAACCCCCCAACGGCTGGGTGTGACAGGATCAGTACTTGAGGTGCCCAACCCCATATCACCAGGCCTCTATCTTTCACTCTCTCCTCGAACCCTTCTTCCAAGGCCCATCTCTTTAGATCTTCCGTTTTTTCATTCACTCTGATGACCCAGATGAATGGCCGGTTCGATGCCTCCAGGCCTAACCCGAGCTCAATCAGCTGAGGGGGTGTGAGGTGGCTAACACTCCCTAAGGAAGCATAGACTACAGAGCTAGCCGGCCATGCGTCCAACCATTTTGAACACTGGTTTTGGTCGATAGAGGCCTTGTTTCCCCTCTGAGACACATCTGATTCCTCCAGGTTGCATAGTGAAACCGGGCCAATGCACCATACTTTGTTTCCTTTCAGCTTCCGGTAGTGCTCCGCATAAGTTGGTTCCAGCTCCTCGAAGCTGTTGACCACAACCCCGAAGGCTGTCTTTTCAGCTGCACTGATTTCCTCTAGCATGCCTTTCAGATCCGTCTGGCCTGCGTGGAATGTTGCAGGAAGCTGCAGCCTAGTGAACTCCAGCTGATGGGGGAGACCAGGAATCACAAAGTGTTCTCCTTCGGCAACTTGCTCGTACACCTTGGTGGTTTGAAGAATGTGCGAGCAAAGCAGATTCAAGCAGCTGGTTCCATCAAATTGGATCCTTGGAATGTTGAACTTCGTGGCAGTGTCCGGTGCCCAGGCCATGTAAACATCAGCTATTATGCAACTTGGAGGATCACCAAAGTTTTGGAGTAGTTTTTCAAATGGCTCTTGCAGCGACCGAACCGCGGCGAAGAAGTTGGTCTTCAGTTTTGAGGGGAGGGTGTACGTGTTTTCACACCCATCTGGCAGACCTGCCTCGGAGCCTTTGAACTGGATTGGGAGGAGCTGGATTTGGAGACCAGATTCGGAGGCTTGATCGATGATGGCTTTGAACCGAGCAGCATTGGTAGGGGTGGTGACGATGGTGACCATAGTGCCACGCTGAGCCAGTGTTCTGCCAATGTCTACCATGGGGATGAGGTGGCCCTGACCCAGGAAGGGTAAGAGTACAAAGTGTAGCTGAGAACATTTGGAAGCCATTTGCAGTGAAGATCGGTAGGGGAGGGGCTTGGAGTACTCTGGTCTCTGGATGAGTGTGGTGTTTATATTTAACTTGGATAGGTCTGAATCTGATGTTTGGAGCATTTCTTTTTATTATTATTATTAAGAAAATTGTTTTTTTCAATCCAATACATCTACAAGGCTTGCGGATTTCGTGGAAACCTTTCGGTACCAATTTGTTTGTAACATGTGGCCTCCATGCGTCGTCACGTGCGTGCGTGTCAGACCTTCCTAGTTCCTACCGCCTTTAAGTTCAAAGATGATAATTCAGAATAATAATCAATATGTTTTTTTAGGGGTGGTGGTCCCATATGATTTTTCACAATTTCCCGAGCTATAACAATTTTTTTACAAAATATTTATTTATTTATTACACTACACACCCAATTCTATTCAAAATTCTCCTCTCAAACTAGAGACAAGCCCCGCAGAGCCACCTATAACGTAAGTTCGGATTATCTATTGAATAGCATTTTTGTTATGCATTAAAAGTATGCCGTTTTAATCTTTTATAATTTTATTGTACATACTCTTAAAGAAATCGATATGTTTTGTTAGTGTATTTTTGTTTTTGTTTTTAAAATATAATAATTATTTTCAAGTAAAACAAATTAAAATAATAAAAAAATATTTTTATTTCTTAGATGAATAAAAATAATATTTTATTACGTTTAATTTTATATTTTTTATATATTTTAAAAATACAAAACAAAAAAAGCCACCGGCGCCTCGCGAGCACATGGCAGGGAAAGGCAATGTGGCATAATTTGGGTCATTTTTTAAAATTTTTAAAATTTTAGCTAACTATAAAATATATATTTATAACTTTCCATATTTGCTATTTTGTTTTCAAATTATATTTTCCTCGCACGCTTTCTGATGAAAAAAAATATTAGGCAAATATACGTGTATATATATATAATGTTTTATTTTATTATTATTATGACTATGCATATGCCAATATGAAGGTTTGTTTGAAATGACGAAGTAAATATGCAGCAGAGGTCATTTTGCATATATATATATATGTGTGTGTGTGTGTGTTCACACGCACACACCCATGTGGATGCTCTAATATTCCCTTTTGCTCAACACCAATCGATCCCTACAGGAGGTGTAAAAAGTACATAATCAAAATAAAAAATAAACAAGCAAAACACAATTTGTGGCAAATTATATATGGAAATTTCTTTTCTACAACACATCACATAGATCAAATTTCAACTTGGATGCTACGAGATAAGTAATATTTCAAAGCTTTTAGGAATAGAGATGATTACATAAAGAGATGTTCATTGGCTGTTTTGGATAAAATTAGCCTAACCCATATAACTTAAATAAAATCGATTAGATTGAGCACATTTAAAACTAGTCACAAACTAAACTATTTCTATTTGATTATGCCAATAGATCAACTTAAATCATTGTCTCCTTATTATATGGTCCATCTACAAACCAAGTTTACATATCATATTCTCCCGCCAATCAATGAACTAACTATTTGATTGTGGGTTGTTTGTGGGGGGTGACGAATTGGGTACCCTTTCTATTTGTAACACGTTTGTTTGTTTTTTTCCTTCTTTTTTTTTTTTTTTTTTGGGGGGGGGCTTATGCTTGTTTTCTTCACTTGGATGATAGAAAAGTCAACTCTATACAATTAAATTTTGATGCATAAATTAAAGAGAAGCATGAGTAGCAATGACTTCTTTGAAGGAAAAGTGGAGAGTAGTTGTAACTTGGTACATGTGTATATAACTACGAATAGTGACACCAGTAAACTTAGCCAAGCTTAAATATGCTCAAACACGTAGCAATAAGATTTTTTTTAACTAAACTTGAACTTGACTTGAGCCTTAATCCCAATGCGTAAGCTAAGCTGAATAATATTTAACAAAGTTCAAGCTCATAATTTATTTATTTTTAATTTCTTTTTGAAAAATGTAAATCATATTAAGCAAATGAAATATTTGCCTATACTTATTGCATATACCCATCTAAACAAAAAATAAGCTAAATTTTTAGAAAATAAAATAAAAATGACATACTCGCATACAAAGTACAATAAATAGACTTAAAGTAATACTAGGTACAAATGGCATTACAGTATCTTTGCATCTCCAGCTGCCGTGAAATAAACCACATTATTATTTTTGTCATATTTCGGTGCACGCCCGGATCATTACTCGAGCCTCAATCTCGAGTAGACATCGAGCGAGGTTCAAGTAGGGGCTCGAGCACATATGCTAGAAACGCTGCTTGAGCCTCAAGCTCGAGAGGTTTGGAGCAAGAGCAAACATCGATCATCTCTCTCACATCTAGATCTATGGGTTTCTAGGTTTCATTAACTGTAATTTACAACAAAAACTTCAAACGGCCATAACTTTACACACAATGATCCAATTTGTGCCCTTTTTTATTTGTAGGTATGGATGAGAGCTACGACACCCAAACCCATAGGGATTTGTCGCTCTCGAATTTCCAAAAAATGTAATCTTTCGCCTCAAAATCTCAATTTTATGATATGCTTCTACTTCCTTCTATCTAGATGCACTGCTCGAGGCCCCTCTCTCCCTCCACAGCTCTTTCTCTCTCCGTATCTCAAATGTAATAAACTATGCATTAAATTTTAAGTAATTTTACTGACATGTCAATTTTACTAGTTGCAAATATCATTTTTCCTGTACCATAAATTTTAGCAACATTATCGAACATTAAACTATTTTGTCATACCCAAATGCAATATGCATTAATAGCCAAAGCAATGTGACGCCTCTTATCAAAACCGAATATAATGTCATGTGGTATTGCTGAGTGCATTTCTATTACAATGGAGTAGGATTGGGGCATTGAATTGGTTGTCCCGGAGGAAGAGCTTCTCGAGGAAGACTAGGGCAGAGAAGATATCATTACGTATGTCCCCAGAAAACCGACTCTACTTTAGGCTGACGAACCATATACACCTGTTGGATGCAGAAACATCTATGCAAGTTCGAAATGAAAATGCAAGAGGCATGGTTCATATCTCAACTTGGCACCCAGAGTTGAACTTCATGACATCTTTAATTAACAATCCAACATTGAGGAAAGAAGAGCCACCTTGTTCCACTGCCCTTTTCGCCCTCCCTTGAAGCTCTTTTGCCCTTCTTCTCCTTTCTATTCTCTCCTCTCCTTCTACTTCCATCAACTCCGTTACCCCTTTCCTCACATCTTCCCTCCTCACCATAACCCCTATTTTTTCTTCTTCCCCCCATTGCGCTCCAACCGTTGCCCCCACCCTTACCCCAACTCTCGCCATATCCACCACCATTTTCTCGTTGAAGAACTGATCTGAAAACAGTGGCCAAGTTACCATGGGTATGCCTGCGCAGACCCCTTCAAGTGTTGAGTTCCACCCACAGTGGGTCAAGAATCCCCCAACCGCAGGGTGTGACAGGATCAGTACTTCAGTGCCCAACCCCATATCACCAGGCCCCTGTCTTTGACTCTCTCCTCGAACCCTTCTCCTATTGCCCATTTCTTCAGATCTTCCACTTTGTCATTTTCTCTGACGACCCAGATGAATGGCCGGTTGGACTCCTCCAGGCCTAGTCCAAGCTCGATCGTTTGAAGGGGTGAGAGCCGGCTGACGCTTCCAAGCGAAGCGTAGACCACTGACCTTGCCGGCCATGCATCAAGCCATTTCAAGCACTTGGTTTCATCGATTGAGGGTTTGTTTCCCCTCTGGGCCATATCTGATTCCTCCCTGTTGGACAGTGAAACGGGGCCTATACACCACAATTTTTTGTCCTTCACCTTCCTCCATTGCTCAGCGTAACCCGGTTCCATCTCCTCAAAACTGTTGACCAAAACGCCACAGGCCATCTTTTCAGTTGCTCTAATTTCCTCTCTCAGGGCTTGCATCGGTCCCGTGCCCGGGTTAAAGGCTCCCGGAAGCTGCAGCCTAGTGAATTCGACCCGATCGGGGAGGCCTGGCACCACAAACCGTTCGGACTCGCCGACTTGCTCGTAGACCTTGGTGGTGCCCAGAATGTGCCTGCAGAGTAAATTGAAGCAGCTGGTCCCATCAAACTGGATCCATGGTATGCTCAACTTCAAAGCAATATGGGCGGACCAACACATTAAATGATCGGAGATGATGCAACTCGGTGGCTCTCTAAAGCCTTGAAGCAGCTCCTCAGAAGGCCGCTCCAGCATCTTAATTGCAGCCAGGAAATTTGGTAAGAGGTCCATTGAGGGGAGGGAGTCCACGTTTTCCCACCCGCCTGGCACGCCGACATCGGGGCCGGGAAACCGGAGACGGACGAGGTCTATTCGGAGGCCTGATTTACGTGCTCGATCGATGGTAGTCTGGAATCGAGCAGCATTTGCGTCGGTGGTCACGATGGTGACGGTGGTGCCATGCTGTGCCAGTACTTTGCCCGCGTCAACCATGGGAATAAGGTGTCCCTGGGCGGGGAAGGGTAAGAGTACAAAGTGAGGCTGAGGCTGTTTGGATGCCATTTGCAGACTTGCAGTGATTATAGACTCAAATTCACAAAATGTAGTAGGGAGGGGTGCTTGGTCTGCGTTGGACGAGTGCTGTATGTATGTAGGAAGTGGGATTGATAAGGGACAACCTCGAGTGTCATCGTGGCGTCACCGCTTACGTAAGTGACGGCTTGTGTGAGCCCCAATTGGGCGTCACCGCTCATGTAAGTCCCAATTGACTTGTGTTGGTCATTGATTTTGGCTAAACAAAACAACTGCACTTGCACTTTTTTTGTTTTTTTTTAAATTCAAATGATCGATGTTTGAATGTCGCCTATTGTCATTCATGGTTCGATTGTATAATTTATTGTAAAAAGATATTGTGAATCATGCATGACCACCGGTAGAAAACACACAAGAAAGAATATTGGAAATGCACATTCCATGCAATTTTTACCTAGGTTTGTACTTTGTATGTTTACTCCATTGCGCCCTTGCAAACTGATCAATGAAATAGTTTTAATGTAATTAAGGATCTAGCTTGACTACTTACAAAATTATCATGATGTGTACTTCGTATATAATCTTTTTCATTTAGTCCAAAAAGGAGCAGCATTAAATCTATGTGCAAAATTGGTCCATATGATGCAATTATGCCATGAATTTTAGAAGGTTTTGCTTGTTTTTGTGAAAAGAAGAGTTTGATTTGATTTTTTAAAATATTATTATTTTTGTATAGATTTTTTTTTTCATTGTTTAATTACATATACCTTTTTAAAAATATTTAAATAGTAGAAAGAGATGTGAAAGCAATAGCATTGTGCTCAAGAAAGTTTTCTCAAAGTACATATTTTAATTAAAAATTTTAATGATTTTTATTTTATTAGTTCCTCATAGAGAATGAAGTAAAAATTATAATTTGTTAAAGATTTTAATTAAAATTTAAAAATACTTTATAGTCATTAATATTTAACCATATATACAATTTAAAAAAACATTTAATGAGTACAATTTCAATTCTTAAAAGTATTTTCTCATCGACGGGAAATTAGATTCATTGATGATGGTCGGGGAGACTAGCGGGAAATTCATTGATGAATCTACACACTAGAGTAGAACTCTTGCCTGGCTCTCCTTGCATAAGCAGTGCAGTGCGCAATTTCCAAGTCTCCTATGTTTGATGGGAAAAAAGGATGACAAAAAGAATAAAAACACTAAATAAAAAAGAAACAGTTGTGGTAGAAATAAGAAGCCGCCAGATAGTATGATTGTAAGCAAAAAGTACATACTACATTTCTTCATTGTCAAAGCTGCCAGATTTGATTCTCCACTTCAACCATCATCAAGAAACAAGCATGCTCATCTCATGTTGCAACGTTCAGGCTTCCCCTCATGCAGCTTCTTCCAGAGACACATCATTTGTAGTGGGGACTAGTAGTGCGCTGTGCGCAGTATAGCTGTTCTTTATGCACCTAAATCGGTGGTGTGTAGATACACCATTCCTGAGCGAGAAAACTGCTCAACCCACATCCTCACACTAACATCCTCCATCTTGAACTACTGCAACGGGAGGAAATCACTCAGCATAAGAACCAGCACAATTAGATTAATTACGCAAATCTAACCTAACCAACTAGTATCAAACCTTCATCAGCCTAACTGAATCAAAAAGTATATATATTAGAGTGAAGTTTATGCGGACCACCCTGTTGCTATGCTTTTGGGGAGAAGAAAAATATATATCAATTGAAATTTATACTAAAAAATTTCCAATTTATATATTAGAGTGCAATTTGTTTTTGTGAAATATATCTTCTAGCCACTCCCGAACCCAAATTGGGGAGAAGAAAAAAATTAGGTACTAGCTAGCAGATGTTGAACACATCCAAAGAAATCAATCTGAAATTCATTAAGAACAACCATTAACTAATGGCAAAACAAGAAAAGCAGTTAATAATGACCAACAGGCAACAGCTCACAATACGAGCAAAAATGTACAGAAAGTTATTTGTAATTCATTGAAAATGTATGAAAAACATAATAGTTAAGTAAAGACTGATCTACCTCATGAGTCACAGTTCATGATGTGTTTTGCAGCAAGATTTAGAACCTATAACTAAGAAAGGACATTAACGATGTTTAAGCTCAAAAAAAATATAAATATAAAATTAGCATACTCATGAACAAAATGTCATTATTTAATAATACTCAATTTATATTCGAAGATGGAAATAGTTTTCAATGCAAGAAAATCAAAATTAATTATATGTTGTCTCAACCCAAAACTCTTTGATCAGGTGTTGCCAAATGGAATCATTTCATACATTCTAATTAACTAATTGAGTAAACATAATGGCATTTAATTTTGCATGGTGAACCCTAAGGTCACAACAACCTAAGGTGTTAGTGGAAGAAGGAACTTAAACTCACAACACAATTAAGGAAAAAATTACAAAACAATCGTGCAAGTGCATAATACAATATATAGGTATAGTATTGCAATAATAAATTAGTATCTTAGCAACCTGAAAGAGAGAGGCAGAACCAGGAGGTCACCCATAGGGGGGCAGTAACTAGATTTTCTCGGTAGGGAAAGGGACTGAGAAGGCATTTTTTTTTGGTGGGGGTAAATTTTTTCAATCCGAAGGACAACAATTACATTATAAACAACAAAGAGTTAGTTATTAATCTTGATTTAAGTTCATCGTGGAAACCCAAGATCGAAAAAGAATCAAACATATCATAACAATGATAAATAAATTACTAAAAACAAGGAATACTCATCTTACTGTCATTTTTGGATAGTTGTTATTATATAGGACTAGCACCTTCCATATGACTTCTATGTTATCAGAGTCACATAAATTTATATCTTCTTGCTTTTGTACTCGCAAAGTTCTTAATTAAAGTATCATATTTAAACTTACCTGTCAAATCATTTTCAATTGATAAAATAGCTAACACATTTAATCTTTCTTGTGGCATTGCTGACCGAATGTAAGATTAGATCAATTTTAACTTCAAAAAGTTTCTTTCCATGGAGGAAATTGTATCTAATATGGTGACTAATATCCTAAGAGTCATTCATTCATTTAAAAAACAACCATCCATTACTTTTAAAAGATTCAACAGTTCAATTGGGCTTTTTATATCTTTTGTCAAGACTTGTAATTCTAAAAATAAATATTTGTCATCAATATCATAAGAATAGCCATCAAAATTGAGAAAATCTTCATATGTATAAGTAAATCATACACACATTAGGGCCATTGACCTATCTTAAACCAACCACTAGTTCACAATTCAAGTCAATCATCAATTTTCACATTAAGTTATTATGCCTTAGCTTGTTACAATTCAAACCAAGCATCAGGCCTAAGCTTATCAAACCAGTAATATCACAACATACAATAGTCCTCCAACTTGGACCTTTTGACCCTATCACTACAGTAACTAATCTCTAGTTTAAGCCTTAGCCTATTGATATTCAACCCCCAACACTCCAACTTAGGGGCCTTATCCATCTACCAATTACCATCCCTCTATTACTCCGCCTCGGGGGCTTTAGTCACCTGTCTAAACCAATCCTTCACAATCACATTACCACACAAACCTAAAGTAGGCATTGCAATGGGTTGGGTCAAGCTCAGCTATTGCTTGACCCGAACCTAACCCAAATTTTCACAGCTCGTCTTGAACCCGACCTGACCTGCAAGTTTGGGAACATCAAGTTGAATCGGATTGTGTCGAGTTGGGATAGAGTTTTTTTACCTTAATTTTGTTTAAAAATATCGGGTCGGGCAAGACCCGAGCCCGACCCGATGGACTGTCGAGACGGGACAAATCGGGATTGGGGTGGGGCGGGGTAAAATTGCCACCTCTAACCTAAAGACCTCACAACTATCATCACAAATACAAACATATTAAAGTAATACATAAAGACCAAATAGGACTCCAAAACAATATCAATAAGCACTTCACAACATTATAACAATCATTACATATAGCCTTTGGGCTTTGTATAGGAATTCTCCTCATCAACATATGCTAAACATAGCTCCAACAATGCTCACATGCACAATCATGACTTATAAACCCAAACATGGTATATTACATCACATATCATCATATCAAGTCAAATAAAATCATAATACATCCCAAAAAAGGGTTAAAACATTATCATAACAATCATGGACGTCTAAAATGGGGTCCCAAATACCATAGCAGATAGAAAGGGCAAAAATAACCACAAAAATAAGGCTGGTCACAGCTGGCCCACCTAGGCCAAACAAAACCCACACGACAATTGCAATACGCCGCCAAGGCCACAAGCTATTCTTCCCCAAATTTTGCAATTTCATCGAATTTGGCCACTGCCTCCCTCCCATACTCCAAATTTCTCAAAGTTAGGGCCTTACACACCAAATTTCATTAATATGCAACATCATATAGGCCACACAAAGCATTAACAATTTTTATCTTAGGTCTTTTCACCAAAAACACACCCAATCTTTTAGATCTCACAATTCTGACCATTTTAATTTCTTTAACATGTAATCAATACTATGTTGAGAAGTTGTCACACATGGAAGAAAATGGAAAAAGCCAAGGAGTTAATAAAGTGGAACAGGTCCAGAAATGTCACAACGCATTTTAAAGCCGTGCGGGTCGATATGACGAGCCCAAAGCGGATAATATTGTGACATGCGGGTGAGCCTGCGTCTTGGCCTAATCCTAACAAGTGGTATTAGAGTTTGGTTGTCCCCCAGAAAGGTGTTCCATGATATCGAAATTCTTCTAAGCATAGTATGATTGAGCAGCGTGTCCCGTGGTATGCGGCGGTATTGGATTGGAATACAAATCCCTGTCAAGGTGATCGAATCAAAAGCTGATAATATTGTGACGAGCGGGCCTGCGCCTTGGCCTAATCCTAATATACTAGGAGGGTTTAAACGGGCAAGCCAAGCCCAGCCTGCCCGGGTTTGGGCCTAAATAAGACAAAAAATTCTAGCTTGGGCCAGCTCACTTGCGGGGCGGGTTGGCTCACAGGCTAATTTCTTATAATAATAATAATATTTATTATTTTTCAATATATTATTATTACTGCAAATATTAATTACGCAAATAAACTCATTAAGTATTATATAGCCTAATATAAGGGTGTAACTCTAAACCACCAAACCGCCAAAACCAATCCAAATCGATTCGCCGAAACTCCCAATTTATCAAACCGTTGAAACCAAACAAAAATCGGTTTGATTTGGTTTGAAACCGAATAATATATCGGTTTAGTTTGGTTTGAGATTTCAAAATGCGATTTAAACCAAACCGAACCGAATAATGTTATTATTTACTTATTTTATATTTTTATTTTATGTTTTGAATTTATTTATTTAAGATTATTTGTTAATACTTGATATGTTATATTTGTGAATTATATTATTAAATTTTGAGACTTATAATTATAAATTTAATATGTATTAATATTAATAAGCTTACACACTATTTATTTTTTTTATTTTATATTATTTTAATTTTAAGAATTCAAAAATTTATGAACTAAACCGATTCAAACCGATCCAAACTGATAATAATTCAAACCGCCAGTTCAAATCAAACCAAACCAAACCGAATCAGTTCGGTCTAATTTGGTTTGGTCGAAGCAATAGGTTTGATTTAGTTTGATTTTGTCCAAACCGAAACACATCAAATTGATTTGAAAAATGGCTTAAATCAATCAAAACCGAACCGATTTCACCCCTAGCCTAATGGTTGGATGCTGTTTATGTTTTAGAGAAAGTCTGAGGTTCAAGTTGCACTAACAGCATATTTTGTAAAGGTTTTTCAGCATTTTAGAAGAGGTGGGTGGGAGCGTAGGTTGGTCTGCAGGCTACGTGGCTCGTGGGCTAGGCAGGGGGAGCCCTACGTTTTGTAGTAGGTTGGGTTGGAGAGCCTTGCAGGCTGCGTGGACAGTGGGTTGGGTAGGGTGGGTGCGAATTCTAGGATGGGCCTATACAAGTTATGGCCCGCAGGCTGGCCCATATCCGTACGAGCTATGTTTGTTTAAACTGTAGCCCGCAACCCTAAAACCATATGGACCCATTATAAAACAGGCTAAAAATTACATCCCTACCCAGCTCGTATTGTGGGCCAGCCCACGGGCCTCTAGCCCGTTTAACATGCCTAATCAACACAAATAAGCTAGAATTACAACACTCGTATCAATAATCACATCATTGTCCAGATATTTTCATCACGGGTCTCTACAAGCTATATCACCATATCTCGAATCACATTTTTATCATTCAAATCAGTCAAATACCTATACTTCCAACCATAATCTTTGGACGTGGCCATGTGCTTTGAATCGGATTTTGGATCATACATACAACATTATCGTTCCTACTTTTGATGTTAGTAGTACATGTCATTCCAATTACACCTTAGCAAACATTACATAAGTTATATAACAGTGTAAAGGGAAAAAAAAAATTTAAACAGCATTCCACCAAGGCACTAATAATACTAAACATGATAAATTTCACAATTTTTAATTGCAACTTATATATAATGTTTGTAAAATATAATGATACAATCTTTAAAGCAAAATCAAAATATTAAAAATACAAAACTACACTAATACTGTAAATCAGTAACTCCAACTAACCAAGACCAAGGGACAGACTTACGAGCAGTGGGAGAGGGAGACTTACTGTCGAGTCCGGTTACTGCTTGAGAGGGAGACTGCGAGTAGCAAGAGGTGGAGATAGACAACGAGCAGTGGGAGAGGGAGAGAGATTGGCGGCGAGTCAGCGACATAACACCACACTACAGCAGTCGTCGTTGAGACTTGAGAGACGATCCACAAGGGACAGATTCTGCAGCGCCAACGAAGAAATCGACCATAGCTTGTCGTCCTTGTTGATTTTGTCGGATGATTGTGGCAGAACCCGAACTCGCAATGAAGCGTAGGAAATGAGACGACGAGTGCCGAGACGAGCAACAAGTTAAGTAGGAAATGATTGTGCCTTATTTTTGACTCTAAAAAGAAAAGACAAAAAAAAAAAAAAAAAAAAAAAGAGACCACCCAGGCATGCTCCTGGACACTCAAGGCGTTTTAGGCGCACGCCTTTCGGCTGTTAAGGATGGCGCCCATGCGCCTTACTGGTTTTCCAACGCCTTCTCACTTTGGTGCTAGTAAATGATATATATCTTGTATATGTCTTAGTATTATTCCATACGTCTTTTATTGGATTTCTCATGTTGAAATCCTATTAATTAATGTTGTAATTTCAATTTTAAATGGATGGATGAAGGGACACATTTAAAAATTCAATTCTAGTGAGAGTATGGATAATCAATTTTGTCAGAGTCATTTGAATACCAAAGTAATGAAACATTCCTTACTATTATCGAATGCAGAAATAAAAATGTACCAAACATCCTATTATTCCCAAACATGATCATAAACAGAGTAGGGGAAAGAACTCGCATTTTTGTGACCAGGAAAAAAACTCGAAAATGGAGAAAGCACAAGACATCCCAAAAATAAAAAAATAGGCCAACAGCAAAACAACATTCGAAAGCAATTTAAAACTTCGCGAAAGCAAAGACCCAGTGAACCAATATTAATATACTATCAGTGGTTGAAGTAAAACTCAGGACCCAATGAACCATTACAAAAATCAAGAGCTAAAATCTTCTGCGTGCAAGTTAAATCATTGCACTCGAAGAAATGAAATCGACTTTTTCGGTGCATAATTAACCATAGTTGCAGAGAAATAATAATAATAATAAATACAAAATTAAACATTTCAAAGATCAACATTTACAATGATAAGCATTATCCAATAGAACGCATCAAATTGCTGGATAATACAATCCCCTGTGCATAATCAGACATGCAGAAAATTTACGTCAAGAGCAAAGGGTGATGGAAAGTAACATCAAACCTCGTCAGAGCATAGCTCCACAAATGACAACGATCACATTCAGATGATAAAAGCAGAACACAGAACCTCGGGCGGAACTAAAATCTAAATAATTCTTCAAGTCAAATCATTCCACCATATAGAAGAACGGATATCACCATTTTCCAAGTCCTCAAACTAAGATCGTGTAATAACAAAATTAAAATATTATCACTCAATCGCACATCTCATTATCTAACACAGTGAAATAAGCAGCAAACACAACGAACCATAGGATAAAGCACCATACGAAAAAAACACAACTGGAAACAACAAACATTGAAAAAGCAAGACCCGTAGAATCACAATTAACAGATTCAAATATGTTGAAGTAAAACCAAGAACCTTTAGGCACTACAAAACCAGGAGCTGAAATCTTAAGCATACAGGTCAAATCACGACACCCAATGAAACAGAAATGATTGTATGTTAAGCGCACAAGCATATAAACTTGGAAACTAAGGAGCATTCAAACTTTTTCAGCCAATCAACCCAAACACACATTTAATATGTCAAAGCAAACAGAGACATAGATGTAGACACCATATACAACGTGCATTATTTGTAAAGACATAATATACGAAATACGGAACACAGATCCGTCACATTTTATTAATCGCCACGCGAAATGAGAACAGACATAAGACAGCGAACTATAAGTACATCAATTTTAAGAAAGGAAAAAAGAAAACTACATATCAATAACAGCGGACAGACAGGCACGATGACGATGAGAGATTAAACTACTTTACAGCCGACCAGATCCACGAAAATAAAATAAAATAAAATAAAACCCTAGGAGCTGGTAAACTTGGTAACGGCCTTGGTGCCTTCAGACACGGCGTGCTTGGCGAGCTCGCCGGGAAGGACGAGGCGAACAGCGGTCTGAATCTCACGGGAGGTGATGGTGGGCTTCTTGTTGTATCGGGCGAGGCGGGAAGCCTCCTGAGCGAGCTTCTCGAAGATATCGTTGATGAAGCTGTTCATGATCCCCATGGCCTTGCCGGAGATGCCGATATCGGGGTGGACCTGCTTGAGGACCTTGAAGATGTAGATCTTATAAGTCTCCACGCTCTTCTTCGCCTTCTTCTTCTTCTTGTCCGATGACGAAGCGTCCTTGGAGATCTTCTTCTCCGCCCTCGGCTTCTTCTCCGCCGCCGACGCTGGAGGCTCTGAATCGGCCGCCGACGCGGGCTTCTTCCCTGCCGGCTTCTTCTCCGCCTTTGGGGCCATTGCAGAACTCGAAGGGGAAGCTAGGGTTTGCGGTGAAGGAGACGAAAGAGATCTGAGTACAGTGAGTTATGGGTGGGTGGGGAGTTTATGTAGGGGTTCAAGGAGAGCTGTGATTGGTGAGATTAGAGTGGCGCGGATCGATAGCTGGAGCCGTTCGTCTTCCGGAGATGTGTTTGGTTGGACGGGCAGGATTGGACGTTTGGAAAATCGCAGCAGCGTTTATTTCGGGGCTCGAATTTTCTAAGAAAGACTTGAAGATTTGTCGAAACAAACGGCAGTGTGGTATGTCGCGTCACCAGCTGATGTAAAATAAATCACATCATATCTGTTGACGTTTGGTGTATTTTTCACCAAATAGATCATCACTGTAATATAATATCGAATACAACTTAAATAGGTGCTCGAATATTTTTTTTATTAAAGATTGTTCGAGCCTCTACTCAAACATAGACACGAGGCAGAGGCTCGAGCACTTTCTCATTAAAGATTGTCTCGGCCTCAAGCAAACCTTCAACGTCCTTTAATTGTTAAAGAAATTAAGTGTTGTCAGTGCAAATCTGTTCATATAACAGGCTGGTTGCTTGACGCTCATGATCTGTAAGACTCGAGCAGAATAACAAAGGGTTATTAATTACAATTATTAGCTTATCGAGCAGTGTATTTTTAAATTATTGATTATCATTTATTAACCCTCAGAGAGAAAAATAGAGACAAATTGCTACAACAACTATTAGTTACATTTATTTGTTGCATTGAAGTGTGTATTTTAAATTAATATGACTAATAAAAATAAGGCATGACTTGCTCGATCTCAAGGCTCGAGTGTGTGATGGATTGTTTGATGTACTATTCGATGCTCTACATTTAAACGTCAAACGACTCAAATCAGGCATCGAGTTATTATTTACCACTTCTCATCGAAAATAGTTTTGAGTTTGTGCTTGATACGATGCTCGAGTTTCACAAATCAAAAGTGTTGAGCAACTAGCTAAACTCATAATGCACTAAAAGTTTTATATTTTTTTTCTGATATGGCAATTGTCACACCAATCGAAAATGCGATACCGGTTGTAAATAGTATTTTTCCTCTAACTAATGATAGATTGTGGCGCTAAAATTATTTTTTGTATAAATAATTATATGTTATAAAAAATATTAAAATAAAATCATACACGTGAAAACAGTTCAACAATACAAAGAAAATCATATAATAACAGCGCATGAAAGACACTACAGCTAATGATGATGAAGAATATGTAGCTAACAATATGCAAAAAAGTTAATAACGAACATCATGCATGAGAGAATCAAGTAAAAAAGGAACAAAATTTTTAGTTAATGATGTCAATTAACTTAAACGATGGTCCAAAAAAGGTGAAGTAACATTATAACAAGAACTTAAAGTAATATTGTTGAAAATTCCCAAGTAATGATCAAAGTAATAGAACTTAAAGTGATGAATGTTTATGAGAGAAACTTAAGCAACATCTGAATATATGGCTTTGAAAAGTACCCAAATTCTCAAACTACAATTCGAACTTGATTATTTAAACTGAAATCTAAATCTCAATATAGTTTAAAACCAAGATAGTAACTCCTCATGTTTATTAAGTGGATATTGTCAATAACTAACCACATATACAGGGCTGGTCCTGAGTAAACGGATGGCCTAAACAAACTTCTAAAAAAGTGCTCATATTTGTTTGTTTTTGTAAAGTGTTAGTTATTCAACTTTAATTTTCATATTTGAAGAGAAATCAATGTTTTGAAACCATAATTGTCATTTTACTCATTTGGATCATTAATGTTTGAAGAGAATGGATGCTCACATTATTCGTTATCATTTTCATTTTCATTCTTACCGATCGTATATTGATTAGAAGGATGTTCTTTATTTACATTAGCTTTGTGTTTGGTTGATATAGAAAATGAGTGGGAAATTAAGTTCGTGTGGAAAATATATGGAAATGTAACTTTCCTATGTTTAGGACGCCAAGAAAATAAACAATAATGGGGGAAAATGATATCTATAATGACCTTTAATGAATACTTCTTTTATATCCAAAACCATATAATTTGCTATGAAAAATTGGCCTACAAAATTGATTTTCGAGAATTAACCTAAATATTAGTCCAATTCAAGCCAAATCGGCCTAGGATGGTGAGGAATCAACTAACTCGACTCTCTTGTGCATGTTGATCTTGAATTTCTAAACTCCCAAATCAACATGCTCTTTGGCCAACATAAATCAACCCAACAAAGTGGCCAATTTCAAAACTCGTGACGCCATGGATGAGGTCAACCTCGACCTTGACAAATCTCAAAATCAACACAAGCAAATCCTCTTTTCTTACTTTTGACAAAGCACAATGACAATCTTTTTTACCAAATAATAATAGTAAAGTAATTTATATAAGTTTTCTACCTCTTTTGACTAGAGGTTGGAGTCAGCCGACGTCAAGTTGCCGAGCTTAAGTTGTCAAGACGTGGCATTGACATTGAGCGATCAAGCCTATCAATGTATGGGACTCAATGGGGAGACGCGGTGAGTGGTGAATGGCGCGACAACGAATAGTGATATGAAGAATGGAGATCGTGCACAATATGTGTAGCATGGTGGAGGACTGGAGTATGGAGGAGTACTTATGCGGAGCTAGCATAATGGGTTCCCTGTGAATGGTACAGATAGGGACAAAAACGTGCCCTTTGTACGGTGCATTCTATTAGGTGCCCTAGGCGGTTGCCTCTTGAGCCTCCCATCACGAGGGCCAGTCTTGCATATATATAATCACACTTATGTGTATTTTTATACATATCCATATGCATGTATGTCTCAATAAAAGCTCATGTATGGTTAGGCCCAAAATGTATAAACCACACAAAGCTCGACAGGCCATCAAATACAATTGTCATGGGCCGTGGCTTAAATAAACATAAAACCTAACAACAGAGCCCGAAAACTCACCCTCCTTGCCTCAAGCTCATATAAGTCAAGCACATATCTCCCATAAACACGCTCAAAATCTTGGTAAGGGATCAATCTTCTAACCGGGAATTATGCCCAACCATAATTAGAACTATATGTTAAGTGTAAACATGTTTTAGTGTAGTGATGTTGTAACCCTAATGATGCAATGTATGAAATTAATGATATATGCAACAATTAAGTCACAACATCAAACACATAAACATTTTAGGTGTAAAGACTTGTATTTGGGTAGTCTTGAGAGATAGTCATTCTATGGGAATGTAACTATCTGGACGGTAGTGTAGCCGTCAATGTGAGCATTTTGACTGTACTTGGGCCCGATTTTGAGTCGGGGCCCCGTTTGACCCGATTGTTGACTTTTCGGGGTCTATTAGTTGACTTTACGTTTGAGCGGTCATTTGAGTGTAATAATATCAGTCTAGTATTGTGCTCATCATTTCGAGCGTTTTGACTGTAGTTTGACTCAATTTGGAGTTCGGGGCCTTGGAGGTCAATTATTGGGTCCATAGTTGACTAAGTCAGTTGACTGGCAGAAATATAAATAGCAGAAAAAGAAAAAGAAGCTTTCACTTTACGTTTCACGTTTGTGCGTTGAGAGGGAGAGAGCTTGAGAGAGAGCTTGGAGCCTTCGATTTGGGGCGTTTTGAGCTCGTTCGAACATCAAGAATCATTCAAGTAGGTGTCCTTGAACTTCTTATCTTGATTCTATGCTTGGTATGCACGAATTTATCATGATTTATGAAATTGAGCATGAACCCTAGAATTTAGGGAAAACCAATTTTGGGTTAAATCTAATGGTTTAATATAAGATTTGTGGTTAAGAACGGTTTTATATCATTGTGGATATATGTTTCTGTGATTTTGGGGTTAATTAATTGTGTTTTTCATGAGGGTTGATAAGTCAACCATGAAATTCTGGAAATCTGGAATTTGATGCGTGTTTCTGTTGTTTCCGTGCGATTTAGAGGCGTTTTGGACGCCTTATGAGGTAAATATCGCAGTCTGTTGCGTAGGATGCGTGTTTGCGCGTGTCTGGGGGGTTACTGGGTTGATTCTAGACAAAGAACAGGCAAAAACGACGATAAACAGTACCCTGGGCACGTTACTGGGTCGAACTGACGAAAATCCGAAGTTCTGAGTCGTAGGGTCGTAGTTCGTAGACCCGTAGTTCGTAGGGTCGTAGTTCGTAGACCCGTAGTTCGTAGTTCGTAGTTCGAAGGTTCGTAGTTCGTAGTTCGAAGGTTCGAAGGTTCGTAGTTCGTAGATTCGTAGACCCGTAGTCCGAAAGTCGAAGTTCGTAGCCGAAGGATCGAAGTTCGTAGCCTCATAGGTCGAAGGTCGTAGCCCAGCCTAGTCTGCGGGCTGGCAGCTCCGCATTCCGCGGCTACGAGTCGCGGGTTTGAGCTACGAGTCGCGGCTCTGCAGGGTAAGCCGGACAGATCCGACCCGATGGCTGGACCTATTTACATGTCTCGTATGTTGTTTGACTTATTGTATGCATGATGATGTATAGAAAAGTACAGGATTACCCTTGATGTATGACTGTACAAGGTTGCATATTTGAGGCAGCACCCGCGGTGTAGTCTCCATTGGTGCTAGTCACCAACCCTTTGACCTATCGGGTGCGGGCAAGGGGAAGTCATGTACCCAGTTCCGGGTTCCCTGGAATTCGGGGGCGTGACATTAGGTGACTTACATAACATGTAATGTTAAATAACAACATATAATATTTTCCTATTATACATTATATGGGAGGACAATTTTTCATAAGATTGTTTAGTAGACAACCATGGTATATGCCAGAGTGGGATAAAAACTAATGTCGAGGGACTACCAAAGCTACCTCTTTGGGGTAAATTATGAAAAAAATTTCCATCATTCAAATAATTACTAACTATATGACCCAAACAACTAATGTCCTTTTGTGTTTAATCTGACACAATTGTACTTATAAGACCCACAAGTAAACAATGCCATTATAGGGCTCCTTGACTAGTAATTACCGTATTTTATATGAATTTAACCCATGGTTTATCCTTTTTTCGGTGTGTTTTATGTGTTGTTACATGTTATTTTATGATATTTTAGTGTTTTAAAAACATATTTTGGAGTATAACTAATCAAATTGTAGTAAAACAAAAAAAAAAAAGGATAAAAATTTGACTATGACATGCATAGGGTTGGTCGTTGTGCCAATACCTCCGACTCTTATGCATGTAAAACCAGCCATGGCACATTTGTTTTTATGATAGTTAAACAAAGGCTGTCGATTGTGGCTTACTATTCTCTGGTTGTGGTTCGTCAACAAACCCTTGTTTTTTTTTGTTTTTTTTTGTACATTTTTCATGAATACTGTCAATAGGATCATGGGAGGACATTTTTAGGTATCCTTTATTGTTCTTTAGCTGTTTATTTAGCCAATGAACCTTGTTAAGTTTTTTTTTAATGATCTTTATGTATTGTTGAACAAAAACACATTAGTTTTGAGTGATGATTGCTTATAAGATTATGTAATAGTTAGGTTTTGTCTTCTTTTCACCCCTTTAATCCCTTAGTTTGTGATATATATGTGTGTGTGTGTGTGTTCATCATTTCATGGAGTAATCCATTTTTCATATTAGAGTAGTTAAATCTCAATTATATATATATATATATATATATATATATTACTTATTGTATCTTTTATAGCTGATTTCATTTTATTGAATGATTAGAAGATATAGGGGTCATTAATATATTATATGTTTTAGATAATTGGGAGATGGTCTAAATGGTGAACTCTAATATCGAAACCCGTAAACTATAAACTAAGAACATGAGTCATGATAATAGTTTGTGATCATAATTTATCACCTCGTTAATAGGTTTGACCATTTTCCAGTGAATCACAAAAGTATGTTGTTATTAAGGTTAGACGCGTTACCATTCATGCAAAAACAGTTGACAATTACCGTAAGATCAATTACTTTCACATGATTATAGAACTAATAAGAATAATTAATCAAACCATATGGCTAGAGATTTGGAATTGTGGTGAACCTCAATTCTTAAACCTTTTATTATTTTATTATTATATGTTTTATTTGTTTTTTTTATATTATTTTTAAAATCATATTTGACTTTATTCAGTTTGCTTTGACAATATAAGCACAGTTAGGTTGGTGATTTCTAACTATGTCTCTATGGGCTTTACCTTAATTTCACATTTATATAGCTTAGTTATGTGAGGATTAATATATAATTTTAGATAGTCTCCAAATGATGTTGAAGATGTAACTGATAATACAGTCATTTTGGTTATGTTTGGGTCAAATTTGGGGTTAAGAGGCCTCGAAAGCTATCTGGTAATTTCCTATGATTTAATAAGTTGTTAATTAATGAAAAATATATTAAAATAGTAGCTTTGGATGATTGGGATGAGGGAGGATGAATTTTAATTAGGAGGGAGTGTTTTTAAGTTTCTATTAAAATTGTAGCTTCGGATGACTGGGTTAAGTATTTTTCTCGACCTTAGTCATCATAGGAGATATAGGAAAACATTTTGCGTTCTTCATCATTCTTTGTTGATTATTGATTGTCCTTAGTGTTCTAAGCTATTCTAAAAGATTAAAGGTAGGTGGTTCTACTTCTTTGCATATCTCTTATGTATCATCCATGCTTATGATTGATATAAATGATGATTGATTGAATGAGAAACCATAGAAAACAAGTAGTTTAACTGAAAACAATTTTGCCATTGGTTCTGCTTATATACCATGATGATTGATGTACATTTTCTACTCTTTCAACTAAAATTGAACAGCGTAGCTATACCTAGCCAACAAGTACGGGTTGATCCAATGAGGATAGGAAAAATGCATAATCCTTAATGTTTTAACGAGCCAAATACCTAATTAACTTGAATTGTTTTTACTTGGCATTACTAATTTTTAATTTAAATCGTAATTACAAAATTCAAATGCAACATTTTTTAATTTTTAAATAAATTAATAAAAAGAAATGTCTAGAATTGGGATTTCACCTTTCCCTAATTTTCCTGCACTTGCCAGAATTATGTAATTTAATTTACCTTTATCTTGAGGGTAATCCTCCTAATGAAATCCTTTCATGCTTTCACTCAATAAAGGAATGTGTTTTACCTTAGCATTATCTTACTTTCGTGGCCTAATACAATAAGACGAAAACCCTTACAATTTATAAGAATTGTCAATATCCCTTAGGTTTATAAACTACCTTCGTGTTTTAAAGCGCCTAAGTCATTCATAGGGTTCAAACAATCTAACTTCACCTTTCAATCGGTTGAATTATTTAGAATAAGGCAAAATTGTTGGCCAAATAATTTTCTAGAATTTAAATTACTATAAAGTAATCAAGAGATAGAAAAATATAAATTATTTTATTTCATGGCAAGGCGATCAAGAAAGGCGGGGCAACTATCCAAATCTTAGACAAAGAACTACTCACACATAATGAAGATTGCAATCATATTATTCAAGGAAAAATAACTTACAAATTGTTATTGAAGAGAAAGAGAGAGAAAACCAGTCGTGCTTGAAGAAAAGCAGTGTTTCTTCTTTTAGAAATTTGTCTCTCCATAGAGAAGTAATTACACACCAAAAAACTTAAAACGAAATTGTGACAACAAATACTACATCCACACCCCTACAACGTCTCGCTTTCCTTTTAGTTTTTAAACAAATAAAAATAGCTCCCACTAATCAAAAACCTAAAATGATTAACAACCAAAACGTTTAATGCCATAAATAATAATGTAAATGTAATTTAAAACTAATGTAACAGTCTATGGTGATTGTGACTAAAAACTCAAGGTCACGACCCATAATGCCTTGGAACGTAACGTAATAACCGGGAGCGTTTCAAGAATGGAGGGTCATAACCACACAAGCTAGTGGCGTGACCCTCAGAGCCAGCTTCGTTCGCTTTAAAGATGTGTCTAGCTTCATTTAACATTGATTTGGCACATGATTTTCACTTTAAATGACTCCTAAAAAGTCTAAAAAAACATGTAAGCAAATACAAAACAAAGAAAAACAACACAACTACAACATAATTAGTGCATAAATGGGAAAACTAAAGCTGAAAAATAAGCAATTTCCTATGATAAAATAATATAAGAAAAATACTAATCAATGATCATGGTTGTTTGTGATGTATTTTAAGTGATGTGTTATTCCTAAAGATGTATCTTGAAGTTTGGGATCAACAGAGGGTCGTTCTGAATAAATAATAGAGCTTACTGCAAATAATAGGGAATAAGTAGTTGATCAGTTACGATGAGCCGCAACCAACGAGAGGAGTACTAGACCAGAGGACCCAGTGGTTGCCATGATCGGCCGTGCAAAAATTGTTTGTTTTTGTTATTTTTTTTTACATTTTGACATTTTAATGCTATTTTCATTGCTGTTATGATATTTTGATGATTTCCTAATGTTTTCATGATACTTTTATATGATGATAATGGTTGGAAAACCTTTAGGGAATCAAGTTAAGGATTATATTAATTTATATTGATGTTATATGAGTAAGTTATCAATTTTTGAATGGTGATTATGATTGTATGTGATTGTGGTTGAGGCCATTATTGGGATACGCATAATTAAACCATTTTGTATGATAATCTATGGTAAGTTGTGATTAAATGATGATTATGATGATGGAGATTTTGCTACTCCTAACTTTCTTTGTGGTCTATTTGTATAATCATGATGTGATATAATTGTGGTTGTTATGGAGAGTAGGGGGTATGGCCACAAGGTTAGAGGCTCGACATTTATTAATGTAATTGTAAACATTGATGGCCTAATGAGGTCGGTGGTTGGTGTAATTAAAGGTATGACATGTGGCTAAATGTACCTAATGATGATGAAAGGTTTATGAGGTATTATTGACAAACTTACGGGGTTTGAGCTTGTTAAGGCTTAAAACGGTATGATGATTGATAAACCTATAAGGTTTGAGCTTGTGACAATAGTAATGATATGTTTGTGTTATGCTATGATATGATAAGATATAAAATTATGATACTACTTGATGGATGTACTAATGAATGGTATGGAGTACTAGTACATGTTTATGTTGTTTGTTGTGATTACCATTTTGATAAGCTGTGACTGTTATATAAGTTAGCTCATTAGTTGATGCTTGACCGTTACTTTTGTTTTGAGATGTGTTTGACTATATAAGTTAGCTCATTAGTTGATGCTTGATCGTTACTTTTGTTTTGAGATGTGTTTGAGTGTATGAATGATGTTTGTGTGGGTAATTAGAACACTACAATGACACATACATACACGTAACATATATGATTATAGGCCTGGTTTGAATCGTAGGAGTGGTGTGAGGTTATAAGTCACTTATTGGCAATTATGTTCACCCTTACACCAAGAGCCGATTACTATTTATTCATAATTAATGTGATGACTTAATTTATTTAATTTATAATGATACGCATGCTACTTTATTGTTGGTTCATCTGAACAAGAATTCGTGAAAATTAATCATAAAACTATACAAAATTAAAATAATATTTTAGGTACATGTTTTTTTTTTGATTTTAAAATAATTGAAACCATATTTTAACTTAATGTAACACTACTCCTTTATTCATAAAATAAAATTTTACAACTTAAACATAATTATTTAAAATTTAAAAATTAAACTAAGCACACAAATTTATGATATAGAGGGGAAATCCAACATTGCCCCAGGAGCGTAGCCCAATTGATGACTCAAGCTTGGTTCACAGTGGGAGGTTCCTATTTCAAGCCCTTCCAGCTATGAAGGAATTCCCCGTTCGTACATGGAAGTTTTGTGTTGGGGCACAGATTCCACCGAGAGTAGTTGTGGTGTGGCACTAGATTGCCTGCCCACTCGGTTGTGGTGTGTGTGTGAGCTGGTACGGAATGCAGATATTCAGTTGCTAAAATAAAAAAGTAAAGGGGAAATCCAACATACCTCTAGGGACATAATCCATTGGTAAAAAATGTCTTGTGCCTGGTTAAAGGTCTTGCATTCAATTCTTACCGTAACACATAGATATTTCTTCTGAATTGACATAGATATTCATATAGAAGATAAATATCATATTTGATTTGATAGGATTATTTTTTAAAATAAAATTATTTTTAAAAACTGCAGGGTTAAGATAAATTTATATTACTTATAATTATTTTTAAACTATCAAATTCATACTTTTATACTAAAATTTTATATTTTAAATATAAATTTTATTAAAATTTTAAATTTCGCTAGTTAAATTAATTAATCAATGCTTTAAAATTTAATAATTTTTAAAAGACTATAGTCAACAGATAAAGTAATAAATTTATTAAAATTTTTTGCAGTACACTAACCATTACCCGGCCTTCAGTCGACTGTTCGAGAGACGGAGCGAAAGAGAAGAGAGATGGACCAGTTCGCGGAGCTGAGAGCGGCGGTGGAGAAGACGGAGCTAGTCGACGCCCACGCCCACAACCTCGTCGCTCTAGACTCCGATTTCCCGTTCATGCGATGCTTCTCCGAAGCTGACGGCGACGCTCTGTCCTATGTACCTCACACGCTCTCCTATAAGGTTATCTGATCACCACCCGCATATCAACTGACTACTATGCACTTTTATGAAATCACCCAGCAGCTCGGAGGAAACGAACATCAACAACATACATGACGCTTATAAAGTTTTCTAAGCTTTTGACGTTGTAGAGTTGTCCATTTTATGTCCGAAATTTCAACAAATCTAAACCCTCTCAAAGAATGAATACATTCCCAATGCGGGGCTCTATGTGACCAACTAATTTGAATGCTGATAAGTGTACCTCTACTGTGACATAGAGTTTAGGTATGGAAAATGTTAAGAACACAATAGAATTGATCTGTGGGAATTGGTCTGCTTCCCGGAACTTAAGAAATACCGTCTCGTTGCATTATATTTTGTGGAAATACGAAATGTTTTTTTTTTTAAAACTGGGAACACATTTCCGTGGACATGGAGTGTATCCTGGCCACAGGTTTGGAACTGTGATAGAATCTAATTTACATGGCAGAGAAGTTTGAGGGATATTGCTGAACTCTATGGGTGCGAGTTGTCCTTGCAAGGGGTCCAAGAGTACCGCCAACGCTCTGGGATGCAGGCCATTAGCTCAATATGCTTCAGAGAAGCAAAAATTGCTGCTTTACTCATTGATGACGGGATCGAGTTGGACAAGAGGCATGATATTGCGTGGCACAAGAATTTAACGTCATATGTTGGTAGAATCATGAGAATAGAGCGTCTTGCTGAGAAGATTCTTGATAAGGTTAGATACAGCTGTTAAAGATTAAAGTTGTTTAATAATTATCTTTTGTAATTTTCATGAGCCTAGTGTTTTGTGCAGAATACTTGAGTGATGTATTGATTATTCATGCTTACCACTGTATATCATTTTTATAGGCATTGCGCAAATCATTTTTAGGCAAGGTACAAATCATTTTATAGTCATTTTTAGGCAAGGCGCACATCTTTTTATAGTCATTTGTATATTAGTTTCACAATCATAGCTTTTATGATTGTTTTATCCCTTTATTGGTTTGTGCATCTTGTCTGTGAATCAAAATACCATATTTGTTAGTTTCATCATAATATCATGTTCTTATTGGTGTACCAGACGACACAGGAAGGGCATTTAGTTTTTATGTGTTATTATGTGTAATACACTCGTAAACTTCTTATCTGTGTACTTATGCTTCTTCAGCTTTCTCCTTCCTCTAGCTTTTCCTTCTTTTGCATTTAGGTGATTTTTCATTTTCCTTTTGCATTCCTCCTCCCATGTAATGCTTTATTTATTTATTATTTATTTTCATTTTGTGTTGCAGGGGATGGCAAGTGGTTCTACATGGACTTTGGATCTGTTTATCCAGATGTTTGTTGGAAAATTAAAGTCATATCCTTGCTTTTGTTTTTGAGATAAAACCCTAAGTAATTGAGATAAAGACTCAGTTATTATTGTTTGCTTGTGAATTTTTTTTCATTTTCTTGATCCATTTATAGGGTGATGTAAGATGGGTTGACATAGACATTGGGTATGCTCACCTGAATGTTAATTTATTTATTAGTCACACCCCTTTTGGTTTGCTTGCAAAAGTTTTAGTTTGAGTTCGTGTTTTCTAGAAGGGCGTATTTATTTCCTTAACATATCTTTCACAATTTCTAATGAAATTGTTGGTTTAAAAAGTGTAGCTGCATACCGTAGTGGTCTTGACATTAATACAAATGTCACTGCAAAGGAAGCTGAGGAAGGACTATTTCAAGTTTTGCATGGTATTTGTAACATAAACATGCATACACGCACATGCATGTGTATTGCATGTGTGAGAAACACACAATGCATGTATAATCACCCTTCTTTATTTTTCATATGATATTGATTAGTCTCTCTTTCAAGGCAGGAAGCCTTTCCGGATTGCTAATAAAAATCTCATTGACTATATCTTGTTGCGAAGTTTGGAGATTGCTCAACTATTTGATCTGCCAGTGCAGATACACACCGGGTAATTTGGAGTTTTTTTCTTAATGATTGTTTATACAAATGTCATGTTCAATTCTATTGAGAAACTTAGGGCATGTTTGGTAGCCATGTTTTCTATTTATGTTTTCAATGTGGTAGCTATTTTTGGGTATAAAAAACTAAAACTTGAAAACAACAAAAGCTTATTTTCATTTTAAGAGACCTATAGAATGAAAATAACCTTTTGTTATTTTTGATTTTTAATTTTTATACCCAAAAACAACTATAAAATGAAAACAGAAAACAGGATAACCTAACATACCCTTACTTCTTGTTATTATGTTTCAATCATTTAATAAGAAATATGGTTGCTTAAATGTTTTACTGCCTTTTCAATGCTTATGTTTTTTCAACTTTAACTTTTGTTGTTTATGTGCAAACAATGTGTTTAATAAATACATTGAAAGTTAAATACTAAGAAAATATTTCAAGATATTATTAAATTAATTTACAAGAGTGATAAGAAGTTTCCCATTATCAAACATATTTCGCAATGAAAGGAAAAAATAGATTACAAGGCGCCTCCCCAAAGAGGTTGGGTACTTGTCTCATTCCAGTAAAAGACTAGCGATTCCAAAGGACAAACTATGTGCCTCCATTAAGAAGAATGACTCACTAAGCTCTTCCCAGCCCAGCACCAAATGCCTCCCACTCTGATAGTAGGTGCCTCCCTCAACCACCAGCTGCCTCCCTATAGTTACTAGTCACCTCCTTTGGAGCATCAAAGTATAACTGTTGCACTTAAAAATAATCTTTGGAAAAGTTCCTCTAAATGGCTCACCCTTGTATACTAAACATCTAGTTTTTAAACATAAATGAGTTTTACCTTTTTGACTTTTGCTCAAACTTCAACACACTTCTCCCAATAGTCGTGTTATTTAACTATTAAATATTCCTTCAAATCTCCATGATCACACTATAAACAAGGAAGAAAATATTTGTAACATCTTTATTTCTTGAAAGAGTCACGTTGTAAACAAAATTCAAGCTGAGATTATTTTATTTTGATAAATAGGTTGGTTGTTGAACCCACAATTGGCAGAGATGGAGTCAGTGAATGACAATTCAGAGTCATGACCTCCAATTGACAGAGATGGAGTCAATGAAGCACAATCTAGTCATGATCTCATGTTAGTAGAGATGGAGTCAGTGAAGGACAAAATTCAAGCTGAGATTGTTTTATTTTGATAATTAGGTTGGTTGTTGAACCCACACATGGAGTCGAGTTAGAAAGTATTCAGCAAGCCTCTTCAGAAAGTTTTTCTAAATGAGTCAAGGTTAATCAGAAAGCTAGTCTGAACGCTTGACTGCTATTTGTGATTAATTAAAAGAAGAGTTCCTCATTTAAAGACCACTAAGCATGATGATAAATAGTCTGATCTAATGTGACACAATCCTGATAGTGCATGCCTGGAGTTTCAAGTAGATCAACGCCTAGAAAAATGGTGGGAAAAGAAGAGATCATGTCATGAGCTTTTTTTCTTCTTCAGATTTGCAGGGATTAGCTTTGACATGTTTTAGGACTTGTTGGATTGAAGGTGACTACCATTGAGGGGCAACAGTAAGGGAAACTAAAACTAGAGTATAAATAGGAAGAGATGTTTCTCTATTTTGGGTTTAGAGGCTTTAAGAAAAGTAGATAACTTCAGAAAGAGAGAAAATAAAGATTCCTTGGTGTGATCAAGAGAGTTGAAGGAAAGAGGACTCAACAAGCAAAAAGAGGAAAATCAGTTTGAAGAAGTAGAAGTTACAACGTCACTTATCAAAAAAAAAGAAGAAGTTTAAGCGTGGGTGACTTTCATTTTCTTATTTCAGATTTGTTCTATTTGTTGTAAAAATATAGGAAAGAAAGAAAGTGAGAGATTCATTATTGTTATAGGAATGTTCTGACTCAAAGGAGTCACCTGGTGATCTCCTTATTTAATGGATTCTTTTAGACATAGGTTGTGGCCTTGCCGCGTATTGCTGAACCATGTAAATCCTTGTATTATTTATTTTCTGCACTTACATTTTGTTGCTTTGTGAGATTTGTTATAACCAAGCTCTTAAGAATTTATATCGATTAATTCTGTTAACTATAAGAAAAAACGTAAGAAAAACCTACCAGTCAAAAGAGCTGTGAAATGTTTAAGAGTTGATTTAATTGTAAGAAGTCATAAGAGAAACCCATATGTTTTAATTGTAAGCTGTCATAGTTATTAAAGGCTGTGCTTAAGGCACAGCTAGGTGCCAGGTACATGCGGGCGTAGCCTATGAGTTTTGTTTCGTGCGAGGCGAGTTTTGCAAAGTGCTGTTAAAGCGTAGAGAAGATGGGCATTGAGGATGCGAGGCACCATTTATTGTAAATATAAAAGAAAAAGATACGAGAAAAAAGTAAAAACTTGACGATCATCGCTCTAGTGCTCCAATGAAGCCTTAGGTCTCGAGATTCTTTCCTCTATTTATTTATTTTTAATTTTTTTTGGCGCTTCGTTTTCTCTCTTCTTTTCTTCTGTTGCATGCAATATCCGATTAATATCCGATTATTCGCTTCTGTAGCCCATAAGTTTTTTTTTTCTAGCATTTTTTATGCCTGGATAATAATAACCCTCTGATTATTATCCACTTATCTCTCACGATTAATATGTATTCTGATTGTTATTAGGAAATTGGTTCTCTTTGCTATCCATATATGTATTTCAGGATCCTATGAGATAATATTTATAGTATTATCTAAGAAATTAAAATGTTATAAATAGTCTTATTTTTGTGGTTGATGTAATATATCGTATATGTATGAGATAATATGTCACATGGATGGGAATCTAAAATGATGTTTTTTTTAGGCTATTAGATAAAATATTTTATAAAAATGTGCGTCTCGCTTCCCTCATACCCGTTTTTGTTTTTGTGCTTTGTCCATATGCAAGGCACGGCCTTCGCACCTTGAATGTGCCTTGCATCTTAAATAACTATGTAAGCAATCCAAGCATTTTAAAAAAGTGCGCCCTCAGTTCTCAAAGAAGGTGAAGGGCAAAATTGTCCTCAAATCCCTCCAAACAAGATTGATTGCCAGGAAGATCATGAGGGACCATGACGGCGTGAAGCTTGCTGCTAAACCAACTACTATAAAAACTTAAAGACTAATTTGCTTCCATCTAATCAAGTATTGGGAGGTTCAGTTGGTCTAATTCAAGCGTTTTTTGAACAAAATGGAGTGGAAGCAAATACAGTTTCTGAACCAATATAATTTTTTATATTTGTGTTGCTACACTTTCATTATTATGTGTTTTGTAACCCTTGGATTAATTTCATATATTGGTTCTTTATGGTAATGAATCTAGCTACAATTTTTTTATATTGATCATTGACCTATTATCAACATTTCCGTGCCTTTTTAGCTTTAGACTGATTTATTTCATGCCCTTTAGATGGGTGGAATAAAATCCAATAAATTCCAAAGACGATGTGGAAAAGTGAAATATTTGTTGGTGCAGGGTTGGTCGACAATGAAAATCAAAGATTGGAAACAAATAGATCCTCAAATGCTATTTGTAATATAAATTCCCACCAGAAATCCCTAAGTTATGCTTTTGCCTCCTATATTATGTGTCAATGGAGTCCAATGAATTGCTATATATTTTTTATGACTGCAAAGGGATATCCGTGTTAAGTTTAAGTTAGTTTTTAATTTATCATCACAAGTTATGTTAGATATTGTCTGTGCTGTTGGCATTATGCTGTTTTCTTCATTTTTTTTTTGTTTTTCATTTACTCTGCCAGTTTTGGTGACAGAGATTTGGATTTGAGGCTATCTAATCCCCTCCATCTTCGTTCTATTCTTGAGGACCAGAGATTTGCTAAGTGTCGTATAGTGCTTTTGCATGCATCCTACCCATTTTCAAGGGAAGCATCTCACCTTGCTTCTGTTTATCCTCAAGTGAGTCTACCATGATTTTACTGGGTTGCTCTTTGTTGATGTGTTATCATATATTATATTGTGAGTTCATTTCTGGTGCATTATGGCTATTCTTGAACTTTCAGGTCTACCTTGACATTGGGTTGGCAATTCCAAAACTTAGTGTCCATGGAATGATATTTTCAGTCAAAGAACTTTTGGAGTTAGCTCCAATAAAGAAGGTAACAATGTTGCACTTCAACATATCTCTCAAGGGATGTTATGACTTATATTTACTCACACAAATGTTCGTACTAATTTTAAAAAATTAGGTTCTGCACTGAGAACTTTCTATGTAGTTTTTCTTTTGATACTGAAATTAAGCTTCTGTTATGGTTTTGCTTATCATGTGGGTTGTATACACGAATAATATAAAAACAATAATGATCCATGGCTATAATTTAATAGGGTGAAGAAATCCTTTACTACTGCATAGTGTTTGGTTCTATTTAGGCAGCTCTTGAAAGCAGATTTTACAGAAAATCATTACAGTGTAAAAATGTGTTTACCATTTTGTTTTATTTGTAAAATCAGTTTTTTCCAGAGGCTTCAAGTATCAAATTTCCCTTTGACGTCATTATAACCTCTTTCAAGTTTCAGCTTAGGATTACTTGTTTGTCTGTGTACCTCGGTATTGTACTCTGGTAATTCCCTTTGAATACCACTGTATTGATGGTATTTTGATATTAAATATTTATAAACTGCAGGTGATGTTCAGTACTGATGGCTACGCATTTCCTGAAACTTTCTACATAGGTGCGTCAAAATTGAGTATTAAGCAGTAGTGCAATCCACTAAGGAATTGTAATATTTTACTGCTGTGTATTGGGATACTGCTTCTTATTGAGTTATTATATAAGATTAATACATCGGGATTAGCAAACCAGAAGAAAGGAATACTTCGTCCTTCACTAAAACTGTTTCATAAGAAAAGGAAAAAGAAAAAAAAACACAATAATACATCAAGGCTTCCAAAATGTATGCACCTCTTCAGAAGCTCCACAGGCATAGTTCACAAAGAGGCTAGAACAGTGACTGTTTCATTATTAAGTTGCTTTCCTGAATCCTCCATAGACCTTGCTGTCAGTGGGAGCTAGTGCCTTGTGATTACCCTTCCATACCATCGTACAGCCCATCCCTATATACAAAAATAAATGACATTGTAATAAACATGGTGGCTCTTGGTTTTTAATTTTACTGAACTGATTCTGCAGGTGCAAAGAGAGCTCGAGATGTTTTATTTTTTGTTCTGCGTGATGCATGCATTGATGGTGATCTTTCAGTTCCTGAAGCTGTGGAAGCAGCCAAAGATATCTTTATGCAGAATGCACTTCTGTTTTACAAGATTAATATCAACACCAGATATCAGAGTTCTGTAACTTCTAATATTGTCAAGACAAAGACTATTGTCCCACAAAATGATGTTACACTGACTCGAATAATCTGGGTAGATGCATCTGGACAGCATAGATGTCGTGTAAGGATTTGGAGGAACTTCTATGCATGAATGATTCTATGTAGTTGTCATTATTGCTAGAGAAACATCGAATGTACAGATGATTGGTGACCTATTAAAAGACTGGGAAAAGAGTCAATAACACTGCCATCAATTCTGGGATTCAAGGAGACAGGAAAATAACAATTATCTATAGTATTTTAACTTACATGACTTATCCGTACAAAGGCCTCGGGTGATTTGCATATCCTTTATTACTTTTCATACTGTTTTCTTTGGGGGAGCAGGGTAGTTAAGAAGTCATTGTTGAACTTGTGGCATGCTTTGCATACATGTTAAAACTTGACTAATTATGTACCACTCCACCTAGTATATAAAGGAAAATAGAATCTCTATTGTGTTGTCTCAGCAGACCAAACCTTCCAAGAACTGTCAGACATCAATCAGTTTGTTTATTGTTGCATCTGGTTCAAAATTAAACAGCCTAACGTTTGATAGTCAGCTGTACCAGCCTGTGATCAAGCTGGACTTATGATTGAATATTAAGGGGTATTTTATAGTTGTTTAAATGCTAGTTTATTGTCATATTTCAGGTTGTTCCTGGAAATCGCTTTAATGATGTAGTTGAGAAGAATGGCGTAGGGTTAACTTGTGCATGTATGGGATTGATTTCAGCTGTTGATGTTCCGGCTGATGGGACTAATCTTACTGGAGTGGGTGAGATAAGGTTGATGCCTGATTTATCAACTAAGTGGAAAATTCCATGGTACTACGTAATTTAAGAGACTTAAATGCTGCACGTTTTGTCATTGTTTTGCTTTATTTCACAATGTTCTGACATGGGTTTTGCGCAATCTTTGTTTGAGAAGATAGTCTAAATCTTATATTTGGACTCATAATATGCTTAAATATTCCCAATTGTACCATGTAGTTGTCTAAATCTTATATTTGGACTCATAAGATAGTCTAAACCTTTTAAGGTTCTTTTAATGTATATTCTTTTATGTCATTTAATTTGTTAGTTGTTGAATTGAGTTTCATATAATAATAATAATAATAATAAATGTGAACATGTGAATGGTATGCACGGTTAATTTGGATTGTTTGATTTGCATCCAATGATTCAGATCTAACTTTTATTTAATTGTAGATTTACTATAGTGAATTGCTACAATTAAATGAAAATTAAATATGGATCATTACATTCAACATCTAACAGCTCAAGTGCACACGTTAAGAATGATACACACAGTCACAATATATGTGGACTCTCTCTCCCTCCCCGTCTCTCCCTCTCTCCTCTCTCTATATATATATTGAAAGGAGGGGTGGGGGGTGGGGGTGTTAGCTAAACCTGGCCTGCTCATGATTTGTTGAAATATTCTCTATTATTTCATATATTATTCTGTGTTGCTGATTAAGCTTCATTCAATGTCTATTCCTTTGTCATTTATTTTTGTTAGTTGTTTTGATTGAGTTTGCAACATACATGTCTATTTAATATTTTTGCTCACATATGGCCTTTATGACATTGTTTTATACTTTAAATCTGAATAGGACAAAACAAGAGGAAATGGTTCTGGCCGACATGCACCTTAAGCCTGGCCAAGCATGGGAATATTGTCCAAGGGAGGCCTTAAGAAGGGTTTCAAAAGTTTTGAAAGAAGAATTTAACTTGGTATGTTGAATGATCAGCAGTTATTAGTTTGCATGAAAGTACCCTGTTTATTAATTTATATATTTTTTTTCACTATGGCAGGTAATGAATGCAGGCTTCGAAAACGAGTTCTATCTCTTGAAGAATGTAGTAAGGTTTTATTTCATTGTCTCTGTAGTTTATACTATATATATTTTATTGAAGTACCATATTTACCATTTATTCTTATATTGTAGGGAAGGCAAAGAGGAGTGGGTACCATTTGATGCAACATCTTACTGTTCTACGGCAGGATATGATGCTGCTTTGCCTGTACTACATGAAATTGTTACTGCTATGTTGTCTCTCAATATTCCTGTGGAGCAGGTAACGGATATAAATTTATAACGTTGCTGTGGATGATGCAAAGGAAGGGATAGCTTAGACTTACGCCAAAAATAATTAATTTGCATTTCGAATTCAGTGATGCTTTATCATGAAACCAATCACCATTCTACTTAAGTTTTCCAAGTTCTAATAATGTTCTGAATCTTGAAATTCATGAGAGTTTGAAGAAAGCTGAATCTAACATTCAAAACTTTTCTGATTAGAGTTTCAAGTGAAAAAGGGTAGAATGAGTTTCTAGTTCATGAAATTTTGGGTTTGTTGGCATTGTTTTTAATTTTATTAAAAACCAATCACACAAAAAGTACAGAAGGAAACAAAGTACAATAGCTCAACTCGAGCAAACACAAGAAAAATAACCAAGTCAAAAAGAGTAGCCAGTGAGAGCATCAAAGATACAAGAAAAATTGTAACAACTCGTGGCATACATCTAATCCAATAGAAAACGAAAAAAAGAAGTTTAAGCTCTTCTATGTTGCTCTCACAATTCTCGATCAACCTCATTTTTCACTTGTGCCAAAGACTTTAAATAATACAATAAGGAATAGCCTGTCAAATTACTGAATGTTCTCCTACACTCTCTAACCAATACGAAAACAGAGCGGAAAGAGTTGATGGCAAAGGTTAAACAATCTCAGGACTATATCCCATAACACCCAAGCACAAGGACAAAGAAGAAAAAGATGGCTCACTAACCCCTTGATGCCTTGCACGTATAACACTGGCTAGCAACCACCATGTTATGTCACTGCAAATTATCAACAGATAAAAATTTATATGACTATGAACCTGCATATTCTGCCAACTTCTAAATTCCAGTTTATTTCATAAAAATTTCCATTTACATAGATCATTTAAGTATGTTTTTATTTACAATCATTTCATGGAGTTGATGTATTTCTCATTTTAGGACTTGTTATTTTTGTCATCAAAAATCTTTTGGAGTCATTCACTGCAACACTAATGACAATATTATTAGGATTCAGATGTCTTAGTTTTAGTAGAGAAGAATGTAGGAAAAACAGTTCTTTCTTAGTCTTTCACTAAGAATTCAATCATATATATATATATATATATACAATATTGGAAAGACCTAATTTAAGTAAGAACTCTAATTAAGTAACCTAAATATATACACAAATATTTAGCTAATTATTACAAAATATTCAGGTAATTAATATAGACAACTCATTTTAACTCTCCCTCAAGTTTATGCATAAATATCACACATGCTCAACTTGAACAAAGAAGTGTGGAAATAACCACTAGAAAATACATGAGTCATCATATTGGCGATTTGATCCACTCTCTTAATATAGGAAACTTCAATTACACCAGTATTTAGATTATCCTTGATATAATTTCTATTAAGATCATTATGCTTTATTCGATTATGCTGTACTGAATTATTAATTATTTTGATGACAGTTATATTATCACAAAACAACATCATGGACTTATGAGGGCTATAACCAATATCACGTAAAGGAATACATAACCATGTGAGGTCTGTAGTAGCATGATGAAGAGCCTGATATTCCGCCTTAGCATTGGATAAAGAAACTACATTCTGTTTCTTATTTCTCCAAGTTAACAAATTATCACTTACAAACAACACATACTTGAAAGAAAACTTTTTGTCAATTTTGGATCAAACAAAGCCAAAGTGGTGTATCCTATAATGTATAGGTGTCTATACTTAGATTATGCATGAATTGATTCACAACAATAACCGCATATGAAATGTTAGGTTTAATATGAGTCAGATAAATCAAAATTTTCACTAGCCTGTTATATCTCTCATGGTTTGTTATAACTTGATTGGGATAAATGGTTGGACCACGATTCATCTCAGTAGGAGTATCTGCAAGTTCGTAGGCCTAGTTATCAACTTTAGCTAGGAGGTCTGGGACATACTTCTGTTAAGAGAGAAAATGTTTCTGCTTAGATCAGGATGCTTCAATGCCGAGGAAGTATTTTAGAGTCCACAAGCCCTTTCATTTCAAACTCCTTCATCAAACGATAACAATTTTTTTTTATCTTAGTTATGTTGTTACAAGCAACAATCATGTCATCAACATAAACAAGTAAGGTAATATTATCATCATCTATTTTATAGAACCATGTGTGATTAGCTAAAGCTTGCTTAAAACTATACACCTATATTGAGTGACTCAATTGACCAAACCAAGCTCTTAGTGACTGTTTCAAACCATATAAATGTCATACGTTTTCTTATTTTGATGTAAAATATGAAGGATAATCCATATGCACCTCTTCCATAAAGTCACCATGAAGGAAAGTATCTAATAGTACTCATCTTAGCTAGAGGAGTAAAGTTTTTTTTTAGTCAATTCTGAGTGTTACTTTTGAAAACTAATAGGACTTTGTATCTTTCAACCATTCCATCTTACTTGTATTTTTATCGTAAACACTCATTTGCATCTCATTATCTTATCTTGGGGTAATTCAACCATTTTCTAAGTGGAATTTATTTTGAAGGGCCTTCATTTTCTTCTACAATGGCAGATTTTCATTTGGGTTCTTTTTAAGAGTTGTCTGAAAATGACTAAGAATAGAAACAAAAGACAATTGAAGAGTAAAAACAAGGTGAGACTTAGATAGACAATAATAGGAGAAGTAAGAAATAGAATAAACATTAAAAGATATTTTGCAAAACCCAATCTATTAGGCTCTGTATAATTACAAAGATAATATTTTTGACTTAAAACCGTAGGGTTAGACTCCAAGGTAACAATTGAATTGGGAGTTATAGGTGAAGAGGTAAGTACATCGGTAGGAAGTTGTGTTATATGATCAATCACAAAAGAATTTTCCGATGATATGATATTATCATTAAGAAGAGGATCATAGTTGAGACAATCATTCTATCTTGAGTAATATTTGTCAAACACTCGAGTTGGCAATCATAACTATTACTCTATTATTTTATCTAATTTTACAGATTTACATTATGTTTTGCTTCTTTATAGAAATATACACAACAATAAATTTTCTTAATTACTTTTTATATAATTTAAATAATATTTTATATATTTTTTAATTTAATATGAAATAAAAGTGTAAGTTATGAGAAACGTGAAGGTTAGAGGTGAGAGTTTTTTTTATATGTAACTTAATAATTATAGAGAATAACAGTATTTTCTAATTTATTGGAAAATACTATATAAACTCTTCGGTTGTGGAGATAATTGTATGACTTTATTTTTTTTTCTTTAAATAAAAGGAAACAAATTCTTATAGGAAATTTGCTAGTAGTGCGATAACCCATCTTCTCTAAAATCCAAATCTTTTTTTTTTCATTTAATCATAGTTCTTCTTCCTTATTACTAAGCTCCCCATGAAGAGGAACAAGAGAGATATTGGCCAAAAAAAATAGGACATCTTCCGACAAAATTAAAGTACCATAGACAACATCTTCCCATAGAAGGATGAATATATATATACACACACAATATTTTTTAATTACTTATATATATATATGTATATTTATTTATAATTTTTTTTATTTGCCATTAGTTTTTGTTGTTTTGAATTCATTTTGTATTCTCCTTGTTTTGTACTCATCAAGAAAAATCTGCATTCCTTGAGCATCACTTCCCTCTATGAATTGTTTATGTGGATGCTATTGCTGCTGCTTCTTGTTTTGTTGTTCAGCTCCATGTGGTTTCTTTCACTTTATTTCAAAGACACACACACACACGTGCACATTGCCTTTTAAGGGCTACAGGATTCTATCTGAATATCAATGTCATAGCTACATGCAGAAGCAGGAAAAGGTCAGTTTGAAATTGCGCTGGGGCATACAGCCTGTCAATATGCTGCTGACAACTTGATTTTCACCCGTGAAGTGATTAGATCTGTTGCAAGGAAGCATGGGCTATTGGCAACCTTTGTACCAAAGTAGGTTTACAAATTTGTTTTTTTCGCTATAATAGAGAGAATGAGAATACTGCTAATGCTATTACGAGGAGAAAGCACATACAGATGATTGAGACTACTTTCCCCTACTCTAGACTCTCTTGACCTAATGGACTGATAATTAATATTCCAACGCCTCCTCAAGCTGATGTTTATAGAAACACTTTAGCTTGTTAAAAAATGAGATCCAACGCAGTACCTTAACCACAACAATAAGGCTCCAAAACAGTGTCTCCGCCATAAAATGAGACAAACATGATAGACTCATCAAACAAATGATTCAACTTAATTTGATTGAGCAATACTAACAAGAAATATCATAAATTCCCAAAAATACTTTTCATCACCGATAAGGTGGAATGAGAATGGAGAGGAGGGAGTATAAATATAAGAGGATATAGAGTTGTCTATGTTAGAGTATGACTGGAATATTTAGTGTTGAGTTAGTAAGGGTATTATAGTAAAATCATAGGACTTAGCTTTCCTAGGATTCTACTATATTATGAACTCTTTTTTCAGTTGGTAATCTAATTTTTACTCCTCTTTTCTATATGGTATCAAAGCAAGGTTAGAAAACCCTAACCCTAATCCCCCCCTTATCTAGTCTCTCTTCTTCTCCCTGCTTCTGCCCCAAGCCTCTTTCTCTCTGTTGGACGCAGCAACAGCCTCTTCTCCACTGTGCATCGGCTCCCACTTTGGCACATTGGAGCCACTTTGGCTCGTGTTGGCACAACCATGAAGCTGTGTGTTGGCAGCATCTGAACAACCCTGCAGGAGTTGAACAGCCCTCTAGGATGTACTGGAGCTATTTTATCCGTGCCATCTTGTCGCTGAATGGTTCTGATTCATCAATCTTCCAAATCTGCTTGACTGATCGAATTTAAACTGGTGGACTGGTTAGATTTTTCGTGTTTTTGATGATTTGATAAGGGTTGCTGTGTTTCTGATTGAGGTTTTGATGATTATAACTTTTTGGATATTTTCTGGTTAGTTTTGAATTTTTTTTTTTGGGCCATTTATCATTGATTTTGTAGGGACCCATCATATGCTGTTGACGTTTGTGGATTCTTGGTTCTAGTAGCTAAAGTTTCATATTTATCTCAATTGAATCAGTTTTCGTGCTGCTAAATTGAGTCATGACCACCAATAATTCAACTATCCAACTTGGGTGAAGTATATGCAACTTGGTCCAATTGAGTTAAATTGGATGGATCCAATTATGTTGCTTGGTCCATGGTGGTTGAAGTATATGTTTTGGCCACCGATTGGACGCTGTATTTTTATTTAAATGGGTCGAATCTGACGCAATTCTTCAAACCCAACTATGGAATATTATTTAGCCTCGGCCGGTCCTACAATTAATGCCATGCAAGTCTGAAAATAGTGTTTGGATTTAGTGTTCTTTGATGTATGCTAGCAAGGATAATATGCATCACGTCTGTGATACTTGGGAGGAGTTGTTTGACCTCCAGCTTGAGGATAAGCCCTGGCCGGCCCGGATTTTAACTCCACGTTTACTTCTCTGCGAGATTAGAGCCTTTCTTGCCTCTCACCATGGAGGTCACTGTGTTGAAAAAGAAGCAAGAGGATATGTTTGTGAAGTTTTGTAGGGCCTGGGACCTTCCTATTCTCACCTTTGCTGCCAGATTATTTTTAGGAGTTCTTTTCTGTCCATTGATGAGGTCTTCTCTTGGGTTCTCCGCTATACATTTGAAGCAAAGGCTACACATGCCTCTTCAGTCTCTTTTGAGTCATCTACTATGGTAACACATTAACCAGTATTTTAAGGGGGATGGGACATGGCACTCGAGGTAGAGGTCGGGGTCTTGCTTCTTCTAGGGGCCGTGGAAGTTGTGACGTAGGGGGAGCTCCTCGTGGTGCTAATTCCATATAGCGGTTGTACTTAGCGCTTTTGTACACATTTTCAAAAGGCTGGTCATACATAAGCTTATTGCGATGTTCTTCATTTGAAGCTTCGCCCATCATATGCAGCATATGCCAGGGTTCGCATCCCACTCCTCAGAAATATGAGTTTTCCATTGCTGATTCTATTGAACTAGTTACATTTCTGCCACTAGTGCTACCTTGGCACCATAACCATTAGGTAGTTTTTCATGTTTGCTCTCTTCCATGTTTGGCGCTTGGGTCATAGACTTCGGTGTCACTCATCACACAACTCATAATTATAATCTCTTATCATTCTTTCGGTTTGTGTCTCTAACATTATCTCAGCTTGTTACCTTTGTTGTTAGTTTTCAATCATTTCTCATGAGAACTCATACTACTCAGCTTACTTGAGTCCTTCTCTTTCTCTTCATTTAGTTTTTCATTTATCTAACTCACCATATAATTTATTATTTGTTAGTTCTTTGACTAAATCTCTCAACTATATTTTTGTCTGTTGTGTTTTGTAGGATATAAAGATTAGACAGATGATTAATGGGGGAACTAAGTCTAATGGATTGTGATACTTTTATAGAACTGCGCTCTATGGCGCTTCAGCATTGCCCAACATTTTTTTGATAGGTTTTGTCTACATTGTTGCATGGGTAATCCTTTTTTCAATAGGCTTTGGTTTGTGTCATCATTTTTAAAGCCCATTAGTTCACTTCCTTGCAATGCTTGTGAGCTGGGTGAACGCCATCAAGTGTCCTTCCCTTTGCGTAAAAAATTCATGTAACTTGGCCCTTTGAGTTAGTCCACTCTAACAAGTTTCAAATATTTTGTAATGTTTGTGGATGGTTATTCTCGGATGACTTGGTTATATATAATAAATGATCGAATAAAAGTTTTCTATTGTTTTTAGTAGTTTTATTTTGAAATTCGAAATCAAGTTTAGGTTTCTGTTAAATGTTTGTGTTCTAATAATGCCAAAGAGTATTTGAGTGTATCCTCATATTTTCAATCATTTCTTACTTAATGTGGCATTTTGCATCACACATCTTATTCTTACACTCTTAAACAAAAATGAGATGGCTGGACAGGAGAATTGCAATTTCACGATATTTGGTTTTTACTTTTGCATATACATCTTCTTAAGTTTCTTTGGGGGTTTGTGGTTCTTACTTCTTGCTATTTGATTAGCTGTCTTCCCTTCTTAGTTCTTCGTTGGGATATTCCCTACCCTATTCTTCATCCTAGTGTCCCTCACTTTTTTCTTCCTCTTTGTGTGTTTGGTTGTATTTGTTTTGTGTAGCATTTTGGTTTGGGTAAGGATAAGTTAGATCCTTGTGTTTTCATTGGCTATTCTTGGATGTAAAAAGGGTATTAGTATAATAATCCCTTGAGTGGCCTCATCTATGTCTCAGTTGATGTCATTTTTCATGAAAACCAATCATATTATTCTTTGCTCTCACTAGTGAGAGGAATCTTCCTGTTGGTGAGAGTGATCTTCTAGTTATTCTTGTTCTTGTTTTCCCTTTGGTTCCCTTATTTGATGTTTCTGCTTCGATCGGCTGGTATTCTCCACCTTTAGATTGGCTTATTTGGCACACTTATCATCAGTCATCACAAGAATCAAACTCCTATCACGGAAGTCCCTGGCCCATTAGTTGACAACATCTCTTTAGATCTGACATTTGACCTTGATATTCCCGATGATCAATGTAAAAGTACTTGTTCTTGTGTTGGTCGCTCCCTTGATTGTTTTGTTTTCTATACTAATATCTTACATACCCATTATTCTATGTCTAACTTTGTTTCCATTAATAAGTTATCATCTTTTTTTTGTCTTTGTTTCTTTTATTTTGTCTGTGGTTGTGCCTCACAATGTTATCAAAGCTTTTGCTCACCTTGAGTGGTGCAAGGCGATAGAGCATGAAATGCAAGCTCTTCTTGATAATTCCATGTGTGATCTTATAATATAACCAACGGATAAATATTTGGTATGTTATTTTCATAAGGCTCTTTATGACTTGAAAAAGTCTCCTCAGGCTCGATTTGATAGGTTTAGTGATGCTATTATTTGGTTTGGCTTATAAAGATGTTGTGTTGATCATTCTATATTTAGTTCCTCATTTGCAGGTTGTATTTTTTTGGTTGTATATGTTGTTGATTCTTCTATTAATCCGGACGTTAGGTTGGATTCTGGACATGGTGAGTTGCTACACAACTTGGTAAATTAAATTATATGGCAGTTACTAGACTAGATATTTCTTTTGATATATCGTAACTCAGTTTATGAGTGTTCCACATACTATCCACTTGGATGCAGCCTTACAGATTGTTAAGTACTTGAAGGGGACTTTACGATGAGGTCTTCTATTAACAAATTGAAATCACTTGGATGTACATGGCTATTCTAATGCTGATTGGGCATGTTGTTCGATTGATAAAAGATCAACTATTGGCTATTGTGTAGCATGGAAAAGTAAGAAGCAATAGGTGGTTTCTAGATTTAGTGCTGAAGCTGAGTATAAAGTTATGACACATGTAGCAAGTGAATTAATGTAACATAGAAAAGTTAGAAGCAATAAGTGGTTTTTAAATCTACTGCTGAAGATGAGTATAGAGCTATGACACATGTAATAAGTGAATTAATATGGTTGAGTGTTATTGTTAGAGCTTGATTTGCCTTCTCAAAGTACTTTTATGTTGTATTGTGATAATTAATCTCTTTATATTGCTTCTAATCAAGTATTTTACAAAATGGCTAAGCATATTAAAGTTGTTTTCCATTTTATACGTGAGAAAGTGCAGAGAAAAAAATTGAGTTGGCATACACACGAACTGAAAATAACTTGCAGATTTATTTTCTAAGTCATTAAGGGGTAGTCGAGTGGACTATTTTTGTAACAAATTGGGGCTATTTGACATGTATGTTCCAACTTAAGGGAAGTGTTAAGAGTATGATTGGAATATTAAGTTTTGAGTTATTAAGGGTATAATAAAAAAAATCATAGGGCTTAGCCTTCCTAGAGTTCTACTAGATAATGTATTCATTATTCAGGTAATATAATTTTTACTTTTCTCTTTTTTTCTCTAACAGTCTAAAAAAAGTTTTAGTACTTGTTTCAACAGACATTGGGCTTTATTAAAATATGGATGGCTCAAGGGATCAAATTAAAAAAGACCAAATTGAAACTTTTAGAAATTGTTTGGCAGATACTGAAAGATTTGAAAACATCAAGGACCAAAGAGTAATTTATAAAATGTTTGGGAGTTTAATTGAAAATTTGGATTATGGGGATCACGAAAACAAAAAACCAAAAGAAAAGGAATAAATTAAAAATAAAGATAGAATGATGAGTAGGCTCAAATTATGTTGCACTAAGTAAAATTGGTAGCCATGCTAAAAGAGATCAAAATGACTACAACAAAGGCAACAATTGTTGCTTGTATACTATATACTTATCTTATGCTATATGAAAGAGACTAAGATGTGCATAAAACCGTCTAAGGGAACGTTTAGCAGTCATGTATATTCACTCTTTATCTCTATTTATAGGAAAAAATAGAGAATTTTTATCTTTTAAGTACTACAGTAACTCTTTATTTCATTGTTCACTTTGTAAATATTACAAAAGTAATATTTTTTCTTCTCGCGCAAGGATTGAGAGGCAGAGGGGAGTCTGAGCACACAAGTAGCCTCGTGCGAAATTGCTGAGGGAGAGGGATCAAATGCCGGAGGGTCTCCTTGAGGGTGATAGTGATGGCGGGCTCGGAGAGGCCATCGGAGAAGGTGGTGTCGATGATGGACTGGAGGGAACCGGTGGACAAGAAGGGCAGGGCATGACTACCTAGAGGTGACATCCGGTGAAGCAGTAGTGGGTGGCATGATCGATGGATTTGATAAATATAGTAAAGCATTAGAGAGAAGAATAATAAATTATTTAAAATTAATTGGAAGGAAGAAAGAATAATCATTCACTCAATCGCAGCAGATTTGCTGTCTAGATAGAGAAAGTTGGTTCCCCAGTGGCGTGGCAACGAGAGACAAGATGAAGAAAGAGGTTGGCCAAATCCATGGAACGTGCTTATTTACCGCAAAATCTTCATGCACTGAATTTTCATGGCAACTGGTAACAGTCTCTTGCAACTGCGCCATAGAGGGGGATGCATTTATCGCTTTTCTTGCTGTCTCGTCAACTTCAGCTGCCAAATTTTCTTTCACAATGTCAACACCACTTCCCATGGTATCATTGCAGGCAGCTGCTGCAAGCATCTCAATACCAGAAAAGTCCTCACTGGTACTACAACTAGGTTTCCCATTAGTAACCTCTGAGATCTTCCCATTAGTAACCTCTGAGGCACTAATTGCAAGGCCTTGTTGCTTCGAAATTAAATTTGGATGAACTGGTTGATCTGGAGCGGGCCGGCTATTTACATGCTGCTCTGGATCTTTATAGTGAGGAGAAGGTGTCCAGGGAGGTGGCGAAGAAGATTTGAACAATCTCCTTTTTCTTAATTGGCACATGTTCAATCTTTTCCACAAGATGCCGGCCAATGACCGCCACACCAAGCTGGAAATTATATTTACAGAAAAATCAAACATCTGCATCCACAAATTGTACATATAATCCTGAAGTGTAATTAAACTAATCCAACAAATATGAACCTTTTCTGATTCAGATACTAATGAGTTCTCAGTCCCCAAGCTGTTATTAGTCTGCTGCATACCCACCGTGCTCATTATATAGCAGATATAGATCCTGTTCCACCATTTACAGGTCAGTGTATAAGAAAATTTGCTGGAGGTATTTAGTGTTTGCTCCCTATAACAAAATTTGCATTAATGGGATTACTTTGAAGAATACATTCTGGATACTTACTACATTGCAAATCCCTGTATGTCACCCTTTAAAATATGCTGATAATGCCAATTCTTTTCCAAAAGTTGCAGCCAAATTCAAAGTAGCTGTATCTCCTCACCTGAAAAATATACAACCCAAAGTCAACAGCAGCATCAGAAGAAGGAAGCAGATGCAGATGGGATAAAAACAAAAGCACGCCTATTCAAAACAATGGCATAAGTCCAACAGCTGATAACAAGCATACTATCATGTCTCCATAAGCCATTACCTGGGCAGATCAAGTTAACCATGAGCAAGGAAGGCGATACATGTGGGGATTTTGGCCCCCCTAATGGCACTTTTTCACAAAAGATTGAATTTTGAAGCAGTTTTTCACTAAAGGACACTCACCTTTCTGCCTCCCCCCTCACCGAATCTGCTGCCTGGGGCCTATTTGGACATTGTACAATGTCTGATGAAAAGCTAAGAATTCCTCCACTAGCCTTGTGCAGACCAGCTAAAGAGAACATCTCTAGTGCCCACTACTCGAAAATCAGCACCCAGGGCTGATTTCACCATTGCCAGTGCATAAAACATTAGGAAAACCTCTCGCAAGGGCTGATCCCTACACCAAATGTCACCCTAAAAGGAAATCAAAGTCCCTTCTCCGCTTTTTTGTCAATGGATGATAAATCATTCTAACTAGCCCTTGAGCTTTTCCACAGCCTAACCCAATTACAATTTGGTGTGCAATAGAATACTTATTACACACTAAGGCCCTAAATAGTGGAAGCTGGGCATTCATTTCCGGATGGAGGGAGTAATATACAATTTTAGTAACTGCATTGATTACAAGAACTTATATATAAATGATAAAGAGGAGAGAATAGTTCTACTTGAAAACATTGAGAGAATGTTAAAATACAATAGAAAATAAAGAGAGGTAACTCTGGAAATATATTTTTCCTTGATGACCAAGTAGAAGCTGGGCATTCATTTCCGGATGGAGGGATATACACTGGTCTGGAAATATAGTATTTAATGTATTGATTTATTAGTGCTTAGTATCGGCCTATCAGGTCAATTGTACCATTTCCGGATGGAGGGAGTAATATACGCTAGTGGCGAGCAACATGCCTACCATGCTATGAACTATAGTTCACCCCCAAGTATAGTTTATGAGTGTAATTTTGGTTAAATTATCAAATTAAAGTAGTAGGAAATATACAATAATTTGTTCTATAGATTATTTAGGTCATAGAAGATATAACACATCGTCACATGTTGATGAATTTTGAATTTATTGGAATTTTTGTGATGGATTCGCTTAATTGATATTGTTTCTCCTGATAAGGGTTGCCAGAGTTAATATTCCCATGTTCATATTATAATTTTTTCTACTGTATAATAATGACTGTTGCTAACTAGGTACAAATTAGATGATGTTGGCTCCGGATCTCATGTGCATGTCAGTTTGTGGAAGGATGGAGTAAATGTTTTTATGGCATCAGACAGATCTTTCCAGCATGGAATGTCTGATATTGGGAAGGAATTCATGGCAGGGGTTTTAAATCATCTTCCTTCAATTTTGGCATTCACTGCTCCATTACCAAACAGGTACCGTTTTCTCACTAAAAATGAATAGAATTTTTTTTCTTGTTGTGTTTTTGGGTACTTTGGTACTGATATTCTATATTACAGTAGACAATATGATTGTATTGAAGTTTCTGTGGTTACATAGTTCATTTTTACCCATGCTTTTGTGCAATAAAGTATGGCTTTGAATTCATTTTTTTGAAATTTAAACTTAATTAGCCAATTCATCATACAATCACTTCAAGAAACGTCATTGAGTCTTGGCTTGATTTTTTTAGTAATAACTCGTGCAACTTTTGGCAGAGAACTTAAGACATGCATTATTTTCAAATACAATGTCAAGGAAAATCAAACCCATAAATATCTATTGGACGGTGGATAAGATTTCTTTTTCTATACTCCTTCACCATGAAGATAAGTTATGGCAATTTGTTACTGATTTAATCCCCCCTTTAAATTCCTTTGGTTGGTGGAAATAATTTTCACTTCTAAAGATTGCCTCCATGGTTTCTCGAGCTGTAAAGCTAATATTGTAATTTCCTATGTATTTTTCAAGATCTATAGATGAGTATTTTGGCTAGAGATGGATTATTTAAGTTATTTTATTCCTCTAATACATTTGTATGCATCCCTGCGCAAATGTTGCTTATTCTTATTTTATCATAACAATGGTTACTTATATGATGTGTATTCTTACTGCATTTTAAATATTGTGATTTGAATCCTTTGTTCCCACTTTTTTTTTTTTTTTTTTCGTTTTCGTGTCTCAGTTGATGTTCAGTGTTAGTGCAATATAGTGGTTCAAATATATTTGCACAGTGAAATTTGTCTGTGCTTTGTAGTTATGATCGGATACAACCCAATACATGGAGTGGAGCATACCAGTGTTGGGGAAAAGAAAACAGGGAAGCTCCATTAAGAACTGCTTGCCCACCTGGAGTTCCAGATGGCCTTGTCAGCAATTTTGAGATTAAATCATTTGATGCCTGTGCAAATCCTCACCTGGGCTTGGCCTCTATAATTGCTGCAGGGATTGATGGCCTCCGGAAGAATCTTAGTCTAGCCGAACCCATTGGTAGTATTTTGTTTGTTTGTTTCTTCATTACTTTAAAATCATCTCCTCTACACTTAGTTTTGCCTTTTGAAAACTAATATAGGAAAAAAGAAGTCACTTTTTTGGGACATTTGATTGCTTGAAGAAATGGGAATGAAAATTTGTATAAAAATTGCAAATTCTTATTTTCCTTAGTCTTCTGAACTACCATATATCTTGGAAATCGACTGCTATGGCCATCAATTCATTGTCATTATGCTTTATTTTCTCCACCTTGGTTCATTGTTTTTCACTTACTCTGTTTTTCACTTCAAAATGTTTGAAGTGCATTATTTTCTCTCTCTTAGCAAAGTCGCGCCATGGTCTAGTGTTTCAATGATACTTTCTATGAAACAGATGATAACCCATCTTTATTTGATGCGGAACTTCAAAGATTGCCCAGATCACTTTCTGAATCTTTAGGAGCTCTTCAGAAGGATGAGCTCTTGAAAGATCTCATTGGTGAAAAGCTTGTAGTTGCTGTGGAAGGAGTCCGCAAGGTAAATTAGAAATATGCCCATTGGCCCATAATTTTGTAGGGGAGCTCCTAAATCTACTATTTTTATGCCTTTATCCATCCTAAATGACTTTGATAAAAAAATTGTGAAGTGACTGAATTGCCCATAACAACAAAACATTGACCTATTAAATTATTATTATCATGAGGGCAAGTCAGTCACTTCAAAATAAATTTTGGGAAAGGAGACAGACGGTGGATTGAGGAGCTTCCTTTGGTAGCATGATTAATTTCCATGAATTTACCAGATTTTATGTGAAATGTGTAATTGAATGCCTTCAAGATCACAACATAATTAGTCTTCCAAGTCATGCATATAGACTGATCACAACGTGAATTCCCAGATCATGAAAGATGAACTGACCCCTAGAAAATCAACTTTTTACATTAAGTGTGCTTTGAATTTGATGGGCGAAATTGTCTTTTTTGGGGATCTACCTTTGCTTTTCTGATGGGATTCTCATTTTGGTCCCCTCCTTTTTTAAAAACTGGCTTAGTCTCCTACTTCAAAGTTTTAGAAATGTTGGATAAATCTGGCGTGGAAGAACGAAAACACTTCTTTCTTCTTGAATATGCAACGTAGCTCCGCCTTGTCAATTCAATCTTTGTGATAGACTTTGCATGTGTAGGGACAAAATATCATTACATACAGTTATCGTTTTTTATTTCTTTTTGACCATATTTTCCTCTAAAAATAATAACACAATTTAAAACAGACTTGAAAATTTACAGAGCCCATTATCTGGTGCAATGTTAGTTGTGTTGAGCTGTCGCTTGCGCACTTTTGAGGCCCTGATGGTTAATTAGAAAACAATAGGCAGCATATGGCTTGTTCAGTCTTGTTACCAATTTTGTTTTCAGTTTTTTTATAAATTTTTTAAAGAACACTTGGTAAAACTGTTTGTTTGTGTTTCAAGCGTGTTCTATGTGCTTTGTAAAAATGAACTTTTAAATTGAAAACACTTCAAAACAACATTTTAATAATTTTTTTATCTTTTGTATAAAAATGTTGGAACATCTTAAACATGTTTTTTGCATTTGGACTTTTGAAATCAAATGCAAAAAAATAGAAAAACAAAAACAAAAAAAGTAAAGGCTACTAAACACCATTTTAGGATCCAGACAGCCTTTTAGTTAATACAATTTACATTGTACCTATGAAGCCTTTTGGTCCAAACCACCTTTCTCCAGAAGTTGTACAGTGTTTCTAAGTTTTGTTGATTCTTAATTCTTCTACTGAGTAGGTCCATGGCAACCTACTCCACTCGTGTGAAGTACTTTGTGAGTCCGTAAATGTGGGAGTTGCAGTCAGAGTATCAATCTGGCTCAAATGAGTGGATTCCCTTTCAAGATTTTTAGACAGCATAAATTGTTGTTAGTGAATAAAAACTTCAAGAAGAATGTTGCGCTTTATCATCTTAATTAGCTTTTTTACTAACTTTTCATATATGAGGCTATAATCCTGCTGCCTGGTAGGGTTCTGGATTAGCCTTATCCTGATGGACAGAACCTCTGATCCTGCCACTACTTTTGTTGCGAATAACCAGGAATGGGACTTCTATATGTAATTCGGTTAGTTATTTTTGGGTTACATAGAAGTGAAGGCATAAGGTCTGGAGATAGGGTACTAAATAAACTAGACTTCCACCACAGAAAGGGGGTCCAGATTCAAACCTGCAACCCCTACAATGGGAGTGTGGAGATACCAGTTGGGCTCTTTGTGGTTTGTAATTTGGTTAGTTTTTACTTACAATAATGTTTTGTATTGCAGGCAGAGATACAGTATTATGCGCAGAACAAGGATGGGTACAAGCGGCTCATACATTTATATTAAGGTGGCATGTTGATATATTTCTCTGTTATACAGTGCATCTCGCCGCTTGCTGAGTCACAAGGGGTTAGCTTTGGTGCACTTGTACTTTGTTTTATGCTTGATTGTAAGGTTAAAAACTGATGTGTGATACCATAAAACCCTATATGCCAAAATGTTGCTTTCCTATCCTTGCTCATGCTCGTCACATTGTTTTTATGGTATGCCTAGTAGGCAACGTGTTTCTCTTGACATGGAATAATTTCATTCCTACCGATGAGGGCTGGCGCGGTTGTTGAGGCGTTCCTCTTCAAGCCATCGCCTTGTAAATTTGACTCCCATACTGCCCCCTTTCGGAGGTATATTATCAAAAAACAAAAAACACTCTGCTTCTTTATTTTATTGGATATGATAGCTACACGACACATTAAAATGTTATCCGGTTGGATATTTTAATTTTAATTTTAATTTAATTTAATATTCTCTATTTTCGAAGTATGACTACCTGAATGTATTGCTTAGTGTTGTGAAATTGTTGCTATATTTGATTGTATTCATGGGTTTGCACTAGACATTCGCTTTGCATCAAATCTGGAGGTTCAAAATTTTGTGTAACCCCAACTATACGACAAGATAAAAGTTTGATTGAAATGTTTTTTCAATCTTAATTAACACTTTAAAAACCCGAAAAGCTCTGCCCTGCCAAAGGAACATTTTGTGTGGCACGGTATGCTCTAGTTTCAAATTTATTTTTGGATAAATTTGACTTGAAACAATTTGCTTCAACTGATTTTGAATTTGGATAATCATATTGAGAATATAAAAAACAAAAAGTGGGACTTTTATCGGCCTATCAGGTCAATTGAATTTGAATTTTTAAGGTCCAAAATAGATTGTCTTTGATGTTAAAAAAAGTTATTAAGGACAATTTTGGAATGAACCAAAATATGAAACGTAATTGGCATACAAAAATTATCGGGAAATTTTAAAACCAGAATATTGAATATTATGTCTTGGAAAGCTACAAAATTTTTTAACTTTGCATAACCATAATCGTAACTAGCGTTAATTATCTTATACTTTTATCGATTGTATTATTAATATTTAAATATTTACAATTGTAAAACTATGTTTTTTTATTATGTTTTAAAGAAATTAGTTCATTAAAAAGTAAATTAGATTTAAAAAAATATAAAAAATATTGCATTTCAAAATATGATTATATTTTTATAAGTAAAATCTGATAAATTAAATGTGATTGATATATTTATTTTTTAATAAAATGATACATTATTTAAATTCTGATTTGAATGAAATAGTTATCTTAAAAAAATATATTTTAACTTATTTTTTTACTTTATTATATTATTACTTTTTTAAATACAAGATGACATGTATTGAGGTACATAAAAGAGGCAGAACAAAATGACTTTAAGAAAAAAGTTGCATGGAATAAAACAAGAAGATAACAAAGTAAATTTGATATTGATAATGAAAAACCTGTTATATTAAGAGATGCACCAGAAAAAATATAAAAATTTTGGTCAATTATTCATATTAAAGATTAAATCATTGATGATCCATAGACCGGAGTATTAACAAGAAGGAAGTTTATGAGAGCTACTGCTTTATTCTCGCAAATTGAAACAGAAACTACTGAAGAAGTAGTATAGGATGATGCTTCGATTATAGCTATGAATTGGTTCTTAAACCTTCAGACAAAAATATCATGAGAACAAAAAATAAACACAACAAAAATGGTAAGGTAACGTGAAACAAGGCAACACTATTATGTAAGGGTATTCTCAAATTGAGAGAATTGATGTAGATTAGAAACAATCATAATTTTCTTAGTATTGACAACACCCAAAAGATACTAAGTTTATCAAATAGGTGTAAAATTTATTTCTTTTCTAAATGAACTTTTGAAAGAAGTGTGCATTAAACAACTAGATGGAATTCAGATAAGTGGAGATGAAACATATGTGTAAGCTAAAGAAAGCCTTCTATGGTTTGAAACAACTTCTAAGAGCATGATATAACAGACTGGATACATACTTGAAGAAGTTATACTTCAAAATAGGAACTGTAGATAACAATTTATATGCATTCAATTCTAATAGTGGTTAGCTGATTATCGTTGTATATATTGATCTCATCATTTTTAGAGGGGATCACACAAAGTTATGTTAAAGCTTGGTAATGAGCGATAAATTTGATATATCACTAATAGGAGAGATCATATTTCCATAGACTTCAAATCAAATGGAGTAGAGAAGGAATATTCATTTCTCAGACAAAATGTTCTAAAAAAATACTGAGAACATTTGGCAAAGAAGATCGCAAGCTTGTCAGTACTATTATAACAGTAATATATAAATTAAATAAAGATTGAATACAAGCGTACAAGTCTAATAATATAATGTAAAAAGATAATAAGTAGTCTCTTATATTTAATAACTTCAAAACCTGATGCAGTGTGTGTATGCATTACTAGCAGATTTCAAATTAATTTGAGGTAATCTCATGTATTGGTAGTGAAAAGAATCCTAAGATACCTCAACAGAATATTGAAAATAGGTCTGTGGTATCCCTTAAAAGGTTTTGTAAAGCTATAAGCATACATTAATGTAGATTGTGTTGGAAATTTTGAAAATAGTAACATATGAAGTTGATTACAAGGATTATTTTGCTGCATGTACATAAGTAATATAGATACAAAGACAATTAGAAGTCTTCGTTGTTAATTACAGTAGATCTACTTGCAGTATACTTTGCAGCAATCATAGTGTCGTTGATTTAAGTAGAAATACAGTTCAATGTTTAAGAAGCAAACACATTGACATTAAATATTATTTTATTAAAAATCAAGTAAGAGGGAAATGTGCACTTAGAGTATACTAGGATGGGAGATAAGATATTGCAAACATTCTCATAGTTTATGTCTATTGAAATTATTAAGTAGCATCAATAGAATCTATTTATGTACTTATCTCCTTAAACTTGAAAAATTAGACAGTTCCTTTATCTCTACTTTGGTTATGTAATTGGGCTTGTAATATGATGGTAAAAGGCAACAGAAACAAAAGTGCATGTAGAGCTATTAGTGAGGGGAAAGTTGTTAAAGGGGGTGGAGTTAAACTTATAGACTTCTAGGTTATAACTCAAAGTTGAAAGTAAAAACTGTTTGCAGAATTATTGTGTTGCTAACAATTATAAAAGAAGAAATTGTTAGTCACAACCTTTTAATTCGTTGTAATTATTGTCAATAGTGGGTATGATTAGTGGCAAGAAAAGAAAACCTCAAAGTACAGCTTGAGTTTTGTATTTTAGAAGACTGTTGCTTCTTCACAATGACATAACTAATAAATTAATAGGAACAAAAGTCAACTCTGATGGGAGGCCGAAAGTTATTAACTAGAATTAATGTTGAATAATTGGTAGTCAATAGGAGTAATTAGATATATTTGAAGTTAATAATCAATTTTGAGTCTATTTAAAGTTAGTTGTTAATAATAAATAATAGGAATAATAGCAAAATAAATATGCTAGTAATTAGAAAAAGTAAATTTAACTAGAACAAAATGAGATACTACTACCTTATATTAAAAAAAATCATTTTCTAATTAAACATCAATAATTAATTTGCACACCTATGCTAACATGCACACATCATTTTCCCATGTGCCAATCTAGGTAAAAAAAATAAAATAAAATAAAATCTTTTATTTTTATGAATTTAAAATTTGTCAAAAGTATATAGGTATACAATGTATTCTTTATGACTATCCAAATGTTTTAATTCTAGTTCTGAGGTATAGAAAATCATAAAATTAAAAAGCATGGGGAAAACACTCAAGATGTTGCTTGTTATTAAGAATTGGTTATTATTTGAATTTATTGGATGCTTTTATTGTACCATCTTTAGGTGGAATTTAGTTTCAGTTATTTTATTGGACAAAACTTGTTATTATTATTCATTTAGAAATAGGCAATTCAATTTATCCATAAATTTAAATGTTATAAGATGTTTAAAGATGTTTAATTGCCTCAACTTCTATATACTTTCCATTGCCCACAAAGATGTATCTTTCAACATCACTTGACTTTTGATAGTTTGACAATCCTTTCTTGACACACCAAGCATGATATTTGATATAATTATTATTCATATGTTCAGACTTATTATAAAAGAAACAACCCTTATTATCCTATTGTTTCTTTTGAGTTGAACCTTTAACAGCTTTTATATTCTTTCTTTTTATGTCCTTATTTATATGGGTGACAGCTAAATAAGTACTTATTTCACTTCTATTTTGCTTCAATCATTCTTTCTCTTGCATAAAATAAGAAATGAGCTCATTAAGAGTTTATTTTTTCTTTTAACAGTTGTAACTAACCTTAAATTGGCCAAATTGTGAAGAAAGTGAGATCAATAACAAATGTACAAGTAAATCATCAGATAACTAGTGCTTTAGTGCCTTAAGTTTAGAAGCAAGACGAGATATTTCCATAATGTATTCTCTTATGTTCCCTTTGTTTTTATATCTCATAGAAATCAAGCTTTGCTAAAACATACTTGTTTCTACCTAATCATTTTTCACAAAATGCTTCTTAACTTCATCTAGGAACTCTCTGGCTGTAATATTATCAGATACCTCACCCTTAAATGCCTAAGGAATGCCGCATTTGATGATCATAAGACTCATGTAATTTGAGCAATCCCGCTTCTCAAAATTCTTTCTATTATTAGAAAAATCTTGCATCTGTAAGAGAAGTGACTTGCTTACACCAAAATGCAAGGTTTAGATCCATGCAGCCAAAAATAATCTTAATGTTATCTTTTTAATTCTTAAAGTTTGTGTCATTAAGCATGTGTATTGAGTTGACATTAGCAAATATAGTAAAAAAAACCTTGGCTTAATAAAAAATAAAATAACCAAATATACTCACATTAATAATCAATACCATATCAACAAATTCAAATAATAGTAAGTCCTATCGCAAGATACCTAACATAACATTAATATTAAGTCTTTGGATATTAATATTAATTGTAAATGATACTTTTGTTGTAGTAAACAAATATTGACAATAACTCGTATCAAATAATAAATCTATATTTGGATTGAGTTATTATTTACATGCAAAATAAACTTTATAATCATCACATATTTATTACTACATGTGTATGTGCAATTCAGTTAAATATTAAACCTTTTTTTGGGCCGATTAATACTCGTATGAATATATATACCCACAAACATCCAATGACCCTCATGAATAATCTATACAAGAGAGATTAATTTGGTTACATCCGGCTTTAATTATCCACTTAGAACATAGACAACTCAAATTACTCATAAATAATTTACCATATTATTATATTTGAATTGAGATTTACCACACATTTTATTAATTTATATGCAATTAATAAATTTAGTTTGCAATAATATGTGACTAACAAATTGAATTAATAATATTATAAGGCGATATACTGTTGCATAATTAACACATTGAATTCTCTATTACGTAATTATAATATTTCTCATATAAAAGCAACAATATCAAGTTCATATTGCAATTAATCAACGTAACAGTAAAGAAATAACTTTACATGCAAAATTATAATTATAAATAAATTAAATCACACAATTTATTTATAATCTTGTATTTAGAGTATTTACGCATAATCACGATACAGGAAACGTGAATCTAAAAACGTGATAAGTTGAATAAATATGATAATTGTAGTAAGTTTCTAATATTAATTGCAATAGTCTTTACAGTAACTCAACTTAACCAATTCAATTTTACAATGATACAAATTAATCTACCATGTTGTACATCAATAAGTCATCATCGTAATTAAAGAGACCATCCAATCAGGCGTATCACGTAATTAAAGAGACCAAAGGTAAAGCTCAATCACGTAATTAATCAACAAATCTTCTTTAACAGTAAATTATTTTGTTGTTTAATTATGTGGTCCTATGTACCAACAATAAAACTGAAAAATTCAATGAACCAGAATCGGCCAATTGAATTTTACCGTACACTATTCAAGCTTTTTCATTGTTTTCTTTTCCAAAAACCGGCCCATAAACAAATAAGTTCGTTTTTTTTTTTTTAAATTTATTAAAGCACTCTACGGCACAGTCAATTAACCATGAAACTGAATTTGCAGGAAAACAAATTGCTTTACGGATCAATAAAATCATACATGCAGACTCCCTAATATACGAACTGCTAAAGGAAGAAAACGAAGCGTGAATGGGATGATCTGGAGAAAAGAAGTTCAACTGTTGCATTCGAAAGCGAATATCAATTGGCCATCGTTTGCTGTTCTGATAATTAACAAAGTAATAAATAAAGCTTTTTTTTTTTTTTTTGCAGTTCTCTGTCTAAGTTAATACCAATTATGAAATGAATAATGCTACTTGCAGTCTTCATTTTGGGATTGTATTACAAGATTTTTGTATTTTTATCAAAACGAAAAAATGTTGCGAGAGGCACGAGGAGCAAATTTGGAACGGATGTGGTCGGGGGTGGAAGTAAAGGCGACCAAAACACAAAGTGGGAATAACTGGGGTGTAATGAAATAATTTTTAATAGGGTCTGCCCATTGAGAGAGTGGGTGTATCCTGATAGAGAATGCATCACCCCCAACTGGGTGGTAGGCCAGTTGGATAAGTAAAGCACGGCCGCTGTTACGGATGTCGATGTTTCGTTGGGCTGACCCCATTTTGTTGAGGGGTGTTCTAGTTTGATGGAGGATACCTTTATCGTATAAAAACTCCCGGTTGAAATTCGGGGCCATTGTCGCTACGAATAATTTTGATATGGGAATCAATTGGGTGGCCCATATTGATGAAATTTTTGAAGGGTCCATGCAACATCCGTTGTAGTTCGTAAGATAAGTCCAGTTGGTAGTCATCGACAATGGTAAGGAAATATTTCAGCTGCGAAGGAACTTATAACCACCCCATGTCTCTAATGAATTAAATCAAAACTAAATGAGTGACAATTGAACTAGAGGGGGAAAAGGAAGCCTTGTTTGTTTCCAAAGGGCAAATAACACACTTATTAATAGCATGAGCGAGTTTGGGATATGGACGTGTATCAATGCTCGATATCATGTAAAAGAATTGATATTAAATTTTATTGAAAGCTAAATGGGAGGCCTCTACGATTACATATGCAAAGGATTGCCTTGAAATTCGATTGGGTGATAATGCTAACAAGGAAAGTCATTATGTACAATATTTGATATTATCTACATGCTATATTAGACAATATTTGATATTATCTAATCCAATGATCTAAATTAATCTACCATGTTGTACATCAATAAGTCATCATCGTAATTAAAGAGACCATCCAATCAGGCGTATCACGTAATTAAAGAGACCAAAGGTAAAGCTCAATCACGTAATTAATCAACAAATCTTCTTTAACAGTAAATTATTTTGTTGTTTAATTATGTGGTCCTATGTACCAACAATAAAACTGAAAAATTCAATGAACCAGAATCGGCCAATTGAATTTTACCGTACACTATTCAAGCTTTTTCATTGTTTTCTTTTCCAAAAACCGGCCCATAAACAAATAAGTTCGTTTTTTTTTTTTTAAATTTATTAAAGCACTCTACGGCACAGTCAATTAACCATGAAACTGAATTTGCAGGAAAACAAATTGCTTTACGGATCAATAAAATCATACATGCAGACTCCCTAATATACGAACTGCTAAAGGAAGAAAACGAAGCGTGAATGGGATGATCTGGAGAAAAGAAGTTCAACTGTTGCATTCGAAAGCGAATATCAATTGGCCATCGTTTGCTGTTCTGATAATTAACAAAGTAATAAATAAAGCTTTTTTTTTTTTTTTGCAGTTCTCTGTCTAAGTTAATACCAATTATGAAATGAATAATGCTACTTGCAGTCTTCATTTTGGGATTGTATTACAAGATTTTTGTATTTTTATCAAAACGACGTACTTTTGATTAAAAATTCATTAATCAAAACGATGCCGTTTTGATTAAAATACAAAGAGCTTGTAATGTAGTCTTGAGGACTGCAAATAGATTTATTCTTATAAAATAGGTCTGACATGGGCAGTGCTAGATACAACCGTGCTCGTAGCATCTTTCGCGTCCCCAGATGACGTGGAGTTCCACGACTCGGCGCGCTTCCAAATCATCTGCTCGAGCTCCTGCTTGAAGGGTGCTCGAGCCTAGCCTCGAGCCGAGCTTCGAGCATGGACTCAAGCAAATCTGCTCGAGGCATGCTCGAACCTCTGCTCGAGGTGAGGCTCGAGCAGATTTCCTCGAGCCCTTGCTCGAGCCTCGCTCGAGGCAAGACTCGAGCACACCTCGAGCACAGGCTCGAACATATTTTCTTGAGCCTCGCCTCGAGCATGCTTCGAGCAAGCCTCGAGCAGGCGTCGATCATCTCTCTCATTGCCAAATCGACGGATTTCTGGGTTCCGTCGACTGTAATTTCCGACGAAAACTTCAAACGGCTATAACTTTGCGTACATTGGTCGGAATTAGGCCTTTTTTTTTATTTGAAGGTATCGACGAGAACTACGAGCTCAAAATTATGCAGAGGATTTTTTGCCCTCGGATTTTCAAAAAAAGCACTCTAACACCTTCAAAACTTGATTTTATGCAATCTTTCTACCTCATCCCGTCCAGATCCACACAGCTCGAGCCTCCTCCCTCCTTTCTCTGTGTTCTTTCTCTCTATCTTTTTTATGGTGCGCTGCACGTTGAAGTTTTAAGCTTTTTTTGCTGATGTGTCAATTGTTATATCAGCCGGTTGCACGCCAACGCCGCATCCACGTACGGTTGAAAATAGTGTTTTTGGTCTGACATACCAATATGAAAAGTGTTCAGCTAATTCCCTCTTCCCCGATATATCTATAAATCGAGCCATGTGAAATTAAACCATAAATTTTTAACATTTAAAATGTGTCATCGCTTTCATTAATGCAAGAAAGATTGAATCCTAACAGTAATACACGCAAGAGTTTGAACAACCGTGTAATTCGATTATTATTATCAAAAATAAAATAACATCATTCAAAAATAATTAAAGCGATGACAAAAGCTTTCAATTGTAAGAATTAAATTATCTGCTTTGTTTGCATCGTTCAAAAATAATAAAGCGAAAGTGTACTTATTCTGACAGTTATGAATTATAGTTGTCAATAGAACATAATCCATACATATAGAATTTGTTATTTTTAATTTAACCCTTCCTCAAATTAAAAATAATAATATGATATTGTACAATAATTTTATTTTAAATTTTAATTAGATCAATTTAAGTTTGGTATAACAAATTTAATTTAATTTCCACGTTTGGTCCCATAATGAAATTATTCAAACACTTAAATTTAATTAGATCATTATGGGATGCATGATCTAATTTTAATTAGATCAATTTAAGTGTGGATTTGTTTTTTTTTTTATTTTACTGTGGTCAAAGAGTAGTGATTTGTTATGCGTGCTTCATTTCTCGATCACACCCTATGGGACAATTTTTGTTATAACAAATAGATTTCCCACAACGCGCAGCTGGTTTTAATCTGACTTATGACAAGTTTAGGCTGCCTGGTTTGAACTTACTCCGGCTTAAAAAATAGGCTGATTGTTGTTCGGGACAATAAAGCGGAGAGTCCCTCTGTAAAAACGTACAAATTTAGCCACCCCTCTCTGTAAAAACAAATTTAGCCACCCAAAGTCCAGCTAGCACGTGTATATATATACGTGACCTCAATTCGTTCTGATCACAAGACTAACTTACCAAATAACATCAACACAAGGAGACCCGAACGATGACGATGCCTACGTCCACTGCACGCCTTACTGCCGTCATGCCATCGACATTGCTTCTCGTCGTACTGCTTGGAGTGCTGCTGCCTCAAGCCGTCGGCAGCGGCAACCACGTAAGGCATCTTGGGCAGGAGGACCCTGAAGCTGCCCATCCCAATCATAGACATAGACCTCCCTTCCAGGCGGGCCCATGGAGGGATGCTCATGCCACTTTCTATGGATTGCCAGACGGCTCTGGGACATTTGGTAGGCATATATGATATATATATATATATATATGTTTGTATATATATGGCAGAATTCATTTGCATGCACCCACCTAGCTGCTTGCAATTAGCAATAAATATTTTAATTATATGATTCTGGAGAGTTTATCCTACTAATTAATAAATTGATGATGATATTGAGAATGTGCCCTATAGTAATTATATATATAAAATTTTCATGCATACAGAGGGTGCATGTGGGTATGATGACGTGAGAAAAGAAGGGTATGGGATCATGACTGCAGCAATGAGCAAAGCCATCTTCCAGGATGGACAGATATGTGGAGCTTGCTTTGAGTTGAAGTGTACCGACGACCCACAGTGGTGCAAGCCGGGGGAGCCGTCCATCACCATCACGGCCACTAATCTCTGCCCTCCCAATTTCGCCCAATCCAGCACTGACGGCGGTTGGTGCAATCCTCCCAACGAGCACTTCGATCTCACTGAAATTGCCTTCCTCCAGCTTTCTAACTCCTTCAAAGCCGGCATCATCCCTGTCAACTACAGAAGGTAATCTTACATAAATTAAAAAATATATATTTTTACCATTTGTATCTACTGGGCGTCCGTGTGGTGACCGCGAAGGCCTTGGTTCAATTTGCGTACATATATAGACTATAGTTTATCAGTTTCTCTCACTTTTCATAGCTTTAGGGATACACTCTTTTGCAACGTACGTCAACATTAATTTTTATTGTATTTTTAAACATTACAACCCTATATAACCCTTGTTTTTCTCTGTATTGAAACGTATTAAAGTACTAGCCAGTAATGATACACGAGTAGTGGAGTTTTACGTACCCTATGCATGCATGATGGTAATAATTTAACACAAGCTACAATCTACATGGAAATTAACCTTAACTGTTCTGAAAACTAAAATATTATTTTAGGTTTGAGTTAAACAAATTTAATAAAATTAAACTTCCCAAATACCCTTTAGTCATTATTTTTTTGTTTTAATTTGTTTTTTGTTTTTAGCGTAAACCTTGTAATTAATTTGGACAAACTAAATTCCATATTATGACTGCATTTTGTATCCATAGTTGACGGCATAATATAAAAATGTGTGTACCTGTCCAATGATAATAATATAAATATATCTGCATACGTATAATTATTATATAGGGTTCCATGCAAAAAGGAAGGAGGAATAAGATTCACCATATCAGGGAACCCTTACTTCAACATGGTACTGGTGTGGAACGTGGGAGGTGCTGGGGACGTGGAGAGCCTGCAGGTGAAAGGACATAAGAACCTGAAGTGGACACAAATGACGCGCAATTGGGGACAGAAATGGACTAGTGGCGCCATGATGGTCGGCGAATCGCTCACCTTCCGTGTCGGCACCAGCGACGGCAGGTTCTCCACCTCCTGGCACATCACCCCCCAGGACTGGCAGTTTGGCCAGACCTTCGAAGGCAAGAACTTCAAGTAAAGCGTCATTCCAACGAATATGCACGATATTCAATGGGAAATTTGGACTTGTATTATTGTGGGAAATTTGCACTTTGTATTATTTATTATCACGATATATTCAATCAATGGGTCGATCCAAGCTGGTAAGGGATTATTTTCAGAGTGATCAGAGCGTTGCCACCGCAAAGTGAGTTGGGCATAGAATTATAGTCTTCTTTTACATTTGCGCAGCGGGTACTGGTATGCAACCTCACTTGTAACCCCCTAATCAAATTATAATAATGCGGTCTAGATGTGTATCAAATGCCTGTGTAATGGATACTGAAACTATGTTCTTCTCAAAGAGTCTTTCGTTTTGTTTTGTTCCGTTCCGTTTTGTTTTTTTTTTTAAATGAGGTAAATTATATTGACAGTGTTTGTAATCTAGTTTACCAACTAAATTCCAGAAAACAAAACATGGGAGAAGAGATTTTCTTTCCCACACGCTTGCCTAAATCAGACATTGGAAATGTGTTGCGTGCAGAAATCTGACCTTCACGCCAATCCGATCTTGCACGATTTTGAATCTGATGACGTCCGACCTCACAATTCTAAATCCAACCTTTGACTTCGTCCATCCGATCCAACTTCTGACTTTTGCAATCCAATCTGACTTTTGCAATCCGATATTCTACGTACTTTGGATCTCGGATGCCTCCTTATTTTTAATTTTAACACCCCCTCAAATCAAAATGAATTCACACCGAGCATCTCATGTAATATGCTGAAGGGTGCAAATCGATCGGCAATGAATTTGTTAAGATATTTCCTACTTGATCTTGGTACTACAATACTTACACAATTCATCAGAAAATGAAATCTGATGTCAAAAAAACTGTCGAACCAAGTTAGATCGAATGACTTGTGTTTTTTTTTTCATGTTAATCACCTCCTAGTCATTATCTGAATAGTCGACTAACTTTGCACTTTAACCATAAGCATAAATTAAAGAGACCAAAATTGAGAGTACCTTGAATATGTATCATAAAATCCTCCTTGAAGTAACCAATGAGAGTTCTTTATAAAATGACTTACTAGTTCCACGCTATAAAAAAAGTATTTCAGTTCCAACAAAACTTGTACAAAGCTGAATTGACAAGTTTTCCTTCTATTTTATAATTTTACTCTTGGTGCGATAAGAGTATTGACTTGGAATACAATTTTCCATCTTAAATTTTTTCAAGATATCTTGCATGTATTTTTTTTGAGAGATAAATATACATGTACTATCATTTCCTTACATCAAATCATTATCAATAGTTTCAAACTCTTTGAACATTGATTATTAGAATTCCACGAATATTTTTTCATTGCTCCCAGTTATTATCAGACCCTAATTTGTTTAGGCTGAATTTTATTTTTCTTTTGTTTATTTTTTTTCTCTCTCTATATATATATCATTTTTATTTTTATTTTCTAATACTATTATTATATTTAATATTATTTTAGCTCCAAAATATACATCAATGATTATTTTTAATGCACTAATTTTTCTCTCATATCATATTCTCTCTCCAATGGCCATATTCCCGACAACTATATCCCCCTCCCAACGGCTCTCTCGAACATTCTCATTCCCAACAGCCACATCTTTCTTCCCTTGTAAATTTGAGTCCGGATTCTTAATGGTAGGTTTTTTTACGGTAGTGTTACGGTTGACAAAAATGATATCGTTTTTTTATTATAAAATAAATAAAAATTAAAATAACAAATTAAATTACGCGTGCCAGCTCCTCTCTCTCTCTCATCTCGCCAGTACAATCCGTTCCAGCGAAAAATTAAAATAACAAATTAAATTACAATCCGTTAACACCGTCGCCCTTGTCAGCGACAATGTAACCGAAGCACCACTAGCCTAGTCCATCAAACTACTCGCTCCATGGAATCTTCAACACAGCCCTCCCCTGTCGGTGCGCCGGTGGAAATGGCACCGTTGCAACCGTTGACTATCCTCATTCCCCTCATTACTATTATTATCATAATTATTATTATTCTCCTGCATCCCCTTTCAATGCTGGTATTCCTTCGGCTTGGAACTCCCTGCCCCAGGCTTTGCTACCAATGGCAACGGACACACATTAGAGACATGGACAGATCCATTGTTGTTATTGTTTGGCGGATGGTCGGCAACGGTACTGTGGTATTGGGAGGAGGAGGTGACCATGTTGTTACAAATGAAATGGAAAAAAAAACTCAAGCATTCCTGGCATTAAATATATGGTGCCGTGTTATTGGTTAAAAGGAAATGAGGCTTTTGGACCTGTAGTCAATGCACAATGAGTGCTCCAGGAAAGTAACAATGCTGAGAAGAGTGCACATATGGTGTGTTGCAGGATAATAATCTTAATGATCACGGATTGGATGCAAAAATAAATCTGAGGCCATGACAGCACTATTCGTATATTACTGCAAAATCAATTTGGGGGCTGCATCATTTTATTAGTACAGCAACAACCAATCACTGTCATTCAATACCAACCACACCAGACCATATATCAGTGAGGATTCAACACTGAAAATGGAGAAAATGCAGTCAACGCAACTAGCAATTCAATCGACCAATCCATGTCTTTAGTCGGCTAAGACTAATTTAATATTAACATAGCAGCAGGTGGGATCTGGGCTGGCTGTGTCGGGGGGATCGATCTTGGGTAGATTGATGGACACGACGTCGGCTTTTGCTGCAACGTCATGGGCAGGTGCTGCTTCAGCTGTATTGTCGTTGGCAAGGGTCACAGGAGAACTTGAAGATTCACTAGAACGGGTTGTGTTGGCGAGATGAGAGAGAGGGGCTGGCGCGCGTGGTTAGATTTATTATTTTATTTATTATTTATTTTATAATAACAAAACGTCATCGCTTTTGTCTACTGTAATATTACCATAGAAAAAACTAGTGAGGATCCGGACTTTTAATTTGTACTTACTCTCCTTGTTGTTTCTTTCACTGATTTATATTTCATGAATTGAGGATGCCTTTACTTCGGTCCTTATTCCATTCCTTGTAATAATTTATGAGTTGTATGTCATGATTGTGTTAGCTTCCTTATGTAATGTTTGATTTATGAAATAATAAAGTTAATAGGGTTGTCTTATTTAAGATGGGTCTTAGTTTATATATAGTTTTCTTTTTAAGTTTTTTTTCATCATTATTATTTAAAAAATAAAAATAATATATATGTATAAAAAACAAAAAAAGGGTTAGGTAGGCTCCCACAACTAAAAAAGGGAGATATTATTCATTGAACAGTAACCCAAAAATAAATATAAAAAAGAGCAAAAGTACTATTCATTGAACAATAACCAAGTTACTATTCAATGGAACACTTTGAATACTCATATTTGAGATAACTTGGGAGATAGTATCAATATGAGGTTAATAATGTCATATTGATGATGTAGTCGATGATACAGTCATTTTTAGCTATAATTAGGGCAAATTTGAAGGTCCTTAGAGCTATTTAGTATTTTTTATTGAAAGGGTTTCTTATTAATGATGTATAGAATGAAACTAGGATATAAGGGAGGATAAATTTATAAGGAGAGAAACATTTTCGAGTTTCCATTATTTATACAAACACATCCTTAGAGCCCAGCCACCATAGGAGAGGGAAAAATTGAAATAGAAGAAATGTCATTGCTTAGAGTTTCAAAGCTATTCTTGAGCATTCTTATTGTTCTAATCACTATAGGATATTCAAGGTAGATGGTTCTATTTCTCTCAATCTCTTCTATGTCTCTATTATGCTTAAGATTGATAAGGCTATATGTAGAAGTATTATAAGATCTATACATAGAAGATCATGATTTTAGACAAGTTTATGCTAAATGTTTACAATAATATATAACCACACGATATGTCTTTTATATTTATAATGACTTTCTTATGTAGAGTAGACAATGTTATCTTCCATGTACCTCACTCTCTTTATGAAAACATTATTCAAGATCTTCGATGGTAGTCTAACAAGATATATTCCTTGGAATAAGATCAAATGATGTTGTGAAAGAGCAGTATTATTAGCCTAGATTGCGAAGAGATGTGATAAACAGTGTGTTAAGGTGTTATATATGTCAGATAGTGAAGAGACAACAACAAAATACTAGATTGTACATACCATTGCGAGTTCTAGAATTTATTTGGGAAGATGTATATATCCATGGATTTTATGTTGAGACTGCCAAGAAATTTCACAAGGTATGAATTTTGTGTTTGTAGTAGTCATTAAGTTTTTTAAGATAATGCACTTTTTACGTTGTAAAAAGGTTCCAGATGTATCTTTTATAGTCAAACTATTTTGAAGGAGCTTGTATGATAACATGGAGTGCCAAAAACTATTACATTTGGTCATGATATATAGTTTTTTTGCCATTTTTAGATGTCAATTTGGAGGATGTTTGACTTATCATTGAACTTTAATAGTATGGTGTATCTACAAACTAACGGACAAACGAAGTGGTTAATAGAATATTAGGAAATCTTATTCATAGTTTTTGTATGGATAGATCGTAGCAATGAGATTTTGTCATAACACAAATAGAGTGTGCTTATAACATTACTATTTATAATGTTACAAGCTAAGTATATCTCTCCATTTTCTATTATGTACATGAAGTCTCTAGCTTAACCTTGCTTTGGATTAGGTGAAACTTCCAAAGGTCGCTGGAGTTAGCGTGGTGGCTAGTGAACTTGTCAAACATGTTCAAGAGGTTCAAGAGAATGTCAGGACTAAATTGGAGAAAGTTACTACAAAATACATGGTGTAAGTAGATAAAGCATCAAAGATTTAAAGTGTTTGTGATTGAAAACAAAGTCATAACAAGCTCAAAGGGGCAAAGTATGGATCATATATACAAGATTTTGAAGAAGGTCAATGACATTGCTTATGTGGTGAATTTACTGGATTAGATAAGTATTTTTAAAAATTTTAATATTGTTGATCTTACATTGTTCCAACCAGATATAAGCTTGAGATATTTCAAAGATAACTTAATGAAGAGTTCTTTACAAGTGGAGAAATGAATGATGAAGACAACAAGCATGAAGGGCACAAATAGTTTCATATTTGTATTTGTATTTTATTTAATTAAATTTTTAATCACAATTTCCTATTAGCTTTTCTTGTGTTTTATTTTATTTAATAAAATTGCTAATTAAAATTTCCTAGGTAGTAGCTTTTCTTTTCTTTAATTTTCTCTTGCAACCCTAATAATGAGTCTATATATACATAGCTTTTGGATTTAAGAATAAATCAATCATCAATAATCTTCTTCGTCAAATTCCGTTCACAATCTATTTTGTCGATGATGCATTGCTGTTTTACATAAATATATATATAAAATCATACTACATGGAAAACAGAACGTGAACAAATTTATTTACCGACAACAACCCCACTTGATGAACCTCGGACATTTTTGTTTATAACAGGTAGAATTCGGATATCCAACATTGCCTGGTTTAATTTGAGGCCTCCGCGCGCGCGTACAGATTAAAAAAAGAAATGTAACGCATGGCTTGAAGCCTCCGACGGACTCATTCTAGATTTAGGCTGGCTATAGAAGTTACTTTACCTAAAAAACTGCTTGACTATATATATCATGTTACAATAATGTCTTCTAAATTTCAGAGACAGGAACAGAAGCTATATATCTACTTCTGGAAATGAGAGAAGGAACCCCTATTGACGGCTTGAATCACTAATGTCCTTCCAATATGTCGGTAAACAAAACTTTAACCACCCAAAAAATATCTAGCATACGTCCTATATATATGTGTGTCCTCAATTTCTTCTGAGCACAAGACAAACGTACCAACACCAACACAAGGAGAGCCGATGAGCATGCCCACCTCCAACGCATGGCACCGCCCTACCGCCGTCCCATTGCTTCTCACTGTGCTGCTTGCGGTGTTGCTGCCTCAAGCGCGTGGCAGCGTCCATCACCAAGGGCTGAAGGACCTCGAAGCTTACCATGCTAACCATAAACATAGACCTCCCTTCAAGCCTGGCCCATGGAAGAATGCTCATGCCACTTTCTATGGATCGCCCGATGGATCCGGCACTTTTGGTAGGCATGCTGAAGACACATGAAGCATAATGCATTTGCATGAACCATACGCGCAGATGAAATGGCATGGCTAATAATCTTTAAATTTTGTAGTGATCTGTTGACTATATGTTACAAAATGCTTACTATTTATCACATTACTAATTCATTCTCACAAATATATGCACCTGTCCGTCTAAATTTGACAACGTACAATCCCAAAATACATACTTTGGCATGCATAGATTTGGCCGCGTAAGTTTATTTGGACAACATTAGGGGTCTGAATAAGTTTAATTATGCATCGACTTTCTTGAAAACTTGGTTTACGCTAGATTTCATCTACTATTGAATTGATGAATAAAAAATATTTGATGCATGCAGAGGGTGCGTGTGGGTATGATGACGTGAGAAAGGAAGGGTATGGGATCATGACTGCAGCAATGAGTAAAGCCATCTTCCAGGATGGGCAGATCTGTGGAGCTTGTTTCGAGTTGAAGTGTGCTGACGACCCACAGTGGTGCAAGCCGGGGGAGCCGTCCATTACTATTACTGCCACTAATCTCTGCCCTCCCAATTTCGCCCAATCCAGCACCGACGGCGGCTGGTGCAATCCTCCCAATGAACACTTTGATCTCACCGAGCCTGCCTTCCTCCAGCTTGGTAATTCCTTCAAGGCCGGCATCATCCCTGTCCATTACAGAAGGTAATTAATATTACATCAACAGATGAAATAATAATCAGTAATTGTGCCATGCATGCATGTGGCAACTGGTAAATAATATATGAGTTTGTGACACGTTATAACTTTTGCACTGTCACCATTCTATTATAATTTTAAATATTGCTGTTCTTTTCTCCATAATCTGGGGTTAAATTTGTGGTTATTTTGTCCAATCACAAAGCTTGCAAAGTGTAATATTTTAATAAAGTAGACGCGCGGCGGAAAACTTAACTCTTTTGGTTTAACTAATTTAATGAAAATAAACTTCCCAAGCACCTTCTAATCATTATTGTTTTCGTAGTTAAACCCTCTATATAATTTGGAATAACTAAATTCGATTTTATGACTGAATAGTTTCTGTACCTTGTTTACTGCATAAGATATGTATGTGTGTACGTGTGTGTACCCTTTTTACTGCATATGATATATATATATATATATATATATATATATATGTACCTTCCCAATAATATAAATCTTTGTGTATAATTATATATATATATATATATATATATATACAGGGTTCCATGCAAGAAGGAAGGAGGAATACGATTCACAATATCGGGGAACCCATACTTCAACATGGTACTGGTGTGGAATGTGGGAGGTGCAGGGGACGTGGAGAGCCTGCAGGTGAAGGGACACAAGAAGCTGAAATGGACACAGCTGACGCGAAATTGGGGCCAGAAATGGACTACTGGCGCCATGATGGTCGGTGAATCGCTCACCTTCCGTGTCGGCACTAGCGACGGCAGGTTCTCCACCTCCTGGCACGTCACCCCCCAGGACTGGAACTTTGGCCAGACCTTCGAAGGCAAGAACTTCAAGTAGAATCCTCATTCCAAATTAAGAATGCACCAGCTGAAGTCATTGTCTGCAGGCACATTTTATTTATTTATGTATTCTCATCACCATCATTGTTCAATGGATCTATAGGGTAGTTAGTTAGAATCGCTGAACGAATATAGAAGTGATCGATCAGCCCAATGGAAACTCCAAGTGACTTGGGTATATATAGAATTATAGTTATGTATTGTCCTTTTACATTTGGGCGCACAATCGGTACCGTAATGCAGTAATGAATTGTATTTTACAATATCTAGCCAACGGTATCCCATGTAGCCCTTACCAATTTAGAGTTTGGTTTTCTAATTTTCTACTGAAAAAGAGGATGGACGATTGACATCCACATTGGAAGGATATACATCGACACCAAAATGATTTATAATTGGATTCCCACTCGAATTGACGTAGCACAATTCGTCATTACTTTTCCTGGTATCTGCTCTGCATACATACAAATGTTACAACGACAGGAAATTGGATATGTTTTTTTTTTTGTTGATATTGGCGAACTCCTGAGTTCTTCATTTTTAAATTGAATGATTCCAGTTTGCAGCACAATCATATTGCAATATTGTTCTAGGGTGGTACCCGTATATCAGTATAGCGGCCTTCATGTTTTTCATTCACCGTAACAAAAATAACGCTAGTTTCAGCTCCACCAGTTTTCAAACTGTTTTCATTCCGAGGGGGCTCTGAGATTGAAGAGGCTTGCATTTTTGATTCAGGGCTACTGTCTACATATGCAATTTGGGCACGCATGCACACTACAATAGATAATCTCTTCCATAAAAAAAAAATAAAAATAAAAACAAGAAATATTGGGCATCTTCTTACAAATGGTCAATAGGTCACATTATATTTAGCTTTCAGGTTTAAACCTATTGTTACATTCAAAATCTGAAACGAAGAACCCAGGAAAATCCCAAATTACAAACACACAAGTTCAGTTCAACCCGATGTGCCCCGATTTGAAGGCTAAAGCTGAATAGTTTGATTAAGATGCTCCACCAATCATTACGAATTGATCATAGCCTTGACAAAATGTTTCCACTGAACATATCGATTTCCATATCCTTTTTCCCGGGGCAAATGGACTCAGATGTAGCAGGATTGGAAATGTTAGCCTACATTGGACGGCGGGGGAGGAGGGCGGAGATTTTGGCCTTGCACTTGGCCTAAAAATCCTTGTGGAGGAGGCATCGTTGGAGGCCTACCCATCTGAGATCCAGGAGTAAAATTTGACATAGTGCCACTTCCAACGGGGGGTGGAGGTGGGGCAACAGGGTGTCCACCCGGGGGCATAGGTCTGGGGCCATTTTCCATGGATGGGGGTGGTGGTTGAGTCAGTGTTGAGGGCATCCCTCTAGGAGGATTTGCATTTGAAGGCCCAGATGATGGTGGTGGCGGGAGAGGAGGAGCTTGTGATGATGGCGGCAAAGGCTTTGGCGGCGCACCAGAGACTGCTGTCCCATTAGATGCAGGAGCAGCTTGAGGTTTGTTCCCCTCCGGTGGTTTGGTTTTGAAATACAACTGCAACTGCATATTCAATCAATCATAGAACATGTTAGCAAATAGTTCAACATGTGTGATTATTAAAATGCGTTGCCATACACAAAAATTATGAGTGAAATATTTAGAACTCTAAGAGAGCCAACTTAATGACTTCGCTAATTTGGCTTGCCTCTAGTTTTAGTCTGAAAAGTAGCCAAGAAAAAACATTGGAGAATTACCAAAATAAAGAATGAATCAACAATCCAACTCCATCGCTTAGTTTAGATTTCAAGACAATAAAAGCAAAAAACAAGAAAAAATAAACAAGGTGACAAAGCATACGGTGAACATCTTCGAATCTGGGTCCCAGTGTGAGAAGAATTTTGGCGTGGACTTGTCAATCTCTGTGCTGGGAACCTGAAATCAAATACAAACCAACAAACAACTTAAACAATCAACTCAGAAATATTTGTTAGGAGCACATATAACTACATGATTTAATTACCTTGAAAGCAATGATCTCATATGGTTCAGCGGCAAACAAAAGATACTGGTATCTTTTATCGAAGGACTGCACTCTCTGATCATGACAACACATAAAAGACGAAAAGAATTAGGAAATGCTGACAATGTTAAGAATTTACAGTGAAATTTTAGCAAGCATCAAAAACTGTATGAATGAAAACGTAATTTTGCAGGAACTATACAGGCATACAAAACAGAAACATGAAAATTGTAAAGCATGAAAACTGGGTAAAGCAAATAAATAGGCAACCTGCTCAAAGGATGACATGAACCGATGCCTTGGCTTGCTGAGATCTTCAATCTCAGGATATTCAATCTGCAATGCAAACATCATTTTCACAAAAGGATGAACATGTTAGCACTAATTCTAACAATAAAATAAACTACTATCACTGGTATATAAAATATTTATAAAAATAAAATAAAATAAAACATTTTACAATGGCACAAACCTGGAAAAGGAGAGACCTCTGCTTTGTCTCTGGATCAAATTGCTTTGTTACTCGGTACCCAGGCCTACCAATCTTAACTGCAATCACAGTGGACAATTAATAGTTAATACTAATGACAAATGATACTCAAAAGAGAATCTTAGCTGAAGTACATAAAGAGATCTAGACTTTTAAATTATTAATGAAAACTCAACCGGCAATCATGGCCAATGGCCAAACATAGTTATGGAAGGCTGATCAGGTGTTCACCAATAATTTAGATTTACTTGTTACTTTTTTATATACGTACATATATACATATCACGTTTATGTAGATAAGTTCAAACCAAAACACTAATTGGCACAATGCAACATGATAATTTATAATGAATGACAAGGGTTTTAAGAGGCGCTGGCGGGGTACTATACAGTCAAAGACCACCTAGCATCTAAATGTCATCTAGATGGACTAAATGGATTTAGGTGATTTAAAGTTGTTTTCATATATTTTTATGAAATAATTTCAAGAAATAGTTAAATACAACACAAAAATATGACAGATATAACATTACTTTGATAAATTGAAATTGCAAACATATGTTTTAAAAAAGGACAAATCCGGTGCACAAAGCTCCAGCGAATGACAGGAAAGGGGTCGGGCCAATATGGATGCAACCTTTCCCTACAATTAATTTAATTACAAGAGACCTGTTTGCAACTCAAACCCATGACCTACAAGTCACAAGGCAGAACTCTACCGTTACTGCCAAGGTTCCCCCTCAATAACTCATTAAAACTACACAAGTAACACAAAATGCAACAAATAAATTATTAACAAAATAATTTTTAAATTTCATAATGTCAATCACCCTCCCACATCATTATTTACAAGTCATCAACACATCACCATCACCTTTGATCTCAAAGAACTTATCCTCATGTGTCTTCAAATACAACGCCCTCTTCTTCAATTTCTGTTTTACATCTTGGTTGTTTTAATTTATTTGGTCTTTTTCAAAAATAATAATAATAAGCCAATGGTTAAGGCCTTCTTCATTTTCTGTTTTCTTGGTTGTTTTAATTTATTTGGTCTTTTTCAGAATAATAATAATAATAACAATAACAATAATAATAAGCCAGTGGTTTAGGTGGAATCTAGGTAGTATCTAGATAGTTTAAAGCGGTCCAGGCACTGTCTAGGTGGTCTAGGCGCATAAAAATGGTCTAGGACCATTTTTCCCCAAGATTAGGATGATTGAGGTCTCGATTCCGATTAGGCAGCCTCCTAGGCCGTTTTTACAGCATTTTGAATGACTTCTGTTTTACTTATTTTGGACATCACTAAAATGGATACTAATGACGGACAAAACACTCAAAATGGCTAACAACAAGCTCCAATGCAATTCGAATGCCGCGCACAATTCACACAAATGGGGCAAACCTGTCTTCCGGAGGGAAACTTTGCGCTTGTGAGGCTGAGGCTGAGCAGGTGCATCCTTCGCCTCGCGAGCAGCTCTCTTGGCCAGATTGGTCTGGTGGCGCTTCCCTTGCGTGTGCGCCAGGTAATTTCCCTCGTTATTGTGCAACGTCAGGCAAAGCTTGCATTCGTAGCTTTAATTAAAAAAATAAAATTTTCAAACACAAAACACAAAACAAAACATCATCGGATTGAGATTTTCCATCCTACGATCACCCACCAACCAGAAAAAAAAACAAAAAAAAAAACAGAGAAACAGAGAAACTAGGAACCAACCTTCCGAGGTGATTGCGCATGAAATAGGGATCTTTGGCAAGATCAATGGTCTCGAGGGCGAGACGCCGGAGACGCTCTCTCCGATCAATGGCTTCATTCTGGGCGGAGGCAGCGCCACCGCTACCGGGCTTGGATCCCCACTCTCTATCCATTTCTCTCCTTCTCTCCGGCGAGTCGGTGACTGATAAAAACCCTAGATTTCTATCGATCGGCAAACTTGAGTGTGTATTATATATGTGGATGGACGACGGAATAAACAAGTAATTGACGTTTTAGTCCTTGTCCTTAGCGAATATTCGGACCCGGTCCCTACGTTTTTCAATTTCTACAGGCCTTTATTTTTTAGTTCTGTGCCAAATTGGCTTGATTTATTATTGGCTCAAGGATAGGATTGGATTGGTTTGGTTTCATTCTATGCCAAATTATACTATTTGATTTTCTCATTTTTACATTTATTTCTTATAATTTTTTATTTTTACAATTAATTGACGTTTTATTCCTTATTCTCATTTTTCAACTATACCTTTTTTTGAAATTATATTTTTTCTCATTTACTATTTTTTATTTTTTTATTTATTATAACAAATTAAAAGTTATATATGTTGGAATAAATAGTGATAGGAATTTATAATTCATTCTCCATTTCTTTATTTTATTTTAAGAAATCAAGTGAAAGAAGAAAAAAAATATTTTTTTCCTAAATCATAAAAGAATATTATTATATTCTAGATGCTCTAACTTAATTTACTATGATTGTCTCCCATCCTTCATAAAAATACGTCCTTCTTTTCTTTTCTTTTAAACCTTTTTCAGTAACCTCACTAAAATACTAAAATATATTTGTATTTGTAGTTACTTAAATACATTTGTGCATCGTGAAATATATTTGTGCGTCGTAATTACTAAAATACTTCTAATGCTCCCAGGTAATTGACGGCAAGGATTAGAACTCAAAACGTTGTCGTGTTCTTACCACTAGGCTGCCATGATATATGTCCAGTATGCTCATTTGAATAAAATTAAAATTTAAAAAAAATCAAAACAAAATTGCATTAATCTAAAACTGAAGCCCCCGAACAGAGCTTACCAATGGGTTACAAATAATATTGTTAATTAAATTAATGTATGTTTGGTTAAACTCATAAGTTGCTTATAAACACTTAAAATACTTATAAATTAAAAATGTTTTCCCTTTTAGTATTTATTAACTCACTTAGAGCATCTCTAAAAAAAAATCTCACACGTTAAAAGGTCTTCACATGCAGATAATTATTTTACAATTTCAATTTTAACACTATTCTTCTTTTTATTTTTGTTCTTATTAAAATATTATTTCTTTCATCTTATTTTAACTTTTTACTCTATTTATTAACACATGTGATAAGAGAATAAATGTTATGGAAGAGAAAAAATAATATTATATAATATAGAAAATAAATATTTACTATTCACATATAAAAGAGTGATTATATATAACATTTTTCAAATATAAAGAAAAAAATATAAAGAGTGTATTGAAATAATATTTTGAGATTTGTCCCTTTATACGTAGATAATAGAGAATTTTTGTATAATTTATATTTATTCTTATAAGTTAAAATTTAACTATAAGTCATAAGTGATATTTATGACTTATAAATTAGTTTCAAATTCATCAAAAAGTATAGTATACTATTAAAACAATTATCAAGCTTAAAAATTATAACTTTATTGGTTATTTCACCCACATAGTCACAAATAATTTCTCGTCCAAATACTTTTGTATACATGTAAAAAAGGTCACAAATTCTATCTTTAAAAAAAAAAGACATAAGCACCTTATAAGTCCTTTACGATATAAGTCTAACCAAACAGACTTAAACAAAATTATATAAAATATAAAAAATATACAATCCATAAAATATAAATAATATACAATCAATAAATTATAATAAAATTGAATTATGATGCATAATTTAATATATATGAATTGTAATTAAAAACTTTCATTGGATTATTGTGTATATAGTATTCAACATTTCATTCTACTTCTTATGTATTTTTTAGCTTTAGGAAAATAAGTAATGTCTCTTTTAATTACATTTATATATTGATTGTTTAAATATATTAAAATAATAATTCAATTTTTAGAGTTTTATTAATTCCCCTATAATTAAAGGGGCGATAACTTATCTTTCCTATAATTTCAAAAATATATAAAAATAAAATAAAAATAATTGAATGGTGTGTGTGTGTATACAAACACATTAGTACAATAATTTAATGAATATTTGTAACTATAATTAATATGTATTGAATTATGTACCATAATTCTATTTATAATTTACACTTTATTCAATTTTGTTTACTATTATTTTTTTAAAGTTACAATTATTAGTTGATTAGTCTAATTAACAAGAGTGGTTGTAGCTCATTAGTAAGATCTGTTAGGGCCTTTGATTTTGGTTCCATGCTGTTTTGTTTTAATGTTTTCTTTCTTTTGTATGCTATAATTTTTTTTTGTTTGTGAAAAAGTTTATTTAAAGATCTATTATGTAGGTACTTTATGTAGGAATATTTTTGCTATTGGTATGAATAAAAAAAATAAAAATAAAAATATTAATCTAATAGTAATAGAGATATTCGTACCCTACACAATATATATGCACATAACATTACTAACATACTTAATACATGTGGTAAAGACTAATTTTTTGATTATATGTTTGAATATTTGGATGACACGTGTAATTTTCACCTTAGCAAATTAATTTATTTATTTATTTTGTGAAAAAAAAAAACAGCCAATTGCCCTTTTTTATTCGTGTTATTAATTAGGATGGCCTTTTAGGGAGAAAAATGAAAGTTTGGTCGACAAACTAAAAAAGGAGAACAATTATTGTTAAGATTCAACGTCCGCCTACCTTTACCCATGTCCCTCATTCCCGTCTTTTGCCTCTTCAAATAATTAACATTTTCTTTCTCTCTCTTTTTTTTTTAAAAAAACCTATAAACATACTCTCCAGTCTCCACTAGATTTGTGTAGATTGGTGCAGCCTAGATGACTTGAATCTTCTTACAAAACCACTGACATCACTTTTTCCAATAGGCCAGGCCTGTGAACAAACTAAGCCACGGAACTTATATTCGAGCCAAACGAAGCTTGTATGCTAAATACTAATCAAATCAAGTAAAACCAAATTTACATAGTAACTGAGCTCACGAGCTACCTACCAAGCCTAATATTTCATATAATTTAAATAAATTTATATCGATTATATACTTTAAAAATAATTAAAACAAAAAAAGTAAATAACATATATAAATTATATTTTACAAATATAATTATATTATTGTGTAATAATATATAATTACTTTACATATAATATTATAACTATGATTATAAATTATCAAAACTAACATTATATAAACTATAATATTATATTGTTAACTAATTATATACACATTAAATCTATAATTATAATATAACCTATCAATACTTGTACAAAGTCATTTAAGTTCGAGCTCAGGTCGAACTAGCTAACATCCGTCCAGTATGTTATTTACAGCCCTAAACCCGCTGAGCGAATGACATTACAAATTTTCTTTGTTTGGTCAGAGAATGCTATTCAAGCGCTCAATCAAATTGTGGTCTGAACTGCGAAAGGTATACGGGGAGGTCGCAGCTCTGATCTTGTTTTCACACAAAGGATTAACTTTGCATCACCTTGTCCAAGGGTCGTGTGTACACATTCATAGAATAAAATACACGACAAATTACATGATTGCAAGATTATGAAATCTAGATCGAACTGGGCCAATATCGAACAGATACCCAAAAAAAGTTTTGATTCTGTAACGAGAAACAGGCACCTGTCTTGTAATTTTGTGCGTATAAAGTCACATTGAAACCTTAACATGGCAAGGCATGCACGAACGGTCTATCAGCTCTTTTCTTCAATGTTTTCTACTAAAAATTCTCAGATAAAAATTCAAAGAACATCTCAGAAAGATTTTGATGTTAGAACCCCACGGCAAGAGTGGACAAAGAAACCCCACTGGGCCAAAACAAAATGCAACATTTCAACGAGTACCAAGTGACACCACTAGCATGTCACGCGGCAACACCACGACCAGCTTCCAAAATTCTCCTAGCTTCTGTGTCTTGATCAGAAAGATCAATGGGAGTCTGCAATATATATATATATATATATATATTATACCGATAAGTAAATAGAAAAAAACAAAAACAAACCAGCAAAATGGTGGTGGAATGAGTGCAATCATAGCATCATACCAAGTTCCAAGGGTTCACCTTTCCAAAGAGATTTTCCTTTATTGGAGATGCCCCAGAAGCCAACAGTAACCTTATAACATCATCATGCCCCCCTCTTGCTGCATGATGAAGAGGCTGCAGAAACCACATAATGAAATAACTGACACGTACTACTAACGTTTGTAGAAGAGTAGAAGTAAAACTGCCCCGAGCAAATATAAGAATAACAAACTAAGTGTCTATGGTCCATGAACAGATCTATTTATTTTTTCATTCTATAATAAAAAGTTAAATGCCAAGGTCCTATAGTGATTTTATAATTTGTAGTGTAGTTTCCACTATGAGTTCAATAAACCATATTCAAGCAATTCTGAATCAATATTACAATTGAATGATCCAATATAGAGATATAGTCATATAGAAGTATTCTAGAATGCATTAAAACTACAGAAGTACTTGATGGTTTCATTTGTACTCACAGTGTCACCTTCCGTATCAACTGTCTCTAGCATTCTGTTCACACCTTCTGGCATGGCACTGCTAATTAAAAGTTGGGCTATATCAGTATATCCTGCAAGGCCATAAAATATAAGATTAAAATGATCAAGGACATATAATAGCAAACATGAATGATACGCACCCCCGGCACAAGCATCATGCAAAGGGATTGCTCCATCTTCATCCTTGGGCTCCAAGCTAGCTCCTCTTTCCAACAGTAGCTACATGATCAAATATTGTACATATTATATCTGATTCTTTTCCATTAACAAAAATAGTATGACAATGACAGTGACAAATGAATGCACAGATAATAAACAACCTGGAAAAAGGAAGCATAATCAAACTGACCTGGACACAAGACAAACTGCCATAGAGGCACGCGAGATGGAGAGCAGTATCCCCATCTTCTATTGGTTCATCAATGCTGCCATTAAAAGAATCTGCAGTTGAAAACAGAACGGGAAAGCATGAACAGAGAACATCACATCACGTAGATGAATATTGGAGTTGTTCACTGTCATTTCCATGGCAATTAAGAATGTATACATGCACCAAGTGATCTAAGCTACTCATCTAATCATCTTTTTATGATCATGTCTGTTAAATAACATCCAACAACACAGGCATAAGGGGCAGTAGCCAAGGATAAGAAAACAATAGTTACCCCAGCATGCATAAGACTATGAGGGAGTTTAGTTTTTCTTATAAAAAACTGTCTCAAACACTTTAAGTATTTGACAAAATGTTTATAACCAGTAAGAAAAGTTTATTGGAAGATAGGTTACATAGGTAATTCAAGCAAGAACACATCTCTGCCATTGGATTGATATGAAAAATAAATTAAAAAATAATAATAATATCACGCCAGCAACAATGGGATTATGGGAGTGTCTACACCAATTATCTGCATAATGTACCTGTTTATAACATTGCCCTGATCAGTATACCCTTATTACAATGTGTTTATTAGAACATTGGAAAAATGGACTATTGATATTTTTATGCTTGTTTTTGTCATTTGACAGTTTTTGAGCTATTTTCAAATAATAAATTGTTGCATCTAGTAACATTAAAGTGTTTATGATAAACAAAAAACAATCGCATCCAGAAACAAGGAAAATAAACTAATCAACCAAATGTAGGAGGCAAATTTCGTCCTGAAACAACATTTTCAGCAGCATCCAAAAAAGACACATACGACATAACATAAAAGTGTTCACAAATAAGAGCTACCATTAACTAAACCGAAGGCTCAATAACCCCATTTCCGCTTAATGGGGTAAACAAAGTGCTCATAGACGAAGCCTATAACGAAAAAAATAATATAAGAAGACGAAAGACATTCAATAACATGAAGAGAAGATAGAAAACACTTAACGTACGCAAGTAAGATGAAACCCTAAAATTAAAAATAAGTATGACTGACCAAGAGCGACGCAGAGGGCTTGTTGGTCGCCGCCGTGAACTGCGGTGGTGATGGCGCGGATATGGGGAGGGGGGTCGGGTTGGTCGTCGAAGTCTTCGATAAAGCCATGTTCGTCGAAGAGAGCGTTGTCATCGTCCATGTCGTCTTGGTCCATCAGGCCGTTGCGCCTACCCGGCACCGCCATCTTCTCTTTATGCGGCGGTGGCGTTAGGGTTGCGACTGTGTAAATGAGCTGCTGGAAAGAGGCCTGCGCCGCGCAAAGCAAAAAATTGATTTCAGATTTTATTTTTTAAAAATGTTTTTCTCGTGCCTTGATTTTATAAATGAAATTATATATCGTTTTGCCTACAATATGTTTTATTTTAAATTCGACCAACAAAAAAATGGAAGAACCTAAATAATAAAATATAAAATTTAATTTAAATTTAAAAATTTAAAATTTAAAATAATTAAAAATATTTTTAAAAATATCATATTTTATTTAATCTAAAAAGCATATTTTAAAAGGTACTATCAAATTGATTTTATTACTTAAACCTATTATTATTTTTTGGGGCTTGAATTTTTTTAAAAAAAACATATTATTTTTAAAAATTATAATTTTAATCTTAAAACTAAAACTATTATAATACCAAACTCAATTTTATATACAAAATTAATATTCAAGTTTCAATTCTAAAGAAACTTTCCAAACAAGCCAAACGACTCAAACATCACACACACGAATAATTTTTTTTAGAACTATTTTTGCTTTCCCACACTTATTACATTAGGTTATCTCTAATGGTAGTCTAAATTTATTTATATTTTTATCTCTAAATTATAACTATATGTTTAAAAAAAACACTCCAACAATCATCATTTTACTTTCAATTCTATTAAAAGTATATTTATTATTATTATTTCTCATCAGCGTTATTATTTTCCATTATAAATCCCACCATATCACCCAAACACATGTTTTTTAAACTTCAAAGGGTATGTAACTCAACCAAAATAAAAAGTTGTTATTCACTTTATATTAACATTTGAATATAAAAAGGGATTTTGTAAGAGTTTGTTTTTCTCGGCAAATAAAAATAAAGAGAGAATTTGGAATAATGTTATAGATGCTTTTGCAAAATAAGCCAAAATTTAAATAAAAAGAGACATTTAAATTGGCACAACAATTAAGGAATTCAATAAACACAACATTGAAAACAAACACATTGGAAGACCAAACATCAACCGTAATTAATTGTGTCTAACACAATTAATAACCATTTAGTGCAAGTTATGGACCAACCATACCTTGACTAGCACACCAAAAGGCCTGTATTGACCATCTTGGATCATACTTAGTTGAATTCAATAATTACCTAAAATCCTACTTGATTTAATAGGTATTGGAAATGCCCTTACAAAATAAGTAAAATATTTGAATGAAAAGAGACACATTTAAATTAGCACAACAACTAAAGAATTCAATAGACATGACAGTGAAAACAAACACATCGGAAGACCAAACATCAACTGCAATTAATTGTTCTAACACAATTCGTAACCATTTAGTGCGGGTCCTATATCAACCAATCACATCTCGACCAACACACCAAACAACCTATATTAACTTAGTTGGATCATACCTAGTTGAATTTGATAATCACCTAAAACTTAACTTGATTTAGTACCTTTGAGGTGCTATCTCATTGAATAAATTTTTAAGGAGATTTATTTAACATGCAAACATTAACTAACACACCCAACAACTTGCATTAACCACATTAGAGCTTCTTTTGTAAGAGCTCAAGCTACTCATAATCATATATTGTTCGGTTCAAAGCCCAAGCCCAATCTCTAATTTTGTTCTTAGTGAGCTGCACCACTCCCCGAAAGTCGTTAACTCCTAAAAGGCCTCATGCTAGAGCAGTTCCCACGCCCTCCTTAGCCGATATAAGACTTCATATCTTTGGCCACGAGCATGCTTCTTCGATCATGCCATATTTGACCAACAAAAAACTGGAGTGCTCTTTTAATTTAAACAATACCTTAATTAATTCAATCCAATACCCCTCAAACCAAATGCTTTCATATCAAGCATCTAACGTACACATGTTGAAGGGTGCATTTAGAAATGGCTTTGTGAAGATATAAGCTACTTGTTCCTTGGTATTATAATACTCGAGTTTAATTATCTTTTCTTTCACATGATTCATTAGAAAATGAAATATAGAGTCAATATATTTCCTTCTTCCATATTGTATCAGATTCTTTTATAATATAATATTTGTTGATTTATCATCCACTCTAATTACAATACATTTTTTCGTGGGTGATTCAATAACTCCAAAAGTTTTCTTAATCATATTGTTTCACAAAAAGCAAAAGAAATTGCTATATACTCGACTTTATATGAGGATAGGGCTATAATTGCTTGTTTCTTTGATTTCCAATAAAAATAATTATTGAACCAAGATAAAATACATTAGTCATTGCACTTTTTCTCTCATTTTGGTCAAGTATGAAGGGTCAAAATTAAGAAAATAGTTAACGTAACTTATAATCCTCTTTGCAATTTGCCAATGAAATTCTTAGTATTTTCCATGAACTAGATCAATATAAAGGTTTTAGACTTACAAAAGATAAAAACAAAATAAGTTGCTCCCCCTTGAAGTTGACATACAAATCATTTTTTCAAAGATTCTTACTTCATAAAGGTTTCTCAATTTTACTCCAGTGCAAGCTTACACTATTGATCCTCTCCTACCATACCACCCTTTCATAAGATATGACAATTTATACTAGTTAGAATTTATCTCTTACAATGTAACAAGTCACTTTAAAGTCAAATATAAATGAAGATCCAATAGGGATCGAACACTTAAGTCCTTGTAATGACACATTTACATATCAATTATGCCCTTAAACCTAAGCAATACAATCAACACATGCAAATTTTATCCATATTGACAATTTTACACATAAAAGATATCTCGTTACTAAATAATTCTTCCTACTTCAACTTTTAGTTTTACATTGTTAATCAATTTGATTATTCAACATAAAATGCATCAGTCAAACTCAAATGACATCAACCATTCAAAGAAAAAATCTCAAAAATTTCATGTAGTAAAATTTGACATACTAAGTTTTATGAAACCTAGATTTATGAAGAAGTTTTACGAAGAGATATGTTAACTATTCATCAGCAGCAACATATTCTACTAAAATTTCTTTCTTTAGCACACAATCCCTGATGAAATTATATATATATATATACACTTTGTTCTAGAATGCAATACAGAATTGTGAGTAATAATAATAACACTTGAATTATCACGTTACAAAGGAATACGATTACACTTAAACTCGTAGTCAATGAATTGGCTTAAACTCGCGTTTAGGTTTTGATTTAAGCTTAATAGAAGTGTGAGAACTTAAACCCGCATTTAGGTTTAGCGGAGACGAGCTGGGGTGAAATTAATTATTTAATTTTGTTCAATAAAAGAAGAAATAAAAAAATCTAATGTTATTAGCAAATGACATTGTGTTTGTGAACACTTGTATTTGAACGTCTATGATCGAATAATTTTCACGAACATGATTATTTCTATTCATAAACATATGTTCATGAATATAATGAGCCAAACACAAACTTATTCGAGCTTGTTTGCTTACCTGACACAAACACTGAACTTGTTCAAGCCAATTGATTTTTTTTTACCTAACACCCGTGGAAAGTGATAGAGGTGGAGAGTCGGATGCAGAGCCATTTTGGGGGAGGCAATGTTGTGCCTTTGTGGGGAGAGACAATACCGCTATGGGGGGAGGCGAAGCAATGGGGGTGAGAGTCATGTGACCGGTGTTGTGCGATTAGGAGTTAGAGATTTATATTAGGTTAAATGCGATGTAATGCATATATCCTATCCTGCTTGTGAGCAATCCTGTGTCGGTGCAATTTCAACCCACATGGATTGTAAGCAACAGTCAAAATCCGTATATGTTGTAATTTAAATGGGTCTTATTTTATCTGGTCCAACCTACAAAAAATTACAAGATAACTCATTAAGCCTAAGGGCCTACAAAAACATATACATTAAAAAACACTTGTAATTTTATAAAACTTCATTTTGAATCATATCTCAATTTGAAACGAAGGAGAAGAGTGTTTTTGACCATGGATAAATTATTTCATATAACAAATTTATGCATTAATGGTAAATATTTATTTAGAGTAATAATTGTATTAGAGCCACAAAAATGGTTAGTACGAAAGTTATGAATTGTTAATAATATATATATATTATTATTTTTAAGATTGATTTTCGAAAGCTGTTCAACTCTAATAGAAAATAATTTATTAAACATTTATAATTTTTATTTAAATGACACATCAAAACTATATTTGTTAATGGTAAAAACTGAAGTAATGTTATATTTATGGAAAGATTAATCTTACAAATACATTTCCTAATAAAAAAGTTGTATTTATTTGTTGATCGCCATTTATAGAAATAAAATAAATAGTTTACCTGGAAACTGCCTATGCCCGGTAGCCGGAGCCCGGGCCCTTTCGCCAATCGCTATATATACAATAAGCCACCTCCAACCAAGCTCGCTCACTGCACCCAGAAAGCTTCTTCCAATCTCTTCCGTTCGATCGTCTCTCTCGGACACGGATCCAAAAATGCCGATCCGAAACATCGCAGTGGGTAGATCCGACGAGGTGACCCACCCGAACGCCTTGAAAGCCGCGCTGGCGGAGTTCATCTCCACCCTCATATTCGTCTTCGCCGGGCAGGGCTCCGTATTGGCCTTCACCAAGCTCACCGACGGCGGCTCCACCACGCCGGAAGGCCTCGTTGCAGCCTCCCTGGCCCACTCCTTCGCACTCTTCGTCGCCGTCTCGGTCGGCGCCAACATCTCCGGCGGCCACGTCAACCCGGCCGTCACTTTCGGCGCCTTCGTCGGCGGCAACATCACCCTCCTCCGCGGCCTCCTCTACTGGATCGCCCAGCTCCTCGGCTCCACCGTCGCTTGCTTGCTCCTCAAGTTCGTCACCAATGGCATGGTTAGTCATCAGTTTGCAAAAAGTTTCACGTTTAACGATTGTACGATAACTAATAAATATGTGATCAAATTTACTTAACTTGGTTAATTAATTAAGAGATCACCTTAACTGACGCTGGTCTGGTCTGCCATGTTGCAGACAACACCCGCGTTCGCGCTGTCTACGGGAGTGGGGGTGGGCAACGCCTTGGTGCTGGAGGTGATGATGACATTTGGGTTGGTCTACACGGTGTACGCCACGGCCGTGGACCCGAAGAAAGGAAGCTTGGGGACTATAGCTCCGATCGCCATTGGATTCATCGTGGGGGCCAACATTTTGGCGGGAGGGGCGATAGACGGTGCGTCTATGAACCCGGCGGTGTCGTTCGGGCCGGCTCTGGTGAGCTGGTCGTGGAGCAACCACTGGGTGTACTGGGCCGGACCTCTCATCGGAGGCGGTCTCGCTGGCCTCGTCTATGACCTCTTCTTCATCAATCACTCCCACGAGCAGCTGCCCACCGCAGACTACTAGCACATAAATTCACAAGGAAATTTGAAAAGCTCGCATCACTCATCGCCATTCCCTACCCACTTGGCCTTACAATTGATTTGTTTCGGTTGTTGTTGTTGTTGTTTTTATTTAATTTGTGTACCCGTTGATCTTTGATATATTCTTGTCACTAAAGTCTCTTCTCATGTCCCACATTAATAAATATAGTAATGATATAACATTCTCCTGTTCGTTCTTATCAAATTACTAATTAACGAGTGAGAGCATTGGCATCCGTATCATCAAATTGTAAAAATTGATGAATATTATAAGAAAAGGTCTACATTGGTCTCATCAAAACTTAAATTCGTAACTTTGAGCTACACTGAATACGATTTTTTCGCAAGACACTGTATGCTCTTCAAATCCCGCGCCGTTGGGTCCGTTACCAAGCCAGATCGGTCAGATGGAGAGTCGGGGGAGGGGGGATGGGGTCGACGTCGCCGGGTGAGGGGGTCAATATCGCCGGAGGAGGGGGGGGGGGATGGAGTCCGACGTCGCTGGGGGAGGGAGGGGATGGGGTTGACGACACAGGGGGGAAGGGGAAGGGATGGGGTCCACGTCTGGTTGGGGAGAGGGTGGGTTCGACGTATGGTTGGGAGAGAGAGAGAGAGATTATACCTGGCTTTTGTTGGAATTTTGCTGCATCCAATGTGGAAAATTTAATATTGATCATCTAATTTATGAAAAAGTCATTTTTTTTCATAGCATTGGCTTCGAGTTCTGATAACCAATAAAATATTAATAGTTAAAGCTTACATATAACTAATTTTTTATTAAACAATGAAACCACATCTCATTAAAAGTTATTAATAATGTAATATTAATTGTTCATGGTGTTAATATAATAATATTCTTTTAAAATTGATAATTTAGTTATTTTGATTAAAGAAATATTTAAAGTTGAAATAATAGTCATATACTCATACTGTTTAATATAAAAGTAAAAAGTAAAAAAGAAAATAACTTTATAAGATATTAATGGGTAATAGAATACGTATATTAAAAAAACCTCATGCCTTTTTTGTAGACGGAGAGAAAAATACAGAAAATACTTAGTACGTACTTTGATATATAGGTTTTGTTTTAGGAATTTAATTTTAAAATATTCGTGCCACTAGTTACACCCACCGTGATGGAAATCAAACCCTTGGGTTTCTTGAAGAATACTTCATACATTTAATAATGCTTCATACCTTTTCCATAAATGAGGGAGAAAAATCAAACTAAAGGCAGTCTTCAAAATTCTCCGGGGGATCAGGTTTGGTGAAGAATACAAAGGGAAATTAATTTAATTGTAAGAGTTAATAGGATTTGTTTTTTTACTTTTCAATTAACCTTTAGACTATGAGCTCCTTTGGCTCAAAATTTACAAAAGCAAGCACTCCCAACCCAATATTTGCAAACACTTCAAAAATATCACATTTTCATTTGCAAACATCATGCAATCTGCCGGTTATAAGGGCATGTTTAGTGTTGTTTTTAATTTTTTATTTTTAAAAATTGTTTTTAGAAATTGTATTTAAAAGTTATTTTCTGGTAAATTAAATATGGCAATTATTTTTAACTTTTAGAAATTGTTTTTTTTTTGTTGGGAGGTATTTGCATTGCAGGAGGCAAAGGCAGCGGCGTTGGGGAGGGTTGCGTTACAAGGGGTGAGAGCTTGAGTCGGCAGCAAGGGTGTCGTAGGTAAAGGAGGCCAAGGCCGGGGGGGGGGGGATCGACGGGGGGGAGGATCGCGTTGCAGGGTGCTCGTATCTGCGACAGGGCGTTGCAGGAGGCAGATCCACACGTTGAGGGGGTCACCGGCATCGCGAGAGGTAAATCTATGTATCGAGGGGGTCGTCAGGCATCGTGGGAGGAGTCGCCAAACGACACGAGGAGCAGATCCAGGCATGGGGGGTTCGTTGGGCATCGAGGGGTGGGGGGGGGGGGGGGTTTCGCCTACTCGCCGGGAGTTGCAGTGGGCGGTGGCAACGGACGGTGAGCGAGGCTGGGGGCGGCGATGCAGCTCAAAGGCAGAGGAAAATTAGAGAATACAAAAAAAAAAAAAAAATGAAAACACCGATTAGATGTTTTCATTTTAGCTCAATTAGAGCATCTCCAACCTTTTCTAGCTAAAGTGGGCAGTTAAAGTCATATTTAGCTTGCTACAGTATCACTTTAGCTAAGGATACTCTAATCCTATATCATCTATATTTTTACCTAATTTTTATTTTTCCTAAACTATCCAATTCTCCTCCACCTACCAAATCCCTCCAAACTTCACGCCCCATTCTGTTTTTTTCATTTTGATTTTCTTTGCAGATCTAGGAAAAAACGGCCATTGCCTAGTGGTTGGCCGGGGGGGGGGATGCGGGTTGATCTTGCATGGTGGGGGTTGGAAGAGTGCCGATCTTGCGGGGGGCCGAGTGGCGCACGATGGGGGGGTGTGAGATGGGGTGGCGGCGACGGGGGGCACGCGACGGGGGGACACAGGCGTCGATCTCGCAGGGGGATAGGGCGGCAAGGGGACGAGCAACGGGGGAACGCAGGGGGACGGGGGGCGCGCGACAGGGGAGTATGGGGTGGGGGGCTTGAGACGGGGGAGAAGAGGAGGAGGGGGCGACGGGAATAGGAAAGAGGAGGGGAGTTGCGTACGTAGAGGGCATGCTAGGAATTTTAAAAAGATGAGAGTGATAAGCGGATGTGGCAGCCTTAGCTATAGGTAAAAAAATATCTATATTTACCTATTTATTTTGCTATAGCTAATCATATAATTAATGCATTGGAGATCAATTTAAGCTATTTTTTGCTATAGCTAATAGATTGGAGATGCTTTAAAAAAAAGATTTATTTGAATTTTAAAACAAAGTATGCTCGCCAAACAAAGTTGTAGATGGCTTGTCACCAAACATTGCGTAAGTTTTTTGTTTTTCCTTTTTTTCTTTTTTTAGCATATCTTGAAAAAAAAACAGTTATAAAATATTTCCTAAAATATTACACCAACACAACAGAATGTTTTCTCGATTATTGACTTCAAAATTGCTATAACAGAAGGTTGTTGCGGTTATTATATTTTACTCTAATTCACTAGTTGTAATATATTAATTAATGTATAACATCTATGGCTGTCTTGCTATTGTCTCAATAATTTTATACTTTAATATATATGTATTTTTACTCATCGATTTTCAAACAAAAAAAACCATATACAAAATTTTATCCAAAAATGTTGTTTTGACTTTGGTTTAATTTTCATAATCTATATAAGTTTTTATTTTAATTTAGAATTAGAGTTTAAACTCAATATGGCATGACCAAATTAAATTAATTAGGCCGTTGAGGTTCAAGGCTACAACTTTTGTTTTCAAAAGAAATTACATATTTATGTATATTTCAATATCTACAGTACAATTGACGTGTTAAAAATCCAAATACGTTTCAAATTTAACCTAAGATAAAGTTTGATTGTCAACAATATAATAAAGTCAAAAAGTTTTTAAAAGGAAGAAAAATTTTCGAACACTAACTTCAGCAGATCACAACTTCGTTGGGGTATACCAAATCTATTCACATTATACTAAAACAAGGATAAAGATCGGCCAAGCCTACCATAAAAATCTACTGCAAGAATTGGACACGTTCCCGGTTCCCTTTCAATTCATGTAGAAGCCGACCAAAATTTTACATTTGGTACGTAAAACGTAAAACGTATTTTATTGATGAGCAATACTACTCACCATAATAATTGAATGTAGTCGGGCTAACGTGGCATGTAACACTAATTGAAAAATAAATAAATATTTATAGTGAGATGAATTAGTCGGTTTAATGCTCAATATTAAGTTATTATAATTTTTTTTTGTTAATAATTGACATGAAAAAAGATTTAAAATAATTTAAATATATATTAGCTCTCTTACAAAACAAGGAATAAAAAACGTTGCCAACAATTTACCCAAGCCTAACGTTGCCCACATAAATGGAAGGGAAAGTAAAAACTGTGTCTATTTCGTTACAATTAATGAAAATTGAAAAGGCTGTTGACTTTCCGTGTTGTGCAGAATGCATGCAGATCGGCCAAGCCTAACCCTTACACTGTCGACAGTCTTCGCGTCTCTCATCTTCTTTCCTCTCTCACTCTCGCTCTTTCTCTCGTGGTTCTCGATCTAATCATTATTCTCGCTGCTGTATCTATGAACAGTAGATTTCTCTCTCACACGCATATTCGTTTCTAATTATCTTTGTCATGGCAAGCGACGAGCTACTGTTTTCTTACATAACAACTCTATGTTTTCTTACATAACAACTTTAGAAGTCCTATGTATTTTTCCCTCTTCTCTTTTAAAAATTATTTTATTATTATTACTCTACGCTTTCCTCATCATGCACAAAATCGTTGCCGCCTGAGGCAATACCAGATTAGGCCTCCTAAACAAATCTGTGCCGCGCCTCTCATATAGAACTCAGCATAGGCAAAAAAAAAACCAAAAAACCAAAAACCAGCATCCCCTAGGAGGTTGAGGACAACCATCACTGAACAACTCACCGGACTATTTTGGAATAAACAACAATATGAAACATGATTGGCATAAAAAAATTATCAGTTACGGGAAATTTTAAAACAAGAATATTTAGTATTATGTCTTGGAAAGCCACAAAAAATTGTAACTTTGCATAATCATGACGCAACTAGTGTTATTCACCTTATACTGTTATCTACTTTATTATTAATATTTAAATATTTACAATTATATATCATTATGATTTTTTATTTTTAAAGAAATTAGTTCATTTGGTAAAAAGTAAATTAGATTTTGGGTATGTTCGGTAACTTCGGTTCATGTGTTTCAAAACACGACTATATTTTGAAAAATAAAATCTGGCCAAAGTGTACGTGTTAATTTGGTATATTATTTTTTTTAATAAAGTAATACTTTATATAAATCTTATTTGAATTAAGTAGTTATTTTTGGAAACCATGTTTTAACTTTTTTTTTTCAAATTCAAATTGAATTTTGGTGGGACCAATATATTTATTCTTTTTTTTTTTAAATAAATTCCTTCCTTTTACTTTATTACATTATTACTTTTAAAATTCAAGATGACATGTATTGAAGTATATGAAAATAGAGAACAATAGGACTTCAAGAAAGAAGATGTATGAAATAAAACAAGAAACTAAGTTTAATATTAATAATGAAAAACTTTTTGTATTAAGAGATATGCATAGGAAAATTATAAAAACAACTTGGTTAAGTGCTCATACTAAAGATCAAATCAGTAATGAAAATGGTAAGGTGATAAGGAACAAGACAAGACTGTTATGTAAGAATAATCTTAAATTGAGAGAATTAATGTATATGAGAAATTTGCATCAGTTGTAAGGTTAAAAACAATTATAATTTCTTTGTGTTGACAACACACAAAAGATACAAAATTTATCAAATGAATGTAAATTTTATTTTTTTCTAGACAAACTTCAAAAAGAAATGTACATTGGACAACCAGATGAGATTCAGATAAGTGAAGATGAAACATGTGTGTCAGCTGAAGAAAGTCTTGTGTGGTCTAAAATAACTTTTAAGACTAGATACATACCTAAAGTAGTTAAACTTCAAAATAGGAATCGTAGATAGCAACTTATATGCATTCAATTCTAATAGAGGTCATTTGATTACCATTATATATATTGATGACATTATTTTTAGAGGGGATCACTTATATATAGTTATATCAAGACTATGCAATGAGTGATTTAATAAACTGAATACGTCCTTGAAGAAGTTAGACTTTAAAATTGAAACTATAGATAACAATTTATATGCATTCAATTTTAATAGAAGTCAGTTAATTACCATTGTATATATTGATGACATCATTTTTAGAGGAGATCACTCAGAGTTATGTCAAGACTTTGCAATGAGTGATAAATTTAAGACGTCACTAATAGGAAAGATGGTATATTTCCTTAGACTTTAAATCAAGCAGAGAAAAAAAAGAATATTTATATATTTCTTAGACAAAATAGTCCAAAGAAATACTAAAAAAATTTGCCATAGAAGATCACAAGCCTATCAAAACTCCCATAACACTAATATGAAACTTAAATAAAGAATATGAAGATAAGGGTCCTAGAACATAGTTCAAGAAAATGATTGGTAGTTTCTTATATCTAATAACTTAAAAACCTGAGCTAATGGAAATGTATTCATTGCCAACTGATTTCAAATCAATCTGAGGGAATCTCATGTATTGATAATAAAAAAATCCTAAGATATCTTAGCAAAATACTAGAAATAGGTATGTGGTATCTCCTACCAAAGCTATAAGCATACACTATTGGAGATTGGGCTAGAAATATTAAAAATAGAAAATCAATTAGACGTTGTAGCTTTTACTTGGGTTCAAAGGTTCAACTTGTGTAGCCTGGATTAGTATAATACAGAATAGTGTAGCTTTGAGTATATCTAGAGCTATAAATGAATCAAACATTCATAAACAAGTTTGCGTTTGGCTCGATAAAAGATCGTTTATGTTTGTACTATCAACCACCACAAAAGAAGAGATTGTTAGGCACGACCTTATAATTCCTTGTAATTGTTGTCAATAATATAGATATAATTAGTAGTAAGGAGTACATAATTGAGAAAGAAAACATTAAAATATAACTTCAGCTTTATATTTCAGAAGATTATTATTTTTTTCACAATGACATAGTTAAAAAGTTAATTGGAGTAAGTCAACAAAAATTCCTCCAGAGATAGGCCAAAGTTACTAACTAGAGTTAACGTTGAATTTTGATAATAATAAATAATAGGGATAATAGTAATGCAGTAACAATGATTAAAAAATGCTAGTAATTAGAAAAAAATACCATGACAAATATTTTCTGATTAAACATTAACAATAAATTTGTACACCTATGTGAACATGGCACACATACCACTTTCCAAGGTGCCAATTTAGGTAAAAAAAAATTAAAAGAAAATTGATTCATTTGTTTTTATGAGATGAAAATTTGTCAGAAGTATGCATACAATGTATTGACTATCCAAATGTTTTAATTCTAGTAAATAGAAAATCACAAAATAAAAAAGCATGGGGAAAACGCTCAAGATGTTGCTAGAAGCTCATTGTTTACACATACGAAAGGAGCTCAAAGTCGATGGATTTGTTGTAAGAATCTTTTTTTTACTGTGGTCTGACACCTAAATGAGTAGTGATTTGTTATGAGTGCTTCATTTCTCGAGTCTCGACCACACCCCTATGGGACAATTTTTGTTATGACAAATATTAATAGAATTCCCACTGCGGCTGGTTTTAATTAGACGTCTCCTAGCTGCTTCTAGCCTCTATCTGACTTATTACAAGTTTAGGCCGCCTGGTTTTAACTTACTCCGGCTTAAAAAATAGGCTGATTTGTTGTTCGGGACAATAAAGCGGAGAGTCCCTCTGTAAAAACATACAAATTTAGCCACCCCTCTGTAAAAACAAATTTAGCCATCCCTGTAAACAAAGTTAGCCACCCAGAGTCCAGCTAGCACGAGTATATATATACGTGACCTCAATTCGTTCTGATCACAAGACAAACTTACCAAATAACACAATACACAAGGAGACCCGAAAGATGACGATGCCTACCTCCATTGCACGCCAACGCCTTACTGCAGTCATGCCATCGACATTGCTTCTCGTCGGAGTGCTTGGAGTGCTTCTGCCTCAAGCCATCGGCAGCGCTAACCACGTAAGGCATCTTGGGCAGGAGGACCCTGAAGCTGCCCATCCCAATCATAGACATAGACCTCCCTTCCAGGCTGGCCCATGGAGGGATGCTCATGCCACTTTCTATGGATTGCCAGACGGCTCTGGGACATTTGGTAGGCATATATTATATATACATATATATATATATATATGTTTGTATATATATGGCAGAATTCATTTGCATGCACCCACCTAGCTGCTTGCAATTAGCAATAAATATTTTAATTATATGATTCTAGAGATTTTATCCTACTAATTAATGAATTGATGATGATATTGATGAGAATGTGCCCTAGAGTAATTATAGAAAATTTTCATGCATACAGAGGGTGCATGTGGGTATGATGACGTGAGAAAAGAAGGGTATGGGATCATGACTGCAGCAATGAGCAAAGCCATCTTCCAGGATGGACAGATATGTGGAGCTTGCTTTGAGTTGAAGTGTACCGACGACCCACAGTGGTGCAAGCCGGGGGAGCCGTCCATCACCATCACGGCCACTAATCTCTGCCCTCCCAATTTCGCCCAATCCAGCACCGACGGTGGTTGGTGCAATCCTCCCAACGAGCACTTCGATCTCACTGAAATTGCCTTCCTGCAGCTTTCTAACTCCTTCAAGGCCGGCATCATCCCTGTCCACTACAGAAGGTAATCTTAAATAAATTAAAAAATATATATTTTTGCCATTTGTATTTACCGGGCGTCCGTGTGGTGACCGCGAAGGCCTTGGTTCAATTTGCATACATATATAGACTATAGTTTTTCAGTTTCTCTCACTTTTCATAGCTTCAGGGATACACTCTTTTGCAGCGTACGTCAACATTAATTTTTATCGTATTTTTAAACATTACAACCCTATATGACCCTTGTTTTTCTCTGTATTGAAACGTATTAAAGTACTAGCCAGTAATGATACACGAGTAATGGAGTTTTACGTACCCTATCCCTATGCATGCATGATGGTAATAATTTAACACAAGCTACATGGAAATTAACCTTAACTGTTCTGAAAACCAAAATATTATTTTAGGTTTGAGTTAAACAAATTTAATAAAATTAAACTTCCCAAATACCCTTTAGTCATTATGTTTTTGTTTTTGTTTTTGTTTTTTAGCGTAAACCTTGTAATTAATTTGGACAAACTAAATTCCATATTATGACTGCATTTTGTATCCGTAGTTGACTGCATAATATATGTGTGTGTACCTGTCCAATGATAATAATATAAATATATCTGCATACGTATAATTATTATATAGGGTTCCATGCAAGAAGGAAGGAGGAATAAGATTCACCATATCAGGGAACCCATACTTCAACATGGTACTGGTGTGGAACGTGGGAGGTGCAGGGGACGTGGACAGCCTGCAGGTGAAGGGACATAAGAACCTAAAGTGGACACAAATGACGCGCAATTGGGGACAGAAATGGACTAGTGGCGCCATGATGGTCGGCGAATCGCTCACCTTCCGTGTTGGCACCAGCGACGGCAGGTTCTCCACCTCCTGGCACGTCACCCCCCAGGACTGGCAGTTTGGCCAGACCTTCGAAGGCAAGAACTTCAAGTAAAGCGTCATTCCAACGAATATGCACGATATTCAATGGGAAATTTGGACTTGTATTATTGTGGGAAATTTGCGCTTTGTATTATTTATTAGCACGATGTTCAATCAATGGGTCGATCCAAGCCGGTAAGGGATTATTTTCAGAGTGATCAGCGCCTTGCCACCGCAAAGTGAGTTGGGCATAGAATTATAGTTATGAATTGTCTTCTTTTACATTTGCGCAGCGGGTACTGGTATGCAACCTCACTTGTAACCCCCCAATCAAATTATAATAATGCGGCCTAGATGTGTATATCATATGTTTACATCAGTGTAATGGAGACTGAAAATATATACTATGTTCTCCTCAAAGAGTTTCTTTGCCATTCCTTTTGTTTTTTTAAAATTTTGTTTACCAACTAAATTCCAGAAAAAAAAAAAGAATAACACGAGAGAAAGAAATTTTTTTCTTGCAATTCGATCGATCGACATTGGAAATGTGTTGCAGAAATCCAACCTTGCACACCAATCCGATCTTGCATTACTCTGAATCCGACGACGTCTGACTTCACCGATCTGAATTCATCCTTTGACTTCATCCATCCAATCCAACTTCCGACTTATGCAATCCAATCTGACTTCTGATTTCTGCAGTCCAATTCTACCTCATGATCTCCGGAAATGCTTTTTAATGCAACATCTTGAGGGTGCAAATTTCTTTGCCAAGATATTTCCCACTTGACCCTGCAGGTACTAAAATACTCAACTTCAATTGTCTTTTTCCTTTACACGATTCATTAGAGAATGAAATCTAATATTAATATGTTTGCTTCTTTCATGCATGTTGCATGCGAAAGAATCTTTTGAAATCTAATATAATTTTATATATTGTCCACACATATCAAAATGGACGAGGATGATTAAGTGAATCCAAAAGTTTCTTGATCATATTGCTTTACAAATTGCCGATAAAATTGCTACAAATTCTAGGATAGGGTAACAATTAACTATTCTTTAAATTTCGAGAAAAAGCCATTGAACAAATATAGAAGAAAAGTTTCGGTCATCTTCTCAATTATTATCCGAAAAGTTGACTAACTTTGCACTTTCACCATAAGCGTAAAAGAGATCTGCACCTTAAAATTTTCCTTTCAAGTTAGCCAATGAGAATCTTTTGTTATTGTCGACTATAGTCCCACGCTACAGGGTACGTTAGGTTTTATTATTGTAAACTATCTCAAACTTCCAACAAGAGTCGTATAAAGTTGAATGGGCAAGTTTTCCTTCTATTTTTTTTATAATTTTACTCTTGGTGTGACGATTAGAGTATTGATTGGATTACAATTCTCCATCTTAAATTTTTTCAAGATGGCTTGTATGTATTTCTTTTGAGAGATAAATATATCATCATGATTTTCCTTGCTTCACTTCAATTCCAATGAAATATGACATCAAACCATTATAACAATTCTTTGAACATTGATTGCCATAATTCTACAAACATTTTTTCATTGTTCCCATTAAACCCTAATTTGTTTAGGCTAAATTTTATTTTTCCTTTGTTTATATTTTCTCTATATATGTGTGTATGTGTGTGTATGTATTCATGTCATTTTTATTTTTTAATACTATTATTATATTTATTATTATTTTAATTTCAAAATATACATCAATGATTATTTTATATACACTATTTTTTTCTCTCATATCATACTCTCTCCCCAATGACCATATTCCCAACAGCCACCTCTTTCTTTCCTTATTAATTCAACCCCTCAATACTTCACTTCATGTTTGAAGAATAATCGGATCGTACTATCTACTGTGCAATTTTTTTGAAATGCAATAAAAACCTCATACTTTGAGAATCGATCGACCATTACAATGATCGTACCGCATCCTTCAGATTTATAGGAAGAACAATGACGAAATCCATCGAAACACATTCTTTCCTCTGTAATGACCCGTGTGTAACCCGTGTTTAAGAAATTAACCACAAACACCTTGGATGTTGGTGCACAAGTTTAAGGTAAGAGATGAGCCCAAGAGGGCACTTTTGGGAGGTGTATGTGACAAGTGATAACGTACATTTATGCCCTAGGAAGATGCTATGCATATACATGCGGTTTTAAGCTGTTTTGGCAGATTTTGGAGCTCACTTTTGGTATAGTAGATGGCCTCAAACACTTGGCGTGCAAGAACAAAAGTTACTTAAAATGAGGTCCTCTATCTACCACAGAAATTTCAGAGCATTTGGAGCTGCACGTGAACTCACCCATTTCACGTGTAAGCATACTTTTGCTTCTCAGACCTCTACAAGATGCAAGGAGGCTTGGGGTGAAGTTTGAGTGCATTTGGAGCTACACGCCAATTGGGGAATTGGCGTTCAAATTGGCGTGCAGGCATGTTTTTGCATGGTTATCTTGGTTTTGTCATTCTAATCATCTTTTTCCAAAGGACCATGTTGGAATTGTGAATATTTTGGTGTGTATGGATGTGGGAAGGTCATAGCTTATTCCATCAAAACTACGTCGTTTTGATGTTGGGGTTCACTTAATCAAAATTACGTCGTTTTGATATTGTGTTGTCTATATAAGGAGGAGAAGCCCCTCTGTTTTAGGTTTAGGGTTTGTTACTCCACCAGCCGTCGCAGAGAGAGAGAGAGAGAGGGAAGGAGAGCTCCTGGTTGCTGCCGGGCGCCTTGCGTGGGTGATCGGTGTCTCGTGGGCGGACGGCGTTCGGCGTGGGAACAGAATATTGCTGTGTTGTTGCGTTTTACTTGAGGTAGGGGTTCTGTTCTTCCTAAATCCTCCTCTGTTCTAGGGTTCTAGGGCAGATTATGAATTATATCTGTTTATATATATATATATGTAATCCATATAGGTGTGATCTCCTATATGGATGTTGGCCTTCAGTGGCATTTTGGTGTGATTCTGTTGTTGCATGCTATATATTCGATGAAATGCCTGTGTGAATATAGCTGTGTGTATATGCCCATTACATGTTTGGTAATATGTCCGTGTGCCTGGACTTGTGATTTGGTGTATGTATGTATCTTTGGGTGTTTGTTCTATTGCCTGAATGGTGGGTTTGTGCACTTGTGAACGGGTGCACACCAAGTGTTTGGTTTTATGCTTGAGTGACCGTAGTGTGTGTTGTGTGCATAACTGTGGTATCTGGCCTGAAGAGGCGGTTAAATTACTTTGCCTGAGAGGCGGTTAAACCAGTGGCCTGAAGAGGCGGTTAAACTACTTTGCCTGAGAGGCGGTTAAATTACTTGCTTGAGATGTAGTTTGTTAGCCAGTGTGGCTGGGGCTGGGGTTACGCCCGCTTGTGTGGAATGTTTTATTTTCTTTTTCCTAATATTGTCACGTCACTACACCTGTGCACATGCATGTAGCCGCTAGGAGCATGGGAAGGGTTGGGGAGACTTGATCCCTACTGAGCTGTGGTTGCTCACCCCTCCTACTGTGTTTGCTTGTTTTCCAAGGACTTACAGGCGTTAGGTGGATACACCAAGGTGAAAGACCTTATTTATTTTACTCTCTTCCATTTATGTTATTTTTATGGGAATTGATGTAACCCCAGTGGGGATGGATTGGAAAGAGGATTTTGTTGTAATAAAAACTGGTTTGGATTGTGGATTGCTTTTATGAACATTACTTTCTTGAATGTGTTGTGGATGTTTAAAATGTTAAATTCGGGGTTTGCATCCTAACCCCTTTGCCCTCCGTATGGGTACAAGGGGAGTCACGTACCGGTTTCCTCGGATTGGAAATCCGGGGCGTGACATCCTCTCACTCACCAAACTTTTCCTCTTTCCTCTCATATCTCTTTACATCATGTTTCCCCTCTTCATCAATTTGTGTTTACTCTCATTGTTGTTCCTTTCACTTATTTATAAACGATATTTACTGTGTCAATCTTGAGTTTGTTTATGAATGTTTTGTTCGTTTATATTCATAAAGGTACGTAGGGGTGTATATCATTCAGGTTGGGTGGGTTAAGGCTTAATTCATACTCAATTCAAATAAATTCAGTTTAAACAGATTGTTGAGTTAAGGTTTCAGTTGAGTTCAGTTTAATTTTGAGCTATTTTCAAGTTAGCTATTATCAACCTATTTTATACATTAAAAGATATATAAACTGAAATGTAAGATAACAAAATTTAACCAGAAATATAAAAACATTAAAACATATTGTAATAATGTTATATTATAATTAATTAGATATATTAAAGCTTAATAAAAAATTTAAAGTCATTCAGGCTGATAAATTATTATTTTAAATCATCAAAAAATGATATTATTAAAGATTAATATTCAGGATATAAAAATTAATTTTATGAATATTTGAATGGCTAGGTTGGTCCTTGAACCCAAACTCAAACCCAAATATTCAATTTGAATTGAATCCAAATTTTTTAGTTTTGGTTTGGCCGGATTTTGAGGAATTTTCGAGTTTATGGTTTTCTGCCCATAAAATCAAATAGGCATAACATGTTATGTATCCTACTGTCTTCAAACATAAATCAATCATTAGCCACTTGTAGCAAAATTAAATAACTTGGGTAGGGTTTTTTTTTATTCTTCAAAATTATGTTTTAAGTTGCAAAACTTTATTTAGAAAATAAATGAGAGATATTTTATCAAATAACAGTTTTGATCACTTCAAAATCAAACAAATCATGATTTTTTACTATAAAAATAGAACATACACCTAATGAATATCAAATCTTGATTTGAAACAAAATATTATAGTAATTTTGACCAATGTTATATTTATGGATAAATGGTCCGGTAACAAATGTTATCCATGGTAAATATTTATTTAGAGTAATAATTGTAGTAGAGCCACAAAAATGGTTAGTACAAAGTTATGAATTGTTAAGAGGCTAAGAGTATTCATTCACACTAACTTCTCTAAAATATATTTTTTTAAAAAAATTAATAGAAAAAATTTTAACTTTTGAATAAAAAAACTACACTGCGCGCATTAGGTTTTATAAACTCTAAAATTTAAAGATTAAAAATAGAAATTAAAGAAAAAATCTTCATATTTTAAATATTACTATTTATATTTTAAATTTTATTATTATATTTTTTGACGTGTACTTTTGCTTAGTTGTTTTAAATGATACATCAAAACAATATTTTTTAATAGTAAAAATTGAAGTAATGCTAGATTTATGGAAAGATTAATCTTACAAATACATTTCCTAATAAAAAAATTGTATTTATTTGTTGATTCCCATGTATAGAAATAAAATAGAAATAAAATAAATAGTTAACCGGGAAACCGCCTATGCCCGGTAGCCGAAGCCCGGGCACTTTCGCCAATCGCTATATATACAATAAGCCACTCCAAATCCAACCAAGCTCGCTCACTGCACCCAGAAAGCTTCTTCCAATCTCTTCCGTTCGATCGTCTCTCTCGGACACGGATCCAAAAATGCCGATCCGAAACATCGCAGTGGGTAGATCCGACGAGGTGACCCACCCGAACGCCTTGAAAGCCGCGCTGGCGGAGTTCATTTCCACCCTCATATTCGTCTTCGCTGGGCAGGGCTCTGTATTGGCCTTCACCAAGCTCACCGACGGCGGATCCACCACGCCGGAAGGCCTCGTTGCAGCCTCCCTGGCCCACGCCTTCGCACTCTTCGTCGCAGTCTCGGTCGGCGCCAACATCTCCGGCGGCCACGTCAACCCGGCCGTCACTTTCGGCGCCTTCGTCGGCGGCAACATCACCCTCCTCCGCGGCCTCCTCTACTGGATCGCCCAGCTCCTCGGCTCCACCGTCGCTTGCTTGCTCCTCAAGTTCGTCACCAATGGCATGGTTAGTCATCATCTTGCAAAAAGTTTCATATTTAACGATTGTACGTAACTAATATATATGTGATCAAATTTATTTAGCTTGGTTAATTATGAGATCACCTTAACTGACGCTGGTCTGGCATGTTGCAGACAACACCCGCGTTCGCGTTGTCTACGGGAGTGGGGGTGGGCAACGCCTTGGTGCTGGAGATGGTGATGACATTTGGGTTGGTCTACACGGTGTACGCCACGGCCGTGGACCCGAAGAAAGGAAGCTTGGGGACGATAGCTCCGATCGCCATTGGATTCATCGTGGGGGCCAACATTTTGGCGGGAGGGGCGATAGACGGTGCGTCTATGAACCCGGCGGTGTCGTTCGGGCCGGCTCTGGTGAGCTGGTCGTGGAGCAACCACTGGGTGTACTGGGCCGGACCTCTCATCGGAGGCGGTCTCGCTGGCCTCGTCTATGACCTCTTCTTCATCAACCACTCCCACGAGCAGTTGCCCACCGCAGACTACTAGCACATAAATTTACAAGGAAATTTGAAAAGCTGTCATCACTCATCACCATTCCCTACCCACTTGGCCTTACAATTGATTTGTTTCGGTTGTTGTTGTTGTTGCTGTTGTTTTTTATATTTAATTTGTGTACTGTTGATCTTTGATTTTTGATATATATATTCTTGTCATCAAAATCTCTTCTCATGTCCCAGTGTCCCACATAATAGATATAGTAATGATATAACATTCTCCTACTTGTTCTCGTCAAAATTAAAATATAAATAAATATTTGTATAATCGGTTAATGGCTTCGTCGTCATAGCCGTTAATGGCTTCGTCGTCATAGCCGATTAAATAGTTATAATTTTTTTTCTCTCCCTTTTCCGATAAATTGGTAGGTATCACATTACTCATAAAATATTGATAGTTAAAACATACATATAATGAAACTAATAGTATAATATTAATTGTTCATGGTATTAATATAATAATATTCTTTTAAAATTGAAATAATAGTCGTATACTCATTGTTTAATATAAAAGTAAAAAGTAAAAAAGAAAATAATTTATAAGATATTAATGGGTAATAGAATACGTATATAAAAAAAACCTCATGCCTTTTTTGTAGATGGAGAGAAAAATAAAATTTAGTACTTTGATATATAGGTTTTGTTTTAGGAATTTAATTTAAAATATTCTTGCCACTAGTTACGAATGATGATCCTCTACAAGTTACACCCACAGCGATGGAAATCAAACCCTTGAGTTTCTTGAAGAATACTTCATACATTTAATAATGCTTCATACCTTTTTCCATAAATGAAGGAGAAAAATCAAACTATAGGGAGTCTTTAAAATTCCCCGGTGGATCAGGTTTGGTGAAGAGTAAAAAAGGAAATTAATTTAATTGTAAGAGTTAATAGGATTTGTTTTTTACTTTTCAATTAACCGTCAGACTATGAGCTCCGTTGGCTCGAAGTTTACAAAAGCAAGCACTCCCAACCCATTTTATGTCTGAAATAAGTGTTTATAAATAATAAAAATAAAATAAATGGACTGCAAAACACTTCAACATATCACATTTTCATTTGGAAACATCATGCAATCTGCCGGTAAAAAGTTTTTGTTTTCCCTTTTATCTTTTCGTAGCCATATCCAATTCTTGAAAAAACACAGTAATAAAATATTTCCTTAAAAAATACACCAACACAGCAGAAATAATAGTTTTCCCTATTCTTGACTTTAAAATTTGCTATAACAGAAGGTTGTTACTTTGTTTTTCATAATTTATGTAAGTTTTTATTTCAATTTAAAAACAGAGTTTAAACTCAATATGACATGACCAAATTAAATTAGGCGGTTGAGTTCAAGGCTACAACTTTTGTTTTAAAAAGAAATTATATATTTATGTATATTTCAACATACAGTATAACTAGGTGTTAAAAATTTAAATACTTTTCAAATTTAACTTAAAATAAAGTTTAACCGTGAACAATAAAGTCAGAGTTTAAACTCAATAAATACCAAACCAATCACATTATGAGTAATTCTACTTAATTAGTGTTCGTGGCAACTCGGCAATTCACGTGGCATGTGACACATTAATTAAAAAGAAAGAAAAAGAAATTTTGCTGACAATTTATCTAATAACTCTTGCCTTGTAAATCGTCAGTCGTCTTAGTGTTCTTCGTATTTTTCATCTTCTTTCCTCTCAATAGATTTATAGAAAATCGCTTTCACTCTTTCTCTTGTGGCTCTCTAATTGTTTTTGCTATTATATCTACGAACAACTGATTTCTCTCTCACATACATATTCGTTATTTTTCTTATCTTTGTCATGGGAAGCAATTTGTAACAAACTGGTGAAGACAATTTATCTCTAAATCTTTAACTCATTAGTTTTTGTTACATAACAACTTTAGTAGTCGTATGTATTTTTATCCTCTTCTCTTTTAAAAATTATTTTTTATTATTACTTTTCTCATCATGCACAAGTTGTTGATATTAGGCCTCATTCAAGTTAGCCAATGGGAGTCTATTGTTATTCTCAACTATCTCAACAGATTGGTCTCACACTATAATATGTTAGGTCTTGTTATTGTCAATTATCTCAGGCTTTTGAAAAAACTTATACAAAGATGAATTGATAAGTTTTTCTTCTTCTATTTTTTATAAATTTACTCTTGGTGCGACTAGAGTATTGACCAAATACAATTCCCCATCATGATTTTTTTCAAGATATCTTGCATGTATTTCTTTTGAGAGATAAACATATCATCATTAATTTTCTTGCTTCACTTCAATTCAATGAAATATGACATCAAATCATTATCAGTCATATCAACTCTTTGAATATTGATTGCTAAAATTCCCCAAACATCTTTTTCATTCCTCTGAGATATTAGACCCTAATTTGTTTAGGCTAATTTTTATTTTTTCTTTGTTTATATTTTCTTTCTCTCTCTATATATAATATATATATATATATATTCATGTCATTTTTATTTTTAATACTATTATTTTAGCTCCAAAATATACATTAATGATTATTTTCTACATGCTACTCTTTCTTTCACAGCATACTCTCTCCTCAATGGCCATATTTCCAACGGCCACCTCTTTCTTCCCTTATAAGTTCACCCACATTCTTTCCTCTCACTCACCAAACTATTTCTCATTCCTCTCCTACTCTACATCATGTTTCTCCTCTTCATCAATTTGTGTTTACTCTCATTGTTATTTCTTTTACCTATTTATATTTCATGGATTGAGGATGTCATTACTTCGGTCTTTGTTCTATTTCTTATAACAATTTGTGGCTTGTGTGTCATTGTAATGATTGTGTTACTTTCCTTTATGTAATGCTTGCATTATGAAATAATAAAACTGATAGATCCTTTCTTTTACAGATTGGGTCTTAGTTTAATTAATTTTAGTCTCATTATTATTATTTACATAATATAAATAATATATATGTATAAAAAACAAAAAAAAGTCAAGCAAGCCCCCACCACCTAAAAAGAGAGTTGGTGTTTATTGGTTAGAAACACAAAAAAGACAAAAAAAGATATAGCTAATTAATGTAATTGTACATAGCATTGCTCATAAGGAAGTACATTTATACAAAAATAATCAAACTTTCTTTGAAAAAAGCAATATATTGTTATTATATATCTTTATTTTAATATACGTACCTAAAGTTTAAATATAATTACATTTGGGTTTAACCATGTATTTTGTATATAAATTCTTCACCAATTGATAATGACCAAAGTAATCCTTTGTTAAATACAAAATTAAAATGAAACATAATTATTAAACAAATTTAAGCATTTAAAATGGCAAAATGATGGATAAAATATAAGGAAATCGAAGTGGTCAATATAACAAAATCAAACTAATTACAAAAATATTTATATAAAAAATCATTATATTCCATATAATAATCAATTAAGTGTATATATATATATATATAAGGGAATCATTAAAAAAAGTCTAAAAGTACTAGTTGACTATAGATCTTTCAAAATAAAAATTTAAGTTTTTTGGGGAAAAAAATTCAACATGAAATCTTATCTTCTGTAAACAGCTATAATATTTTTCTCAATGACTTTCTCTTCTTGGGTTTGTACTATTATAACAAATACTCACTCAACAATTAGTTTTTCAACCATATTATTAATCTTCAATGTTATTATTTGTGTGTTATATAATTTGAATTCTTAATTTTGTCTTGTCACATTATTTTATTATTTTAATGTTTATCTCAAACTTTAATCATCATTCAATGCCTACTGATAAAGAACATTGACCAATTAAAGAATTAGTTATACATTGACCATCTAATATGACTGAAAGCAATTAGATTAGGAATATGGCATGGTGGTAATTAATCTCCCAACATCATTAGATAACATACTTTTCATAGCATACCAACAAGCATTCCCTGGTTTGTAGGTAAAGAGGGAAAAACATATATATAATCAGTGGTAACACACAGAATCAAATCATACATTGATCTAATGAAAACACTAAACCCTGGAGTTTATAACACAATCAATGAGCAACAATAATAATACCCTAATTTGATGGCTTTGAATGTGTCTAGATGTGTGTGTATGCATGATAAAACCACTCATTCTGATAATTCTTTGATTGATTTCAGATAGCTAATTATTATATAATAAATATATGCACTTAATTATTATCCGTATCATTGATAAATTTAGTGGGTTTAAATTCATGAAAATGAGTTTAAGTTAGAGACTATCGATTTGTATCGACCACCTGCGATGTCCTCTAAGATAATAATTCCTGAAAACCTGATTGTCATCCTTTTAGAATATATCAATAGATGGCTTTCTATCATGAACTTTGCCTTCAGATTTAAGATATCACAAATTTCACTTGTGCACATTAGATATAGAAACTTAACACTTCTTAAACTGAAAACTTTACACTTGATATTGACCAAAAGTTCATGCTAATTAAAATAATAAAATCACAAGATCACACCATATATTTACCAAATAGATCTTTCTATGCCATGATTTAAACATAATATTTGAAGCCCTTAATTTGTAAGTATCTCCCTAAAACTTTAATCACAAGTCTTAGATGGTCGTTGAATCACAACCATTCAATCCAAAGCTCGTGTGATGCCTCAATTAAAATGTAAGTTTACATGTTTGAAGCAACCGGATTGAAAGTTTTCATATGCAAGTTGCATCTTCCTTCTAAAACCACAAATTCCAATTTACATTGATCGAATATTTTTAGAGCATCAAAAGTGCATGTTTGTGTGGCTCACTTCCTTAGCAATTAAACGACAAGCTACATCTTTGGACCAAAAGTTTTCAGAGCAATAAAATAGCAAGTTGCATCTTCCTTCAACACAAAGTTTTAAAAGCATTAAAATTGCAAGCTTGTGTAGCTATGGGTGTTAAATGGGCCCCTAGTCCGGGAGTCGCACAGGCTGGCCCGTAATATGGGTCGGGCCAAACTTCATATTCTTAGCCCGTTTAATAACAGGCTTATACGATTTCGAACTCATTGACCACAGTTTAAATGAGCTTAGCCCACATAAATATGGGCCAACCTGTGTGCTATAACTTTATATTGGCCCATAATCCACACCCAGTCAGGCCCACATAGCCCACCACACCAGCTCAACCCACCAAGCCTCCACCCCATATCAAGGAAGCTAGAACCCAAGACCTCATTACAATACAAACAACATTTAACCACTAAACTATATATTACTTGTTAAATATATATGCATAATTAATATATGTAATAATAATATTAATAATAATGACTCAACCCATGGGTCAGCCCATAAATAATAAACATAAACATAAACAATTTAAAAAAATAATTAATCATAAACATAATAGAAAAAGTCGAAGCAATAAACAACTAATATATAAACATAAAAAAATAGTAATATGTTACTATTATTATTAATAATAGTAATATGTTACTATTATTACTTGTTACTCGTTAATGTTAATAATGTATAAACATAAACTAAAAAAAATTAAATAAATAGTGTGATTATATTAAATATATTAACAATTAATATGTGATAGTGTAATGCCGCAATATATGAATTGTGTAAGCCGAGAAAGTCGTCCGACGAGGGAACAAGGATACGATAATAGAGATATTTCTTTTTTATTTGTGGACAAAGTCAGAGGGTGATTGAATTACATTATTTTGTTATGATTACAAAGCAGTCTCTTTTGTCTCCCACCAAATCATCCTTGTGACCTTCAAAATAAATTAAATTAGAACATATACCGCATGAAACTCGAACCCAGAATGGCAAATTCACAAAGCAAGTAATACAGTATCCTGAGTAGTCTGGCTATCTATCCCGTGGGATATTTTAGGTTGGGTACTTGATGTAATATTACTCAGTGTGTTTATCGTATCATATTCATAGTGAGAAGTTAGATTAAATTAGACTCTTTAACTTTTTCCGGCCACATTGTAGTTTTCTATGTTGAAATTTGGCGTCTTGATACATGTTGATGATAGATGAATAGGATCGAGATAGAGTAATGTTCATCCTAAATCCAATCCAAACAGATAGAATCCCGTCATAAATTCGTTCTAATAATTTGAGCAGTTCCAAACGAATTATTTTTAAGAACAAAATATTAAAATTTTATTTTAAAACATTAGAATGAGTAAACTAAATTCAAGTCCAACCCGGATGGATCAAATCTGGGGGGTCAGGGTAGAACAAGATCACCATATCTAAGTGATGATGAGTTTTTTGTAAATTGAAAGAAGGGTAGCCGATAGAAATATTTAAAAGAAAAAAGATTAACTCCATAGCACCAGGGGAGATTTTGATCTTCACAGCGGCTACCATAACATTCCCCTGCGGTTGTTCCGGCCATCTGCATGGACCGGCATGAAGGACACTCCTGCCAAGCCCAGTATGGGCAAGGCAGAAAGATCCATATTTCAACATCGACACAAAAAAAAAAAAAAAAAAAGTGAACGTAACATTATTCCAGAGGACAAATTCTGCTACAGGTTTTAAACCAAAAACAAGTTTATCAGGAAACAAAATCTGCTGGGCTTATGGACGTCTCTAGCTTATATCACCCGACCTTTTTTACTTCGAGGAGAAAAATATGGTAAGACAACAACAGATTGCAGATTTCTCTGCAGTCACACTGCTTGACCAGAAAGCTGATGCCACAGACAAGTTGCAAAACTCAAGCTGCAGCCACCTGCAGCCCGGGCTTACGAAATCAGGATGCATTAGGGTTCTATAAATGATTTGTCCATAAGGGCAACTGCTGAGTCCATGATCTGCAGAGAAAAACAATGACCGAATTGATCAAAACAACCTTCAAAAGAGCAAAATTTGAGTACAGAGATGACTGCTTATCTGACAAAGAAAGGGCAGATCAATAGAATGCAATAGCCTTTGGATTTATTGATTCACCAAACATGCTCTTGTTTGGTAAAACTGATAAAAAAAATTTAAAATTCATTGAACTAGTGTAAAATTCAGACATATCCCAGGGATAAAGAAGGCTACAAAAAACTGAGGCCCATGTAAAAAAGATAAAACTATGCGTCTCTATACACAAAGCCATGAATAAAATAAAATAAAATTTTTGGAATAGGAAAATTTTCCAGTCCTAAAAGATATCAGTTCTGATTTCCTACTACAAGATATCAGCTCTAAATTCCTAGATCAATTATGCATAAACCAAAAGCAACTAGAATGGAAACCTTCCAATATTAACATTGCAAGATGAAAAAATTGATCAATGTCAACCCGAAAATTATTCTCCCATTGGTGAGCATTTAAATGGGACCATAGAGAAGGAATCAAATTCAAATCTAGAGAAGTAATTTAAATTGCAATTTTACCCTTCCAATCTGCTGAAGCTGTCGCCCAACTGGTTGCATGAATTTCAAGTCAACATGTATGGGCCAAACCTACACGATGCAAATCCATGGAATGAAAAATGAGGATCAAGGCAAGACACAGGAAAGCAATGCAATAACAGTATGGAAAATATAGTGAGTGATTCAAGGTACAACAAATACCAAATAAAATTAAATTGTAAACCGTGGAAGAAGAAAACACGAATGTAACAAATCCTGCTTTTGCTCATTCTAGCCATACATTCCACCTTAAAAACATTAACAACATTCTCTTTTTAAAAAAAAAAAGATTCCATAATCCTTTTTTCCAAACTTCACCCTATACCCCTCAAAAACGGGGGAAAAAAACAAGGAGAAGAAAGAAAAAAGAAAAACAAACAAAAACAGAAAAAACAAAAACCATACCTCTGACCTAAGGGGTAGAACACATCATCAGTATAATCAAAACCTCTAAAGTTCCCTATTTTTGTATTATCTAATCTTTTTGAACTGCCCTACCTAAATGTATCTCTTTTGACTTTTGAGCTGCAAACCCAAGATATAACATACGTTAACACTGCAGCCTGTGCAGCAGCAGATACTCAATGATTGATATGGTGGTGCTGCTAGGGCCTATAGGGTCAGTCGCACTATGAGGAAACCGTCCAGTTGTGGGTCACGCTCACGCCACTTAAATTAATAACAAGAATATGCGTGTATATATAATCACATTCACAGGCGTTTACGTTTGACAAAAACGTAGACACTCTCATATGAAATGGGGATACAGGTTGGATGAACAAAACCCATAAATTGACCAGTAATTCACCATGAAAACAACTTCATTTTGATAAATACAGGGAATTATATAGATGGTCAGTCACAGTCATAGATGCAGAAGGCACGTGATAAAAATAAGAAAACATATAGTAGATAAAGAAAAGACAACAGACACCTTGATGCCAAGTAATTTGATGGGCGCGACCTGCCCCGGTACAATGCAATCTGGCCCTGCGGCCTCCACTATGGCCTCCAACGCCAGCCCGTTTCCAATTGGGTCCGAAACCTGCCAAACTACAAGATTCAACTCAGACCCCGCAAAAAATTCAACACAAACAAAATCCAACACATAACAAGGAACAAGAAACTAGGAAGGGGGGGGACACGACCTTCATGATGGAGAGAGCGTAATCAGAATAAGGGGTGTGGGAGATGCGAAGAACGGGGTTGTGATGGATTTTTGGGATGGGCTGCTTCCCTGTGGGTGACGCCCTCCACGGCGCATCCTTCTGCAGCGCGGCGCCGCCTCCTCCCCTTTTAGACATATTGGCCGCTTCGGTAGAAGCAGAGAGCACGGCACTGTCACAGTGTAAGGGATTTTGTTGGCCTCGTATCGTGTCGGACTTGAGATGGGGTTATCATTTAGGAGCCGCGGTGGGTCGTTCGTTGTTTTTGGGTTTATGAGTCACTTCATGCCCTGGCCACTGGTCGGGAAAATAATAAATAAATAATGGATATCTTCGAGTTGGTTTTTTTGACGATTGCTTTTATATAAACAATGTTTTTTTATTTGATTTTCCAATTTTCCCTTATGTTTTTATTATAAAACTTTTTAAACCAGAAATAGCGTTAATCAAACTAAATTCGAGTTTAAAATTTTGATATTAATCGAACTCCACTTTTGTTTAGTCGAATTTAACTAATATGGGAGATTTTAATTTTCAAAACACTTAAACTTTAACCGGAAAACTATGGAAAATGGTGAAAAGATAAAAAAAAACATAGAAATGCTATTTTCTTGGCGTTTGGAAAGAGCTGAAAACAGAAGTGGTAAAAATAAAACATGAAAATGGTACCAAAACGGGTGATATTTTTATTTTTATGACAGCCAAAAGTGATAGTTATAGGTTCACTCCACGATCAAAAGTTGTGTACTAGTAATTAAAACTTGATTTTTAAAAAATAAACTTTTTTTCAAATATCAAAATATTTGCAATTTTTATATTAACTAGACTCAACTTTGCAAAACTTGGTTTTGACGTGGAAATTTTAAAATTGACTTTTACCAAGTCGAGTTTTGTAAACTTTAAAACACCTAGAAATTCTAATAATCTCAACTTTGCAAAAGTCAAATTTTAAACTTTGATTTCATGAAGTCAAATTTTACTTGCGTTGTTTTTATAGCTATTATTATAATACATACTCATGTTTTGTAAACACAATTCATGCTTTAAACTCGACCTCACAAGAAATTCCATGCTTTGGGGAATTAATTCAAAAGCTTACTTACTCTAGGACATTAAATCTAAAAAAAATATTTATATAAAAACAATTGTTTTTTATGAGATTTATTATTTTTAGATAAAATTATACATAGTAATATTTAATTTAGATTGATAATTTTTAATAATGTGATATTATATGGTTGATGTGGTACATACTTCAAGTTGGCTGCCTTTCATATTGCAACACTTACATGGGATCACACAAGTGAATGGCAAATAGAATCTTGTATTATTAATGCCTCTAATACGTTTTTTGGCATACTTTTGTTCCACGCAATGAAAACTAAAACACAGAACATAGGCTTTTAAAGTGAGTAGACAAGAATCCTTTAGAATTTTCCAATGTAATCAAGGCACCAAGATCCTAATAAAGCTCTTAATCACTCACCCTTTTAAGTAGTAGAATTTCTTATACACTTTAAACTTCCTTAAAATGATAAAAAAAAATGAAAAATTGCCTACATGAAATTCTTTTTGTGGTCGGGATGATCAAAAATTTTAAGAACTCAACCTGCCCCCTCTTTCCTAACTAAATATGTAAAACTCCAAAATCTTTAAAGATCTAAAACGACACATGCTCTTATTGATGAACTTTAACTATTAATACTGAGGTTTTTAATAAACATGGACTTCTAACACATTATTAGGTTTCTGACTATAAACTCCATTCCACACCATTGTGTTCTATTAGAGCTTAGGTGAATGATTTTCAGTTAGAAGTGCACAAAGCTGCAGTGATTAAAGCTTATATCCAAAGACTTACACAGATTGCTTAAATTTGGATTGATCCCTTGCTTTTATGACTATTACCATTTAGTGCCATTCTTTTAAATTTTAAAATTAACTATATACATTTGATTTGTACTTCAAATGCATGATGCAAATTCATTCATGTGAAACATTAACATACAAAATAAAGTACTTCACATCATGTAGTCCTTTAACCTTCATAAACCAGTGTATCCTCTCACATACTAGCTACAAACCATGCATAGTTGTTTTAGAAATGTGTTCTTCTCTAAGGATTTCAACACCCAAACACTGCAAGACTCGAAGCCTTGGCTCGACTAGCATGCCCCCACCCACCCGAGAATAGTAAATCAAGGAAACCTTTAGCACCGGCAAAGTAGTTGACCACCTAACCTTTGATTGAGAAGGGAACTCACTCATACTAGCCAACCTAGCCCTAAGGGGCAAAAAATGTGTTTTCTCTTGTACTATTGCTTGTTGTTTGTGAACAAAAGACCAGTGACTCACTCAAATACAATATATGACAATAATTATAAACAATTACGAAGATTGAGACACACGATAAATAATTATTAAAAAATACAATAAAATAACTAATTCTATTACTATTAAAAAATTTAAATAATATATTTATAAATATAATTAGAAACTAACATAAGATAATAATATATTAATATTTAATTTAAAAATAAAAAATTTAAATTATATTTTCATTTAATGATAATCTAATATAGTTGATATTCACTCAAATACTATCCAATAAGTGACGCTTCATTTTCACCTAGTAAAATATAATTGGATGAAAGATACATAGATTCCCACAATGTTTTCACCTCCCAAAAAAGTGACCATTGCTCAACAATGATCATCTACCAAGTGATTTGTGAATTAGCATAATAATTAAACTCATAGTTAACATAAAATATTGGGTTAATTTTAATTTTTTTAGTTTAATTATGAGTTTTTTATATTTATTAATGAGGTAAATTGAGTTAAATATAATATTTATTAATTGTTGGTCTTAATTAATGTAGGATTACTAAAACTAATTCAAGAAGTTAGATCACTTATTTGTTATTTCGAGGCCTTATAATACTTACTACCTGCAAAAGTTTTAACAAACATGCTTTTAAACATTCCTTCTTTTTTCAATAATAAGATAAAAATTATTATTTCAAAAACAAATAACTAAATATATGCTTCAAACACGTGTTGTTTTAAGTAGAATATATATATATATATATATATATATATATATATATATATTGAAAAATAAATAAAATTCCCACAATGTAAGTATTTTAGCATCGACTAAGTATTTTATTTATTGGATTTCAATTTTAAAAATAACTTTTAGATTTATTGACCAACTTTTTTTCATAGTTTTTAAAAATTCCCTTAAAATTGCTTTATCTCTATGTCAATACATTTGTCTCTCCATTTTAAAAAATATTTTTAAAGCCATTTAACCACATATTTTTCTAATTTTTAATCAATTTTGTCTTACATTTAATTTATTATATTAATTTTCTGCAATTAAAATAATTTAGAATTAAAAAAACTGTTATCTACGAAAATAGTTTTTTCCTTGACCATGTGAAAGAAACTCTGTTACTCATCAGCCTTTTGCGTTGGCATTGCTTCGGTAAATCTTGAAGATAGCAATTATGTCGGCGCATTGCCTAACAGGGGGAAGATAACTCGATATACGTATTACCATGCGGTTAAAATCTACAACAATGTTCATACATACGTATACACAGATCCCACTACTATGAGTGAACTTGTCGATACCAGCAAGACCTCTATCCTCCTAGCCATTACCCATGGTTCAAACGACTTTGACTCCAACGTTCTGTACAGAGAGGTTGAAGGAGGTCACGGCCATGGGGGGTGAATTATAGTTACAATCTATCACAAGTCATGAATCCCAACCCATCAGCCTCTTCCACACTACTTCCTTCATTTTGTTTCTTGAAACAGCTAAGCCTTTGCTGCCTTCGTCAAGCAAAACCCTGTAAATTTCCCATTCTCGGTCCCCAATCATGTGCCGCCCGATTACAGCCTGGAAGTGAAATCATCAATATTCGTTTTTGGTTTTTGTTTTGTTGTTAAACATGGTCAAAACCAAAAGCATTTACAAGGTTATGCATTATGTAAATCAGAAAATACCGAAAAGATGCATATTTTGAGCAACTTGAGGGAATGGGTGATGTCATAGAAAACAAGGGGGCGGCCCTTTCCAGATAGCTCCACTAGATTGGCAACCAGAAGCTCTGTGTCAGGACCTCGGCTCACCACAGCTACACTGAGAGGGAGTACTAGTTCCCTCTGCAGACGAGAGCACAGTGATCTTTGTTTGTCGGGATCAACTATTTTCTTCCCATCTGCTTGCACAATGAACAAGTCTATCTCACAGCTTTTTCTTTGCTTAACAGTGAAGCGCCCATAAGAAATCTGATAAACAACAATTAAAGGTTTGATCACATACCACATAACAAAATCCAATCAATTAAATTTTGAAGCAAATAAAAAAAAGTTCTAGATGAACTACATATTCAGAATATTGACACTGCAAAACAATTTAAAAAAAAATAATCTTAGATTTACTAATGATACTGAGAACAAAAAGTATTGCCTCTTATTTCTCTACATTTTGAATCAGCCAAAAAATTATATCCACCTGGATGTTGTAGTCCTTGAAAGTTCTCATTATATCGTAGAGGAGGCCTTTGTGATCCTGGCAAATAATTTGAACAAGTGTATGAGCCGAGCTAAGAGTGTTGTCCACTGTGATGGAAATGTCTTTGGATGAGAGGGAACCGTCCAGGAGCTCACTAGGCATCTCTGAGTTGAAAACATCCTCCAAAATTATGGAAGGAAGAAATGAAGCGTGAGAACATGCTGTAATTTCATGTCCAACCATTTCTATTTCACAACTTATTATCGTGTCCCCTAAAATATTTTTCAATTGCTCGTATGTATCTTCTTGTCTCCTTTTTGTGTGTAGAAGTTCCCTGGCGATGCACAGTTAGGAAAATTCAGTTCCAGTATGAAGCAATCTAGGGAAAAAAAACCAAAACAGAAAATGGAGTTCATTGATGAAAGAAAAAGTAGTGTTCTACCCACCTAAATATAAAAATTTCCTCACAACGCTATCCACCTTCTATTTCATGATCAATTACCATTAATCAATTATGATGAAGAATAGAGGTGTAAGACCATTTAGCAAAAAAAAAAATACTAAAGCTAATTCGGGATTATATGAAATTTTTATTTAAAAAATCCAACCTTTTGTACTAATATTATTCTCTAACTATAAACCATACATCTTTTTCTGAATGCCATCACTAATGAAGTCCACAGCCCCATTCCACAAGATTCCCAATCACATAAAGCTCTTTTAAAAAGTTCTTTGTGATAATTCTTGGTTGGGGAGGACCCAAGAACCTCTCACAAGTCAGTAGATACTAATATATGAGAATGAGACTAGTACTGCTAAAGTCCAAATTTTCTTTTTATTTATTTAAAGAGTTGAAGTTAGTCAACCAGGGGTAACAAACTGCGTATCAAACTTTTCAGTTCAGATTATCTAGTTTCAATTTCCAATCACCTAGGTAATCAAATTATAAAATCCCACAAATACATGAAGCAAACCAAATCAAATCAAATTTTCCTAAATGATTCATTAACAAGAAAGCCATGTTGAGCATGCCAAACCTTGCATCTGTGATGAAGAAAAGATCCATCACTCGGCCGTCAGGAGTGGTGGATACCTTCACTTTTTCTATACTGAACTCAAGCTCGCAAAGGGCTTCCGTCACATCTGTAAAAAGAGAAATTCACACAAAACTAATAATGAGAATCTATGGACTTTCGCAGAATGTTACTTGCAAACTTAGTAGTAGATTCAAAGAACCTAACACGGCAACATGAAAAGAACTCTAAGGACTCTCTCACCTCTCTGAAATGTTGCTTGTTCAACAAGTAATCGCAAAACTCTAAGTGGGTCAATCAACAGAAGATTCAAACAAATAAATCTCAAAATCAAAATAGACCACCCTTGATATATTTCCTTAAATTGCAAATAAAAACAAGCATATAGGTCCTTAAATATCCTATAAAATAATATTAAAATCTTGTAAATTGAGAACAAGCATGAATGAAATTGAACGGAGTAAGAAATTTACCGTGCAGAAGAGCGTTTCGATCGAAACCCGAAAGCTTCAAGAGGAAAACGCTGGGACGAGGCTTGGGGGACTGAGATTGTAGACGGTAAGAGAAAATCTCAGAAGCCGGAGAAATAGAAGGGCAAGCCTCCATGAGCCGCTTCTTCAACAAACCCCACTTGGTTGTGGCTTTCCCCACCACCCAGAACACTAGGTAGCACCATTTCCCATCCGTAGACACATCTTTGGGCCACCAAGTCAAGAACCCAGATTCCCAAAATCAAAACCCATAAAAACCCAGATCGAAAGAAACCCAATATAAACAAGAGACAGAGACACGGAGTGAGATTGGAGTTGGTTTTTACCTCCTCGGACAACGGTAAGACCGAATAGAAGAATGATGCGGCAGAGGTCGCAGCCGAGGCCGGTCTTGTCGGGGCAGTTCACGGTGATAACGCTGGGCTCCCCTTCCTTCTCCGATTCCTTGAGAATCACGACATCGTCTTGTAGTATTCCCATATCACTTTGTCTCTGTTGCTGCTGTGGTGGCTAATGTTGCTGCTGTTGGAGACACACCATAGATCTCAAATCAACTCAACAGAGTAGTCTGCGAGTTACTAGGATGTTCTTTCTCTAGTTCTTTGTCCTTGTAGATGTAGTAGGAAGTGGTGGATGCCGGGTTGAAGGGTAGCGCTCTGCAACAGTGAGGGGAGATGGAGACCGGGAGAGTTGGGAATTGGAGAGAGCAACGGTTCTGAGTGACTCCCTCTCTTTGTCCCACAACTTGGGTGTGGGGCAGTAGTGGTTCGTGTGTCGACCTCCTATCTATTCTCAATGGGCAATGATTGTGATTTATAATTTGAGTTTCCCTTTCTTATTTTTTTAATGAATATACCCACCGCCTCGATTCATGAATCCAACGTTGACCTGTTTGTTTATTTATTTATTTATTTTTACAATATATTCTTCATGATTTTAATTATATTTATTTAATCATATAAATTAAAGCTAATATAAAATTTTAAACTCATAGAAATTTAATTGGTATATAAATTTAGAGGGTGATAGATAAAATATTTTACTTTATAACAAAAATATTTATGTATAATCGAAAAGTATACCTTCATGAATGAGATTTGTGGGGTTAAACGTGTCCACCTCAATACCATGTGATACATAATGACAGTCAATCGAATCCAAGGTTACTGATTGAGAATTAATGATAATTTCATTCATTTTAAGAAACATTAATGTTATATTGGGTGGAAAACATTTATTTTACCTAAGACTTCATTCCATGCTTGTCAGGTTTTCTAGAGGTGGATGGATTAACAACCAAATTGGTACGGTGTTTTTTTTATATAAGTTTCAAGCTTTGTTATTGTGGGGGTTGGGCGAGTATCAGCAATGTTTGAGGAATACGTATTTGGTTCAGAATTTTTTTAACACATTGTTTGAATGAAGACTCGTGAGGTTTGTAAGGGCTCAAAAGTACTATGAAAAGGAAGATGGTGACATGAAAAGAGGTTGAGCAGTTATGTAATTTCACTTACATAATGCTTTTAGGGATGGTGACATGTGAAGAGGTTGAGTAGTTGTGTGAGTTTTTTTTTTCTAAACTTGAATGATATTATTTGGTTCTTAAACTAACGTGCAGTGATATGAACACATTGATATTGTTTTTGTTGCGTTGGAACATTATGTTAAGTTACTTTTATTCTATTCTTATTTCAATTTTATTTGTTAAAAAAGAATCAAATTTATGAAAAAAAAGTTTTCTATTTTAGCTTCTCATAAACAAAGTAAAATTAAAGATAATTTAAACATTTAAACTAAATTTCATTTATTTCGTGTTTTTCAAAGAGGAGTGTACATTCATCCACTCAATCGCTCTATCCTTCTAATTCAATCCGAACTTATCAGTTATTAAATAAAAATTATATAAATAAGTGAGTCAGTTGAAACTTTTAATTTATGCTCAAACTCTTTACCAACCGTTGATATTTAAATGTAAAAAATTAGCGTAAACATGATATTCATCTCACCCTTTTACGTTACAAAATCATTATACTAACTTTCACAAATAAAAAATTAATATTATTATCTATATAATGTAATATTATTTTTTTATTTGCTTCTTTCTCCTTCCATGTCAATAACATTTTCCCTTCTCTCGCTGCCTCCTCTCAACACATATTTGACGAAATCATTCACTTTCAGATATTTTGTCTGTCGATCTTCATCTGTTGCCTTCTCCAACCACCTCCTACCTCCAGTAGCCCCCACTTCCTCCTTTTGCCATAGATATGACGAAATTATTAGAATAGCTGCTAAATTTTCATCTATTGTAAATTTTCATCCATGGCCTCCTCTCTGCCTCATCTTCAATCTACCTCCTCTTACCTTCTTCAATTGCTGCCGCTGCCTCTTCCATCTTGGATGTGTTAGATATATGTAATAAATTTGAAAATAGAAATAAAAATAAAAAAATTAAAATATATTATTCAAATACAAGTTAAAAAAAAAATGAGTCTTTGCGTTTAAAAACTTTCACATGGAGATAATTTTAAAGCGTTTCAATGCTGTTTAAAAACAATAAGATTCGTGGAATTTCCCAGGATGCTGTTGCTTTTTTAATATGGGATGTTGCCACAGCCCACAGGAGTAGGAGGAAGGCGTCCCATGTGTGAATCCGATGTGGGAGTCCCCCCGGGGGAATGTGGACAATCCGCTGAGCGTGAGTGGTGCTGCCCACGTGCTGCGATTGATTGAAAAGAAAAAAATAAAGAAGAAGAAGGGACTTAACTGTACTTTTACGCAACGAGATATGTTGGTTTTTTGGTCCCCGCAGGCGCAGTGCATGCTAATTGCTAGCTACTGCACTAGTCATTGTTGCTTGAAATTAATGTAACATTTAGTTAACCCAATTCTATTGCAGGCTCGTCAGAGATAAAATTGTATACTATAAAATATTTTTATTGGGTTGAATAAAATATCATAAAGTATTGCTATTTACTTTACATTGCTGACAGCAGCCTGATAGCTAGGACCAGAGCCAAAGTGATGTCGGGCAATGACAGAGTCAAAGTGTGTTGTTATTTGATCGAAGCATTAAGGCATTGCACAATAATATTTGTTTAGTAGTAGAGTAATCTTACGACATAAGTTGTGCGGTTAGTTTGTATAGGACATTTTTAAAATAGTCCGAGAGTGATGTCGGGCAATGACTTGTATAGGACATTTTTAAAATATTTTACAATAATATTTGTTTAGTCAACGTGTGGAATTTCCCTGATATAAATTGGGCAGTTATAAAAAGTGTTGAATTGATGTTATTATTTTTAATTTTTTTTTATTTATACCAATATAACAGAAGAAATTATTGCCCGGATTTCTTATACCTACTATCTCAAATAGACTTTCTGATATATTCTTTCAATATATGTTGTTTTCTGGGCTTTTCTTAAATGAGGAAACATTTACAAATTCTCAAGCTATTCGTAATGGGGGTCAAATCTCTCACCACGAGATGGCAAAAATATAGAACATGGCAAAAACAGACCGATTTACCCATGGACTGCATAGCCAGAACAATCCGAGATAAATATATAAATTATTTATATATTTATAAATAATTACCCACCTGAGCAATAAATTCTTTGCTCTATCCCAACTCAACAGTTTATTATTCCTTTGGAATAAAATAATCAGTTTGGTTTCTCAGTAATTGAAGAAGTCCCTCTTTGTCCAGTGTAAAAGTTGGCTGCCATTGTCAATGGCAGATGCAGTCATTGGTGTTCCAGACTTCCAGAAGTGGGTGAATGCTCCCAACTTGACGGATTGTAATCCAGACACCAAGTTTAGCAGCTGTTCCCATAACATGGAAGCGTGAGAAATTGATCTATAAGAAGCAAACACGAGTCTATCATAGATACTAATAAGCGTCTCATCTTCAGCTTCTGTAATTTTCACTCTTTAGCACATTCTTTTAATGTCTAAAAAAAGTGCAGAACTGCCCAGAGACTACTGATCTATACCCATGTAAGTTGCTCCCAAATTTTCAGAGGGTTCACGATAGTTTATACTGACATTATTAAAGGTGCTTCAGCTATTAAAAGGCCAGATTTCCATCTTCTCAGAAAATTAACTCACCCGAATTACCATGCAGTATATTCCGACGAGTGTCCATCAATAGTCTATGGACATAATAGTTATCCAGTAACACCATGTTAATAATGATTTACCAACCACAAGAAGAAAAAAAAACGCAAATTAATGAATGAATAATGAAACAGCAAGCACACTCCTGTGTATGATTCCTTTCAATTTTCTGAAGCAAAGGATTTAGCAAATAGGAAGGAAACCACTGCCTAAGGCGATCTCTCCATTGCTCAATCTAACAATGAATGGCCAAATGTTCAAATGCTTCAATAGAATCTTCCATGGACTTAGAAGGAGGAAAGTCACCTTCCGCTTTTTGTGGGGGAGTAGTGAACTTCTAAGAACTAGGGAAGATCATCCTAACATGCCTCAAAAGTGTACTCCTTGTGGTTCCAAAAGTATTAGCTAAAAACTACTGAGGGTATTAGGGTTAGACACAGTGGATCCATTAATGGTTGGGGGTGGTGTTGCCAGTTTCCCTGATTCAGTAATTGCCTCACTTACATATCTTCTATCACTATTTCCTTTGAGGCAGATCCTCGCTTGTTTGACCAAGGATTTTAGATCAATTGTTCTAAACCTGATGAAGTTTGAGTGGGCGATAGCTGTGGGGACAAGAAACAAAGAAGATGCAGCCCCACACTGACGGCACCTGAGAAAAGAGGTGAAGGAAAGCATAGGAAGAGGCAGCAGAGGCGGAGAAAATGCAAATAAAGGTGAAGTTGGAAGGTCGAAAGCTGTTGATGGTGAGAACAGCAAAGAGGGGCAGTGGATTCGATAAACCGAGAACTTGGATGAGGCCTTATCTCTTGATGAACCTTTCATGGCGGATCAGATTTGCACGAGGCTGTGTTCGAGCAATCATGTCAATGCTCTGTCTTGTTCTGGTGTGGCGCCAGCTCGAGTTTATCTCAAGGGGTCTGTAACGGCCGACAGGGGAGGGAGGGACAGGGAAGCAGTAGAGAGGGGAGGGAGAAAACGGGAGAGGGATAAAAGTGAAATTTTATGAAGCAGTGTGAACTCCCATTTCATAATGCCCTTGTATTTGCTTTATTGATAACTTCTTATAAACCAAAAACAAAAAAACAAAACTACCCCAATCTGCTCTACAATCGTGTATATACACCAAGTCAATATATATATTTATATCTGCGCGCGCATATAAAAGCATTTAAGAGTCACGTTTTGAAAGCCACAAATTGGCTGTTCAGCATTCCAACCCAAAGCTTTAAAACATTTGATTGGGGTCGGAGCCCAGATATTGTAGACAAATTTGGCATCTGCGTTAAAAGTTAAAGACATGCATACTACAACTGCCAGGCTGAACCCGTACATCCATGACCAGAGCTCTTCACCTACAAACAAACTGATATTATTGAATGAACTCGTTTGTCATTAAATGCTTCCCCCAAACAAGGAGGGCGTCTTATTGTCAAGGAAAAGCCTGCAGACCTTTGATTTGTATTCAACCTAGGCAGTTAAAATTAATCAAGCTTGTCATCTATGGTAACAGGTTCGGGTGCAGTCTGCAATGGCCTTGACTCTGCATCTCTTGCCTGTTTAGGTTCAATACATTGTACACCGTAATAAGCTGAAGTTGAAGATTTTGAAGCGCACCAACTCAAGAACAAATATGGTTATTGGACAGAAGCAGTCAATATAAATCAAGTTTGTAAATTACTCCTACCTGATCCATAGCAGATTCTGAGAGGACTGCTTCATCTTCAGCCTTGATCTGTCCAAAACATCCACTTCAGTTTATACTTCAAGGATGAATCAGCATTGGGTTATGATTATTTAATTTATGGACTAACACTTTTTAGCAAATAAAAGTCAGATAGGGTTAGTGCAAGTACTGGTCCAACTTTGCAAATTTATCCAATGCATATCATAGAGCAGTATCCAGGGTCAGAGCTATACAAGTTCTGGTCAGTGATCAATTATATATTCAATTTTTTTAGAGATGCATGTAATTCCTAATCTCAATGGGTCAACATGATGGTCCAATGAAGTCCCCTTTCAAAGATTGAGCATCAATTTTGTAGAAGGGAACGCTTTCCTTCAGTGCAAAACCTGCAGCTTCAAAAAAATCTTGAGATGATGTTGAACAGAGTGAAGATCTGGGTGTGCACACCCATTTCATCGGTGCACTGATGTTCATTTCTAGCAGTTCTTACATGTCTTGACACCCTACACATTATAAGATGTTTATAAATTCCTTTTATACAGCATTTTTCATTTTTTTAGTGTGTAGGATACTGTAATCAGACCAAAAAAAAAGTATACTATCTAATTTGAGTTTTAGTTGAAATAATTGAGTAAAATAATAATTTTTTTTGCATGCTATCTAATTTGATTATTAAGTAGATATAATCACATGCCCTAGACAACAAATGAGCTTTTATATTCCATCCATATGTTATGTTTATTATTTGTTTTGCTCCCTTTGTCTACCGAAAACATGGGTTTTTACCCGATCCATTTGGAGACCCAAACAAGCTTTGCACAAGAGTCATGATTATATATTTATGATATATTTCAGAAGATTTTTGACAAAATATGGATCACTCTTGCCCATCCTCTTGTGCCTCTCTAAAATTCTTCTTTACATAGTGGAATATAAGTTCTATGGTAGAATTGGTTGTGCTTGAATGACAAGTTCTACCTTTTCTTTCTAAACATAAAGTGCTTAATGATTTAGTTTGTTGCTGCTTCAGGGCTTTACTATTGTCTCTTGAACATGATAAGCATTCCAACTGGCTCGCTAGATTTCATTTGTTGATTTCTATTTTGAATAAACTCCCACTCTCCTAAAGTGAAAGTGACTGCTGAGAACTTCCACCAAATTTAACCACTAGGTCTGATACTGATCTCACACTCTTAAATGAAAGTTATAGCAGCATATATGAATGTAGGGTTCAAAATATCATGAGTTACTGTCACACTTCACATCACAAGTGCGAGATACCCATTCCAAAATAACTCCACAACGTGCCCGACCAGAAGAAGCAAAAAAGATGGCTTAAACCCTAGTCTTTGATGCAGAAGATTATAAATCATCAAGAAAGCCAAGGCCTACTTTAATCAATTACAGCTGGCCAAGTGAAAGTAGCAATTCTTGGAGGCAAAGGGAAGTCAGTGGAGGCAAGTGATTAACTCCATCTTTGGGATGGATCACGATGGCTGGATTTCGAAGCCTTGGAGGCCTCCTCATGGGGTTGACCTTGGCCAGTGGAAAGGAATAGGAGAAGGATGATGAGTTCCTTCGGTTGGTGGTGTGGAAACTAGGGGGAAGTGTTTATTTCCTTTTGGAATGATGTTTGGTATGGGGAACCCCCATTGATGGAGGCATTTCCTGTAGCATAGGGGTTGGCCTCTTTAAAAGGGAAGCCAATCAAGGTGTTTCACAATGGACAATTATGATATGTCAAATTTATCCAAGATTGGGAAGTAGAGGATTTCCTAGCCTTTCTTTAGACATTATGTACGATCACGAGAGGGCTAAAACAATTGGTAGCTTGCAGGGATTGTAAATAGGGTGCAGTCACGATTAAGAGTTTCTTTAAGGCATACTCAATTGAGAAGAATGGTGTATAGTGGTGCTACAGTACTCAGAGTACTAAGGTTCCCACTGGACTGGTATTTTTTTCTTGGAATGTTGCTAGGGGCAAGGTTCCCAACTCTATGTCGGCTTCAACGAAGGGGCTTGCCACTGGTAAGTACTAAGTAGGTCTCCATTGTGCAAGTATGTGGACAGGGTAGGGTGAATTGCCTGCTACATGCAATCCCTCATCCTGTCTTTTGAGTCATGGAAAAAACACAATCACATGATGTTTGAGGGTGGTATCCATATCCAACGTGTTAAGAGAGAGTTGTGGGCTCTGTTGTTAGATGTATTTGTGTGTCAGAACATCCTTTGTAATGAGTGTTTTGACCTTCTTTGTGTCTGTTGTTTATTGTAATCTTGCGCCACCATCTTGGTGACCTAAATAAAATTTCTCCTACATCAAAATAAATAAACAAACAAAGCCAAAGCCAACGCCTTTGAAATTCATATCTGCATATTTTGACGATTTACTTTTTGAGCCCATAGTAAAAAAATAATAATTTGAAGCACTAGTTTCTATACCACCTAAAGTTCATTTTCATATAACAGTCATCCTACTCCCCAATGTTACTATTTTATTTCTCCAAGTTTCCATGCCTCAAACAGTCATGATACATCTCTACTCAAAAAAACTATGTTTCCCCATCATTTGGAATTTCTCAAAACCTCCCAAATCCCTCCATAGATGCACATATCCTCTAATACTGTACATGTTGTGTGCATACAAAGCAGAAAGTGCCACAGGTAAATTTTCATATACGGCACTGCATATAGCTGTCACCTTTTGCTTGCATAGTTGCATTTCTCAAGATTTTACAAAAAAAAAAAAAAAAAATCCCTCAAAATTCTTGTAGAACAAAAACATATACCCGCTATGATAGTTGCTATCAAATTTTGATGACTAATACAGTCAAAATAAAAATTAAAATTTTAAATAACCATTTCCCATAGTAGTTCAAGCGTCCCATTGTGTGTTTGTGAATGAGAACAAGATATTTACTTTTTCATCCTTTTTGGCCACTGGCTTGTATGGGCATGCTACAGGAGCCCTCTCCGGCTTCCTATATTCCCAACCAAAAAGCCGATAAACTCTTACCTGCAGCATTCAAAAATTGATAAGAAATAAAAAGGAATAATAGTCCATAATCAGAAATATAAGAAACACAGTAGCCATATGGATTATCTATATCACTGATCCTTAACTTTGTCAGTTTTTGTATTATTTTATCTTATTTTATTTTTTTTGATGATTATTGTGTTTTGTTTTATGATTTTTTTTAAAGGTGTTAGAAGCCAAAGAATGAACTTTCAAACACACACACACACACACACACACACACACACACACGAAGTCTTAAACAACATGCTAGTATTTCTGCCTTTTGTGTTTAAAAATCTGAGACACGCTCTGAGATTGCTAATGCTAAAGTAAATATAGTTTATGTTCTTGAACATTTTGGATGAAAACCACACAACACAAAACAAAAACTATTCATCTCCTGATTTGGAATCCTAAAAACCAAATATTGTAAACGTTCTTTTTCTCATCGACAAGACGAAACAAAAACACGAAACATATAAAGAAGACATATTTATTAAAAATAAAAAGTAACAATAACAACAGCAACAGACCCAGATTACAAAAACAGGACACAGAGGCGTAGGATCTCTCACCATGATAAAATCAAAGAGCAGTGGCAATACGTTGATGATAGGAACGAGGAAGAGCGGCAACAGACACGCCAAGCACACCTGATACACGGTTTATTTGGAAACATAGAGCGATGAATCGATCAACCAATTGATTGTGAATTGTGATTCGTGAACTGCTAATTATTGTATCAAGAATGGAAAAAGAACGAATCGAGTTACCATCTCGAAATTTGAAGTTCGAAACCGCTGTCGTTCTGTCCAATCGCTCTGGTTACCACCGAGAGAGCGAGAGAGAGAGAGAGTTATGAATGGGGTGGGTGGTGCTGCTGTACTAATTTCTCCTAGGATCTGGATTTTCGTTTCTGGTATATTTCGCCCTAGATTTTCAACGACTTTATTATTGTGACATTTCTCCCAGGTTTTGGGCGGATTATACGATTTGTTAAACTGAATTTTTATTTTTGATCGATAGAATTGTTTAATTTGTTTAAATTGATTTATTCGAGTTTTAGTTTATTTGTTTTTCTTTATAATCCTAACCTCATCAACTTAAACACTAAATTAACAATATCTCTCATCAAATCAAATTAAATCAAATCAAATAAATTATCATAATTAAAAATATCTTTAAATTCATAAAATTTTCAATACCTTTCCAAAAAAATCTTCATTCGGTCAGTTTAAATGAATTATCTAATGGAATTATCACATTACCTGATTAAATTGGATTTTTTGGTTTTTTTTTTCCAACCCTACCATACCTTCTTCAATTCTGTCCACTTGTTGTCAATACACCACAATTATTTTTATTAAAACAAATAGACGAGTTGGGGTTTCCATGAAACTGGCCAACCCAATTCTTAAAATATGATTGGTACGGTAAACCTTTTATATTTTAGAATTTATTATACATTCTCAAATTATTTCCCAATTTATTTTTTATTTTCTTCGTTCCGAGGATAAGTTTTAATCGTACGGTGATAAATAAGGAAAGTAATAAAAAATAATTAAAAAATATTATTTTAAAAAATGACATATGAATAGAAAATAAAATTTATGATTTTTTTTAGAAAATAAATAAATTTTAGAGAATAATTCATTATATATTTTTCAAATTATAGATGAGTAATTAAAATCCAATGTGGATGACTTTAATTGAAAATCAATCTAATTAGCGTTACTTAGTTTTTTAAAAATTATATGTTTGATTTTCATGATTAAATTTATATTTTATTTTCAAAAATAAAATTTATGAATTTAATATCAAACTGACAAAACACAGTTTTAATTCTAAAATTATATTCATATTTAATTATTAAATAAGGAAATTTAAATAATAAAATGTACACGTTAGTATAATTAATATTTAATAAATAATTATAGTATTCTAATGTTTATTTTAAAAGTGATAAAATTAATATTAATATTTTAAAGAACATTGTGTTAATATATTTATCACCAATAATAATCCTATAATACAATAATTATTATAATTATGAATTAATACTAATAGAAAACTTTTTATATTAATCTTATAAAATATATTTATTTTACACTCCACGCACGCACGCATTCATAATTTATAATTTAAAAGTTATAAGAATATTGACATCAGATACATCAAACATTAAAAATTTGACGAATGTAATAAAAAAACACAACATTAATATCATTAAATGACAAAGATATAACTTTGTGCTACATTAATCTCAAGTCAAATTTGGCGAGATATTTTAGTTTCATCGATTTCACTCATATTTGCTCCTTGCACGTCGATCGATCGAGGGCAAGAAAGATGAGTCGACGTCGTCGGTTGGGGGGGAGGGGGGGGGTATGGGCCTTGCTGAATCGTTGGCGGGCACAGGGATGATGAAGCCGATGCATATATTTGAGTAGAATTCATCAAATTATGGAAAAAATAGTATTTCTTCGTCAGCTTCAAATTATCAAAAATAAATCATAAGGATAATTGAGTAATTGATTAAAATTTTAGTTTTGAAGTAATCAAATTTGATAAATATGATCCTTCTTATATTTGAAAAATAAATTTTTAAGATTCAAAATTTGATTTTACAAAATCAAAAAGAATTAAACGATTTAATTATTTTAAATCAAATGTGTCATGTCAACAGTTTTTCACAAAACCAAGCTTTGTAGCGTCAAATTTGTTTTTTTTTTTTTGACAAAACTAAGCATATTAATTTTTATATATAATAATTTTTATTATTTAATAACTTTGTAGCATATCTAAATATCTTTTAAAATCCTTAGCATGGTCTCTAGAGCCTAAAAATTCTTACGAATAAATTAGCTAACAGGCTTAAAATTGTGTTAAATGATGGTGTTGAACCATTGTTCAATTCTAGACAGTAAACAACTAAACATATTTGAGATGCATGCCTTATTGTCAAGTTTATTTGTTCATACAAATTAATTTATTATTATATTTTTAGTTTTCAAGAAAAATAATATTTAAAATTTTAATTTACCAATAAAATATAATTGATGTATTTGAGTCGAGTTTAAAAAATTATAAATTTATGTTGCTCTATTTTTCTGAAATATCCCTTTTCCAAAAAAGATTTTGTTATTATTTTTGTTAAAACATGTAATTATTTGTGTATATGTATATATTTATATATATATTATAAGATATAAGGTCTATGTTTACTATCTAAGAGTATTGATATTGAATTAGTCATTGCTATTTTTAAAATTTGATAAAAGTTACATTTTGTTCTTAACTCTTACATTTCTTTATTCATAATATTACATTGAATTAACTATTAAATTCATCAAAATAATAATATAATATAAAAAAGAAAAGAGTAAGGGTAAATAAAATATTTTAAAAAATTGATGAATGGAAAATGATTTCCAAATTTGAAGAATCCTAAATGTACTTTAGTTCATAATTATATATTTTGGTCTTTTGGTGAGTATATAATTATATTTTTTTACATTCATTTAAATAAGAAATTATTAATTCACAATACTTTAAAACCGAAGCATTGGGAGTACTGCCCCCTAATTTGTTTCACCACCATAGTTATAAGACAAGGGTATGACTGCAGTCCGGGGCAGGCTACCAGGGCAGGTGCCGGTGTGAGGGGGCTCGGATGGTAAAATTGGTGCTGAGGGGCCTAGCGGAGCTGAGACTCGTCTTGCTCGATCTCTTGTCGTTTGCAGCGAAACTTACGGGCTGATACGAGAAGATACCCTGTTACAAAAAAAAAAAAAAAAAGACAAGGGTATGACTGCACAAACGCCATGAAACAACCTATAATGAATATCTAAAATGCTTATATTTAAAGAAATCATTTTATTACATCAAGATTGATATACCATTTTATCACATTAAGATTTATATATGTTTGTTTAGTGTCTCCGTTGTAGGTAGGGACGAGAATTTTAATCTGATTCAAACAATTTTTACCCATTCTATCCTAACTCAAAAAGACAATGAGATGAGCACGGATACTAAATTTTAAAAACTTTTAAATAATTTTAATTTAAAATACCCACTCAGTTCCAACCTTACCCTAAGGGTTCGAGTAGCCCACTATTCTATCCTGCCCGTTATCCTAAATTTTTCATAAATTTACATGAATACAACCTGTGTAGCTAATAGAATTACTTGAATCATCTTCGATAGCATGTTTGAGAATTAGTGAATGTAATTTGCATATTTTGAACGAAAGCACCCGAAATTATTATTTGGTGTCGATAAAAAAACCTTTGACTCATAACAGAGATTTTATATTCGGTTAACCAATAAAATTTCCATTTATTTGAATTAGAGATACAGTAGTGGAAGATGGCTACCGATTTTTGAATGAAAAAATGGGGTTTCACTTGCCATGTTGCCCAAACTTGAAGGGGATGCAATTGCCGAGTTACAGTGGAATTGCATAAACTGTATCAGTATGTCAACTTCCGAAACAATTACATTGAAATAAATAAATAAATAAATAAATAAAGAAGAAAGAAGAAAGCAATACTTAAAACGATAGAAGCGAAATATAGTGTAGGGTGATTTCCAACTGCCAAGGACAAAAACTGGCACACCCTCATCCATCTCTCTCCTCTTCCAACACCAGTATAACAAAAAAAACACAAACATATAAACCTGAGCCACATGCTTAAACTAAACCGTCTTTATTGTCCCGCAACCAGAAATCATGGCAGCGTCAATATCCATTCTTAGACATAATGTCAATCCAACTTGACGGCTCAAGCCTTCTTGTTAAGGTGCTTAACAGTTTCCCATGTGAAGTCTGGGTCATCACGCCCGAAATGACCATAAGCAGCAGTCTTCTGGAACCTGAAGTTACCCCCTCTTTTGAGGTCCAAATTGATGGAAATCATTCCTGGCCTAAAGTCAAAGTTCTCCTTAATAAGAGACAATATGTCCCTGTCCGGAATCTTCCCTGTCTTGTAAGTGTCCACAAACACAGATAGTGGTTCTGGGACTCCAATTGCGTAAGAAACCTGCACAATGCAGCGCCGGGCAAGTCCTGAAGCCACCACACTCTTTGCAGCCTGTCTAACAATATAGGCACCACTGCGGTCCACCTTTGTCGGATCCTTTCCCGAGAAGGCACCCCCACCGTGTGCACCCCAGCCGCCATAGGTATCAATAATGATCTTACGCCCAGTGAGCCCTGCATCACCATGCGGTCCACCGATGACAAACCGTCCAGAAGGGTTGAGGTGGAAGATGGTTTTATCGTCAAGGTATTTAGATGGAATGACAGGTTTGATCACATGCTCTTTCAAGTCCTTCGAAATCTGCTCATTTGTGACAGTCTCATCATGCTGCGTTGAGATGAGAACTGTGTGAACCCTGACTGGAATCATGGCACCCCCTTCATTGCGATACTCAACAGTCACCTGAGTCTTACCATCAGGCCTCAGCCAAGGGCATGTTTTGTTCTTTCTCACTTCAGTGAGCTTTGCACCAAGCTTGGTAGCAAGGACATGAGTCAAGGGCATGAATTCAAGAGTTTCATCTGTGGCATAGCCAAACATGTGACCTTGGTCACCAGCTCCAATCTCTTCAGCTTTCTTCGAGAGATGGCCGTGAACTCCTTGGGCGATGTCAGGGCTCTGTTCTTCAATATTGACAAGGACCTTGCAATTATCGGCGTTAAGGCCAACATCAGCCGACACAAACCCAATTCCCCGACAAGTGTCTCGAACTATTTTCTCATAGTTCACTTTAGCCTTAGTTGTGATCTCACCAAAGACCATGACCATGTTAGTCTTTGTACAGGTCTCACAGGCAACTTTGCTTTCTGGATCTTGTTCAAGGCATGCATCAAGAATAGCATCTGAGATTTGGTCGCAGATTTTGTCAGGATGGCCTTCATTGACAGATTCGGAGGTGAAGAGAAAAGTTGCCATCTCTAGGTTTCAACCAAATTATTAGGATTCAAATCAATGATACAAAAAGCAAAGACAGTACGACAAACACGAAATATATAACAGCCTAGTTTATAAAGTACAATTGAAGAATATATACTTATTTAACTTTAAGGTTCAAATGATCCAGTTAGATCTATCCACCATCACAGAGCTAGCATTATCAGTATGACTCAATAGTCATTTAAATTGTTGGCATACGGTGTCAACTTGACTCACGGTCAGCCTAAATTTTGAACCCCCATTTAATCTACCCATCCCGAGACAAATAAACAAATACACTATATATTGTAGAGGGATTTTCCTATTAACATTTGCCTTAAAAAGTTTGCCATGCAACCTAATAATTAATTTATCATCAAAGTATTAATCCCCAACATTGTGCAGCCGCATCTGTATGTACAAAATGTTACATCAACTGATGATACCAAAATACTATTCTACAGTGTGATGGAAGTAACATGCCCAGAGTCAGAATATCAAATGAGACAATAATACATTGCTAATCAACTCCAGCATTACAATAAATTTGAACAAAATGATAAAACTATGTTTTTTAAAATCTGGAATGTCAAAAAGTCATGCATATCTGAAGGTCTTGAACAACATTTAGTATATGGACACATAAGATCAAGAACACTAAATGCTAGCCCATAAACAATGAAACAAAAAAAGGACAAACCCGTCGCACAAAGCTCCAGCATGTGACAGGATCAGGGAAAGCCAATATGGACACAGCCTTACCTAGAGGAGGCCTATCCATGACTAGAACCCGGGATGCCCAGATCACGTGGCAGTTAACAATGAACAAATAAACATAAACTCAAATATAACGAAAAGAGCATATAAACCCACGGCCACAAGCACAGTTTAGGCCGGAATGATCTGGAGCTAACAGTGTCGTGGGAATTTAGATTATTTTCTGAGCATTCCCATTAGAGCCTTAAAAGGCATGGAATTAAAATCTAGCCAAAGGTAATTGTGAAAGAAAATAGCAGAAGTCCAAATCACGAAGGCACATTGAAATTCATAAAAAGGTAATCTAATGAAAACTCCTAGAGTCCTAGTAGCTATATGAAAATTTTAATCTGGGGCGACAAAATTTTAATAAATTTATTTATGTCCCTTTGGTTGGCATGTCATATTGTCATTAATGCTTTCTTCACATTCATAACTTCACTGCAATATATGATAAATAGATCTATAGGTCTATGCCTGACCCAAATTGGATACCAATACATGCATTATGGAGGAAAGGCCCAATCTGATAACAAACGAGAAATCCCACTTTTTCAGGAGTCGCACGAGAACAAAACTCCCACTCAAAGGCTCATTACCTTCACCGACTAAAACCGGAACGACCCATAACAAGATCTAATATATAACAAACACACCACATAGATTTGGGCAAACAAAGACAAATGAAAAATAGACAAGAACGCACCGGGAACTGCGAGGGGAACAAGCGCCTCTGGATCTGCGAGTATGTCTCCGTGGGGAAGAGAAGGGAGCGAAATGAACACAGCTACCGACAATGAATGGAGACAAGCGTCCGAGGATATGCAGTCAAGGGATTGGGATGCCACGTAGATTTACCAGATTTGCCAAGTCGATTGACTCGCTCTGTATGCCTATTTCATGTCACGCCCCTCAAAAATGGATGCAGATTCGCTGCAAATGGTCCAAAATAAGCACAGGTGTTATTTTGCTATTTAGTATTTATTTGACTTTTGTTTCAAAAACTTAAAATATTTATATAGTATCCTATAAAATTTATAGGTAATGTTTGAGCAAATTTAATAAAAAAAAAATTAGGACACTTATACTGTCTTTCAAATATTTTTTTAAGTTTATAGATTTAAGTTACTATTTTTTTTATAAAATATATGATATTAAATTCTTTAATTACTCACTATATTAATAAAATAATATTTTGTATTTAATAACAATTATTTTATAATTTAATATAAAATAAAATAAAAATTATAAGAAACTTGAAGGAAAAAAATGAAATAATTGTGGGGCTAAATATACTTGACAATAACATCATTTTTTATGGATAATAGACCCTAAATAAATTAAACCGAATCGAATAATATGGTGTCATGAGAATAACAAATTGATTTTTTAGTATATTTATTTAATTTTAAAAAAAATCTAATTAAATTTATGTAAAAATTAATTATTAAATTATCTTAAAATTTTATAATCATAATAGATATTATATGAATATTTAATCTATTTTTAAAACAAATATTAATATTAAAATAATTAATCAAAGACAATTCAGCTTTAATGTCAAAGGCACTAAAATATTAGTAATATGTTGGTTGTGATAATAAAATCATTCATTACTTTTTGTTATGGTTTTGATTTCCCATTCCCGTGGGCATAATAAATCATAATAATTATTAAAATATATTGTTAGGATTTTGTTGCTAAAAATATAATATTAAGGAATCAAATTTAGAATATTAGACATATTATTTTGATCCTACTTATATAAACAATACAAGTAATCTAACATGTAAGAGCATCCATTATAGCCTCTTCAAAATAATTAAAAGTATATCTTTTTTATTTTAACAATCAAAGCACACTTTTTAGTCTCTCTATTTTAACTATTTATTAATTAAAATATTATTTTAAATATTTATTTATTCTTTTAAATGAAAAAATAAATATGAAAAAAGAAAAAGAAATAAAAAATAAATATAATAAAAGAAAATATAATATTTTAATAAATAGAACATGAATAGTATTTAGTTAAATTTAAAAGATTATTATTTATTTTGTTAAAATTTTAATTATAATATAGAGCTTGAAAAGTATAATTTTAAAGCATTTATACTAAATTAGCTATTTAAACTAAAAAAAATACAAGTAGAGAATATAGTAAATGTGTACAGGATCGCTATTAATTTAAAACATATATGGCTACTAACCAATACACAACAAATTTGACATTGAAGAGATCATATGAGCCTAGATTTCTTCTTACACTAAGTCTTATATTTTATATTATAAGTTTAAACATTAAACCTTTTATCTTTTAAATTAATTTTTTTTAAATATAGATTTAAAGAACATAATAAAATGTACATATATATCTACATAATTTGAAAAAAAAAAATGTAAGACCCTCAATTTAAGTAATCAAACAACACACAATCTAAGTTCACAAGTTCCACCTAAACTTAGGGTACATTTCAAGCTTTTTTTTTCAATTTTTGTAGGTATATAGATTTTATCACGTTTTATAAACTTATATCTTTTTAAAAAATTAATTTAAAACATTAAAAATATTTGAATTTATAACGGTAAATATGGATTTAAATCACTTCGTTTCCTACCAAGAAATGAAAATGATTCAAATCCAACGGAAGAGGATAAATCAATCCATGTTGCCAAAAATAAGATGTTTCATACATATCCATCAAATCTTTTCATTTTTTTTCCTATCTTTTGTTCCTCTTCACTTACAGATGAAAATAGGTTTCATGGGGCATCAATATGTTAATGAGATGAACTGCTTCTACAACCATGAAATGAACCACGGTACAATGCACCATCTTTGAACCAGTAGAGCTACTTTTTTTAATAACTGAAGCCAAGCTGAAGTCCAAGGGCAGCATGAAATAGAAAAAAGGCCATGATTCCACTGCCCAACAATCCGTGGACGTTCCGCAGTCCGGGGTCGCCCTGCACATCACATCACACCAGAGTACCAAAACAAAAGGTTTTCAGTGAGTTCAACTAAACCCAGGAATGCTGAACCGAGAGCTGCATATATACCTCAAACAATGCAGGCAAAATAGTCTGTATGGTAAGTAGAAATAGGCCAATGAAACCAGTAACAGCATGAGGACTGCAAGAAAGCAAGCATAGTTCATGAATAGATGCTAGAATTTTTGATCACATAAGAACTGAGGAAAATAGAAAAACTAGGTTGCTATTGGTGTTCAGTTATACTTATAAAGATGGCTACATAATCCATGTAATACCTCTCCAAAATAGGCCTGTCAGATGTGAGTAAAGAAATGATTCCCCCGGTTGCTCCAAGTGCAAAGAAGAAAAACATTCCACCTAAAAGTTTTGGGTGCAAGTCTTTGGCCTTGGCTTTCTCCTCCTGAAATGATCAAAGCACGTAACATCACTTTGCAATGAAAATAATAGTTTATACATGTTCGGATGACAATTTCCTACCAAATTATCAGAGAAACGTATTCGGAAACCCAGGTATGTTCCATAACCACCCATGGCGAAGAGAACAACAGCCTACAAAATATCAAAAGATGAGAAAGGAAGAACAGAAATTTTTGATGCTGAAATCTGTAGTTAGTTCACTTAGATGATCAGATCGGTAAGATTTTAGAATGAGAAAATAACACGAGACAGTAGAGGGAAAAAATGTGACCATGTTGCCGGGATGACCCCAATGCACAAGCCAGTCAGGAAGATTCAATGTCTTCACAACCTCAACAATAGACCCAAAAAGAGACCTCACAGTCCCAGCTGCCATTCAGATATGGAAGCTTATCAAGAGTAGAAAATTAATCATACAATGAATTGTAAATCAGGACACCAAGAGAGGATGAAATCTTTTTTAAAAAAACTATAGCTTGAGAGAAGCGCAGGATCATGAAACCACAGTCATTCATTCTCCAGTGTCAGATTAAGCTGATCATAAGCAACATATTTCACCTTTATAAATGCTGTTATGGATTAAATACATTCTACGTCCAGTACAATGAATTAATGGGTGACATAATTATAATATTTCAACACATGAATAAACTTTTCATTTTTTCCTTTCAAAATAGTAGTTCTGTGAAATAATAATTTCATTTCTATGGTTAACCCATACATGCAGGTAGGCAATTAGTAACCCAAAATCAGCCCCGATCATTCGATCCTTACTAATTACCTCCAGGAAGAGCAGCCGCGAGCAGCAACGGCATGGGAGCGAAGGAGTACAAAACCGTCTCGCGGGAAGCTGACACTTCTCCTTTTCTTCCTCTATCGACCCCATCATTAAAAGCTCCACCACGCCGCTCCGTTGCAGCAGGAGTGCAACAGAGCAACGGCCCTCTCCTTCTTCTTGCATGAGAAAAACGTGCACGAGTAAATGAGTCGAATGCTGCAGATGGGGCGTCATAGGGAGGCAACAACGAGAAATGCGCGAGTGGGGGAGTACAACAACGTGGGAGAGCAAAGGCAGAGCAATTCGGCATCGCCGCCACAACAACGTGTGAGATATGAGATATGAGCTAGCGAAGGTGCAGAGTTAGGTAGCTTTTTGGCAGCAGAAGTGAAGTGTGTGAGGTTTAACATGAATGGAATGGAATGGAAGGTGGAGGGGCAGAGGATGGAATGAAACAGTGGGCCGAGTGAGTGGGTAAGAAAAGGCAGGGAGAGAGACACGCTTCCCGTAGCGTGTCTACTTTAGACCCATAACGCAAGCGTGGTCTCAACACGCTCATTCAGTCAGTCCCAACTCGCAACAGGGCTAAGAACCTCGAGGGGAGTGGCCCAGCTCCAACGCAGAGAAACAAAATGATAATATGATATCTTTTTTTAAGGAAATTTAAAATGCATTTTTAGGGTGCATATACATATAAATCTGGTAATAAAATAATGCTATTTTTGACATCGTTAACAGTTCATTTTGTGAAAGAAAGGTCGGTCGTATTCTATAATACGCGCACACCTTTACATATAGGTGAAGACTGAAGACAATTCCTGGTGACAAAAACATATAAGATTCCCATAATTTTTTTAAAAGCATGAGTAAATCAAAGTGCGTACTACCCCAACATATTCTTTTTTCCTTATATACATATAATATAATAATATTATTGAAACTTGTGCAAATTAAAAGGCCTAGAAAATTTATATAAATTTTAGCTAAAAAATAAGAAAACACTCAGACTCAACAAAACTATAAAAAATTTAACGTTACACCGTATATTAGCGAGCTAAATATTATGATGAAATAAACTAATACGTTTCGTGCGCTCTTTGTCTAAGTCTCTCTCGATTTTTTTTTTTTTTTTCTCTTTCTTCGCCCTTTATGAGTAGGGGTGTTAAACGGGCCGGCCGAGCCAGGCCCGGCTGCGCGGGCCTAGCCCGTTTAGGCCCGCTTTTAAACGGGTTAGAATTAGCAGCGTGCGGGGCGGGCTGGCCAGCTGGCTGGCCCATCAGAGATGTACCGTGGTCTGTCGTTTGTGAAAGGAGAACAGATCACAGGTGACACGGACGACACGACACAGATTGACTTCGCGCAAGATAAAGGACGGCGGCCCGACGACTCCGATCGGCCGAATAGGCTAGAGGACGGACGCAAACAGTAGGTGACGACATGACGTGACGCACGGATCGGCTGACGGCCAGACGACTCGGATTGGACGGAAACCGCCTTCACGCAGGATGACTCCGATCGGACGGCGGACGTGACGCACGGTCGCATCGATGGCTGATGGCCAGACGCGATCCGGCGAGAGGAGAGGACGATTGTCGGTCGGGACGGCGTGGTCGCATCTCGCGTGGAGAAGAAGAGGTAGAGCTGCACCATGTGCCACGGCTGTGTGAAAACTGAGGTGAGAAGTGAAGGAGTAGAGTAAGTCGTAGGTTTAGGTAATTAGGTTTAGCCGTTTAGGTTTTAATTATTTGTTAGATTTAATTAATAAATATTTGTTATGAAAAAAAAATGGGTTTGGACTTTGGATGCACATGCACCGTGCACTGGTCGTCTCGTCTGGGGCTGGGCGGTAGTTTGCTGCCTGCGTTTCTGGGCTGCCTGGCAGCCTGGCACTATGTTGGACTGGGCCTGGGTGCCTAGGCCTGCATTAGAAGGTTGGCCCGCGGGCTAACCCGTAACCGTACGGGTTAAACCCGTTTAAACCGCGGCCCGCGAGCCGTAAACCATTTAGGCCCGTTTTTAAACGGATTCTAATTTCATAGCCCGGCCCAGCCCGTTTGACGGGCTAGCCCGCATGGCCCGCGAGCCGCTAGCCCGTTTAACACTCCTATTTATGAGCCACAAAAGCGACCCCAAAGGGGTGTCGAAAAGGAGCGAGAAACAGAAAAGAGTGCAACACAGAGCAGAGGGGAAAAAAAGGGGACAGCCATTTCTCTGTTTCGCTGAACAGCCCTATTGCATTCAGCCTCTTCATTGACCCGATGGTACCACATTGGAGTCCCAGACTACGTTTATGGTCATCCGAAATATTCCTACCTGCGGACAGAATCGATCAAATGTAAGATTGAGGGTTGCCGTCAAGTGGATCGATGACTTCTGCGCTTTAATCCACATTCTAATGGGTCTCCGGATGAGAGGTACAGTCATGCTGATTTTTTTATCAAGTACTCACAAATGGATAAAGTCATGCTGACTTTTTTAGTTTTTTTTGCCTTCCTGCATGCTTAAAATTGATAAGCAACAACACCTCTTTTATTATTATCGTTGCTTGTTGATTGGTGCAAAACTATGACTTAGTTTGGTAATGTTGTGCTTTTAAAAGAAGCCACTTTTAGCTATGCTTTTAAAATAAGCTGCTGTGAAAATAAGTAGGTGAATGTTTGGTAAAATATAATTTAGAAAGTACTTTAATTTTTAAAAGCAGTTGATAAATATTTGGTAAATTAAAAACAAAAGTGATGTAAAGATATAAAGACACAAATATCCTTTTTTATTTTATTATAATTTAAAAATAAAAATTAACCTTTCAAACTCGAAGTTGTTTGCAGGCATTGTGGTTGCACTTCCACCACACAATGCTGATCTCGGGCAAGGCAGTTGCCGGACAAGATCCGGGCGAAGGGTTGGATGTCAAACCGGACATGACTAGCTGGAGTCGTGGCCGATCCAGCCACTCTGGAACCAGACAAAGCCCATGTGGTAGTCACAAGAGCAGGGGGAGATGGCTTAGTTGCGAAGGTGGTAGTTGGTGAAGAAAGCCGAGAGGCGGTGCCAAGCGGTGGCAGGGTGGCATGCGACGAAGGCGTCTGTGACGTCCTGGCTGGCGAGGTTTAGGAGAGGGAGGTCGCCGCGGGGGTGGTGCTTGGACCAGTCGGAGACGTCGTAGAACTCGCCCTGGACTAAGATCGTATAGGATGAAGAATAAAGGGACATTATTGTCATTTTAATTTTTTTAAAACTACTTCCTAAAAAAGAAGCTTCTAAAAGCAAGTCTTGAATTGCTTATGCTTTTGAGAAAAAAAAGCAGAAACTTCTCTTATAAGCACTTTTTTTAAATTTATCAAACATTTTTTACTGCTTCTGCTTATAAAATAAGTAGAAGCAGCCTTCCAACAGTAATGCCAAATTGGCCTTATGTTCTAGGACCTCTTGATTTTAAAAAATAAGGCTAGTTCCAAGGCTACCTGGGTAGGGAAACATGGAAAGGTTATATTGGCTTCTATTTGACAATGTTCATACATTATTTTCCTTTAGGGATGTTTTAATTTACACGCAATAGAGACCTCAGAATATTTATATTACGTATATATGAGAGATCTAGAGGGGTTAAGGGAGGAGGGAGAGATCGTAAAAGGAGGAATTTTAAAAATATAAATGATCTTTTAAACAAATAATATTTTAATAAAAATATTAAAATTTTATTGAATTTATTATTTTATATATCAAATATGACTAACTATAATATATAAAATTTAATTTCTTAGTTAAATTATAATAAAGTTTATCGAGTCTAATGCTATATTATAAATTATAACTAAAATTATAAATGAAGCACAGTTAGAAAAATTATTATGTGTATAATTATGTGTGCGCGTGAAGTTTGAGGGGTGCAGGGGGCTAAACCCCAATGGGAAATTAATAGCAGTTGACATACCAATTGATATATTTATTTTTATATTATTTATTGTCAGAACCGAAAGTAATAGATAATACAGAAGCCTCTCCTGTCCCCCCAAAATTAGAAAACTACATAAATTGCTGTTAATTTTCTTTGATTAATTACTTGTGATTTTGTGCATATATAACGATTCTCACAGATATAATTCTCAAAAATATGAATTAAAGAAAATTCCATACTCTAAATAACTTTAGATGGGTTTGTGATGTCAAGGCTTGAATCACTAATTATCTAAATGTTCTTGAATACAATTTCTTTATATATATATATATATCCCTTTAACATTATAACTTTCGATTACTTGCATTCCTCGATTACAAAATAAATAAATGGGGATTACAAATCCATACCATACAAACACCAAACTGGGAATGACCCAATAATTCTAATCTCATATCCATTACATTTCCGATTCAAGGTCGAATGCTTTGCATTCTCGATCCAAAGTCATTTGTTTACCTGCCAAATTTACTCACTCATACCAAACAAGTACTAAACACCTATCAAAATTGACTGCAGTTTCAAGTCACGGACTATTTTTAAAAGCAAACACGAATGTACCTGATCCAAGACTCCAGATGAATTCAAAGAGAGGTCATCCATGATCCAAATGAAGTCAAAGACAAGCATATAAGATTAAAGATGGACCAATTTCTTGACGGGAAAGAGGATGATTTCAGAAGGGAAGCAGGATCAAAGGAGATGAAGATGCACGGGAGAGCGGCCCTTGATTTCTATGATATAGAGCAGGCTAAACCCTTGTTTAGTTGTTTTGTTATGATGGTGAATGGAAATGGCAGCTCCAAATCTGCACCATCTCATACAATCTGCACATATCTCATGACTTGAATTCTACTACGAGGGCTCAAGCAGATGTTCCCATTGTGAGGCTGAGCGAAGCACAGCTCATCATAGTTGTATACATCCTGATCAACCAACAATTGGACATATTTTCATACATATCATGATCAAGGCTTTAGAGGGCATATCAGTAACACTAGACCAGATAACTAGTGGCAATGAATAATAAAATGATGACAGACCCACACCATGACTCAGGAATTTTTTAACTTAATAAGTTGGAATTTGAGGGGAAATGGCCAAATGGGAGAGCTATTTTACCACAGCGGAATGCATCCAGTGCAGCATCATCTGTCAACTCGGAGGACGTTGTTCTGAATGGTGCCAGCCATAACCATTTCCCTATGGGTATCAATCCTCCAATGACCATCAACAATGAACTTTATCTGCTAACAAAGCACAAAAGCTAGATTAGAGAAGTTAATTTGTACGGAGGGTAAAGGATTTTATTTAAAATGGTGTGGCGCACATAGCTTGTTTATTATTTACTAGTAACTATCCAAATCAAATCTGGGGCCTCTACAAGGATTTGAACCATTATTCTGAGTGCATACCATTAATTTGATATGACCACTTTAAGAATTGGAACTCCTGTTATTATGTGTAGCATATGGTCTCACTAAAAACAAAAAAGCATTACTGGGCAACAAATCACTACCAGAAAACAAAAAATTACATGGATGAGATTTTGAATCAACTTTGAATCTTTGAATATGAACCGTGAATGCATACATGTATACATAATCAACAATTAAAAATTTAATCTTAGCAAAAGCTAAACATTTTCAATGCTAGGGTGGGATTAAGCATAGAGCATATAAACCAAAACTACACAATTAACATCTTGTGTGAGTATTTAAAGGATTGATATCATAATTATTAGTGGTAAATATCCGCACCTCATATATCCCAGGATAAAGCCACAGGACTGTTGTCCAGATATTAGATTTCCTGGAAACAGGTTAACAAAGTAAGTTCATACTTTTTTTGGTAAGTAAAGTGAGTTCATACGTCCATTACCCTTTTTGAGAAATGAGTGTAAAAAGGTTTCTGGATATAACTAAGCAGCATCCAAAATGCACAATTAACACAATTGAGTGGAACGCACAGATTGTTGATTATTAACATCTTCAAAAAAAAAAATGGTAAAAACCTTGATCCCATAGGGTCTATAATATGGTTAGATGATGGCTGTTGATCCATTTTAATTCGATGGTGCCAACCATTAAAGCTACCTGTCACCTCCACAACTTCACCATCACTTGCGTACTGGATCTGAACCTGATAAAAATAAATGACATAGAAGTGCATAAACGAAAAGGTACACCAGATAGATAGCTTCACCTTAGCAATAATAACAGCCAATAATGTAAAAACCAAATGATACACAAACAGAAAATCCTCCAAACAACAAGAAAAAGAACAAAGAAAGTAGGATGCCTGCAAGCGCATAAGCTCTAAGCCATCCATCCCACCTGAACATGCAAAACTATCTGCAACTAAGCATTCTATGTGGATTGAAGCAGTTTCTACTAAAAAGTTTGTACGGCAATTGCTGGTACTCAGAAGTAAATGGGCCATCTGATCATGTTTACTGTGTGAACAGTGAATAAATAGCATCCATGTGCAACACTATCTACCTAAATCACAAATGCTGGCCAACTATTCTATGTTTCACCATCTTTAAAAAAAAATCCTAGGCAATGCCTACATTCATTAAATGCCTAGAATATACGAAAACACAAAAATTTCAATAAAAGGCAGATGGCAGTACCTCCTTTAATCCTGAAAGGGTATCCTCAGCAGCTTGTAATTCTGCATCTGTATCGGAAATTAGTTTTTGGGCCTTTCTGATCTCTGTTTCAGCCTTAGTTTGCAAAAGGTACAAAGCAACCTGAAGGCAGAATGGAAATACTATGTAAACAGTCTAACATGAAACATTGCAACTCTCAAAATGAATACCTGAGTTTTGGATTTCTGTAAGAAGGCTTACAATGATTTATTAGAAATGCATAATTTATTGACCAAGGGCCGGAAAATGTATACCTAATCACTTGTAACGTTGTAACATTTACCCAGAACATTTGTTCAAGCTGACAGTTTTCACATTGATACGTGAATATGATCATCATGGATTCGTTATAATTATTTTACTCTCATGTTGCTCAGATTCCTTCAAAGGCATAACATGATTTGTAAAAATCTGTATCATTTATGGGCGATTTTGACCATTTGGCACTCAATGCCCCTATTTATATTTTTCTATATAAAAAAATTATCAGATTTCTATTAGGCAGTCAATGCCCCAATTTATATTTTTTTATAAAAAAATTATCAAAATCCGGAAGCTACCAAGAAAAACACCCACACAAAAAAAAAAATCAAAAATCAAAAAATCAAACCCTAAGACCTAAACGAAAGTGTTCCTTTCTTCTTTGTGCTATCTCTTCTCTCAACTTTAAATGAAGTTCTAACACTTAAACCAGTGTTGAACGCTGCCTCTGAGTTACATGTTTAAAGTTTGTATTTTTATTTATTAAAACAACACATAAATTGACTAGGCAAACAGCCTAGGTGCCAAATACTCTGCATAGGCACTTGGATTGCATCCTGGCCAACTAGCACTGTGACATTTTTAGAACCTTGGAATTGTCTCATACAAATTTTATTTACATCACCACAGAATGCAAAATTTAGATATGTAGACCATTTATGAATATAAATAAGTCTACTGGGATAATTAAAAGGCCATCATGACTATCAATTCATTTGGTTTCCAATGCTAAATATCAATCCTGGAAAATAAAGTGTTTCAAAAGTGATGTAAAACTTAATCCAAAACCTAATATTAACTCAATAACTATTCGCCCATAGTACCCCCTAAAAGCCCACTTTCTTTCCCCACACACCCAGACACAATTTTTTTTATTTGTTAACATTTTAATGCTCTGTGATCTAAGATCCCGTTTAAGAAAAGAGTGAATATATTAAAATAAACAGTTGCAATACCATTAGATCACCTAAGCATATTCTATAATACAAAACTGAGTGCGTTCGAAGTGGGGGTGTTGAGAAAGCAGAATATTTTATAGAAGGAAATGATTTCAGTTGGCTCCTTTTCAGTGCAAGGAAGCTGAACTTTAGATGCACAAAAACACAAAACATTATTGATTAAGGATTCATTTAGCGTAGGAATAAATTTCAAAATTTTCACTGCCGTGCTAGTAATGACATTAGATGGAGACGGGATTGAATAATTAGAAATCAAGTTGTAGAGGAAAATTTTATGAATGCTGCCGAAAATCAATCAAGACTGCACTTGTTGTACAGAAGATATTCAGCAAGCCCATATGAATGACCTACCTTTTCCTTTTCAATCTGTTCCTTTAGACGTGACAATTCTGATTCCTTCTCATGCTATGAACATAGAAACACAACCAAAATATTAATTATGTTACAAGTTTATAACAGATATCCATAGATAAACAGACATTCAAGACAGAAAACTAAATGTATACATACTGTACCAGCAATAACTTGAGATGATTCAATTCAACTTCGTCCTTCCTTTTGCTAGTCTGTATCACATCCAAAGGCAAGAAGATCAAAACAAGCAATCGATAGGTAGAGAGCTTCTAAAATAGAGTAAATCCTGTTGACCTCAACATCTAACTCATTGTTAAAATCAGCACCCTTTAGTTCTGCAGCTGACAAATGATCACCCCTAAAAATAATTCAAACAGAAAACAACAGTAAGATAGCCCTTTTTTTTTTTTTTTGAAAAATCAAATTAACCACAAACCAGAGGTTACATTAACTTGAACGAGCAAAAAGGAAAGAAGGCAGCCTCTCTACCCAAGCACAGGATGAGAAAACATGAGAAATAACACAAGTGGCTAAAGATATTAAGGAACATATAAATATGTGAGAATGGTCATTCAAGCAGTTGAACATTTGTCAGAATATCTAAGTGCAACCAGGATAAGGAATGGAGCGGAAGTTAGCTTAAAATGGGAAAGAAGGAAAATCAATTTCAGAATACAATAGGTATAACATAAAACTTAGTTTCACACGTCAGCTAAGTATAATTAGGCTCCTACCAAGAGATAGGATAACAATAACATTTTTCTGAAAATTTATTAGTTACAACCACCTGTAACCAAAAATCCTTGCATTGCAATTTCAGTTACCAGAAGCATTCTCCAGTAAAAATTCATGCTTACAACTCTGCACATTTCCCAACAGCAAGGATTCAGAGCAAAAGCATTCTCAAATCATAACGTAATTGTAAGTAATTCTAAATGACACTGTTTGAACACGCCCAAAAGATTCTCTCAATTTTAAATCACCAGCTAAAAACTTAAAATACAAAGAGATCAATATGCACGGCAAATTTAATGTTTCAGCAAGGAAGTATGATCCCAAAATATAAAATTGGCTCCGTGAGAAGATTTATGGAGATAAAAATAATAACTAAATAATAAACATTTACTTGGGCAGTTGGGTTCTTGTTGCACTTCCATTCAAAATTGTAGCAACAGTTTTTCCACTAAACACATGTTCTGATGGCTGCTCCTTGACATCATTGGATGTAATTTCAATTACAGTCTCAGAAGAAATTAAGTCCTTGGAGTCCACAGCATCACTCTCGTTTAAGTTGTCAAATCTATCATCTGAGCATCATACAACTGTACATACTCAACTCCAAATTTACAAATCACTGAATAAATATATGGAGTGCTGAAAGGAGCACAAAATTGTTATCATTCTGTATATATAATATAATTAGAAATTATAGGACAGACAATATCTGATATAATATCTGCAGATTGTAAACCCAAATGATCCTCAACTCACATCTGAGTGACTTGAGGATTTGTACAATTCACTAAGGCATTATATCACCACAAGATCAAAGCTTAATAAAGGACAAGATCCAAAGTATGTTGCTTCCATCTACCTCTCAAGGAAGCAAAATGGAAACATAAAGATGAGGATGGAATCCCTTTCATCACATCTTAATTTTCTCTCTTCTTTTCTTTCCTGTGGGAGGAGGAAAAGGCATAGTTATTAAAAGAAAAACCAGGCGGGCATTGCTAGAGCAGCCTCAACCTGTCTCTCCTCCAGCCAGGTCCTTCTTCTTCTCTCTTGTTCTTCTTATTCATCTCTTTCTATGCTGTGTCAACTGATGTACTGTATGTACCCTTTTTTTAGTGTCACTGTCACCTGCTTCTTCTTCTTTTTCTCTATTCTCTACTGTTTTTTTTTTGTGGCTGATGTAAGATATGTCTGAGATATGTCTCTTTTTTTTGTGGCTGAGAATATGAGATATGTCCTTTTCTTGTTAGGTTATTAGATATCTATGATCAATGCGTGCCTTGCTTCTCTCAGGCTCACGCTTTTTTTTTTTCGCCTTGTGTCTAGGCTCCAGGATACCTTTCCACCTTGAGTTCGTTTTGCACCTTTAATAACTATGGGAAGAGGGACAAACATGATACAAGAAAGAATCAATGCTGATCACTGAATTTATAAGGTCATCTTTAGCAGCCCTCTAAATTTATCTCCATCTTTATCTCTAAATTACAGCCTTCAATTTTTTAAATAACAACTCCAGCAGTATTTTGTTTACTTTTTATTCTATTAAAAACTATTTTATTATTATTACTTCCCACCATAAATAACCAATTAGAGTTTTTTTATTGTCACCGAGGTTGACTTGGAAAAAAATATTAATTTTAAATTTTTACAAAATGTTCTTTATCTTTATTTTACTCTTAGTTTTGAAGGATACAAAATTCACATTGAAAAAAATTAAAGATGAAAAACTATTTTGAAGGAATGCTAGAGCCAAATTCTATATTTTTTTCTATACAAAATACAGATAAAGAGTAATTATGAAGGACGGCAAGAGATGTCGTGACTATTCAAGTTGCAAGCCAAAACTAGGTTTTGAAAAAAAAAATTCAAGCTCATCAATAAAGTATAAACACACCTTCAACCATTTTTAATTCCCCATTCTGAACAAATTTTGACACCTTCTCCTGCAAGGACGAATTTAATGAAAATTCCAAAGATATGGGACCTTGGTCTGCAGAATTGATAGTTGACGATGAATCATCTTCATCCAAAGCATTTCCTTCTGGTCCTGACCTTTTAAAGGGCATAAGGCTATCAATGACCATAAATGGCTTATAACAAGAAACATGCACTGATGCACAATATAATGAGACTTGTACTGAGCTGTCAGCTCACCTTCACAGTCAACAGTTAGCCTTCCTTGTTGATTGGGCCCATCAATATCTGTGGCATTAGTGCCCACAAGAAGTTCTCTGATAAATTTATATCCTCTCCGTCTGACTATGTATGCAAGGTCTTTCCTATACATTATTGGAGTAAAATGAACAACACCAACCCCAAAGAAAATACAATAATAATTATGCTTTGCATATTCAACAAACAAAACCTTTACAACCTAATGTGCATGTGTGTGCTACTGCTACTTCATGAATTTATTACTATTTATATTTTTTGAAGATAGAAACTCCCAACTTTAAACTAATAAAAACAAGGGAGCAATACACACTGGTGCAAAAATAAAAGAAATCCCAATCTGAAACTATGTAATGCAGAGCCCTAGTAATGGTCAATTGAAAAGTTGATTAAACCAATACCCATTGATACCAAAAACAAGGGTTGTACTGATACATGTTACTGGCCTAAAACCCAACAGTGGAATCTTCTCGATTCAATTGACTTTTGTCTCAACATATAGGGCTTCCTACTGCAGGCTGGCTATAGTATGCACTTTTATTAGGAATTTAGCCATTCCAAGCCCATAATAGACTTGGCGACATACTAGGAAACCCCTAAAGAAGAGTTGATGGTGGGAAATCAAATATTCAAAATTACCTCCCCTATGGACAATTTATACAACCCCAATACAACTTTGCAGCATAAATCCATAAAAGCTTCACAATTACGCCAAAAACAAAAATTATGACCAAATGGAACCAAATTAAATTCCAAAGCAACCAAAATTCAAAAGCCCAAACCTGCCATGCTGCAGAAGCTCCTTGGTGGAGGGGACATGACCCTCTGGGAATCCAAATGCAGATACGAATTCCCGAAGATCATTGCAAAGATCAGCAATGCTCCTCGGCTTTCTCCTAACCCTACTGCACAGTAAAATTTAGGATGATGCGCCGATTTTTTTTTCCTAAGCAATGGGAACCAAAATTTAAAATTTTTAAATTTTATAACTTGGGAACCAACAACTGAACAACATAATAGAAAACCCAACAAAGTGGACTTTTGAGACTTGTTTTTTCATCCGTGTATAGATTAAAACAACCTGATTTAAGAATCTCAATCTTTATATTTCTCTTTTCCTTAGCTTTCTAAGCAACCAAACACTGTGCATTGAATATGTATATATATATATATATATATATATAGAGAGAGAGAGAGAGAGAGAGAGAGAGAGAAGAGAGAAATGTATAGCGAGAAATGAACCTGGGTTTGTTGGATGCCGAGGAAGCTGAAACAGTGAAGTGCTTCCTAGGTAAGTCTAGGGTGAGAAAGGGCCGACAAGATAAGGAGGAAAAGCAGTGACGAGGAAGAGGGAAGAATCCCGGGAGAGGAGAGCGAAGGGCCATTGTTCAAATTCGGAGAGATCTGCTTGTGAATATAACAAATAATAATAATAATAATAATAATAATAATAAGATAATTTTGTCGTGTCAAAATTTCAGAGCATTAGGTTACGTTAGGCTCTTTATAAAATTATTTTAACAAAAAATCTTAAAATTTTACTTTTTACATTATTTATTTTAAAATAATAATAATAAAATAAATAATTCTTTTCTACATTTAATTCATTACTATTCATCATATATTTATTAAAAAAATATATTTTCTCTTATCATATTTATTTTTTCTCTCATTATATTTAATTTTAATTTTAATAAATAATTAAATATATAAAAAATATTATTTTAATTGATAAATAATTAATATATAAAAATTGACAAGTAAACTTTTAAAATATAAACGTAATATCCGATATAGGTGGGTAAGAGATGGATATGACAGCGAAAATGCAATTTTAAGGTAATGAATTAATTTTTGAGGGGCCAAGTAGGATCCGATGTAGGTGGGTGTAATATTAATTATTATTATTTTTGACTGAAATACGTTTATTATTAATAGATTTTCAAATTTAATAATAAATTAAAACAATCAAAAACATGCCTATAATTGAGTTACTATATGAAGCCGAGGCGGGGGCTTCATCTTTAGTTGTGTTTAAAATTAAAATATTTTCCTCACTATTTCTTAATGGTATGTAACATATATTAGTCGGTCGTGATTTTTTTGTGATAAATAAAAATATATCCATATATATATATATATATATATATATATATATATATATATATATATATATATATATATATATAGTAAAATCCATATCAAATTTTATGAATATATACATGCTGTTGAGTTTATTAAATTATAAAGTAATACTATGCCAATCAGAATTACATAATTATTAAATAAACATAATAACGCAAAGAAATAAAAAAATCATGACTATTCAAAAGAATTGAGTCCAATTGTAGAAAAACATTTTTATAGATTAAATTTCATTTAACTCAGAGACATTAATTTTTATCCATAAAAAATGGTGTTTAATTTTATTTACATAATTTAAGGTTTAATTATGTAAGAAATAAGTTAAATGGTATGTAATTTTTTTCCAATAAAATTTTTTCGCATATTTTCTTAATGGTATGAAATTTAATTGTTGAGTTAAACTTTCTTTAGTTAAAAGTTTATTGTTGATAGTCTTAAACTCTTAACTACCGATTAACTTTTTTATGTGTGAAGTTGCCTTATGAAATCATGAAAATTTAATATTAATGTTCTAAAATCATTACATTCGAGTCGATAAAATAGGGTAGATGTTTGTATCGATTTTAAATATTATTTTAATAAATTTAAATATTAAAATATTATAATTATCGTAAAGTTATTTCAATTGAAAATTTATAATGTAAAAACATGATTTTGGATTAAAAGTTCGAGCATAAAAAAGTACAATATTTAATTTAATTTATCGGTTAAATGTCATATATTTTACCAATTAAATGAAAATATTGAAGGGAAAAATTCAAAATAGTTCCCTAGCCCGATAGCCAGATGCCCAACACACCTGGTCCAATCCATATTACAAAGAAAAATAAAAATTAAATTATTCTAGTCCATTGATGTGACATTTGACAGCTATAATCTTACTTTCCTCACTCTAGCTACAAAGAAAAATAAAAAATTAATTGTTCTCACTCGTAGTCGTAACCCTTCCCCCACACTCACTCCCACATCATCTGCACTCTAGGTTAGCAAAATAACAATGCTTGTTTCCTTTTTAAAATTGTATTTGATTTGATTTGATTTGATTTGTTTTTTTCATCCAGCCGTGCAGTTGAAAAATTAAAAAATAAAAAATTTATAAAATTATATGCTCTGATTTGATAGGTTTTTTGTCCCAATGGATGAAAAAATAGGTCTTATCTTCGAAAGGGAATAAAAAAAGGGTATGCTACATGTGCCCTCAGATTGGCATTAAGAGGGATATATGGATATTACGCAAACATGAGACGAATACATGTTATTATTTGGGTCGAAAATGTTGGATCAATAAAAGTCTTAAAAAGTTTTGAGTTTATATTTAAGGGATTGTTGAGTAAGTACCATCCTTAGCATGGATATGCTCGTATTTTCTTTTAAATCTCTTATAATAGTAGTTGTCTCCTATTGTTTTCTCTCATAGATGTGTTTCAGCTAGTATTTTATTTCATTTACTATTAATGATTAATATGTTTTGTTTTATTTATTTATTTTTATTTTTCTTAGCAACTAATAATAGTTATCATATTTGATGACGATTTTCATATAAAATATTTATTAGGGCAAATTGATCATACACAAAGTTTATCAAGTTAGTAATTTGCAATTACAATTTTTATGTATGATATTTACTACCTATGCCGCAAATGCATTATTTTTCAACAGCATTGATTTGGTAGTTGGTCATCCACCAAACAAATTAGTATATTACAATCATTTATTAGAGTTATGTGTGCTTTGATTTAATTTATTTTTTTCACTTTTTTGAATTCATGATGTGTTGCCTTGTTCTCCTAGCCATAAACCCTGGCTTAGATGTAGCAGCCGCCTCAACTGCACCCTCACCCTAGCCCCACCCCCACTCCCACTACATATTAAGTAAACGCTCCATGCCAGCCATACTTTAGGTTAGCAAAATAATAATGGTGAATTATTTTTTTAGAATTCACATGTCCCGTATTTGATTTGATTTGTTTTTATATTTGTTTTTATTCTTGCTTTTTTCGTTTTATAGAACACATGTTTGGATGCCTTACCTCTCCTTCATTTCTCAGTAACCGCAGCATAGCTAGTCATCTAGTTGGAAAATAAAATTAAATAAATTTTATTTTATAAAATTCAGCACTCTGATTGTTTTTTTTGTGCTCCGGATGAAAAAAACACACATTATCCTTTGAGCATTTAAGGAAGAAAACGCATGCTATGAAATGATTTATGAATGAAGAAGTCACTAAAATGAATAGTTGGTCGGCCTTAGCTGATGAGTCATGCAGACCATATCTCATAACAGAATGCATGGATAAAAGAAAATATTGGTGTAGCGTCATATGGATGAACAATGCGATGATTAGCGAAATTGTGATCCCACCATTGTTAGAAGAGGGAAGAGTCGGGGAATTAGGAGATATGATTGTCCGAAAGGAAAGGGTATGCTATCTATGTCATCAAACTGACATTAAGAGGGATATCTAGGCATTAAGCAAACATGAGGCAAATACAGATGGTTTTTCGGACTGAAAATGTGAGATCATTAAGTCTTTAAAAAATATGAGTTTGGTGAGGAAGTACCTCGAATACTATGGAAACATGAGCAATATGCTCATGTATTCTTATCTCCCATAATCAATTTGTAGTTTCAATTTTAGAATTTTTTTTTCAATTCCTCCTATAATAGTAGTTGGTCTCTTATTGTTTTGTTCGCCTGAGAATGTGTTTTAGCTAGCTTATCTCAAATGATAAACATTAACAATCTCTAGTTTCACAACCATAAAATTTTAAAAAAATAAAAAGGCCTGACGTACAAAATATATCTGGTTACTATCTGTAATCTCTGGTTCCATAACCATAAAAAATTTGTTATCTGAGAGATTAAAAACAAAATAAAGAAGAATATGTAAAGGACAACCTTTCAATTGCAAGCCATTTCAGTTTAGTGGGCATGTATTTGAACTACCCTTCAATTTGAACTATATACGTTACAATTTTTGAGAACACAACATACTAAAAAGTTTGTATATCCATTATATATGCTACTAGTTGTTTTCATAGCGTTTCTTCATGGTCCAATATCTTTCCTTATAGAACCTCTTACTTTTGGACACTCTAGTAGGATCCTTCAAGGGCCACTCTCTAGCAATTGATGTCATACAAATTGACATTGTAAAACACGAGGAGTATCAAGTGGTGGCAGTGGGGAGGATCATTATCTCATTATTTTATAAAACTAGCTGAATCTCACCCTTCAACATAATGAGAAAGGATAATGCTATTTGCAAGTGTTTGTGCACATCTTGGGGTAAATCATGTGTTAGCTAATCAAACTTTTATCCTAATTCCTTGCATGTCATTGATATATATATATATATATATATATATATATATATATATATATATATATATATATATCATTTAAGTCATTATAAAATGAATTTTGATCTTTGAATGTCATTTTATTACTTCTCTTCATGTAATTGTTAACGATGATTGTGTGCTTTTTTTTTTAATAAATATGTGTAACTCTGAATTGGAGGTATCAAAAATTTGACAAATATAAAAAAACACGGCATTGATAATTTTGAGCTACATTAATTTTACCTTTTTCGCCAAATTTGGTGAGGTACTATAATGAATCTAGCTTGGCGGAGAATGTGAAATTAGCATGAATTAAATAGACATTCGTACTATTTTTTCACGCTTCTTCATATGCGCAAAACTAGAATTTGAGCTTTCAATTGAAAGAACAAGTAGCTTAGTTGCCTGCCAACTAGCATGTAGCACCAACCACTGATTTCCCAAAAACAATTTTTATCCTGAATCTACTCTCCTCATCACTCTCTTCTCTCTTTTTCTTTTCCATCAACACTCTTACGGCTTTGTCTTACTTCTTTATTCGCTCTTTGCTGGTACAATTTTTTGAAAATCATGAGATAATGATTTGGTTAAAATCATGATTTTAGAAAATCATGAGATAATATGTCGCACTCTTCTCCATCCATGGTCATGCTTTTCTTTCTCTCTTCGTTGCTCACTTCTATGTTCGCTTTGGTACGATTCTAAAAAAAATCGTGAGATAATGATTGAATAAGAAATCATATAAAATTAGACGATGAATTCAGGAGTTCTCAACTTTGAATCTACACTTAACATATCTTACTTCAATGGAGGTAACTGATAAAACTCCAGATGATGAAGATGAGAGGTGTGTGATAACTGATAAGAAAAAACAAAATCCTTATTATTAACCCCTGATGCTGGTTACTAATCCCCTGGACTAATTTCATGGATTTATAGGGAAACATCTATTATGATCATGTTAAGGTTGGATAGGACCAAGAATAGAAACATCATATACAACCCCCCATTTTAGGAAAATATGTACATATGAGAATGCAATGCTTTTATTGTGCCTTAAAAATGAAGGAGACGCATGCTTCCATTAGTTTGCAAATTTTGTGCACATTGTTTTTATTTTATTTCGTTTGGTACTATGTGCATATTGGACTGTTTGAGTGGCGATGGATGTTGGGGGCATGAGACAGGGTGTAATTGAAAGTAGCATTATACCTTTTACCTCTAACATTTGTTTTGTATTTGTCAAATTGTTAGCCCTGATCTAGAAGTGGTGAGAAAGTATTGAGAAGTTGTAGTGATTTTTTTTACTATATTTACATGTCAATGGTATTAATGAGCTTGATTTTATATATTGGTACCTATGTTCTAAGAAAGAATAACCACATTTTGATGTCGTTCTATGAAGTAACAAACTCATTACACCTTAAACTTTTACCTTTAATATTTGTTTTGTATTTATCAGATTGTTAGCTCTCATGCGAGAATTGTAAAAGAAGGTATTGGAAGTTGTACTCATTTTTTTGCTTTGTTTTTCATTGCGTGTTATTGCATCACTTATTTTTCTGATCTATTTTAAGTATTTAATGTATTTTCTTCCCGCAAAGTCTTTATATATTTCTTTAGAAATTAGACAAAGACAATCATTTTCTTGAAGTTTAAAATTGATGGTTAGGGCATTGATGTCCATTTTATTGGCAAAACAACAAATAACTTACATTGAGTTAATTAGTTGTCTCATATTATTTATTTTAATTTGATTTTTGGGTTTCTTAATTAGCTCTACATAGATGTACCTCATCGAGTGATCCATGCATTCTTAAAAAACCTGAATTTGAGGCATTGATGCTTAGAAATAGAAGCAGGTTCTTGTTTTGACATTAATTTAGTTGCCTCTATATTAGTTCAAAAATGGGTGATGAGTTTATTAATAAAGAAATTTCCTCACTTTACAAGCATAGATGTATAATATTCTAGTTTCTATACAGTATTTCAGTCTTTGCAGTCGTTAATGTTAATTTTTATTTTTAAATTAAATTATTTTTTTTAATTTTAATAAATTAATTTTTACCATCTTGTATTCCCGATTAATTTTGTTTTTTTTTTGTGTGGAAATATGCGCTCGATCGATGGCTAGAGCCCTACGGAGTAAGAGCACTCACAATGGGCTCAATAAAGTTAAATTTTTGTTAAATTTTAGCTAAAAAGCATTAAAATGTATCTGCAGTAGCCTCAACAAAATAGCTACAAAAATAGCTATCCATGTTTCACTGGCTAAATCTGGTGAGCCATTTCCTACTAGCTATTCTTTTTTTTAAATAAAATATTATGCTTTCTCTCTCCTCTCTCCCTCAATCGACAACAACAGTTGCACGTTCACACATCTTCAACGTTGACGCCGCTGCAGGGGGAGGGGCCGACGGAGGACGACGCCGTTGCAGGGGGAGGGGAGCTGACAGGCGTGGTTGATTTGTTGTCGGTAGGCATGGTTGATCCGTCGTCGGCATGCGGAGGCGAGGGCGGCGGTGACAAAGCTGGCGGGCGTGGTTGATCCGTCGTCGGTAGGTGGGGGAGAGGGCAGCGGCGACAAGGTGAGCGAGGGCAACGACAACAAGGCGGGCGAGGGCAGCAGCGACAAGGTCGGCAAGGGCAGCGGCGGCAGCGTGGGAGACATCATTGATTGCTGCGGGAAAGACGAAGATGTCGGCAGATGTAGTGAGAGAAATAAAAAAATAAAATAAAATAATATTTTATTTAAAGTAACCAAATATTTGTTAAGCTTATTATTTGAGATGATAAAAATTGATTAGTTATATTTTATAAAAGTAAAATTTTATCTAAAATTTAACCAAATAATAACTAGCCCACTGTGAGTGCTCTAATGATTGATGCCCCTCATACGGACTATTCTCCACACCAGCCTGCACCCGTCATCCCAAGTTGAAGTTAACCACATTTCAGACATCTCTAACCCATTATTGATTTTTGCGTTAAAATAAAGTAATTTTTACACTAATTCATTACACTAAATTCTACTCTATAAAATATATTCTACATAATATACACACGTTTTTTTTATTTTATTAATAATTAATAATCTCTATAAAATATAGAACAGCGATCGTTCAGATCTAGTCATCGGATGTGATGCTGCGTCATATTTAAAGCATTAGTGTAGATTACATTTTATATATACGTCTTAAAGTCTCAGTTAGAGAGTCTTGGAAATGTTCTTATGTGATTTGTGCTTTATTTGGCCGAGATGAAAATCACTGCAATAAATTTCTTATATTCATCTCTCACATCACGTTTCAATTATATTCATTATAATTTATAATATATTCATTCTGAAGTTGTTTAAACATGATGTGGGAGATTTCCAAAAGTGTAATTAAGCAGCTTATTTGTTTGATGTTATGAGTTAGCATGAGGATTTTTGGCTCTTATATTAACCTTTAAAAGTAGAGTAAAACTAAATCCTGCGCCCAAAATTGCAGAACAGATCCACCCCCCCTGCTATCAAATGAGTTTCCCACATTCTGCATGTATGTTAGAAATTGAAATCTCATTGAAAAACGTAAAATTTGGAATCAATCTACGGCTAAGGGTCAAAACTTTATACTGGTGATGATGCATACTTTTCTGTGTAAAGCCCGATTCCATGATTAGCCTTAAAACTACACACATTTTATTGGATAACAAAACAAAGTTAAAACTGAGAGCAAGCAAACGACGAAAATTAAGGAACACCAAGAAATGACCCCTTATATACCTCCCGCCAAGTTAGGCTGCAAGACCATCTGTCAAACCAAACTTCAACTGGAACTTCTTGTGATTGCAGTACACTATCTCTCTCAAGCTACAGTCTACATTTTTCTGTTTCAGAAGCCTCTGCCTCCGTTCCAATCTCTTTTTCAGACTGCACTGAAAGAATTCGGGACAAGCAACAACTTCATCAATGTTTCTCCCCATTACATCAAGCAGAAATCTGATCCTGGGCTCCAACGAATTCTTCACACTCTTGATCAGGATAGGTGGATACCCAGACACCAGTTTTGCTATCTGTGCCTCTCCAAAGCCACACCTTTCCAAATAGGAAACATTGGGTTTCAGAACCCTGTTTACATCTCTACACAGAACTTCGGGATAGTTAAATGCCATCCTTTGAAAACCAGCTTGTGTTACGCCCACTGACTTCAGAAAGTCCACGGTGGGACAGAGCCTTTCTTCAACACTGTAGCCCATAATGAATGGGTTTTTCATCAGAACTTTACCGATCCTGCCTTCTCTAGAAAGGCCGAGGCTAGCAAGGAAATCGACAACTTTAGCAAGCTTGGATTCAATGCTGTAGCTAATGAGCCTGGGGTTGAGCAGTATCATCTTCCCGAGTTGCTTTTCTGGGACCCCCAGCGCTTGAAAGAAAGCTAGAAGTGGGCAAAGCTTTTCTTCCACACTGTGAATGAGTAACTGAGGGAATTTGACAATGGCAGAAGCGACTTCATTGGGCTTTGTTTTGAGTGTGGCGAGGCACTGAATGGTGGGGATAAGCTTCTCATTGACACCCAGAGTCAGGATCTTGGGGCACCTTGAAACAACATTGGGAAGCTTTCTCTCTTTAATGCCGATGCTTTTCAGGTAAGCCCAATTTTCAGATGCTGCTTCCCTTGGTACACCCTCCAAGCGCCTGCACTTTTTAAACATGCCGTGGATGCTGGCATCATCAAAGCCTTTGTCTCTGAAGAACCACAAGATGCTGCCATTTTGAGCGCCAGCAACTTCCATAGCCTTGTTTCAAGGGTAGAGTGAATTGAATTAGGTTTGTGTGTGTATAGCCACTGGATATATGGTTGTAAAAGAACTCATCCTCTAAAATTTCAAGAGGGGGGGGGGGGGGGGGGGGCAACAAACTTTAATCAAAGGTTGTAAAAGATAGATAGCATTCACGTTCAAATGCCTAAACCTTTATTTTAGGAAAAAAATAAATTTTGGAAAAAAAAACTCATCCACATTGAATTTCCTAAATCTTTATTTTTTTTTTTCAGAATAAAATTTGGAAAAAATTCATTATTTATTTCTCAAAAAATCTATACTTTTTTATATTTTGTTTAACACATGTATATTTTTGAATTACTAAAACAAGAAAAGAGAAAAAAAGTAACAAAAAAATATACGAATATTATTTTAACAGGATATAAAAATTATAAGGAATTAGATTTTTTGAAAATAAATAAAATTTGGGATAAATTTTATGGAATTTCATTTTTAGTTAAAACTTGAAACAAAATTTAGATAACCCAAACTGTATGCTATAAAACATGTTTAGATTCAGATCCCTAAAATAGAAATTGGAGATATAAATAAATAGTAATTTTTTATATTTGGGAATTTACTATTTACTCTAAAAATTTTTTGTGCTTTTTAATATTTGTTGACATGTGACTTTTTGAATAAATGTTATAAATAAAAGAGAGAAAGAAAAATAATAATAATAAATATATATATTTTTATAAAATAGATAAATTATAGGTAATAGATCTAGATGCTTTTTGAAAATGAATACAATTTTAAATAAAATTTTAACTAGCTAAAATTTAGGGAAAAATTACTCTTAACACTTTTCATATATTTCAAATTATTTTTAATAAATATTAGCATAAATAAAGGATAATATTAAGAAATATATTATTTATACAGTAAAAATGTAGGCATATAAAATATAGTCATATTGTGGCCGTATCACGAGATGAAGCATAAATAATACATAAGAAATACAACGATATTATCGTCACCAACCAAATTCTAACACACACATTGATAACCATCACTATTAAAAACCTAGAAAATGGCATAAATGTTTATATGAAGTGTTAATTCATTGTATATAAGTATATATATAATTTTCACTAACCTACGTCACAGGAATTAAGGAATCGAAAAGGCCCAAAACGCACCAGACACAGCACGGCAATGAAGAGGAAGAAGAAATTAAACAGAGGGAGCCGACGGCCGGTGCGAAAGGAAAGGCCGAATTGGGAAGGGGCCCGACGCCTGCAGCGCTGGAACTCGTCCGAGGGAGAGAAGCCTTTGGAGAGATGCGTCTCAGCGTGCGAGTTGGGGATGTGATAAGGTATTGAAGAGGGTTTTTTTTTTTTAAAAAAAATATTTTTGTTTTAAATATTTTTTTTCACGGATGCCGCTAGTCTGGGATGATAATGAACGGGTTAATTGGATATCCGTTTGGTCACATTCTTAACAAAATGAGTTTGAGACATGTATTTTCGATCCAATAAAAATTTGAGACGGGTTCAGGATGGAATAACCCATCTCAAACGCATATATACAAGGGAATATAGTGGGTTTATCGGGTATCCGCCCCACCTATTAGGATAAGTTTCGAACCAGTGTAATCAAGTTTGGGACAAATTTGAAATATGATTTTCTTAGATGAAATGAATTCAGGATAGGGGTGACCTATATCAAACTCACCCTATTATTATCCCTGGTGTCATGGGGTTATCATATTGGTATCCGCCCCACCTATTAGGATAAGTGTCACGGACCGAGGCTTATCCTAGCATACTTAGGCCATTTTGGGGTATTTTCCCTTTGTAAAGTGTTGTATTTAGCTTATAGAGTAAGTTGTAGAGATTTTAGATTTCGATCATATATGATGTCTTCTGGCGACATAGCCAGAAAAGTGTTAACATCTATATGTAGGGGAGTAATGTTGTAAAGCTTTCAAGCAATCAATACAATCGTTTGTTGCCTTCGTTTAAATCGATCTTCCGCTAAGTGCTTCCCTACACAATTGCTTTACAACGGATCGATGGGTTCCGATCCAAATGCGACGAGTTAAGCTGACCTAGCGTTCCTTCGTACGGGTGGGAACTAGGTGCCGCACGGGTTAAGCTGCTATAAAGGCTGACCCCGTGACAAGTGGTATCAGAGCCCAGTTCGGTGGAACAATCAAAACTTCGAGACGGTATAAAAATGACAAACAGAGGATCTATTGTCATTAGTGGTGGCGACCACGAAGGCCGCGACAAGGAGCACCACGCTAAAGAACGGAGGAGAGACAAGTCCGTTTCGAGGGAAACATGTCCGCTGGAGAGTCGGCTAGCCAAATTGGAGCTGGTGTTAGCCGAACAGATGGAGGTGGTCGAGGAGCACATTGAAAGCATCGAAAAGTTGGACTCAGAGGGTGAGGAAAGCTTTGGGAGGATGCAAGGGCTTCTCAACTCTGTCATGGATGACATGAACTCTCGATTCGAGGGCTTGAAGGGTTCTCTCATGTCCCAAATCTTGGCGATGCAAGAGGAAATCAAAGAGATCAAGGCGGATTGGTCTCTATGCAAGATGGCGGTCACCCAAGGTGGCGTTGGCGGCCATTCCAGCTCCAAAATCGACGTGCCAAAGCCTAAGACCTATGCTGGGTCAAGGAATGCGAGGGAGTTAGACAACTTCCTCTGGACCATGGAGCAGTACTTCGATGCCTTGAACATCATCGACGAGGCAAAGAAGGTGAAGACCGCTCCGCTATACTTAGTCGATTCGGCTATGGTGTGGTAGAGGCAACGATATGCCGACAAGGAGTGCGGCCTATGTATCATTGACAACTGGGTGGATTTCAAGCGAGAAATCAAGGCTCAGTTCTATCCCCAGAATGCGGAAGACGAGTCCCGGGCGAAACTTCGGCGCCTTACCCACAAAGGCACGGTGCGGGAGTACGTCCGCGAGTTTTCAGAGCTCATCTTGGAGATCCCGGACATGTCCGCGAAGGATTCATTATTTTCCTTCATGGACGGATTGCAACAATGGGCGAAGCTGGAGCTGCAGCGGAGGAATGTACAGGACCTGACGTCGGCTATGGCGGTGGCCGAATCACTCATCGAATATAAGAAGCCGAAGAAGGCCACCAGCTCTTCATCGACTTCCAAGGCGAACAGGTTCCACAAGGAGAAGCGTGGGGGAGAGAACCGAAGTGAAGGAAAAGGGAGACCCTTCTAACCATCTAAGGACTTTCGCCCAAAACATTTCGTGAATAGTTCCAAGGATGGAGAGAAACCAAAGATCTCCCGTTTCCTTTGCGAAGGCCCTCACAAGGCGTTTGAGTGCCCGAAGCGCTCTAAGCACTCGGCGATGATCAATGAAGACGAAGGAAGGGATGCGAGGGATCCACGACTTGGTTCCTTGCAGCTCCTCAATGTAATCAAGGCGAAGGTGGAGGTGCCACCATCCGGACGACAGAAGGGGCGCATGTACGTGCTCGCTAAGGCCAACAACCTTGAAACTAAGGCCTTGGTGGACACGGGTGCGACCAACAACTTCATCAAGGTCGAAGAAACTCGTAGACTGGGGATAGTCTACAAGGAAGAGAAGGGCTGGCTGAAGGCGGTGAACTCCAGTGCCAGTCCAATCCATGGCGTGGCTCGAGGCGTCGAGCTAAGTATTGGCGAGTGGAGAGGCAAGGTGAATCTCTCAGTGGTGTCGATGGACGACTATCCCATGGTATTAGGGATGGAGTTCGTTGACTAGGTGCGGGCAATTCCAATTCCTAGCACCAACACAATGTGCATCATGGACGAGGGGAAGACATGCATGGTGAAAGTAATGAGGGAGGAGGAACTCAAGGCGAGGTCTCTTTCGGCGCTCCAACTGTCTAAAGGAGTTAGGCGACAGGAGCCAACCTTCATTGCTATGGTGAAGGAAGGATGCCCAAGTGTTGGGGAGGAGCCCCCAACCAAAGTGAAGACGGTCCTTGAAGAGTTTGGGGACGTTATGCCACCCGAACTCCCCAAACAACTTCCGCCGAAGCGAGAGGTGGACCATAGGATCGAGCTAGAGGCCGGTGCAAGGCCTACTGCTGCGGTGCCCTATCGGATGGCACCACCGGAGTTGGAGGAACTTCGGAGACAATTGAAAGACTTGTTGGATGCCGGGTTCATTCGGCCATCCAAAGCGCCATTTAGAGCACCGGTGTTGTTCCAAAAGAAGCACGATGGGTCGATGCGGCTATGCATTGACTATAGGGCACTAAACAAAATTACAGTGAAGAACAGCTACCCCATCCCACTCATATCCGACCTGTTTGATCAACTTGGTGCTGCGAGATGGTTCTCAAAGCTAGACTTGCGGTCGGGATATTAGCAAGTGTGGATAGCCGAAGGCGATGAGGCAAAGACGGCGTGCGTCACAAGATACGGCTCTTACGAGTTCTTGGTGATGCCCTTTGGCCTCACAAACGCCCCTGCCACATTTTGTACGTTGATGAACCGGATCTTCCAACCATACTTGGATAGATTCGTCGTAGTGTACCTTGATGACATTGTCGTCTATAGCAAAACGTTGGAGGAACACAAGACACACTTACGGCGGGTTTTCCAAATCTTAAGGGAGAACCAACTCTTTGTGAAGAAGGAGAAATGTGACTTTGCGAAGAAGGAGGTGCCCTTCTTGGGTCACATTATTGGCGGCGGCAAGTTAAAGATGGATAACAAGAAAGTGTTAGCCATCAAGGAATGGGAGACGCCCAAGAAAGTCCCTGAGATGCGTTCATTCCTTGGCTTGGTTAACTACTATAGAAGATTCATCCGCGGCTATTCCCACATTGCTGCACCCTTGACGGAACTATTAAAGAAGAACAAGACTTGGGTGTGGGATGATGCTTGCCGAGAGGCATTCGAGAAGTTGAAGCAAGCCGTGACAAATGGACCGGTGATGGCACTGCCGGACCATACAAAGCCTTACGAAGTTCACATGGATGCTTCAGACTTTGCCATCGGTGGAGTTCTAATGCAGGAGGGGCATCCTGTAGCATATGAAAGCCGGAAACTCAATGGCACCGAACGGAGGTACGTGGTGCATGAAAAGGAGATGACGGCAGTTATGCATTGCCTTCGGGTGTGGAGGCATTACTTGTTAGGGTCCAAGTTCGTGGTAAAGACGGACAATATTGCTACGAGTTATTTTCTAACTTAAAGGAACTTAACTCCGAAGCAAGCACGGTGGCAAGGACTCCTAGCGGAATTCGACTTTGTACTCGAGTACAAACCAGGCACAAATAATGTGGTGGCTGATGCACTAAGTTGGAAGGCGGAACTTGCAGCCATTAGCCAACCACAATTTCCCCTGGTGGACAAACTAAAGGAAGGAATGGAGCACGACCCATTAGCCAAGTCCTTAGTGGAATGCGTCAAAGCTGGGAAGACGCGGCGATTTTGGCTAAGGGATGACTTGCTCCATACTTGAGGGGAACGGGTGTACGTTCCTAAATGGGGAAGTTTAAGGAGAGACATCCTCAAAGAATGTCACGACTCGCGGTGGGCTGGCCATCCCGGAGTCGATCGTACCTTGGCGTTGGTCGAACGGAGCTACTACTGGCCTCAACTTTACGAGGACGTTCAAGTGTACGTGAGGACTTGTCTTGTGTGCCAACAAGACAAGATAGAGAATCGGCAATCGGTGGGACTATTAGAACCTTTGCCTACTCCGGAAAGACCTTGGGAAAGTATTTCGATGGACTTTATTGTTTGTCTCCCAAGATCCGAAGGATGCGGTACGATCATTGTGGTGGTCGACCGATTCTCTAAGTATGGAGTTTTCATTCCAGCTCCGAAGGATGCTGACAAAGACGACATGGCCCGACTATTCTTCAAGTACGTGGTGAAATCTGGAGCATTCCAAAGACAATCGTGAGCGATCGGGACTCTCGATTTCTTGGGCGGTTTTGGACCGAGCATTCCGGATAATGGGTTCGGACTTAAACTTTTCAACAAGTTTCCACCCACAAACAGACGGCCAAACCGAACGTGTCAATAGCTTATTGGAGTCGATTCGAGGCACTACGTGAGTGCCAACCAAAGAGATTGGGCCAAATTGTTGGACATAGCCCAATTCTCATATAACTTGCAGAAGAGCGAGTCCACGAACGAGAGTCCGTTCGAACTCGCAATTGGGCAGCAACCATTGACGCCCACCTCCATCACTCGGGGGTACACTGGAAAAAGCCCCGCGGCGTTCAAGTTTGCAAAAGGATGACATGAACAGACGGATCTGGCCAAGGCATACTTGCACAAAGTGGCGAAGAAGATGAAGAAGTGGGCGGATCAACAAAGGAGGCCCTTGGAATTTTAGGAAGGAGACATGGTGATGCTCAAACTCCTTCCGCGCCAAACCAAAGCACTCAGACAATTGCATAAGGGTTTGGTGCGCCGATATGAGGGGCCTTTCAAAGTACTTAAGATAGTTGGGAAGGTCTCATACAAAATGGACCTCCCGACTAGCTTACAAAGGCATCCGGTGTTCCACGTTAGTTTGCTCAAGCCTTACCACGAAGACTTGGAAGATACGAGCGGACAACGGGCGGTGCGGACACCAACAGCATCAACGGGCAAGACCTATGATAAAGAGATAGAGAAAATTCACTCTCGTAGAGTCGTGCCAAGAAGGGGCGTAGATCCAAGCCGGGTGGAGTACTACGTCCAATGGAAGAACAAGCCGGTTGAAGAGGCGAGCTGGGAGAAGGAAGAGGATCTGGGGCAATTCTCCAAAGAGATTGAAGAGTACCGGGAAGAAACCGAGCGCTACATCCAGCAGTTCGACAAGTTTGAGGAAGCCGAAGACGCAACGAGGACGCTGCGAAATCGGGTGTGGGAGAATGTCACAGACCGAGGCTTATCCTAGCATACTTAGGCCATTTTGGGGTATTTCCCCTTTGTAAAGTGTTGTACTTAGCTTATAGAGTAAGTTGTAGAGATTTTAGATTTCGATCATATATGATGTCTCCTGGCGACATAGCCAGAAAAGTGTTAACATCTATATATAGGGGAGTGATGTTGTAAAGCTTTCAAGCAATCAATACAATCGTTTGTTGCCTTCGTTTAAATCGATCTTCCGCTAAGCGCTTCCCTACACAATTGCTTTACAACGGATCGATGGGTTCCGATCCAAATACGACGAGTTAGGCTGACCTAGCGTTCCTTCATACGGGTGGGAACAAGGTGCCGCACGGGTTAAGCTGCTATAAAGGCTGACCCCATGACAAGGAAGCAAAAGTTTAAGGCCAAATACCTCAGAAAAATCGAGCTTAGTGACATTAACACGGTTGAACATTAGTTTCACTGTCTTAGCATATTGAATGTTGTCTTGGAAAATGCCAACCATACCATTCTCGAACCCTCATTGCATATGTGTCCAGTTCCTTATCGAGATCATCCAACAAACTAATGCCTCGGACTATCATTATATCTACCTAAATATAACAAGTGTTAGTTATTGAGGTTGAGCTCTGTGAAAACACTGAACAATCATAAGTGGTAACGGAATATTAAAAGTTACAGGTAATTACCTTATCATGACTAAATTTAAGCTTGTATCTGGAGAGGCTGTGTGATAAACCTAAGCTCATTGGATCTAAATAAATCTTGAATAGCAAGACCAGATATAAGCTCAATTAACTGGCTTCTCACTCCCCTAATGAACTACCTCAACTTTTGAAAGATTGCCTTCATTAAATACTTTGAATAGGGCAAAGCTAGTGGGGGTTGCGAATAACATAAGCATCTTCAAGCCAGGTGTCATGGGGTCAGGTTTTCTGTGCCTCTCAACCCATTGTGGTACTTAGCTTCTCTATCTACGGTCTGCTAAGTTTAGCTTTTGAAGGTTGAAGCGGACGTAGACTGGTTTCGCAATGAGAAGATGTCATAGCCTATGAAGAAGCAATGTCAACAAATGCAATGAGGATGTTGCAAGGATTGGGTGGAGGAGAATGTCACGACAAGTCTACATGCGCTTTAACCCTCAAAGGCTAAACTTAGCGGACCGTGCATAGAGAAGCTAAGTGCCACAATGAGTTGAGAGGCGTAAGAAACGTGACCCTGTGACAAGTTGTATCAGAGCCGAACTGGCCCATATCCTGAAGACTCACCAAGTACTCTCGCGAATAACGTGATCCCAAGGTGGGAGCTCACAGAGGTGAGTCGACCGGTAGTGTCTTTCACGCCTCGTCCATATTGTTGGAATATCTTAGAGTGTGATACAGAGTTGGGCAAGGGAGTACAAAGGAGCGCGTCGGAGCGATCGTGGAAGCCTTTTATCCGTTGGATATTGGGCGAGCGGGAGAACATCTTGGTAAAGGTGTTGCAGCCTACTGCGGACACTATTGCCCTTGCAGCCAATGTGATATCAATGTTGTTAGTTCCGGATATGTAGGGAGGCTGGGATTATAAATTTCCAAATAAAATAAAGAATGGTTTATCAACAATCAAAAATCTACCAACCAAGGAAGCAAAAATTTAAGGCCAAATACCTCAGAAAAATCAAGCTTAGCGGCATTAACACGGTTGCCCATTAGTTTCACTATTTTAGCATATTGAATGTTGTCTTGGAAAATGCCAACCATACCATTCTCAAACCCTCATTACATATGTGTTCAGTTCCTTATCGAGATCATCCAACAAACTAATGCCTCAGATTATCATTATATCCAACTAAATATAACAAGTGTTAGTTATTGAGGTTTAGCTCTGTGAAAACACGGAACAATCATAAGTGGTAATAGAATATTAAAAGTTACAGGTAATTACCTTATCATGACTAAATTTAAGCTTGTATCTGCAGAGGTTGTGTGATAAACCTAAGCTCATTGGAGCTAAATAAATCTTGAAAAACAAGACCAGATATAAGCTCAATTAACTGGCTTCTCACTCCCCTTCTCAAGCCAGGTGTCATGGGGTCAGGTTTCCTATGCCTCTCAACCCATTGTGGCACTTAGCTTCTCTATCCATGGTCCGCTAAGTTTAGCTTTTGAAGGTTGAAGCGCACATAGACTGGTTTCGCCCGGCCACTGGGCTCATCAGGAGAATGACTCCAGTTCTCGACTAGTTTGTGTAAGAATGACCAAATTGCTTCTTCAAAGTCAAGTCCTCAACTAGCGGCGTGTTTCCCGTATTCAACCGAGTTGGCACGTCTGAACTCCGAAGGGTCTCCATCCATTCTCCAACACGAACTGACTGGAACTTCCGGCTGCGCACCATCTGCGCTTCAACTAACCCCTCTTTTTCAAGTAGCACGAATACATTTTTGGATCATGCGAGTGTGAAACTGGGTTGGCACGTCTGAAATCCTCGCGTCGTGATATTCTCCTCCTATCCATTGGACATCGGGCGAGCGGGAGAGCATCTTGGTAAAGGTGTTGCAGCCTGTGGGGAATCGATGTCCAACCAGTTGACATTGGGCGAGCAGGAGGGTGTCAATGTGAAGATGTCATAGCCTATGAAGAAGCGATGTCAACAAATGCAATGAAGATGTTGCGAGGATTGGGTAGAGGAGAATGTCACGACAAGTCTACATATACTTTAAACCTCAAAGGCTAAACTTAGCGGACCGTGCACAGAGAAGCTAAGTGCCGCAATGGGTTAAGAGGCGCAGGAAACCTGACCCTGTGACAAGTGGTATCAGAGCCGAATCGGCCCGTATCCTGAAGACTCGCCGAGCACTCTCGCGAGTAGCGTGATCCCAAGGTGGGAGCTGACAGAGGTGAGTCGACCGGTAGTGTCTTGCACGCCTCCCATCCATAGGGTTGGAATATCTTAGAGTGTGATACAGAGTTAGGCAAGGGAGTACGAAGGAGTGCGTCAGAGCGATCTTGGAAGCCTCATATTTGTCGGACATTGGGCGAGGGAGAGAACATCTTAGTAAAGGTGTTGTAGCCTACTGTGGACACTATTGCACTTGCAGCCAATGTGATATCAATGTTGTTAGTTCCATATATATAGGGAGGGTGGGATTATAAATTCCCAAATAAAATAAGGAATGGTTTATCAATAGTCAAAAATCTAACAACCAAAGAAGCAAAAGTTTAAGGCCAAATACCTAATAAAAATCAAGCTTAGCGGCATTAACACGGTTGCCCATTAGTTTCACTGTCTTGGCATATTGAATGTTGTCTTGGAAAATGCCAACCATACCATTCTCGAACCCTCATTGCATATATGTTGCGTTCTACATTGGGCGAGCGAGAGAGAATCTTGGTAAAGGTGTTGCAGCCTGCGGGGAAGTAATGTCCAACCAGTTGACATTGGGCGAGCGGGAAGGTGTCGAGGTGAAGATGCCATAGCCTGTGGGGAAGTGATGTCAACAAACGCAACGAGGCTGTTGTAATGATTGGGTGGAGGAGAATGTCACGACCCGAGGATTCGAAACGTTTCTCAGTGGCACGATCCAAAAATGTATTCGTGCTACTTGAAGGAGATGGGTTGGTTGAAGCGTAGATGGTGCGCAGCAGGAAGCTCCAGTCAGTTCGTGTCAGAGAATGGATGGAGCCCCATTGGAGTTCAGACGTGCCAACTCGGTTGAATGTGGGGAGTACGCTGCTAGTCGAGAACTTGACGTTGAAGAAGGGATTTGGCCATCCTTACACAAACTGGTCGGGAACTAGAGCCGTTCTTCTGATAAGCCCAGTGGCAGGGTGAAACGAGTCTACTTGCGCTTCAACCCTCAAAGACTAAACTTAACGGACCGTGGATGGAGAAGCTAAGTGCCACAATGGATTGAGAGGCATAGGAAACCTGACCCCATGACAAGTGGTATCAGAGATGAACCGGGCTGTATCCTGAAAACTCACCGAGCACTCTTGCAAGTAGCGTAATCCCAAGGTGGGAGCTCACAGAGGTGAGTCGACCAGTAGTATTTTGCACGCCTTGCGTCCATAGAGTTGGAGTATCCTAGAGTGTGATACAGAGTTGCGCAAGGAAGTACGAAGGAGCGCTTTGGAGCGATCTTGGAAACCTCCTATCCGTTGGACATTGGGCGAGCAGGAGTGGATCTTGGTAAAGGTGTTGCAACCTGCGGGGAAGCGATGCCTAACCAGTTGACATTGGGCGAGCGGGAGGGTGTCGAGGTGAAGATGTCATAGCCTGTGGGGAAGCGATGTTGACAAATGTAATAAGGACGTTGCGAGGATTGGGTGGAGGAGAATGTCGCGACCCGAGGATTCGGGACGTTCTCAGTGGCACGATCCAAAAATGTATTCATGCTACTTGAAGGAGAGGGGTTGGGAGAGGGGTTGGTTGAAGCGTAGATGGTGCGCAGCGGGAAGCTCCAGTCAGTTTGTGTCGGAGAATGGATGGAACCCCTTTGGAGTTCAGACGTGCCAACCCGGTTGAATGCGGTGAGCACGCCGCTAGTCGATAACTTGACATTGAAGAAGGGATTTGGTCATCCTTACACAAACTGGTCAAGAACTGGAGTCGTTCTCTTGATGAGCCCAGTGGCAAGGCGAAACCAGTCTACGTGCGCTTAAACCCTCAAAGGTTAAACTTAGTGGATAGAGAAGCTAAATACCGCAATGGGTTGAGAGGCACAGGAAACCTGACCCCGTGACACAGGGGCGGCTCTAGAAATATTTTTCAGGGTGTTCAACTTTTATTATCAAATTATAAAAAATTTAAATTCTAAATATTCATGCATTTTAAAATTTCTTAAATTAAAATCCTGATATTTTAAATTCTAACTAAAATTATTGACTAATATCAAATTATCAAAAGTCCACAAAAGCAATAACTAAAATTGGAAAAAGAAAAGGAAAGTGCAGAGGCAGAGTGGCAGATCTTACACCATCCAAGGGAAGGTGGCGGGTGGGCAGCAGAGTGCAGAGGCAGAGCAGCAAATCTGACACCAGCCAAGGGCAGTCCGTAAGTGGATGATAGGCAGGTGGCAAAGCGCAAAGGCAGAGGTAAAGCGGCAGATCTAGCACCAGCCAAGGCCAGGCTATAGGCGGGAGGCAATGGTTGGCATCTGGCCCTCTAGGTTTGGTGTCTAGATATAAGAGACACTGACAGTTAGGTGGGCGTCAAACTGAGGTTAAGCAGCTGCCGGACTGAGTGCACCTCAGCATGGCAATGAGTAATGCATAAATTAGATTGTTAATTGATCGAGTGGGCGAGAGGACGGAATCAGATTGTGCAACAATGAAGTCAGGGTGGACACATTTATTTTTTTTCCAATATTTAATTTATTTAAAACAAAAAATAGGGGGCGGCTAGGTTATGCAGTTGCACACCCTCAGCCAAACATAGTGCCGCCCCTGCTTTAAGCCTCAGACAAACTCAGGAAGGAAGACAAAAATAAAACCTTGTACATAGTCACTCGTTAACATAAGCACCAGGTTACCAACCAATCTTATTAACGAATCCATATGGTATTTCACCCAATAATAATTAATGGCAGATCTGGCACTCTTTCTTCTCTCGTTCTTTCAAGGGCAGTTCTGAAATTTGATTTTTACCGTACAATTTCCATAAATTTACACACGATGTGGTGATTGGTGAGAAAATATTTGACACAGGCTGATACATATTTCTTTTACGTAATATTCAATTTTTATATTCGACAAAGAAATCAATGCATACTTGGTTTTTATAGCAACCAAGCATACAATAAATAGTTTTAATTTTATTTAAATTTACTTTTTTAAAAAATAATCATTAAATAAAAATATATTTAAAAAAATTAAATTTTTCTTAATCAGATCTCATAAAGACCGATATATATATATATATATATATATATATATATATATGTGTGTGTGTGTGTGTGTGTGTGTGTGTGTATGTGTGTGTGTGTATATATATATATATATATAAATGAACCCAGACAATAATGTAGGAAAATGTTTTTTTAAATAAATTAAGTTTTTTAAAAAATAAATTTTAATTTTAAAACAGGAAAAGTAAAACATGTTTTTAAAAATAATTATTTATTTAAATAAATAAAATAACACTTTATTCAAAAAGTGAATCTATAAATGTTTTTTAGTTATAAAAGTAGGAAAAACTATATGTAAGGAGAAGTTTTATTATACATCGATATAAAATCAAACCAAATGAATGAATTATATCTATAGTCGAAGTTTTCAATTTGTTAAGTGCAAACCCAAATTAACATGTTAGATTAGATATTCTATAATGATGTTTTTATATATAATTTACAGATGAATTTTAAAGTTTAATAAAAATAAGTCTATATCAGTTTCTCCAAAAAAATAATTTTGAAATGGAGATTAAAAAAATCTCTATATTTAGAGGATTACTATTTATCTTTTAAATAATTTTTTAATATTTTTAATGACATAAGTGTATTTTTGATTAGTTGTAATAGATGAAAGAAATAAAAAATAGTAAATAAAAAATAAAAAAAATATAATTTAAAGATTAGAGATAGAAATAAAGAATGAGATATAGAAAAATAAATAAAAATTTTAAAATAATATATTATTGATATTGTAAAATAATAATAAATAATATAAGCTTTAATATGAATGCATAAAATCTTTGGGCTGGTAAGGCCAAAATTTTGAATGCATGTTCTTGATAACTGTGGTAACTGGTAAGCCTGTCCAATCTTATAAACAAGGCCTGTCAATGGGTTGGGGGAGCCTAAATAGGCCTAGTTGTTACGGATTATTGAACTTTTTTTTTTTTTTTTTTTTGTTGGGTTCAAACAAACTAAATAAAACATGATAATAGTAATTAAATTTAAACAATTTTATACTCAGAAAATAATGAAAATTTTAAGCTATTGTTTAAATATGTAGCATTTACTTAGAATTTGTCGTTAAACTTTGGCCAATATGAAACTCTGAACACGTGCAGTATGTGTGGTAGTTTTTTTAATACTAACAAGTATGTTACACCTGACTAAAATAAATGAAAGACAGTTTTAAAGTAGTTTTGGAAATGATTTTTCTTAGATATATAGAAAAAGGAAACATAAATATAAAAATACAATATAAAAGATGATACAATAATAATTTTGTCATTATGTCACAAAAAAAGGAATGAATCGTTAGTTATAAAAGTTAATTAGATCGCTATACCATTTCCCAACTTAAAAAAAAACATAAAAGCCAATTACAACTAAGGTTTGACCAAATCAAATATTAACAAATTCTAACCCTTATCCTAAAGCTACAAATCTTGATTTGGTACAATTTATGGGAGGCGAACATTGGATGCAGGAAAACACTATAGTATAAAAAAGCATGCATTGGATATGAACAAGGAAGGCGAGGTTTATGTTTACCAAATTACATTGAGAAAATTTAAAACTTTCAATAAGTATACCTCACATAAATTATAAATTTTGATAAATATCAAGTTTCAATAATAAAAATTTAAATGGTAAAGTTGAATGAACAATAAAATAAATACAAGGGTGAAATTCTTCTCACAATCGATATCAATATTAAGTTAAATTTTGTATTATTATTTAACAATAATAATTCATTTACTTATAATATTTTTCTCTAAATAATATTTTAAAAAACTCAAACATTACTTTTGTTGGATTGGTTTATGATAAATTTTATGGGTATCCTTTGTGATACCCATAAATTAATATCTAAACCTTATGATAAATTAATAAAATTATGGGTATCCTTTGTGCTTTAAAGTCTAAAATTATAAACATCATGATGTGTATATAGACTCATCACTAGTCTCTTGGTATACATGCTTTTCTCAAATTTAGAGGCTATTTGGTTGGGTTTATATTACTTTTAGAGGCTATTTGGTTGTATTTAAGGGCATATCTAATATTGCTTTTACTTTATTTGGTATATGGAGAGTTTTTCATAGAGTCATGTTATAATATCAATCCTAATAGTACTTTTCATTTTACTTTTATTTTTACCCCAGCAAAAAAAAAAAAAAAAACAATCCATCCATGGCAGTGCATTAAGGATGACAGAGCGATGAGCCCAAATGACCTATGACGGACTGCTGAAGGCATTCCCTTGACAACAACAAAGACATCTAGTGACAACCTATTGTCCGACAACATCATGGAAGCCCAAAATGTATGTCAATGGTAAACTTCCTGACCGAAAAGTGCATCCCAATAACAGATTAAAGGCTTTGTGGAAGAAGATGATTGAAGTGGGAAAGGTGGGGGGACTCTTCAACCTATTCGGCGGGATGATGGCAAAGATTCCAACTGTAATAATCTTATTCTCTCACCAGGCCAAGAACATAGCCAAGCTTCACTACACTGCTAGCTGGGATACGAAGGCAGGTGAGGTAGTATCCCCAATGTTCATGTCCCAAGGGACTTGTATAACTTGATGGCTAAGTTCGTGTCAAACAATCCAAGGGAGATGTTTCTGAGTTAAAGATACCTTGATGTTAAGATCAATCATTATAGGAGTGCAATGGTCGCCAAGGGGAGAAGGTTTACAAGGAGAATTTAAGGGAATTAATAGAGGTTGGTAAAGATAAAGACCACAATAGATCCTAACAACTTCTTAAGGAACGAGCAGAGTATTCCCCTGACGATGAAGGCATCCAGTGATGGTAGTGCATCATGGAGAAGTAAAAACATCTACCATCAGGTAAGGATGATGATGCTTATAAGGTTCTTCTTCAAGTGCAATCGATCTTGTAGATTGGGATCGTTTCTTGAGCCAACTCGATTGGAATATGATCTCCACTATGTTCTTGCTTGATTGAGGTGACTTCTGGCCACATATGAATCATGTGAATAGATTTTACGTTATTAGGGGAGATGAGCATGCAAAGATCGAGCAGTACCACAAATAATATAATTTTTTTTGCGAAGAATGTACATTTACTCTTTATTTTTGAAAAATAATTGTAGCAATTTTCACAAGCTAAAGAGAGAAAGAGAGTTTTGGGGGTTATCTCTCTCTTTGTAAAAAATAGAGAGCGTGTTAGAGATGTTATAAGGTTCCATTTGAATCCAGGCAAAATATTTAATGGAAATTATTTTTCAGAAAATTAGATTTTGGGTAGGAAGTAAAATGAGAAGTGAATGTAAATTTTGGTTTCAGTTAATAGAAAATGGGTGTGTAAGAGTATGAGTGTAAAACAGACCAGTTCATATTTATTTATTTATTTAAAAACTTATTATAAGTTAATTTTTTAAAAAATAATTTTAAATTTTAATTTTAAAATTATATTTAATAGTTTATATTTTTAAATATTAATTTTAAAATTAATAGGTTTAGGCTCTAGGTACTAATATACTAAGTACAATAAGTAATAGTTTTAAAAAAATTATTTTAAAAAAAATAAAAAAAGTCGGTCCACGAACCGGTCCGGTGTTCGCACGGATTTGGTCCGAATGGACCGAGCCTAAACGGACTAGTCCGTTTAGGCCCACGATTGAAATAGACCAAAATTTTTCTAGTCTAGTCTGCTCCGATCCGCACGGACCACGGCTGGTCCATGAATCTAGCTCCATTTTACACCCCAATGTAAGAGGATCAACTACTTAACTCTATTTTCATTTTTTTTGTTAATTTTCAGAGTTAGTTTAACAAAAATGTATAAAAGCTACACTTTTCAAACTCTCTATCATAATCAAAATTTTAACAAAATAAATAGTAACTCTTTAAATTTAATTAATATTATTTACTGTCTATTTATTAAAATATTATATTTTCTCTCATCATATTTACTTTTTATTTCCTTTTTTACCTCACATTTACTTTTTGATTTAAAAAAATAAATAAATATTAAAATAATAATATTTTAATTGATAGATGGTTAAATTAAAGAGATTAAAAAGTGTGCCTTTAAAAGGTAGGTAGGACTGCAAACAAATCGAGCCGAGCTGAGTAGTAAGGTATTCAAACGTATTCATTACTATTCATTAACAAACTAACCCAAACACGAGCTTTAAAGGATGATGTTCACGAATGTTGATATGTTATTCACGAATGGTTCACAAACGTTTACCAACATGTGTTCACAGACGTTAACGAATACAATTAAAAAATCATAAAAATCTACAAAAAAGAATCCACACTGTAAACTTATCCAAAAAGTCTAATTAATTAACTATTAGGTTGTGTTATTTTTGTTTAATATGTTTAAATAATTATTATATGTAGTTGATAAAAATATTATAATAATAGTAATAATAAATAAATAAATCAAAAACATATATTAAGTATATGCTTATTAAATTATATCTAATAAAAATACATATATATTTAATAAAATAACTTTTATATATATTAATTAATTTGTTAATTTTCTATTCACAAATAAATTTTACTAACACGAACGATATTTATGAACTATTCATGAATGTTCGCGAATATATTCACGAATATAACAATAGTGTTCGCAAACGATACTATTCCTTAACAAATGAATACAAACGATCTTTTATCGAATCGAACGGGAGCTTATTCGTGAATGTTTGATTTATTTATCGTCTTAGGTAAGTTGTTAAAATAAAAAAGTACTTTTGATTATTTTGAAGAGCCAATTTAAGAAAGGCTACAGTAAATGCTCTAAGTGGCATAAAATGTTTTACAGATTTTTTTTTTTACTTTTTGCACAAAATACCGTAAAATATTTTTAGAACATTTTGTATAATGCAAAAAAACATTAAAAAATAAATATTTTCCTTAAAAGCATTTTTATTTGTAAATATTTTACTGTGAAAAATGTTTTGCATCAAATCAAACAGAGCCATTTTGGCTTATAAGCCTAAACACTTTAAATTGAAGTTTTAGGTAATTAAAAAAGGTGTTCATTCAATTTTTAAGTACATTTTGGCTTATAATTAAGAGCATTCACACTCACCCATTAAATTTAAGTTGCAACTAAATATACAGTTAAGAAGTAAAAAAAAAAAACATCAATCGGCTTGTCAGGATATAGTAAATTTAGCAAATATTGATTTCACTCGTCATATTTAGCCGGTTAACATAATTGGTTAAATATTTTTTTTCATTAATATAATAAATTTACATTTCACTTGCTATATTTAACTCATCAACATAAACATGACTGGTTAAAATATTATTATCTATTTATTTAATTTCCTTCCTCATCACTCGTATGCCTTCATCACCCCCCATCCTACTTGAATAGCGCATGCGATTCCAACTATTAGCGCCGCTCTATAAGTCATCCAACCAATCAATCAGTCATCCGCTTAGTTTGGATCAATTGAATGGATCGTTCAAACCCGATTGTACGAGTAATCCAACCTATCACACGACCCACCGTATGATTCACCCACTCGCAGGAGCCAACCGTCCTGTTGACTAAATACGACTGCATGCCCTCCACTGGATTAGATCATCTAACGAATTGAAGAGGCCTTGGTCTTCGTCGCCACACCCGAATGCGACGTTCTAGATCTTGGCGGGTGAAGTACGTGCCCCTACCAATGATGAGGCCAGAGATTATGGATCTGCTCTGACCACCCCCCCGTCCCTTTTCGGTTTCGCCATTGCCGAACGTGTTGTCAGAGAAGGTGTAGTAGATGGCTACGACAACGGCAGTAGAGATGTGCTTCAACCACCTTGTATACTGTCGATACTGTCGAGCCTGGGTCTGAATAGATCTTCGAATGTTAAGGTGGAGTAGGAGTTGGAGTTGGATGGCAAGCCATCAACGTGGTGTAGCTACCCATTGCAAATGCTCTAAGCATAGGCACCCTTATCTATGTTTGTAGCTTATAAGCATAGCTACTCATTTTTGAAGCACTGTTAACTTTGTTACAGCCATGTTTCTAGTTTATGAGTCACTTTTCTCCATCACTTCGTCATGTTTCTGTTGTCATTTGTTCACCCAGTATCGTTCATCATCTAGCAAAAGCACTGTTTAACTATCTAGCTAGCTTCATCATCGAACTTGATGACACCCTCCCCCACCGACATTCGTCATCTCTGCCACCTTTTTCGACCTCCTCTCCCTACTACGATCGGCCACCCCATACATAAATCCATTAACAGAATTAATTCTCTTTTTTTTTTCTTCAAAATTTTCAATTTCTTTGAATGATATACGTGTAATAGCAATGCTAATTAAGGAGTATTGATCGATCGTTTACTGCCCCAATGCATCCTCTGCTGATGTGGCGCACTGGGGACACTACCCTAGCGGTCTATTATCTACTTGTAAACCTTCATTGTTTGATTTGTTAGATTTGTGCGTGTATTAGGGACTGTGAATATTATGGATTTGTTTAATTTTTTAAATTAATTAGGAATTGTGAATTACGGATTTTTTTTTAAATAATAAATTAGAGATTTTGAATAATTAATGAAGTTGTTTGAGATGTTAATTGGGGATTAATTGGTTAAATTTGGTTTTTGGAATAACTGGTTTGATTGATATGTTGATTAGGATTGGATTGGTTAAATTATGAATTAATTTTGAATACTTGATTTGTTTGAAATGTAAATTACATATTCATTTGTTAAATTAGGGTTCGAGGGTAATAAATTTGATTGATTTGTTTGATATGCTAATTAGGGATTGATTGGTTAGATTATGAATCTTGAATAATTAATTTGTTTGAAATTCAAAAAGGAAATAGACCAGTAACATATTATTCAAAAAGGAAATAGGATGGTCGGTGCAATATGATTAATCAATTTCATTAGCACACAAGAAGTTATACACCAGGAAACAAGTGAAAAGTCAATGGGATCAAATGAAATACCATGGGGGATTTGTCGGGTTTGGACTAGGACCATTCTATATACACGCATAATTATCAGAATGGTGGGATGTTAGAATCCAAGTATTTTCTTCTTCTTCTTGGTCGGTTCTTATTGTGATGCATTACATTTAAGATATATATCATATTATAACTATTTTAATTTTCCCCCATAAGTTCAAAGAACTACGATATAGAAACTTGGAAGTTGGAACCAACCTGAGACAGATATGGAGCACTATTCACAAATATATATGCCTCGGAGAGTAATTGCACAAGGATTTGCATCACAAAAAAAAATGAAAAAGAAGATAACTCATTTTTTATGCTGAAAGTGGGGATGTTTAACTTGTTGACTCTCAACCAACATTGAACAGCGTGGATGGTCCTGGCCCTGGGATCACACCAACTGAAAGTTCCAAAGGAAACTCTTTAATAGGTGAACACCATAGTATGGACAAGAAACAAAGGCACAATTTTTTGTACACCATAGTAGGTCTTCATCATTGAAAGAGAAAAGTAACAATTTTTTGTTTGTCAAACAAAAGCACGAGTTAAATAGAGAAACGTTGTACTGGCTATTTTGGCGCTTCATAGCTACTTGAGATGAAAGAGTTTCCTGATTGATTTTTTTTTTAAATTATGAGTCTCTCAACTTAAAAAGTCAAATCCTAAATTTTTTAAATATTTTTACATTTCTACTTTTTCTCTGTTATTTGGACCTATCATTCTTTTTAATTTTTATTGGAAGCCATCACGTGGATTAATACAATTAGTGTAATTTGAGTTGTTGCCTTGTTACGTCATAAATAATGGATTTGATATTCAAATTCATTATCAACTGATGGAAAATAATCTCATTGTGCTAATATAGGTCAAATAAGTATTATGAAAAAACGTGACCATTTAATAATCCATTATCAACTGATGGAAAATAATTTCATTTCTTATTTGTCACATCGTATCAAATTGTATATTTTTAAAATCATATATAGTAATATCATGAGCTTGTTTGTTCTTATAATTTATCTTGACTTTCCAAATTTAGAGGTATGCTACAAATCATTTCAATAGACTACTGCATCATAGTATTGTCATATTTTGGTGCTTAAGGAGATGCTGACCCAACACAATGCCACAAATTTGTTGCCATGCTTTATGGGTTGCTCACGGTGTAAAATGCCTAACATATTGAATTTTTATAGTCAAATGCCACCCGTCATTTTTTGGTAGGTTTGGTTTGGTAACATGAAATTGCAACTTGCTAGTTGGCAACTCACCCCTAAAAAGAGCTAGCTATAATATTTATAATACGTTATTGTGTGTTTGAATCGATGATAAATAAAAATGTATTATTAATACAAAATTTTATTAGTTTCGTATTAAAAATGTATTATTAATACAAAATTTTTATTTTCATTAGATTCGAAAGCGGAGGTTCGTGCAGCAGCAAAGCAGTTTTCAACAAAACGAAAAATACCAAAATAGTATTTTCCATTGTTTACATTTAAAAATATTTTATTTTTAAAAATTAAAAATAAATACATTAATCAAAAAAAAAAAACACCGCTTGTTTATTTTTTTTTTTTTTGTTTTCTGTCTCATGGTTGGGGGTAAAAAAACTGTGTTTGTGCTGCAAATTTTACATTTTGTAAAACATAAAAAATAAAATACCACCAAATAGCCCAATGTTTCTGATAAATGGCAAGCCTTGGATTTATTTTTTTTTAAATAAATTAAATTATTATGGACTAAGAATTTTAATCTTCACCCAATCAGTCAGTACTCAGAAAAGACTGACTGATAGAGGCGAGATAGAAAAATGCAGTGTCCAGTCCAGACAGCTAAGCCCATTAGTCATGGTCAGCCAAGGCCCACTCTTTATGAGGCCCTACATATCAATTTTCTTTCGGACCGTGACCCCACTCCTACACGGATTTGTATGGTCCTTAAACCCACGTTTCGAGTCCTGGACCACGCCAGCTGTGCCAGTTCGCGGCGTTACACTCACGTGGGCCTCTGACGTCATCGCGACAGCTAACAAGTGACAAAGCCTTCTCTCACTGCAGCCTACGCGCTCAACCGGTTTGTCCTCCGACAAAGGACACGGATGCAGTTTGATTTTACGAAGTTGCCACTACTGTCTCTGATGGACAGGATGTGTATTGTATTCACATGCCAAAGTTGGCCGATCCACGCGACCCTATTAGTTAATCGAGGTTGAAAAATAATAAATATCTTTAATCGGATTATATAATCAAAAGTACTTGAATATATATGTGGCATTATGTCACCAGCACATCAATTTTGGCATCACAGACCGCTCACTCTCCTTTCTAAGATAACTTAATCGTACAATACGTTGAATGTTCAATATCTTATAGGTGGAACAATGAAAAAAATAAAATATTAAATAATAATTCAAATATTATAAGTTTAAATATTTGATAAGAAGATAATTTAATTGATAACATGACAATCAATACTTAATATAGGCTCAGTTAGACATTGCTGTTAAGAGGCTGCTTCTGCTTATAAAATAATCAGAAGTAAAATGTGTTTGATAACATTTGAAAAAAATACTTTAAAAATAAGTTTTTATTTTTCTTTTCTAACAAAACAGAAGCAATTTAAAAGTTACGATACTAAAAAAATATTTGAACTGATAGTGAATGCGATAACCCCTCCAATTCCACGTACTTCCATGACCGACGAGAATCACACGACAACAGCAACACTCAAATGAAGAACACACACAATTTGATTATCAAATATAGAGAGACGGAAAGGATGAAGCGATACCATTAGACTAAATAATTTAACAAAATAGAAGCATAAAAAAATCACAGTAACCACTGCAAACACCAAAAGGTGCGGAGAAATATAAAATCCGAACCTACTTGTTGTAGATATTGAAATAAATGTTGAAGAGGTACCAAAGGCCGAAGAGCAATCCAAGCTGCAGCGTCCGGACCATGCAACCGAAGTCGGCGGGGTCCTCAGCATCGCTCTCGAGAACGACAGTGGCCCTGGCGGAGAATTCGGCGGGTTTGCAGGCGGAGAAGGCAAGAGGCGAGACGGAGGTGCAAGGGGCAAGGCGGGTGGGAAGGAGGAAACACCATTATAGGAAGCGGGGGACGCAGAAAACGAGAGGTGTATAGGATCGAAGCGAGACGCGAGGTCGCGAACGGTTGGGGTTCAGAGATTGGGCATAGAAGGCAATAACTTCAAGGCAGCTGTCTGTATTTTCGAGATCTCAGATCTCAAGCATAAAACACAAAGCGAGAGAAGGGTTGGTGGAGCAGAGGAAGAAGATGACGAAGAAGAAGAGAGCGCGAACTTGGTTGCCAGTCGCCGACCAGTACTTTTATTTTTAATTTACCAAACATCAATATCTTATATCTGATTTTACGTGAGAATGTTTAAATAGCTATATATTAAGATCAAAGAAATAACAATAAATTTAGGTAGCTATATATTGCTCTCCAAATATGTTGAGCCTACTTTAGCTACCTAAATATTTTTTTAAAAAAATAATCTCACTTTCCTATATCCATCACATAATCTTCCTCATCTCTTAAAATAGTGAAATGAGTGATGATCAATTTTTTTAAAAAATAATATTTTAAGAAAATATTAAAATTTTACCGATGCTATTATTTTATAATATGAAAGTTATCTAAATTTTGAAAAAATATCTTTTTAGCTAAATTTTAACTAAATAATGGAGAGCCAATTGTGAATATATGCTATACATTAAATTTTTATAATTTTTTAAAATTATAATAAATACTTATATGTCATATCTATAACTCTGAATGTGGGATAACGAGTAATATTGAGCACAAGATGATGCAATGATACCATATTAAAATTAATAGAATTCTATCCAAAATTAATTGATAGAAAATTTGATTAAGGCGTAATTTTATTAATTAATTATAAATTTTGATAATTACTATTTATTTAATAAATATATTAATAGATAAAAGAATTAGTCATCCTTTAACTATTGGGTAAATAAACAATTTAGAGTAAAAATATTATTTTTAAAAATATTTATAAATAATATAAATTCACCTATTTAAATTCATAATTTTTAAAAATAATTTTATTTTAAAAATAAATCTAACTCAACTAAACATCACCTCCTCACAATGCACCGTCCTTCTCACACATGCAAAAAAAACCCTCCCCTGATGTGTCGTGGAAGCTTCCCGGGTTATTATCGTGGACCATTCATTTTGTTGACTTGTCTATTATTGTAATCATGTCGATTGTCCTGTCAGTCTGTCACTGACGTTTTACGATAAGTGCTAGTTTTACGATAAGTGCTAGTCAGCGTGGGTGCATTGACTCGTCTCATACAAACTTGTTTTTATTTATTTATTCCTTTTAATTTCGTGGTTCACACTTCACAACAAAATAAAGAAATAACGAACAACAGAAAACAAATAGGCAAGAGCCCACACACGGCTTTTCAATCGATTTCTCCAAATTCATAATTTTAAATTATTTTTTATTTCTTTATTCAAATATATTCCATAATATATTTCTTAAATTAAACTTTATATTATTAAAATAATAATTTATATTAATTATTTTATTTAATAATATGTTTTTATATTTTAATACCAAATAAAAGTTAATATTATAGAAAATATAAAAGAAATAGGTGAGAATTTTTTTAAAATATAATTTAATAATTATAAAAAGTAAATAATACTTTTTAATATATTAAAAAATAATATATAAATCTTATGAAAAAAGTTAAATATAAAACATACTATAAGAATAATCTTATGATTAATTTTTTTTCTCAATATAAACCAATAGATTTTTATAAAGTTTTTTAAAATAAGTCTGTTAAACTTGTTTTTATTTATCAAGTTTTTTTTATAGTACTCTAATAACACGATAAAGTTTTAATAGAGTTATTCAAATAAGTCCATAACACACAAGTAAACAGTTGATGAATATATATAATGATGAACAAGAGCTGGTCAGGCCGTTTACATAAAGTTAGGTTGCGTTATATAAATATTGGGGCCTTTAAAACTGTGCAAAAGAAAGAATATTCTCATGCATTTCACGAGCGCCGAGATATATAGCGTTCTATAAATGGAAGAGCCCCCAATACTACACGCACCCAGCCATAACGATCGAAGGTCATTCATCATCTCCCCCTTGCGTTTCACTTGGATGCTTAGTGTAGGCTTTTATATATAGTTGACTACTACTATTTTAGATAAATGTTCGGCACCCCGTAGATAACATCCTAGTATGACAATATTTTACTGGACTATAATTTTATGGGCAAATCAGTGATATGAGATTAGTTTTGATGTTGTAATCCAATTGATTCCTGAAATAATATCCTGATTGCGCGCGCCATGCTTGGCGTTGGATGTTCTCTTTTCAGTCAAAGGTGCTGGGTTTACACTTCTACATACCAGCACAAGGATTTATTAACAAGGATTACTCAGACGACCCGTACGACTCCATGATATATTCGAATTTTTGTCCAGTGATCTGGCGTAAAATCATTAAATTCATCGTCTGAATTATTTTACAACACATAATAAAAACTTGATTATATCAAGATAAAAATATTTATTGGATAAGTACATACATTTTTTTGGACAAATTTAATCCGACCTAATAACTTGCAAGTCAAAGCTTACTTTATATAAAATAAATAACGACAACAATCCCACCACACCATTTCTGTCAATTAAAAAAACCATTTTGAATAGTTACACTAATCTAATATTACATTTAACAAACAAAACCTGTTACCACTAACCACATCTTTGTTACAATTCTATTTAAAAAATTAAAATTTGGCTGCATGCCACGGTCACAGGATTCTGACCGCGGCCAACGATCATGCTGTGTGTCAAAAACTCCACTTTTATGATTAGGAATGTCAATAATACGAATTATTATGTCATGTACTTATTTTATTTCAATCTTATTGAAATATATTTGAAATCGATATAATTGGATTTGAGATAGATTTTTACAAGCCGTTTAAAATTTGGAGCGAATTCAAAATAGAAGTAATTCGTTTCAAACTCATCCTGTTACGTATACAAAAGATAATAACGAATTCATAATAAGATTGACCTGTATTAAACATGTATCCCATTGTCATCCTTAATTATAATGCCTTAATTATTTAATTTTTAGTCACAAACACCTAAATTATGTATCACAATAATAACAAATGGATCAAACCCTCAAATATGATTAAATACAAAATATAACACATTTATATCAGTTTACATCAATTTTTAGGTTTCTTTCTCAAGAATACATCCCGATTCAAATTTCTCAAATTCCAACCTTAATAATATTGTTTAGCAAGGATTAAACACATGCAATTATCACTCTTAACTTTATATCAACCACAATTTAATCAATTCAACCAAAATTTTCTAAATCCCAAATTTCTAGGATTATTCATAATTTTTTAATTTTAATATAATCTAAGCATGATTAATCCCATAGAATGGTATTGAATGATACACCTATCTAGATATGTTTTCATGGATTGGACAAGCCAAAATCTCCAATAACGAATTCACCACTTCCTTTAACTTCTTCCTCCCTTAGGTACGAACAAATGAGGCAAACTCCCTCACCCTACTGCCTTATTTTATATTTTATTATTTTATTATTTATTTTAAATGTCAAAAATCTAATAATTCTAAAAAATAGTCTCTAGGGGCTTTGAACTCTAACTTGGATTAGAATATAATTAAAATGCTTGTATCATATAAACATATATATATATTCATAATTAAATAATAACTAATTCAAAAAGTCATCCAAAACACGAGTCTTTATAGTTTAGCTTATGTAGTTTCTATAGAATGTTATTATCAAGGTTTAATGGAAACCCTAGTTTAGTAAATGTTAGTGCTTTTAATTTAATTGATTTACGTGAAGTTGGTAGTAGTATTTAGGTATTGTGAGGACCTACTATTGTTAATTAGCTCTATTGATTTGATTGACACTATTGCTGTGAGGACCTGTGTCCTAGTCCTTAGAGTTAGAGGTTGTGAGGTGCCTTATCTTGTATCGACACGTGTTTGGGCTTGGATGAATTAGTCTTTTTTGTTTGTTTTTGGGCAAGCACCTTGACCCGACGGCCAACAGGAGTTCCAGGGCGCAGCACCTCGGCGGGGGTCTCGCTGCCCAGTCAACAAGCACGGGTCAAGAGGGCAGCGCCCCTTGCGGGGATTCTGAGGCAGCGCCCTTGAAGCCAAATTATTTTGGAGGAAGCTAAGTTAGAATTTCGTGTATAGCTTGGTCGATGTGGCCTTGGTTGGTGTAGCAAGGGTCGACGTGGTCGACCTGGCAGAATGAGCGGTCGACGTGCGTCGTTATGGGTGGTCGATGTGAGATTCTTGTTCGACGTAGGTCGATGTGTGATCGAGGTCGACCAAGAGCAATTTCCCGAGAGCTTTTCCATGTGTATTGGTCGACGCGAGAAATGTTCGACGTGGGTCGATGTGAGGTCGACGTGGTCGATCCAGCTTGAGATCAACCTGATGCGATGTGAGTTTTGGTCGACGCGAAAAGGGCGGTCGATGTGGGTCGATCCCGCTTGTTTTTGGGTCGACGTCGCCTCTGTGCAACGTATTTTTGATACGACTTCTGTCTTTTGATTTTAGGGTTCTTTTTCCGTAGCCAGAGAGAGAGAGAGAGAGAGAGAGAGAGAGATTGTCGTCTGTACAATCGTTGCGGGGGCGTTCTTGGAGGCGCCATTGGAGAGGAGCAAGGAGGAAGGAGGATCATCCGATTTCTTGATTTCCAAACCCTAACACAATCGGATCTAAGGTAGGTGGTTCTATCTCCTGAAACCTGTTTTATGAGTTGTAATTGTTTGAGATGACGATTGCGGGAAGTTTGTATTGTGATGTATGATTGTGAGACACACATGAATTTATGTATATATATATATATATATGTTTTGCGTTGAGAAACATGTGATAGAGATGTCCTTGAGATGTATTGAGGTGTAATGTGAGTTTGAACATATGTGTATGATTTGTTATGCTTAAATAGAGATGTTCCATGAGTTAAATTGTGTATTTTGTTATCATGCTTGTGTTTGAGATATGAGGTCCCAGTGAGGGGACAGTCTTGGACTGGACATGAGATATGAGGTCCCAATGAGGGGACAGTCCATGGGATGGACATGAGATATGAGGTCCCAATGAGGAGACAGTCCATGGGATGGACATGAGACATTGAGGTTCCATTGAGGGAACCTCCTACGAATTTCTTGTGTGTATTTCATTGTACTTTAATTACACTAGACTGCACATATCTGCACAGAACATTCTGTAGAGGAGATGTTGGGTTGGTCCAGGGAGACATAACCCCTACTGAGCTGTGGTTTGCTCACCTACCTTTAATGTCTTTTTCTACAGGACCTAGCAGGCATTAGGAGATTGTCACATCGTGGATGCATGAGTGTTGTTTTATTATTCTCTTTGATATATTGTAATTGAGGAGACTGAGACTCTTGTATTTGCTTGAGATTGGTGTACTTATTTGAGACACCGTGTTTAGGGGCTGGTGACCCTATTTATTATGTGACACAGTTTTATTACATGGAGTATTATATTGTGTGGTTTGTGCATGTCATGTGTGAGATTGTGACAGGTTTGAGGCAGCACCCAAGAGGGAGCCTTATTAGGTGACCATTCACCAACCCTTGTCCTCCTGAGTGCGAGGCATGGGGCATCACTAACCGGTTTCTCAGTGTTGGGAAATCCGGGGCGTGACAATTGCATAATTATGGTTTCTATATTGTTGGTTGTGGTGTGACGGTAGCCCTAAAGGCTAACTGTGTTGACTTGTTATACTTTATTTTGTTGTCTATGATATTGGTGTCATGCTTAGCTTGAATTGATGGTATTTATGTTTATATTTGTATTGATGATTGTGGTTGATTTTTTAGCCTATGATGTGTGTGGTGGGATGGTTTGGATAAGTGACACTTAAGGTCTCCAATGCTAGAGTATTGTAGGGATGTTTTTTACAAGTTATAGCCTAATGCTGAAGTACTAGCTGGAAGGATATTTTTAACAGGCTACGACCTCATGTTGGCATATTGAAAGTATGATTTGATAAGCTAAAGCTTGATGCTATAGGATTGTCATATTACTGTTGGGGTAGGGCCAAAGGCTCTAATACTAGAGTATTCAAGTGGTGTGATATGATTCCTAATTTGATATGACGTACAGGTTAAGGCCTGACATTTTATGTTATATATTAGATCCTAAGGCATGATCTTTAGATTGTATTGAAAACATATTTTTTATTACTATTATGAAAAATAATAATACTATTATAAATATTTATTTATAAATGTCATATTATTTATAATATATTATTAAATATAATTATAATATTTATAAATATTTATAATGCTTATTATTTATAATTAAAAATAATATGTTAATTGAAACCAAATCTTATTATTACTTATATAAATAATAATAATATGTTAAAATATTATTGAAAAACCATAAGGTCCAACAATAGAGTTCACATGTCACATTAGTTATATAATTAAACCTTTCACTAAAGTTAAGTCAATATTCGACTATATATATATATATATATATATATATATATATATATATATGAGCTCTATGCACACTAATCTTTTAAGTCCAATGCTCATTCTAGGTAGGGGTGCTACCCGCTATAGTGGGGGCGGGGTTTACCTATTACCGTACCCCGCCCCCGCCTAGGTGGGTAAAAAAATTTTAAAACCGTACCCCGCCCTATGTGTAAGCGGGGCGGGATACCCCATCCTATGGCGAGGTTAGCGGGGGGAGGCTTCATCCGCATGCTCCCCGCTACCGGCTTTTATTGATCTCTCTCTTAAGACAATTCTTCTTTTTAGAGGCTCCACGAAATAGTTGATACAAGTAATTCGGGTACTATCGGGGACAGAATCAACCTATTATCGCTTCCTTCCATTACTTAGGTGGTAGATTAAATTTTAAGATTATATCTTATTTCATATGTAGGCGGGACAAGTTATATCGTTCTTTAATGTGTCTGCGAATGAGGTTTCATTTGCTTACATCTTATTATCGCTTTTAATTAGATCTGCTCATATCAATAATTTTGGTTTAAATTAAATTTCGACATCATTTTTAACCTAAAAATTATCAAAAATAATTTAATTTTATAATAATAAATATCATTTAAAGCTATCAAAAATCATAAATAATAATTAAATAATAATATTTAAAATATTATAAAATTATAAATAAATATTATTAAAATTAAGCGGGGCGGGATACCCCGCTACCTATTACCACTCCCCATCCCCGCCTGGGACGGAATGTCAAGTTTAAAAATCACACCCCGCTCTTGCCTGGGCGGGGTAACCCGTCCCGCATAACGGGGGCCGAGCGGATAGCGGACGAGGTAGCGGGGGCGGGTATCCATTGCCCACCCCTAATTCTAGGCATGCATATAAGCCCTTCAAACAAGACACAATACAATAAATATACACAATGGGCGTTACACAATAGTATCTAATGTAATTAGGCTATTTTAGTGGTATTTGTTGGCCATTTTATCTTGGTGGCAAAGGAGTCATCAAGCCTAAATTTGGGAAGATCCCTAAGTTGGAGATGTGACCAGTATGTATGTGTGTGTGTGTGTATATATATATATATATATATATATATATAAGCGTCAACTGCAATTTAAAGACCCATGTTCTTGTACGTAATTCACCATCAAGTAATAGAAAATATTGAACAAAATTTAACGAAATAATGTTGTTGTAAGTTTGGTATCCAAAAACAACACTCATTCAAACTTCATTCCACGACTCATGTATTTTTTTAACACGATTTTATATAAATTGAGTTTATAACTGCACCCATGTTTTACAAGAATGGGTTCTCGTTGATGGATACAAACCGCCATTAATAAGTATTTAGACAAGTACCATTGAGTATGGACAAAGAAACACCAAAAACTTGAGGGACAAAAAAAAAAGCTAGATCATCAATGCAAAACCAAATCAAACCTAATGATAACACTCAATTGGCTCCAAAGATAACAAAACCCCGTTCATACTATATATTAGCTATCTCTCTATTTTTGTCTTCTTTATTCTATTTTGGTCTCTTTTCACTGCGGTCACCTCTTAATCTTGTATTGAAAGATTGAGCCCTTTTTATAGAAATGCCAACGAGGCGAGTATGGGATGAAACACTCCTATTTTAAACTTGTTTCATCTAAGAAAAACATGTTTTAAACCTGATTACATTGACTTGAAGTCAAAATTTGCCTCAATAGATGCGTGTCAAGTAACTAGTATGACTCGTAATATTGTCATTTATATGTAACATGATCCCTTGCCCCGAATTTGTTCCAAATTCATGACGAGTCAGATAAATCGGTCCCAAAACTACCTCAAACTCGATTATATCAACTTCAAATGACAATAATAGGGTCGAGACGGGTAAATATTTAATATTTTTTATAATTTAATATAAAATAAAAGTAAAAGTTATAAAAAATATGAACGAAATAAATAAAAGAATTTTTGTTATATAATTTAATAAGAATATAAATAATAAATAATATTTTTTATATATTAAAAAAATACGTTACATAAAAAATTAAATATAAAATTTTCCTTTTGAAAAATCTACTGCTCATGTATGTCATTTCAGGCCATTCATCCCATCTCAAGACTAAAACGACCGCCTCCTAACTGTGGCCGATGGAAATTAAGAGCATGTTTGGTTGGGGTGTTTTCTGTTTTCGTTTTCAAAATGTAATAGCTGTTTTCGGGTAAAAAAATTAAAAATTGAAAACAACATAAACTTATTTTCATTTTTTTGTCCTAAAGAATGAAAACAACATTTTATTGTTTTCAGTTTTATGTTTTTTATACTCGAAAACAGCTATCACATTTTGAAAACGAAAATAGAAAACAGATAAAATAAACATGCCCTAAGTCTCCAAGGCTTCAGCCTTTATGCTCAGAAGCATCCGTTAAAAGAATCAGTGCCATAGGTTGTGCCAACCCAGGTTTGCAACCACCCTATCCAAACGTTCCTGCACAGCAACACCTCCATCCCGTCTGTAATTCGTGGGGCCGGTAGAGAACACTTGCTCCACGCCCTCACATAAATCTTGCATGGTTGACAACATCAAAACCAAAAGCGTCCTCCTTTGTCATTATTCCAATGTTTATATATATGCAAGCTAGCTAACCACTCAATATCAGGCCGCACACTATCTGTCTTAAAAAATAAGATACACATGTACAATATCAATCCAATATAACTAATCTACGTTTAATTTCAAAAGAACAATATTAATATTTACCCCTAAAAGAATATTGACATAAGTAAATAGAATATATTCATAATACTCCCAATTTATTACAAGTGACAAAGTGGATATTCATATTACCGTTTGCCCAATGGCTTCATGCATGAAACTCTGCTAGTCCCGCATCGGACATGACAAAAGTGGGATTGATGTTGCTGACAATAATTTCATCACAAACAAACAAGTGACAATCGACCTCTGGTTTGCTCATGAGAGACCGGATTTTTAAAACACGCGTAGGGTCACTTGGACAACACATTAATTAAATGAAGAGACAGGACGTGGATGAGACGCCTAGACTGGATAAAGAGTTTTTGAGTCATTTTAACTCACATGCAGTCATAGCTATAGATCAATATTCTGCTTCCATAGAAAAACGGGATACTGCACTTCTTTGCCTTCCAAGATACACGCGAGTTACCAAGAAACACTAACGTGAAAACTGCCTAGTTAAAATGTAAGACCCACGAAATAATTATAATAAAAAATTTAGTTATTTTCGCTCATAAATATATTATTTTGGAAAAAAAAACATTATTTAAGTTAAGAAAAAAGATGGTCGTAAAACATTTAAATCTACTCGATCTTCATCGAGTGCACTCAAACTGGAAACCTTGGAGTTAAGCCAAGGGCGCCCTACCACCGCGCCAAGACAACCGATCGAGTTGAATATTTTTAAATTTCTGATATATATACTTAAGGTATATATATTGAAATAAATGATGAGTAATTATTACTGATAAAATATAATTACTAGAAAGAACCATTTGAAAAGTAAACTAGTGATTAAAATAATGCTAGTGGTTGGATAAAAGTAACTATTAGAATAGAATCTCAATAGATTTTTTATTTATATATATATATATACATAAATAAAAAATAATGAGAAAAAAATAGAAGAGAACGAATCAAACAAAATTTATGTAAACTCGTATTAGTATGGCAAGCTCACGTACGTCCTCAGTTGATCTTCGCAAAAGATATAAACCATCCAGAAGATAAGACGCCTAAGACGTAGCTAGACAATCAATGTATATCACTTTAGGATTCGCACTAAGTATGACCTAATAATTAAACAGATGCACGAGAGTTAAAATCCAGAAAAATTAATGTTTATGAGATAAATTTAAGTTAATACAATCAGCTGTAACTACGACAATTAATGCTTGCAAAAGGATCCTACATGCTGGCCTAATCGCAAATAATTTTTTTCAACTATACAAATAATCCAAGAATACCTAAATAGACACGAGTATAACTATATAGTCGAATTATTGTTATATTTGTACGATTATAGTGTTAAGTTTTATTTTTGAGCATGCAATGCATATACAATAATACATTAAAATTGGTAAATGTAAATTCTTGACGTAAATAAATAATTGTTCAATGTTAAATTTTAATTTAGGTATAATTAATTGTACATTTAAATTTAGTACGTCGAAATTAGCGAAATATTAAAATTTTAATGAATAGTGATAATGATAAAAAAGTGAAATAGCAAATCAAGGTTAAAATAATTAAAACGGAAAATCAAATAAAAATTAAACTATAATTAAAGGTAGCATGTGATAGGTATATAAAATATTTAATCAATTTATTTGAAAGCATACGTACAAAAATGCAGTTGGGTAAATCCTATAAATTGGTATTCAAACTTTAAGCCATTTTACCTTAAAATTCTAAATAAACTCTCCATCTTTTACTTCCTTAGTGCTACTTCTAATTAAGTTACTTAGGCTATGTTTGGTGTAGTTTTTAATTTTTTATTTTCAAAAACTGCTTTCAAAAATTATATTTAAAAATTATTTTTTGACAGATTAAAATACGTTTTTTGTTTGGTGTTGTTTTTTGTCAAATGAAAAAGCTGTATTTTTTTTATTTTTTTTGGGGGGGGGGGGGGGGGGGGGGGGTCCAAGGTTCTTTTCAAGTTGTATCATCATCGCCAAGTTGTAGAATACGAGGCGGTTCCAGATTCTCTGTTGCAGCGAGCTTGGCACGGGGGGTCGCCGTCACAACTGGAGAGTCGTCGCCCGTCGCAAGAGGGATCGCAGGCATTGCAGCGGGTGGGGCTGGGGAGGCATCACACGTAGTTCATGGGAGGAAAGAGTGAGTATAGAAAAACAAATACAGAAAACACCGTTTATGTGTTTTTATTTTTTTTTCATTTAAAAACGGGATAGGTTTTGAATTTAAAAAGAAAAAATGCTCGTTAAACTAATTCTACCGGCTGTTTTTTGTACTTGAACACGTAAAACAAATAAAACTGTGGTCGCCAAACACGCTCTTATTTATTTTATTTAAAGTAGAGAACACCTACATTGAATGGTTTCTTGAAATCCACGAGCTTCACTTGCCCCAAATCACTAAGGCTTCAAGCTTTCAAGTTCTCTCTCAAACGCACCAACGTGTTAGCATAATATGCAAGCTCTCTTTCTTTTATTCTTATTTATATTTACTACCTTTCTTGTTAATTAATTGACATCTAAAATAATAATTGACCTTTGAGCTCCCGGGGTCATAAATTCTAAATTGAGCACAAATACAGTCAAAATGCTCAAAATGACGAGCACAACATTATCTAGATGTTTTCAAACTTAACTAATTGCCCAAACGCAATGTCAACTAATAAAGCCCCAAAAAGTCAACCAATAAGCCTTTCGGGTCCCGACCCGAAATTGGACTCAAATACAATTAAAATACTCACATCAACAAACATAATATCGTCTAGATATTTTCAGCTACCTAAAATGGCTATCGCTTAATCCTACTCAAATGCAGGTTTTACAGCTTAGGCGGGGGCAAGATACGTAATAGGTAAACCTCACTCCCCGCAGATGAGATAAAGACCCCTAAATGAACTATTTTTATTACTTGACAACTTAATGATGAACTGTTTTCATTGTTTAACTGCAAAAGGAGAGAGACCTTTTTTCACAATTTTTCTTTCTCTGCTTTGTTATGGCTCTGTTAATCTTTATTTTATCATCATTTCATCATTTATTTGTATTGTACTTTGTGTTTGCCTTATGATTAATTATGGTACCAGTGGTTTCATACATTCTATATCCATCATCATTTCATTTGGACTGTAAAGTTTGTTTGTGAATATTATAGAAATAATTTCATCTTAATCCAAGGACTAGATGTATCGTAGCAAGCTTCTAATAAAATCAATCCAAGCTAAATTTCTGTCACAATAAATTTATATGGGGAAGGAACCAATAGTCTAGAGAGCCACAAGAGATTAAACAAATCCTTCCATATTCACTTCAAATACTTCCATTGCAATAATGGTCTGGGAATTGCATTTATAAATATGAAAAAAGGCAAAACCAAACAACACAAACCAAAAACCAACCAAAAATCGTTAATAATATATTGATTACAATAGACTGCAATCCTTATTCCCTGTGATATGGTTTCATGGTGGACATTTAATTTATTTTAAAGTATTCTAACATCAAATCAAGACAATGGGCAATACATAGTGTCAAATATAAATGTTTCCTCTTTTACAAACAACTCCCTACAACTTTGTAGTTCACAACATTGTTAATTATAATTTGCATAATATTTTTCTTCCTCATCCTCTATAACCTTATCATCAAACATCTCAAACACTATTAGAGATATCTTAGAGACATTTATTGTATTAATTAAGTATATAAAACTTTCCTTTAGGACTGTGTTCACTAGAAAATTACAAATCGTTCTCTCTTTTTTTGTCGGTCCAACCATCTAACATAATGGAATACCTGTTTTTTATTTAAACCTATAGGCATCCAGTGAAGTTTGTGTTCTATTCACCTCTCTTTTTTTTGAACAATTTTCTCTTATATCATGGAAAGACAGGGCTTTGAATTTTTGGCCATACTTTCCAATATCTTAATTCACACTTTTGTTGAAATATTGAATTTCTAACACAATTGAAAGGAAGAGCACTTATGTAAAAGAAACATACTACTTGGTTAAGAGTGCTTTGATAATGTATCTATTTGCTACTTTGATAAGCGTTGGTAAATTCTTATCATCCTCAATAGATACATAGGGTAGTGATAGGCATGAAATATAAAAGCGTTAGTAGCAAATTTCCTATAGAAGTCTGCTTTCCTTTAGTTAGGGAAAAAAATTTAAAAAGTCATAAAATCATCCCTACAAAAGAAACTATATATTTTACTTTCTTCATGTGGTTTATATAATATTTTTTAATATATTAAAAAGCACTGTTCACTTCCTATAATTATTAAATTATATATAAAAAATTTCTCTCACTTTCCTCTACTTTTCTTATAACCTTTTCTTTTATTCCATATTAAATTATAAAAAAATTATTATTAAATTAAAAATAATACATAATATTATTTTAATGATATATGGAGCAATTAAAAGAATCTATTGCGATGTATATTTATAGAAAAGTAAAAAATAATTTAAATTTATAAAATTAGAATAGATAGTTGGGAAACTGGTGTTAATACTTTAACGAATTAAATTAGCAATTAACGAGTTTAGTTAACGACAATAATAAAGCAAGAGGACATGGATTTGGGCATGATATATGAATAATGAACTCTTATAAATTTAGATTGTTGTGGATCGTGGACGTGGAAAGACTGAATGAAGGAATCATTGTTGTTGTCATTGTGGATGATAGTGGTGAGTCGGTGATCGATCTCTTAATCTTGGTTGCAAGAAGATGACTAGGTAAGTAAGTTGAGAGCGTTGGGGTTGCATCATGCTAGGGACCGACAAAGAAGGTGCTAGTTTGAGTTACCATTGAGAGATCCAAAGGAGGACGAGGAGCTCGATGCGGTGGTGACTGGTGATCGATTTTCTACCACCAGTTGCAAGAAGATGAGTTAACTAAGGTCATCGCCACGTCAAGATCACAACTTGCCCGTGTCAGAGATCGGTGGAGGACAGGGCGACGCTACGTGTTAGCGAGGGTGTGCACCGCACACCCGGCCGCCTAACTCCTTTAAATAATAATAATAAATAAATAAATAAAATATTAAAAAAATTATCGATTTTTCGTTAGTTAAATATTATGAGAGTGTTCAAATTTAAATTGTTGCTTGCATTGGCAAGTTAGCAATAGACAATCAATTCTAAATTTTCGATTAGCATTGAATAATCTCATCTCCGGGCGATAATTATCTCTTTGTTCAAATAATTTGTATTAGATTTTTGAAACAATTGGTTCTGACTTCCTTAGTTTTTTTTTTCAATTCCAATTGTTGCTTTTGTATTGTTTTTTATAATTGGTTATTTAATATTATGCTATCAATAAATTCAATTGAAATTTTAATTATTAGGGTTTTAATTTAGAGAGTGTTAAAATGTATGAATATCTAGTGTTTGATGTTTGTGGTATTTATTCTATTTGTTTAATTACCTACTATTATATTTCTACATATTATCGTTTGATACTTGTAACCTAATACAATGTTGTATTCAATCTTCGTAATAAATATTGAACACCCCGAAAAAAATTATAGAGTCGCCCTGGTGGAGGAGGCAACTAGTCCGAGCCTCCAATGAGAGATCTTAATGATGATATGTGACAACATGAGTGTAAGCCATGTGAAAACTGTTAAATAGTAAATAAAGATTAAAGAGTGAATCAAGAGTTTAGGGATCGATTGTGTTTGATTTATGATTTTTCTAGTTATCATGTCCTGTTTATATAAATCGTACAGACATGTTTTTAAAGGAATTCACCATAACATCACGAGTTCACAATTTTACTATCAACTTTATCAGAAATCAATCCTATGAATGAGTTTGAACGAATTGTGTAAGTAGATGCGTAAACTCATACAATTTTATGAGTTAAATTTGATTTTGATAATCTTTCTTTATCCTAGTAGAATGTCATTACCATCCATGATTGTTGTTCATGATACTGTAACAAAATTAAAACCAAAAGCATATTCCTTTCTTATTATTTCAACGTTAATACACAAGCTAATCACCCTATATATATTAGGCAACCAAATAACTACTTTAAAAAAAATGTTTATCCCTAAAATAATATAAATATAATAATAGAATATATTTACAATACCCCTCGGCCCCCTCACGGTTCCTCCCACCGTCCGTCCGCTTTCTCACTTCACACAACTAGACCTTGTCAAAATTGCCCACAGACACCAATGGGACAAACACCTCAACAACTCCCACCACAAAGATCTCAACTCCGCTATTGGATTGCCATAAGAGCCGGTACACCATCACCGATCCGTATCCTTTATCACACCATCACACAAATGAAACCACGACCCCAAAGTCACAGCCATCCTTGCACCACGTACAACTCCACAACCAAATGCCCACCACCGCCCGCCTTGACAAGCCCAACTCTAAAAGCCCGAGGAAGTCCTCAAAATATGGTCGCGCGTGTCCGTCATTCAAACGAGTCTATCCATTAAAGAAACGAAAAACACACCGAAAACACGTCATCAGATTCTCCACGACACTGCAGAGACTGATCAATTTCTTTCATTTCCTAAAGAAAGTAATAAGCGCATTGAACTTTAAGTTCAAATATTTATTTATGAAATGGGTCAACCATTGTATACGTACAAAAAGTAAAATTTTGTATATTCAACCAAATCGACCTTGTATTATTATTTTTTTTGTCGGTGCATGTATCTTGTCATATAATTTATACATAAATAATTTTGGTGCTAATAATTTGATTATTTAAAATTAATAAAACATTTAATATGAACTTGAAATAAATTAATTGTCATATTATTTAATATAGTAATACATCTATTTTATATGAATATGGAGATAAGACTTAAAATTAATTAATATTATATTATGATAAAAAGTACTAAATAAAATTAATTAATATTATATTATGATAAAGTGTACTAAAATAAATTTATATTATAAAAATATTTCGCCTAGAATATTAATAATCACATATAATAAAGGATGCTATTTTATTATATATTATTGGTAATACTAAGCCAAACACATAATTAAATTTAAATAATAAAATTATTAATTTAATCTGATGAATTATCCTCGCATTAAATACAACCAAATACAAATAATATGTAAATATATGAATGTGGGTAAGGTTGTATAACTAGTGAGTAATCAATGTGTTAACATATTAGATGAATTATGTTTACCCATCTGCAAGAGCACATAATTTTTTTAACCAATATATATACTATGATAATCGATATATTACCAAATACGTGGGAGGTTTGCCTCAATATCGTATGCCAATTAAGAGCGATTTATTACAGAATTATTCCTTGTGCCCTCGCATCACCCAACCTAAGCTAATATTAATAGTTATAATAGTACATATTCAGTTAAGACAGAACCTTATTATTATTACATATGCGGGTAATTATTTATTGTGCCTTGGCATCACCTAACCTAAGCTAGTATTAATAGTTATAATAGTGGTATAGTACATATTCAGTTAAGATAGAACCTTATTATTGTTATTATCAAAACTGAAAAAATAGTATGCATTAATTCAACCAGTTTCATTAAATATATATTTTTCAACTGACTACTCAAAGCTGCGATGATGATGATGAAGCTATGCAGTCACCGTTGGCAGAGACCACGTGTTCTACTTCTGCCTACACTCTAAAACCCCATAATATATAATGATACTACTACTGTGGAGAGTGCCCTGCAATATATATATATGTGTGTGTGTGTGTGTGTGTGTGTGTGTGTGTGTGTGTGTGTGTGTGTGTGTGTGTACAGTGAGAAAGGTGTGTGCAACGCGTGACTGGCGTGAGTACGTAAGAGATTGGGTCGATTGACATGTAATTCGGAAATAAAAAACAAATCTTGTATATATTTGCATATATGTCACTCTAGCCTCTACGCTGTAGCCTTATAGCTACATTTTGTAAGAGAGATCGGAAAAGTGAGACCAAGTATATATATAATCTTTATTTTATACGACAAATATTGTTCTCTTTTTCTATTATTTTATTCACAATAAGTTTATGATTGATGAATTCAGAGCCAGCAATTTCTCTCTTGACTTTCTCCCTCAGTCCCGTCTGGTGTAAGTATATACCTAATATATATATATATATATATTGTTGCCCAAAGGCCACTTTTAATCTCTGTAAGACACTTCGATTCCCAGCAACCCTCAAGCTTGGGCACTTCCTTAGAACCGAGAGAGAGAGAGAGAGAGAGAGAGAGAGAGAGAGAGAGAGAGAGAGAGAGAGAGAGAGAGAGAGAGAGAGAGAGAGAGAGAGAGAGAGAGAGCGGGAGGGAGATGGGAAGGGCTCCGTGCTGTGATAAGGCAAATGTTAAGAAAGGACCATGGTCGCCTGAGGAAGACACAAAGCTGAAGGACTACATAGAAAAGTATGGGACTGGTGGCAACTGGATTGCTCTCCCTCAAAAAGCTGGTAAATCATCACTTACAGGACTCTCTCTCTCTGTGTCTCTCTGTATATATATATATATATATATACACACACAATTAACCATATTAATTATCAGTAAGTAATAGTTCTTTAATTTTTTAATTTTTGTGTTTGTGAGTAAATTTTAGGTCTAAGGAGGTGTGGGAAAAGCTGCAGATTGAGGTGGCTGAACTATCTCAGACCTAACATCAAGCATGGGGAATTTTCTGATGATGAAGACAGAATTATTTACAGCCTCTTTGCCAGCATTGGCAGCAGGTACGTACTTCAAAAATCTACAAAGTATCTCAAATAAAAGTCAACTACATCATACCTAGGTAATTATCATCCTTTTGTTTCCCCTTTAATTTATGTATCCATATACATGATTTCTGTGTTATCCTTGATCTGTGTTTTAGCCTCAATTCTTGTCTTCATAAATCAAGAAAGTTAGATCTAATTATATATCGTTTCATCCTCTTGTATTTATTTATTTTTCCAAATTTTTTGTTGTCATAGGGAAAGTAACACGTACTGTTAATTAATAGTGTCAAGAATCATGTCTGAATAAAAGAAATGTCAAGAATCTGCCATTTTAGGCAATAATATGGTTCACCCACACTAGCTAGTCAAATATATGACGATACAGCTTCGAACTTTGAACTTTTTTTCCACAATATTTAGGTATTTTTGGATGATTCGAGTGCAGGTGGTCAATAATTGCAGCACAGCTGCCAGGCAGGACTGACAATGATATCAAGAACTACTGGAACACTAAGCTTAAGAAAAAAATGCTCATGGCAGCTGCTGCCTCCAGAACGACGCCGTCTTTACCTCTCATGACTATGGCTCTCTCATCATCGTCGCCGTCATCATTATTTCCTGCAGCCTCTGCCACTACCTGCGGTGTTGGTGCTACAGCCAAGCCCCTTCCTCACTACAACCCTACACTACTGTTCCCATCACCTCTCTTTCACACTTCACCATCATCGCCGCCTTCATCATCATCGTCGCATGCAAGATTGCCATCATCATCATCGTCCGCATCATCCCCATCCCCATCCCCGCAGTCCCAGCTCTATCAGTGCTGCAAAAGCAACGCCAACGCCAACGCCACCACTTTTAGTGATTACTTCGGCATCGCGCCCGCAGGTAGGGCTCCTCTACACCCCGGCAATTACTTTGACCAACCCATCAACAGTGTTTCAGGCTCCTCAAGCCACTTCATGAGCAACAATAGCCATGATGGATTCGGCGGCGGCGACAATGGCGCCGTAGTTTGGACCGCCGGCGGCTGCCCAGGAATGGGCAATTTCTACTATGGTAATAATGGGGCGAACACGGCGGCGATGGACTATGGTCTGGAGGAGATTAAGCAGCTGATTAGCAGCAGTACTGGTACTTCTAATTACATGTGTGGGGACGATGATGGGAGCGATCATGTCATCAACTTCGATATTCATCATCATGATCAGGACGATCAAAAGAGGACATCCGGGGAGGGCGTGATGTACTCGTGAGATGTTGATGGCTAAAAGGTGAATGAATGGTGAATAGGGTTATTATGGTTTTCTGGGGAGACGTGGGCGTGCGTCGCTGGGTAGTCTGTTTGTTTGGAGATTTTATCAGATTTTGGGCAGACACGGTTTCTGGGGAAATGGGTTGGTGTTTTTTTTTCTTTTTTTTTAAATGTATTTTGTCATGATGGAAACTTAACACTCGTAAACCTGCTTGATATGTCTTTCCTATTTTCGCTGTTTTTGATAGTACTACATGATCTGGTAAAGTTTCCAAGCTAGTTTATTTCCTTTTCTTTGTCCTCTGTGCGTCTCTTTTTGAGAAATGATGGATGCTTCTTGTGCTGTGGGTTTTATATATATATATATATATATATATATAGTACAATACTAACTGTACACCATTTGTGTGCATAACGTACATTTTTCTTTTTATAACACTTAAACAATATTAATTAATTGAATATAAAAGGGATGGGGAAAAGTGCCGGCGATTCAGAGAGCATGATGAGAGCGAGGTTTTTTTTAAAAAAAAATCGTAACACTTACATAACCTAATTTTATCCACACTAATATATGACACTATATATGTATAGTATAGTCCTGATTCAGTGATGAAAAGGTGGGGCTTTAAAATTTTCGAAATTAATGGCAATTAAAATAATAAATGAACACATATATATATATATATATGTAATAAGTAATCTATTTAACGTGCCATTAATAAGTTGGTTCGCAGGCCTTTTCAGTTGTTGATGGGATCGGATATATTGTTGATCGCCCAAGAGTGAGATGCCCGGCTTGCAACTACGTAGGGCCTAAATGATGTGTCGTACGTATAATATCAAAACATTTATGAGTGCAGTAGTGCATAATATTTCCATTTTTCAACTGACTAACCACCCCTTCATTTGATTTGCTAACCATAGAAAATCCGTGAAAAAAGGAGACGGCATGAAAAAAGTTTATTTTCTCACTTTTAGAATGAGGTGAAAAAATGGGAGGTGAAGTGAACATACATACTGTTTAAAAAAATTGAAACTATTTTAATAACAGTCAAAATGACAGGATTTGCTATGCAAAAATATTAAAATTATCAAATTATTCTTTTTATATATTACATAAATTTATTTAATTATATTTTAAAATAATACTATTTTTTCTATTTTTTTATTAATTTTAATTAAACTAAAAAAATACATTTTTCACCTATTTTTCATTCCTATCAAATCTTTTTTTTCCTACGCTACGCTTACAAAACAAAGGGCGCGCACAAGTTGCAAAAAGTAACCTTCTTCTCCTTTTTAAAATTGTTTTAAAAAATCGAACAGGAGTACATATTTTATTAAAGAAACACTCTCATTTCCGGATTAATAAGGTAGGCTGAATATTTATAATAATTGGGCGCCATTCCAGCTTCCTCTAGTTTTTACCCTCTTCCACAGTTTAGCTTGGAATGAATGTTTTTAAGATATATATAGTATATCTGAATATGGTTTGAACTTGGCCACCCCAAGGAGAATTTTCGGGATCTATATTCATGTCACTTACGCATCCTATGAAATTCACAAAGTCCAAAAAATAAAATTGCATGGCATGAACGTCCAAAAGACAACAAAAATGCATGATTTCATCTTACCACGAAACAAAAACTTTCACTTTATGCCACCACCACTCACAGGCCCTGTGAGACACACGGCTTGCAACTATGTAGAAAGACTAATCATGCATGGGACAACCTAAATGACGCGCCTCATAACCACTAGTGGCATGGTATGTTAAAACATTTATATGAAGTGCACTGCGGATAGTGTTTCACTAAAGTGATGTGGCTTATGAAAAAATAAAATAAGTATTTGTTTTGTTTTGTTTTCTGTTGAATGTTTTTTACTATGGTTATTTATTCATGAATATTTCATATACTATATAGTCCGTTTTATTCAACTCTATTAATTTTATAAATTTTATTTTAAATTTACTCGTATTGGTAATTACTTGAGAAATTCATTAATCGATCTCAACTTTTGCCACCTTATCTATCTATATTAAGGTAAGTGGAATTGATTTTTAATTTCCCATAAATTCATACACGTTCATCTCCATTTGAATCTAGTTATTGGTCAGAAAAAGGTCATTATCCATCTTTCATGAGCTATAACCGAGTGTACACGTGCAGTCTTATTGGCCTTTTAATCAATGTGAACACCCCGTCTCGTTTCCTATTTAAAAATTCATTAGTGTCAGTGGAAGTCCTTTGTTTTGGGTAACTTGTTTGTTTGGAAGTGAATTGAATATGCTGGGTTCGTCTGACGTTTCATCGTAGACGGACTTGGAACTTTGTGATTGCTCATGGGTTTTTTTTATTATTATATATTAATTGATGATAAAATTACTATTGCCTTGGTGTTGATCCTAATCTAAGTCTTCCTGATCAAGCCCTCAAAATTATGTCTTAAAAATTTTAAATTATTGTTTGACAAATCTATTGTATATTTAATCGGAGTCAATACTAGGTACAACCGAAGTTACGTAACTTTTGGGTAATCGTGACGACGTGTCAGCCTACTAATAGGAAGGAGAAGAGAAAAAAAAAGAAAAAAAGATCACCCTCACGGTTAGGCGAAGATGCCGCGAGCCGGTTGTACAAATATTTATTCTTTAATCAGAAATAAAGCATGCATCATCAGCTTATTATATATGTGTACACGAGCAAAGCAAATCGGCAGAATTAGATAATCGGTGGATAAAAATCAATGATAGTTTTACTTAATTAAAAAAACCATGTTAGTTTATTAATTATTTTAAAAAACACTTATTAGAGCATACACTATAGACTCTTTATATGTATTTTTTTGTTAGTTTGAATAGCTAGTTTAACAAAAATACCTTAAAATTACACTTTTCAAACTCTCTATTCTAACAAAAATATAACAAAATAAATAGTAACTCTTTAAATTTAACCAAATACTATTCACTCTATATTTATTAAAATATTATATTTTCTCTCACCATATTTACTTTTCTATTTCTTTTTTCTCTTTCCATATTTACTTTTTCATTTAAAAGAATAAATAAATATTTAAAAAATAATATTTTAATTGATAAAATGGTTAAAATAGAGAGACTAAAAAGTGTGTTTGGATTGTTAAAATAGAAAAGATATACTTTTGATTAGTTTGAAGAGTCAAATTTGAAGAGGCTACGGTGAATGTTCTCGTTTTAAAAAACAAATCACTCATGAAATTTCCACGGTCCCGTCTTTCGTTTTTGACCTATATATAATATATTTTGATTTCTTTGATGCTAAATGAAAGGTAGTGCATTTTTACGATATTTTAGTTAGTATGTCAAATTAGAAATCAAATTAACTAGTCTTCAAATTTATATATTAAATTAGAGATTTTTAATATAATATATGATTAATAATTTGTTATTATTTATATACCATCTTTTAATAATAATAATAACAACAACTAATTCGGACCTATTAACTTTATTTTCCGACGGCATATGAATGGTTATTGCCTTTCCATTGATGACCCCTGTGTGACGTACTGGTGACGTATATAAAAAAACAAAAATAATAATAATATTTTTAACAAAAAAAATATGCAACGGGACTCAAACATTACCCAAAATCATAACCGAATGGCCACAAGTTTTTCTTTACGTAATAACTAGTATGTTATCACCGATTAAACACTAATTATACCATCATAATTATATATAACATTACTCAAGTCATTTACACAATCTAACATTACTCTTTAATTATTTTTATTTTTATTAAAATATTATTTCTTAATATTAAATTGCTGTATTTTAATTAAAATAATCAACACCTTCTGCGAACACCACCATGATCTCACAGTGGAGTCGTGGCTGCCGCAGGTCCTACTCGTGGACGGCGAGGATGAGGCAGCAGATGCGGCCGGGGGAGGAGTGAGAGAGGCAAGAAATTAAAAGAGGATAAAGAAATATGCAATCGTTATTTTTCATTTATGAAAAATTTAATGGAACAGTAATTTAATATTATTTATAGATGATTAAAAAAAAAACCTGTGTTCTTAAAACCGACACATGCACTATTGAGTATTGACTGCAAAAGCTTTTATGTGAACTTGTATGCTCGTAAGTTTAGTGTTCATACACCATGATTAGCCAGGCCAGGCTTCCTCTAGCTGGAGCAATATAAAATACCGATGAGAATTGTTTTTGGTGAGAATACATATGACTTTCAAACTATATATAACTAAAATTGTAGATTATGGGTCACAGTATATAGAACGTACTCCCGAATCACGGCACAGATAATGAAGGATTTAATTTATCAATTTAATTTATATGATTGTTGTTGAAACACGTGATTAACCAATGCTTGCAGGTTCCTTAAAAAAAATCATATGTCAAACAAAAATAACTAAATTAATATAATCCAACTTGGACGTCCGTGATGGAGGCTCTCACAGTCTCACTTACATTAACCATTTTTTTCCCTCTCTCTATAGGCATTAATAATTAACAAAGAAAGGAACACATGGGGGGTCAATAATTAATCAGAAATACTAGAGTTGAAAGGGAGTGTGTGGGAAGGAAGAGTCAAAGGCCAAAAATAATGTTTGATTTCGGCAAATGATGCCTTGAGTGAGTCACTGATTGATGGGTTTGTGGTGCTTAGAGCAGCCATTAATTACTTATTAGATAAGTAATACACGAGCACTGTTGAAAATAAAAAGAAAGCATTGACCTCTTCGCCAAATTTGTCGGCCTACATTGAAAGAAAGGTGTGGAGTCATTAATTAATTGGGGTTGCCAGCTGCACTAACATTAATTCAATTAATGGGTTTGAGTTTTAGATTACGTGTTACAGATTCAATTGTGTGTTTGTGTGTGTGTGGGTGTGTGTGTGTTGGAACTGAAGAAGGTTTGCAGTGGCAACCTTGGGCTGTGGGTGGGGGGGTACGTGTTCAGAGGTCAAAAGGTGAGGTGATGAGGGCAGGGCAGGGCACCACCTACTGATGATCAAATCACTGGGTCATGACCCCACGAAGCGTTGAACTACTTTTTCTCATCACATAAAAACAAAATTTACATATTTCATGTCTCTGTCCGTCGTGTCTTATACAGGGGTGCGTGTGCTGGCTGGGATACGCCAAAGCGGCGGATTAACAGACCCAACAAAACCGACTTTTGAACACCTTTTCTTTGCAACAAGGGAGCAGCACTTGGCAGTCATTATTTATTTATAAGCACTTCATTTTCCAAATGCAGGGCAGGCTGAGGCACCAATCACCAATTAATCTGAAGCAGCACCCAGATAATTTGAAAGAAAAGGGTCTTACAAATACATGAGAGTAAAAAAAAAAAGAGACATGTATTCATTAGGAGAAGAACAAATATGCAATGGATCCCCAAAATGATTACAACCACCGTAGCCGCCACTTGATTAGGCAATAGTTTTAACCTTCAGTGTTTCGGTAACCTTCAGCATTCAGCAACAAAAACCTTTAATTGTTCGGCAACAGCACTGATTGAGGGCAGCAACGCCCTTAAATATTTAGCCGGTGTTCAGCAGTGTAGCCTTTAATTTTTTAACAATAGCAGCACCTTTCAATTTTTAGCAGTCTTCAGCATTCAGTAATGGTAGAGGAGGGAAATAGTAGCCTTCCTTTTTTCCCCCTTAAAATTCGTCCTTTCTACTATATCAAAATGTTCCCAAATCTCTCATTTCCCTTAAAAAATTTCCCCCTTTTCCACTAAAATTTCCTGTGATTTTCTCTCAGGGAATTTCCCCTTTTAGAACCTAAAATTGGCAGAAGAAAACCTAATGAGTTTCGTTGATACAAGAGCACAGTCATACTTTAAAAAAAACGTGACTTCTAACATTATTCTTGTGATCATCAGATTTTGTCTAAACCCTTTTAGGATCCCCTTTTGACTGGTTTGAATCCTGATGGCAAGAAAAAGATAGAATCACCAAAATTTATTTTTTTTGTGCAATTGGTCACCAATTATTTGGAGTAGTCTAATAATTCGAGATGTATATTACAAAGATGGGTATGAGACTACTTAGAGTAGTCTAATAAATGTAGGTACAAAACTACTTTCTCTCATTTATAAAAAATGACTGGCAAGAAAACATAAAGGGGACAATCCGAGGCATAGTGTCCAAACTTCTGACAATTAATGTAGAGAAAATAAATCATCTCCAATGTAAATCAGAATATACATATGGAATATATATATACACATCTCGATTATATTCTTAAACCATATGAACATATATATGAAAGCGGAAGCAATAAGACAAACGATATAAATACCTAAACCCATTGCCTTTAGTATTTGATTAGAGATTAGACTAGGTCAATTGAATTGGTCGTTTGAAATTTCAATTGACTACCTTCACAATTTCAACAATGCATTCGGAACCTTTGGTCATTTGAATTGGTCATTTGAAATTTGAATTGACCATTTCAATTGACCACGCCTAATTTCTTCATATCAACATTCCGGACATTCGGTCATTCAAATTGGTTGTCTCAAATTTGAAATGACCACCTCCAATCTCTCGTAGAATGATTGACTTTGCTTTTTCCAGTGGCTTTGATTGATTCAATGAAATCAAATGTCTTTCCTTCTTGTTGATTCTATAATTCCAATAGCTAGTTTCCAAACCTTTCTCTCAAATATTAGATAGTGTAATTTCTCTAGAGAGCAGGCTTGGTGAACCCACATATCAGACACACAAGAAACACATTTTTTTTCCTTGAATATTTGTTCCAGCCATCATGGATCAAAATAAATGTGTTATAATAATAGTGTGGGAGGTTATGGAAAAGGGGAGAAGAATTAACCGTTTCTTATTCATGGATTTAATTGCCCAAATGAATTAGTATGTAATTACTAATCAATTACAATTACCACCTCATGAAACGGCTCCGATGAATGGATCACATTTAAACATAATAATATTGACTAAATTATTATTTAATGCCAACAGTTAAAACAATATATATTCTGCTTGTTTCGATCATTGAAGTCGTTTCTTGTGATAAAACACGATTATTCGTGTTTTCACGCCCACACACCCTCAATCACGGTAGTCACTATTATTGTGTCCTGAATTCTATCGACCTCAGCCACTTGTCCATGACCTCCTTGTGAATTTTATTGTTCACGACCTTCTTATTCTCGACTTCTACTGTTTGATTTCTCAAACGTCAATAGTGAGATGGTAAATTTTATCTCCAATTAACTAAGGAAGTGAACACTGAGAATGAAGGGTTCACCTTGCCAATGATGTCAGATGAGCTGTTTTCTTGGTGCAAAAATTCCTGAATTGCATATTTACACACTGTAAATGACTTTGTATTGGAGAGGCAGGCCTGCTACTCTGGGTTCCAACTCTGCCAATTATCATTGTCTGCTGGGCAGATCTTCTTCATAACTAACAACCTGCATTGACAACAAAGTGCGCCGTCTTCGGCATGAGGCCTGCATTATGGTTTGATGGAGTCCATCTCAGGCGTGAGTCAGCAAACAGAAGCACCCTGGTTGCTAGAATTCATCCAATGACAACTAAAAACTCTTAACAGTGAAAATAAACAAAATTATTTGTTGTTAAACAGGAACAGAAACCTGTCGCTCTGTTGACGTTTCGCAATAATTATCATAAACATAAGATTTTGCATCTCCAGGAAGATTGCTGTGCAGATGTACTTTCTTCTCGGTCCTGCAGAGAAAAAACTCAATAACATTGCAGAGATAGAACAATCTGTCACAATTTTAAGTTTGATTTAACAATGTGTTAGCACCTACACATGTAATGACACATGTAATGTGTGAAATATGTAATGGTCTTTAAATATATAGGAAACAAGCATCTATGGTTTTTAAATAGATGTAATACTTAGTTATTTTATGAAGAGGAGAATGAAAGTGCTAGGATCGCAACGAGGCTAGCCCTGGATCCCAACAATGTAGGGGACCGCATTTCTGCACTCATGTTTGTTGCCTGCACTGCAGGGTTTGTGTTACAGTGGCGCCTTGCTCTTGTTCTAGTAGCTGTCTTCCCCGTTGTGGTTGCAGCCACAGTAGCACAGGTTCACACTCTCCTAGTATCCTCAGTGTTTGGACAGTTGAGATGACAAGGTAAATTGAGAATTTTCTACTAATGCCTAGTGAAATGAGTGGACAGTTGATATTATAAAACAGTTAAATAATGATTCTGGGATATGTAAGTAGACATTCAGATTCGGTTGAATAATATTTCAATTATAGAAAATTTATTGAATCAATTAGATAATTAAAAATTATGTAGTTCCCAAGATAAGGACAAATCACTAAAATTGATGAAGTTGCAGTTTTAGCATGAATTCCTGCTAACTTAGGAGTGAATTTTTGTGTGCTGATGAAACTAGTCCTTGTGTAAATTTTCATGTGTTTATTTGCTATATCACATGTGTACATTAACCTACTTTATTCTACATCCAGTAGTAATACAGAAAAAACTAATTCATGTTTACCTTGTCTCATAGTGACATCGTGTGTGAGATATGGGCAAAATAGCATGTGTAATTCACTGATTTGATTATTTAAATTTTCTAACAGAAAATGTTCACGCAAGGTTTCTCAGGGGAGTTGGAAGGGGCTCATGCCAAGGCCACACATAGCAGGGGAGGCTGTGACCAGCATAAGAATTGTGGCCGCCTTCAACTCGGAAGCAGAAGTTGTTGAACTTTTGTTCAACCAACCTCTAGTCGCCTCTGCGCTGCTGCTTTTAGAAGAGGGCCAGATTGCTGGAAGTGAGCTTCAGAGGTTGACACCCAACCAGGTTGCTGGGAGGGTTCAGGTTTGAGCTCCTCTGCGAGAGTCAGGTCCAGAGGATGAAAATAATACAGAGGCCAACTAAAGCTATTAATTATTTTTTCTCAACTCAATTAAAAAACAAAAATAGCAGCATTTCATGTATATATTTATTATTACTTTATTAGGTTTTGGTTTTAGGAACATGGTTTCGTCTCCTGTTGTGATATGGTTTTACATTGTTCAGTGATCACTTTAGCTGTTTAGCAGCACCCTGATTTAACTAAGATTTGGAGTTGTCTCCTCTCAAAAGCAGAAGTTACAGACAAGTGGGGACTCTGGACGCAGTCCAAATATTTCATCAATCATTTTTTAAATGGTTATTAATCAGGAGTAAAGTTTTGTTTTGTTTTGTTTTTTTATAAAAATTCTTTTTATTTATCTTAATTATTCATTTTCAAGATGAATAGTTTGGTATTTTTGGACTGCCACCGGGATTCCTGCCAGAAGTGTGGATTGGAGGCCTCAGGTGCAGAGGGCATCACTAGTGCGTTTTTGGCTATAAATTATGAGATGTAGGTGTGGATTGGAGGCCTCAAGTGAGGGGCAACCCCTCATGCACTTGGTTATAAATTAGGACTCAATGATGCCAAATGGGTTCTGTACTCAAATTCGTGGCGGGAAGCTATGGATGCCAACAAAGCAACAGTTATACAACGCAACTCTGCACACTTGAATCAGGGAGGACATGTGGGGGCGTGGCAACAAGCATGCATGGCGCATCTCTTGCTTTTGCCGATTTCTGTTCGCTTTGCTTTGGAAGTTTTATTTATTCATTTTAGGCCTGTTTTGGTAGGCAGAATTTGTAAGTTCAAAAAAACGTACAAACAAACTCGAAAAGCTTGATGACATCTTGCAGTAAATGAAACAAATAAACAGCGAGAACATATATCACCAAATATCATTTGGTTTTGGTCATTGGCAATACGATGTAGCACATGACACATTAAAAACCAAAACAAAAAAAAAACAAAACAAATTCAGAACCAGGAATTAAAACGTTCACATTGACATAAACTTGGGACCATTATCTGGCATCCCCATCCCAGCAGCTAATTCAGCATCAAGTTGAGTGTGAGGTGCAGTGGTCATTTCCTTCAAGCTGCACCAAAAAAATAGTGTTAAATAGAATCACCTACCTAATTATGCTTAATTTAGAACAGTAAATCTTTAATCAGTTTAACATGACAAAATCACCTGTTTTTAACTATACAAAATGAAATTACATGTAGTTGTCTACTAAACAAAACAAGTTTGTAGATGCCCACCACTCATACAGGATAAGCAGTAGCCAGTTATCATGAAAGCTTATTTATGCTACTTCAAACAAAACAATGCTAGAAGTAGAGCATGAAAAGAGTTAGGCAATCAACTCATTCATTGGCTTGCAGAAGACAGAGTACGTTTCCATCTAGAGGCTAAAATTAAGAACAATTTACTAACTACTATCCATATGCCTCAATCCTTCAAGAGAGCATATAGCATATATGATATAGTAAATGGTCTAAGAATACACTACACTTAAGCATGCAACCACGCACTACTCAATCAAGCCCAATGAGCTCCAAATTAGGAGGCTTACAAATGAATGACTTCAGTGAGCATGAAAACATATGAATTAGTATAACTTTCCACGTGTGAATACTGAATATGCATGTAGTCTTCATTTTTCAAACCATCATGAAGGTATTTCATTTCTTTCCGTGCTCTTTCAATCTATGTATTTATAAATGTCTAATTTTGGGCGCATTGAGCTCTACACATCTGAGGGCATGTATAAAAATTAAACAATGGAGCACTTCCCCATCAGAAAGTATGTATGTGCCCTGATTTCCAAAGGGGTCAAAATGTTTCAAATAAACAGTTCAGTCACATTTTAAACCAGTCAAGCTGAAAAATAATAACCATACCCTATAACCAAGACCAACAAGGTCACAAAAATGGGGTTCCAAACTTGAAGCAACATGATCTACCCATTTAAGTGAGTCCTTTTATCTTGGCAAATCCACTCCCCACTCGATTTTCAACACAGAAAAACCTAATTAAATCCAAACATACAGAGGCTACAGTATGTTCAAAACAGGTGGTCTTGAAAATCATATAATGTGGGACCTAAAGGTACTTGGATTTCACGAAATATACGAAATCATCAATGATCCACTCTAGAAGATTTCAATCATCATACCCAGTAATTCAGTTGCAAATGTAAGGAAAGTACATATTCAATAAAACTAACATATGCTAAACTAAAAGAAAAGATGGCATTGTATGCCTAGCCATTTTGTAAGCAAACTCATGCGGATCGCTTCAATAATCAATAGTAACATGTACATCTCTCATGAGGACTTACGACCACGACCCAGCATCAATCTTAAAACCATAATCCATTGTACCCAAATATTACTAGCAACAAGTACAACTCTAACAGAGATTTTACAAACAGAACCAGCCTCAATTCTAAGACCACAAACTATTGTTCCCAAACATCATAATCCACAATCTATTGAGTTGTATATAAGAGACAAGAAGAAATAAATAAAAAGAACAGGGATCCAATAATGAAAACTATAAAAGCGAGAAAGGGTCGCGTACCGCTTCTTGTGACGCTTTGTTTTGAAATGTTCATCCCTCACTTTCACACTTGCAAAGTACCGGCTGCAATCAACAAAGAGACCAATTGAAACCAAAAAAAAATAAAAATCAAACTTATAATATACCCAAAACAAACCATTGAAAAAACAGCAACATTTAAAAGTTTAACATTAAAAAAATAAAAAATAAAACCTACTCGCAGTGTAAGCAATAAAACTGGCCCATCCCAGGGAGGTCTTCATCCAAGGGCAAGGGCACCTTCTGGTCCTCCGGCTTTTGAAGCTCATCGTACACGGCATCGACGCGTGATCAATTCACGGTCAAGGAGCACACAATAACAACAACAGTGGAAAACCCAAAAGACAAAAACAAAAACATAGAACGAGGATTGAAAAAACAGCGAAGATCAAGGATATCTTTGAGGAGGAACTTGGAGCGACGAGAGGTCTTGTGAGAATATCTTCTCTTCTTCACTTTCCTGTGAGGGCACTTTCCTCCCATCTTTTAGGGTTCTTGATTAGCTGAGAAAAACGGGTTTAAGGATCTGAGAGAGACAACAATCGCAGAATAGCAACCCAAAACTAGAGCCGCCGCCGGTATGGGAAGAAGATTGGAACGAGACGCCTGCTATGGCTATAAACAAGGCCTCGATCCTCTGTTGTACCATTATACGACGACGTTTCGTTTAATTTCATATTTATTGCCCTTTTCGGTGCGTCACCGGCTCCATTTATTTATTTAAAAAAAAAAAAAAAAAAAAAAAACTGGAGCGATCTGCGTCTGCGACTCTCTCGTCTCCGACGGTATCGTAGGGGGTGGATCTTCAACACTCGTGGATCTGGCACGCCAGCTCTGCCGCTGCCACGAACCTCCGGAGGCCTTTCTCTTTGAAGACGAGACTGTCACGCAGCAGAGCTGAGGTTTTGATCGAAAACGGCTATTACTTTTTAAAAAACGAAAGCAAAAAACTACTCAATTAAACGTATCCATATATAAATAAGGACAAAATATTGATGATGATATCCGATTTTACATGCTCGGTTGTAGTTTGATTAGAATTCTTGCAGGCTTTCCTTTGACGTTGGACAAATACAATTTGATTTTGAAAATATAAGCATGCTTTAATGTGTGTTTGGATAATGACTCGAGGGTTTAAAGAGTTAGTCTCGTAGAAATTTTGTTTTAGAAAAATTTTATTGTATTTGAATTTAATTTAAAATTTATAGCGAGAGATATTTTAAGGAATTTGTTTTATTTTAAATTTTAATTAAATAATAAATTAAAATTTGTATTTTAAGAATTCACTAAGTTTTATTTTATAACAAAAATGGAGTATAAAAAGGGACTTAAATTCTAATCCTTCTTTTTGGTGAGACGAGGCTTCCTATGTTGAGATATTAGAAGAGAAGGGATCGTGTATTCTGATCAATCAGGAATCTATTTTACACGTTTTCTAAGGTAGAAATGTTTTAATCCCTTTTGTCGTATTCCCTTATAATAACCTTTATCATTAGAAAAACTTAAAATTTAGACAACGATTTTTAGATGTCATGGTCTCTTATCCTTGCTGTTTTTCCTGTGTTAGATGAAATATTTATAAATCTGTGAAGGTGTTGACTCGTGTGTGTGTGTGTGTGTTCATCATAGGTATATAGATAGAATTGGTTATTCAAGATTGAATCCTTTTGGTACATGTTTAAACTCCTATATTAATTTGGTTAGAGAACACTTCTGGGTAAGTATTCCCAGATGAATAGTATCAGATGCGCGGTATGGTCGGATGAAATTTAATGTGGTCTTATTAAGCTAAATTTTAGTCTGTTAGCATCGACGCGATATTTTGGTTAACTTTTCCTTCTGGTTAGGTGAATAATTCCGTTAGTCGAGTGAACAGTATGGTCGGGTGAAGTTGGTTTTTAGTCCGTTAAAATCGATGCAGTATTTTAAGAAAATTTTCCTTCTAGTCGGATAAAATCTGAGATGGTCGGGTGAATAGTATTTTTTGGTCGTTTTTATATTTTTAATAAATAACTTGTCAAATGTCATTCGAAATAAGGAATTTTATAAGGCAATCGGAGTTCTATAGAGAAAGTTATGATTTTTCTAAGTTTAAGAAAAATATGATCCGTTCTTACAACTTGTTTTTTTTATCGTGTGACCTCGTTAGTGGGTATTTTATGATAATGTGTTTTACATGAGATTTGGAATATGAATTAAGAAACAAATGCATTGAAATATTCCTATTATGAAAATGTTAAATGGTGATATTGTACTACCGAGTTTGAGTTGTGGATTTTATCGAGTTGTATGTGATATGGTTATTATCCCAAACTTCATTTGTGGGACCGAGTTTCATCATACATGATTGAGGGAAATTTCTTTGGAAGTAATTTCGTTGGACCAATTACATTCTTGGATCCCTTGAGATTTGGCCGGACTGGGCCCTGGAGTCTCGGTGTAACACTAACGACGTAGGTTAAGAGCACTAACATCGCCTTCCCGTCGGTTTCCCTAAATTTAGAGTTTCAAACTACTTTTTGCTTCCCTATACAAATATACATCACAATAAATTCCTTAAATCAAACTCTATATTATTAAAATAATATTTTATATTATTTATTTTATTTAATAATTTTTTTTATAATTTAACAAAAAATAAATTTTAATGTTATGTGAAACATGAAGGAGAGAGGTGAAAGAAAAATTTTAGATATAATTTAATAATTATAAGGATTGAATAGTATTTTCCAATACATTGAAAAATACTGTACAAACCTTATGGAAAAAGTTAAATATAAGGCATCTATTATGGGATTAATTTTATGACTTCTTAACTTTTTCCCCTAAATATAGAAAAACACACTTTTATATGGAATCTGCTACTAATGCTATAAGTCTATACCCATTTATGAGGGTGGGTACGTCAGAGGAGGCAATTGTCATACTCAACTTAGGTGGAAAATGTTTCATACCTTAAATGGACAAATGTAATATTCTTCAAGTGGAAAGCCATGTTCTTTGTGGTGGCGGAGTATCCTCTCGCCTCCAGGTGTGGGCATTGGTAAGTTTGATTGTTTCATCGGTTGAAATATTATTGTACTAGTCACTCCACTAGCACAAGCATACACTTATCATGCATGCCAAGAGTGGGATGGACCTGGAGAGACTTAATCCCTACTGAGCTGTGGTTTGCTCACCCTTCCTATAAACTTTTTTTTTACAGAATCTAGACAACGATAGGTGGATGAGCTGAGGTGATAAACTTCTTTGGAGCTATGACATTTTTTTCTTTGATTTTATTGTTTTATTGTCATCTACCCTATTTTGGGAAAACCTAAGACAAACGTAAACTGTGGACTTATGGGTTGAGGATACCAATTGGTAGCTTTATGGATGGGATTTTTCCCAAATAAGTTTTAATGAATTTCTTTTGTGATGTTTTAAAAGGTTATTAATTGTTTATCTATGTGAGGATGTCATGTGAGAACAGATGCATGTCTTGTGGTGTGCAAGACTGTTGTGTAAGTTAGGACAACACCCGTGTTATAGTCTTTCTTAAGTGTTTTGCACCAATCTCTTGACCCTCCGGGTAGTCACAATCCATTTTCAAGATAAAAGGAAATCGGGGTGTGACATTGATTATGTTTGGCAAGACTCAATTATTTTTTAAAATATTATTATTTAAAAAAAATTAGATGATTATTTATTACTCATAAATAATTTTAAATTCATCGAATCCACTGTTTTTAAAAATAATTCTATTTTCAAAAATAATACCATTATATCAATCGAACCATTTATTTTCCCTTATGTTAAAAAGCAATTGATAGGACTAAAATAATCAAAAAGGTTTTTGATGCAAGTCATAGTGGGAGTTAGTCCCTTGGATTTCACCAAAGGTGGATCAAGGTATTCCATTACTTAAACTTCTATAATACCAAGCTTACCACACAAATCTAGCTAAGCATAATGAAGTTGTATGGATTATAGGCTAGAATGAAATTTTTACAATAAAATCTTATTATAAATCTCAATGCAGTCTCATGAAGCTTCAATATCTAGAATGGAAGCTAATTTAAAAACCTAAGATTCTTGATAAGGTGAAAATTACAAATTAACCAACTCTTTAAAATGAACTTCTTACAGTTGAAAACTTTCCAAAAAGATGGTGGCTAATAGGTATGTTGTTCATTGTGAAACACCATTATATTTTTTGTCCTCAAAGTTGTTGGTACGAAATAAACTAAGCCAAATTTGGTAGGTCTTCTTCAGCTACAACTAGACAATCATGTGGTTGGAAGAAAACTCAAGATTAACTATTCCCCATTATGACTATTTGTGCGTTATGAACAAAGAATTATGTTAAGCCTTCAAGAATGTTATGGGGAAAGGTTTTAAACCGCATCGACCTCTTAATGTCTTTGTCCACAAGCTCTTCTACTTGCTAACTTTAGACTTTAGAGACATGAAGTGAAGGTATGCTTGAGAATGCCCATGCATGCAGCCTTGGTGATAATGGAGAACATGGATCATATGGGTTAATGCCTTACAGTGCCTTAGCCTCCTAAGATCATTTTAAACTCATTACTCTAATTTAAAGTAATTTTTACATGAAAATAGAGTAATGTTCATCCACCATCTCCAACCCATTACACTAAATTTAATACTATCCCATTATTAAAATCTTTCTGTATGGTCTCCAGTCATCCATTCACACTAGTGGATTTCTAATGCGTACAAAGGTAATAAGCTGATTCACAAAGAAGGTAAACTACTAGGAACGTAACAAATGTTGTGTTAAAATTCAAAACTAAAGAACGACAGTTGCAAGAATCAACACAATGAATATAGATCGAGGTAAAGCACCTGAAAAGGAATCCTAGTGAGAGAGGACTCTCCGGGTTCACTACGTGACATGGGAATGAACTTCAAACTATCCCCATCTTCGTCAAATTCCAGTGCCTTCCTAGGCCTCGACCATCGCATTTGCGTTCCTCCAGCACTAGGGAGTGGTGGGTGGTGCTAAGGAAGATCCTAGGGGATGGTTTCGGCTTTGCTAGTTTGACGCTAGAGATAGCATAACACTATAGCAAACGCTTGGATGACACCAAGGAATAGCGCATCGTTGGAGCTAATTTTTGATAATATTATGCTATATATGACGTGATAATACTTGCATTGGAAATGCTCTGCTCAGAAGAAACTATAAATGGCTTAAAAAAGCATTAATATTTAATTCATTAAATATTAATTTTAAATTATTTATACATGGACAGAGCTGGTGTAAGCTTCAAAATCCTCTTTATGGGCAGCTGGTGGTTAAACCAAAAACCCAACTTCTAAAAACTGAAAATTTTTCCAGAAACCGATGAAGACCATTTCACAACTTAAAGGACATTAGAAAAACATCTAATCGGCCAATTTAAAGGATGTAAGCGACAACCAGAAAGAATGATCAGCCTTGTTCATAACTATAACCACAGATGCACCCATAAAATGGTTGGGTATGAGGCGTAACTTTAGTTTCCTCTTTTCCATGAATAAAATCTGTGGATAGCCAGCAGCGAGTCATTTCATGCCCAGAAAATGAACAATTGGCAAGGGAAAATGGAAAAATAATTCTAGGAATTAATGGAAATCAGCAAGGTCGGTCCAATTTCTGAACCTATCCATTTCTGTATGCAACGGTGTTGTCAACTTAGACCCCTACTACATTTGCCTAAAATATGGTAGACAAAAATTGACAATGCAAAATTACAATAGTAAACTATGGAGATGACATGTAGTAAATTTCTATAAATTCCACAAGCAAACGGGATTAAATTAGGCTCTTCCACTTTTGGCAAAGCATTTTACAAGATATACAACATAATGAGAAGGCAGCATTAGAGCCAATCTAGCATGCAGGTGACTGTTCATGCTTGATGCGTGCCTTTAGGATTCCCGGGAGAGGTGGTGAGGGGGGAGGCTGAACAGGTGTATTTGACACGGAAGGATGTTGAATCATTTGTTGGTACATGCTGGGAATGCTAGAGCATTCACCACCTCCAGAATTACTAGGCCCTGCATCATCACTTGGTGTTCCACAAAATTTCATCGCCTTCAAAACATAGTTGTCATCGTGTAGCTCAAATGGGGTGCTGCAATCAGTGTTTAAAAACACAGTTACAAAACTAGATATCTATACTATATTTTCATTCACTTCACACAAAGGTAAATCAACAGGCTTTAAAACCAACGAAGTTACAAAACATTAAAATCCATTTTCAAACCCATGTTAAGATATTGGCCTTAAGCTGGAATAAGTATCAGCTGATAATTTTCGTTAATTTAGTTTATATTTCCTGCATTAATAAAAATATTATAGTTCAATTTAAAAAACAAACAAATTGAACTTAAATTTGATTTGAAATCAAAAAAAAAAAATTTGGCTTGGAGGCCTAATATGAGACTGCATTAAATAGGTTGTGTAAAGGCCATGTTGGGCACACCCCTTATATAAATATTGAGATTTTTATTTTTGCATCTTTTACGTGCTCATGAGTAACTCACATCAGATGCAGCCTATAATAATGACAAAGGATAAAGGTGAGTGCTCCACAATCAACTAGATGCTAGATTAACAGAAAGAACACATGCTTCCAGTGTCAGCTTACCTATTAAAATCAAAATGCACCAGCTGCATATCTTCTGATATTTCAACTTCAACTGTTGCATGTGGGCGTGTCTACATCATCAAACACAAGATCAAAAATCTGGAATGTTTTCACTCTAAATATATAAGCATAGCTTAAATACAACCTAAGAAATCGAAATCCATGTTCAAAATGGTATACCTACATAATTGAGAATAGTGATGGCCAACTTCTGTTGTTTTTTTTTCCTTCTTTTTGTTTTTTCGGGGGGGGGGGGGGGGGGAATTATCATATTAATCTGAGAGATTAGAAAATTTAAGTCGATTAAAAGAGCAGATTACTTAGTCCATTGCTGCTACTGGAAAGCCAATTCATCCATAAAACCGTGAGATTAACAAAACGACAGACCTATTTTTGTAATCCTTTATTCCTCTTCTCAAGTTCCATGTTTGTCTTCTACCATTTTTATGCATGCACCATTAGCCTTCATAATTTATAAGAGTGCATGAGTAATTGTATCCTTCCTCCCTACTCAACCAGTTAGTTTTTTATTTTTACTACAATAAGATTCCAAAGTGCATCGCCCTCTTTTAACTCTAGATATGCATTTAGGCTCATGTTCACGTCAGTGACTTCACTATAAAGAACCTAAATGCATAGATGCCGTCCAATAACGTATGCATACAAAGCTGTAGTCTAAGATAAAAGTGACATGTACTCAAGTTCGCTTTAATAAATATATTGAATCATTTAAAGAAGGAGAAGAAAAATTATCTCTGTCAGCACACACATTGTTGTCTTGAATTTATAAAGTTGACAAATTTAATCACATTTACAAACTTGAACACAACCAACATAAACTTGCAGAAATTCATCCAATTAAAGTTCATTGTAAGCCTCCAATAAAGGCCATACATCACATACTTCAACAACGGGCCAAAAAAGGTAAATAAATTATATACCTGAACCAGAATGAATGGTAAAGCCACACCACCGCTGGGAACATTTCCTGTGCTATATAATTGCTCATTGCGTTGTATCAAGTTCTGAAGACCTATGAACTTGATGGAATGGAAGATTAGTCAGTGACCATACATTGAACCATGGGCAGTGCTAAACAAAATTGTTTTAAACACCATAGAGTAGTAGACATTCTAAAGGAAACTTCAGTTACATACAGTATGACACAAAGTAATGTATAAGTATCAACTCTTACTTGTTCCTCCAACTCTTGCAAATATGCAGCTTTCTTTTCAATCCTATTTCTCAAATCAGTACGCTCACTCTACAATGATCACATTAAAGGTCAGGATCAGTTTATACTACTTAGAGGAAAACCCTAGAAAGTTGCATTTGTATCCAACAACTATTCAAACCTTTAGCTCCTCAACATCACTTAGGCTAGTGCGTGGTAGACCCTTCCACTGTATTTCTTTTTTGTCCTTAGATATAATATCCATAGCCATTAGAACATTTAGAGCATCATACACCCTTCGTCGTATATTTTTTTCATCATACTGTTGCTTTTATAAATAAATATAGAACAAAGATATTAGCTCAATAAGCGGTGTTCCAACTTTGAGAAGCCATATATTGAAATGGACCAAATTATTTTTTTGCCCATCAGACAAATCGAAGAATATGAACCTGGTCTGGAGATGCACCGCCATTGCCAGGATCAGCAAATTCAGAAACAAGTTCATCTGCAACCTGTAAAGTACTTCAAAAACTTATATTGAGGCAGAGTGTGACAAGTTCTGTAAATTTCACTACCTCTAACATCCAGTATAAAAAATGATAAATGTAACAACATGCTAAAAAAACCCAAAACAGAAAATATATGAAAAAGAGTGAATTCCTTGCTAACACAAAGTTTCAAAGTGGACTAATCTTTCTCAAGTAGTGATGTATTCAAATCCAAACAAAACACTGTTGTGATATATGCTTTTTGGGCGGAGCAATTGTTTGTGATATTGAAACACAAGGGATAGGGCTACTAAAATTGAACAAGGCCAGAAAACCTGCACCCTTTGTGAAGCATATGATCTATATTTCTACTATATTTATCTCAGAAAATGAATTGATAATAATTGAGCTAATTTGGAAGATAGACTATCCAACCAATAAGATTGTAGATTTAGGGGCTAGAGAATTAACTGAGTAAGCAAGTACCTTTTCTCTGTACTGGGAAAGATAGACGAAAACTATTAAGCAATCACATAACCCAAAAGCTTTTAAGTTTTCATGTTCACATGAACCCAAAATCTAAAATCAAGCTTTAAAATTCTGCCACGCATGCAACTAGGCAGCTCTAGAAGGGCCATACGAACAATGAATATGCCTAATACCTACTATGGGAATAATATCATTGAATTTGGAAATAAACATGTGCCAAATAAAGAAATCCAATAAAGGGTAACAACAGTTGCATTCATACATGATAGAAAACAAATTTTATCTTAAAAATAAGTTATTAGGTTTCTGCAACACAATGCCAACCAAAATTTAATAAAGATGAAGCCTATTCTACCAATTACCATTGTGAACTTTCTAGAACATACTTTTCAGAAAAACCAAAGCTAGGAGTTTATCACGTATTCTATGGAAAAATAAGGCAAGTTCAGTTTTTACATGATGCCTAATGGTTAAACATGCAAATGTAACTACGACAAAGTGTGTGGGATAATAAATTATTGATAGACTAGACAAATATTGAGTCATTTTCGAGATGTAGACAAAGATCCAATCAAATGTGGAAAAAAATGCACAGTGAACAAGAAATTTCCTAATAGAAACCGGGGGAAATGAAATATAAAGCAAGATATCCAAGAAACCACCTGACCTCATTATAAGTTGTCCTTCCCTTGCTTTCCACTTTCTGACATACTAGAGAATCAAAGACAACATAGGCATGAAATCAATAAACAAAAGTTCATAACAAATACTATCCAACAAAAAATTTCACCTAGGCGAAAATCTTCACAATTTAAATAAAAAAAATAAAAAATAAATAAACTGACTTTTAAATTGGAATACTAAATCTGGGATTAAATTTCTTTGAAATTTTTATCCTCCTGAAAAACATTGTTTTTGTCTCTCTGTATTTTTAAATTCTTTTGATAATTGATATCCTCCCCCAAAGGTGAACCACCCCAGCTGCAAAGAATACTAATCCTAGATATTTGAGTCGCACCAAATCTGTCTGGGCATGATCAGGCATTGAAAAAAGCATTGATATTGTCTTCTTAGAGCATATTAACTACTTCCACATATAGTCAATTATTTTCAAGATGTAAGCTCCAAAACACCAACAAATTAACGAATATTTTATACCTTTCATGCTGAACTGGCGGAGTCCTCTACCACTTTTATCAGGCCCAGAGGCACGTTGACCTCTTTTTTCTTCTTGCTACAGTTGGGAAAATATGGTCAATTGAATGAAACAAATACAAAATCAGAAGTTAATAAAGAGATTAAACTCCTATTCTATCTATCCCCTTGTTCTCCCCTAATCAGTGTGTATTAACATAAATGGTTGTATTGTCTTATCCTTTCCCCATCCCAGGCCTTCTTTGGCCTCATTCATAACCCCTGCAAAAGAATTTTCCAGCATGACAAAAAAAGAAAAAGTAGTTTTGATCTTTCAACAAAGCTTTAATTATCATGCCACATCACAAACTCATCATGAAAAGTACCATTTATGGCATCCCCTACCCCAGGACACCGATCTCTAAATCAGTTACAAATATCCCTCATAGGCAATACCATCGCAGTGGATGGAAATGTATTATGGTATCCCAGAAAGGGGACGCCATACCAATGACACCATAAAAATGGATATTTGAAAATTGATATCACAGAAAAATGAGCCACATGAAATAAGGAACAGATAGCCATTTCACTTATCTTCAGGAAAATTTAATATATTAGTGATATTGCTGTTGAAAAAAAAAGGAATATAACTTTTTTTTAAAAGCTGAGAAAACAATCAAATAATAAACCATAGTATAGATAGGCAGTTAAGTTCTGGCATACTCATCATGCAAGGAGTGATGCTACATTAAAAAAATTGGTAGCAAAAAAAGTGACATTTAAGGGATGCATGGCTCCTATCCTATGAAGAAATTAAGATTAGAAAATAATGAGGAGGATGATAACGGTCCGGTACAACCAAGGAGACTGCCAGGAATTTTGGATCAGCAAGTATATTCCTAATGAATCTAAAAGCTAGATAGGATTGAGGATGAGGGCTCTTAGATTGATAAGGCTCAGAAGGCCTCAGCTTAAGAATGGTCAGGGAGTTGAGCAAGGGGAGAAGGATGTATTCCACGACCATTTTGTAAAGATATGCCTATAGAAGAGAGTGGTATATGCATGCACATTATATCGATGCGATATTGTTCTTTGATCTATTTTGGGTTTGATATTGTTGAATAATTCAGAACTTGCAAGTTGCAAGTATTGTTTTTTTAGCCTGTTCAGGTGCCTCTCAATCCTCTCCCATTGATTGTTTGAAGCTTCTTCTGTGCTAGGCACACACTAATTTGGCTCTGTCTACATGGGGGTCAATCCAAGAACCAATGTCTCTTTAATTGCATGGCTGAAAAACTAACTAAAATACTTTAAGCTGAAATTCCGACCTTAATTCAGGTACTGTATTTCACAAGGTAGCCGAAGATGATGATGCAGGGAAATTTCAAAATTCAAGCACATGATCCTACGATCAATTGTCAGGAACACACAAGAATTAAGAAAATACTATAGAACAAGATTTTAAAACTCCCACGATTAAAATCAATCAAGAGAAGAAGAAAAAAACCCATTCAGTGACCACGTTCAAACCCCATTATTCAATTCCCACAAGAAAACTCACTTGGCTTGAGATCCAACATCGTCGCCTTGAAGATCCAGATGGTTCATCCTGAGAAAAGTGTTCTCACTCGCCGGCGTGGTCGCAGGCGCCGCAGCCAGATCGCTGCGACTGGACGGAGACCCGACACTGCCGCTGGTGGACACGGATTGGCCGGACACAGTGGTACCCCAAGACCGAGCACCTCCGCCTCCGCCTCCACCTCCACCACCACCTCCGCCGCCCCCTAGCAGCGCCCGCGTGATTCTTCTCCTTGTCTTTCTCCCCATTCATTTGATGACTCCCTCCGGTCACCATCCCTATAAAAGGGAACCAAGAATTGGGAATCGGCAACCAAATCGGGGACTACTACGGCTTGGTTTGGGGGGGAACAACAGGAAGGCTAAGATTGAGAGATGGCCTGAGAGATTGTTGGGATTGATTGATGGTGCACCGAGGCAATGGCGTGTTCGGAGGAAGGGTTGAAGAGCATCAGTGACGAGTTCTAACACAACACAGTGTGTGCAGAGAGAGAGAGAGAGAGAGAGAGAGAGAGAGAGAGAGAGCTGCGGTTTAGAGGGAAGGAGGGTTTGGGTCTTTGAGAGTGTGGGTGAGTCTGTTTCGATCTAACCAGGAGGAACGGCAGACCAGATAGAGGGAGAGAGGGAACCGACCGGTTCGAGGTCTCATGGATGGAGAGAGGGAAAAGTGAGGTTGGTTCTGTTTTTTGTTTTTTTATTTATTTTTATGTTTTTCACTTCCTCTCCTCTGCTGTTTTATTTTATTCGATATGCATAAAAAAAATAATTCAAATAAAAAACTCAATAAATATTAATTTTAAAATAATTTTAATATTCATCTCTTCTTTATTATAATATAATGAATGATTCAAACTAAATTTATTTAAAACATTAAAAAAAGGTTAGAATAGAACAAGTTGACCAATACTCGTTCCTATCTTATTATCTCTTCAGGCCGAAATGAATCAAATAAAAAAATAGTGTGTGACTCAGAAACTAGAATTATATCAAGTGACTTTTTTTTTATCTCAAACTATTTAAAAATATCATTTTTATAGCATTTACTCAAACATTTTTTACAATCAATAAATATTAATTTTAAATTGTTTATATATTTTAAGTATTAGTATTAGTATTATGGCTGCGGATGGAGCCCAGCCGTCCCCTCCAAATCCAATCCCTCCACCTGCATCGTCTGGCATCAGCCTCAACTTCGCTGACATCGTCGATTCACACTCCCCCTCTCTGCTCTCTCTCTCTCTCTCTCTCTCTAATCGCCCCATTTTGGCCAAATCTCACCCTCTCTACTTCGATTGCTTCATCTGCGTCTCTCTCTCTCTCTCTCTCTCTCGGGAATCCCCATTAGCAGATTCAATCCCAGACCCCCGAATTGTTTGGTCTCTCCTCATCGATCCATGTCCAATTCGCAAACTCCCAACCTCATTAAGTGGCTCCGAGCAACCTGGTAGCGTGTGCTGCACTTCTCCGTCATGGAAGCCGCCATTCGTCCCCTCTCCCAACGACTGCCACTGCCTCACCGTAGCTGCTCCCTGCCACCGAGAGTTGCCGCCAGGAAGCTGAACATGGTGTCGAGATGGTAAAAGGAATGGGTAAAAAACGGAAATAATAATAATAATAATATAATACGTAATCATTTATCTTTATCGATCATTAATGCCCTACCACGCCTAGAAGATTTGACGACGGTCATGATCGAGTCCCATTAATTCACTGGTTTTGGATTAATTATTAATGGTTGACACTTGGCGTGCTTTGATTTTGATTGCGGAAACAAAATCAAAACAACGAGACCTAGAACGGCCAGGTGCGTTGTTTGGAAATGACATGTAGATATAGCCGGCCACACATTAGGAATTAGGAAATAACCCCCCGGCTATTATTAACAACTCTAATTAATTGATGTTAGATTTATTTATTTATTTTCCTTGAGCCTTGTATTACTATTAATTGCTTTAGCGAGAAGGTAAATTTAATGGAAACCCAAAAAAACTGAAGATGTCGTAAAATAAAATATGATGACATTAAAGATACCCTGTTTAACCAGATGAGGTTCATTGTCATGGGTTCCATTTGCATTATCTCACATTCGGGTCGTAATTAATTAAATATTGTAATATTTGCATATAAAGACATGACAAAATTTGAAAATGTATTAGTTAATGTCCCCTCCGGCCCAATTTTGCCTTCATATTATTCGAGACAATTTTGCTTATATTATGTCAATTTGTTCAATTTTATTCTTGTTTTCCAAAAATTCTTAGTGGAGATGGTGCATAATTACAAGTGTCAAAATTTGATATTAACATGACATTTTAAATGTAAACATTTTATAAAAGAAACATTATCACACGTAAACTGGACATAACACCTAGGCTATGCCCCGTGGGGCTGTCCATTTACTGGTTCAGTTCATATATGCTGGTTGGTTGGTCAATTTCAAAAAAGTCTCTTTTAAGCCTGATACATTTGGCCGAACATGCTATTAATCCATTTGCGGAATCCAATCCCTCTGGAAATTGCTGGGATGCGGCAGATCCCCAACAGAACGAATTAAAAAAAATCACAACCAAAATAAGAACGGAAAAAAAAAAAAAGCAATTTCTGATCATCACTGTAGCTCATGGGGTTTGATCTCATATTGTTCACCAGAAGCTAAGATTTTTACACTCACCATACCTCTTTGCCATTCTGAACTCCCCACTATTATAAGCCTGCGTGCATTCGTCCGAGCAGCCCGTTTGAATACCCTGAAACAGTGCAACAAACTTGCAACGTTAGAAACTGTGTGAGCTTCATTAAGAAAACCCCATCTCCCAGAGTGGAACTCATTACCACTTGAGTGGTTTGTTTTCCAGAACCAGATCAACGCTTTGCCCTTTTCCTCTGAGTAGTGTAGCTACTGCCACAGCTTCGTCTTGAAGCTCCGGATCCAACGCGCACACAATGTTCTCTAGCTCGAGGCCAAGCACGGGTATTAGACCCTTGTCCTTGAGCAACTGCAGATATCGTGAAGGCGAGAGTAAATCAGACGAAGAGAAAATGGTTCATTTTACATAGTAGTAGGTATAGCTTCAGAACCTAATTTAGTTGATCTATTTGGATTAAGTTTTTGAACAAATTGAACCATCTCGAGCAACTAAAAGTTTCTTTCCGTAATTTTCTCAAATGCAATAACATGACTTAACTCGACATGTGCAAACATTTCAACTTACTTCTATGATGACAGCATCACCAAACCCAAAGCCACAAGCAGGAATGTCATCACCTCCAAAAGTTGAAAGTAAGTGATCATATCGCCCACCACCACAAATGGCTCGAAGCTTCCCTTCCCTATCGAATCCCTGCCAAATGGATTAATATTTTCATCAGGAAAAGAAAAGTATGGCACCTATGATCATTGATCATATAATACTGTTCAGCATGCACACTAAAGCCTTCTAACCGTCAACATTCCAGTACCACATACAGGAATATGGTCGTAGCTTTACTCTTAGAAAAACAGCCAACTGGACAGTGTATTAATGCTTAAAAGGTACCATAATTTAAATAAACAAACAGTAACGGCAGTCATGATGTTTCCAGACAGACAGCAATCTGTTTGTTCCAGAATCACTCTTAGCAATATAATAGAACCATGGACCATGTTCTCTAACGTGAATAAGTATAGGACAGATATCCATTATGTTTTGATAAGAAGAAAAAAAATTGATAATAAAGGGAAGACATCCATTATGTGGATTTTAGTGTGGACATTTACATGTTCCAAGGGATTTGTATGCTCCCATACTATTTTTTAACTCTTGCATAGACCTGTTATGGCAAGACTCGTATCAATCTGTGCATATAATTGATCTAGCAGTCTGCACAGGGGTGTCTATGCAAGAACTTACAAACCATGCAACCAGAGGATACCAATCATTAGTCATTGGTTGATTCGACCAAACCTAATCCTTCAAAAAAAAAAAGTCTCACATTGTTCACATTTGCATCAAAAGAATTGCAAATAAAACTAATTCTCGTATCATCAAATAAAACCTTAAAACTTGTTTCATATATATCTTGTTCCATTTAAAACACAAATTTATACGAATAGATTACTTAATAATGTCCATTTTGAGATTTTACAAATATCATAATTCCCTTTTAAATGAAAATTTTCATTTAATTTTTTAGTTTATTGTGATTCCACTTCCAATTATGATTCCATTACAAGTAATCAATTTTCAAATAAAAATTTATGTGTATAATTTTACATTAAACTAAAAAACTACAATAGATAATTCAAATAGATCATAAATTTCTCATAACAATAATTTAAATAGTAATCTCTTATCAACCTCTCCTTCCCTCTCTCTCTCTCTCTCTCTATATATATATATATATAGTAATAATAATACATTTATATAATATTCATATTTAAAAAATTATAAATTACAAATTTGATTAATGTTTTATATATGTGATTTAAATATAATTATCTAATAATAAGTTTGCATAATTTTTAGTAACATCTATAAAAAAATAAAAATAGAAAATCTTACATTAATTAGCATGATATTAAATTAAAATAATTATTTTAATAAATAGGTAGAATATTATTATACATTATTAAATAATCATATTATATTATTGTATATTTAAAACGAACTACACATAAAAATAACAAAACAAATACACAACAAACCATCTAAACACATACACACGCATATCAGTTCTAAAATCAATGAAGTGGCACTTATGGGCAAAGTTTGTAATTTTGGTTCCCACGAAGGAATTCAACAAACACTGCTCTGACTTAAATAATTGCGGGGATTCATAAATCCAACCTCAAAGACTATTCCAGTGTAGTATGCTAGTCCTCGAACAACAGATGCATCAAACTGAATCCACTCGGAGTAACCAAACTTTTCAGCTAACATGAATAATTTTTTCAAATCAGCAACAGCTTCCACAGCAGCTCCAAGTACCTCTGCACTAAAGGATATGAAGTGAATGCAAATTGAGCATTTCTACAGTCTCAAATAGGAAATTGAACTTTAATGTACTTAAAGGAACTTTAGCAAAATCCAACAGCCATAGGTTGCCACCAACCCTAACCTGTAGAACCTAGACCAATCATACAAAGAGACTTTCAGGAACTCTAACGCATGCTGAACAAGTCATAACGAAAACAAGCTGAGTAATTCACCATTCAAATTATTTGGCTGACAGCTAGAAATTTAATCTAATATTGAGATTCAATTATGCATATTAACTTTGACAAACTGTGCATATTAGGGAAATGAAGGAACAAAATTTAACAAGTTTCACCTAGTCTGCCTAAAGAATAACATTAGGTCTTGGTTAAGATGCTGGAAAAATCAACCTTCCAATTTTGACAACGACTTAATTGAAAGCACTTTCAATAGATCCTCAATAACATCTTCGAATATTCCAGCAGATATTAGCTCCTTCTTGAACTCATCCACTGGAATCTTTTCCATCTGTTTCCAGATTTGTTTAAGAACAAAACAACAAAGAAAGAGAAATTAATAGATCTATTTCACGAGTATAACTGAACGCATACAACTTAATGCAAAAGTAAGTGGGAATATTTCTGAAGAGACAATCTTCACCGTGACATGCAGTTACAATGTTCTCACTGAAGATTCTTTAGAACATAGAACCACAAGCTTCGTATATACTTCAAACAACATTAATCTTAATGAAGTCAATGAATTGGGAGGGGTGATTAATGGATATAAACAGGCACTTTTTGCACCCAAAAATGAATATTAGCACTCAGATCAGTCTTCTTGTCTATGGTGTGTACTAAAAAAAAAAAAAGATCCAGTCTAGTGATTTCATTCAAGTTGGATAAAAATGTAAATGAAATATGAAGTTATCTTCAAATGACCACCAAGTCAAAGTAAACATTGATTATGCTGGTATATGAACTTTTTATTTAAATTGTGCTCCAATTATTGATGATGAAATATGAATTATATATTATCAAAAAAAAACCTAAGCAACCTAATCAATTAATACTGGACAATGCAGGGCTTCGTAAAATATTTTACTTGTCAATTAAATGATATGTAATTTATTTACTTTTGATATTCCAATTGTTTTGCATGAATCTCTCTCAAGAATTTGGTCTCTTCTCTGAAAATTTCTAGTTCATTCTTTCCCTTTTCATCACTTTTTTAATTAATGAATTAGAAAAGACAGTGGGGCACTCTAGAATTTGGTCTCTTCTCTGAAAATTCCTAGTTCATTCTTGTCCTTTTGATTACTTTTTTTAATTAATGAATTCGAAAAGACAGTGGGGGGGGAAACATCAACATACATTTAGGAAAGTTTGAAAATGTTAGGTCTAAAAAAAAATATTGAAAAGATTCTAGAGGTATCAACCAAAACTTTAAATGTTGATATATGTGTCAACATACATTAAAACTTCTTATTGATATATGTATACAATATGAATAATGTTATATGAATGTACATTGTGCAAATAAACTGCATGTGGACATCTTTTGACATTAGATTGATATGAATAATTTTTAAAAAATAAATAAACAAACATCAAGCTAACGTCAATAAATGTACCCTTGTGCACTTTACCTGCACAATATACATATTATATATATACATATCAATAATCTATAACTTTTTATTGAAATAGTATTCCAATTATTGATGATGAATTATTAATTATATATTATCAAAAAGACCTAAACAACCTAATCAATTAATACCAAACCATGCAGGCCCTACTAAAATATTTAAGAATATGTAATTTATTAATTTTTGAATGAATCTCTCTCAAGAATTGTTAGCCTCTTCTCTGAAAATTTCTAGTTCATTCTTTTCCTTTTTAGGGAAGTTTGAAAATGTTACGTTTAAAATTTAGGGAAGTTTAGGGAAGTTTAAGGAAGTTTAAGGAAGTTTGAAAATGTTCCTTTTCCTTTTTAGTTCATTCTCTCAACATACATTTAGGGAAGTTTGAAAATGTTACGTTTAAAATTTTTTATTAAAAAGAATATAGAAGTATCAACCAAAACTATAAAATTTTGATATATATGTGTGTGCGTATATTATATTATATATACACATTTAAATTTTTAAAAAAAACTATTAAGAGGGATAAGACAAGCATGGAGAGAACAATAGAATGGAAATCGTTATTTTAATAATAATTAGGATATTTGCATCAATAACCTATAAAACATATCATTTATTAATGGGAAAGAAGTGTACAAGAGAACCAAACATATAACAATTGAATTAAATGCTGAGCAATTGGCGCCTTGGGGTACCAGTTAATCGGAAAATACCTAAATCACCTGCAATATAGCACAGCATTCTCACCTTATCTATGACAATGCAAACTTTGCCAAATAAACTTTCAGGGACTGAGTAACGCGTCAGTACAGCTTGCAGAACCTAAAAAATAAAGACAAAAGTCACATTACAATGATTACATCATAAATCTTTTAACTACTGAAAATTAGGTACAGCAATAATTACATGGTGGACCAAACAAACATAAAACAATAACATTCACATCAATATGAACATATAAAATCAGAATAATAAACTCATCATTAGTTTAGCAGCAAAGCATGGCCTATGCAGCCTGCTTAAGCATACAATATTAGGCAAGAAATTATGCAATCAATTATACAACAGCTTAATGTTGCTCTTCTTGGGGATTTTTCAAAAATTCTTGTGTTCCCGTGTTCTGATATTGGCTGTCTGGAAGCCTGGAAGGAACGAAGGACTGGAAATTATAAACCAGGAATATTTGTAAGAAATATTGAATTAACATCATTAAAATGAGGGTGAGGATTTGTGGGTAGACACTCGGAAGAAGTATAGATTTTTCCGAAGATATGTGATGGTTCAAATTTAATCGAAATAGAAATTTGATAATTAGAAATTTTCCAAGGTTCAAATAGACTGGATCCTCCATTGTCCATTTGAGGAATTTTGACTTTATTAATTGATTATATTTTGCGACAGGAGTATGATACTTTACTTGAAAGTTGTAGCTGTAAGCAAGATTTAGGGACTACTTCAACCTAGAGAAAGAAAGAGCACAAGAAGAATTTTAATCTATGATTGCAGAAAATATATAATGAATATAATATAATTCAGAAGCCCCTGAAAAAGGAATAGTCTACAAGCTAAGCACATCCTGCAGTAGATATCTGAGTGTGATTGTGTCATTTGCATGTAATTTGATGTATCAGGCATCGTTGCAAATTCAAAGTAAAAAAACTTATCATGGTTCATTTTTTAATTTAAGGATCAACAACACATGCAACTAAAGAAGAGGAAGTATAGCTTAATCAACCAAAAAGATGAGGCATGCATAAGTCAGTTGCAACAAGATTTTTTCTACTTAAAAGGATAACTATTAGTATTGAATTTTAAAAAGGAAAATGTTGATGCCTTTGTTAGACGTCTACTATTCTATAATCACAATAGAGAAGAGTCATTTGCACCTTTCTACTAGAAACTTTAAATCCAACGTCTGATGCTGTAATCCCAATTCGCTTGAAGAAAGTGACAATAGAAGAAATAAGCTCTGCTTCAGCCTGCACAGGATGAAAGAATATAATATTAAGCTTGAAAGACTATCGGGGTTTGAGAGATTGACTCTTTACTTCGGGTGGATTAACTTTTTTTTCATTTCTGATGTTGTTTATAGCTGCTTTTTTTGAATATGTTATAATTTCTTACTTATCAAAAAAAAACTGAAAAGACCAAATGAAAAAATAAATATAGTGTTACCATTTGAAGTAACCATACAAAGTAAATAATCCAATCCAGCCATAAATATGCTTTAAAACACTTGTAATGCACTCAAACTTCTAGTTTTACTTATCAACTCCAACTATGAAAATGATTTTTCAAAACTAACAGGCATACACCAACAAGTTGTCAAAATTTGATGCTGTGATAATCAAGGCTAAAGTTAAGTGCATATTAAGTCATGAGACAAGTAAGAGTTGACAGCACCCACCGTAACCTCGGGCACACCGATAACATCCATATTCCACTGGTAGTGCTCCCGACGCCTCCCTCTTGTCATTCTCTCATACCGCCAACACTGCCCAACAGCAAACCATTTCAATGGAAGGGACAGGGATTTTCTGGATAGAAAAAAACATGGAGATCAAATTCTGGCATCGGCACCTGGATGCACAAATCATAAATGAATATTTATATTAATTTTTAGCATTGATATTTGTCGATTTACGAACAAAGATAACATAGAGAACCTGTACAACAATAAGCACTGCAAAAGAAGCAAAAACATGACAAGCAAAGTCAGTACCCCTTCTGTATTACAAGTCTTGCAAGAGAAGGAGTGAGTTCAGGCCTCAATGCAACACGACGATTTCCACGGTCCTCAAAACAGTATAGCTGCATGGCAGAAGTAAGACATTTAAAAAAAATTAATATCAATCACACTTCAATGAATTAAAATGTGGAACTGCTTTCTCTAATCTGCAGTATGTACATGAGCTCTTTATATTAATTTTAAAACTCTGCAGACTAACAATTACTAAGAACTTAAAACTTAGGGTAGCGTTAAGGCTGACTGGCAAAAAAAAAAAAACATTCCACATTTTAAGGTTCTGCCCCTAGCACAAAGTGTTTCCAAGTTGCCATAGATTCTTCTAGTAGGGACAATGACTTGTATACATCACCTGGATTGCTAAAATATAATTACCTGATGACAACTTACACAATGCCTAGTCTCCTGCAAAACATTGCAACTAGTTTTAGTAAAATAAATAATTAAACAAGCAGAAAGTGACCTGTTCTCTAATCTCCTCCCCGGCTTTTCTTATATAAAGAGCCTCTGATTCCAGTAGCGGAAAATCCACCTCCTCGAAACCAAACAACTTGGAAACCTACAAATCCAAAAACCAGACAAGCTGCAGATAGACACGAGCATTCGCCTAATAGAGAACAATCGAATCAAAAGAAACAAGAATCCCAACCTCACGGAAATTATGGAAGAGCCAGTTCCGGAGGCGCATATCTTCAGGCGGGAAATCCCTGGTTCCTCTAGGAGGATTGACGTCGATCTTCTGCGGCGAATCAACAACCCTCACCGGAGGCGACGACGCAGCTCCGCCACCGGAGCCGCCATTGTCGCTAGGGATTGCGGTCTCGAACGTCTCTGGAGATGGGAGCGGCGAGGAAGAAGACGAGAGAGAGCGAGGTCTATGGTTCGCGGAGGAAGAGAGGCTAGGGACTAGAAATTTGCAGGAATGGAAAGAGGAGACGGAAAGGCAGAGGCGGAGGTGATGGTGGAAGGGGCGGCGGAAGGCGACGGCGATGCCGGGACTAAGGAGACCGTGTAGAAGTAGGAGAGAGGCGTTGACAACAGCCATGGCGGCTGCGACTGCGAACGCGAAGGACTGCCAGGCTGACTGATGTAGAGTGTCTGGTCTACTGGTTCGACGGATGTAATGAATGGATGGCCTGTGGTCAACAGATCACAATTAAGGCCCAACGTCGTAGAATAATAAAATTGGTGCCAAGGCCCAACAGCCCAGCTTCATGATTAAATGATTATTATTCATTACATCTTTAAAAAGTTTATATATATATATTCTAAATTTTTTTTTAAACAAAAATAATATATTATTTTATATATTTTATTTATTCCTTCACATTTCATTCTTCATTTCATTTTTCAGTTCTATTTTTTTTCTTTTAAATTATATATTTTTAATTTATATTTAATATTTTATTCATCTCTTTTATTTGTTATGATCAAACAAAAGTGCATATACATAAATAAATATATTTAAAAAATAAATAATAAATAATAATCATTTAAATATGAATATTCTCTCTTCAATTTCTATTTTAAATTATATTTAAGAAAAGACGTAAACTCTTTTTAAAACTCTGCAAATATCTCTAAATTATAAGGAAAATACCGTTATAATTAAAGAATTTGATGTGTTTGCTTTAATTACATGATTGGTCTAAATTTGTCTTGTAGCCTTTTGTTTGTGGTGAAGATGCATACATTGTCTGGATATATTATTAGCTAATTGTTGAAAGCCTCTCGTATGAAGAAATTGTCAATTTCAAAGTGGTGTAATTACGATTTATGAAGTTAATGATGCTTTGCTTTTATAAGATACAGTTTTACGTATTAAATACAATATCTTAGAGTTAGCGTAAGTTTATTGTTTATTAATTTATTTGTTTGGTATGCTTTCATATATGTTTTTTATCCTATTTATTATTATTATTATTAAAAGTTCTTAAAATAACTTCAATGATATTAGCTAAATCTGATCAGGTAAAGTTAAATTTTACATAATACATATTATTTATCTGTAAAGATAAATATATTTACTCGTTAGTTAATATTATAATGTTGATATATTTCATCTCCCTCTTTATTCTCTTCATATTTATTAATAGATAAACAAGTTTTAAAATTATTTTTAAATAAAAATTTTTAATTTAAATGAAGATAAAATATATAAGAATATTGAATTTAAAATTGTAAAATGATCAAAGGGAAGTTATTCTTATAACTTACACGTGATTTGTTAAAACAAATTGATTGCTCTCGGAGCATCTTCAAGACTGATGTAAATTATTATTTTTATTAAAATAATCAATAATGCATGTATCGTTTCCATTCTCGCCCGCTGTCGCAGGCCGTCTCCATCCTCACCCACCGTCGCAGGTCGGCCGTCTCCATCCTCATCGTCGCACTACTGCTCCAAGTCTTGGTGGGTCCTCTATCCTCTCTCCTTTTTCTTCTTCATCTTCAAGCCAAGAGAGGGAGGCGGCTTCATCAGATCTGGCGACGATAGGGGGGCCTAGACAGGGGGTTGGGGGCACATGGACATGGTGGCAGGGACGGGGGGCCTGGATGCATGGGGCGGCGGAGATATAGGTGCCTGGACATTGAGATATCAAAACTATTAAATCCGTCCAAAGGCACTGCCAGTATTAGGGCTCATTTGATTATATTCCACCAGGTAAACATATATGACATTATAGAACCTATTATATTGCAACATGTAAAGTATAGTGCTCACTGATTTTCTTTTCAGTTTTCAATTAGTTTTTAAGAAATGAACATTTTTATATCAGAGGGCTAATCATTTAAAAGTAGTTTCGATTTGTTGATTAGAATATGCATATACGATTCAAGTTACAGCTCTAGGCAATGTCTACAACTATGGAATAATCCTGCTTGAGATTCTTACAACCTGACTCCCTGTGGATGAGGCCTTTAGCGAAGGCATAGATTTAGTGAAGTGGGTTCACGGTGCTCCAACGAGAGGAGAAACCCCAGAGTAGATACTTGAAGCTAAGCACAGTGTCTTTTGGTTGGAGAAAGGATATGTTGGCATCCTTGAAGGTTGCTTTGCTCTGCATTGACATCATGCCTGCCAAACACCCCAAAATAAGCACAATGTCTTTGTTTTGCTTGCACGCTCTCCCAAGTAATTCGTAGGGATCAGCCATCGCTCTTGGACTTGTTCACCGATGCGTAAACATTGTTGCGTCGTTCCTACAGCTTCGAATTCTTGGATCGCCTTTGATCTCCGCGCCAGGTGAGCAGTACCAACGCATCGCTGCCAATTAAGATGAGTCGTTGATGCCCACGCCACCAGAGTCCTTTCACTGGATCCGCATTGCCACACCTACATCACCTCTCCAAGAAGCCACCAGATGTCTACGATCCCTTGACGGTAGGGCGGCAGAGATGAGGGGATGTGGGGGGCCTGGACAGGCCAATAGAATGGGGGATGGGAGGTTTGATAATAAAAGTTGCTGTAAATAATAATACAGAATGAATTAGAGTTGATTGATATGGACAAACTGATTGCTCTTAGGGCCATCATTTTTTCCCAAGAGACACCCCACCGACGCGCCAACTGCTAATTTTAAAGGTAGCTGTTGGGCGAGCATCAACAAGAGACACAGCTCGCACACTTTGGAACTAACAATTTCATTTAATTGACTTTGAAATTTGGAAGCTGTCTGTTGTCTCACTTATCTGTTGGATTGCTTTCCACGCTGGGCAGAACTTAACCTATGGACGGTTGGCAGGTGGCTGCAGAATTAAAATGGTTCGTATTACCAATGCAGCAGCCGCAGCCGCTGCAGCAGGTAGGTAAGTGACGGGCTGACTTCTCCAGAATTTGCAACAAAGCCTAAGCCCTGCTGGCCGGCCCGTTTCCAATGCACAAGGCGAAGGCGCTGCATTCATTCAATTGGCGATCGAGGGCCGTGACGTCCACATGCTCGGCCTGATGCTGGGTAGGGCCAGCTCAGCAGACAGCTCGCCAGCTGTCGGTGGATGCAAGAAACCCTACGAGGAGCGACTAAATGATATAATGAAAAGATATGGTAGCAAAGATTATTATTATTATAAATGATTAAAGTTCGATTAGCAAAACCAATATGTTTTTTTATGACTTATATAAAACATCACACACGGTCTAATAATACTTAATACGTACAGACGTAATAATAATACTTGACCATGCATATATCATTCCACAAAACCACAACCCCCTATTTATATGTATTTATGCCCCATTAACGCCCCTCATTTCCATTCTTCATTCAAACCATTTTCTTTATCATTAACGACTTAACGAGGAAAATGGGCGAAGTGAGTCTTCCACAGTCCACACGCCCCACTTAATCTTCTTCTTCTTCTTCGTTCATTTCCACTATGCAATCGGCTTGTGCTTTCGTAAAAGTGCTTATCTAATTTTATTTTATTTTTGGTTTTGCAATTGTTCTATTATTGCAGGGCGCCGGATCAAAGAACCAAGGCGATAAGAAGTCTGACAAGAACGATGACGGCACCGTCGTCCTAAAATTGGATATGTTCTGCGAAGGTTGCCTCAAGAAAGTTGTCCAGGATATTGATGGTAATTAAATTAAAAAAATTTAACTCGCTATTTCATATATACCAAATTAAATTTCAGTTAATTTGATCGATGACTTTGGCAAGACCCCTGCGGTTTCTAGATTTATTTTTTTTTAAATCTGGCTGGAAACGTAAACTAATTAAGATTTGTGTCTAATTAATGTTTATGTTTGGGTGCGATATATTAATTGAAGGGGTTAAGGTGGTGGAGGTGGACCTTGCTAATAGCATGCTGATGGTGGTTGGGAAGATTGACCCGGCCAAGATCCGGGACCAAGTGGCGGAGAAGACGAAGAAGAAGGTGGATATCATCTTCCCACAGCCCAAGAAAGACGGCGGCGATAAGAAGAAGGCAGATGAGAATAAGAAACAGCCGGCGGATCAGGATAAGAAGAACACAGATGAGAATAAGAAGCAGCCGGCGGATCAGGATAAGAAGAAGGCATATGAGAATAAGAAGCAGACGGATCAAGACAAGAAAAAGGCAGATGAAAATAAGAAGCAGACATATCAGGATAAGAAGAAGGCAGATGAGAATAAGAAGCAACCGGCGGATCAGGATAAGAAGAAGGCAAATGAGAATAAGAAGCAGCCGACAGATCAGGATAAGAAGAAGACAGATGAGAATAAGCAGCAGCCGGCAGATCAGGATAAGAAGAAGCCTGAGGAGGTAACATTTCTAACATGCCCATTACTGCCTCTTAGCGTGCGCCTTGTGTCTCGCTTCTGATCAACCGCGCTAGCTAGCTGCGCACCTGCCTTCTTCGCCTCACTTATTCACCATGTCAAGCAGGTCCAGGGGAGCAGGTAGTGGTAGCTACTAGCTAGTGCGTAGTGCGTACTGGTGGTGGCCGTTTGATATTGATACTCTCTGTAAGCAACACACCGGGCTCATATCAGCCACGCGCGCGTGTTGTTAGCTTATTCCGTACTACTAAATAAATAAATAAACAAACAAATAAATTCTGATTGCTTTCAATTAATTGATGTTTGGTGATTGGTTGCCGTGTTGTTGTATCAGCCTATGGAGAGGACGGTTTTATACGAAACGGGAATGCACTGCGACAGGTTCGTTCACAAGTTGATGGATGTCGCTTCCGAGTTCGCAGGTATGTGGTGTCTCCCTTTGACCAGATCAATTCAATGGATGAATTAACTTGCTTTCATGTGGTTTTAAATTACACACGGCGTACCTTGTCTGAAAAACACAACAAAGTTGTTCGATTAATGATATACGTACGCGTGATAATTATCAAATATAATAAGATGTAAGTAATTAACGATGTCGTTGCTAGTTAACGTTAAACAGGTGTTCGGAAGGTGAAGGCGCTGGTCTCCGTGAAGGGGACGATGGACGTAAAGGCCCTAACGCCATTCCTCTCAAAAAAGCTGAGCAGGGACGTCAAGGTCGTTGTTCCGGCGGATAACGCCGCCTCCGGTGGGGAGAAAAAGGCCAAAGAAGGCGGCGGAGGAAACAAGAAATAAAATGAGGGCGGCGGCTGGGTAGCGCGAGATTCTTCAGATTCTTCTGCTTTTGGCTCGGCGCCTATAATATAATTTAGGTTCTCGTCCAACGAGGATCACATGTTTTAATTAATTATTGCATTTTGTTGGGTAAAAGCAAATTATACACTTTTATTACTCTAATTATTTTTCTAACTACTCTCTAAATTAGGTAATTCTATAAAGTCCTTATATAGAAAGGGATAGCTACTTTCTAAATTAATTTTTTTAATATTTAAATATAACAAAACATTAATTTATTACATACAAAATTAATTGTTTAAATTAAAAGTTAACAAAATAATAAAATATTATATAATTAGCTAAAATAATGAATATGTTTGGATTAAATTATATAAAATAGCTAATTAAAATAATTTTACATCAAATAGGAAATAAAACCATGTATGGACCTTCTTTTTTTTTTTGGTGGCTGAACTTTTAATTTTGATCTTTACAAGTTATTTTGGTTAAATATATTATTGAATCCATCAGCTTCTATTTTTGTTGCTGACATGATACTACCAAATTCGTCAATCAGTTGCCAAGTTAAACTAAATTAAAAAAATAATTTATTGCTTACTTGGTAATATTATTATTTATTTTTGTGTTTATGTGTCATTCTATTTTGAAAACTAAAATGATATTGGAGGTTCAAGTATTAACAATAGTACATTTTTTACATAATATATAATATTTCTATTTTTCACAAAGGATAACACATAAGTATGAAAAAAATACTTTATTTGAAAATTAAAAAGAAAATGCAATTTTAAAATCTAAAAGTAAAGTAAATGTCTTTAACTATCCTCCAACTACAGACCTATTATATACCTTTTATGATTTATATGATCACTTTTAAAACCATTATTTACTGAACATTCACTTGTTTTTTATCACAACTAATATAATTTCTTTTAAAAAATATCATTATCGAATTAGGTCATTAATTTCATTGTCATTTATTCCATTCCCATCATGCATTAGAAGATTTCTTAACCTATGCGGCTTTTTTCATGGCGTTTTCACATAAATGACACCGTAAGTAATGCTTTATATTAGTATCACTTTAGAATGACACTACATAATAATTGTTGCAACCTTTTTATAACTATTTGCCACTACAATGACTCGTGACCACCACATTAAAAAATGCAATCCTCGTTATTTCTTAGTCGCATTGCTAGTGTTCAGAGCATTATTGCAACCTCGTCAAAATTAGCCTTTTAAAATAATTAAAAGTATTATCTTTTTAAATTTTAACAAGTTATTTTTTAAAGTCCACTTTTTAAGCTATCTAGTTTAATTATTTATTAATTAAATTATTATTTTTATATATTTAGTTATTATTTAAAATTAAATTTAATAGCATGAGAAAAATAGAAAAGTAAATACAGCGAGAAAAATATAATATTTTTAATAATTAAATAGTGAATAATATTTGATTAAATTGATAGATTTAGAACATTAGTAGTAAAATAACTAAATATTTTAATAAATTTGTATACATGAACCAACAATAATCACAAGTTATATTTGAAATCTGTGTGCTAATTATAAATTTTGTTAAAATTTCGGACTTCAAGTCATTGACTAGCCAAATCTAATAAAATCTAGTCAAATTTGTCTAACAGGTGTCTAAAGTTTAAAATTTTAATAAAATTTTTAGTTGTCACACATATTCCAATTATAATTTGTAGCCATTATTGATACATGTACATAAATTTATTAAAATATTTAATTATTTAACTATTAGTGCTTTTAGTATTTATGTTATTAAAATTTTAATTATAATATGGGGTTTGAAAACTATAATTTTAATTATAGATTTTTATTAAATTGAATATCTAAAATAATAATAAAATATACATAGAGAGAAAGAGAATATGCGATGCACCAATAAAAACGTAATAAATTAATTAATAAAAAAACTTAACTTTTTTTATTAATGCAGTCGCTAGTGGACCGGAGCCTTAATGCATGTTTAATTTTTTGATACCTAATGGTTTGTAGCGCCTTTGGGCATGTAAAAGATGTTATGATTCCTTGCCAATGCTAACGAAAGCGAATGTTTGGGTTTGTTAATTTTTCTAATTCGGATACTGTGAAGTTGATTTTGTCAAATGGGAATCCACATTTTGTTTGCGCTGCTCGTGTTCTGGTGAAGCCGTATAGGAAAAAATGAAAGCATTTTAATGGGTACATTAATGGTTTTAGCTTCTTCCTGGACTAAGCTCTGGTCAATCAAAGCAGTGATTAATTATTACAACGAGATAAATAAAAGAGTAGTGTTTAAGTACAATCGGTATTGTGACATATTTACATTTTCGACTGATGTGAAATAAGTCACATTAATATTTTTTGTAAAGACTCGTATTTGGGTAGTTTTGAGAGATAGTCATTCTATGGGAATGTAACTATCTGGACGGTAGTGTAGTTGTCGATGTGAGCATTTTGACTATACTTGGGCCCGATTTCGATTCGGGGCCCCATTTGACCTAATTGTTGACTTTTTGGGGTTTATTGGTTGACTTTGTGTTTGGGCGGTCATTTGGGTATAATAATATCTGTTTAGTGTTGTGTTCGTCATTTTGAGCGTTTTGACTGTAGTTTGACTCAATTTGGAGTTCGGGACCTTCGAGGTCAATTTTTGTGTTAGGAGGTCAATTATTGACTAGGTCAATAGTTGACTAGGTCAGTTCACTGGCAGAAATATAAATAGCAGCAAAAAAAAAAAGAAACTTTCACTTTACGTTTCACGTTTGTGCGTTTAAGAGAGCTTGAAGGCCTTGGCGATTTGGAGCGATTTGGGTTTGTGGAGCTCAAAGATTCACTTGAGTAGGTGTCCTTGAACTTCTTATCTCTCTCTTGTTTTGGATTTGTACGAATTTATCATAATTCATGAAATTGGCATGAACCCTAGAATTTGGGGAAATCCAATTTTGGGTTAGATCTAATGGTTTAGCATAAGATCTGTGGTTAAGAACTGTTTTATATCATTGTGGATATATGTTTATGTGATTTTGGGGTTGATTAACTGTATTTTTCATGAGGGTTGATAAGTCAACCATGGAAATCTGGGTTTAGATATAGATTTCTAGAAATCTGAAATTTTATACGTGTTTCTATTGTTTCTACGCGATTTAGAGGCGTTCTGGACGCGTTGTGAGGTAGATATCGTAATTTGTTGCGAAACAGGGGTGTTAGTGAGCGTCTGGGAGTTTCTGGGCGCATTCCAGATGAAGAACAGGCAAAAACGATGATGAACAGTACCCTGGGCGCGTTCCTGGATCGAAATGACGGAGACCCGAAGTTCTGGGTCGAAGGGTCGTAGTTCGTAGTTCGTAGGGTCATAGTTCGTAGACTCGTAGTTCGTAGCCTCGTAGTTCGTAGCCGAAGGGTCGAAGTTCGTTGCCTCGTAGGTCGAAGGTTGTAGCCTCGCTTCGAGTCTTCGAGGCGCGCTGCAGCTTCGCAATCCGCAGCTACGAGTCGCTGTTCCGCAACTACGAGTCGCAGGCTACGAGTCGCAGCTCCTGCAGTGTAATTGGACACTGGACTGGACCTATTTACATCGTAACACATTTAAGTATATACTTAAGTTACTATGTAAATAATGAAATACCCCCCATTTGGATTCAAAGAAAAATACTAGAAAAATTAATTCTACTATTTCAAAATGTGAAAATTGGGTTTTAGTATAAAATCTCGGAAAAACCCAAAAGTTCGTAGTGGTTAATTTTTGGAAAGTGGAGTTAGACATCTCAGAAAAATCCCCAAAAATCAGATTATCTTATTTATGATATGGGAACCCAATGTCAGGACTTTTGATTTCAAGAAAATAGCTGCTATGGGTACTTCCTTCATAAATCAAGGATTGAGGATTTACTTGTGAAGACTGGCTATAGTTCTAAAGGAAATGTTGAGAATGACATGCCATACTAATGTTAGTATGTTGGTGTGAGGTATTGGGGCATGGACTCCGTGACTTATTTGGGTTCTCACCCTGATGTACCGATGGTGGTATTTGGTTGACGTGGCAGGCATATGCGTCGATGGCAGGCCTGTGTGGCGACTGTGGACGGGCATATTACGCTGTGCTGTGGCAGGCATATGCGCCGATATGGCAGGCCTGTGTGGCGATTGTGTCCAGGCATATAGCGCTGTGGTAGGGCTGAGTGCCCCGAGCCGGATCCTGTTGAGGATCGTGAACAAGCTGTCCTGTGTGGGCAGGCTAGGTCCTGATGTTTGTTTGCAGGCTGAGTCCTGATGATTGTGCACACTACACAGTGCACGAGTACACAGAACATGTAGCATAGACTTGTATGTCTGCATGATGTGGAGTGTTGGGGTCACCTACTGAGCTTGTCGCTCATCCCTACTTGTTCTTTACCTTTTTTAGGTGTGACCCGAGACTAGTGGAGGACCTTCTTCCAGGAGGACGTGCCCACTACTCTGATGTATGATATCGTACTGTATTCTGTATTTTATTACATGTTGTATCCCGGACATGGGTCCGTGGACAGTTGTATTTGCATACTGTTTGTGATGTAATGTCTGTATGACTGTTTGACTTATCATATGCATGATGATGTATGAGAAAGTACAAGATTACCCTTGATGTATGACTGTACAGGGTTACATATTTGAGATAGCACCCGCGGTGTAGTCTCTATTGGTGCTAGTCACTAACCCCTTGACCTTTCGGGTGTGGGCAAGGGGAAGTCATGTTTCTGGTTCCGAGTTTTCTTGGAATTCGGGGGCGTGACATTTTTTTTCGATAGCATGAGAAAAATAGAAAAGTAAATACAGCGAGAAAAATATAATATTTTTAATAATTAAATAGTGAATAATATTTGATTAAATTGATAGATTTAGAACATTAGTAGTAAAATAACTAAATATTTTAATAAATTTGTATACATGAACCAACAATAATCACAAGTTATATTTGAAATCTATGCTAATTATAAATTTTGTTAAAATTTTAGGACTTCAAGTCATTGACTAGCCAAATCTAATAAAATCTAGTCAAATTTGTCTAACAGGTGTCTAAAGTTTAAAATTTTAATAAAATTTTTAGTTGTCACACATATTCCAATTATAATTTGTAGCCATTATTGATACATGTACATAAATTTATTAAAATATTTAATTATTTAACTATTAGTGCTTTTAGTATTTATGTTATTAAAATTTTAATTATAATATGGGGTTTGAAAACTATAATTTTAATTATAGATTTTTATTAAATTGAATATCTAAAATAATAATAAAATATACATAGAGAGAAAGAGAATATGCGATGCACCAATAAAAACGTAATAAATTAATTAATAAAAAACTTAACTTTTTTTATTAATGCGATCATGCTAGTGGACCGGAGCCTTAATGCATGTTTAATTTTTTGATACCTAATGGTTTGTAGCCTTTGGGCATGTAAAAGATGTTATGATTCCTTGCCAATGCTGTAGCGAATGTTTGGGTTTGTTAATTTTTCTAATTCGGATACTGTGAAGTTGATTTTGTCAAATGGGAATCCACATTTTGTTTGCGCTGCTCGTGTTCTGGTGAAGCCGTATAGGAAAAAATGAAAGCATTTTAATGGGTACATTAATGGTTTTAGCTTCTTCCTGGACTAAGCTCTGGTCAATCAAAGCAGTGATTAATTATTACAACGAGATAAATAAAAGAGTAGTGTTTAAGTACAATCGGTATTGTGACATATTTACATTTTCGACTGATGTGAAATAAGTCACATTAATATTTTTTGTAAAGACTCGTATTTGGGTAGTTTTGAGAGATAGTCATTCTATGGGAATGTAACTATCTGGACGGTAGTGTAGTTGTCGATGTGAGCATTTTGACTATACTTGGGCCCGATTTCGATTCGGGGCCCCATTTGACCTAATTGTTGACTTTTTGGGGTTTATTGGTTGACTTTGTGTTTGGGCGGTCATTTGGGTATAATAATATCTGTTTAGTGTTGTGTTCGTCATTTTGAGCGTTTTGACTGTAGTTTGACTCAATTTGGAGTTCGGGACCTTCGAGGTCAATTTTTGTGTTAGGAGGTCAATTATTGACTAGGTCAATAGTTGACTAGGTCAGTTCACTGGCAGAAATATAAATAGCAGCAAAAAAAAAAGAAACTTTCACTTTACGTTTCACGTTTGTGCGTTTAAGAGAGAGAGCTTGAAGGCCTTGGCGATTTGGAGCGATTTGGGTTTGTGGAGCTCAAAGATTCACTTCAGGTAGGTGTCCTTGAACTTCTTATCTCTCTCTTGTTTTGGATTTGTACGAATTTATCATAATTCATGAAATTCAGCATGAACCCTAGAATTTGGGGAAATCCAATTTTGGGTTAGATCTAATGGTTTAGCATAAGATCTGTGGTTAAGAACTGTTTTATATCATTGTGGATATATGTTTATGTGATTTTGGGGTTGATTACGCTTATTTTTCATGAGGGTTGATAAGTCAACCATGGAAATCTAGGTTTAGATATAGATTTCTAGAAATCTGAAATTTTATACGTGTTTCTGTTGTTTCTGCGCGATTTAGAGGCGTTCTGGACGCGTTGTGAGGTAGATATCGTAATTTGTTGCGAAACAGGGGTGTTAGTGAGCGTCTGGGAGTTTCTGGGCGCATTCCAGATGAAGAACAGGCAAAAACGATGATGAACAGTACCCTGGGCGCGTTCCTGGATCGAAATGACGGAGACCCGAAGTTCTGGGTCGAAGGGTCGTAGTTCGTAGTTCGTAGGGTCATAGTTCGTAGACTCGTAGTTCGTAGCCTCGTAGTTCGTAGCCGAAGGGTCGAGTTCGTTGCCTCGTAGGTCGAAGGTTGTAGCCTCGCTTCGAGTCTTCGAGGCGCGCCTGCCTTCGCAATCCGCAGCCTACGAGTCGTCGTTCAAGGACTACGAGTCGCAGGCTACGAGTCGCGGCTCTCCAAAGTGTAATTGGACACCGGATGGACCTATTTACATCGTAACACATTTAAGTATATACTTAAGTTACTATGTAAATAATGAAATACCCCCATTTGGATTCAAAGAAAAATACTAGAAAAATTAATTCTACTATTTCAAAATGTGAAAATTGGGTTTTAGTATAAAAATCTCGGAAAAACCCAAAAGTTCGTAGTGGTTAATTTTTGGAAAGTGGAGTTAGACATCTCAGAAAAATCCCCAAAAAATCGATTATCTTATTTATGATATGGGAACCCAATGTCGGGACTTTTGATTTCAAGAAAATAGGCTGCTATGGGTACTTCCTTCATAAATCAAGGATTGAGGATTTACTTGTGAAAGGCGGCTATAGTTCTAAAGGAAATGTTGAGAATGACATGCCATACTAATGTTAGTATGTTGGTGTGAGGTATTGGGGCATGGACTCCGTGACTTATTTGGGTTCTCACCTTGATGTACCGATGGTGGTATTTGGTTGACGTGGCAGGCATATGCGTCGATGGCAGGCACGTGTGGCGACTGTGGACGGGCATATTACGCTGTCTTTGTGGCAGCATATGCGCCGATGCAGTGCCCGTGTGGCGATTGTGTCCAGGCATATAGCGGCGTGGTAGGGCCGAGTGCCCCGAGCCGGGATCCTGCTGAGGATCGTGAACAAGTCGTCCTGGTAATGGGCAAGCTAGGTCCCGATGTTTGTTTGCAGGTGAGTCCTGATGATTGTGCACACTACACGGTGCACGAGCACAAAGAACATGTAGCATAGACTTGTATGTCTGCATGATGTGGAGTGTTGGGGTCACCTACTGAGCTGTGCTCATCATCCCTACTTGTTCTTTACCTTTTTTAGGTGTGACCCGAGACTAGTGGAGGACCTTCTTCCAGGAGGACGTGCCCTACTCGATGTATGATATCAATTTGTATCTTCGTATTTTATTACATGTTGTATCCGGACATGGGTCAGTGAACGATTGTATTTGCATCTTGTTTGTGATGTAATGTCTGTGATGATTGTTTTGACTTATCATATGCATGATGATGTATGAGAAAGTACAAGATTACCCTTGATGTATGACTGTACAGGGTTACATATTTGAGATAGCACCCGCGGTGTAGTCTCTATTGGTGCTAGTCACTAACCCCTTGACCTTTCGGGTGTGGGCAAGGGGAAGTCATGTTTCTGGTTCCGAGTTTTCTTGGAATTCGGGGGCGTGACATTTTTTTTCGATATGCTGCGCTCTTAGATCATTGCTTAAGACACTACTCGACGGATGCTTGAGCGGACGTCAAGCAGAGGCTTGAGCATATGCGCTCGAAGTTACCCTACATGAAGCTTGCTTGATCAGGGGCTCAAGCATATGCGCTCAAGCCACCCTGCTTGAGGCGTGCTCGAGCATCGAGCAAACCTCAAGCATGCCTTGAGCATGGCTTGAGTAAACCTCAATTAGGTATCAATCATCTCTTCTACTTCCAGATCGAAGGGTTTTTGGGTTTCGTCAACTGAAATTTCCGATGAAAACTTCAAACGGACATAACTTTGCGCACAATGGTCTGATTTAGGCCCTTCTTTTATTTGTATATACGGACAAGAGCTACAGCACCCAAGCCCCCATAGGAGGTTTGCTGCTCTCAAATTTTAAAAAAATGCACTCTTTCGCCTCTAAATTCAGATTTTATGCCATGTTCTATCTTCTCTTGTCCAGATGCGCCGTTTTGAGGCCTCTTCCTACCTCCACCGCTCTCTTTCTCTCTATCTCATATGTGGTGCGTTGCACGTTAAGTTTTAAGTAATTTTGTTGACATGCAAATTATCACATCAGCCATGGACGCAACACCGGTTACAAATATCACTTTTCTACGTGGAGTATAGTAATTGATAAGGTCCACTTTTATTCCTTATCCGGCGTGGCATAAAAAATATTGTAAAATAACATTTTATTAATCTGACAACAACAAAAAATGCTACTATGCAGACTTAGCCCAACCTTATCCAAAACATTTACCTTTGTTAATTGAAAATTTGTTTATATATATATATATATATATATTCAAATTTTAATGTAAAAAAATTAATTAATCAAAATCTTTCTACTTGAATTATTTTCATCCAAATTAATATTTTTTTAAATTTCCATTTATTATGTTACATTAAATCTAATGATTATATATAAAATAAGTAAATTTGGAAAATTTTAATCTACTATTACATTAAATTCTACTTTTAAAATTTATTTATTATATGTATATGTAAAAAACACATTTTTTTATGTATTTTTTTTGACAAATCATTTGTGCAATCGGTTTGTGACTTTGCCATGAAATCATTGTTAATATAAACGATAGTGATTTTTTCTCTCACCCTCCTCTAATTATTCGATATGCTATTGTATCACCACAATTATTCATCAATTAAGCAACAAATAGCAGAGGCCCTGCCATAAATACTATTTAAATATATAATGTTTTAAAAGCTTTCCATAAGGGGTCGTTTGGTTCCTTGTTTTCCATCAGTCTTTTGTTTTTCAAAACAAAAAATTATAGGTCCCACCTTTGCAAATGCATTTGGTATGTCATTTTACAAAATGATTTTGTATCATATGACAAAAACGGATTTGTATGGCAATGCATTTTTGAAAATAGATAGGTGGTTGTTTTCGGAATAACTGCTGAATTCAAATCCAATCTCATCTCTATATCTGTCACAAATTCGTTTACTGTTACTATCTTGCTGTAGATATGAAATAGTCAACTTATAATGGCTTGAGTAGTGTATTCTGAACACTAATAGTTGATCAATATAGGTTTAACTGTGATAGGTTGACTTTCTCAATTCGACTTCAATGTGTTTTATTGATCAATATAGGTCGATTTGTTTAATATTTGCACTATGTCAGTTTGACTTTGTCATGGTTCATCTATCTTGGCTCTTGAGTATGGATGACAATCCTGGCTCAAATTGCCCCGACCTCTCCAATTCGGACTCTTTTTCCCCCCCCCCCGCCCCCTCCCCCCCCCCCTAATCATCTCATTTTTTTTCTTCCTTTCTTTTCCCCCCCCCCCCCCAAAATTTTTATTTGTCTCTCCCCTTTTTATTAACATCCCTTTTCCCCCCCTCGTCCCCCCCCCCCCCAACCCCCCCCCCCCCCCCCCCCACCCCACAGAAGGAAGAGGTTACCACCCCCCCCCCCCCGCCCCCCCCCCCCCCCCTCCCCCCCCCCCCCCCAACCGCCCCCCCCCCCCGCCCCCCCACCTTTTCCCCCACCCCCCTTACCCCACAAAAAGTAAAAAACCCCCCCCCGAAGAGTTGGTGTCGATAAAAAAAAAAAAGCAAAAAAAATTTTTGAAGGTGTATGAATGAAAAACCTTCTAACTTTTTAAAAAAAAACAAAAATTAATATTTAAATTTAAAATTAAAACAAAAAAAAAAACCAAAAAAAAAAAATTACAATATCTTAGAGTTAGCGTAAGTTTATTGTTTATTAATTTATTTGTTTGGTATGCTTTCATATATGTTTTTTATCCTATTTATTATTATTATTATTAAAAGTTCTTAAAATAACTTCAATGATATTAGCTAAATCTGATCAGGTAAAGTTAAATTTTACATAATACATCACTTTGACTAGTAATGTTCTAAAGTTAAATTATTTTTTAAAAAAAATTATATAATTTATATAATATATTTATTATAAATATTATATAATTATAAATTATATTACTAATTATACGGATCAATTTCTAATTTTTCACCCGTATTCGGAACGACAACATTCGAGCCCTAATCCCATCCCCGACGGCGACAACAACAACAACATTCGAGCGACCAGAAATCATCCTCAAATGTCGAATTTCAGTGGTCGTGTTCTAGTCGGAGGGCCCATCACTCACGTAATATTCGACATGGACGGCCTCTTGCTCGGTAAGCACTTTTGTTTTGCTTGTTTGTTCGTGTTGTTTTGACTCCTACGTCTGTCTCAAAATTTGTAGTTTTTAGTTTTATCTGGGCGATTGCTGTTCTGCGCAATCTTGTTGTCGTGTTTGAGGGATTCTTTGCGCTGATGTTTCGGTTCTATAATAAAATTATTGCTAACAAAATATGTTTGTGATTTTTAAATGAATACATCCATAGCAAGAAAATGCTTCTTCTTTGTTTCGGTAAGATTCAGAACGCAGAAAACATGTTGCATTTCTTAATAGACCATTAGCTCACTTTTAACAAGTGGCATGCATGATGTATCCATCCATCTTCTTAGTTTACTTTGTTGATTTATCCACATCATGTGTACATCTTTTAAGGAAATGTTATTGATTTATCCCCAACAGTGTTTGGGTGCTGAAAGCATGCTATTACGCATGATAGCTTACAAATGTTAAAATTTGTCTGTTTTTGATTTCTGTCATTGGGGGAGACTTTGGTTTGGACCACATTGGGTGGGATCTGATGTCCTGCTTCTCATGTCTCTCATTGGTGTCTGTCAAAATTTAGCTCTCACGATATGATTCACTACCTTCCTATTATCAGTGGTTGGTCTATTGGTGGGTAAGAGGTTCAATGTCCATTTCTGTGTGGATCCTTGGTGTGGGGAACCCCTTCGTGTGAGAGGTGGCTGCCCTACATTGCATAGGATTTCTACAACTCCAAGCTTTCTCCTATCCCGTTCTTTTTTTGGCTTTAAGGGAGGTAAATTGGTTTGCAGGATCCTCTGTGGTTTTGAATTTGAGCAATGCAATGTTTTTATCAGGTGTGTGGAATGACTGCAGATTTGGTCATCTGAGGGTTCAGAATGGTTCACGAGTTCACATATTCAAATACATTATTGATTGTAATGTTTTCCCATTGCAAAAAAAAAAAAAAACTGATAGCAAAGCTTCCTTTCAATAATAACTATATGCTGTGAATATGAAGGCCCATCAAATGTGTACTCTAGATACTTGTGTTTAGTTTGGCCAGCAACTAAATGACCTCTGAACTTTGCCTTCTTTGCAGTATCGTGTGGTTCATTTGGTGTTACTTCTCAGTTTTTGGGAAATTGTGGGTATGTATGAGTTTTCTGGATGGTCTCACTATTTGGATTTAGGCTTCTTTGGGATGCTTTTGTCTCCACAGACCTTTGGGAGTCTAGCTACAATGTGAAGAAGCCATCTTCCCTGATCAGCTGGCTGATCTGGTTTCTCTTTAGGACCATATTGTTTTGCTAGCAACCTCTTGAGCTTTCTCAACCTGCACCTTCTCCAGTTTTTCCCTTCTACATTTTCATAGGGATTGGAAGGCTGCCTTGTTATGAAGGTTTGGTTTTTAGTCTGGGGAAGATCCTTCATCCTGCTCTTCTCTCTCTTTCGGGGTGTATCTCCTGGCTATGTGGAATTCCTATTATGGCTGATTTTCTATGCTTAGAAATAGTCTTCTTTTAATTCAAGTCCCAAGAGTTTGGGGTTGGTTTCGCTGAATAAAACACAAGGTCAAGACTCAAGTTGAGTTATTAATGTGAATCATCTAGCAACTTAGATATGTCCAACTCTATGTTCTCATATAAATTCTAATATTCCAATGGCCGGTTCCGAGATTTAGGGAGCCAAAAGTAATTATTAAATTGGGAACCCTTATTTCCTATACGTTCTAAGATAACAATAATATTTGTATCTTCTCCTTCCTCCTCTTCTTCCATCAACGCCCTCTTCCTCAAATTGAAAAAAGCTTTCACCCAAAAAATTACATAGGTAGACACCCTATATATATAAAATTCCAGCCATCGACCTTCTTCTTCCACACGCACCATCATCCTTCAACGCTCCAATCCTAAAACACTATAGGAATCCCTAACCACTGCCTTTTTCATTTCCAAAATACGGCCACAATTCCAAAGACAAAAAGCAGTAATGTATAAATTTCAGAATTTATAGAATTAAAAAATAATTTATATAGCAATAATGTATAAATTACAGTGTATAATTTAAGAATTTACATTACAATTTATAGTGAATAATGATGATTGATGTTGACGAATTTGAAATCTCGTCGTTGGACGGTTAGAGTCGTCAATTATAGTCGTCGGAGTTGCGGAGCAGGAGGCCACAGATAACAGATCGTTGTTGCCAGATGGCTAGAGCAAGGTTCAAAAATGTGGAATGCGGTACGGTACGGATTTGATGTTGTACAACGATGCAAACACGTCAGTACAATTGAGGCGGGCGCTTACTGCCGATGACAATTTTTATTAAAAATATACAAAATATATAAAATAAAATTAGCAAATGAAGTCGGTAGTCATACTTCAAACTCAAAAATCTAATAATTTAAATAAATAGTCAATCTAATGTTCTTTTAATAAGCTATCGTTCGTGTCTAATGGACGATAGTTAGGATTCCAATATGATTGGTCATCATCATCTTTGGATGAGTCATTCAATTACGTTTTATTTTCATATTTTCAATTAATTATTTGTCATATTTTATTTAAATATTTGTTATTATACAATTATTTACAAGAATAAATATAATCAATTTTTTTTAAAATTAAATTAAAATAATTATATACAGAACAATGCATATCGTAAGACAGAAGTACAACGTAATGCACCTTGACGATCGTAACGCTGGATGATGACACACTCTGGATGATGATGACGATGAATGCTGGATCGATGGTGACGACAGTAGCGAAGATGGCGACGACGATGGAGGCGATGATTGTCAATGATCACGACGATGATGATGGACGTCTCTTCGAGGCGACGACGACGACGCGATGAAATAGGGATAGGTTAGCGATGCTGACTTACCCTTTTCTGTTTTTTAAATTGAATTTAAAATGCATTGTTGTGGACACGTCACCACGTCGTACAGGCGAGGCGGTGGAATAGCCCGCCTTAGATCGCCTCATCCGTCTGAAGTGGGCGGCGACCGATGCGGGTTCTGTGGCGGCGCCTCCACGCGGTTTGAGAGTGAGGCAGGCGAGGCGGTGCCTCAGCCCGTATTTTTGAACCGTGACCGGAGCAGTGGGCCAGCAGGCAGCAGCGCTGTAATGGGGCCTCGGGAGTCAGGAGAAAGGAGTGCAACGGGTGAGAGGGATGGGCCAGAGGATGAAGGAACGCAAAATGGCGGAACACAAAATGGCGGCTAGGCAGTAGGGTGGAGAATGGAGATGCATTAGCGTTAGGGCATGGAGATTTTAGAGATGCGTTAGGGCATGCTATGTTAGAGGAGTAGGGTGTTGCATCGGCTAGGTCAAATCAATAAATAATATGGAGCCTAGGGGCCTTAATTTTAATCAAATATTTGGAGGCTCAAGGCTCTGGCCTTACTTGCCTGGCCTTGGAGATGGCCTTACCTTTGAACATCTTGCATACTATTTATCCCTACTCTCTCCTCATAATCCTTGATCTAATGATTAAACTGAATAAAAATGTACTGCATAAGGCTTATCATTTTTCTTGATAGATTTGTTGATAGTATGATATAATTTTTTAAAACTAGTTAGCCAATGTATTTTGATACCTGAGCTATTGTTGGGAAAAATTGTTGATTGAATGGATTTTTTTTTGGCAGTCTATTGAAATGAAACTTTTGAAAATGATATGTACTATGGTAGCACTATGGTAAACATTTACTTGAAGAATGGGGATACTAATCAAAGAATTATTTATATTCTAGTCAATGGTCTTATAATCAAAGGCCATTAATGTATATAAATTGAAGATATGCTTTTGGTTGGTTATCAATCAAAAAAAAAAGAGATATGCTTTTGGTTGGTGAAAAAAAGATGATAGAAAGTGTTGGATAGACTTGTAATTTATGTCATGGGTATTAGGGCCCAAGCACATCATTTGTGCTGATAGGTACTCTTTGAGAAGTCTTTTAATCATAGACAGAATGCATTCGCAGCATTCCCAGTCAAGCTATAGCAGTATGAGTCTTCACGGTCAAGATTGGGGGTCATAATACAAATTCAAGCATGCCACCGCCCATGGATTTGAATTTTATATACTAGTACACATTCAACTGCAGATAAGATATTAGAGATCTAACAGTAGATTCAACGAATTTTATAAATTCAAGCATGCCACCGCCCATGGATTTGAATTTTATATACTAGTACACATTCAACTGCAGATAAGAGATTAGAGATCTAACAGTAGATTCAACGAAGTCTTGAAATTATTACCAATGGAAATGGGACCTTGGTAACATCTCTCAATACCTGGCTTATTTTGTATGTCTAGGAGATGGCTTTATATATAGTGCTTTTTAGAGGCTCTTTGAACAACAATAAAATTGTAGCAGAGAACCTGAGGGCTATTGAAGTAATGGGCCTCCCAATATTGGTGGCTTGCCACTCAACTTGAGATAATTACATTTCATTTCATCATTTTAGTTTGTTGTAATTTCATGCAGTTATAGAGAAAAGAATGGATAATAATTATACCTAGAGACAAGAATAAACTGAATATATTATGTGATGCCTCCATACTATAGATTTAAAAGTATAGCATCCATCCCTGTCTATATATGTTTGGTGGTTAGATGCTGCATTTTGTATCTACTGAAGACTTCACGCTTAAACACCATACCCCAACCCATCCTTGAAAAATAAAATAAAATAAATCCATGCTTAAGAATTTATTTGTAATGTAAGCCTAAGACTAATTTATATCCTTCCTAGAAAGAAGATAAATTGCATCCTTTTTTTGGCTGCAGATACAGAGAATTTTTATACTCAAGTTCAGGAAATTATACTTGCTAGATACAACAAACATTTTGATTGGTCTCTCAAGGCAAAAATGATGGGGAAGAAGGCACTAGAAGCTGCTCAGATCTTTGTTGAAGAATCTGGAATAAGTGATTCTCTCACAGCAGAAAATTTTCTTGTAGAGAGAGAGGAAATGTTGAGAGGCTTATTTCCAACATGTGAGCTTATGCCAGGTATTATAATCGGAGCACTCTGTTTTTAATTTTGCTTATTTATGGATCATTTTTCTATGTGTTGTTGTCATTTAGATTTTCTAAATCAGTGACTCATCCTTGATCCTCTTTCCTTAAAACCATGGTCGTCTTTTGTAACATCATTTGGGTCTGTATGCCTGCAGATTTGTTTATTTATTATTCCATTTATGCAGCCATGCTCTTGAAATCCAATGCTTGACATGCCCCTCCAATTTAAAATTTTCCTCATTGTCTTCACATACTGTATATGTTTCTTATTGGGGAAAATAATAAATGCACGGTTGAAAGAATGAAAGACTAGGTGGGCCTCAAAAAAAAAAGAGACTAGGTGGACCTCAAATAAGATAAACTCACGATCAATTTGTACCCTCATATTGTAATACCTTTCTCTTAATATTTTAATAATAATCATACCTTTAACCAACTCCCCTAACCTAATGGATGGATAGGCGGCCCAAGCCCAAAGTTTATTAGGTTTGATTCTGCAGTAAGATGTAATTGTCTGGTTATTTAGTGCTAACATCTAGGTATGCCCCCGCTCCAGACAGATATACCCAGGGACGTGGGGTTGGGGGTGCTTTATGTTTTCTGTGTGATTGGACTCCTTTTGACTTGAGTATGGTCACCTTTGAGGTAGGGAATACCTGTTATCAAAAAAAAAACCATGCGATTTCCGATTGTCAAATATGGATAGCATGTTAGTAGTTTTGTTTAGCACAATGAATTTGTATTTATCATGATTAGGGTAGTTTGAGATACCAAGAGCCATTGATAGAAATAAAGGAATCATATTTGAGGGTTATGAGAGTTTGGGGCCATTCATGCCAACAATGGAACATTAAAAGTTACAAGTCTAAATATTTGCATTGATGTTTTTTGCCAGCATGTCAGCATGTGCAAATATACAATGCTTTGGCGGTTTTAGAGATTTTATATTTATATATTTAATATTGTTGAAATAATCCCACATAGGGAGTTATCCAACCTTGATATTTGTTAATAAGATTCTATGGTGGCTCCACCCATTGTCAACTGGTTTTGGGATGGAAGCATGCATACTTTGACATGATATCAAAGCAAGTTGTGTGATCAACCTCACTCACTAAAGGGGTTGTGTGTTTCATGTCATATTATTCGTGTGTCCACGTGAGGGAGGATGTTGAAATAATCTCACATTAAAAGTTTTCTAATGTTGGTGTTAGTTAATAAGATCCGATAGGGATCCATCCTATTGTTTATAAATTTTGAGATAGAAATTTGTGGACTTTGACAAATATTATTACTTTGTAAATTTTAGAATATTAATTGTTATTATATATTAATTATTAGTTATAGTGACCTTTTAGTTTTTTATAACATGGTATCTAAGTGTAGGATTAGTTGCTAGGGTTTTAAGTTTTGCGCTTTATTTTTCTTCTTGTGGTGTTGTGATTCTCTCCGCCTAGACTACATGTGTCGTCATTCTCTCAGTTACTCTTATGTTTTTCCCATTAATCAAATACATTTACCCTAGACTAAATGCCTCTCTCTTATAGTCATAGTGGGCTTAATTCTTATTTAGGCTAAGACATTCTATAATAGGAGCTGTAATCTGTTGAGACATCATCATTCTTGAAGCTCGAAATCACCATGCTCAAAACATGTTATTGTCGTGGAATGGAGTATGCTTGAAACCATGCTTGAAACGTGCTGGTTTCTCGATGACCGAAACTCCACTAGATGACACACAACTGACCGACACTCTAATGGCCGAAGCCTTGCAAGCTGGTTGAAGCTCTTTGATGGTTGAAGCTCCCATGGTCAACATTGTGCTCGAAGCTCCTGCGGTTGACACTTGAGCATCAACTAGATGCATGTATGCAGATTCACAGTGTAATTGATGACTAATCTTTTATCTATTTATTTATTTAGAATTATTTTAGGGGCATGGAGGTCTTTTGCATTAGGTTTCCATGTGTTGGTCTGTTGCCTATATATAAGCCTCGAGGCCACAATACCCATTAGAGTTCTATAATAAAATTAAGTTTTTCTCACTTAATTGTTTTGAATAGCTTGGTTCATGATACGGTAAATTCATTTATCCAATTATAGAGAGTCGATCGCTCAATTTTGTGGGTGGATTGACTTAATTATGTCTTGCATTCTAATTATAGTTTTTAATAATTTGGTGCTTTCATTATGAACATCGAGATCAGATTTTATTGAGAGTTGTTTTTGTCGAGAGAATCATCGAGATCTGTTCTTCACATTTTTCATATAATTTCATATAGCAATGGGGGGAAGAGACGAGGATGAATAAGCAGCGGTTTGAAGCCTTGAAAGATAATGAAGATCAGATTTTTAAATCCATATTTGATCTGACGGCGTCCGTACTGGCTAAGACTAACAATGAGAAAATTGAAACTAGCATAAAGCAAAGGGAAGGAACCTATAGGTGGTCAACGAACTCAAGGGGTTGAATGGGATCACAGAATTCTTGTGTGAAATTGAGTTCTCATTTGGAGGAGAAGAAGAGCCCAAGCTGATGGAAACTTGCAGCGGGTGTGGGCATGGAGGTTGGGTGGAGTGTCGGCCCTTAATGGTGGAGTGATGGTTGCATGATGACGTTTTTTTGATAGAGGTTGATGAAGGTTACAAGGAAGATGTGAGATTTGATAGAACACCTCACAGTCAAAGACCAATATATGGGCAATGAAGGGAACTAAGGAAAGGTGCTGCAAACTTTGAAGGCGATAGGCAAAGCATAAGGTGCCAGGGCCTTAGAAAACCAGTAATTGAGTTTCCGTACTTCAAGGGTGGAGACCTATATAAGTGGTTGAGCAAGGTGGATCATTACATCCGGGTGTACGAAGTGGCAAGGGCTGATTGTGTTGTAATGACATGCATCTACTTTGATGGTAACGCCAATAGCTGGTGGAAATTATATAATGGGTTAAACTTACACACTAACACATGTAAATATCTCCAATAGTTTTGAAGTTCAATGTCAAGAATATTTTTGGCCACTTGTTACCAATTTTATTATTATCTCAACATAGTTTTTAAACTTAATAATTTTTAAGACCACTTTGATGTTTGTTTCAGGCTTTTGGCTTACTTTTAAATGTTCACATTCTTGTAAATTGTAATAAAATATTATTGTTATGTTGAATTGGATCCTTTTCTCGTTTAAGGGGCTAGCCGTCTGATCAGATATCTTCACAAAAATGCAGTACCAATGGCTATAGCAACAGGGTATCATTTTTTTTCCTTTTTTTGTTGTCAAAACAAATATTCTTGTCTTAAAGGCTCTTATAGTATGTGAAAATCAGTCTATGATACTGTTCTTTATATATCATGTGTTTCATGAGTTCTTTAAACTAGGAAATTTCAAAAATATCAAAAATTCTTCTCTCTGTCTTACAGTTCCCATAAACGGCATTTTGAATTGAAAACAAAGAGGCATCGTGACATTGTTTCATTAATGCATCATGTTGTTCTTGGTGATGATTCGGAGGTCAAACAAGGCAAGCCTGAACCTGATGTTTTCCTTGCAGCAGCCAAAAGATTTGAGGTATAACTGTATCATGAATAGTTATATTATGCTAATTGATGATTGTTACTTCGGACAAACTATAAATTGCTTGCCTTGTTTCCATTCCTAATCATCTGTTGATTTTATGCATAAAAATATAATGAACATATGCTTATGACAAATTTTGGTTTCACAGGGTGATTCTGTAGATGTAAATAGAATTCTCGTGTTTGAAGATGCACCCGCTGGAGTTCTTGCTGCTAAGAAAGCCAAAATGTAAGTGCTTTCATGTTCTTAAATCATTGTTTTATTATATTCAACTATGCTCGACTTGCTAGTTTACTTTGGGGGCAACTTGCTCTGAACTCTTATTTGTATTATGTTGGTATATGGAAACTGCTCAGCAATAATTTCTTACATTACTATCATACAATACTTTTAGTTATTGTTGCTAGCGACAACATCCGGAATGGAGGTAATCTGTTCGGGCTAAATATCACATTCTTTATAATTGCAATTACAGGCTGATAAAAAAGTCTTGTTTTATCTTTGTATTATATTTTTTTTTACGGAACTCCTGAATCCACCCAAATTTTATATTCTTCCGCCCCAATATATAGCATAGAGACAAAAATGGCCTCATTAGTTTGTTAAGCCTAAACGGTGGCCTTCTCCCTCTTCCTCTCTGTATGTACGTCTTTTCTAAACACTCCCTTTCCATACTGCAACTTTGGGTGAAGCCTCCAACAAAACTTCTGCTACATGGTGGCAATCCTCCAACACCACAACACAACCAGCAGGAGACCCACCCTAGCATGGCAGTCCCTTTCTTCTCACCTCTGGCCTCCCTCACTACCTTAGAGCTCACTCCTCGTTGACCAGCCCTCTCATCATCTGTCCTGTTGCCTCACTATACTATAATTATGTGACCTACCGTGGCTGAGGATGAGTCTGTCAATGACGTGCCTAATGACTTGACGTCCATCAGGCCGGGAATTCATAGCATTGATGAATCAGTCAACGATGTGCCTAGTGCCTGATGGAGCACGAGTACAAAATCGCTAGTGCATTGGTGGACTTGGAGGCAGCAGCATCCACCATGGGATCAACTGGAGCTTGGCGCATGAATCTCAGAGTCGGCGTTGCTGGAGGGGCTGGGTCTCTCGGAAGTTTTTCCAACAGAGAATAATAATAAACTCTGGAGAAAACATCACTGTAAGCCTCTGCTGGGGGTGGTATTGAGTGGAGCAAGGTATGGAGGAGATGGCTATGGGGCATGTTGCAGTGGTGACGTGGGGTAGGAGGTGTTGGAGGCCTGCGGCAGGTGGGTTGAGTTGGAAAGGATGTTATATTTGGAAACAATTTTAAAAAGGTAGTAAGATGGACAAATAATATTGATCGGGTGGTATGATAGGAAATTATTAGCTGTTGAGAAATTGGTTATGGGTGGAAGATGCATGAACAAGTTGCTTGGAGGCCTGGCGTTCAGGCTTAAAAAGTAATGATGCCTTTTTGTCTCTCTGCTATGAATTAGGATGGAAGAAGACAAAATTAGTATGGACGTAGGAGTTTATATATATATATGTATATATGTAGTTATTGATCATCGTCATTATTACTATTCCTACCGTCCTTAATTCTCAATAAAAAAGGAATAAGATATACGTACTGTTCTTGAAACGCCAAATTAACGTGCAGACTGTAAGTGACATTTTTTTCAAAGTATAAAAAACACGACATTTCCTAAGTGATGTGCTTTATATACATATCAGCATCTGGTCAGGCCGTGAATTCATTTTGCATTATTTACAGGCATAGCATTGATAATCTAACATCTTTATAGGGCACCTTGTACGTTTGCCATGCCCCAATTAATCGTGATGTTTAGGTTGCTAAATTACTAATTATACCTGCCCTCCAGGTCTGTGATTATGGTTCCAGATCCAAGGCTGGATAGCTCTCATCATAAAGCTGCTGACCAAGTTCTGAGCTCTCTCATGGAGTTCAACCCAAGTGATTGGGGCTTGCCTCCATTTGAAAGTGCAGCAAATTAGTTTTCGTCCTTGGTCGTAGTTTAAACCTCCTCCACACAAAATCCTATGCAGAAGTAACTTTCGTTATTATTTCCCAAGTGTATGGGTAAAATTATGCTTCAAAATGCAATGCGATAACAATTATGCTCATAATGTTTCAACAATGTGCCATGTGATTTAAACTTAATAAATAGGTGAAAATCAGATTGGAGTTTACAATGATGTGCGAGATTGACATCTGTATGTTGCGCTTTGTTGCCTTCTGTACTGTATGTTCTCCTCGTAGTCTACTGCTTTCATGTCCTAGAATATGTCCCGTATGATGTTTTACTCTCCGGAGTTGCTCAATGTGGTAGATATCGCTATTTTTCATGCTTGGATGTAACCAGATTAACAAATGAATTTATGCCAGTGAGTCAGTGACATTGAGTTCCCTCGTTTTTTGTTTTTTAAATTTATTTGATACTTGACAGATGGCAACTATAGTATTAAACACAAAGGAAACAAACCACAAAATTCTTGATTATGAGATGCATGGTGCAACACTACTAGAGCTGATAAGGGCATAAAGATACGGGCCGATTTTCAATGCTGCAAAATAGTGTCATAATTCAGGGATATCAAAAATCTGTCGGAAGAGAACTTTAATTTCTTCACGGACAAAATCGAGTCTTTGTCAGATCAAAATATCCAAAACAATGGCGAAAGGAATGACATGCAGAAGCTGCCATCCACGGGCATGAACTAAGCTTGAAGTTGCCAATTCAAGTTATTCGGGGCCACCCAATTTATGATTCACAGTTCTAGAGCTGTTGACCACAATTGTAAAGCAAACTTGCCATGCACGGAAGTCCGAGGTCTAGTTTCCACGTTTCTTTAATACCTTAAAACACAGATTTATAATTTGTCACCATCGCCATTTTAAGTTATCCATTGTCATCGCCATTTTACGTTATCCACACTCGATTAGTAGATAAATATGTTGTTTGTTATAACTCGACGTTTGAGATTTCAGTTTTATACTAGCACTCTTTTTAGCATACAACATAACAGGATATACAACCGGATATGTTAGCCTATTCAATAATTAATTCTGCTCGATAGATAGTTGTATTTTCTCGATAATATAATTTTTGGGCAGAAATAATTTTTGAACAGTCTACTTGAAAATTAATTTACTTAAATTAAAACTGATTTATGGAAACGTTTATTGTGTTCGAAAATAGGATGTGGTTTAATTTTTGAGATTAAATAATTCTCTTATAAATATCAACACCCTTGTTTTTAATTTCATATGTAAACGACCTCCTAATCAACTTTTTCGATTTTCATTTGAACTATTCCGTGTGAGTTTTGCCCCCTAATGATTTTGTTCCCCTCCCTTTAATTCCACGATCGTGTTAAACAACGGACGTCAATTTTCGAATAATGATTTCTTTCATGGGACGACACACTTAAATATGTAGTGAAATTAATTCATTTGGTTAATGGGTTTTATCTCCCTATATTTGTCAACTTTTAGATAAAGCTAGCCATTCACTTTCCCTATACTTCATCGTATCTACGTGAAACTATTCAAAGCGTGTAGGCGGTTTATTGTGCCGAGATAGAACTTTCTATTGCTCCATTTTGACAACTACAAGCCCATGGTTGGTTGGGCGGAAATAAGCATATGAGGCCACATGAGGAGTCACATTTAAATTTAATGTTGGAGAAAAAGACGTATTTTCTAGACTGGTACCCTTTTTCCTACCGTAACTCTCTCTCTCTCTCTCTCTCTCTCTCTCTCTCTGCTTCTTTCTAGCCATTTTCTAACTGTCTATAATTGCAAGGATAACCAAAACAAGGCTTTATCAACACTCCAAACACCTGTCTCCCTTTCTTTCATAAGTACGTGTGTGCGTGTATATATATATATATGTGTGTGTGTGTGTGTATAGGTATATCAACCAACTTTTCTCTCATTCTAGGACTAGCCACAACATTTACACAAAAACATAAAACACAAACAGACACTCATTTCCTAATCAATATGGGAAACAAGAAGGGAGGAATAATTGAAGACATTGAGAAACAGGAAGAAGAGGATGATGAGGTGCTCCCTCTATCTGAATTTCCACTAAACTCCGACAACCCCGACTCTGACACGGACGGCCATGGCCCTTCCTCCAACCCGTCGCCGCCGCAGCTCTTCCAGTTCTTCCGCGACGACTACACCCCCCAGCACATGTCCTCCGCCGAAGACATCATTTTCCACGGCAGGCTTGTCCCTTTTAAGCAAGCCCCTCCTCCACATCCTCCGCCACGCCCTCCGAACTACCGCCGTCTCCTCGGCCGCCAGTTCGGATCTCTTTCCGATTCCAAAACTTCCCGACCCGAAATACAAGTCCGTTACGAGAGGAACTGCCGGTCCCTCGATTCCCAGAAAACGGGTCGGTCGGAGATCGACCGAAACTCGTCCGGGAAGAGTGTCGGGAGCGTGTCTGGTGGCAGGAGCACAAGGTTCACCAAGTTCCGGTGGCTGATGTTTGGAATGGTGAAGCTCCCGCCGCCAGAGATGGAGCTGAGGGACATCAAAAACCGGCAGACTCGCCGGAGTCCGACGACGATGTTCTCGCCGGATAGCCGCCGGAGTGGCTCCGGGAAAGGGTCGTCGGCCGTCCTGCGCGCGCTCAGCTGTCGGGACGACGCCAGCGTGGCTGTAGCGATGCCGTTTGGTTGCGTACCAAGCACGTAATAATTAAGATGTGACGCTCATACCCACTCACCCACCCATACAAAACATACGTAGAAGCAACGAACACGTACCCGTTTCGTGATTGTTACGTACGTGGCCGTTGGATGCCTCCAATTCTTCGGGATTCAAGAATTGGATATTTTGCACTGTTCGTGTATATTCGAGTTTAATTATTTACGTGCGTACGTGTCCATTAATGTTTCATGATTGTTACTCATCAGGCTTCCAATTTTTTTACTTGTCGGCCGCGCATGGCTCCCCACTAGATTATGTAAGATATATATATAGAATAGGATTACATGTTATGATCAGTGTACTTTTTATATACTTTAAATAAATAATAACATATATTCAGACAGAGGTTGAAGTATTAATCTCATATTATTTCATTCTACCAAGATTTGTTTTCTCTCTCTCTCACACACACACAATATATATACACGCACACGCACACATTTTATGTGCCCCATGTGCCACCTTCTTTAAAATATTTTATGCTACCCCAGCTTCAACTTTGTAATTAAACTTTATTCATCTTGTATTATTAAGTAAGAGATACATTTTTTTTAAAAGTAAGAGATATATACTTTTTGTTATGGCTGACACTGACAACAATTTCCTATTATTTTTTGTTTAATTATTTAATTACGTGTCCAACTATATTGTTTATTATTATTATTATTATTATTATTATTATTATTTTGAATAAATTTATCATCTTTAATTTCATCCTACATGTATGGTGCGGTGCTTTTTTTTTATTTTATATTTTATTTATTGAATCCAGCATTTTATTATCATTATTAATAATAATGTCGAATCTTTTTGAGCATGGTAAAATCCCTTCAAAAATTCAATCCTCCATCCATACTTGTGACAGAATCCTCACAGCTATACTCATTAGTTCCACTACACAGAAAGTAGGATGACATGCAATGCGCATATTCCACGAAACCTTTATGACTAAACTATAAGCAAAATCTGGCTTCTATCGAGCATTATCTGCCGTACATCATTTTACTTCAGCTTAATGCATGTCCTAAATCCAACCTTAATGTGACACCCTTTATCACCTATGTTTGATTAATCGTTAAAAACTTATATATTTATGACAGTTTCGAGCTATAAATTTAGAGCTGTAACCAACCCTATTTGAGGCGACGACCCCCCTCAATTTAAAAAAATCGAATGGTTAGTATAGGAGTATATATATGGCTGATTGGATTTTAAAAAAATGAAAAAGTTTTACAGATAATTTGTGTATGAAATTTGTACAAAAATTCTATCCGCTAATTTGTATGAATAATTTTTTTTAAAAAAATAATAATATCAATCCAACCGTAATGATAATGTTTTTACGTGAATTACGTGCACAGTATTATTCTTTTAAAATACTATTTAGCACATCTCTATAATATAGTATCAAAAAATAAAAAATCACAAGTTTTCATATTATTAAAATTCTTTATAATTAAATATGTAGTAAATGATTCATGGGGCGGCTCTCATATCGGTGAACTGGCTTTGAAGAAAAAAAATTCCTACTAAAAAATTTAGCTCTAATAGTGCTCAACTTAATGGGCCATGGCCCCCGTGTTTCCCATGTCACCCCTGCATATTCATGTATAAAACTAAATTTTACGCCTACTGTTCTTTATAAATTTTAATTGATGTTTAAGTCTGCACAATAATATGTTGCATGCGTTTTTGAAATAATATACGTTTAAAAAAATTGAGATATTACACTTCACATATACGTCTCTTGATTCTATAGTAGAATAGGATCATACTTGACCAATAAGATTGAAACACGATATATAAATAGGGTTGATGAGCAAGTTATGAGAAAACATTAAAAGCATGCAAGTAGCTAGTGTATGTATGTATGTATGTATGTATGTATGTATATATATATATATATAATGAAAATCAAATAAAATTCTTTAGAATTTATACCGATAAAGGCTTGGAATTGTGAGTTATTAGAGTATTCATTCAGATTTCTTTAAATTCGAGTTTTTAACGTAATAAAAGTACTTATTTTATTATTCTAATAGTTATTTTTTTAGAGCACAATTTGTCTCTATTTTAATATTTTACTATTTTAAAAATATATATTAATTTTTTATTTAAGGAAAGAGAAAGTTAAACAGAAGTGAAAATTTAAAAAAATAAGAAGAGAAAAATATAATTATTTAAAGAGTAAAAACACACGTAATTGTTAAATTTGAATAAATAATATTTATAGTTTAATCTTTTTTGTTAAAATAACGAGGATGAAAAGTGAGTTTTTTGAATATTTTTATTAAATTAATTCTTCAAGCTAATAAAAAATAGTTTTGAAAAAGTTACCGTGCATGAGTGTTTTTATACCATGAATTAATTCAAAATTAAATAAAAAAAGGATGCTCTTGAGCATTTTGTGAAAATAAAAGGGTTTTTTTCTTTCCAATGTATTTTAGAAGAATAAATCATTCCACTCTAACTAATAAAAAAATTTGAAAGGGTGTGTTTGTAAAAAAGAGAAAGAAAAAGAAAGGGAATGCTTTTACTTTGCATTTTTCCCCCCTCTCCAGATATGAAAGTAGCGTGAAACTTCATACTTTTTTTGAAGTATTTTTTTTTCCAATAATCAAATCTATTTAGTATTGTGCAAACAAAAAATGGTGAGGCTTATTTTAGATGGTTTGTTCAACTTTGTCAATTTTATATTTATTATTATTATTGATGTTTTACCTAAATTAGCATTGATTTTCTGTACCACTAGGTATATAGGTCATAAATCACTACTGCTATGATTCCAAATAATGTTTTTAGCCCCACGGGTCTGGTAAAGGTAGAGTGTGAGTAGCGCAAGCAGAGGATGTATGTTTTGAGCTATCCACGTAGCGTGCAGCTCAGCTTCGCACACAGTACTGATATTATTATGGGTTTATAACGTCACTTCATATGTTGGTTTGTCCTTGAGTTGAGCTCCAAGCCTCCAGGTTTTTGGTACAGCAGCCCAAGGTCTCATTCGTGGCATGTCCCTGAGTTATAATAATAATAATAATAATAATAATAACAGCTGACCACAAAGCCAGCAGCTGAGAAGGAAAAAAAAATTGTCGTTTATTTTGGATTATGCGTATAGCTGATAAGGACCAGTAAATAATAATAATAGTATTAATAATAATAATATTGTAGACTAGAAGCTGGGGATTCCAAAATTAATGAAAGAAGATGACAGACTCGTGATATATTCACATTATTATTTTCCAAAATACTGAGTCAATAACTTAAATTGATGAAAAATCAGAGAAAAAAGTCAACAGATGTATACAATTTCAATACAAATTGATATATATATATATATATATATATATATATAAATGATAAAAGAAAATGAATATAATAAGTATAAGAATGATCGCAATATCATGCGATTATAATTGAACATTATATTTGATTTTTTTAAGTATTTTTTAAAATTATGAGTTAAAATTTATATTACTTGTAAATGATTTTAAATTATTTAAACTTATTATTTTAACAAATAATTTAATTTAAAAAAATAATATCATACTATCAAATAAAATTATATATTATAATTTTATAATTATGATAAAATATTATATAATAATTAATAGTTAAATAAAAATATCATCGATCGATTATAGTTACAATATATATATATATATATATACATACACGCCCCCGAGTAATTTTCCTTCCAAAAAATGGCCAATCCAAAGTGCATAAATGCAGAATTGGTAATAGTCAGTATTGACATATCAATAGAAAGGTCCACTTTGTTTTCGAAATATTATCAACAAATAAATATTCTTAATTATGTGGCTTAACCCAAGCCACGCATATGGAGTTGACTTTCCATTATGACGCGCGAGCCTTGCATCAGCCGCGTGACGCGTGAGTCTTGGGATATCTGTTTGCACGTGGCGTTGTAGGAAATAACTGTCATAAATATTTCACATAGTTTCATTATGACGTTTTAAATTAATCAAAACCCAATAATAAAAACTTTTACGTAATTGAAACTAATCCCGATTAGATTAAACAATTATAAAACTCTATATTTTCTTTAAATGCGGCGAAATGTACAAGAAAGAGTTGAATCCACAACCAACCCTCCAAAAATGTTTATCTAACTATTAAATTAAATTATTTCTGCCCCTTCGAGTAATTAATATATATACTTGTAATATAACATATAAATATTATTATTATTATTATTAAATATTATATAATTTATTTAAAATATCAAAATAATTATATATATATTTATATTATAATAAAAAATAAATATATTATTAATATTTTGAAATAAAATATAAATTAATTAAATTTAAATTTAAATTTAAATTTAGTAATAGATTGATTTATAATTAGATAAAATATTATTTCATCGAAAATATATTAATATTTAAACTAATAATATCATGGCTTATTACTTTTAATAATTCAAATATGAATCAAATATCAAAAGACTTAAAATCACTTATGATTCATATCACGCATGTTATTCAATCAATTATTATTTAATAAATAAATATATTAATATTTAAATTAATAATATCATTTATATGGTTTATTAATTTTAAACTATAAAATACATATTATCAAAAGTCAAAACTTATTCTCATTATGTATAACTCATATCATGAATGAAATAATTTATTGATAGACACTAATTATATTTAAATTGACTTTTAAATTTATTAATAAATTAATTTAAGACTAAATAATCTAATTAAGTATTAATTGATCGAATAATTATAATATTACTTATGTTATACATATTATATTAGTCCATAATAATGTACTACATAATTATATCACTTACTTATATTTCATATACTTAAATTTTATATTTAAACATCATCACTACTTTTAAATGTTATTTTTATTAATATATATATATATATACACGTTGTAATTGATATTCTTTTTAAAATAAAATATTTACTTACGATTATTATTATTGCTACTAATATTATTTATATGTTAAAATTTAAATATATATATATATATAGTAATTATGTAAACATAATATAAATAATCATTTATGATATATATACTTATCAATAAATTCTTTGACATCAACTATTAGATTATACATAATTAATAATTATCATATTACTTATGTCGAATATGATATATATACATATATAGAGATAGCTATCACTATACATATGCAATTATAAAGTTAAAATTAATAAGTAATAACTTAAATAATAAGTAGTGATCATCTAAGTAATATAATTATTATCAATAATAAGTGATAACATAACTAATATAATTATATATTATAGTTATTATATTACTTATGTTATAAGTAATAACAATAGTAAGAAAAATTATGTTTATTCAACTTGTTTTCCTTAATATAATTAAAACGATCAATAATATAATTATTTTCGTGTATGATTAGTTATTAAGTGTGATTATATATATATATATGTGTATTATTTGATATGATAAGTTTATATATATTATTAATCTATTATAGTTATTACCAATATTATTAGTTAATTATATAACATTAAATAGTTTGATATATTAAGGAATATACGGTGAGTTGGTAAGAGTAAGTTTTGAGTTTTGATATTATGTATTTCATATTTGATTTTAAAGTAATAAATTGTGTAGATGACATTACTAGTTTAAATAATAATATATTTATTGATCAAACAATATTTAATTAGATCATTTAATTTTAAATTAACTTATTAATAAATTTAAAATTAAATTTGAATTAAATTAATATAAATATTACAAATTATTTCATGTGTGATATAAATAATGCACGATGAGGGTGAGTTTTGAATTTTTTTGATAGTGATATAATATATTTCATATTTAAATTACATGCAGTAAACTATATAAATAATATTATTATTTTAAATATTAATATATTTTTAATTAAATAATATTTGATTACATCACCTAATCTTAAATCTTAAATCAATCAATTAATAAATTTAAAACTAAATTTAAATTTAATTAATTTATATTTTATATTAAAATAATAATAATACATTTACCTTTTATTTTAATATAAATATATATACTTTATAATTACTATTATTTTTAAAATATATAATAAATTCTTTATTATTATCATTATCATTATCATTAATAATAATAATAATAATAATAATAATACCCCCGGCGAAATTGCCATCCCTGTCCGACCATTGTTCGTTGAACATGTTTGACAGTTTGAGCCAACCTTTTTACAAACTACACGGGCCTGATTCAATACGTGTGGCAAACAAAATACAACAGACGGAAGTATTTCTCATTGTTTCTTTATTTATACATAAAATATGTCCCAATTTTATATTTTATATAAAAAAAATTAGCTTTTAAAATTAATTTACGAAGTTCGTTTACACTTCTATTCTAATTTTAAATTTTCATTGCCTCCGTCGGCCGGTGGTAGGATGTGATGGGGAAGAAATATTTTGTGAGAGGGAAAAAGAAGAAGAAGGAAACGCAATAGCTACCGATTTGAGACAGAGAGAAAAAAAAAAAAAAAAAAAAGGAAACCATTAAAAAAACAAAGATGAAACTAGCTTTCTCCTCCGCAAATGTGATCAGTTCTTCAACTCAGCTCCCGACAGCGCCCACGCCAACGGCATCCGACGTATCGAGGTACCCACACCCGTGGCACAGACAATCAAGTCCTTCCCGTTTTACGCCCCCGCCCCCGCCGCCATCCACGCCCCAATCTCAAAAGCGCTCTCCATAGTCCTCTTTTGGCCTGTGGCTCGTGAGCTGGACCAGGGGACCCGCGACGCCATCATATATGCAACGATATAGTTTACACTTATTTCAATTATAATGTAAAACTGCAATACATCGTCTATCAATAACGTACGAGAGTCATTTCTTAGTGGTGTAACTCAAAACTATAGAGTTACTATCCACCCCCTTTTCCCTTTCGTCATTTTATATATTATCCTTAGTGGTCTAGGCAAGACAGTGTCTTTTTCTTTTTTCATGAATGAAAAAAAGAAAATGAAGTATAATAAGATTGAGGTGGTCGAATGACAGTGTCTTTTTTTTTTTCTTCTTTTTCTTAGTGGTATAATTAGAAAATCAAGTATAATAAGATTGGGAAAATGAAATATAATCTTAGATTGAGGTGAAGGATCCACTTTACTAATGTGTACAATAAGAACATGCAGTTACTAAAGGTAACTCACAATTGCATGTTTAGCAATCTTAAACTATTCAGTTGGATAAAATAGTTTCATATCCATCAAAGCATCATCTACCATAACACAAACATTATCGGAAATGATAGGTACATTGTGGACAAAAGTACTTCCTTGAGGTTGTGTCCTCCTTATCACTTGAAATTCATAAACAATATCAATGCTTTCATTTGAAAAAAAATCAAACGTAATTTATTATAATATAACATGTCATTAAAAATAATTATATAGTAAATTACTTCTACTTCATTTTCTTGATGGAAGAGTCAATATGAAGTCCCACATGCTTATCCCCGTAGGAGGGATATAGGAGCATCACACTTAGCTCTCCCGCCATCAAAGCTAGCTCTCTTGCTATGAGTTTTCTCAAATCTGCTCAGCCTATCGTGCAACATTTGCATATCTTGATCCATATGTTGCTTGTACTATTCAAATATTGAGATAGGTGTTGTCCCTCTTGTAACAAAATTGCCCAATTAATTTTCCCGCATATAATATCTCCCCAATCCTTGGACTATACCAAGATGCTCCTCATTGCATTCAAATTTTCCTAAATTCACTACTATAAATTATTATAATAAAATTAAAGTTAAATAAAAATTTAATTTAAATCGTTAATTAAATATTCTATGATAAAAATTTATGATGTGTATATATATATATCCCATGGCCCCATACATTCATACGCGCGCGCACATACGTCCGGCCAATCCAATAATACAAACAATTGAAAAGGCGCGACAGCATCCAATGAGACCAGAAAAGCTTCTCCAGCGCCCCCTCGCCACCCAGAAGTGCACCGTGGGCTGCCCGGTCCTGGACCGTTGCCTCGGCGGCGGGGGCCTCCCCTGTAACTCCGTGACGGAGCTGGTCTCCGAGAGCGGATGCGGCAAGACCCAACTCTGCCTCCAGGTCCTCCTCCACGCGCAGCTCCCCTTATCCGCCGGCGGCCTCGCTGCCTGCTCCCTCTACCTCCACTCCGAGTTCCCCTTCCCCCTCCGCCGCCTCCGCCACCTCTCCCTCTCCTTCCGAAGCCGCCACCTTCACTCGTCCTCCACCGCCGACGACCCCTGTGACCGCATCTTTGTCCGCGGCATCCACAGTGCAGACCACCTGCTCGACGTATTGTCCCAGGCCGACCCCCTCCTCTCAAACCCTCTGTTCCCCGTCAAGCTCGTCGTCATCGACTCCATCGCCGCCCTCTTCCGCTCCGAATTCGAAAACAACTCGTGTGATCTTCGGCGGCGGTCGTCCCTGTTTTTCCAGATCTCCGCGCGCTTGAAGGCCCTGGCCCGCCGCTTCGGGCTCGCCGTCTTGGTTACCAACCAGGTGACGGACGTGATGGATTCGAATGAGGGGTTGAATGGCCTCCGGGTTGGGAATGTGGGCCGGCTGTATTCGTCCGGGAGGAGGGTCTGCCCGGCCCTGGGTCTGGCGTGGGCCAATTGCGTGAATTCGAGGCTCTTCTTGTCCAGGGAAGAGGAAATTGTGGGTGAAGAGAGTGGGACTGGCGATGCAGATGATGATGGTAATAGCTTGCGCAGACGGACTAGGAGGCGGTTTCATGTCCTCTTCGCGCCCCATTTGCCAGAATCGTCGTGTGAGTTTGTGATCGTGAGAGATGGGGTTTTCGGTGTTCAAACATGATGGTAAGAGACTAGACTATGAGCAGCTGCTGCAGCTTATTTATTATTGGTTTATCATGTATGTGGGAATCGCAGGCATTTGTTTTCCATATATGTTTATAAGATTGATGCTCGCCGACTTGAAGCGCATGTATGCAAGCAGCCTTTTTGTTCTAGATACCGCATGATGGTTGAAGAATTTCTTATTTTGCATCATTTGTCCCATTTTTTATGAAATAGGACATGAAATGTTAATTGTTCCTTAGCTGTATGGGTTTGTGTTTATTCAACTAAACTGCTGGCATTTATGATGGTTAAATATAACATATCAGTGTCCAAACCACTCCATGGTCATACGTGGCCAATTTTATTTTATTTTATTTTATTGTTTTCAGACCTTTTCTTTTTGCTAATTGCTAACTGTATCTTTATTTCCTAATTAACGAAATTACTGGATTTAGTATTCTACGTCCCAATTTTAGACAATTAAAAATAATAATAATACGTTTCAATGAGGTTATAATTGAAATACATTTTCTTTTCTTTTCAATTTTGAGAAATCACTGACAAACAGTCCATGTAGTTAACCCAAAGATCAGGCGTCTTAGATGTAGCTCTTTCTTTAGAAGTTACGTTGAGCCATTGTTTGTCAAACTCTTGAGTGGTTTGTGTTTCGTATGAGGAACTGGTATGTTGGTACAACTCTACCTATTCCATATATCTAGAGCAGGAGTGTAATTTCCTTGGGATAAATATAAATTATGGCTGTTCTATCTATTCAGACACATATCTGCTCTTCTATGTTTCTTGAATGACTTCCATTATTAGTCTGTTGAATAAATTTGCTTGGCAATTCATTTATGGTACCTTGCCTTCTCGTTAATTTTTTAGCCTATACTTCAAAAAAAAAAGGTATTAGCAATGGAGTAGATTTTAACAGTGAGTAAACTGTCAACATTTTTCTGTGGTGAAATTTTAGTTGTCCTAATCAGACCTTTTTCGTACTGTTTTCCATTGCTTTACTGTTCAAATGGAGTTCAGAAGACTTTTCAGATGCAGAAGCGAGAGTTGGTTGGTTGGAAATAGAGTGGGGAGTGAAAGTGCTGGCCCAATATTTTGTACTCGTATTGATCTTTTGCAGTTTACTTGGACTGGGGTGCTCTGGGAGGTAACTCTCTTGCATTTCACCATAAATTTTAGTTCCACTGTGATAACTGAGACAACTTACAAAATGATTTCTTCTACATTTTGTTTGTTTTTAAAAGTTTTTTTTTTTTTTTTGTGATAGGTTCCATTAATTCCTGTTGTATTAAATTGGAAAGATTATGATAAATTTGCAAATGATAGTCATGTTATAAAACAATGAATAGGGCCTATTGTTTTGCTTCTCACAGGATCAGGTCTAGAACGCACTCCCAGTTATCATTTCATTCACAACATAGCTTATAAACTCAATGGTTTCTTTATGAATCAGGCCTATTTCTTTTGCATCCCAATCTAAAGATGAGGTCATAGAATGCACACCATATCATCATTTCATTTACAATCCCTACTTGGAAGTTTTATGGTTTCTTCGAAAATTAATTACTACAAGGTTTTTTTATATGGTTATTCCTTAGCTTCTTTTGTTACTGATTTCAACGAATTCTCGCATTCCCAGGTTTCATAACTCAAGTATATTGCATTTGCTTCCATTGCACTGCAAAGTGATGACTGGAAGAAGGCCAACAAAGGCAGCGCGTATGCATATTTTTTGAAGCATGCTTGCCGGGTTATTTATTTATTTATTTAAAGATGAATGTATTTAGCACAAGCTCTCTACGGTTTTGGGTTGTTTCATCAGTTTTTTTTATGTTCATGGAAGGGGAGAGGAGGTAAACAAGAAAACATAATTAATTATTTTTAATGTTCCAATTATCTTCAAATATTGGCTACCATCATGCAATGCCATTATTTGAGAGTAAACAGTGAAGAGTAAGCGCCCAAAATATGCTACTCCTATACTTCTTTATTTGTCTGCTCAGGATAGGGTAGGAAATTTAAATCTCTCCCGACTACAATGGGTGTTACATAATACTTTAATTTATCCTATAAAATCGAAGTTTTTGGCTTTTGTGTAACTTAAACCGGTAGTGGAAACAATAATTTTTTGTTTGTATTATAATAAGTGCTAAAACCATTTCAGTATGTAATAAAGACAATAAAGATAGCCAGATAATTTAGAACATTAATTTAGGCATCAGCAAGTAGCAACAATGACTAGAGTTGTAAATGTATAATATTCCAACTTTTTCACTTATACCAAAGGCTTCTAGGGCCTTGGACAGGTAAAGATAAAAAAATGATGCTGTACATGCCCCGACTATACCTTGGATTTCAGAAGCCCCAACCATAGAATACCGCGGAAAGATGATTTTCTCTGTTTTCGTCAGTACTAGATCATCAGAAGTGTCTATTTGTGAAAAGTTTGAAAGAAAAAAGGTGTTTGAGTTCAGAGTTTGAACCCATTATACTGGATGTCTAGACCTGCAAAACAAGTTAACAATAACAAGCTAAGGTCTCATTCTTGGAAAATATACATTATAATAACATTAATTTGCATTTGGATCACAAATAGCATTTCTTGATCTGCCCCATAACCAATTTTTTTCCCCTAAAATCAAAATAATTAGTTCACTGTGAACATTTTGAACTGCACCATAACCAGTGATTGTACTATATCACATGCTATTGAACTTCTTGGGCCAAAATGAAGGATTGAAACAAGATTTATAAGGGGGCTCTATGTTGAAGTCCTCCATTTTAATGAGACTATTAACAAGTAAAGCTTCAATCACCAATGTGAGGGATTGGAAATAGCAACAAAGGTTAACGTCTTAAATTTATGTGCAACAAATTATATTCCTGAATATTTGTATTTAAGAGTAGTCAAAATAACTGAAAATTGAATCTAACTGTTAATTAGATTTTGTTTTGGTTCCAATTTTATAATAAATTTAGCTTTATGGTTCAGTTCCAATTCTCAAAATAATAATAATAATAATAATAATAATAATAATAATAATAATAATAATAAAAATCAGGTGCTCAAATAACAGAATTAAATTTCAAATTCCAATTATTTGATTCTTCAATTCTTTTAATTTCCAATTTTCAGTTATTTTAAATTTAAATTTAAATTTTGGATTATTTATTTTTAGTAAGTCGTTTTCTATTTGTAGTAAGTCAAATCTTATTAGATAATAAAGAACACTAAAAATCTTTTCAAAGGCAGCAGACCTGAAATGTTGACCAATAGAAACAAACACATAGCTCAAGTTGAATAGAGCACAAATGGCACTGCAAGGAAGCAAAAGCAAAGTTCAGGCAACATACACTTGAAATCTAAATCATTATTCCAATTCATCTACTGTACATGATCTAGCAATCTATAAAATTTTATGACTTAGACACAAAATTATATCCTAGTCTGTAGTCCAAAAGTCACTATACATCCATCAACTACAACTCTTTGAATATTTTTTATCAGATCTTATACCGGCTGATATAAAAATAGCGCATAATAAAAGTCTAGTTGTCTACTAAAAAACAACGAAAAAAATCAAAATGCTTTTGCAACACTTCTGTTCATTTAATTTTAAATTCCTGCCCATATGTAAGGTTTTAGTAAGGTCTACTTGTGTTTCCCACATGCTTGGACATGCAATATTTTGGTCTGTGGATATTATACTAGAAAATTTAAAGAGATTAAATCTTTACCCATTAAAAAAATAGTTAGAAGTACAACTAGCTTAAGTTGAACAGGACAATCAAATTGCAAGTGATGCGGCCTCCATAGTTGTCTCTGAAACATGCCCATGCAATTAAAGAGCTGCAAGACAAGAAACTGTAAACTATCCCCAACGCACAACTCCCAAGAATAAAAAATAAAAAATAAAAAATAAAAACCTCACTCGAGACAATATTTGCTTCACAGTTCATAATTATAACCTAGAAAGTAGAAACCCAAGTTCTTGAATGACATACAAGCAGAAACAATTGTTATGATACTGGTTTTTTGTTCATTTTAAAGAAAAGATAGATTTTTTGTTAATATCAAGTAGTGACTAAACCAAGACTTGTCTCAATGATTAAGAGGCTCAGTCTATCCCTGCAGTAGATCTGTAGATGTAACTTTGATTCCCACTACTTATCTTTTCTAAAATAATAATAAAAATAAAAATAAAAATAAAAATTACTGAACTATAGAAAATCAAAAACACTGACCTGAGTTATCCTTGTAATTCTTATCAATTGAATGTAACTTGGCATTGCTCTTACATGAAAATTCCATCCACAGCTTTGCTTCCATTTCCATAATGCAGGTTTGGAACCTTTTTCTTTGGGTGAGTCAAAAACATGTAATGCGGGTGTGTTCGGAACTAGAATCTTCAAAACACTGAAATTCGCCAAGGCATTCATTCTTCTAGAACTAGATCTTCTGTCAGCTTGACAGTTCATGCCATCTCTCATCTCAGGATCTTCCTTTTCTTCCAGTGCTGTGGCATCACTACCAATATCTTTATTGATGTAAATAGCATCTTCAAAACTTGTTATTTCAACTTTACAATCTCGGCTATGGCTATTATTCAAATTAAGATCTTCATCTTCTTTACCGCAATTGTTCTTCTCCCAAACAGAATGATTTGTCGTAAGTCCAGAGTCAATATATCCAGGCTTTGATGAGGACAAAGTCCTAGAAGTTCCACTGAGGAAAATAGCCAAATCATCACGTTCTTCTTTATTTAAATCTACCCAATGGAGGGGTTCCTTCCCATCCTCATTTAAAAATTCCCTTAAAGCTGTCTCAATGTGAGAAATTTGGTTTTCTATAGCAACAACGAATTCTCTATGTCTCGTTGCTGTGCTGTCTTCAGAACAATTTCTATGGCTCAATCTGACAGCTCTATCCATCTCTTCTAACTGATTTAACAAAAATATAGCTATAACAATTACTATAATAATAATCATTATTTCAAAGAAGTAAGGAGAAAGTTTTCAAATAAACACAGTAACCGAAATTCTCAATTAGAGCTGCAAAAGAGAACTTGCATGGGAATGGGGTACCAAATCATCTGTTTTATTGCATAATCATGGTATGCCATATTACATATTTTTTGGTGAACCAGGACTCAGAATTACATATCATCCACTTTTGAACTCAAACAATATCATTGGGTGCCAAGCTTATTACAAAACACAAAACATGGTAGCATATGACTGAGATGTGCTGGATAGGGCCAACCTATGGAAGTTGTTCTCTAGATGTGTAAACTATTAGCAAATATAAAGGGGAATACATACTATATTTGTTTTATTTCATTTTTGAAAGGCAAAACACATAGTATATTAGAAAAACATCTGAAAGTTACCTGCCATTTTGCAGTGCCCAAAGCAGTTTGCAGCTCACTACAGAGTTTAGTGTAATTCTCACCCGCCAGTCCTTCTCTTCTTTCCCTTACCCAAGTCCTGTATGCTGATTCCAATCTGGAAAAGCAAAAATCGCAGACTTCAACTTAATAAAACCAAATTCAGGTATCATCTGTAGACATTACAGAACTATTAACTTCTTGAAAGACAAAATGAGAGGATATTGAATGCGTCTAGCATCTGGAGCAAAATAATACCAAAGGTGTCCATACTTGTAGTTATTATATTAAATCATGGAGAATGGCAGCCAGTTTCAAATGAAGGGGTCCATACTTGAGGCTATGTTTGATTGCGCGTTTTGGTTTTCAGTTTCCGAAAACTTGTACTCGGAAACTTGAAAATCTGTCATCGAAAATTCGTTTCTGTGTTTGGTTGTTGTTTTCCGTTCATTGACAACTGTCGTTGCAACCGGCAGAGAGGGCTGGGGGTGGCAGATTGAGCGCTGGGCGGGCATCGCGCCAGGTGGGAGGTCGCGTCGGGCGGAGGATCTGACAGCGGGAGGAGGTCGCCGGGCGGGGAGATCTAACAGCACAGGAGAGGTCGCACCAGGTGGGGAGATCTGACAGCGGGAGGGAGGTCGTGCTGGGTGGGGGTGAGGGGTTGCGTCAGGTGGGGGGAGTCGCGCGCAGGGGGGCGGGCTAGGGGGTTGCGTCGGAGGACAAAGATCCCCGGAAAACAAGTGAAAACAAAAAACACCAAATAGAAAACATCCATTTTCATTTTTTTCATTTGAAAACAACTTGTTTTCAAAAATTTAAAAAAAAAAAAGTTCCAAGAAAAAAAAAACAGGTGTTTTATGTATTTGGATACATAAAACAAAAATGAATATATCCTCCTAGACCCTCCGCACCCTTCTTACCCCTAAAACCCCTAGTCTACCCCGCGGATGCAAGTTTCGAACCTGCAACCTCCACAGGTCTGCTTCTACCACCATGCCGTGGGGCGTCAATTTCAAACATTCAATTCAATTTATTTACAGTTCAGCTCACAAGAACTGAAATTTTGGGCGGAAAGGAATTCTCAACAAAACGTAGCTGAATTCTAATTCTGCCGTTCGGAATGCAGTAGAATGGAATAGTAATTAGAATGCTAGGAAAGAATGAAATTTGGTCGAAAAGTCTACAAATAAATCTTTCCATTAAATAACTAACAATAACGTAGAAGGTAAAAAGTAAAATTTTCTTTTAAAAAAACTTTAGAAAACCCAGAAACAACACTTTCAGTCTTTCACCAGTAAACAAAATCTTGCGACTTTAAAATTTGTTTCTCGTAAGTTTGGAGGAAAGATAGAAAACAAAGAAACAGCAGAACGAGGGGAAGTATGGCTTTAATAAAAGTATAAAACCAAAACCAAAGGACATAATGAGAGCAAAAAAATGGAAACAAATCATCTTCCAACAACTAGAAAGTTGGTTCCAAAATTTAATTACCCATCCATGCATGAAACAATTCAAATTTGGCATCAAATAATCGAAACCCACATTGCAATATAATCCAAAAAATTGAAATCGAAGGGGAAAAAGGAAAAAGAAGAAGAAAAAAACATACACATCTGCAGATTCCTGGACCTCCTCAGCGATAGAGAAGAACGCATCCTTCTGCCACAGATCGAAAGAGTTGGAAACAATCATTTTTAAATTTGCAACCACCGACAGAACAAATAGGATTTGGGATTCGGGAAATTAAAGTATAAGCGCTGCCTAGCGTTGGCTTCTCGTCGTCTATGTCCTTCGCTTCCGAGAAGAAGCGAAGACCGATGAGAGCGAGAGAGACGTTTAAGCCAATCTCTCTGCTTCTGCTTCTTCTTCTTCTCCTCCTCCTCCTCCTCCTCCTTATTATTAATATTATTACTACCGTTCTCTACGACGTTTTAATGGGTGACATAAAACGTCTGGATTTACGCAGGTTGTGGTCTTGTTGCAATGAAAATGACGTGAGACGTGTTACCAACGGTTAAAAAAAATTACATTATTTTTATTTTTATTTTTGAAAACAACTTTAACGCCCCAACCATGACAATGACAATAAAGGGGCGTTAGTTAGACCTCAACATTAGATTTACATTAGATTTAGATGGTATCTAAGTGGTGTCCTCATCGATTAAATGGCGGCAACTGACGCGGTGATTTTTTTTTTTTTTTGGGTCTGCAGCTGCAAGCTATGTATTCAACTGCTACATTATCAAATATAGCATTAAATCTTGTTAGTGATACTATGATTTGATCATTTGTTTCCAATTATTTCCTTTTTCTAAAACAACATATCACTAATTAATACATTATTAGTAATCTATAATAATTTTTTAATTCCTTCACATGTAAAAAGTAAAGGTGATTTAAAAGGACTTTGAATTTGTTATTGATCTAGCCGAGATCAACATCGTGTTAATTTCGGCTATTTTGATATTTGTTGATATTTATTTTAAAAGTCGATTGTTAGATTAAAGTTTCATCTAGTATGTAAAAAAATTTCATGGTGATCTAATTGATCGATATCTTCAATACTCAGGATAAGCAACCAATTCTAGATTTAACCAAGACGGATATCTTCAATACTTGAGATAAGCAACTAAGCCTTAGTTTAACCAATCAGATATCTTCAAGGCTCGGCTTAAGTTACCAAGTCTCAGTTTAAGCAAAATGGATATCTTTAAGGCTCGATTTAAGCAACCAAGTCTCAGTATAAGCAAATTAAAGGTTTCATTAATTCGGGATAACCAAAAAACTACATCCTTAAGTCCTTCAATAAAACAAAGTTTCAGTATAAGTAAACCAAAGGTTTCATTGATTCGGGATAAACAAAAAGACTATATCTTTAAGTTTTGGTATAAGACAAATTCTCGATATAATCAAACCGAAGGTTTCACTAATTCAAGATAAACAAAAGACCACATTTTGAAGTCACAGTAGAAGATAAAAATCAAATTTAAGCAAAAGACACTCGATTTAATGAAATCTCTTATTCGGTAGTTTCACTGACCTAGTATAACCAAAACGAATAATTATGTATGTTGGAATCATAAAAAGTAGGAAACATGGATTGGGTGGCACAAGTATTAATGCATGTTGGAATCTTAAAAAGTAATCAACAAACTTAATTAATTATGTATCTCCAACATCCCTTCAGCCTTGTCCAACATCCTCATGTCTCTGTAGCACACTTATCAAAAAGAGAACATTTTTTATGCATATCAATAATAATAAGGACACACATACCAAGTTCCAAGAAGATATTGAAAATCAAATCGTGTATATAAATAAATGGATGATTTGAGTGAAGACAAAAGTGTGATTATACAAAGGAATTATACTTGTATTGAATTAATAATATTCTTTAGGTAGTTTTGTGTGAATATGTATACTTAATAGAATAGCACCAGAGTGACTACCATAAATGAAAAAGAGATTATTTTAGTAGATCAAAATGTGTGTAAACAATAATGATTTATTTTCTATATCGCTGTAATTATTTTTTGTTAATTAAAGATTAAACTTTTACTAGTTTTGATTGTGTTTCACCCCTTCTCATTTATTGCAATCAATAACTATATGTCGTTTGTATTTAAAGAAGAATTTTCAGAGAGTTGTATTTCACCTCTCCCCGCTTAGGCTCGTAGGGATCAACAATATGGGTCAAACACAACATCTAAATAACTAAGAAGGTAATCAAATTTATAACATTTGAATACTTTATGTAAACTTTTAATAAAATAAATCAAAAAAAATTAAAAATAAATTAGCCTGTGGGCTATAACCCGTTCTGACCTACAAATAAACGAGTCAAATTTTATAGGTCCAACTTGTAAAAAAATATAAGCTAACCTGTAGCTCACGAGCTACTTTTAGTTAATGACCCATTTAGCATGCCTACTTTTAGCTCACTTTCCTCGACTAGAGCAACAAGTGCAAGCACAAGGTCCACAACCATTTTGAATCTTTGATTGCTCCCTTGAGAGCAGCCCCCACACCCTCAAATACTTTGGCAACATGTGATTGCTTCCTTACTCAACGTCAAATGATCGTGTGCTTTTTGGCCTCGATAATCTAGTATTTTCTGACAGTATCCACTCCTTCCCCTTTCTTTCGAACTCCTCCAATGGCAATCCTGTTTTTTTTTTTTAACATTTACAGACAATTATGAGCGAAAAGAGTTTTATGTCATTACTGTAATCAAATGGTTTTATGTTATTACTATAATCACATGATCTGCGTGAAAATTTGACACGTAACAACCTTAACTGCTACCACAATTGAAAAAACTTCATCTAGCTAAGGTAAGAAGTAAATTTTATTCTTTTAAAATACTTTTAGTGTGCAAAAGATTACATCTATTAATTTAATTGCTTAACGTAATTTATAGCAAATGATTACAATCTAGTAAAATGATCAACTTAAATTCAGTAATATATAATTTATTATAATAATATTAAATCATATAAGTATATAGTAATAATGAATTATTAATCATATAATTTTAAAAAATTATATTAAATATTATAGCAGTCTCATGCACGTACATACATACACACAACACATCGAAGTTGTCCTATGCAATCCGCTGGTCTCAAGCGTCTTTTAGCACGTCAACGCCAGCCCGCCGTTGAGGCTTTATGACATCCCGAGACCATGTACTACACCAACATGAAGCTACAGACATAGCAATGGAAATCAATGTACAACTAGAAGGTACCATGATTAAGAAAAAGGGCTTCGTGGGGTTACAAGAAAACAAATCAGTAAAATTGTGAGTCTATAGATATAACAGTGGGTACACACCGTCACCAACATTCATTAATTGAATACATCCTCCGATCTTATTACTACATGAAACTTTTCAAAATTGGGTACAATTTCCCTCACCAACTTGGGAAAAAAAAATCAAAATCTGAGCTTTCTGTAGAGTTATAACCCACTTGGATTCAAAAAATCATAATGGGATCAAATTCTATAGCGCAGGACCAAAAAGAAGCCAATTCACCCATGTCAAGGTATGAGAGCAATGGCAAGACCAAACTTGGGAAGAGAGTTTTTTGCCTTGGAGTCGTACTCAAATGAAAAGGTTGCGTTCGACTTTGGCCTCCATTCCTGCTGCAATAGCATTGATACTTTCCCTTGGTTGGAAAATCGAGTTTTTACTGTGCTGTAAGCATCGATTGCATGAGAGCTTCCAACGATGAAACTATTTACATCGCTTGAAAATTTATGGGTCATTTCAGCAGCAACAGTAGTTCTTTGGGAGGGAGTAACACAGTGAACGTAAGACGCCTTCAGCGTCTGCCCTTTATCAGCTCTACAAGAATCATTTGTGATTGAGAAATCATGTGCTGATTAAGTAAGAAAAACAAAAACAAATAAAAGATTTAATTGTAAACTTGAAGATAAGCTTGCGAATAGAAGTTGGAGCTTATTTTAGCACTTCAGGTCCAGGAAACCTCCACTACCCCTTTTCCATATTAAAAGGGGAAGATTGTAGCAGTGACTCAGTGAATCTTTAGTCCATGAAAGGCAATTAAGACAATTCAATTTTCATTTTAATACGGTACAAGGGGTTGCTGGTATGAAATTAATTAATGGAAGTTAAAATTCTTCGCCAAAAATATATCATTGACATAGTAGTCCAAGCGCTTTTTAAGGGCAAAGCGTGTGCTTTTGTTAAGCATCCAAAGTGATGCTTTGGACGCATTTCAGGCAAAGCACACGCTATTGCATGTGTTATTTATGAAAGGAAAAAAAAACTTTGTTTCTGAGCAATTGACACAGCCAGAGCATCCACAAACCTCGAAAAAACCTAGCATCATTGCATAGATCTGACATAGGCGACAACAACCTCAGCTACAACCACAATGGCATGCTCGTTCAACTTTAGTTCAACTTTAGCTACGACCAACAATTTCGACAACGATCTCAACAACCACCCTTGTGACCTCTATGAACCCCGACAATCTCAAATGAAGTGACAACTTTTGTGATTGGTGATTGCTCCTGTAGGTGACCACGCCGAATCTAAGTGAATGACAACTTCTTTCACTGCCTAGGACGAGACAACAATACTTGATGGAGTTTGACACTTGGACTGCCTCCGTAGCTCTTACTATCCTTGTTAGTCTTTCCACTTAAATAGTTAATAACTCACTACAATATGTATTATTAAAGAGAACCGTTTTATATCATTTTTAAATAAATTATAACCTTTTGATAATTGGTTTTTAATAGAATTTAAGAAATAGAAATGTATATTTCGACAAAAGATTTTTGATAATTGATTTTTATTAAAATATGGAATTTGAAGTCTTCCCACTTCAATAGTTAATCTGTTGATTTAGGCTTTTAGCATTTGGTTAATTGAATCTGACATTACTATTTTCATGCATGTGCTATTAATAGATTAATTTATTTTCATTACTTAAAGATCTGAAATTAATATTAATTTTTAAATGTCACACTTTGGTCACTCTATTGGCGCTCTATCAATAGGATGTCCAAGTTTCCCTGATCCGCTTTGGGTAGTTTGACTACTTTGGTCATTGATAAGTAATGCTAGTATAATCCTATGATTTTCAGAAGCAGTTAGAATCACACCATTACATTCACAAAATTAGGCTCCTTTGTGCTTGATAAATAGGAGGTATATTATAGTAAATTTATTTTAAATTTAATAACCACTAGTTTGCCAAGCACAAGCACAAATATAAAAATAAAATTCCAAGGAGGTAATTTTTAAATACTTACAATATAAGGGCAGCGGAAAAATCAGGTCTGTTAAAGCTGATGCCAGTATTATACTTGGTAAATGAAGAAGAAGCAGTGTCAAATCCAATTTCTCCACCGAAGTTAAGATCCTTGGTCCCAATTGCAGCTTGAATTTCCAAAACGGGGGATGGATTCAAGCTAATGCTAGAATTGATGGCTGCATGATCGCGGCAATATTCCACATCCATCTGAAGCCATAGAACCCAGGACAATCAGAATATTCCACATCCATCTGATAGCTTGATGGATTCAAGCTAATGCTAGAGTAATTTAGCAGGACACCAGGACAATCAGAATATCAACATGATCATCAAAGCTAACAATCCTCACCCAGAATAAATTAATTTTTGGTTAAATATGCAAACACACACACAATCCGAAGAGGATCTGAAGCATGAACCTCTTCCCTGATTTACAATGGCATGCATAATAATTATGCATCTTAATTTAGCTTGCGCTATGAAAAACAGAGGAATCTAGCAGTATGATTCTAATAAAAATATGATGTCCAAAGATCACTAGCCTCTGCCGTTTTTGTTAGATATGCATACAAACACACTTCCAAGAGGGAATCTAAACCATAAAACTCATCCCTAATCCACACCGGCATGTGTAATAATTATGCAATCTAATGTTTTGGAAGTTTGTGCTACCAAAATCCAACAACATTCTAAGGAATAAGTTCCATTTTAAGGGTTGGCTCTGTGGAACCAACACAAGACATCATGCCCAACCATAACTAAAGATGTTTCACTGTCAATCGCAAAAAAATTCTTATCAACTAACCAAATCTTCCTTGTTCTACCCCTAACTAACACAAGATATCATGTCGAATCATTACTATGGATACTTTTGCACTCACTATTAATATCTCATAGCCAAAGTATTATTCTCATCTATATTTCAAATACCGATACCATTTCTCATCATCTGGTCTACCCCAATTTTTCTCATCTCTTTTGCAATGAGCATCTCACTGCTCCAAACTAGGGAACCCACAAGACTAATCATAATATTTCATAATTTTTTTAATGTATGATGTCAGTCTTAGTGCCCATGAAATCGATGAAAGACATTAGAGTACCACTAGACATTACCAAGCACACACACAAGTAAAAGTCGAGCAAAATAAATAATTTAGAATGCAAACATTGTAAAAAAGGTTGTGACATTAAAATAAATATATTATTAGCTTTGAACTAATAAAGCCATTAAAAAATATCAAATAAAGTCTTAAAAAAAAGTTAACTCTTTTTTCTTTGAATTGTAGGCTTTATATTTTAAACATTTTATTTTATTTGAATTAAAAGAACTCATAAACCTATTTTTATTTATTTTATTCAATTTAATTACTTAAAAAACCTAATTATCTTACAAACATTAATCTATTTTGAAGAACACTCAAAAAAGTTATTAATCTCTTTTTTTCCCTAATAGTTTTTTTAAAGATTAACTAAAATTTTATTGTTTATTTTTTAACAAACAAAGTAAACATAATAAACCAATTGAAAAGATAAAATAAATTAAAACATATTATACATACACACATGTACAGTAGAGTCAATGTTGGTGCAATCTTCGTTGGCTGCAGTTGATGAGTGATAAGGCAAGGAAGAGGGCGACAATGATTGGCTCAGAGATGGAAGACGACGGGGGTAGGGTCATTGATTGATCGTGCAAGCCGATCATGCAAGCAGGGCGAGAATGACGAAATTCTTTCACTGAGGAAGACAACGTGAGGATAGGTGTGTGACTCAACCCAACATCGGCGACTTCTCAAACGGTAGCAAATGAATTGGGCAATCCTGGATGAAATATCATCCGAGATGAAATGAGACTCCTTGGACTTCAATAACTCGTTGCGTCTTGGCCAAGACTCTGGAGAGACTCCGATAGTATGTTATCCGCTCTCTTTTGCAGGGACCTACTAGCTACTCTTTCAAGCTTAAGTTACCCATTTTGTATGTATGCTACCTTAGCAAAGTGCCACAACCTTCCTATCCAGAAAATTGAACTTTTACCTTGTCACGGGAGTGCATTTACCTTAGCCAAGTTGCTTTAACCCTAACGCATGCCATTCTACCATTCATTCGTTTTTTAAAAAAGACATGCTCTTCAAATTACTGGATTTCTAATCTGTCTAGCCTCTAGTTGCTTTGAAATTTCCAAGTTATATAAAGACTCTTCATTGTTCTAAACCATGCTGCATCCCTCCATTGCTAATAAAACCAATCATAGAAATACAATGTGTATCACTTACAAGCCTTATAAGCCCAGATCTCATCTAGGTTCAATCTAATAAAACCAATCATAGATATAGAAAAAGAAAAAACACTACAAACTACAAACTAACACTAGGAAAATTGAAGTAATCATATTATGTACTAGAAAGATTTTCATGTTTTTTCCTATAATCCAGCCTTAATAATCAGCTGGACACTCCCATCCTGGCCTCAGAATTACATTTTATTTTTATTATTACCAATCATGCAACTTCCTTGTGAACTCTATCTCAGCATTATATCACAAATGGCTACTCCATTCTCTAACTTTAGTAAACAGGATCAAGTCATTTCAAACTAGAAGATGTCTGGTACATGAGTAGATATGGCTAAAAAATACTTCCATGGAAGACTAACCTTGCCAGACTTATGATCAGGTATTTTGAAGCTAAATACTGTTTTTGTGCCAGGCAAGACTTTATCCACAGCCACTTTTGTAAAGACCTGCAAATACGAAAAATCAAGAAGGCATAAAAGATAATGACTATGAAAAAAAAGATTAAAGCTTATACAGTTATACTACAAACACTGTCTGTCCTCCTAAATGATAGGATCTAGATAGATGCATAGAAAAAGAATTGAAGCTTATATGGCAACTGTTTTTGTCTTACATTAGAGAAAGTATCAACTTTTACATCAATTGCTGCATTTCCACTCTTATAATGCGTACTTATATCACCAACAAAAATCTGATCCTTCTTAAATCCTGTAAATGTAAGGCCCTACAATGGAAAATCAATTTTGCATTAGAAAACATGATAGGCCAATGGATAAAATCTACAATGTTTAGACATTATCAAAAAGAAAATTTGCAATTGCATCACATTTTACATCTAAAGTACTCTTAAGGGAAAGGGCAAAGATGTGTCACTCCAGAATCAGTTCCACATTGTGCTGAACCATCCTAAACATTATACAACAAAGTATACACAATTCACACAAAATAACAAATTATCTAAACATTATACAACAAAGTATATATCAGAATGTATAATGTAGCCAAGAGCCCACAATCCTTACAAGTAAATTATAATTTTAAAATAAGTATTATTATCATTAATGACCAAACAAATCTTAATTTTCAAGTAGATTTCCTGCACAACTGGATGGAAATGACTGGAAATCTCATTTTTGTGATTTAAACGAAGAAAAAATTAAATTGCAGGAGAGGAACACACCATGCCATTGGGATTGGGTATTGACAGAGTGAACTTGTGATCAAAGTTGTAATCCCTGTTCAAGATACCTAGAAATAAGGAAACAATCTTAATTCAGAAACAAATGATGTCAAAACATGACAAAAAAATCATTAATGTAAATGTAACTGTCAAAATTAGAATGATTTATGTAATCGTATGCAACTAATAAGGTATGCATCTCTTCAATAGAAAGTCTGAGAACTGCATTACAAAATTTGACAGATGCATTGCAAGTTTAACATACTTCAGGACATACTGTAACAACAGAATTCGCAAACAATTGAATAACAAAATTGCTAAATTATGGTTGTAAACATTTTTTAAGGAGAACAGCATGAACAAATAAATAGTTACTCAAGGACCCTGTGTTGCAAATGATGAATGCATTGCAAGCTTTTGTATGCACTTTTGCTAAAGTAGTCTTGAGAACAAGCAATTTTAACATTGAAAATTTTAGCACATAGCATCAAAACTATCTAAGAATGGACCTCCAAAAAAATAGCTTATAGCATAGGTATTGGAGAGCTGTAAAATTACACATTTCAAACTAATGTTAATCTAATGGCAGAAAGAATGCCCCTACGCAATTTACATACACAATGTACAAGTATATAACATTGTGCTGCATTAAAAGCTCATGGAATGAACAGGTACAAAAAACACCCAACTCAAATTTAACATAGTTAGATGGATTTTGAAATTCAAAATTCACGATTTTAGGCTGAAAATAGAAATGAGAATACAATGATATCTAACATGTACCTTTGATATTTGGCAATCGAGGAAAAATAGAAACATCAATGTGCATCAATAAAAGTAATGATTAAATCTTAACATGATACTATAGAATCCATTTGCTATGATATAAACTTAAATTCCTCACGCATGAAGGCATCATCTTGGGAAACTGGCCAGATGTGATCAAATGGGGCCATTTCACACTAGTCTTAAATAATCTTTCACTGAACTGCCACTATTTTATTGGTATTTAAACGCAGCAAAACTGAACTGACAGCATAAATATCATTACAATGTAAGTATAAATAACAATCAATGATCTTTCCCATACCAATCAATGTATCTTTTATATATCCACAGTAAGCCATGTTCCACTTCATAAAATTAAAGCCACTAATAAACACTTTAGAAAATTATGCAATATATTCTTTTGCCTCATTCCCACATGACACATACAACAGTTCAAACCCACAAGATAACTAATAGCTGCAATAACACAACTTCAATACCCAATTGTAAAGCCTCTGAACTTATTAATCTCCCATATTTTGATGGGACAATATTTCCAAGCTTTAACCGGGAAAATTTGAAAATTCAACATCAAAGAAGCTATAGAAACATAACTACAAAGGAATAATGTATTGGTGAAGGATCGACAAATACTAAATTCTCCATCTTCAATAAAGAAAAAGAGACCAGCAAATAGCAATCTTTAAAAAAGAAAAAAAAGGAATTTTTAGAAAAACAACGTAAAAATTACCTTGTGCCCTTCTACCAATAAATGAATATGGTTCCGGGCCATTACTCATCTTGTCTTGGTGTGGTATTCTACAGTATCAGACAAACCTGTGAAACAAATAACTAGTCATTTGTAGCTTCAAAAAAATATATATACATAAAAATAAGCCAAAAACATCCATCAAGTTGGAACAATAATAAGTGAAAACTTAAGCAACCTAAATCAGGAAAAGAAAAGAAAAACAAGAGAAGAACCAAAAAGAAATTCAAATGCATTTTCCTAAATTTTACAACATAGCTCATCTAAAAATACAATTTTCTCTAAAATATAGAGAAAATTTTAAAGTTTGAATAAAATTATACTGCATGAAATCTTTCAAATTGACATATTTTAGATATTGAAAAAAGAATTCAGTAAATCTACATATTTGGAGATCTACTATAAATCCTTTAAATCTATATATTTATAGCTTCCCTCACTTATTTGCATATTTAAATAATTATTTTTAAACAAAAAAAGTTTATAAATAGAGGAGTGTAAAAATAATAAACACTTATTTTTAAAAAATATTATTTTATTATATAAAAATTGAGATAAAGGATGAAATGTATAGAGTTTTTTTGAAGATCTTGAAATATTATACTATGCATTTTTCAAAATAGAAATAGAGAATATGAAGCTGATGTGAATACCCTAAGAGCACTAGTATCAAATTTCTTATAAAAGTTCGTTTTTCTTTATTTAGGAAAAAAAGTTAAAAATTATAAAATCCTTCTCACAATATAAGCTTTATATTTAACTTTTTATATAAGATGTATATAATATTTCTTAATGTATTGATAAACATTGCTTATTCCCTATGATTATTAAGTTATATAATAAAAATTTATTATTAAATAAAAAATAATATATAATATTATTTTAATGATATAAAAAGTAATTAAAAAAATCTATTATAGTATTTATTTGTACAGAAAAACAAAATGTAATTTAAATCCTTAGATTTAGAGAAAATGGTAAGAAAACTGAAGTCAGTGTTCTAGGCAAGTTCCCCGGGTCCTTCTAAATACTTACCTAGTACACTAATGCTCAATGCATGGTGGAAAACAAACATAAACAACGTATTTAGTTGTGTTCCTAAACACTTACTATTGTCTTTTCAATAAACAAAGAAGCAAAACACATTTTAAAATAATGATTTGGGTTTTGATTTTGAAAAACATATTTCAAAAAGGGAAAACGTTTTAAATTGAAATTTGGGCAAGAGGATTAATATGTTTTTTCTGTCTTGTTTTGAAGTCGAAAAAGCAGCCGTTGAGAACAAACAAAAAAAGGTCCAAAGAATCTAAAACCGGAGTGTAACAAAATGAGCCAACTATCATGTGAACCCTAATTATATATATATATAAGGAGGCTAAAACCCTATGTCAATATAGTGTAACTTTGTGAGGATTGAAAATCTAACAAAACCTTTCCATTGCATAACTTTACCACATAGGATTCGTGTAGTGCTTATTTCAGCTCAGTTTAGAGTAGCGCTTTTAAAAAGCATTTCCAAGGCAAAAAAAATAGCTTCCCAAAAGCCAAAGTTATGTTTCCGAAAATCCTACTTCTTCTAGCTTCCAAAATTTCCTTAGTTTTTCGAAGGAGAAAAGTTCAGGGAAAAAAGGGAAAACAAAAACTGTTTTTTTTTTTTGACAAGTAAAAAAAAAAAAAAAAACTTGCGACCACATGAGGAGCCGAAGGCGAAAGCATTTGCAAACTTAACTTAAAATGGGTTTATGAAACATTCTAAATCTAAGTCGAGGGATAATAATTCAACCAAAAAAAAAAAACATGCACAACTACAAAACTAAAATACTCGAGAGTTGCATCGAAATCTGTAAACGCAAAGTGCATATTCACAGCTCTTCTAAGATCTATATGCGAGCTTCAGAGAGAGAGAGAGAGAGAGAGAGGAGAGAGAGAAATGTACGCAGTGTTGTTGATTTTGTCACCAGCACGAAGGAGCGACACGAACCCTCGCTGGCGGCGTAGAGCAGACGGCGCTGTTGTGTTTTTTGTGTCTGTCTATATATATGCTGCGCGGCGAGGGAGGGAGGGACTAGGCAGGTCTCGAGGGAGGGAATTAATTATATGCTACTTCTCAGATGCCCTTAATTGGGTGGGTCTGTCAAAGCTGACCCAATAGAAACCCCTCTTCCAATTTGGGTGAAATGTGATTGGTTGTAATTACAAATTGAGGCTTCTTTTTTGTTTTTTGTTTTACTTTCTTATTAATTGGGGTAGTCCACTAGTACGTAGTGGTGGCCTGCCGAGGCCAGTCAACCGAAATAAACAAATGAAAAAAAAAACACCCACACACTGACACTGTGACACACACACCAACGACCAAAATAATTGAGCTTGAATTCATGTTTAAATTTATTTTAAAAAATTAATACGATTATAATTATATTTAATTTGATAAAAAAAATTAATATAAATAACCCATTTATTATAATTTTATTTGATCAAATTATTATTGCATATATATATTGTTTACATTAATTACATAAAACTTTCAAAGGTAAGTTTTCTTAACTCAGCCTGCGTAGGTCTGAAATTCACCACGAAAATTTGCTATAATTTTCCACCAACACAACTCTATAAAAGAAGCCTCAATGGGCTATTAAAGATGACACAATTAATAATGGGTTATCAATATGATTATGATTATTCGGCAACCCCATTTAATATTTGGTCGTCCATATAAATATAGGTGCCCCAGCAAATATTGGGATGTGTTACATTTCAAAATCTCAAAACAGGATAAATGATTTTATGTATACCAAATAATCAAAAATTAACAACTGATACCAAAATAAGTTCCACCTATCTCACTTTAATATCATGTTTGGTAGGTAAAAATTAAAGGGAGGAAATAATTAAAATTAATATGAAAATGTAATAGATATAGAAAGAAATAGAATAGTCCATTATTAATACTGCATTTGGTACCTAAAATAATTTATTAACTAAATTACTAAAATTATCTCATTATCAAAATTTATTAAACAAAATCTTCATTTGTTATTCGTCAGTTCAGAACTGGACATGAAACCGAAGCTCCTCCAGTGTCCTCCACACTCATCTTGACGTCTCCCTCCACCCTCTGCACAATTTTCGATGCCATTATTGGCTCCACCAACATCAGCCACCGTAGGAACTCCCACATGCACGTTGTCAATAGAAGGCCAAAGTCAAATTTGGATCATGTGGCGATGCGTCCTAGAAGTTGATGTCATATTTGTCTGAGAATCTATTGTCATCGCCAAACTTGTCGAAGAAGAGAATGCAACGGATGTTGGTGAAGGATGGCCTCGCAACTGCGAGCCGAGTGGGCACAATGTCGAAACCTAAAGACTTCACCACAGAGGTGATGTGGGGGAGGTGGCATCTTGGGTTGGCCGCAGTTGTAGCTGTTGCGCTTCTTGATGTGCAAGAGATAGGCCAAATTTAACTTCACTGCAATAGAGAGGTAGATGGATGAGAAAAATAAGATGACGTAAAAAAATAAAAAGATTCCCTTATACCAATAAACCTTTACAAACTTAGGTACGAGGGAATTACTTATGAGTATAATATTCTTATGAAAATCATTGATTCTATTTCAAACTTGAGAAATAAAATGAAATTTAAATTATTTTCTTATTTGCATACCAAACATATTATAAATATTGGGATATAATAAGAACTTATTTATATATTTCCATAAAAAATAGTCATAAATACAATTAAACATATTATATATAATTCTTAGCATTATAATACAACATAAGCATAACCAACCATATTATTAAGTCCTGTACAAATATAGAGGATGAGGAATATATCTTTTTCAAAAATAGTATTGGGAAAAATTAATTTTTAAAACTCCTTTTGATTGGAATGTAAATAAAGTGCGAAAAATAATCAAAAGTTCTTGAATGCATACTATAATAACAATTGCAAATATAGAAGATAAGTGCTACTATTGATTTTCAATGAATACTATCAACTGTTTAAAACACTTAGAACAAGTATTTCTCTAAGATTACAAGTGTCAGGGGAAGTTATTACAAAATAGATGAAGCTCTTATTCTCTCTCTAGAACAAAAAAATATGCAAGCTAGAAATATTGGATTTAGCAAGTTTGGTTGTGTGATTGGAATTGACGCATTATTCTAGAATGCAATTAGGGTTTTCATCTTTAAAAGATGATCTCTCTTGTCTACGTACGCATATAATTGTTTTCAATTTTAGAAAAGGTTGTCTAAACATGATTCCTCAAAATAGGATTTCGGATAAGCTAGGACTAATTGTGGCATCACGCTCTTATTATTAATAATAATTAAATGTTGCATCATAAAAACATGAGGTGATGTAAAGACTTTATTGGAAATGACTAAATCTACATAATAAATCTTTTGTAATCAACACTCAAGCAACTTGCATTATATTTTGGAAACAACTAAGTTTTCATAAAAAATTCGAATATCAAAACAAACTTCGGTGACCAATCATGAAATGCAAGGCTTTATATGTCTCACCTTGAAAGTTTGCCAACAATGAGTATAGACGACAAGAATTTTACAAAATAGGTATATATATATATATATATGAGGATTGGAGTATCTGAGTGTCAGAATGTTGTTTGAGCAACAGATCGTTATTCAAGCATTATATTACTTACCAGAGTATCATATTACTTTCTGAGCATGAGATTAATTAACAAAGCATCAAATTGCCTATTTGAACTTTGGATTGCCTATTTGAGCATCATATTCCTATTCAATCTTCGGTCACAAGATTTGCTTTCATATTTTGTGCACATAGTCACTTTGAATGAAAGTCTTAAGATAAGATATGATAAAAGTTATCCAAGACGCTTAGTCCTTTATACACTCGAACTTTTGAGTTTGTTTCATCTAATTTCCTTTTTTGATAACGTATTGGTTGGTTTAAATTTCACATCCAACACTTAATAAATTTTTGCACAAAATAAAAAACTATTCAAAGTACACAACCAAGTATGATTTTAAGGTTTTGTCAATTCAATTAGATTTGATCCATTACATATCAACTATCAAAGTACACACCATATCTTTAGTTTTAGATGTTTAAAATCCAACTTTATATATGCTTAATGCCCACTACCAATTGTAAAAAAAGAAAGTATATAGAAGTGATCATGTATATGGTGGCTGAAGTGACATGAAAAGGCCTCCAAAGAGATTATATTTTTCTCTTGACATCATGTGAATAATAAAATATGAACAATATTTAGGGTTTTATAAACTTGAACTATGAGATGTATGACCAACTTAATAATTAAAATAAAATAATAAAGTAATAGTTCTAAAATTATAGTTAAGGGCATGAAAATATCGATTTTATGTTTAATTGTTTAGGACGAAGATTTAAAAATTCATTTATGTGTCCACACTTTGAAATTTATCTTATAACACTTATTTGTACTAATATTTACATGTATATTAGCTTAATGTTTTTTTATTTAAAAATACTAATTTTTATCCTTTCAAAAATATCTTGGCACACACTTTACATATGTTTATTGTTTCTAATGACAACTCAGGTGATTTCAAGGTCACCTCTAAGGAAGCCTAGCATAGCATCAACTATAAAACTTCAGAAAAAGTAATAAAATGGTTATGTAGTATGATACAACCATGCATTTCATTGGAAAGTAATAAGTATTTATTTACATTAAATTGTTATCCACCTAGCCCAAGTTTCATCCTATTCAAGGGATAAAATTGTCAAATAAGAAAAACACTATAATGTCTTTACACAATTACGCCACAGTACTTAACATAAAAATATTTAAGCTCACCAAGAACTATACAATATCTAAATCTAATAGAAATCCTCCCATAAGATTTTCAATATCCACGATCAATTAATGTTTATTCGTACTTTATCTAATTTATGAAAAGGGTGAACATAAGAGTTCAATAAGAAACCCATACTCCAATCTCCTCTATACTTTGACTAGAACTATGAGGTCTATTTGCAACATGTGTCAGTGTAGTACATAGTAAAACATAACACTAACAAATAAATTATACACTCACATACCACATAATTTAATTATAAGTATAATGGATACATCTAGTACACATGATAGCTTGGCTAGACTATTAGGGTACTTTAGTCACATTTTAAACAACAATCTTACATACAAACATGATATGCGCTTAGCCTTGCATACCAACATCATGACTAGACCATTAAAGTTATACACTCACATACCACATAATTTAATGAACTATATGCCAGATACTTATCCTCATGCACCAACATCATGACTAAGCGCCATACATAATAAGATATGAAGGATATTGATAATAGGAAAGTCATTATAATCTCTCAAAAAAATTAAATCACATAGGATCCCAATAAATGTATATAGTCCATAGCATATATAATCCAAAAACATCAAACGTCTTAATTCTAAAACAATGACAAAAAGTAAGAAACATAACATAACATTAGATCTGTGTGCTACATTGAGTTCAATAACTAGTTGTTTGTTACAAAAAATTTTGTATACAGCTCTCCCTAGCAACCTTGTAGTTTATGTTGCTCTCCCTAGTGGTCGCAACATAGAATATCCTCTCAGCTGAAAGCATAGACATGGATCTAAACACAACAATATTATTATTAGGAGCATTATTGTCTAACTCAAGATGCAGGGCTGACATCTCAACCTACTGCTTCCAAATCGACCTCTGCATCAGTTTCTCCGTCAATCATCCCTGGCTCTGCTTCAAGATCAGCTTCGGACTGGACAGCCTCCTGACCCATATCGGTGTCAGGGCTTTGTTTCTGATGTTCATCTGGAGCAGTCGAGCTGCTATGGGAGAAGTTTTCAGTAGTAACTTGAGCATCAGTCTCGACTGCCATATGTGTAGCCGAGGCTTCAAGATCAGTTCTACTTCCTTCGTCTACCTCACTGGCAGGTGTTGCAACCTTTAAACAGAATAGGAAAATAGATGTCAAGAAATATCATCCCTCGGAATACATTCAACCTAAATTTAAAATCTAATGAGTGGCTGATCTCATCGTTTGAAGAATGGTCATGCCAACATAAAATGATAGGTTTAGTTATTCTTGGCTAAGCCATGGCTTTTAGCATTGATACTCTTCATAATAGTACCACGCTAGCTGGGAGTCCTGGACTAGCTTTTGATGTGTTTTAAAACATTATTTGACCACTATCCATATTCCCATTTAAAATGAATGAATTGAATAGTAAAATGTGTCTACAAAACTCCAAAGGAATTTGGAAGTCAACAGTTGGAATACAATGCATATCCCCCCCCCCCCCCCCATAATTTCCCTTTGGATAGTAGGTCACTGAACGTAGGTAGGTCAGAGCTAGCGACGAAGACTACCCTGACGTAGTTATAACTTATAAATTTACTAATTTCAAAAATATGAGAGTAGGGTGGTGGTGGTTGGGGGGATGGTTTGGTACTCAATGACATAGGGCTTTGTTTGGAAACTTGCCTTAGGCTGTCACAGTTCAACTTACTCATCTGCTTGACTAAGTTCAAATATTACTTCAAATTCCATTTTATGTTTTTCTTTTTCCTGATCTTTTTTAGGAATAGATGATAATAGTGGATTACAAAAGGGTTCTTAATTCATTGAAAAGTGGTATAATACAATGGACATTTTGAAAACATGAAAGCTACCTGATTTTCTTCAGCTTGCTGGGAAGCATTCTTTATTTCATCTTTTCTCGCACGTTTAGACCTATCACTGGGCTTAGCTTGAAATTTAAACTGGAGATCGGATGGCAAAAGTTCTGGGGGTACAACCCCTTCTATGCCATACTCAGTAAACTGCAACAAATTCATAATACTTTCAGTTGAGTGAATTTCATCCATTTAAGAGTTAATAAATGCCTCTTTGACAAATAAATCACACCCTAGAAAATCCTTCCAAATCTTGCCGAGCCGAAAATCTAAGACCCTTCCAGCAGTAAACCTGTATTAGAAGGTTAAAATTAAAAGAATTTTAAAAACATTATTGGATGGAATGAAAACATATAAAATATATATACCAACTATCAACAATAAAAAAAAAGCATTTTATCACACCAAATTACAAGACGAGCATTTTCAAAAAAGAGGAAAAAAGAAACATTGACAAGCTATACATACACACAAACACACGAAGGTAGTTTCAGATTAAGAAATTCTGGCTTTCAGAAATCGTCTCGAGCTCATTACAAAAATTAAATTCCAACTACCCAATCCTTTACCATGAACACAATAAATAAATAAATATCAGACCAAATCACAATGATGGCCACAAATGTTTTAAAAATATTAGAAACTAAGCTTTAAATTTTCTAAACTTTATGTTGAGACTAATTCTAAATTACCATGTTTCCACCAATATGAAGATCTTAATTACTTAATGGCCTATCTATATTGGTGGCATTACCATGCTATCTTTTGTTACTACATTACTCAACAAAAACAACCCAATGTCATAGCGAACAATATCTCAAAATCTGTAATGGCGCAATGATCTACAGAGATTTCAGGACAAAAATATTAATGTATCTAAAACTGTCCTAATCTTCTATCGTTCTAATATTCAAATCATTTTGGAACCTAGATCTTTTGTGGTTTCACCCATACGTAGACATCATCAAGTGCGATCCATGTTTTCTGTAACTTATGACAAAAATACTCCTTTGTCTGGTATAACACCCCAATAACTAAAATAAAAAAATGAACAAAGAGATCAGATTTTGCTAAGTAAATATTGTTTGGAGAATAATATTGTCAAGAAGGAAGCATTTCCACGTATTGTCTGCCAACCTGATTGACTTTCTAAGTTTAAGGGATCAGGTTAGCCATACCAAATAACCAATGCATTTGCATTGCCAATCTATTAAAAGGTATTAGTTTGCATGTAGCTTCTCTATGATGTAACTAAAGGATATTAAGGCAACATACAAAATGCCCAATCAAAATTTGTATATCACATGCGATACCTATAACCTATACCATATGCCATAAAACCAAATGAAATTTTGAATACTAACTCACCCGGTTGTTCTTATGGTGATATTCAGCTTCAATTCCAGCTGATACGTCCAACTGTTAAGAATCACTGTGAATATTAGAACTGTAAAAAAAACCTTATTTTATCACAAAGAGAGGATATTTATGCTGGAAAGCTAACTAGGCCATCGCCAGATTGGAGGGCACTCACATCTTCAGCCAAGGGTTTCCAGTAATCTGTGTAAGTAGGAGTACGAACGCGTTGAGGATCTGTCAGAGCATTCTGGATATAATAAAATTTATGAAAAGAAGATTAGAACTATTTAGAACAATTCACATGATGTAAAATTACTAAATATAGAAAAGAATCATGAAAACTTTCGACTCCTCAAAATTTGACTCAGAAAATATAATTTTAGCAACATATACTTTCAGGAAACTATGATGCATGTAGAAAATCTTTATCCACAGGACCCCATGACATTAAATATGAAATAAATGATGCTTAAAATTTTGAGCTTTGCTTGAATGACCCAAATAGCATAGAAAAGTTAAGTAGGACCTTTCTAGGAAGCATACAGAGTAACAGAAGTGGTATGCAATAGTTTTTATTAACAGCAACTAACAACCCTAAACCAGAATGAGTATGTTCACTATATATGAAAAATCCACCTAGGGATCTCTCACTCTAGGTATAATAAAGTCTGCACAATCATAGCCTAATATGAAGACTGAGGCAATGCCATTAAATAGCCAAATTGACTCCACAGGTATGCTCGATATTGCAAGTAAACGTATTTTACATTACAAGAAATTTCATTATCCTAGGCCTTGCAAACATCACAGCATATTGTCCCACAAGTTTCATTTTAGAATCCATAACTGTATTGGTTAGTTTAGAAGCTAGCATCTGTGTGCAACGAGTCCAACATATATTTCCCCTATATGGGTGGAAGCCACCACTCTTACACTGGCCTACTTCAATGCAAGGAATATAATTTCGAGTAACCAAGATCCTTTTCCTTGAAAATCCTGGTGAAAACTTTTCAATTTAATCACGTCCTGGAACCTGTCACAGCCCCAATTGGCCCAAAAGAACTAACTTTCCAACCTAGTATTACCACATCCATCTTAACATTCGCATCTCAGCAAAACTATGCTTCTATATATGCTTCTTGTTAGCCCAACCCTCCGTCTCATATAACAAAAAAGATCTAACTATCGTTCTATAAAATTTTTCTTTCAAATGCAATGACACATTCCGGTCACATAAAACTCTTGTCATACGTATCCACTTAACTCACCCATTTTAATACTATGGTTGACATTATCATCAAACTCCCCATTTCGTTAAATTAATGACCATAGATACTTAAAACATTCTGTGGCCGGTAACTGTTGTACTGTGCTCATTATTTCTTCATTTTTAAAACTTACATTGAGCCTTTTGTCGCTGTAATTTTAATTTTTTTGTTAACTTCTTCTTTAGTCTAATTAATCAAAACAATATCATCAGCGAAGAATATACATTACAGCAAATTGTTATAAATATTTTTGGTTATCTCATCTAATACTATTGCAAAGAGAAAAGGGCTCAAAGCTGATTATTGATGCATCCATATTATAATAGGAAGCACAAATGTTAATTCACCATACATAGATCTTTCTTTTTTTTTTCTTACTTGGAAACACCCAACACTCGTTAGCCGATCCTACAACTCCCGGATGGGACCAAACCCGAGGGCAGGCCAACCCTTTTGTCCCCCCAACCCACCAGGCAATATGAATCAAGCATACTAGCCAACGCGGCCAATGACCACTAGACTACCCTGGGGGTCGCATACATATATCATTTATTAAATTCACATATTTTATAGGAATCGTCTTCTTTCTCGAAGCCCACCAAGGCATATCTCTAAGTACTCTATCATAGGCTTTGTCTAAATCTGAAGATCATATGTAATTCCTTCTTTGCTACTCTAAACCTAGTCTTCTTAATATAAGGATAGCTCCCATAAGATCTTCTAGGCATGAAACCAAATTGATTTTTAGCAATCTTAGCATGCACTTTTAAACGATGTTCCATAATCCTTTTCCACAACTTCATAGTATGAACTATTAGTTTAATTCTTCTATAATTTAAATAATCTAGTATGTCACATTTTGTTTTTAACTTAAGATACCAAGGTACTCCTCCATTTTTCAAGCATTTTAAACCTTGTGATTGTAGTTCCTAATACATTTCATAGTAACTAAATCTCTAATTTTCTTCTCCCTTATTTAAACAATTCTATGAATATCTTTTTCTTCCTCTTTGAGTCTAAAAGCTCACATAGATTTTGATACACCCCGGCTCGAACCTCTCGCACTACTTTATTGGCATTTTTCTTTGCTAGTTTATACTTCTCAAAATTTATTGTATCCCTTTTCTTGCCAAAACTCCTATAACACATCTGTTTATTCTTAAAAGTTTCCTTTATTTCGTCGTTCCACCATGATGTGTTTTTATCCGGTGGCACCCTACCTTTAGATTTATTAGGTTCCTCCTTAGCCACAAGTTAAATATAATCTACCATTTTATTCTACATCACATTAAAGTTGACCTCATCTTCCCAGTTTCCCTTCTTAATTACACGAACAACGCACCAAAAGACAAATGCATCACCCAATAAAAACCAAACAAATGCATGACCCTGTCTCATAGCCCCCAAGTATATGTACAATGAAGTAAAAAATGATCCACAGACTCCGTCGAATCCTTGTCAATGACCACTTTAGACGTTGTCTCAAATTATCAGCATTAAGAATCTTGTCATGCAACGTTGTCCAAGTAAAAATGTAACTTTAGACGACACCTACACCTTCCACGAACTCCTCCAAGGAAAGCTCCCAGTGCGGGCAAAGGTAAGGATAAAATAAAAAAGCTTAACCTAGTAGCCTTTCTCCTAATTAAGACGTTAACACATCCTATCTAAATCATTTCTCACGGAGGGAACTAAATATTACTTGTCAAAAGAAGAAGAAAAAGCTTTCAATTCCTAATCCCAAGCAACCCAAGAAAATAGCACCTCTCATTGCATTGTAGAACCCCTCGTACAACTAACGTTAGCCACAAAAACATTAGGAAAAACGCAATCCAATACAAATACTGGTAAATGAGCTTCAAGGGAGACTCTTCACACCAAACATCATCCCAAAAGTGAATGGAAGAACCATCTCCCAACTAAACACCACAAAACGAGATAAAGAGTCCCACCGCGAGCGGATGAATTTCTATAAACTCATGTCGTAAGGTCCATGAGGCATCAATGATATCCAACCCCCACTGGAAACTCCATACTTCACCACAACCATTTATTATCATCATAAAAACAAAAAAATAGAAGAATTTAGGAAGACGTTATCATAGGTCACACAGGCTATGAACAATGACAAAGTCTACTGTAATTTATTAAAACCACCAAAACATAAAAATATAAACTCTTGCCAATACAAGGAATGTTATAACACAACATCTAACAACAAAGGCCACAGCTCCCTAAGCCAAAAAACTTCAACTTCTTAAACCAATCAGCCTTAATTCCAATACAATAAAATCGACAATATGAACCCAGACAAATAAAAAAATTATATTTAATCTAATATATGGATACTTTTGTTCCAAACATTTTGATCAACCACTATCTTTTATTCTAAATATAATAATTTCATATCCATTATTATCACCTTCATCTAAGTAACAGAACAAAAAAAGTTCAACAACTCAATCATTAGAATTTCTAATAAAAATGACTTTCCATCTCTACCATAAAAAGAGGCCAATCCATACATCACGGGAAAAGCTACCTAACAACCTATTCACATACATAACTTCCTCCAAAAAGGAATTATAGTTCCCACCCCCAATCCAAGGAACTCTTCCTACCAGATTCCTAAACCCTACCAAAAAGCAACTATAAGGAATCTTGAGGGTTTCAAAATTCATCCATATTGATTTATCCAAAAGATGGAACTAATCATCCACCACCACTTAAGTCCTTCATTACGCCAAAAAGCAACACACTTCCACTACTCAAGCAAGGCTTCACTAAAGGCATAATAGGTTTAATCCAAAAACTACCTTTAGTCACCAATCTTAAAATAGAATCTCGCTTGATCAGGTTGAACATGAAGACGTAAATTCCCTAAAAAACCACCTTTGAATACCTTCCAACTTGATGGCAACAAACATCAAAATATGAAAAGTGTGGGAGAACCCAACACAAGCAGTCGCATAACTTTAGGGATAATGACTAAAAACGCACACTGAGGCTAGACACAAACTCCTAATCCCCTATTCCAATGAAACTTTTGCAAACAATGAATAATGTCATCCAAAATCTTTTGAAGGAAAGCCAATGTAAACTCATCTGGCACAAAAGCTTATTTTCCAAGACAAGCACAAAAGGTTTCATCAATTTCCACCTCATCAATTTCGGTGCCCCACCTTTCAAGCTGGCCCAAATAAACCGCCTCACAAGATGGGCGTCCATGTAGAGATACTCATAAAAATCAACAATAGCCAGCTTCACCCCTTCCCTCTCCTTAAATACCCACCCCCCATCCCTTAACTTCCACAAAGCTAATATAATTATTTCTACAATCAACACTGACCATATTGTCAAAAATGCTCATATTATTATCACCTTCCTCAGCCAAAGAAACAGACTTTTGACTCCATAAAACCTCTGCAACAACAAGAAAAGCCAGCTCAGTCTGCTGATGCTTCCTCACCATCCTTTCCTCTTCCAAAAGCAAACACATTACTTCCTTCCTGATCATCCTTTCCTCTTCCAAAAGCAAAGACACTACTTCCTTCCTATCCAACCGATCAATACCTAGATGAGGTCCCTCTTATTCACCTTTAGATTCCTAAAACCATCTCTATTCTAAGCCTTCAGTCGGGCTTTCAGCATCACCATCTTCTTGATTCCACCACCACACCAATTCCTAAAAACCATCCATCTTCATTGAACCCATCTATAACAAGAGAAAATAAGAAGGTGATCAGAAGTAGGTTTGACAACCCACTCTACTCTTCGCCACCTCTATCTTTCTTTCCTAAAGATAGATAAGTCTGCCCTTCTCAACAATTAGGAAACCCCTAATAACAAGCTCCCTTCTCCTACTATTGAGACACTGAATGGTCTAAAAAAGTCTTGAAATTCATTAAAAAATCAAGGCCCCATCACCCTTACTCAAGCTACATCCTTGTCTCCCTAGATTCACTATACTTTGTAGGCGCTTTAACTCCCTCATGCCCTAGTAGAGTTGCATAAGTAAATCATAGGTTGTGTACTTGGGTAAATAAAGTGAGCCTGACCCCAAAAAAGTTCGGGTGTTGGGCAAGAATTTTCTTGGTTGACCCAAACTTTTTTAAAAAAGTATTTTGGACTATCTAATTTTGGGTTGCTCATTTTATTTTTTTCCCGCAAAAAAACTATCTAATCGAAAAGGTTTTAAATACCATAGTTATCATGAACGGATCGAACATTGACCCGATTAAGACACTGGATGGTCGGGTCACTGGTTCAATCGATGAGTCAGTGGTCAGACCGGTCATGTAATTAATAATCATAAATATATATTAATAAATTAAAAAAATTAACTAACATATTAAACTTAAGCTTTTAATATAATACTATTTACTTTTAAGATGTATTTCTAACATAAATTCATAATAAATTTAAAAGTTTAATAACATAAATTCATAGTAACAGAAAAATCAAATAAAGTTTGAAAGAATATTGAAGTGAAATGTCAATATTAGTCACTAATTTTAAATTAAAATTATATTACAAAATAAATTAAATAATATTTTACTGTTTTTAAAAATGCGACTAGTTCTATAAAACCCGGCCGGATCAGCTGAATTTCTACGATTTTTTAACAGAAATGGTCCAATTAGAAAACTAGACCGGATATGTGTCCGGGTCACCGGTTCACCAGTTCACCGGTCCTACCGGCCGAATCGGTCCAATTCAGATAACTATGTTAAATACAAATAAAAATTTGATAATTATAACAATAATATTAATATTAAAAAGAAAAAAGAATCATAACGTTATATACACAAAAAAAAAATTAATGATTATACATTTAATAAATTCAACTAATAACTAAAACTATTATATTAAAAAAATATGATTACTCAAATTTATGATTCAAATAATTAATTACACATTATATGCTTTTTAAATAAAATTTGGGACTTCATGTTGGGGGCTAATTTCATGCCCAAACTGAACCCAATAACAGCATTTCGGTTTACCTGACCTAACTTTTTTGGTTTGGGTTTCAAGCATTGTGCACAATCCTACCTTTGACTTGATTTCCTTCTTCGGGCTAGCCCACACATGGACCACCCATGAGGTTCAATGTCCTCAAAGAACTTCATTGCTCTTGAAATTTCCTAAAAATCACTCCAAAACAAAGGAATCAAACTCACTTCGGTCCCATAAAGAGATGAATTCCTCCACACAATATCCAGAATCAAGGGGCTCAAGAAAGAGTGCACCATCCAATAATAAGCGCACTAGCAAAACTGAACTCAAATCTCCTTTCATCACAGTTGGAGTCCACAAAAATGCTCCCTCATCAAAGACAAAGTTGTCCACATCATTTTTTTCCCGTAGGAAGAATAGTCATACAAACACCAAAATTAAACCACCAAGAGGAAGAATAATCATATACAAAAGTATCTACCCAAAAACATCCTCCATTTTCACTTCATTTTGTCAATTAATGGAAATTGGCTGCTTCGCTGCTTTCACCTCATCCGAAGGATCCTTACAAGCCACACATAACAAAGGCAGCCTCTTCTTCCCCCTTGCCCAAATAAAAAAATTCACATATGACCTAATTAGGCTAGACCAACTTGCCAAAGAATTAATTCCCAGCCCACTATTGAAGACCTAATTTAGACTAAAGCCCCTCCTCTCAACATGCTGATGATCACTCCCTCCCAAAGAGGAATCCATGTCAGGCGCCAAAAGAGTACAGCTCAATGCAGTCCCAATGTCTTCGTTCTCTCCTCCAACTTTCCAATCAACACATAAACAATCATCATCCATGTACCCTACCCCAGATCTAAGGTTTCTGTTGCCACCCACCACCTCCAACGACATATCACACCCCAAGCACTCTAGTAACTCCTTGTTGATTGACGTATGTGTCACAAAAACAGACACAACCATGATATTCTCGGATCCACAACTTGGGCTCAACAGACCATCAATGGCCATCTAGAAAGATGATGGTCTTCAAGCACCCATGACCCAAGAACTGGAACAACACTAACCAGTCATTCATGTTCCACAAAAGGCTTATGATTAACACACTTGGTCCAATATATACATTGGTAAACCAAGAGCCCTTCTGATCCGCTGGCCAAAGATCCAGCCACGAATCACTCCAAATCCTCACAAGGAATCCATAACAAGGTCTTAAAACCCCTTAACAGCTACAACACTTGAGGAACGTTCCATGATCTCCCTCCATAACAACCTTAAAATTCTTCCTGTTAATCCAAACAAACCCTCTTCACGTGCCATACAAAGCTAATATGCAAATTCCTTGGAAGAAAACCTTTTCCTGATAAATTGAACCCATTCATCGTCATTTTGAGATAGGCTTCTTTACATTAGGTAACTGGTAGCCCCACTTGAGAGTAATTTAAATCATGATTGCGAAGCAGTTGTTTGACTCATATAAGGTATAGGTGGAAGCAACCAATAACAAAGGTCCTCCATACCCAACAAAGAAAAGAAAAGAAAAGATCAGACAAATTGGTAGATGCAACCACATGTATAATTTTTTCCGGTCAGACCTTACTGATAATGTCCTGAAAATAAACAAAAGCAGAAATAAGCAAACAAACAGGATGCAACAAAAAAGATAGATTTTGTGGTCCGTAATTACTACCTACTGACAATGTCCTGAACGGAAAAAAAAAAAGCCAATAAGCTTACTTTTACAGATAATTAAGTTGCAGCAGTTACAACAAGAACATGACATACAGGATTTTGATCAGCCCACTTCCACAACTGAGACAGTTCTTTATTTCCCAATCTCCATCGTGGCCGACTATAAAAGCACAAAAATGCACATAGCTTATGAAAATTGTAACAGTTCCAAAATGTAAAATAATTATCACAAATATTACAGGCTCTTAGAAAAAGACCCCATGATGAAATAAGGCTGTATAAAGATTACAAAATGCTAACATAAACACTCTTTTGGAAGATTATAATAGATGTGCACCCTATGAAACATCTTTCACTGTTCAATAGCACTAGGAATCAAAGCTGACAAAATCGGATTTTAATTGTATTTTTTTTCCCGATTCTTAATATATTAAATTTTTATTACTCGAAATAGGGATGGCAGTGGGGCGCATGCCGGGTACCTGCCCCACCGGCCACCCTGATTCTATTGGGATGGATTTTGGGTAAACGCAATCGGATTTGGGATAGACTTGGGACAAAGTTTTCATAGATGGGACATAGTCGAGATAGGAATGACCCGTCCCAAATCTGCCGTATTGCCATCCCTAGCTAGAAACCAATAATAAGCCAGTCAAATACACCAAATGCAGGCTTTCTGCTGCTTGCTTTGTATATGCCAGCTTTGTATATGCCAATTATTTGGTGCATTTTCTCTGCATATGTTGTTGAGTTCATGTGATGGTCATTTTCTATCAATTAAGAACTTTTTGTTTAATTTTTTTATAATCAAAGCACACAAATTACTGAAGCCAGGATCTAGATAAGAGTAAAATTATAAAATCCCAAAAGATGGTCAACCATACCGCTTCCGTACTCCATCTTGAACTACTTTCTTTTCTATCAATTGCATTTCAAATGGTAAACAACCATCACGTTTCCACCACACCTATCAAAAAAAATGCCACAATGAAGGTATGAATTTTAGAAATTTGAACTTTTCTAATACAAATGACACTACTCCACAGTGCTTACCCAATTCTTTTCACGTTCCAATATATGTTCAATGCCATGAAGAAATTCCTTCCCCCTAGGAGGAGTTATTTCAAGAAGTTTTTTTACACGCTCTTCATAAGATTTTATTTCTTCTTTCTGAAATCATGATGAAAATTGAAACACTTGATTAAGCCAATTCTAAAACTAAAGAAAAGCATCAAAGTTTTACAAGCATTCATCCAACGCAAGCTGTCTCCGCGTGCACATGCAATTACGCAGACACAACATTTTACTTACTAGAGTGGCTCATATATATGTGTGTGTGTGTGGCCATATTTTAGCTCAAAGAATTGATATATAGAGTCAATGGACCCTATCATAGTCACATGCAGTGACTTTCTTTACCATTATACGTATGATTAATGTAAATATCTACTTCTATAACACAACTAGAACATGATGAAATACAAAATAAACATTTTCTGTATATGCTTAGCAACAAAATAATCTCCCGTGAAAATGTCACAGCCATGATGATATAATTTTAATTACGTTTTCAATAAATGAAAAAACCTTCCACTAAGAAGCATTGCAATAAAAATTATTCTAAACATATTCCTCAACCTATAGAATTTCAGGACCTGTGAGACCATATTCATCACGTAGGCCATTAAAACTCATCAAAAGCAGTTATAAGAAGGTACCAACCATGGTTTCAGATGGTAGATCCTTTTCATTCTTTCCAGGGGCCTACAAAACAAATCCAGTTTTAGTCAAGAGAGATTCCGAGACAAATAATAATAATAAATCATGGGCAAAAAACATTCCTCAATAATTTGCAGTAGGCAAGAGAAATTCCACTTTTGCAGTTAGCACTCCGCATAAAATAGGGCTAATTAATGAAACTAGCAATAAATTCTGAACAGCAGACCAGAGTTTCTTAGCAGCAGATTTCATTAGCTTAAAAAGTCAACTGATAAATGAATGTAGACCATTCGGTCATCTAGTAAGCCTCAACATGCCAATGTTCCTAGTGTCCTCAAGTAGCCTTTGTAGACCACGGAAGAGAAGAAGAAAAAGGAATAACAGAATATCAAGCTTTTCTTTTTGCAAAATCTCCAGCACAATCCAGGTTCTTTTTCATCAATATGAAGAATGCTGTTTCCTAAATTAAGTCACCCAACCTCTTAGAGCGAGCCTTCTAAATTGCAAAAGTATCATTTCTGTGCTGCTTTTCTTTTTACTTTTCATCAATAAAGTCCAATGTTGTATTTAAGCATGCCAGTTATTAAGACATTCCTAATTTTCATCAAGTCATTTGGACTTAATTGTTGCATCAATGTTACTAAAAATGGTTCAATCACCCAACACTATCAGCAAAGAATTTTTTATTAAAATCCAAGGTTCAACGTTCTAAAACCCATTAGCTTATAGGAAAGACTACCCTTGGTTCTATATTTGGATTTATGGATTGGTTACTTTCTCTAATGTGGGACTCTAACAATTTGTTTATGCAAATTTTGCTTGGATACAAAACCTAGTGTTCTTCATTTAAGAGAATCTCGTATTCAAATGGGAGAACAGGTTAATGCAAACTTTCAATCATTTAATTGTAAAATTTTCTTTAACTATGTCAACTTTATCTTAAAAAAAGCACCAGACCCACGACAATGGAAGCAATTTAACAAAACCGCAAAAGTTTTCCTAAACTAGCAACACACTTTTCAAATGCAAAAGATGAAAACCATGATCATCGCTAGAAGCAATTGAGAGAAAGCCTACAAGAAAACAAGATGTTTGGACAGTTAAAAAGCATGTACTTATATATCCCAAAACCTATTTATTAACCAAGCCAGTTGCACATTGGAATTTAATACAAGTATGAATCAACATTATAAAAACAACTAAAAATAAAAATAAGGAAATAACACAGTGAAGACGCATAGACATATATACCTTCAAATAGTTAAACAATATGAGGCATTGGACGAGAATATGGCGACGAAAACTAGGATCTTTTAACTGTATTAAAAAAAATCCAGTTAGCTTACAATAAATCAACATTTGGAATCAGTTAGCAGTTAGCTTACTAAATCGACATTATCTACAATAAATGTTCATTTGTAACGTCATTTTGTGCATAACTTACCTCTAAGCCCATTAGCTTACTGCTTGTGAGATATTTAATACTGAAAGTTGCTGCCTCATCCTCCAGATTATTAGCATTTCCCTCTTCATCACTTAGAGGTTGAGCATCAAATGTATTTAATACAACCTACACATCACATAGTTCGAGAAAAACATATTTGACATGGTCGATATTTAACAGGAACTGGAAACCCCAAAACTAAGATAAATGCCAACATTAATTAGATAAGAAGATTAATATCATGGGGGTAAAAGGTCTACAGTCAAACTAGATGTAAATTTCTGCCATTTGGAAGGAGCAAGAGGCATGGAAGCAGGATTGCAAAAGTGTTCCTGAAAAATCAATGAGAAACATTTACCAAAGGATTAAAAAGACCAAAAGAAAACCCTTTCACCTATAAATTAAATCTAGTAGAACCATTAAAAGAGGTTTCATTAGAAGAGGTTTGTTCATATCTGCAATAAAAAATTTCCAGCGGTGTGCAAACTACAGAATCAGGACATAAATTGTAATAGAATTAACCCCAGATTCTAGGGATTAAACCTTGGAATTTTATGATTGACTGAATATTCTATAAATCATGGGATTTAAATTTAATCTAGGTAGTTTCCTAATTACTAGCTAACTTCTGGTGTATATATTTGACATTAAATTTCTGAATGACATAAAGAAATTTCCAGTTTTCAATCCCTGGCTCATGACAAGGTATCAAAGCAGAATCATATTTGGCACTGCTACTTAGTGTTCCAGTTTTTTTTTTTGGCCTTCATTACCACTAGTTACCATCTCTGTTTTCCTCTGGAAAAAACCACACTTCTTGGCCTTCATTAAAAAAAATGTCAGAAACAGGAGATGTTACTTCTATGACTGCATCAGATCAGGCAGCCAGATTCTGCAAAATGGAGAATTGCAGAATATACAATCAGCTTAGAATTACTCATAGTGGTCGCAACACGTTCACACCATTCTGAAAGGAAAAGGGAAAACTAGCCACCACACTGGAAAAGGGCCAACACCAGGAGATCTGTAGTATGAAGTATCGGATGAAGAAGATTCCATGATCATGGAGTGGTTCTAGGATTTTGTGGTTCCTGAAAAAATTGATATATGATTGCCCTTGGGTAGAGCTAAGTATATTTGGGATACAATCCAGCAAACATTCTAAAGCTAGAGATGCCAAACAAGGAAATAAAACTGTTACAGAGTATGCCAATCAGTTGAAAGCCTTATGGCAGGAATTAAGTTGGCTCTTGGGTCCTAAAAATGAAATGTCCAGAGGACACGACGATTGTGAAGGATTATATTGAGCGAGATAGTGTATTAGTGTTTATGATTTCTTGTAGGACTAAATATGGAATTCGACCAGACAAGAATCCAAATTTTTGGAGGTACCATATTTTAAATTTTAATGAAGTAGTGGAATTCGTCCAAGGGGAAGGGAGCAGAAGAGGTTTGATGCTGGAGCCACAGAACATGGCCAGTTCAGCAATGATGATTCAAGGAGGACAGCGCCGGATTAGTTGCAATGGAAAAGCTAGGCAACCAAAATTACAGAACCGTGACCACAAAGACACTCTTAGGTGTATCTATTCTAAGTTTCTAACAAGGCCCATCAAACAAGAGAAAGGTGCGGGAGCGGGATGGAAAGCCCCCTATCCAAGAGCTGTAACATAAAGGAGAGCAATTGGAGAATAATTGCCAGACACATGTTACAACTATACAGCCAAGTGAAGCAGAACCAAGGCCTTGACAAAAAAACCAGGTATCTGTTCTTTAGCATATTCAGGTGTGTTTCCATCCTCTATTGCGTTAAATATCTTGGGCATAACTTACATAGCTTTTGCTGGCTCATGGATCATATATTAAGGAGCATCCGGCAATATGACTCACTTAACAAATGTGTTCACTTCACATCATACTCACCTGGACTGAGGGTAGATAAATAGCAACTGCTAATGGCTCCCAAGCCACTGTAGCAGGAGTTGGGGATATTGAGCTAAACCAACCATATGACTCACTTAACAAATGTGTTCACAACATGTTCACCCTGCCTGAGCAGTAGAAAAATAGCAACTGCTGATCGCTCCCTAGCCACCATAGCAAGAGATAGGGATATTGAGATAAACCCATTTTGGACCTTCAAAAATGTCTTAAATGACTATAGATTGTCCACAAACCTCTTCCCTGTGCAAAGACTTACCCAAGACTTACATTGCAATGTAACTTTTCACCAGTGTATTTTAGGACAAGAATTGAGGGAGGACAATTAGACATCCTAAAGAAAGGAACACACATTACTATCTTGAAGCACCAAGTCAATTACATGCTATCGAAGGCAGATTTTCCCTAGTTACTGAAATTTCTAACTCCAATAAAGAAAAAGTCTTGGCTTTATAATTGCCGACATGGCCGGCCATTTTTCAGATAATTGATCTTTTACTTCCCTCTTTCTTTCAAGGAGGTTTGCAGATTTTCATTTCCATGTCTGTGAGTTTGCTAAACACAAGCATATATAATTTCCCATGACCAATAAAACAAGTTTCATTCCGCTTTATCTCATTAAAGAGCCATATTTGGGGTCCTCTACCATCCCTAATGTATCCAGAGCTGGTGATTTGTGTCATTTATTGATGATTCCACAAGTATTATTAGGACTTTTTCAACTTAAACGAAAGTTAAAATCAGAACTGTTCTTTCCAATTTCCGTTCTGTGGTTCAAAATCAATTTGGAGTTAGCACCACAAGATTTAGATCCAACAATGCAAGGGGCTATTTTAATCAATTCCTAACTAAATTCTATCAAAGGGAGGGAATAATACATAAGTCACCCTGCGGCCATACCCCACAGGCCACAGCAAAACAAGGAAAATTGGTCATCTTCTTGATGTAAATAGCTCTGTTTCAATATAATGTTCCCCAGTTGGGGCGAAGTACCTACTCACCACATTCATGAGCCACATAGGTGTAAGCTAGATCCATGGGCACTCAAGTGTATGTTTGTGGGGTATTCCTCAACTAAAGTGTAGTTTCTGGGGTAATCCTACATATGCAACTATAAGCCCGATATGAGATTTTGCAAGAAAATAAAGGCTCAGTTGTTGTTGTTGATGGAAAGCTGCATCTGCATCCGATATGGACAACAGTCCACATAATTTTATTAATCAATTGCAAGGTTATACAATTTCTAATGGGGGATTATAAATCTCAACATACACTCTCACGTGTATTATAAGTCTAACGAGCACTCTCATGTCTATTATGAACGCATATCATTTTGAGTCTAACACGTAAATAATATTGGATGACGTGGAGCACACACACACCTTATGTGATTGAGGTGGAGCATAAACCACTTTGATACCATATTAAAGTCAGTAGGCTTTCATACCAAAACTAATTGGTGATGAATGAGATGAGCACGAGATCTTATTAATCAATTGTAAAACTAGACAATTTCCAATATGACATTATAAATCTCAGCACATTTTTTACTTGGTTTAGCTTAGTACATGGGACATGAGTGGAAGCTTATTTTCTATCTAGGCATGTCTCCTTGGATTACTATTACATATTCAGGCCCTCTGATTAAATTTGATCCATAAATAGGTACAAGGCAAGATTGGCCGCCAAAGATTACACTCAAGCTTACGGAATTGATTACTTTGAGGCATTTACTCTAGTTTTGATGTTAAAAATACATTTCTGCATTGTGAACTAAAAGAAGAAAGCAAGATCATATGTTATTCATTAAACACTCATCTTGGAGTCACCGCCCTATGCTAACTATCTAAAACCAAACAGAAATGAAGACAAAGAGTGAAAACATCTGAGACAACATTTGGCCAAGGAATTCAAGATCAAGGCATTAAAAAAACCAAAATACTTCCTCATTGCTAAAGTTTCTCATTCCAGACTAGGCGTTTTTATCGCAACGAAAGTATGTTACAAATCTTTTTGAGGAATAGGGAAAACAGCATCTAAAACCAGGCACTCGAACCTTAAGCTTGGGAATACAAAAGAAGATGTTGCAATGGCAGAGAAATAGCAGACACAGTAAGTGTAATCAGTCAATTCATGCACAACCTCGAGTGCTACAATACTTTAAATGGACACAGGGAAGACGTATAATATTCAGAAGGAACAAGGAAAAGAAGATGGAGAGACTATTGGGACAACACATAACCAATAAGCATAATGCACATCCCTGTACAACATGACCATACCAAACACAATGAGATTGACACACTTCAACAAATGAAATACATAAAATCCCAATTAGTAGCTAACTACTAGTGTATATATTTGTCTGTAAATTACTGAATCAAATACATAAAATCACAGTTTTCAATCACTGGTTCGTAACAAGCAGCTACCTCACATGTACAACACTAGCCAATGAACTATAGGATTGTCACGAGACAATAAGTCCCATAATTAGTCCACACCGTCCATGTCAAACATTGTTGTCTATGACCAAGCTAATTAGATTTGATTGAATCCTAGTTCTATGCAAGAAATTTTTCCTTTGATTCAGAGGCAACGCTAGCTTTGACATAGAACTAGGATTCTATCAATTTACTGCTGACAGACCCCTCGTAGATAATTAACAGACAACGAAAGCTCCATCACTGCTGTTACAAAAATCAGTTTACCCAAAGATATTGAAAGGCCAAACTCTAAACTCTACCTGCAAACTCCAAAAGGTCCTATAGAAGTTGAAATCAATTGAAAGGCCTGCATGAAAAACAAATTCGTTAGCATGAAATTCAATATCAAATTCTTTGCAGAATAAATTAGTAAACAGTGAATAACAATTAGAAATAAAATAACAAGAGGGAAAAAAACAAAGAGGGGCTAGATGGCACCATCCGGGGCATCTTTCTCATATTTTGTTTCATTCGATGTGTTGAAAACCCCTTTTATATTCACAGCTGCAAGAATGGATTATGACAGGAAACATGAATTCGAAAAGGAGATGAAAAAACAAAAAATCATATGCATTAAAAAAATGTAAAGGTTTTCAATCAATAGAGTCAAGTACCTGAACGCTCAGACAAAGGGAAGAAGTGAGCCAGAAACATGAGAATTCGTCCACAGAACACAACATCATTTGCCTACAGAGTGAATTTTATAATTAAATAGTTGATATATTACACATATATATTAACCAAAGAGGAATTTATTTTTCAGACAAACTATTTTCGAAAACTTATAATCCCTCTCAGGCTAATAACTCTAGCAGCCAGAAGTATTATCAAGATCCAAAAAATCAAAGAACCAGATTAACACTTAACACGAATTTACTTTAAGGGCCAAATCTGTCCTTACAGAACAATCAGTTTTCCGTTAAAATGCAAAGAAACTAACAAAAAATTAAGAAGCCAATTAGTGTCTCACATTAATTTGCAGACCCCATTCAAGGACAATAACAGGACACCGTAACTTGTATTTAAAAATAAAACAAAACAAAAGCAAGAAAACAAAAAACAAACAAAAATAAGGCTTCCTTTGAAAAGAAACTTCCATGTCAGCAATATTTTATTTTTAATCTGATCATTCCGCTGTACCAAATTTAATCCCCCTCAACTCTTGAAGCATACTACAGTTTAAACTGAACAATGAAGTTATACAATATATCACTTTTCCCCCCTCTGAATGGGAGAAGAGTGTGCCCAATAATGAAGAATAATATTAGAATGAAAATGGTAAATGGTAGAAGGTGACTAGAACAGTAACACTATTGGTCTGTCTACATTCATTCAAAACAAATTTCTACCCATGACATAAGCTCATAAAGAAGCCATAAAAATTATTTTATCCCAACATAACTCATAGACAACGACTACACCTTGTATACACGTGGACTCTCAATAAATTGCTCAACAAAGCGCCACAACATTTAAAACAATCAGCATTAACAACCATCCCAATGCTACCAGCATCAACAAACTAAGCATCAGGATTCATAAAGTAAGAATATAAAATTAGATTTATTCATTTATTCAAGAAAGTGTGCTAAAAACTTGTAGTTTTTCATAAAACAAACAGCATGACTCCTAAAACAGAGGTTTCCACCTTTCAATTAAAAACAAAAGTTGATAGACTAGACCAACCTTTGACAAACGGCGAAGGAGTTGATTGCATGTTCTCAACATCACAAGTTTGCCTCGTGCAAAGAGCTCTTGCTATATAGCAGAAATTCGAGAACAAATGTAAGTTGCAGATAAACACACAGGCAAGACACGAGTAAACATTTTCTAAAAATAAAAAAAGCAAGACGAATTAAGATGGTAGAACTACAAGTGCAGGTACTAATATAAAAAAATTAAAATTAAAAAAAAGTTTATCATAAAATAAATTTTATTAGAAATCCACCAAGAAAGTGGAAGAAATTACAATAAGCAACAGTCGTTGAAAATATCAAGACCACCATTATGATGCAGAATATACAACCAGGCACCCCATTCTAGGGCAGTAGTGGGACCAACCAGCACCAAAAAAATGTTTTAAACCTTTTCTTATTGTTTTATTTTTATTAACTTCTAAATCAAAAAAATTATGGTGAATGCAAAATCACAAAAGCTCTCCTATTACAATTTTTTACCACAAAGGAAAGTTTTTTATTAAATATATATATATATATATTAAACAGTCACCAAGGAGGTGACAAGGATTACAGGTGCTGGCACTGATAAAAAAAGTTTATCATAAAGGAAAGTTTTTTAGAAATCCACCAAGAAAGTGGAAGAAATTACAATAAGTGACAGACTCAGCAAATATCAAGACAGCCATTATGACAAGGAATATTATGAGACAGCAATATCCAACAATAAAGTCCAAAGCTCCCCTTGCCCATTTGAATACCACTAAATTCTCAAAACCCTACGGTTAGCTTCTTCCAAAGAACTCAAAAATAGCCAACAGTAGAGCATGAAGCTCTCTCTCTCTTATTACAATTTTTTCTTATTTTTTATTTTTTGCTTTTGAAAACTTTAAATTTGTTTTACAAATGGTCCTACTCATTTCTATATTCTTAAAAATACCAAGGTAGCAATGGCAAAAACCACACAAGACAAGCCCTTAACGAAGGATTGGAGTTTTACACAGTAGTACAAGCAACAAAGTATGCCCCTACCCAACCAAAGACGTAGGAAATGAAATACCTTCCCCAATATATCTTGTTTGCTCTCAATGTAACCAAAGATATCTTTGCAGTTTTTCATTGTAGACATTTCTGTCAAATCTTCCAACAGCTGAAATATCATACCACCCTCGACATTTTCCTTCTCACAGAGATACAATACAATATCTGGCAATAAAACGAAACAGATCACAGAAAGATATCATGGTGGGGATTTATTACACTTCAGAAAATATGTATTGATGAGTGTTGGAGACAACATAAAATATCAGAATAAATAATATGGAGAACTATCAGGCCTACACAGATTCCTAGACAATTTAAACAATATTTCTTAAAAATGCATTGTGAAAATAAAGGTCAAAACTTACAAGTTGTAAGACAACAAGGACTTCAAAATTTTGAGAAAATTAAAGAAAAGCTCCAATCAGTTCAAATCTACCAAAACAGTGATTTCACAAAGATATACGAACTTATTAAAGAAGGAGCAACATTTCACACCTCGCTATAGAATTCCATGTCATTTTCATGCTATCTACTCGGCCAGAAGAAGTTTTATGTGCAGACAAGTATGCATAGTCTTCAAAGCACCAAAGCAACCAAGGCAATGAAGTGTCACACCAAGTGAGGCAACACTGAGGTAATGACTACTTGTCGCCTAGGCAGCCAATTTGTTTCTATTATAATTTGTTACTGCATAATAAATATCATAATAATTTATACTCATTAGTTAATTTTTACACAATTGTTTATATTTTTAGGGGTAAAAGTATTCATATTGAAAAAATTAATGATACAAACAAGTAAAAAATGAACTTAATTCATATGAGTATAAAAAGAGTCTTCAAAGTGGAGAAAATTTACAAAAATATATTCAAGGCACTTGTAACAAAGCATCTGGGCGCCTTGCCTATTTGAGGGCACCTTATTGCCCAGCCAACGCTTTGAAAACTATGCACACATGACTACAAACAAGACAAAATTTTCTAAGCAAATTACACCCACAAGATCCCAATGCAAACTACTATTGATAGAAGACACCATAACATTTTTGGTATTCTTCCAATGGAGCAAGCCTCAATATAATTCCAAAAGTTCTTATTTCGCAGTCGGTTATCATGGAATGGTATTTGAATTTTTTATTTTTTTGTCTATTACACAGGAGACAGAAGACCAAGGGATAGGGAAACTGAACCAACTAATATTTGCCCATGCAATAGGATAGATATTAACGGGCAACCCTCAACAAAGGGAGAGTAGAAAGATACTGTTCAACACAATAATGGTGCCAAACAATTTGTATGATGCGGAAGTTATCATGCTTCTATATGATTCAAAACTTATCCTCTTAACATAGGATATACAATACTATAATATGTAATGTGATCTACTGAACACAACATTCAGCATCCCTTAAGCATCTGAGCATTCCTAAAATGCTTTGTTTTTGAGGCACTCTAAAAATATGAGAAAAACTGGCGCTTTGCTAGGCAAAGCACGCTTAAGCAGCCAAAGCATGCCAAGTTCTGTCTTCTCTGTTCTCTCTTCTCAAAAACTATGCTCTACTCTTTAGTAAATTGGTAAGTAATGACTAATATTCATTGACATGAGCGATGACATCAACCTTCCATTTAGAATTTGCCTAGGGTCTAAGTATATAAATTTAAAAATGATTCCGGGTCTCTAGCCGGCTCTTTGGTTTTGCAAACTATGCAAGTGTATCTAACTTTCTACTACATTATGCTAGTTATTTTGTATTACGTGACAGGAGAGGGATAAATGCACCCACCAAAACACTAAATACACTCACAAAGAATTTTTAATTTAATATAAAATTACAAAAATATCCTTAAAAAGAATTATTTTTTAATGATATTCGAATATTGATATTCAAACATAAATTAGATGTTCGAATACTATTTTTTAAACATTGTATTTATGTTTTAAAAATGATTTTTGAACATACTAGTTTAAATTTATCACCATTTGTTCAAAAATAAGTATTTAAATAAATATAATATTCAAAAAATAATATTTAAATATTTATTAATTTATATTAAAATAATACAATATTCGAATACTATTTTTCAAATATTATAATAGTATTCGAAAATCATTATTTTAACATATTTCTATTATTATTATTTTTCAAGAAATATTTTAGTCATTTCATATGGGAAGTGAGTGTGCTTATAGGTTTGATGGGTGTTAGTATCTCTCACCTATGTGATAATATGTAATTATGTAACTTTATTGTTGCTTTGTAAAGGGCAGATGCCAACATCCATGGATCCTAGGTGGAGATTTGAACACTATTTCATATCCATGAACAGAAGGGTAGTAGCTCAGATATCACACCACATATGAGGAAATTCAAAGAGATTGCACATGGTGATTTCCTGCTTACCTCCCGTTGCAGGGGAGTTGTTTCACTGTCAAACTCCAAGAGGGTGGTATCAATGTCGTTGATCAATTATTTTCTTGTGTCTTTTGAGTAGGACCTATTTCCTGGCCTGGTTCAACCATTATTGCCTCGCCCTCTTTCAAATCATGATCCTTTTTCTTTAAGTTTGGCTGAGGTAATGGGAACCTATGCCTTTTCGTTTTAAAAAAAAAATGTGGTCACAAGTAGCGGGCTTTTCAGAGATGGCGAGGGCCTGGTGGAGTGAGAGGGTTAAGGCCGGTATGGCCAGTTTTGCAGTGGTCAATAAATTTAAGAAGCTAAAGAGCATTCACATTGGCCTTACTAAATTATAGCTAGTCCCATTTACATCACAAAATAATAGACTCAATAAATCTTTCACTGTTTTATTAAAATATTAATTTTAATACACTATCTACAAGGTCCATCATCGTCCTTCCAACAACTTCTATGCCCTCAAGATCATCTGTGGCAACCACGAAAGATCAGATATTCAATTTCAAACCCCATAAACGGCGACCTGCTTAGAGAAAACATAGATTTGATCGTTCTAATCATTCCCCCATCTTCACTTCCATAAAATTTTCATTTAAATTTCAAGGTCAATCTGCATCCTCTATTGATAGAAAAAGGAAGAGAAATAAAAATATCAGTCCAGCTGCAGTTTGATAATGTTGTGCTTTTAGTGCTATCTATAAGGTTGGATTTGGCAGCAGAGGACAACAGCTTCATGGAGGCTGCATGGGGTGGGCAAAATCTATGGGGTCTGATTATAATCAGGTCCTTCGTTGTGCTTCTTGGACGCCAGGCACCAAGTCCAACATTTCTTTTCGGCATGATGTGATGTGGGGAGAAATCTTTGCAGGACATGTTTCCAATGTTGCTCAAGTTGGCATTGAGTAAGGAGGTTGCCATTGGCCACTTTTGGATGGATAATGGGTGAGACATTACTTTCACTTGATCTGCCCAAGAATGGGAGGTTGATAAGTTTTTGATGTTCTTCCAGGAGCTTTATAGCCGCATTTTCATTGAGGGGCAGCTGGATGCTGTGCTTGGAAGTGTTCAAACGGTGGCACGTTCACAATCAGCAGTTTTTTTTTTCAAGCAGTATCAAGGTGGAATCAACGTCCTTGACCAATGCCCGAAGGTGGCATGGGATATGAAATTCAAACATTGTGACAATGAACACCTTTTGATGTGCAAGTGAATTTTGATCTGTTTTCAGTCACTGTAGAGTTAATACACTTCAAACATGCCCATGAATTCTGTAATTTTTAATTATTATACCTATCTAGCATTTAAAAATAACAAGTATCATTTTTTCCAAACCATCTTCTTTAAGCCTTACATTAAGACTATAATGGAAAGAAAAGAAAGAATTTGAATGGAAAGTAATCAAATTTATTTTCAAGTCGTTTTTACCTTATAATAGGTAAGAAAAAAATTGAGAAGAAAGTTTGGCTTACTTTTTCTACAAAACTTTTTCATCAGAGTTGAAAAAATTTGAAGAGCAATAAAAACCTTCACACCAAACAATATTTCTTTCACTAAGCTTACAAACAAAAAAGAGAAAAGTAAAATCATTTTCTCTGCCCTTCTTTTTTCCTCCTCCGATTTAAAAGCTTTTCTTTTCCTTTCTCTCCAAACTCAGAAACATGGTGTAAAGTATACTAACCCTACACAATACAAAATCTGAACAGATCACCTTCAGGAAAGGTTGTTCAAATATTAATTTATCAAGCAGTCTCCTTTTTTAGGATATTTGCTGGACATCAATCTTAATATATTAGATTCTAATTGCTATGTTATCATTTGTTTGTAGCAAGGCTTGTGAGTTTTTTCCATTTTTGATGCAATTATTAGTAACAGTCACAAAGCAGATTACAACATGAGAGATTGCACTAACCAAGAAGACGTGGAATTTGGCCTTGGCCAGTTTCTCCATCAGCAATTGATTGTCCAAACATCATAATCTGCTCCCCTGATTGAACTGCAGATGACTATACAATGATCAAGCAAATAACTCAAATCAGTAAACAGAACATTGCTAAAAGACAGTTACTATCTATAGTGGATTTTTTAAAAGCCAACCAATTTTAGGGGCTGGGGTGTATAGGGGTCTAATGTAGACACTACATAACACAAGTCAGCAATGTTTACCACAATTTATCAAATATCAAAATCTATAAATACAGGTTTGTCTCATCCCAGTTTTTACAACACAAAATCAATCTAAAGAGGCTCACCAATAAACAAATAAAAACATCCCTTGTTGCAAAAAGTGACATTATATTATGAAAAATCCAAAAATACTCATCCTCCCAAAGTTGGATCTCATATCCTTTCCCAACCAGAAGAGCTATCCTACACAAGTCCAAAGAACTTCCACGAACTAGTAGTATATGAAACAATGCAAAGCATCATACACGACAAAAACCTTGCTATAATTCTCCTCTAAAATGCCTCTTTCTCACATCCCCTCCCCCCCCCCAAAAAAAAAGTCAATCCTTTCATTGGCAAAAAAAAATAGATGATAGAAAGCAGAGCTGTACTCAGCACAAATGAGAAAAATCAATATTATTTTACACTTTACAGTTTCTCCCTTCTTTTGAAAAATAGTTTCCTAAGATCAAAACATGGGTAAAGAAATGAAACGAATGGGGCAACCAGGAACATATAATTAAAATAAACTATCCAAACAAGCTGATTTTTTGAAGTTATACCCCATTTTTATTAAATAAGCATTTATTTGAATTTGAAAGTTGAAACACACTAGAAATAATTAAAATTTGTAGAATGCGGTGGAGTTTGAAAGTAAAACAAAAACATTGCAGAACACTTGCAATAAGTACAAAAGGAAGCAACATACCACCAAGTCCTGAAGTAAGGTTCGAAGAATATTTTCTAGCAATTGATTTTCGTCTTGGACTAATTTTGTTTGCTTCTGTCAAAGGAAATTGATCAAATATTATGAGGTCAAGTCAGCCAGAAATACTAAAATATATAGTATATTAGAAGAAAAAAAGTATAACTTCATTAGATAGTTGAGGCGAGCTTGAAAAAAAAAATAAACCGAAAGAGTCAGAGAAGAGAAAAGAGTTTTGATGGTTGCACAAGGATAGCATCAACAAATATCTGAACAATCATGCACACTGCTGACATGTCAAATATATAAAATACAGGAAAAAATTCAAAATAGGAAAACTTGCCAAATGGTTATATCATCCTTGGAGTTAGGCCTGTCCTCCTATAATACTGGGGCTTGCCTAAAAATATATTTGGACCAATTTCAAGTTGCGTGAAAGAGCTTGTGACAATTTAGTAAATTTACAATAAATTACTTACAAATTCATCAAAGGTTCCATCTCAACGTTTAGTTCAACTTCATTTTCTTTAGTAGTACTAGAAGCATTCAATTTCAAATTGTAATGTTACAGTAACTATAGCACGCAAGCTTCTATAGACTTAACGCCCTAGGAATTGTCAAGTCAATTTTGGGTGGCATTTTTTTGGGAAAAGTGAAATTTATATTAATAAAGGAAAGAGGGCAGAGTCGAGTCTCACCCTTAATACAATACATTAGGTAACAAAACAATACTAAAAATGGTGTGTCCCATGCAGTTTTTGAACAGCACAAGGGTGTAAATTATAGGCAGAGATTGGCACATAAAGATGATGATCTGCCACATTAATACCAAAATCCAAATTGTCGGTCATTAATATTATACTATTCTGGATCCCTGTCAGAATGAGCAGAAACCCACTCTAAGTCAGAGGCTCTGTGAGAAGGAAGGACACTGAGAGCAACTCCAGAATTACCTGCATACGTTGGAGGAATATAACTGGATTGAGGAAGAAAAGCGGAATTGGCAGGAACCCAAGACTGGCCCTGCTTACATTAAGCCTTATCACTAATTAGCTTCAGAATTAGTTTATTCTAAGCCTGATCAGGAGAAGCTTTATATTCCTGTCCTGTTTACACTAATAGGACCAAGCTTTAAGCAGTTGCATGACCGGTACAATAATTATTTAGCAGTATAGCAAGTTTGGATTTTCTCTTGAGCAAAACCCATGAAATCCAGCTGTCTGGGTTCCCACTATAATGTCATAGTATTCGGTTTCTACCTTCTCTTTTATCACAACTCCTATTAGTGATCAAGTACATTGCATAAAATCTTCAGAGTTTACATGTAAGATATAACAATGCCGTAAAATTTTAATTATGTAAACATTCATCAATCCTACTTCCACAACAGAATCATATCATTATCTCCATAACCAACCTAGAAGTTATAAAAAATTAAAAATATAAAATAAATAAATCACCCAAGTTGCTTTCAAAGTCTTACCTGAGGCTTTATTGCCTCTTGCACTGTCTGAAGGGCAAAAGTCTCAGGTGGCCCAGGTTTCAGTAACGCCATCCTTATTATATCCTAAAATAACAAACAAAGGAGTGTGTAAATTATCTTCATCGTAAGATTAATAAACACATAGCCGAACAATGTAACAGATAGAATGCTAGTTCACTTAAGGAAAATGGGCAGGTCACAAAGATGCCACATTTACAATACAACAAAAAAAAACGAAACTGAGAATTTAATGGATGCTTTATATAAATTTGGACTTCCATCTTCAATTGATCCTAAAACAGAAACAATAAATTTCCAATTTTCCATACTTAAGGCGAAGCTTAAGACCAGTAACACACTAGCATTGAAAATTTTTAGAAGTGAAACAATATGATAAATTAATTTGACTCTGAAATGCAAAAGAATTACAGAAGTCATTTAAATTAGAATGCTATTTCGCAATCTTTAGCTAGGCTGCATGAAATTAAGAATAAGTTTGTGTTCACAATATAATAGAAATGACAACTCGTATGAGCAGCATGCATATCAAAAGGCTCTTCATGTTGCACAGAGGTCATCATATATACCAAATACAAATCATAGAAATATGCCGAATAGGGAGTAGACTAGGCAACTTTAGTACAATTTCCAAACATCCAAGAAAATCCTTCTTAGGACCAGTTTGGCTAAGTTTTTTAAAAGAGCTTCCTGGCGGAGAGGCCATTTTAAATAGACAAAAGTACCATTATAAATTTACATACATACATACACACACACACACATATATATATATAAAGGGAAGCTCAAAAGGTGACTTTTCATAATTATATATACAATCTCGACTTTTCAAAAAAAAAAAAAAAAAACAGCAGCAGCAGCAGCAACTCCCTCAAACTGGGCGTTAGGCAGCAGTGTTATTAATTCATGAACCGATTCATTTTTTTAAAAAAAAATTACAATTATCAAACAAAATTTGTAACCCCTATACAAACTCAGTGATATGTGATTTCTCAAAAACGCAAAAACTTTAGCCCTAGCATATAGCATGGTAATTGCAGGCAACTTGGATTCAATTCGTAGAAGAAAGACATACCATGACTAAAATCGACGCTCGCAGCCTCCACCAAGCAGGACACGACCCGAGAACAGTTAAAGCTATCGAGTGAAGAGCTAGGGTTCACTGCGTTTCAGGGATCAGCTGTATAGTTCATGTAGAGACAAACAGAGAGAGAGAGAGAGATTTGTTAAACAATGCCACAACTGCGGGGTTGTGTTTGTGTGTGAGAGAGAGACAGGGAGAAGGGACCCGCACGGCACGGCACGGCGGAGGACTCAGCTCCAGTGGTGGCCAAACGGAGCGGGGATGGCAGCGTTTTGAGAACCCTATTCGAATCGTTTCTTTCTTTTGTGTGTTTGTTTTGGCGGGTCCGAAAAAGGGTCGGGCCGGCCAGGAATAAAATAAATTTAAAAAACTTGGTTTGCTAGCAACTCGCCGTTTCAATCTTCGTCGCTGGTTGCGAGGTGTGGCTATGTCGCGTTGTCGAGGTAGAGCGCCGGCGGTGGTGTTGTGCTGCGATTTGGAGACAGGGAAGGCGGTGGGGGCGTAGGAGGAGCAACCAAGGCGGCGGCGTGGCGGGGCTGGGGAGCGACTGACGGCGGAGGTAAAATATATATTAATATTCAAATATATATTTCAAAATTCAAAATTCAAATAAATAATCGATTTACTCATATACCTCTAATTTATGTTTTATATATTGCGTTTAGAAATATTGCTACTCAAATTTTCAATGCAATACAGTAACTGAATAATTTTCACATCACCTACGGCTACATGGCAAGAAATAATAAATTAATGGCGAAAAAAATATTTGAATATTCTCGAAAATAGTGATTTTTATTTGAAAAAAATTGTAAGGTCTGTTTTTAAATATTTAGGAGTCGATACGTTTATTTTTTGTATTTTATTTTTAAAATTTTAAAAATTCGTATTTAATTTTAAAATTTAAAAATAATTAATGTTTATTGTGAAAGAAAATATGTTTTAAAAAAATATATTTTAACATAAATAAAGTCTTATAAAAATTGAGAAACTAATAAAATATGATGAGTCAGGTAATAAAAGTAATTCATATGCAAGTATATTATTGAGAGAACATTTTCATTGTGGGTAGATTGATTTTTTTTCAAACCAATCCAATGTCATGAATAGTATTCTTATGTGAGTTACCTACATAATATATTTATAAAATAAACTTTTTCATGTAATAAAATAGAAAAAAAATTAAAAAATACTTGATTATTAGATTAGCACATTGCATAGTAGTTATTATTAGATTATTTTTATTATTTAACATTTATTTATTTATTTTATTATTTAGTTATTATTATTGTTTAGTCTTATTAATAATTTTAACATAATTTTTGTCTTCTTATAATGAGACGAAATTATTTACATAATAACAATGAGCACGCATATCATGAGAGGATCTATGAAATTATTGTTTAGCCTGTCACAATAAACTGATCACAACTAGTTTTGATTTCTCATGAGGAGAGAGAAAGAGATTTAGCTATTATTATTAATTATTTCTGCTTTTCTTTTTATCAGTTTTTATTATTTGTTATTAGTTTTTATTTTTATCATTATTTAGTTATTATTATATACTAGGCTTGTTATTATTTATTATTAAAAATCATGTTGGATTTGTTGATATTATTATTGTTATTATCAATTTTTGAGAAGAAATTCTTTACCAAACAAAAACGATCAACAATCATATCAATAGCAATGACGCACATCATGAGGCAAACTAAGATTGTTTGCTTCCAAACATGAACAGATTTTATACACTAACAATCACGCGTAATTATTATACGTTATCAATCAAACATAGATGTAGATGAAACAACAAGCTCGAGTTTGTACCATAAATTAACTTGTTGTGCTAAGACGAAATTGCTTACAGAATAAAAACAATTAACAACCACGCTCGTGAGACGAACTAAGATCATTTGATTCGACAAATTTTATACACTAACAATCACGCACATCATGGGACAATAGTAGTCACCACCAAGCAAAGAACTATAGTCACTACGCGTTCACTAATCCTCACATGTGTGTGTGCATATATATGTGTGCAAATTGATATTATATTATTGCCTTAATCAAAATCGAAAATAAATTTAAATATTATGTCATATAACCACTATATAATTAGTTTTATCGGTTTATATATTAATTATAATTGTTAATTAATAAATATTAGGTCTAATATATCTTTGCTCATTAATAAATATAAGACACGAAGACTCATAATCAAATCTAGCAATTTTAGAATTAGCATGATATTATTAATATTGGGTTAAACTTTTTAATGATATAAATAGTGATTTAGGCAATTTATTATATTATATATTTATATAAAAAAATAAAAAGTAATTTTGGTGGATTAGCTACATATTAATCAAGGCTACTGCTAACTTATGTTCAAGGCCACTATTTTCAGCTATTATTTGAACTTGGTTCAAATACTTAAATTGTCAAAAGTTTTAAAATTTATCTGATATTTACTAAATATTGAACTTAGGTCACCCATTAGGCCATTAGTTCATTAAAAATAGGTTTAAAAAACTATAATAATAGAACATGAAGTAAAATAATAATAAGATTCAAATACCTGCGAATGACTTATAAAAAAATTATTTTATTTTAATGTGAGATTGTATGTAAATTGAGTAATAATAAGTTGCATGCTTTAAAGCCATCTTACTATAACTTATATAATCTTTTAAATTCAAAAATAACAACAAAATAATAAAATTATTAAAATCTAGGCTACATTGAATTAAGTACATTATTTTTAAAATTTAAAAATTAGGGGCAAATAGACCACGAAAGAATATAAATTGGCTATTTAAATTTTGTCAATATATTTTAGACAGAAATATGAGTTTATGATGATAGAAATACTAAATGGAGTTGGCATGTAGGCTTAGCAAATCTACACTCGATCTTAGCTCATTTTAACAATTGAGGTTTAAAATAAGCTTATTTGTGATCTCTACTCGCCCCTAATTATTATTTTGATATAAATTTTATATATTTAACAATTGCTTAAAATTTAATTTTAAAAAAATCATGTTACGATAAAATAATAATATAATAACAGATTACATTTTACAAAACTGATATATTTCAGTTTTGGGTCATAGTATTAAGTTTTGCTTAATTTGATACATAATACCTAATTTAATTTCAAATTCTAGGAGCTAATGAAATTTTAAAAAGTCATTAAAATAGCAAAATAAAATTTTATAAAAAAAATTACTTCGAATTAAAAGTTACTTTAACATAAATTGTCTTCGAAGTTTTCACCAAAATAAATAGTACTCCGAAAGAAAAAGCAGTCAACCCTGCATTGATCCTATAACACGATATTTAACTAAGAAGTACAACTCAGATCAGCCTCAAGCCCTCAACCCTTAATCCCGAGTAAAAGGAAAGTGGCAAAGAAAATACAAGGCGTCAACTGTCACAAGAGCAACTCTAAAGAAACAAAACATTGTTCTATCTGACACTAAACATTGCTCTATTTTTGCCGCTATAAATAGAAGGCCGCATTCCCAAAACTACATCTCTCAAAATTCATCTCTGTCGCGTCCCTTTTCATCTGCCTCGCAAAAAGAGAAGATAGCTTTTCACCACCTGTTGTTGGGTGGTTTGACTTTGTAAATCCGAACTATCCAGTTAGATGTAGTGAAAGCCTCTTCCAAGTACTCAAGCTTCACGTCCTTGTTTCCAATTTCAACCCCCCTTGCACGATCATACCTATGATAATGAACAAAGCAATTTACAAAAACCAGCAAAATGTGTATAGCACTAAATATGAAAGCAAGACTTAAAAAGTAAAGATGCAAAGATAACATGAAACACTACTATTAACAGAGTAACAATCTTTACTAAGACTGAAATTTCGCTTCCATCCCACATGTTGAGTTGATCCCTATCCTATCCCTTCGGGTAGTAGTACAAATGATTAAAGGGAAGGGCTGATCCTGAACTGAAACTTAATCGGGCTCATTTCATATAACTTAAAACAAAAGTCAAGTCCTGTGTTTCCTCCGTCTTTATCTCTTCTTATATTCATCCATTTTTTGCTTGTTCGCATGAAAAAAAAATGTATTCATTGGCCTACTTGCAGTCGGAGCAACATACAAATGTAAAGGACACTAACACATCCAAGGAACGGGAGATCCTTTGAAGGACTGGAATCTGTGGTATGAAGAAGCATTTAAAGATGGAAGCAAACACAAACAGTTCATGATTAGCTGAACCTTTCCTAATTTGGTGACACAGCACCTAAAAAAATTGCCCCTAGGGATATCTGCCACGCCCGAAATCCAATCCTCATTGACATTATGTAATTTATGCCACAGCCTAAACATTTTTTCATGTTAGGCTTACCATTTGGTCCAGTCTCACTGTACAAAAAACTACACCTTAATCCAAAATTTAAGATAGCCTAAACAGAACCAAAATTGGGACAGGGTTGACAAAAACAAGGATACGAGGCACAAAAAATACAAGTTAGAAGCCAGAAAAGTCATATTTAAAACCAACACTCAAGATCCGAAGCATCACAGAATCCCATTCTTAAATTATCATACTAGGCTACTACAGTCTACGAACGACCAACTAAGTTCTAACTCAGAAGAGTTGACAGTCCTTCCAGATTAGAAGAAGCCATTGAGTTTTAGTAGGGGATGGGGTGGGCCTAGACAAAATTTAAATCAAACTAACCGATATTATCAGTGCTAGAAAAAGGATCCAAAGTAAGAAAATAAGAATTGGGCGAGCCAGCGTTGGGCACACCTGGGGGAGTAACATGACCATTTGATAATATATTATGATTTGAAACTCTTGAGACACGCTCACACACCATCTTCAGTTATATATTGGGATACCCAAAACAACACCTTTAAACGAAACTCTTCTCCACAGCATCACAACCTTTTATTACAAGTCTCTTGACTTCTACTCAAATACAAAACATTTCCCCCTCATTTTTTGCACTGCATACCCAAAGCTGACTAATATTTCTTTTCTTCTTTTCCTTGAGCTCTATAAGCTTGCTCCTTTCTCCCTTTTTTTCCCAACAGGAGCCTCTCTTTGCTCTTCCCAACACAATGGATCAATGTATCAGTATGAAAACAAATTTATTCCTTATACACACACATACGCATAAAATTATAAAAGAATAAATTACCTACACGATTAAGATGTCAGGTGTAGAATCTGATAAAAAAATACCTATATCTATAGCACTAAGTAAGGTGAGGAGGAAATGTCGATGAAAATAGCAGAAGAAACCCCAAAAGGAACACTGTGCGTGAAGTCAAGTGGGAGAGTAAGGGAAAAGAAAAGAAAAGAAGGTAACTGCATGCGTTCCGAGGTGGAATTGGGGTAAAAGAAAAGAAGGTGATGAGAGGATGTGGTTTTTTTGCACGCATGGGTGCTTCAGAGTAAATATCAAAATAACAATATTATAAGTAAAAAGCAAAATTAACAGGTGACTTTGGTGAGCCCCGCAGGTAGAGCTCTGTAGAGGAGCTGAATCCAGCGACAGCAAATAATATAAGCAGATCCTCTGGGTCATTTTAACGTATTAAAACTTTCAGACGTCAGGCGAAATTCACCTTTCACAGAGGAACTTGTGCTTCATCATTCATTACATATGCAGTACCGTGTTGTACACACTGGGTTACTTGTGACCAGTCCACAAGCGTGTCAATTCTAAAGATTCAATTCAGTTTTCAAATGCATTGTACACACGCAAAAAACATACATCTCAAACAAACACATTGAAAAAAAATAAGAAAAGAACTCACCCAGGAGGTTTGTTATATTCTGTCATTAACTCTCCGAACCGATAGTAAGACAGTTTGTACCTAAACATCACACGTATAAATAAGATACTATAAGCACTAAGTAAATAATTTCGTACTAAAATACGTACAGAATGTTAAATAGCCACCAAAATGTGAAAGTATCATGACTTGTAAGTAAACGGGGAGCAATCATATCATTTCAAGTCATTGCCAATTTTTGAAAGAAAAAAAACTTTTCCATAAAAACTGTGTGTGTGTGTGTGTGTCAAGCATTCAATCATATGTATCCGTAATTTGTGTTTAGTTGGTAAAAAAAGCCATGAAATACCAACCATAAACTTACATTAGACAATTTAACATTTTGGGAGCTGCACCCTTGTCTACACGATATTCGCCATTAACAAGGTAATCTGGTTCCTTAATGACTGGAAAGACTCCACCTCCAATCCTCACCATCCACAAAAACCTAGTAGAGAATTTGGTTGTGTTAGTATAAAACTAAGACATATACGCCAGAAATGCCTCAATAGATTAGAAAGGGAGAAAGCATATTGCTAGTTAATACAGAAGAACACATTAAATTTCTCTCAACCAATCGGATAAAAGGGTGCACAAATTAAACCATAAATGTGAGATATGAAACAACATTCCACAGGTATGCACCAAAATATTTACATAATTATTAGAATATCGATTTGGACATGCCATAAACTAAAAAATAATTGTCATTTATAGATGTGTTGGACAAAAAATGACAATGAAACCTGTCGAATAATTTCTAATAAACAACTTATGGTCGGCATTTGCTGAGGATCATGATCCAAATTCCCAAAATGAGGGCCAAATACCATAGGCCACAGCTGATAGCTAAACTGAATCCCAGAACAGAGAAGGTAGTAAAAGGTTATTTAAAATTTTTCTAGTACATCAACTGTAGCTCATAACCAAAAATGGCATATGTCCACACGAACACATGTTTGATAAATAAATGTCATCGACATATGAGACACGCCTTTACCTACAGTTATTAGAAAACAATATAGGGAAACGACACAAAGGCGAACCAGATTTATCGGTGCTTAAATAAATATTATTTTTTACAAAAAAAAAAAATAAGTAATATAATACCAAAAATAATAGCCTTCTAACCTACATTTGCATAAGTATGATAACAAGAACACTTTTTTAAGACAACGTGAGACACTAAAGGACTGAAAATATTATTTCTTCATCCTTACTTGTTAATATCATCAGAAGAATAGCCAGTGACACCACCAAAGACAACTAAGACATAATCCTTACTTGTTAATATCATCAGAAGAATAGCCAGTGACACCACCAAAGACAACTAAGACATAATCCACATCAAGTGATCTCATTATTTCATATGCTTCATCTTCATACGATGACATTGCCCTTCCAACAGTAGCAATGTGCGTATTATTCCAGGTGTTATTGTCTACAATAACAGTTCGATTTCCCATTGCCGTAATCTGATACCCATAATCCCACCATGACATCACCTTGGCATCTTGAGGAGTATTCTTTCGAAGCCAGAAGTATGCCTCACGATAATCATCAAATATGATCCTGTTACCATGAGCACCCCTTGCCGCCAAAACAATTGAAGGAGATGAATACGCCTCTGAAGTGACCCAAGTACAGTGAGTAGCATATTTACTGAGCAGATAAAATGCACCAAGGAGTAACGCAATAGCACCATTTTGTTGGAAAGGCATAGATTGATCAAGTGAACCCTGTTTCAGAGAAGATAGAAGTAATATTTCAATTAGAAATAGAATCCACCAAAAACTGTAGTACCGTCCACATGTTGCTAAATGTGATGCTATATTTTATTTGGCATAAAATTAATTACCAAGTTGAAATTCTAACAAAGCAAGCTTCACACAAAACTCCAAACAAATTTTATGGAATTCAGAGCAGCTTTATACAATGCATATCAATTAAGGGTTCAGAACTTCATGAGTATAAATGGGATGGTTTTACAATTAAGGAAATATTCAAGAAAACTGATTTATTATTTACCAACTGAAGACCTTTAAACATATACAGACCATTTATGAGCCCTATATATATATATATATGAACCAGCGATTGAATTCTAATCCACCGGTAACATATTTGACTGAAGTCCAGTAAGCTTCCCAACATAGACTAGCAAATTTCAATAGATTTATAATATAATCATCAGAATTGTCATCAAGTAAAATAAATAATATGAAAGGCATACACAATGTAGGGCTTCAGATGAGGAAAGTCGAGTTGATATAAAGAGGCCTTTGTTTGAGAACAGCCGAACATGCCACAAACAAAATTTTGAACCAGTTCAATGTTGTCAACAAGTTAAAAATGTATAAATAACTACAATGCAAATGCATACAACATGCATAGGCTTTACAGGCAAGAATCAACAAAAAAACGTTCCCCACACCAGCAAATGAGGTATGACTAAAGCTAATTTTCTATATTTTCAAGCAGTACAGAGCAACGATACAAAAATTAAAACATAGTATAAGATATATTTAATAAAATGCAACGTGAATATGCAGATACATCAATATTTTTGTTCCTGAAAAAGATAAGTGGCCTTATATAATTTGATTCTTTATTTTTATTTTTATTTACAAAAATCCAATAGACATATCCACTAATTTACATAAATCTTAAGTGATATATTAAATAACTGTAAAATCATGTACGTATATTAATGCAACTGCAATGAAAATGATAGGCATCAAAGGCCAAATTTGTGCCTAAGCACAATAGGCCCAAGGGAGCCCGCTTTGATAATTACAATCGCTATCCCAATTATTTGGAGCAGAAATTCAATTTGGCTAGAAACATATGTTCAATTTTTTTCCACCATGTGTTTGACATGACATGATTTAGATGGTGCTTTGGTTATTTTTGCATAAATGTCAAGCTAAAAGAAAACTGGAAGGGAACTGGAAAGGACACATGTTCATACCTTAGAAGAAGCCTTTGCACCAGAAGTTCCTTTGCTAGAACCACTCTGGGTTGCCTTGCTCTTTGATCTCAACAACAGGGTTAAATTCTTTACAGTAGCAGAAACTGCAATTGCACTAATAAGGCATACAGCAGGTGTTGCAACAAGAATTAAACGAACCATAACACCAGCAAAGTACATGCTTGTGAGGCCATACATGACTATAAATATTGTAGCATCTGACAGCCGCTTGAAGCAAAAATACAACCCAGCTGGAAAAAGGAAAAGCAGGATGTGGAAATCAAACATGAATGAGGACCAGGCAGTTGGCTGATGCTCAGAGACAGATGCAATTATTGGGATGTGATCCTTAGCATATGTTGGGTCTAGCAATGAGTAAAATCGGCCTGTCCAGGGTGATATATACCCAGATGCCATCCCTAGTCCCAAAGCAACACCACCAACACCTATGGCACTGGTAACAGTAATCCTTAAAAAAGCTTGAAATAGTGCTGGATCACTTAGCATGTGCTTAACCCAGTCCAAGAAGAAAAACACCTGCCCGAATTAAAAAGATTTAGCAACTTGAAGATCTCTATGCTAGCAATATTGGTGGAGAGTGGTTTAACAGTAAAAAGACAAAAATTAAACATCAACCAAAGGAATATCTTAAACAGAAGAAAGGCTAAGTGTAGCATATAAGCAACAATCAGTAACAGCTTAGGATGCCTATCAAACATAATGGCACAATCCTCGATGATAGGTACAAAAATAGCATACCAATGAATCCACATGCATATTTTCAGTTTTTTCAATTAAATAAAAAATTCAGAAGCAGGAGAGAAGGAACAATAATGCTATTCACCCAAACAGTTTTAGGGAAATATGAGGGCTGAGTAGTGTTGGATAGTCAACAATAGGGCCTACATTTGTAACAAGTGCAAATATATGCAGAGGATTTAAATTGTGTTGCATCAGTCAGCCTGCTGAAGCTGACTTAGAACTGTGTGGATGATTAGCATTACTCAAAAAACAAAAATACCACCAAATTGATCTCATAAAAGAAGCATTTAATGTTTTGATTTCTTTAATTTATTCATTCCCTTTGATCTCATAGAGAATTCTTATTCTAGTTTAAACTAAGCATATTAAAAAATATGCCCATCAGATTCAGAGGGAACCGTGAAAGTAGATAACAAATATTTAAAGCAAACAATTTTCTGTCAAACTTCAAGAGAGGGAATAGCACCTGCAGCAAAAAAAAGACGCCCATCGAAGCCATATGCTCACCGGACTGCACATGCTGAAACCCGACAAACCGAATCTGCATAGCAAGCAACATTCCCAGCACATACATGCAATTATACGCGACATATAGCCTCATAGAATACCTCCCAGTGATAAGCAGTACCAAAACATAAAGTGGGATCAAATTGATGATAAAAACATATCCACCCCACGCAGAGACCATGTAAAAATATCCAAAAGCGGAGGCCAGAGCCCACGCGAGTGAGCCCGTGTTCACGGCCTTGACAAAGAGGTAAAAGGTGAACAGAAGCGCGAAAATGGCGACACCCTCGTTGTCATAGGAGCCGGCAACTGACCGGGAAATGTAGCCAGGGCAAATAGCGATTAGGGCGGCTGCGACAAGGCCGGCGCCGGTGTCCCAGATCTCTTTTCCGAAGAAGTAGGCGACGATGGTGGTGTTGGAGGCGAAGAAAGGGGCGGTGAGGACGCAGACCTCGCGGATGTGGACGGCAAACCTGAGGAAGCGCAGGCACCAGTAGAGGAAGGCGGCGGTGACCATGAGACCGGGGTAGAGGGTGCCGCCAATGATGCGGCCGAGGGGGTACCAGCTCTCGGAGTCGAACCAGTTCCAGAAGTCGTAGAAGCCGTTCTGGGTGAGGTACAAGGTTGTCCGGTAGTTGAAGTAGGGGTCGAACTCGTGGATCATGCTCTCGTAGCGGAGGACGCTGAAGAGGCGGGTGATGAAGGCGAGGACGTAGACGAGGCAGAGGATGGTGACCCGGATCAGAAGCTCCTGCTGCTTCGTCTTCAGCTTTAGGGTTTTGAGGGAGAAGGCGGTGGTGGGGGACTGCAGATCTGCCAACGCCATCGCCATCGCCATCGCCTGCGACGACTTCGACTCCCTACCCGACTCGATCGAGTGTGTGGGGGTTTGATGGGATCAGTGAGTGAAGCCAAATGGGTGTTCTGGTTTTGGAGTTTTAGGGTTGGAGCGGCGGCCGAGAATCCATGGAAATTTTTCTCTGGAAAATGCAGGGGAAATTAGGGTACGAATCGATGGCGATGGGAAGTGGGAACACACCAGTGTGTGTGTTCGTGTGTGTGAGAGAGAGAGAGAGAGCGATCTGAGTGAATCTTCAATCTTTTTTTGTGACCCTCCCGCCTAGTACTAGAAAGAAAAGCGTCTTCTATTATCCTTTTTCCGGGAAAGTTTTTATTTTTATTGTGTCATAACGCTTTTTTTTAATTATAATTATTATGAACGCTAATTTTGGAGTTTGGATGATGATGTTTGCAAAATATTCACTAATCTTTTTTGGATTTGTCTTTTTTAAATTATTTAATTACATGTTGACTGTGTAGCATTAATAATTTTCCCCCTAACATTATTAATCACATAAATATAAATATAAATATATTTTATGCGACTTGTGAACTCAAAAATATAAATTTAAATAACCTAAAATTTAGATTTTTCAAATGATTTAATATATGTTATATCTTTTCCAATTGTAAATAACATTACTCATATAAAAGGGTGACAATTTTATTCCTTTTTGCCTCATCTCGAACTGTTCCAATCTAATTTATTCTCTCGAAATGTTATTAGATCGGCTCGAGTCTTGCCTGATCTGTCCTAAAATTCCCTAGATTAGGTTCGAATCTTACCATCTCAATTTGATATTTTTAAACAAAAATAAATTAAAAAATCATATTCCAACGAAAGTGTTCAGGGATTATGACAGGTTGAAAACAGTCTATATAAGTCCAACAATATTTCAACCTGTTCCATTGCAATCCTTCATGTTGGTTCAAAATAAAGGTAATGCACTTTCCATTTACATTCTACATGGATTTAAAAAAGTTTCTAGTGCCATTGCCAGTCAGACAAGATAAGGGGCCGCGCAGCCTTGGCCCTTTGTTTGAGGATTTAATGAACCTTTTTTATTAGAATCAATATGTTATAATTTTGTTATGTTTTTTTTTTTTTGGTTTGTTTCAGAGTCAAGTCAAATGCCATGATATGGAAAAAAAAAAAACATCTCTCAAAGTACTAAAATCATTATAAACTGACAAACTGTAGGCCTTCTTATAAAAAAAAAAAAAACTTTTGTCTTTTTGCTTTGTTCGTATAATTGTATCATTATAACGTGCTTGTATAAGAATGCCTTGAGAAATGACTCATTTAAAATGGGCTACATACTACTTCTAAGCTTCTATGCATGAGGAAAACAGCATATTCAAAACAAAGTGCCTGTTTGACATAGCAATCGTCAGGGGCGGCTTTACATTGCGGTGAGGTGTGCACACTCTCATTTTTTAAAAAAATTACATCATTACATTAAATTTATGAATTCTATACGAAAAAAATTCAAAATACAAACTATATATATACATCTAATATAACATATTAGACATTTAAATAAAATATATAAAATATTAAGTTCAATTGAAACTTTAAGCCATATTCGCTTAAGTTATTTAAGGACTTTTCTCGCTAGATTTTTACACTACTAATACTTTTATAATGAATATTAAACATCCTGCAAACCTGGAGTCGCTCTGGCAATCGTTGTATCCTTGGGAAAAAAACATTTTAACAAACAAGATTTTAAAATGCAGTCCAAGAGGACCAAGACCATCATATTGGTAAGATATGACAGTGCATGAACTGAGATCCTTGCACACAGACCATGGCATGCTTTTAAAAAGAAACTAACAATTACTGAAATGGTCGCATAAAGTTAGCCATGATTATGTATTACAGAGCGGGGGGAGAAAGTCTCAAATACCTCTTATACCGGATTCATTTCTCCATCAAACACAACACGACGATCCATTAGCCACACAACTCCTCAAGACATCGCAAAGAGCCCATCCACTGTGAGACTTGATGAAACTTGTACCCACAAGTAATAAGATATTGTTAATGCTGGATCAAAGTCACAGAATAATCCATGTAAAGGAAGAGAATACAAGGAGTTCCATATGTAGCCACAGAAGAAGGTTAAAGCCGGGGCACTAAAAAATTCCAATATGAGGCTACACCACTCCTCATCTTTCAAAAAAAGACTAATCAAACTGTGGGTCTGCGCTCAAACCCGGCGGCGCCAAGTTCATCAGTCCATGAATAAACTTCAACTCCAGTAACGGCGGCGGCTGGAGGACCCTGGCGACACCTCTCCACCATACAATCCACAGACTCAGCATTGCCAGAGAAGAGGGCTTCCACAGAACCATCCCGGCAGTTCCGGACCCAACCCCTCAACTTCAAGTCTGTAGCATTTTCCACCGTCCAGTTCCTGTAAAACACTCCCTGTACCCTACCCTTTATCACAGCCCTAATCTGCACACACCCAAAGACCTCTCTATTCAGGCAAACCCCGATAACCAATCCACCCCTCAAACAATAGGTTTCGAGAATCCATGCCATCATATAGCCAAAAAAGCAAAAACAAAAGTAGGATGGAAAACTTTTTCACACAGAATTGTAGATTAAAATTAGTTTTACACCCGCAATTTGTGTTTTATTCCCACGACATGTAGATTTTGGGCACGAATCATAATGTTGTCACAACTGATTCCAAAATTCGTGTTTACACCAAACATCCAGATTAAATGTGGGAAATTAAATTAACACCGTATAGCAATAGATTTCAAGTGACAAAAAAAAACTCAGGCATAGCAGAAAATGATTCATCTGATCATATACAACAGGAGATATCAAGTACCGATGAATAAATTCTCAAAAAAAAAAAAAAAAACCACAGACACAGACACAGACACAGACACGCATTCCCTAAACTACATTCCCAAAGACCCCAAATTTAAGCATTATCAAACGAGTGAATAGTGATTTCTAAAAAACGGCAGATGCCCATAAAACATAAAGCGATTTCCCATCATTTTGAAGCCCCGGTGACTAATTCCACAAAAATGTCAAAAGTTTATATTTGATTACCCGACATAGTGACACAAATTTCAATCCAAGAAAAATATACCCAAATGACATAAAATGATATCTCAGAAGTTTGAAGCACCCACGACTAATTTCACGAAAATGCCAACAACTTAGATTAGATCACGCGAAATTGTGACAAAATTTCAATTCCAATCAATAATTTAACATGATATAGCGAGCACCGTTTTAGTGGGAGATGAGTCGGAGGAACCGGCAGTGATCATGGAGGCAAAAATGCGAATAAAAAAGTGGAGGAGGTGGGGGAGAAGGTAGCAGGCGAGGATGAAAAAGGAATGGTGGAAGGGGAAACGTCGACGGATTGGAGGAAGACAGAGAAGTGGGGGAAAGGAAACCTTCTCCTGCCAGAACGACGAACAAGACGAGCACGATAAACGACGCCGTTTCCGATATCACAGTAATATCTTAACCTTGAGCCCCTAAATAAAACAATGTTCCTTAGATTTCCTAGTAGTTTTTTCATATTTAGAAAAAAAAAATAAAGTTACAAAATTATTTTCACGGTCGATATTTTATATTTAACTTTATCTATGAGATTTGTATATTATTTCTGTATTAAAAAGTACTATTTACTCCTTTTAATTATTAAATTATATATAAAAAATTTCTTTTAGCTCTCTCAACCGCGTTTCTCATACTATTTATTTTTATTTTATATTGAATTATAACAAAAAATTATTAAATAAAAAATAGCATAAAATATTATTTTAATAATATATAAGGTAATTTGAAAAATTTATTGTGGTGTATATTTATATAGAAAAATAAAAAGTAATTTAAATCTATAAATTTAGGAAAAATGATTAGGTATTTAATGTTAATGCTCTAACATCAAAAATATTTAATAGTTTTTATAAGATATGAGAAAAAAATTTATATAATTTAATAATTATATTGAGTTAAAAGTGTTTTCTAGTATATTAGTAAACACTATGCAAGCCTTCTGAATAAAGTTAAATATAGCGAATCTACTATAAAAAAATTTTATGATTTTTTAATATTTTTTTCCTGGATATAAGAAAAATAAACTTCTATAAAAAAACAAAAACTAATGCTATTAAGGGTGATCAAAATGGATTTGAATTAATAAATCATATAAATCAAATATATATAATTTTAATAATTGATTTGATTTATTTAATTTTAAATTTAAAAAAATGATATATTACAATTGGTTTATGATTTAGTTGATTCGTGAATCGAACCAATCAAATATAATGTAATATATATTCAAATACTTCAGTTATGTCTCTTTTTATTTATGTCACTCGCAAACGTAACGATACCTCATGAATCTATATTCTTCCCTAAAATTGTATAAGAAAATTAACACTAATGCATCTATACAAACATTTGTGAATGAATCAGGAGTGTTAATAGTAAACAAATTGGTCTTTGCTCATGTCATATATATTTGTATAGTATATAGCCAATACACTTTATAAAATTATTAATCTGTCATTCACTACTTTGGTGGTTATTGATTAAGCATTAATAGTGAATCTATATTATTACATAGGTCACTCGCATATGCGGTTGTACTTTTCTTGAATTTATATTTTTTTTCTGAAATTTTTTAAGAAGATCAACACTAATACATTTGTACAAACATTTGTGAACAGATTGATAGTATTAATGGTTTACATACTAACCTTTTTGATGTCATATATATATATATATATATATATTTGCATAGTACATAACTAATGCACTAGATAAAGTTATTAGTATGTTTTTTGCTACCTTGGTAGTTCTTTTGAGCGTTAATGCTGGTTAAAAATTGATAAACTGAACCAAACTAAAAATTGATAGTTTTCGACTTTTGTTAGCCCGTTAGTTCAATTTTAAAATATAACATAAATTGAACTGACTAATATTCACCCTAACTAAGTATATTTTTTTTCACCCGGTGTCATTAAGAGCCTTAACCTTACCCATATAAACGACACCCCAAATACATATTATATATTTGAGTAAGAATACGAATATAAATAAAATATAATCTTTTTTGCTTGAATATAAATAATATTTAAAAAAATACAAATACATTAAGATATTTGTTTTAATCTAATACTGTCTCACCTTATTCGCTCCATTAGATGGGCCTGACATATAATGATGCACAATCTTATATCATATATCAAAAGTTTGCAACTAATAAATTTTATTAGCCTCTCCAACCCATTATTTTATTTTAATAATTTTTTTACTAATTCTTATATTATTATTTTTATTCATTTTCAACCCATTACCTTAAATCTTACTATATACATTCTACAGAATATACCTTTTATTAATTCTTTTTACCAAATCATTATATTATAAAGCAAAGAAACTTCTGACTTCTCGCTTATGGCTGAGAAAAGCTGAAATTGACTTTCCATGAAGGACGAACTGAGAGAGATCGAGGCCATCAAGCACCGGCTCCAGAGCGTGCACGAGCAAAGCAAGATGTTGCACAATGTGAGGAGCGTGAAGGAGTTGTGATGGCGCATGGACGCCAATGTCGCATTAGCGCTAAAGAAGGCCAAGGTCATCAAGCTCCGCTTGGAGGCCCTTGATCGGTCCAATGCATGCCGCCAACTAGAGCCTATCCGAATGAGATCCAGGATCCTCCACTGATCACACCCGCACCTCCATCGTCAGCAGCCTCTGAAAGAAGCTTCGGGACTCCATGGTGTTGGGAGCAAATACGGAAATAGGAGGAAATAAAAATGGCACACCGAGAATTTTACGTGGTTCGGGAAATTCCCTACGTCCACGGAGCTACTGCAGTATTTTTACTATGGAGAGAAAAATACACTGTGTTTACAAACACTCGATCCCAATACCCAAATACACCCGAGAAATTATCAAATTGATAATTTTCTCCTCTCTCTATTTCTTTTCTCTCTCTTTTTCTCTCTCTCTCTCTCCCGTATTTGGGACTTGCTGCTGGGATGGGATTACACAGCCCGTGAGGTGCCTATTTATAGGCTTGCTGCACCGTGTTTTTCCTCCGCGTTGGCACACCATGTTTGACAATTTGGTTTGCCGTAACCCTTTTTTTCTTTTTTCTTCTTTCTTTCTTTCTTTCTTTTGGACGGTGAGGTGGACCAGCCGCAAGTGTTGACAATCTCCCACTTGAATACTGATTTTAATCTGTCTTCACACCTGCAATAGCTCTTTTCAATGCAACTATTCTTGAAGACCAATTAGAGTTGCGCACAACCCTAATTTGTCTGTAGTGACTGCTTTGGTTAACATATCAGCTGGGTTCTTGCTCCCTTGTATTTTTACAAGTTTTAACACTTCATCCTCCAACAATGATCGAATGAAATGATAACGCAGTCCAATATGCTTGGTCCTTGAATGAAATGCTGAATTCTTGGCCAAGTGTATTGCACTCTGACTGTCACTATGCAATACATCCATCTCTTGCTTGAAACCCATTTCTGCTAATAATCCTTGTAACCAAATAAACTCCTTGTAGGCCACATCCGCAACATACTCTGCCTCGAGTTGTAGATAGAGCCACAATCTTCTCAGAATCGAGAATTCCACCATCGCCGTAGTCCCCAACGTGAACACATATCCTGTAGTGCTCCTCCTGTGGTCTATTTCTCCAGCGAAATCAGCATCAACATAGCCCTGCAACTTCAGTTCACCTTTTCTGAAACATAGACATTTGTTAGTAGTATATCGCAGGTATCGAAGTATCCATTTTACTGCTTCCCAATGCTGCTTTCCTGGATTAGACATAAATCGCTCCTTCGCTTCCCTTGCATGAGCAATATCTGGTCTCGTGCACACCATGGCATACATGAAGCTTCCAATGGCTGAGGCATATGGAACCTTAGCCATGTAGTCCTTCTCTTCATCTGTCTTTGGACATTGCTCCTTTGACAACTTGAAATGATTAGCAAGAGGTGTCCTTACTGGCTTGGCATCACTCATGCTAAACCTTTGTAATATCTTATAAATATATTCTACTTGAGATAATTATAAGATACCTTTCTGTCTGTCTCTGCTAATCCTCATTCCAAGTATCTGCTTTGCTGCACCCAAGTCCTTCATCTCAAATTCACTGGACAACTGTCTCTTCAACCTGTTGATCTCATCTAGATTTGCTCCTGCTATTAATATGTCATCAACATAAAGTAGCAAGATAATAAAACTGGAATCAACCTTCTTGAAGTAACAGCAGTGGTCAGCATTGCATCTCAGATAGCCATTATTCTGCATAAAACCATCAAATTTCTTGTACCACTATCGGGGTGCTTGTTTTAAACCATACAAGCTTTTGGTCAACCTGCATACCAGATCTTCATTGCCCTCATTTGTGAATCCTTCTGGTTGCTGCATGTATATCTCTTCCTCCAAATCTCCATGGAGAAAAGCTGTCTTTACATCTAATTGCTCTAGATGTAGATCCTTTGCTGCTATAATGCTCAAAACTAACCGAATGGTAGTTAGTTTAACAACTAGAGAAAATATTTCAGTATAGTCAATACCTTCCTTCTGTTGGAAGCCTTTAACCACCAGTCTTGCTTTATATCGCTTGGAGCCATCATGCTCCTCCTTGACTCGATACACTCATTTGTTTTGTAAAGCTTTCTTGCTGGCCGGTAGTGTAACGCCCCCAAATTTGAGACTTCCAAACCGGGTGCGTTAGCGGAAAATAAATATACAAATTTTATATCAATTTCAAACTATTACTTATTTAATCAAACAAACCATTCATTATTACAAATTTCAATCCAAGATCTTTAAGGTTTAGGGGTTTAGAGACTAAGTATCCATAACCCATTATTACATAACAAAGCACACGAGCAAACAACTTAATAAATCTTTAATTTTTCACACAACTTTATTTCCAAGCACTTCTCGACTCCTTATCCTAGTTTCTCCATCCCTTAATTACCTGGGGTTGGAAAAGAAATCATAAAAAGGGTGAGCTCAAATAGCCCAGTAAGGGTAAACGTAAGTGGGTAAGAAAAATCATGTAGATATCGAACATAGGAAATACCATATAATATTTGCACATTATACATGATCAACATTTCACAAGGAAATCATAACATGGAAGATTATGTTTAGACATCGTATCATAACATCATGACCTAGGTTAACCACTCAGATACCGAATCATAACATAACATATTATCAGCTGGATTGACACTCTCCAGTAATGTTCTTTACCCGATGCATTGGAGGTCTTTTTGGAACCACCCATCATAAACTTACTTTGTCCAAACATAAGAGGTCATACATAACATGAAACATAGCATGGAATTTCAATAAAACATTCAAGGCTAACAAGGATAACCACGATTATCAAAATGGTTATCTACCCCAATCAATTAAAAAGATCATTAAGAAATTAAAACGAAACTAATGTTCTCAACAAAAAAATCAACATAGAAGAATAAGAAACATAAAATATTAACACAATAATAACATGGAAATAGAACATCAGAAGGAGAAAGAGAAAAGTGAGAATAAAGAAAAGAAAACCCTTATGAAATATAGACTATAATAAAAAAGAAAAAGGGGATGAGAAAAACCTTTACAATCCGCTTGTCGTTCTCCGCGTTCTAAACCTTAAAAATATCAAAACACTAAATTAGCATTAATGCTTGAAAAGTTCAATATCACACATATCTCCTTTATATATATATATATATATATATATATATATATATATATATATATATATATCATACTTTAACTTATATCTTTTAATAGGCATACCGTGCTTGTGGGGTTGAATATTAATTTGGGTTCCCACTTTTATTGCTGTTCCATCTCCTATTTTGATCTCATGCATCATAAGCCTTGAGTTGTGCACTAACTAGGTTATATGCCTTGAGAGTTTTTTGAATAAGATTTACTTCTTGTATTGGGTGAACGGAAAAGACGTTCGATAAGCTTATTTTTCCTACGTGTCTTCCACCTTAACCATGAGGGGATATTAGACACGGGTCTAAATGGACGATCAGGAGTAGATAAGGATGGAGATAGCTGTGAGGTTGAAGCATTAACAATTGGGGTTGCAGAAGAAGAAGGGCGATTGTCGGGGGAATTCATTTTAGAAGTTGTTCCTTATGATCTTCCGCTATCTAGAACCTTAAAAATAAAAATAAAAACATAAGTTAATATTCTCATCTTTTCACTTGAATTATAGAACGACAATATATGCTATGATAAAATACTATAATTTAAAATCATTACACATGTATATATAAATATATATGAGGTGGCAAGGCCAACCATGTATGTATATATACGAGGTGGTACAACCAATCATATAAATAACATATGTAAGGTGGTAAAACCAACCATGAATATAGTATATATGAGGTGGTAAAACCAACCATATAGATCTACATAATAAATAAGAAGTAACTTCAAAATTTCAAAATCTTAAGTATTACCTTTCGTTGAACTTCGACGCTTGGTAAGTACCAAAAGCAAAAGAGGATTTGAGTAGAGTATTTGGGGTGTTAAGAGGGCTTAAGGGAGTGTTTTGAGAGGGAATTTCGTGGTGTGGCTTGAGGGATTTGTGCATTAAGAGGAGAGGCAAGACACTCCTTATATAGGCAAGGATGGTAGGTGTAATAGTGTGAAAAATAGTGTACAAATTTGACTTTGGCATTAAATTAAATTATTTAAAATATATATAATACTTTATTTTCTTCATATTATCTCTTATTAAAAACGTGGTTATCTCCTCCTATCATTAAAAAAATATTTTAAGACTTTTAAACCTAGAAGGTTCCTTTGGCATCAAAAGTCCACATTGGTGTACTCCCTACTAATTCAATTATAATGTTTTTAATTTTGTAGTTTTTGACAAATGGCCAATTGTATTGCATTACTAACTCAAATATCTACAAATGGGTATCAATTTTATAATTTTTAAATATGTATAACAAAAGTTATTGAATTTTAAAGTCATACTAAAATGTTTACCCGTTCATACTGAACCTATGTGTAGTATTTTAAATTCTGGAATTGATTGGCTTCATATTAAATTCTGAAATTTCTACACGTTTTAACTAAGTCATAAATGAACAAATGGGCCTTGGTTTCATGTCAATTGGATCTGTATAATTTAAGTTATGGATTTTTGAATGGGACCTCCAGAATCTGCCTTATTCAAATTTTTGGGCCTTACCTATGTTTTATACTTTTGGTAAAGTTACGGCTTGTAATACTTACTTACCCATAGTAATTTGGTTTAAGAAACTAAATGACATAATATATAGCATCTAAACGTTTTATGACATATAAGAAATTATTTTATTTTTTTATAACGTATTTAATATTTACGCGGATAAAATAATATAATTGCATAATCAATAAACAATAAAGTAAGATAACATTATAGCATAAAATATTATAATCTTAAACATAAACATTAATATCATATTCTATGGCCTTCGTAAAATTTCTTGAATTATATTAGCGTATGTGCGTAGGACGTGTTGTGCTTCTACGATAAAAAGCCGCACAACCCTTCAACTTAACATTGTCGTGGTTGTCGCACGAATAACCTCAAACTTCTCCCTGTGTCTCGTCGCATTATATTGCAGCCATTGGACACGAGCATTTAGCTCATCTATAGCAAAGCATAGCTTTGTAACTTCAAGTTGTATTGCTCGCCGATCTTCATCGCGTACACTATTCTCGGATGGCAGTACTTGAGAACTTGATGCCATAACTCTTATTATTCTTCTTTTTACTTCTATACTCTCTTATAAATAAAATCTCATGCTCATACCTATTTATGGAAGTCCAAACGGATACTATTTATAACGGACGGATACTATTCATAACGGCTACTTATCACATGTTATTTGAATGACTATATTGGGTGCTTATTTTTATCGTGATAATATCTAAAATATCCTTTCTAACTATTGTTAACAATAACATTATTGTTATTTTATTATTATTACTCTTTAAGTAAGAACTTAAATAGCTAAAAATTTTGCGGGGCTTACAGGTAGCTTTGCTAATTCCCAAGTCTGGTTGGATATAAGAGACTTCATTTCATCTTCCATTGCAAGCTCCCACTTGCTCGCATCATCTACCTGACATGCTTCATGATAGCATTCAGGCTCTCCTCCATCTGTCAGCAGCAAATAATTTAAGTACTTCCTGTTTGGTACATGCGGTCGACTGGATCTCCTCAATGTAGGAACTTGATCCTGTGGCTCTTCAATGGCTTGTCCTGTAACTTCCTCCTCCTGAGGTTTCTGGCCTGTTTTGATAGCTGCACTATCTGGGATATCATCGGGCTCAAAGTAAACAGGCTCATGATCCACTTGACTAGTGGATTTGGTCGTGTCTCTATCTTTATACAGGACTTTTTCATTAAACACAACATCTCTACTTCTAATGATTTTCTTATTTTGGTTATCACCACCATAACCAACAAATGTGCATTTAAGTGATTTAGCATCAAGTTTACTTCTAGCATTATCACTAATATGCACATAAGAGACACAACCAAATACTTTCAAATGTGAAAGTCTAACCTCTTTTCCCGTCCAAACTTCTTCTGGTATTTTGAACTCTAGAGGTGTTGATGGTCCACGGTTGATGAGGTAAGCTGCTTGTGTTGATTGCCTCTCGCCCAAAATTGCTTGGGCAACCCTGCATGTATGCGCATACTTCTGGCTCTTTCAGTCAACGTCCGGTTCATTCGTTCTGCTATGCCATTCTGTTGTGGTGTCCCTGGCACAGTTCTCTCGAGCTTGATTCCACTCTCATAACAGAACCGTTTAAATCTGGTGTCTTCATATTCTCCACCATTATCTGAACGCAGCCTTTTGACCTTCAAATCGGTTTCATTCTCGACCATCGCTTTCCAACTTTTGAATGTATCAAATACTTCTGACTTCTGTCTGATGAAGTATACCCATACTTTCCTGGAATGATCATCAATAAAGGTAACAAAATAATGCTTACCTCCAATTGATGAAACTGGAGCCGGTCCCCAAACATCTGTGTGAATCAATTCGAGCTTTGATTCCTTTGGGGTTCTGCTTCCCTTTTAAGTGACTGTTTCGCTTTCCAAAAATACAGCTTTCACACAAATCAATATCTATTGATTTTACTCATGGCAGCTTCCCTTTTGAATGCATGACTTCTATTCCCTTTGCACTCATGTGGCCAAGTCTTTGGTGCCACAGATTTGGGTCGTCTTTACACTCTGCAACTGTAATGAAACAATTTCCATTCATAGTTGTATAAAGAGTTCCATGCTTCTTACCCCGTGCAATAGTCATGGCTCCTTTGGAAATCTTCCAGGTGTCTCCCGCAAAAGTGGACACGTAGCCATCTTTTGCCAATTGTCCGATGGAAATTAAATTCTTTCTGAGACTAGGTACATGTCTTACATCTTTCAGCCTCCATACAGATCCATTGAGCTTGATCTGTACTGTTCCTTGACCAACGACGTCGCATGCCTGATCATTACCGAGATACACCTTTTCTCGATTGCCCGCAACATAATCCTAGAACACTTCTTTGTTTGAGGTAGCGTGGAATGAAGCTCCTGAATCTAGCACCCAAGATTCCGTCTTGCTCTCCATAGAGCATATGAGAGCATCATCTGATGCGACATTTGCACTTCCATGCACGTCGTCTTCCTCTTTCGGACCCCTGCACTCAGACTTAAAATGTCCTAATTTTCCACAATTCCAACATTCAATTTTATTTTTACCTTTGTTGGTATGGAATTGGCGACTTCTGGATTTGGATCTACCATTCCTCGATGTAGATCTCCATTGCTGAGTGCCTCTGTTTCTGCCTCTACCTCTGCTCTCTAGATTTAATGCTGATGCCGATGTGGGAGGGCCTTCTTCCTTCCTTCTAATCTCCTCCGTCATGATCATGTCTACTACTTCTGAGAATACCATTTTATTTTTCCCAAAAGAAGCAGAAATAGATTGTACCGTTGACTGCCAACCTTCTGGCATAGTACTAAGCAAGGCACCGGCATTCATTTCGTCGGTGAAAGTAATTTCTACCGATTTTAATTGGTCTTTGGCCTCATTGAAGGAATTTAGATGCTCTCTAAAATTTCCATTTTCTGGCATTTTTAAATTAAACAGTTTCTTAATTAAAAATACCTTGTGAGCTGCAGAGGGCTGCTCGTACATATTCAAGAGAGCTTTTATCAGTCCTGCAATTGTATCCTGGTCTTTGACATTGAAGGCCACAGATCTCGTTAGACTTAGACGGACCGCCCCCAAGGCTTTGCGATCTAGCACCTTCCAATCGTCGTCTTTTATTTCCGCCGGCTTTTCTCCCATCGGTAGGTACAAGTCTTTCTGGTATAGATAGTCCTCCATTTGCATTCGCCAGAAACTGAAATTCGTCCCGTCGAATTTCTCGATCTTGTATGAATCCTTCTCGGACGCCATGGCACCTCCTCAAACTCGAACCTACTGTTTTACCGTATGCTTGAACAGTACCGTATGCGCGAGTGGTACGTATACACAACAATGAAATACTCAAGAACAAATCTTTTCTGATGTGACAGATCAGACACAGCTGTAGCCACAGAGCATACTCAGAATTTGTCGAGAGAATTCGAACCCGGAGCTCTGATACCAGTTGTTGGGAGCAAATACGGAAATAGGGGGAAATAAAAATGGCACACCGAGAATTTTACGTGGTTCGGGAAATTCCCTACGTCCACGGAGCTACTGCAGTATTTTTACTATGTAGAGAAAAATACACTGTGTTTACAAACACTCGATCCCAATACCCAAATACACCCGAGAAATTATCAAATTGATAATTTTCTCTCTCTCTATTTTTCTCCTCTCTCTATTTCTTTTCTCTCTCTCTCCCGTATTTGGGACTTGCTGCTGGGATGGGATTACACAGCCCGTGAGGTGCCTATTTATAGGCTTGCTGCACCGTGTTTTTCCTCCGCGTTGGCACACCATGTTTGACAATTTGGTTTGCCGTAACCCTTTTTTTCTTTTTCTTCTTTCTTTCTTTCTTTCTTTTGGACGGTGAGGTGGACCAGCCGCAAGTGTTGACACATGGAAGCCTTCAACTCCCTTTACCAAACGAATCTCGTATGTGTACCGTGAGACTGTGGAGCGCCGCTACTACACCGTCACTGGTGAGAAGCCGCGATAGCGGAGGTCATCCAAGGCCCTTTTGGGAAGCCTGTTGGCATTCACTATTGTTGGATCCGCTAGGTTTTTGATTGGAATTTGTAGTGGTCGATTACGGACGATGATGGTGCATCGCAACAGTAGCGCGTCAAATATAACATCGTACTGTTGATCACGCTAGACTTTAGCAAGATAGCGCCTTGCAATAGCATTTCGTTGGAGCAGAAATTTCTTATTTTAACCATATATTTGGTGTTTTGGCACACCGGTTGGGGATGCGTAGGCTGTGTTTGGGCTCATTCTTGGGTCTCCCAACGAACAAAGAAGACATTTCTACAACTAAAATCATCATAACAAAAAAAAGGAACTTTGAGACTATTAATAAATTAACTCATATTTTCACCTTGGATTTTAAAGTTTTTTAGCAAAAAAAAAAAGGTGGTATCATCAAGATCATTGAATTTATAAAAGCTTATAAAAAGTCATTTAATTTAATATTTAATATTATAATAGTTTATCTTTTACCAAGTTTATGGTGATTTTATTTAAGTTTAAGGAAAAAAACTTAAAATCGTAAAGAGGTTCAATGACTATCGTAGAATATAGTTGAATTTCTCAATGAGGCTATCAATTCCACTATATATAGGCTATTTACAAAAGATAGATCATATATAATAGGGAACAAACTACTTTTACGAAAACAGTAAAAAATTAAGGCTTGATGACTCCCTTGGTAAATGAATCATCAAGATGAAGATGTAGACTTTAGTGAATCATTGGCAATTAATTCACAAGAAAAATAATAATTAACCATAATATGTTTAGAGTGAGTTCGAGCGACAAAATTGACTACTATAAAAATAATACTCTTGTTGACATAATATTTTTGAAGGGAAATATATGGAAAGACGTATATTACATAAAGACAATAGTCAAAGGAACTTCAATTGTAACAATGACTAAGGATATATACTTAGCTTCGGCACAAAAGCTAGCAATAGTAGGTTGTTTCCTAGAGCATCCAGAAACAAGATTAACACCTAAAAAAGATAACATAGCTTGTGGTAGATAAACATGTATTTGGATAATTTGTTCGATCAGCATCAGAATAAGCAAGTAACACACGGGATGAGGTGTGGTGAAGTTGGAGACCATGATATATCATGTATTTAACATAATGCATGATGCGTTTGAAAATTATGATATTCAATTGAAGCATGCGAGTAATTGTGGAATATTATAGAAAGCTCAAATAAAATACCCAAAAAGAGTAGGTTTGGCCTAACCATAGCAACAAACTGTAATAAATCAAGAGTATAATCATAGCACAATTGTTACTACTAAGTACTATGTCATTAACATAACACAAGAAATAAACTGCCTGACGTGGTATAAGAAACAAATAATGAAGAATCAACCTGATTTATAAGAAAACAAAGTTTTATAAAAAACAAATTGAAGCATTTACAAGGGGTTTGTTTTAGCCCATAAAGAGCACACTTAATTTAGACCCATACATGTTGAGGAAATTTTGGTTTGATTCATATACACTTCTTTATAAATATGATCATAGGAAAAAGTATTATTAGCATTGAATTGCTGTAAGGCCCATCAAAAAGAAATTGTAATAGATAGAATAATATGAAGAGTATCAAGGCATACCACAAGATTAAACGTTTCATAAAATTAAGTCTATGAATATAATCAAAATCAATGTAATTCTGGCTATCTTGAATTAATTCTCACTTCAAAACAAGCATTGAAAAAAAAGTCTCATGGCAAGCTACATCCTCAGGAATTATTTAAAAAACATCGCCAACAAAAATTATGAGTTAAATTTTAGTGTCTTTCATGTTCATGTGAACCAATGTCGAGGTACGAGAAGATGTCTACCTCGCGTTATATCAAGGCGCCTTGTGTGTCCCACCACCATATATATAGTTATTGGCGAGAGTGGAAAATACTAAATACTGTAATGTAAGAGCATCAGGTGCAACCTCTTCAAATTTTTAGTTAAATTTGTTGACATGGAGCAATGTAAGCCACAAATTATACTCGAGATCTGTGTTTTCAATACAAACTTTATTAAAACCCAAACATCGAGACACCAACTATCTAAATTTGGTTAAATTTAAATAGCCGGTGCTTCGATGTTTGGGTTTTAATAAAGTTTGTATTTAAAATACAAATCTCGAGTATAATTTGTGGCTGATAATGTTCCATATAGGCAAATTTAACTAAAAATTTGAAGAGGCTATACTTGATGCTCTAAGTGGACCTTTTTGGGCACTTACGTGACCAGGCACGATCTCAAGATTAAATTTTATTGCTACATAACGATGATAAATTGATATAGTTAAAGATGCAAGTACTCAATCTTTTCATAACTTTTGGTCACCTTGAAGGTTTACAGTGCAATTAATCTTATCTCTAAAATTTTAACAGATTAAAATAAGAAGATTGCATACGAAAATAGGACAATATATTTTTGGATAATTATTGATAAAAAAATGATTAAGGTTAAAGAATTCTAAAATTAAAACTTGCCTTAAACATTAATCAATGCCCTCGGGGTTAAAAAACTAAACTAATCACTTTTCTTAACAGCTTTGTCATTATAGTAGCATTATTTATGGTTTTTAAAATATTTATTTATTTATTACATAAATAGCAATGGAGGAGCAAATTATAGTTCCACAGTCACTGCTCAAAGTTTGACATTCTCGTACGTGGAGTACGTTTAATTTACAATTACCACTAATTGTGCCGCAACTGGCATATACTAGCGTTATATTTGTTTGATCCGAACTGTGTTTGATAAAATAAATATTTGATCCAGTCAAATACAAAGACTAATTTAGATTGGTCGGTAGAAGATTTTAATCAAGTTTTAATTAAATCTGGAGAATATATTCTTTTAAAACAGTCAAGTTAGTTAAAAAAAAGTAAAATGGAAGAATAACCTTTGATAAAAATATTAAAAAAAACAAATTTGAAAAAAATTTAGGTTTTGAATTTGGTTTAGCATATTTTCTGTTTATGTTTTTAAAATATAATAGTTGTATTTTCAAGTAAAAAAAATAAAAAATAAAAAAAATTACTACAGAAGTTTTATAAATTTTAAAAAATATTTTATTACTTTTAAATTTTAACTTTTTTATTCAAAAATTATTATTATTTTTTAAAAACCAATACATAAAATATGTCAAACAAACATGCTACGGATTTATCTTTTGTTAATGACTTCATGTTTTTTTTTTTCCAATATTTATTTTGTTACTTTTTAAAGCTACGGATTCGAAGGAATCAACTTGGGGCAGAAAATTTATTCTAAAAAATAACCGTCAACAATGCTAGCTTGATTGTGATGGGGAATCGAATTTCAACCCTTTCCTGTTTATATCCGATAAAGATAGTATGGTTGATATGTCAATTTTTCCGGGGGCATGAAAACAATTAATGTTCTCGGGTCGTGTCGGCAAGCTTGTATTCAATGTAGGCGCGCAAATAAAAGACACAAATTTGACGGGTCCATCACACCGCTCGGAAAAACCTACGTATGGCTTGAATTCTGTTTTTTTTTTTTTTTTTTCTTTTTGGTTGTGATGGCGGTATGTACGGCAGTAAACAAATTGAATTTTAAGGGAACGTCGAACATAAACTTGAAATTAACGTTTATATTTGCAAACAAGACAGTTCTTTCATTTGTTTTATTGTTAATGAGCTTGTTTCATGTTACTTTTGAATAATTATATACACAAGTAAGTTTATTTGTGAATTCAGTTGTTTATTTGTGAAATTGTTTGTGAATAAAAATATTTATTTATTCAAAAAAAAAATTATATATACATAAACTAGCATAAAGGGATTAAATGCCTATCATCCAAAAAGTAAAGTATAATAATATATGTTTATGTTTGTTATTAATAAATTGAGTCGACCATAAACTTGAAGTTTAGGTGTTCAAATCGTCCGTTTATATTAGTAAATATTTCATGAACAATTTAACTGTTTACAGGCAAAGACAATTTATTCATTTGTTTGAATCTGTTTCATATATCTTTTAAATAAATTATATATGCAAATAAGTTCGTTCGTTGAATTTAAATGTTTGTTTGTTTACTCATAAAAAAAAACTTACTTATTTTAAAAAATAAAATTAACATATAAAAATATCTATAAAAAAAAATTACATATGCATGTTTTGTAGTTTTTGCATAGTTTTCACCAGTTATTACAATCAATAATTTAAAATACAAAACTAACAAAAAAAACTTCAATTAGTCATTCATCGACATAAGAAACTTTTTAACTTCATCATTTATCTATCACAAATCACACTCATTATAAACATAAACACAAGTTAATATTGATTCAAAATCTCAAATAATCATAAATTTAATGTTAATATTATAAATCAAATTTACTTTTATATTTTCTTGATCCCGTAGCAGATTAAAACCAATCTTGTCTACATATTAAAACTTAAATAGTTTTAATTCCCAATAATACAAAAGCCAATCACCTTATCACTTGCACTACATGTTACTTCATCGGGTCCAATTGTAATAACTGAAAGCAGATAAAATGTCATATGTCATCTTCAAAAAAATTAATATTTGAGATTTGTTTCTGTTTATCTTAAGACGTCAAAACTAGTATCATTACAATTTAATAAGCTTTCATCCAAGTATATATTATATTCTAACTTAACATTTTCTAATGTACTGCTCTCACTACTCTCACTAATATTAGAGTTCCTAATTGTATGACGGTCATTGTCAAACCTATCACAATAAATATCATTTACTTCATTTTCAACATTGTGTAATGTAACATAAGAACTACAAAGGTCCCTCAATTTTACTTTTAATAGTACAAATATATGAACTAGCTTTGAGTTTATGATATATCATGGGAAAAAAAAATTAATGTGTTTTTTATCCAACATTGCATAAATAGAATGTAAAAAATTACAATCACTTTAATACTTATCAAATATAGTTTTCATTCTAATAACCATTTACCACATCAAAACACTCCCAGATATATGATTTTCATATAAAACCTCATTTATCATCAATAATTTAGGTATAAACAACATAACACCGTAATATGGCTTACTACAAAATGTAGCCACATCCATGACCAATTGTGCAAATGGCATCAATATTTTCACCTCCATTTTCGTAACCGATAATGATGATATTCTAACAGTGGTGGTCATTATTGCGACATTTTAGGTATCAGCTCTAATACTTTGGTAATAATATTTTGAAAAAATCAAGATACTAAAGGGAAGCATTCGTGGTCATGTTGTACTTCATAGAAGATTTTATGTATATAAAATACAACTCCACACTACAAGGGAAAATACCTATACAAATAGAAATTTTCCGTCGGACTCTATTTTTCCCGTCTTGTCTCGCTCTGATGAAATAATAGAATAGTCATGGGTTTTGGCCATCCCATCCCAACCCGTGACCTCTTTGATCCACCGTACTCATTAGTTCTATCTCACTCCGTTTTCATCTGTGACGAGCTTGGATCACCCACTACCGTCCATCCCCCCCCCCCCCCCCCCATTGACATTCCTACCTCTATGTCCTGTTCTCGATCGCTTTCTTGTTCAGCCAACCAGCCAGCCAGAAATAAATAAATAAATAACTGACTGTTTGATTTTCCATCTATCACACGCAATGAAGTTTATTTATCTGCTAGCTCTTACGATAATAAAAATAAAAATATTTCGACGCTTACATTTAAGTTATATAAGAATTGTATTTGAGTTAAACTTATGCTTTTAGTGAAATTACCCTGTATGTGGCAGCTTCATAGAGTAGATTACATGACAACTAGTCCATTAACAGTTTATCACTATCGCTCACTCGCTGTCATTGATAATTGACATGCAAGATCATTTTATCATTTTTAACATTATCTTATCATGCATCATTTTCAACTTGCCTGTGCTTTATTATTTTTTCAAACCCAAACATTAGAAGGTTTCTGCAAAAGTAATTGCCTTTTCGAAAGGCCAACTTTTTAATTATGTTTTAATTAAAAGTCCAAAAAGCATGTTCTAAAACTTGGATTTATCATTCCTTCCTGTGGTGGGGCGAGCGTCGGTTTTTATTTATTTAAAGAGGGTCAAATCATTATTCATTTATTGTCTGATACGGAAAAGGAAGTGTCGCTGCTGGAGTTATGAGGCAGCGGTGGGGTATACGTAGGACCGGTTGGTGGTGTGCTGGTAGAGTGGTGGGGGGTAGTACAGACCAATCACATTAAAAAAAAAACACACACACACACCCACGCATATTCCAAAATTCTATAGTTACATTCCACCAAAAGCTTATATTATAATATTAATAATTTTTTTATACTTCACTCGTTACAATTTCACAATAAAGAAAAAAAAAACAGTATGTAGAATGAATGGGTATTGTTTTCGTTTTATTTATTATGAGGCAGCAGTGGGGAATACGTAGGACCGGTTGGTGGTGCTGGTAGGACAGACTAATCACATTAAAATAACACACCCATACAATCACGCATGTTTTAAAATGAACAGTGAAATATACAACCAACTTGCCGCATAAAATTATGTTTGAGGTAGATGTCCATAGTTTATTTATTTATTTTATCCGATAAGCTGCTAATATGCATCACATTTATTCACGGATTATGTGATTTTAATAATATATAGTATTATTCTTTTAAAATTTATAGTTACATTCCACCAAAAACTTATATTATAACATTAATAGTTTTGTATACGTCACTCGTTACACCCACAATAAGAAAACAAAAACAGTATGTAGATGTAGGAGTTTTTTTTACCTACCCCTCCGCATGCCAATAAGAGTAAACACAAATTTTAGCGCATGTGCGACAAGACAATGGAACAAGTGTTGGAAAATAGGTCTACGGCGGTTCGGCCTAGAGTTACTAAAAATTCGCAATAAAGATTCGGTGGGTAGGTAGGTAGGGAAGCTTCGTACGTTGTTCAAGTGATATTGAATCTATAAGCATAATACAAGTCGTATATATGATTTAGGATATGTATATATACACACACACACATAAAATAGAAGGAATAGTGCAAATTACAAAGGAGAGATTGAATCCTATAGACAGCTTTAGAATTGTAACAGCAAGGATATCTATTTTTCAAAATTTTCATCTGTTATTTAATTTCAATTAAAAAAACCTTCAAAACAGTTGTGGAGTTAATTAATTCAAGGGATTTAACACCCCTGTATAGGCGTTTATAAAAGTTAGCATTATTAATTAATTACTGATGAAAAAAGCTATCGTTCATCAATATTATGGAATAAACAGTGACACAGGGGCTGGCTAGATTTTTTCGGTTTCTTCTGAGTGGAGCGCATCATGAGCATGATGATGCATGCAGACACATTAATTTCATACACAACCCATAAAGTCAGAACCAAATAATTAATTAACACCTACGTGTACTGTTCTACTACCATGTCATCGTGGATTAATATCAGCTAGGTCTCAATGAAGTCAATCCCTTGTCGGCCACGATCGAGTTCCCATGGCAGCATACAAAACACGAGCTGATCAGAATGACTCTGGACCACTCAATAATTCTTAACAATAATAATAAGAAGACGAAAACGACGACTTCACAAAAATCAAGGTGGGTGGTCTTGTTTAAGCAAGCAACCTGTTCTACGTTGTTGCTTTTCCCACAGGCCCGGTCTACCCCAACCGCGGCCGAGCCGCCGATTCATTAGGAAGCTGCTGTGCTGCATGCACCTTTAAAAAGAATAAAAGTAATAAAAATACTACAAACTTTAAAAGGTTTATGGTAACAAAAAAAAAAAAAAAGAAGACTTTTCACTGCTACTGTAGATCTCTACTCCAGCCACATTAATTTACTTTTTGCTATAATACATCAATACCACCGCATCCGCATTCTATCTGGGCCGTGGATGTCACACAAATCTCACATGACGGAGCATGCATTTGGATTCTCGTCGCTGAACATCTGAGGCGCGTGGGCCTGGAAATGAGGCGCAGGATAGCCGGCGTGATGGTAGTACTGCTGAGCCTGAGCCTGAGCCTGAGCCTGCATCATCATCTGCATTTGTATCGGGTCGTACCCGTGTCCGTACGCGACCGGCGGGAACGGGAACGGGAACGGGGACGGGTACTGCTCCGCCTTGCCGCCGCCCTCCTTTCCTTTCTTGTCTCCGCCGCCTTCTTTGGTCTTTTTGTCGCCCCCGGCGGCGTCGACGTCCTTCTTCGGCGGAACAACCTCGACGTCCGTCTTCAGCCTTTTTGTGAGGTACGGCGTCAGGGCCTTCACGTCCATCGTCCCCTTCACGGACACCAGCTCCTTCTGGTTGTCCACCTTCACCTCCTCAACACCTGTCACGCGTACGTACGTCGACGGTTAGTCATTATAACTAATAAATTAAAACTCTTGTTGGTAATTAATAATTAATTACCATACCTAAATCATCAATTAATTAATCGAACAACGTTGTTTGCTATCTTCTTCCAACAAATTAAGGTACGCTACGCTAGCTGTGTCCGATTTAAAAATTCATCTGGTCAAAACTAAGGGGGACACATATATATGCACCACATACCTTTGTACTTGGTGGCCAATTTCATCAACTTCTGAACGCACCCGTCGCAGTGCAATTTCATTTTGTATACGACCGTGCTCGCCTGTGGCTGATACAACAACACGACACCAGACTCATTTATCACCAAACATTAATTGAAAGCAATCAGAAATTATTTATTTTATTTATTAGTACGGAATAAGCTAACACCACACGTGGCTGATATGATAGCCGGGTGGGGTGGGTGTTGCTTACAGGGGTTATCAATAGCTAGCAAACGGCCACCACCAGTACGCACTACGCACTACCTGCACCCCCCCCCCTGGACCCTCTTGATGACACGGCCGTGAATAAGAAGTCATCAGAGGCGATGCAGGCAAGGCGCACGTTAGAGACAAACCGGGGAAGCTATAGCTAGCGCATGTTAGAATTGAATTAATCCTTACCTCCTTGGACTGCTTCTTATTATCCTCTGCCTTCTTCTTATCGCCGCCGTCTTTCTTAGGCTGTGGGGAGATGATGTCCACCTTCTTCTTCGTCTTCTCCGCCACTTGGTCCCGGATCTTGACCGGGTCAACCTTCCCAACCACCATCAGCATGTTCCCGGCAACGTCCACCTTCACCTCCGTAACCCCTTCAATTAATTAAACACAAATAATAATCTTAGTTTACGCGCGTTCCAACCAAATTCAACCAACCCCCCAAAACAAAACAAAAAAAAAAAATCTAGGAATTAAATAACTGAAATATATTTAATTGGGTATGAAACGGTTGGGTTAAATTTGTTTGAATTTACCATCAATACCCCGGACGAATTTCTTGACCTTCTTGACGCAACCTACGCAGTGCATATCAAATTTGAGGACGACGGCTCCGGCTCCGGCGCCGGCGCCATCGCCCTTCTTGTCGGACTTCTTATCGCCTTGGTTCTTTCCGGCCTGCAATAATAGAACATTAATTGCAAAACCGAAATAAATAAATAAATAAAATTAGATAAGCACTTTTACAGATTAATTAAAGCACAAGCTAGCCGATTAATTGCATAGAGTAAACGAAAGAAGAAGAAGAAGAAGAAGAAGAAGAAGAAGAAGAAGTGGGGCATGGAAGACCCACGTACCTCGCCCATTTTTCAGTACACACAAAATCAATCCGCTATGAGTGTGTGTGTGTGTTTTTCTCGAGAGAGTGAGAGACAGAGAGAGATGGAGAAACTGGTTTCAATGAAGATTGGAAATGAGAGGCGTTGAGGGGGGCGGGCGTAAATACATAAATAGGGGGTAGTGGTTTCGTGGAATGTTGTATGGTCAGGCCGTGTGTGACGTGTTTTATCCGAGTTTATTAAAAAAAAAAAAAACAAAGGGGAAGAAGAAAAAGGTAAGCCCTCCTCTGTGTCTGTGTGGGTGAGTGGGAACGAGGGCCGACGGACAAGACTTCAACGGTAGAGATGCGAAACGGTCAACATTGCGTGCGTCGTTCGTGCGCACTTGCGCGACTTAAATTACCAACATGCCCTCAATGGCGATGATATATTTACGGGAAGCTCACCTTCGGACTTTGGAGGAGGAAGCTCCGTGGAAGTCCCGCGTTAAAACGGCCAATTCGAAATTTCAACTTAACAAAAAAAACTGTAGTAAAATGAGCATAATTAACAATTGCCATGTCAAGCCTCTTTGGTAATGACTTTATTATAAAATTTAATTTTTGGATTCAAAAGTTTGTTACTATCTATTTTAATAATAGATCAAAACTTTGATCTTCTTCGTTAGAATGCAAGTTAAGCCTATCTATTTTAATATTTTATTACAATATTACTGTTGCAATTATTTTTGTTCTATTTTATACTCTGTGATTTTCGAGCATTTTAAATCTTGTTTTCCTTTTAAAAATCCTTGTCATAAGGGACTTTTAGTTCTCCATTTCCCCATATGAAAAAAAGAAATTTATTCGTCATATATTTTATTTAGTCTATGGAAAGGAAAAATAATGAAAAAGATTGAAAAAGGAAAAAGGAAAAATAATTATTTAAAGAGTAGTGTGTAAATAATAAATAATAAATTTTAAAAAGTACTGTGATATATTTTTAGTTAAAATAAAACACCGACATTGTCTACAACATTGAGGTTATTAGTATTATTGAGGTGGGAAAAGCAAAGCCTACGACATTCTCTTAAAGCTCACAATTTGATTGTTCTTAGTAAAGTTTAAGCGATTAGGTTAGTGGAGTAGGGGGTATACGGTTACCATTTCTGTATATATTTATTGATTAGCTGATTTGTGCGGTCTCAATATAATATAATATAATATAATATAATACAACATATTATTCTAGTTTTTAATATAAATAGAAATAAAAAAACAGAAGTTTTTGAAAAATAAGTAAAATTTAACAAATAGATACTATTTATATTCAAAATAAGGATAAAAATGTTAAATTATTAAATTTGGGTATGTTTGCTGGTATTTTGATCTTCTGATTTCATTTTTTTTTTTAAAACTGTATTTGAAAAGTATTTTTGGGCAAATTAAATATACCGTTTTTGTCTGGAGTTTATTTTCTATAAAAATGTTTTCTGTATTTTTCAAAGTGTATTTCCAAGAATTAGCGGCAGCGCATACTGTTCCGACAGGGGAGGTCACACATGTGGGGAGCCATCATGCTGGGGGAGCTCGCGTAGGGAGAGATCTCGCATGGGGAGAGCCGTTGCGCTGGAGGGGGATTGCCGGCCAGCGCCGCGAGAAGTGGAAGTGGGCAGAACTAGGACAAGAAAAGGAGAGAGAGAGAGAGAAATGAGTATAAAAAACAGAGAATGAAAATACCATTATGTGTTTTTATTTTTGATGAATTAAAAATAGGCTGTATTTGAATTTAAAAAAATTATCATCAAACAAATTGCTTTAGCCGTATTTAAATACAAAAAACAGCCCAAAACAATGCGTACCAAATATGATGTAAATCAAATATGATGTTCTAATAGAAAGTTGAAATTGGAGTATTTAATAAAAATAAAATAACTCAAAATTGCAATCTTTCAAAAACAGGGCCATAAACTTACAAACTTACAATTTTGAATTCCGTTTCACCATTATTTATGTGTGGATTTTCGTAAATATAATAACATCTTTAAAAAAATTAAATAACGAATTGCCATGTATAATTTTTTTTCTTATATTTCGATTGTTACTCATAATTATGATATGTATGAGAACCTAACAAGAGTTTTCATTTTTCTCGTAGGAGGCAACAACATTATGTATAAATTCTTTTTGTGCTGACATCTTATGTACAACTAATGTGATAGTATTTCATTGATTCGGAGTAACTCACTAGTGAAATTTAATCAAATCACATAACCGATGAAATATTGTCATATTATTTGTATGCGAGAGACCTGCGTAAATAAGCGTACCAACTTGTAACATTCTATTGTATGGTTAAATTAAAAACCGGTTAGGATTTTGAAACTAAAAAAAAAAAAGAAACTCGAAAAATGCTAAATATGGCTGAGTTTAAAATTTTGAATTATGTTTCTCCATTCTTTATGGGTGAGTTTCCGTAAATATAATAATTTTTAAAGAATTAAAATAAAGAATTGCAATGTATACATTTAGAAATATGGGAAATACTACAAAATGATATATAACTGAGTTAAATTTTACAAAATGTAAACAAGCATAATTTTTTTATAACATTTTTTTTATGTAATTGCTTCTAACATTTGAAATCAAAACCTCCATTTGCATTAACCATTAGATTAATGTACAAACAAGCACAATTCAAGGCAATGTAAAATGCTAATAAAAATAAAGGAAACTCTAGGACCAAAATATGCATAAAAATTAACAAATAATATTTCTACAGACGGTGAAAAAAAAAGATCCTGAAAAATTGTTTTTTCTTAAAAAACGAATTGACATAAAAAAATAATAATATTACACATTTATAATATTAATAGAAACGGAACAATAATCAAATTCTTATAGGTTATTGAAAAAAATGGATAGGTTTCCATTTGTATTTTATTTTTATACTTTTGTTAGTCGTAATGATTAAGTACTCTTCACCGATTCCCATAAAACCAAATAGGAAACTACCTGCAATATTATATATAACTATTATATAAAACGCAATAGGAAACTACTTGCAATATTAATTATATATAACTATTCTATATAAAACCCAATAGGAAACTCTTCACCGATTCCTATTAAAAGGAAACTACCTGCAATATTATATAACTATAGTATTCACATTCGATCTCTTTGGACGATAATGGCCAACCTGCCGCGACTTCCCGCTGCTCCTCGCATCCCAATGCTCGAATGCTGCATGGAGTCTAATGGCCATGCCCACCACCACTTGGATATAGCCTACTTTCCTTTCCACGGAATCCGTGTCACTGATCCCGACAACCTCGTAATCCACTTTCAGCACCACATAGTCCACCGGTATTATCTCCTAACAGACGCCGGAGAAGTGATCCACAGGTCAGAGGTTAGGAAGTTGTCCCAACAACGATCGGTGTTCATCCCCAAGTACATGGTGAAATGCGACACCTACGACGCGTACCAGATGGTCTCCGAAGAGGTCTCCCGATTCTCCCGCGACGCCCGCGTTTCGCCCGCCTGCCACTACCGCGTACAAGCTGTCGTGAAGGCCAACCTGTTGGAGGCAAGCTACCACTTCGACGAGGGCATAGATGTGAGAATCGACAGGGTCAAGGACCACGTGAGCGTTATGGAGGTGGGCGACGGCATGGTGCCTGCGGAGGAGACAGCCGTGAAGGCGCTGCTGGAGAAGGAGACGGCGGGGGTGGTGGAAGGCGACGGGGAGAGCTGCGTGATTTGCATGGAGGAGCTTCCCCGTGGGACGCACGCCGTGCGCATGCCCTGCTTCCATGTGTTTCACGCCGCCTGCATCGGCCGTTGGCTGGAGAACAGCCACTACTGCCCCGTCTGCCGCTACCAGATGCCTCCTGCCACTTGAAGAACAGTTTGTTAATTAGTTCATCGATTGAAGTTTTTAGCAGCTAGCCGCTGTCAGGCACTTTAATTAGATTCTATTAGACGCAAGCAATTGACTGTACGAGTCATTGTTCATGTATTTTGCACGCAGTTAATTTCCCTATGTTCTACATTTTAATTGTTCAAAGGCACGCACTAGATGCATGCCTCCTTTATGTTACTTTTTGTTGTTGTTGATTCTGAAATATGATTTGTTGTTTGAAGAATTGGATCGATTGTTTTTATTGCCGTACAAACTGACATTTTTAAGCCTCTCTAACTATATATCAATAACCCAATAGAATGTAATGTGCACATAATATATTGAATAGAACAGAGTTTTCCAAGCCAGGAAATTTAAAGGTACGTTTGTTATGATAATATTGTTTTTAAAAATAAAATTATTTTTTTAAAAAATAATCTAATATTTATGTACCTCTTCGTTGAAAAATAAGGGTAAGGCAAGCAAATTAAATTAAAAAAGATCGGAGGGGGGGGAGAGCATGAAGCGAAGAACAGAGTCCAGGACACCCGCCAGGACTGCAGCGGCCGGGCAGTGATGATGTCCACGTGGTCTAAATGAATCGCAGTCCTCACTCCCACTCCAACACCAAGCAGTCAATTAAACTCTTATTTAATATATTTTGTTAAAGGGCAAAGCATAAATTATATTTTGAATTTTAAATTTAACTCGTTAGAAATTTAGTGTAAAATTGGAAATTAAACTCTTATTTCTTTAATTCACATTTAAATGTTTTGTACCCAATTAGCGAACAGTAAAGCTAGCTTTTCAACATTTGGAAAGCTACAACATAATGCGGAATTAAAACCATGGCGGTAAATAAGGCCCAGAAAACATCACCCCTAGCATTGATCGATGGATATATAAATCAATAATAAAGTTCCTTTTGGCTTTGATAGATATCTTCAAAACCTCTTGTTCCAAGTTCCTATTCAAGGCATGAATTTTGAACTTCCATATATATAGATCTCTGTTTTAGATGGTGTAAACTTTCAGAAAATGATCAGATCAGAGCAGTTTTAAGGACCAAATTCAGCTACTAATTATTTCAAATTTCCATCAAAGTTGAATTCCACATGAACATCTTATATATATATCCACGCTCTCGCCACAAATGTGCCGCCAATTATTACATTATGGGTAACTATATGATGATATATAATTAATAGACCATTAACTGCATTACACGATGTGCACTTGACATAATAATGGACGTGTCACAAAACGAAAGTTACCAAAATGTCCTTCGAACTAAGTCCTTCCAAGTTTTGAGATGTAGAACTAAACTTGTCATTTCAGTCAAAGTCAACATGTACTTCAAGCTTCGAGCCACACATGAGCTTCGACCTTCGAGACCTCGAACTAGAAACATACCCACTCATGCACGACTTTTAAATCTCGATCAAGATATCTTTTGGGATTGGACCGTAAATTAAACTGCTAATTAATACAAATTCTATGGAAAATGTCAAACGTAAAGAGGTTGTTTGGTTTGTCGGATTTGACATATTAATTTAAAATTAATAAAAAGTTCATTTTTTTAAAAAAAATTATGAATTTTACGGATGTTTTAAAAATATTCTTTAAATTAACTTTTTTTATTTAAATTTAAATTTAATTCTGGCGAAAGACTCATTTTTTTAATTCTTTACTTTTGATGTACTTTATTAATTGGGGTTCATCAAATTTTATTTTTTATAATTTTTATGGGACTCTTTTTTTTTCAACACACTACTCTTTTTAGAAAACATTACCCCTTCTAAAAAAAATTATTTTAAAATAAAAATTTAACACAAATTTCACGAAATAAACAAAATAGAATACGTAAACCAAAATTCTCACAAAGTTATACAATTTTCTTATTTCTCAACTTCGGGTCATCACTTTATTATTTACCACTGTCACTTTAGTTAAATTTTTCATTTTTCAGTCTTTTCAATATAATCAAAAATTTAACATTATGATTAGTTCAAGATAAAATTTTTAACATTTTTCCTTTTTTGAGGAATAGAAAAATATTTAATAAATATTATTTTAACAAAATAATAATAATATGTTAGAATAGAGGAGAATAAAAAGCGTAATATAAAAAAGGTAAATCATTGAAATAACAAAAATTTTATTTTTGATTATTTTTATAAGCAAATTTTGAAGAGATGTTAGAGCAACTCCAATACTATCAGTCATATTTTTTAAGCTATAGTCATATTTAGCTTGTCAAATATGACTTTAGCTGAGACTTACTCCAATAGTGATTCATGTATTTTTTACTAAATTATTTAATTTCCAAATTTACCCTAAATTCCTAATTCGATTCCTAAATCCTCTTCCACCCCAGCCGTCTCTCTCCCCTCGCTGAGCTCTTCTCCCTTCAGATCCAAATCAGGCGTGATCCGCCTCGACGACCACTCCGTCAAGCGCTTCCTCTCTCATGCCACCTCCCCCAGATCCTACGTCGTCGCCTAATTCTTCGACCCCCCCCCATGCCAGCCCACTGCCTCCAGGGATCTAAGCGTCAACTCGCGCACCCGGCGTCAACTCGGTCCCCCACATCCGCCTCGTCCCGGCGACGTCCAGAGCCGCAGGACGATCGATGCACCGGGCGACCTCTCCCGCCTCGGCCGATTCCATGGCCGACTTCATCGAGCCCGGATTTGGCTTCACGATTCACGATTCCATGATCGCAAGCCTTCGGCAAGCGTCGGTGAGGGAGGGAGGGGGGAGGACGGGCCGTGAGGGGAAGGGAGGGGGAGTGTAGGTGGAAAGGGAGGGGGGGGGAGGGCGAGTGTCGGCGGGGGGAGGGAGGGAGGGAGAGGTGATCAGGGGGCGACGTGAGGTTGAAGAGGGAGAGACGTAAAAAGGGAAGGATTTTTTAGTCTTTCGTAAGTGAAGGATGATGTGGCATTTTACCTGAAAGTTAAAAATTTAGGTAAATTTTGCTAAAATTATTGCTGAAGCTATATTTAGCTCATGGTATAGCTGCACTATTGGAGTACTTTTTTTATTAAAATTCAGTTAAATTTAACTATAGCTTTTGCTATAGCTCTCCCTATTAGAGTTGCTCTTAGGAATGCTTTCGGCAAAGGTGGTATATATATTTGTTAGTTTAAATGTCTGCATTTTCTGTATCCTTGTCACTTTTTAAATCCATATAATGTATGCTTATTGAGGTTGCCTTTAATGGAGAATTCATGATAGTGCGTTTCCCAAAAATTAATCAAGGTAGGCATAAAGCATATCAACAACTTTGGTATATATATATGTTCAAGATAAAAATAATAAAACATGCATAAGTCACATTCGTTTAATTATAATTAAATAACTCAGTCTGCACTTTCGTATAATTATATAGCAAAATACTATACCGCCATACCGGACGAACAATTCAATAAAAGTGCATAGCATCTATATATATATATATATATAATGTTGTATCCAAGGCATCTTAATTATTTTCATTAACATGAATATCCACTTAGTGTTCATCAATAAGATTCTTGAGATAACGGCCATAAATTTGCATTCACTGTCAAAACCTTAATCATTGTTATTGGGCATTCCGCCATGCATATATATCACTTGCAACGTCTATCTATTTAATATCAGCCAACCAACAGATGTAGCTTAAGATAAAACAAAGATTTCAAGAAGCCGTAGCGACCACGTAGCGGCAGACCGGGCAGTAGTGGCTGCATTCCAGCAGCCACCGGCGGATGCAGTCGTCGTGAAACGAATGGGAGCAGGGAAGGCGCATAGCGGGCGTGCCACGAGGAAGCTCCCCCAGACAAATCACGCAGCTCACGCCGTCACCCTCCACCACCGCCTCTGCCTCCTTCCCCAGCAGCTCTATCACCGCATTCTCACGCGGACGGATGCCCAGCAACACGTGATCAGTGGTCGTTAAAATCTCCGCTTCCAGGCCCCGGTTGTTCCCGACCACACGGCGGCCTTTTCGGACCACCCGTTGGACGAAGGCATCGCGTGTCTCCTGCTCCAGCGAAGTCCAGACTACGAGCCGGGAGAAGGCAGCGGAGACAGCGCCGTAGATGGCGGCAGGGTCGTCGGGGGCGAACATGCTCTGGTCGAAAGACTCCCTCATTGTGTCGGAGGTGTCATAGTACTGCCTGAGGCCGCCGGGAGCGGTGGCGGTTGTTGACGTGAGCCACCGGTGTTGTAACCGGTGGGTAAATTGGATGCGGACGGCAGAGGAGGCGGGTTCGGTGTAAGGGAGAGGGTAAGACGTAACTGTAAAACTCGTTTGGGGACGAAGTGTAGCAAAGTGGATGTTTTCCGAATTGCTTTCCATCGAAAGCTCTCCGTTGCGATTTGCAAATCTGAGATGAACGATGCTGTCGCCTGTCGCCAGTCGCTTGTTCGGTGGTGATATATATATATATATATATAATTATATATACACACACCCGTTTGTTTTTTTGTACGTATGTTTCTGGACAATATATGGAAAAAGGAAACTGGCTTTGAATTTCCATACTGAAAAATAAAATATTGATATTTTTTTACAATAATGATATTTTAGAAAACAAAAAAAATCCATATTGAAATCTTATTGCAACTACTTCACAAAATAAGCTCAAAAACACTAATTCAAAAACAATATTTTTTTTATCATTATATTGCTCGTGACTCTTTAAAAAGACCACAAATTAACCCACAAGTCGCCATGCAGAGACTCAATGCTTGGAATTATTGAGCACACCATATAATAATTAAACCAAGAGAAAAAGCACACAATAAATAAGAAAATATGAGTAGTTCAACACTTACTTTGTCCATCATAAGTGTCTTCGGTCCAAGTTCAAACGAACCTCACCGTTTTGCAATACATTGACTGCTGTGCTGCGTTCAAGCCCACACTCGGTTTTATTGTGGTAAATTGAAACAGCCGCGACTGGAGCAGGCTGTGGGATCTGATAATATAAATGGAGCCCGGCCCGATCTGATTCTGATAATATAATGGAGCAAATTGTGGACCTCCCAATTTGGAAAACCAATGGTGAGTCTAATAGGCTAATTGCATAAGTCCCATCAAATTCACAAAAAGAAAAGAAAGGAAGCAGGGGATGATAAGGGTGAAAGGCTGACTTGTATCATCTACTGTAATAATTTTTTCCACTGCAAATTAAACCATACGGGTTTCAACACTCTGGCTTTTATGGTTTTGCTCTTGATAACCAGACCATACTAGAGCAGTCAGTCTTTATTATACATTCAAACAGTCACTCTCTTAATTATCATTTTTTTAAAATAAGTAATTGTGTTACGTTGAGCAAAATCAACAAATATATAACTTTTCAACATGTCTGCAATATATATATATATATATATATACACACACACATTCATTCAAAATCTCCTTGGTTACTTCATGAGTAGAATAAGTAGAATAAGTAAAATTTGGTAAATTAAAACAAGCATATATATATATATATATATATATATATATATATATAAATTTTTTATGCCTAAAAAATAAAAATGATTTAGCATTTTTTAAGTTACTTCATAAGGTGACAACTTTATAACTTGTAAAGTAATTTTATCTTTTTAAATATATAGAATAATTTTATTTTTATATTTTAAATACTTATTAGTTACTTTTAAAATGTATACTATTTTTAAAATTATAGTTTATCAAATACTCGTATCAATTTTTTTCCCATTACAACTAAAAGTATTTTTTAAAAAAATATAATATTATCAAACCAGTACTAGTCATTAATTTCATTGTCGTTAATTTCATTATTGTAATATGCACTATAAGATTTCTTAATATATGTGGTGTTTTTTTTGGTGATTTTACAAAATGCCTCCTTAGATACTTTATGCTGGTGTCATTTTAGAATGTTACTACAAAGAAAATTATTGTAGTGTTTCTATAAAAAAAACCATCATTATAAATGCCTCGTGTATTGTCACATTAAAAAGCATCATTCATAATCTTTCTCTATGACTAGTATTGACCAAAAATGTAATAAAACTAATAAATTAAACATATTAAAAAAAACCTCCGGGAAAGAGGGAGAAACCAACGAAAAAAAAAAAAAAAAAAAAAAACAACCCCCCAACCCCCCAAAAAAAAAAAACCCAGACCACCCAAACCCCCCAAACAAACAAACCCCCCCCCCCCCCCCCCCCCCCCCCCCCCCCCACCCCCACCCCCCCCCCACAAAAAAAAAAAAAAAAAAAAAAAAAAAAAAAAAAAAAAAAAAAAAAACAAAAAAAAAAAAAAAAAAAAAAAAAAAAAAAAAAAAAACCCCCCCCCCCCCCCCCCCCCCCCCCCCCCCCCCCCCCCCCCCCCCCCCCCCCCCCCCCCCCCCCCCCCCCCCCCCCCCCCCCCCCCAACCAAACCCCCCCCCCCCAAAAACCCCCAAAACCCCCCCCCCCCAAAAAAAAAAAAAAAAAAAAAAAAAAAAAAACCCCCAAAACCCCCCCCCGCACCACCCCCAAAACCCCAAAAAAAACCAAAAACCCACAAACAAAAAAGGACCGGGCCCCCGGGCCCCCCCCCCCCCCCCCCCCCCCCCCCCCCCCCCCCCCCCCCCCCCCCCCCCCCCCCCCCCCCCCCCCCCCCCCCCCCCCCCCCCCCCCCCCCCCCCCCCCCCCGAACCCCCACCAGCCCCCCCCCCCCCCCCCCCCCCCCCCCCCCCCCCCCCCCCCCCCCCCCCCCAAACCCCCCACCCAAACCACCACCAAAAGGAAAAAACAAAACAAAAAAACCAAAAAAAAAAAAGGGGGAAAAAAAAAAAAAAAAAACCCCCACAACCACCCCCCGGCCGGGCGCAAAGCAAGCCCCCCCCCCCCCCCCCCCCCCCCCCCCCCCCCCCCACCCCGAGCCCCCCCCCCACCCCCCCGACCCCCCCCCCCCCCCCCCCCCCCCCCCCCCCCCCCCCCCCCCCCCCCCCCCCCCCCGCCCGGGGAGGGGGGGAGGGGGGGGCCCCCCCCCCCCCCCCCCCCCCCCCCCCCCCCCCCCCCCCCAAAAAGGAGCCGGCGGGGGAGGGGGCCGCCCCCCCCCCCCCCCCCCCCCCCCCCCCCCCCCCCCCCCCCCCCCCCCAAAAAAAAACACCCCCCGCCCCGCGACCAAAAAAAAAAAAAACCCAAAAAAAAAAAAAACCCCCCCCCCCACCAACACCCCCCCACCCCCCCCCCCCAAAACCCCCCCCCCCCCACCAACAAAAAAACCCCCCCCAAACCCCCCCCAGGAACAAAACAAAAAAAAAACCCCCCACCCCCCCGGCGCCCCCCCAAAAAAAACCCCCCCCCCCCCCCCCCCCCCCCCCCCCCCCCCCCCCCCCCCCCCCCCCCCCCCCCCCCCCCCCCCCCCCCCCCCCCCCCCCCCCCCCCCCCCCCCCCCCCCCCCCCCCCCCCCACCCCCCACCCCCCCCCCCCCCCCCCCCCACAAAAAAAACAAAAACAAAAAACCCCCCCCAACCCCCCCCCCCCCCCCCCCCCCCCCCCCCCCCCCCCCCCCCCCCCCCCCCCCCCCCCCCCCCCCCCCCCCCCCCCAGCCCCCCCCCCCCCACCCCCCCCCCCCCCCCCCCCCCCCCCCCCCCCCCCCCCCCCCCCCCCCCCCCCCCCCCCCCCCCCCCCCCGCCCGCCCCCCGGCCCCCGGAGGGGGAAGGGGAGAGAAGAAAGGGACCCAGGGAGAAAAAAGGAACCCGGAAGCGAGGGGGGGAAAAGAAAACACCAAAAACAAAAAACCAAAACAAAAAAAAAACCCCACCCCCCCCCCCCACCCCCCCCCCAACCACCCCCCCCCCCCCCCCCAAAAACCCCCCCCCCCCCCCCCCCCCCCCCCCCCCCCCCCACCCCCCCCCCCCCCCCCCCCCAAAAGCCCCCCCCCCCCCCCCCCCCCCACCCCCCCCCCCCCCCCCCCCCCCCCCCCCCCCCCCCCCCCCCCCCCCCCCCCCCCACCCCCCGCCCCCCCCCCCCCCCCCCCCCCCCCCCCCCCCCCCCCCCCCCCCCCCCCCCCCCCCCCCCCCCCCCCCCCCCCCCCCCCCCCCCCCCCAGACGGCCCCCCCCGGGGGGGGCGGAAGGGAAACAAACAAAAAAAAGGAAAGAAAGGAAACAAACCCAAACAACCCCCACCCAAAAAAACCCCCCCCCCCCCCCCCCCCCCCCCCCCCCACCCCCCCCCCCCCCCCCCCCCCCCCCCCCCCCCCCCCCCCCCCCCCCCCAACCCCAAAAAAACAACCCCCCCAACCCCAAAAAAAAAAAAAAGAGAAAAACCCCAACCCCGCCCCCGCCCCCCCCCCCCCCCCCCCCCCCCCCCCCCCCCCCCCCCCCCCCCCCCCCCCCCACCCCCCAAAACCCCCCCCAACCCCCACCACCCCCCAAACCCCCCCCCCCCCCCCCCCCCCCCACCCCCCCCCCCCCCCCCCCCCCCCCCCCCCCCCCCCCCCCCACCCCCCCCCCCCCCCCCCCCCCCCCCCCCACCCCCCCCCCCCCCCCCCCCCCCCCCCCCCCCCCCCCCCCCCCCACCCCCCCCCACCCCACCCCCCCACCCCACCCCCCCCCCCCCCCACACCCCCCCCCCCCCCACCCCCCCCCCACACCCCCAAACCCAAACCCACACCCCACCAAAACAAACCCCACCCACCACACCCCCCACCCCCCCCCCCCCCCCCCCCCCCCCCCCCCCCCCCCCCCCCCCCCCCCCCCCCCCCCCCCCCCCCCCCCCCCCCCCCAACCCCCCCCCCCCCACAAAACCCCCCACCCCCAAACCAAACAAACCAAACCAACAAAACCCAAAAAAACCCCCCCCCCCACCCCCCCCCCCCCCCCCCCCAAACCCAAACCCCCCCCCCCCACACACCCCCCCCCCCCCCCCCCCCCCCCCCCCCCCCCCCCCCCCCCCCCCCCCCCCCCCACCCCCCCCCCCCACCCCCCCACCCCCCCCCCCCCACCCCCCCCCCCCCCCCCCCCCCCCCCCCCCCCCCCCCCCCCCACCCCCCCCCCAACCCCCCACACCCCCCCCCCCCCCCCCCCCCCCCCCCCCCCCCCCCCCCAACCCCCCCCCCCCCCCCCCCCCCCCCCCCCCCCCCCCCCCCCCCCCCCCCCCCCCCCCCCCCCCCCCCCCCCCCCCCCCCCCCCCCCCCCCCCCCCCCCCCCCCCCCCCCCCCCCCCCCCCCCCCCCCCCCCCCCCCCCCCCCCCCCCCCCCCCCCCCCCCCCCCCCCCCCCCCCCCCCCCCCCCCCCCCCCCCCCCCCCCCCCCCCCCCCCCCCCCCAACACCCCCCCCCCCCCAAACAACCCCCCCCCCCCCCCCCCCCCCCCCCCCCCCCCCCCCCCCCCCCCCCCCCCCCCCCCCCCCCCCCCCCCCCCCCCCCCCCCCCCCCCCCAACCCCCCCCCCCCCCCCCCCCCCCCCCCCCCAACCCCCCCCCCCCCCCCCCCCCCCCCCCCCCCCCCCCCCCCCCCCCCCCCCCCCCCCCCCCCCCCCCCCCCCCCCCCCCCCCCCCCCCCCCCCCCCCCCCCCCCCCCCCCCCCCCCCCCCCCCCCCCCCCCCCCCCCCCCCCCCCCCCCCCCCCCCCCCCCCCCCCCCCCCCCCCCCCCCCCCCCCCCCCCCCCCCCCCCCCCCCCCCCCCCCCCCCCCCCCCCCCCCCCCCCCCCCCCCCCCCCCCCCCCCCCCCCCCCCCCCCCCCCCCCCCCCCCCCCCCCCCCCCCCCCCCCCCCCCCCCCCCCCCCCCCCCCCCCCCCCCCCCCCCCCCCCCCCCCCCCCCCCCCCCCCCCCCCCCCCCCCCCCCCCCCCCCCCCCCCCCCCCCCCCCCCCCCCCCCCCCCCCCCCCCCCCCCCCCCCCCCCCCCCCCCCCCCCCCCCCCCCCCCCCCCCCCCCCCCCCCCCCCCCCCCCCCCCCCCCCCCCCCCCCCCCCCCCCCCCCCCCCCCCCCCCCCCCCCCCCCCCCCCCCCCCCCCCCCCCCCCCCCCCCCCCCCCCCCCCCCCCCCCCCCCCCCCCCCCCCCCCCCCCCCCCCCCCCCCCCCCCCCCCCCCCCCCCCCCCCCCCCCCCCCCCCCCCCCCCCCCCCCCCCCCCCCCCCCCCCCCCCCCCCCCCCCCCCCCCCCCCCCCCCCCCCCCCCCCCCCCCCCCCCCCCCCCCCCCCCCCCCCCCCCCCCCCCCCCCCCCCCCCCCCCCCCCCCCCCCCCCCCCCCCCCCCCCCCCCCCCCCCCCCCCCCCCCCCCCCCCCCCCCCCCCCCCCCCCCCCCCCCCCCCCCCCCCCCCCCCCCCCCCCCCCCCCCCCCCCCCCCCCCCCCCCCCCCCCCCCCCCCCCCCCCCCCCCCCCCCCCCCCCCCCCCCCCCCCCCCCCCCCCCCCCCCCCCCCCCCCCCCCCCCCCCCCCCCCCCCCCCCCCCCCCCCCCCCCCCCCCCCCCCCCCCCCCCCCCCCCCCCCCCCCCCCCCCCCCCCCCCCCCCCCCCCCCCCCCCCCCCCCCCCCCCCCCCCCCCCCCCCCCCCCCCCCCCCCCCCCCCCCCCCCCCCCCCCCCCCCCCCCCCCCCCCCCCCCCCCCCCCCCCCCCCCCCCCCCCCCCCCCCCCCCCCCCCCCCCCCCCCCCCCCCAATAATTGTAAATATTTTCTCTTATTGTCTTATGATTATTTTTCATTTGGCTTTTTCTTTATATATGTTTTCTTTCAATTTTTTTATTGTGCTTCAGGCGCCCATCCATACATAGGTTTCAAGTTTTCGATTGTTTCAGTAAGTTATTAATTCACTATTGATTGTCCCTTATTCATACTATATGTATGTTGATTTGATTTAGTTTTCTTTCTATGATTAACTTGTTATTATTTTTTAAAAATATGATTACTTTTAAATGAATTACTTTATAAATTCAAATGAATTTTTATTACTCATAATTACCTTGAATCAAATTATTTTTAAAAATAATATTATTTTTAAAAATAAAATATGTCTCTTTCTCTTTATTTGGTTACTAGTGGTGACTGTGGAAGGAACCTCACATTCTTGGCCCACTTCTGCCATGAAAACTACGAGCCACTAGTAAACTTTTTAAGACTTGTGGCTAGGGCCATTGAGTTGAGAATAACAACTAATGCAATGACCCACAAAAACAATGCCATGGGCCTGGCACAATGAATAAATAAAAACAAAATACTTGATTTATCGATTGTTTTAAAGATACCACAGCTTGACGTATACCGTTCCTGGGTCAAACTCGATCAATTGGAGCCTCTCTCTGCAGCTAGTCTTCGTGGCAATAATATCTGAAAATGAAGAGAACTCTTCACAGCATTCCCCATTCCACCAGCAAAAGAACCCTCCAATTTTACAGATTTCAGCCCAGCAGACCTGAGGCAATTGCACCCCCGGCTTGGTGTCACAAATGGAGGAAAGGAAAAGTCCTCCTTTATATATATATATATATATATATATATATATATATATATATATATGCATTGATTTGAGGAAAATGATAGAACGTATTTATGCTTCAACCAATTAACTTACAAGCTTGACCCATTGATGTTAAAGGGCAGTTATTGTGATAGCGAAAAAGGCCGCCTCTTCAAAGCACTCGTATGCCTGCCTGCTGGATATTTACCATTTTAAATTAGTTTTTTATTTTTTTGTTTTTAAAAATGAGTGTATTAAATTTATTCATTAATTAATTTATTTATGTAGTTGACAGAGCTGATAAAATTAGTCATCATCTGCTGTTCCTGCTAAAAGTTTTAATTTCTATTCTATTTTAACATTTATTTTTTATTTGTAATTACGTGAATACGTATTTTAGTCAAATTTAATTAATCAATATTTTGATGTTTAACTTTTATTAAGTTGATAATTAAAATATAAAATTTAAGAATAATTTATATTTAATATTATTTTATATAAATAAATTTGATTAAACTTTAATTAGTCTATTACTAATCTCTCACATGTCTAATGTAACGGCTGTGTTTATTACTCAATCCAAGAGCTTGATGCTCATATATATATATATATATATATATATATATAGTTTTGATATAATGAAGACGTGTGACTAGCTTTTTATCTTGAGAATTTTAATATGAACTGTTATATTTTGCAATCATCCATCTAGCTATAATTAATTTATTACAGTTAAATAAAAGTTTAATTTAGACCATTAAATTTTAATTTATTGGTTTATGTAACATATATATATATATATATATCCATTTGGATACTTAAATAAAAGTTTAATTTAGACCATTAAATTTTAATTTATTGGTTTATGTAAATATATATATATATATATAGTCACATGTACTTGAAAACCTCAAATAAATGCAAACACCAAACATTCAAATAAAGCTCTCTGAGCCAACCAATGTTTATAGTTAATGGTAAAAATAGACTTATCAATGGAAAACGTTACTGCCATTCCGGCGACTTAATATTTACTGTATATTGATAGATATGTACACATAATCGAAATATAGTATTGTAATTCTCTTGAAAGACCAATATATAATATTGTAATTATATAAGGAAGAGGTTGTGGAACGTGGCATGAGATTTAAAACTATTAATAAGGCTACCGTTGTGATGACAGGTCGGCTCAGACACCATTAGATTCAAAGATGTAATTTACAAACTAACACAGACTACTTAGCATAACTCAAACTTGAAATCTACTGTAATAAGGTCATATAGAATAAACATGATTCTAGCATCTCCCAATAGACTAGACTTAAACCGGATATTTTACCTAGTCATCATGACACCCAGCTCACCTGTGGGAGCAAAGTGTCAAACTAAGATTACAAGTTATGTGGAGATGGCCTCTTGATTTCTTGCTCTCTAAGTTCATTAATTAATTAAATATATGACTGTTAAATTTTACAAGCTGACAATTAAGACAAATGAGCTAAAGGCTTTATTCTATATTCATTATATTTCAATCCTTCAGATAATTAATTACATGAGTTCTGTTCTATATCTACTATGAGAGTCATGTAATAGACTAGCGGTATGTCATCAAAATAAATCCTGGGAGTTTTAAACGTTTTATGGAAATAATCATATTATTGCATGTGATAAGAAACAATTGGGCGACTTAATTTTACTCTTAACCGACAATTTAAAATTGGCTTTATTTAATTGAAAAGATATTGCTAGAATTTACCAAAACTTATGTATCACTAGATTTGACAAGCCCATTATAATATTATATAGATATTTATTGTCAATCAATATAGAGAATCTGTTATATAGAGTAATTTATTTATTTTTGTAAATAATACGGTAGATCACCAATAGTTGGTAGACTGATCTGTAGAGCAAACTAGAGGTGCTATATGATGGAAGCATTAATTATAGGACAGTGTACCAAAACGTGCAACTTTGCTCTTCATTGATTTGAGGAAATGCTTCAATGAAACCTTCTATTGCTATATACACTGCGATCATTTTGGCGTTGCCTTGTTATTAGTTAGTCGGCTATTTATTTAGTCTATAGTCATTGTCTAGAGCCGTCCTGTGTGTATATATACACACAAAGTTGTTGACTTATCCTTTTTTACAAATAAAAATAAAATTCAACATATTGGTGCATAGTTTTTCAAAACCCCTTAAGATCCAGAGACTTGAAAGAGAGATTGAAAATCCATTAATGGATTAGTCAGTAACAAGCCTTAATGATGCCTCCAAGAGGAAATTAATTTTGTCAGTGACCAATAGACTTGCATGTACGGTGGACAGTGGGCTATCTTTGCGAGGTGGATTATTTTTTGCATCAATGTCAATCAATGGAGTGCAGAGCGCGACATGTTCAAAATGGGCATTATCAAGCAAGAGGGTGATAAAGTCAAACAACAAAATTGGTTAATAATTTGATCTGGACCAATTGAGAGAAACGAGGAAGATCCAATTTCAGCTTCAAGAGATCATTAGAGGGAGTGAGGCGGGATAATAAAATAAGATGTAAGAGCATTTCTAGTATAATATTATTTTTTAATTATGCGAAAAGTTATTTTTTATTTTTATTTTGTTAAAATAGTATTTGTTAATTTTATTTTAAGTTTTTTTCATCCGAATATCTTTTTAGTATGTACTTTTTTTTATTATAACCAGATAATTAATGTCGATATGTCTTAACATTATAAAGAGCTTTTATTTTTATTAAAATATAATACTGTAAATTTATTATCATAATATAGTTTTAGTGATTTTTCTATACCCTCTTGAATACGCATCCCATTAACAAAATTTTGTAGCATATTCCATAATTAGATGTCTCATAACATGTTATAAATTTTGCTTTTACAGTGGAAGAAGCTATTAATGCTATTTATCACTCTTCCAAAATATAGTTGTACTAGCCAACAGATATATCTAGCATGAAATGGATTTCTTACTATTTTTGCATTCAATATAATTAGAGTTGAAATACCTTATGATCTTTAAATGATTTGATCTCCTATATGTCAGCATGTACTCTTTTGGTTTTTGTAAATACCTAATAACCCGATTGACTGCTTTCTAATGATTCATCTCAAAATTATTTAGATATCTGTCAAAAAAAAACCAATAATATACGCAACGTCTAAATATATACAAACCTAAGCATACATTAAACACCTTATTGTTGGTGATGCATAACAAATCTTTTTCATTATTCCTTAATTTTAAGAGCAATTTTAAGGTGTGCATAATCTATAATACCTCAATAAATTCGTTGAGAAAATATTTAAATTAATTGTAGATGACTCCATCTTTGGATTGCTTTGACACTATAAAATATATCTGATATTGTTTCATATATGATGAACTAATCGGCATACATTATGTGAATGTAAAGATGGTTTGGAATTTTTATGGCATGTTTATTTTACTTTACGTTTTCATTCTCAAAATATCATAGATGTTTTTAAATAAAAAAAACAAAAGGTTGTCTTCATTGTTAGTAATAGGTGCCTAAAATAAAAATAAACTTTTATTATTTTTAGTTTTTTTTCTCAAAAACAACTAAAAATAGTTTTTTTTCTCAAAAACAACTAAAAATAGTTTTTTTATAACGCAACTGGAACCTAAGATAATTAATAATCATTAGTGCAAAATAATGTTTATTAAAATTTGATAAGTAAGCTTGATAAAAAAAACTTAATTAACTATCAAATCTATATACTCATTTTGAACAGAGAAATTAATATGAAATATAATTATCTTACATCTTCTTGGATATATAGTTTTTTTTCGCTGTTCCATGCTTACATCGTGTGGATATATACAACATTAGGCTTTGAACGGAAACATTTAGGAAAAACATGTCACTTATCTTAATTAAGTTTCATCAAGTCATGTAAGTAATCCAGACAACGCATGGAATGAAATTACAAAGGATATGGAAAAAAGAAAAACCTTGCACTAGCTAGCTAGCACTTATTATTTATAATTGTACGTCGTACCTTTTATTTATCATTATGAGTGTGTGTCGGTCGGTGTGAGATGACGGGGGTTTACTGTTAGATCTCCAAAATAAGTAAATAAAATTTGTTTCATGGGACACAAACTTGAACTTTTAACAAACGAAGGATCGACCGATATATAAACTGAAACAGAGGTCTTTGGAGAGGAAATAAATAATAAGTGAGTGACTCGGTGAAATACGAGGGATCGAAGCAAACAAGCCAAGGGGCTTACAAAACATGCAATGTGTTTACGGGGGGCTTCGGCACCCATATATCATCACATCACACTGCATATTCGTATCACCACATGGAAGACACATCCGATGTTACCATCACACTTGACCTGCATATTTTTCCAATGATGCGTTCTTCCCTCTCCTTGAATCCCTCGCCCTCACTGGCACTATCCTGATCCTCTTAGCAACACGCACAAAATCCCTGTTGCTCATAGAAATTATTTACACTTTTAGACAGAGAGTACATATATGTATGTATGCGCACACACTGATAGACACACAATTAAAGAACCGGGGGCGAGCCACAAACATATATATATATATATATATATATATATATCATGGTAAACTCAGAATTATCTGTTGCAAGACAGAATTAATTGATGATGAAGAACCCAACAGTTAGCCTTACCAGTGATATATATATATATATATATATATATATATATATATTCAGGTATACATACATAGTGAAGTTTATTTGAAAATCATATTTAGAATTTCAAATCATATATAGATTCAGGATAATGAAATTTAGAATATAGAGTATCAAATAAGTAAATAAATAAAAAATTAAAACTTAAAAGTGATGACGTACTTCCAGTCGAGGTCTCCAGCAAGAAGAAGGTCGTGCTCGATATCTTCATAAGCAACGAGATGACCCGGCACAGCGTTGCTCAGATTAACTTCACTCTCCGCGGCCTCAGCGCCGCATCCACCGAACATCTGTCGCAGAGACATGGCTAGGTCTCGATAGCTGGCATGCATCTGGAGGTTGATCCGGTGGCAGATGGACCGGCCTTCCAGCACCACCGTGACAGCCGGCACCACACCAGCAACCAAGCCCTCCTCAATCCGAGGAAACCCAGTACTATTATCGCTGTTAGGGATGTTGTTAGTACCGCCACTGAAGAAAGCAGCCGGGGAGGCAGCGGCGTGGAGACGGTGGCGGTGGTCCTCCATGGCAACCACTCTACTCTCTTGCTGCCACATCTTTTTCAATGATTCCTCTTGCGTATGGGATTCTAAACCATTCATGTTTCTCTCTCTCTCTCTCTCTCTCTCTCTCTCTCTCTCTCTCTCTATAACAGTATTGACATGGCTGTGTTTTGTAGAGAGAGAAAGAGATGATTGTAGAAGGAAATGAGATGAGAGTGAAGAGTGTTTGGTATTTGGTATTTGGTGGGGCAGATGAAAGGGAATTTATATACGGTGTAAGGCCGACAGTAAAGCGGGTGGAGCTGTGGTTGCGCGTGATGTTTTATCCGTGTTGGTGAATGTATGTATATGAATTCCAATAGCAAGAGTACACAAATGTCGGAAGGGGTGGAGAGTTAGGTTAATTTTGAGGAAAAAATCTGTATCTACGCTGGCACTATACCCATATCATCCCTCCCCATTTTATGCATTCTTAATATTATTATGAAATAACTAAAATCCAAAAAACAAAAACAAAAAAAAATCCCAAAGCAATTACTGTTGGCGTGAGCTGTCTGCTAGCATCTAGCTATAATTAATTTATTACAGTTAAATAAAAGTTTAATTTAGACCATTAAATTTTAATTTATTGGTTTATGTAACATATATATATATATATATATCCATTTGGATACTTAAATAAAAGTTTAATTTAGACCATTAAATTTTAATTTATTGGTTTATGTAATATATATATATATATATAGTCACATGTACTTGAAAACCTCAAATAAATGCAAACACCAAACATTCAAATAAAGCTCTCTGAGCCAACCAATGTTTATAGTTAATGGTAAAAATAGACTTATCAATGGAAAACGTTACTGCCATTCCGGCGACTTAATATTTACTGTATATTGATAGATATGTACACATAATCGAAATATAGTATTGTAATTCTCTTGAAAGACCAATATATAATATTGTAATTATATAAGGAAGAGGTTGTGGAACGTGGCATGAGATTTAAAACTATTAATAAGGCTACCGTTGTGATGACAGGTCGGCTCAGACACCATTAGATTCAAAGATGTAATTTACAAACTAACACAGACTACTTAGCATAACTCAAACTTGAAATCTACTGTAATAAGGTCATATAGAATAAACATGATTCTAGCATCTCCCAATAGACTAGACTTAAACCGGATATTTTACCTAGTCATCATGACACCCAGCTCACCTGTGGGAGCAAAGTGTCAAACTAAGATTACAAGTTATGTGGAGATGGCCTCTTGATTTCTTGCTCTCTAAGTTCATTAATTAATTAAATATATGACTGTTAAATTTTACAAGCTGACAATTAAGACAAATGAGCTAAAGGCTTTATTCTATATTCATTATATTTCAATCCTTCAGATAATTAATTACATGAGTTCTGTTCTATATCTACTATGAGAGTCATGTAATAGACTAGCGGTATGTCATCAAAATAAATCCTGGGAGTTTTAAACGTTTTATGGAAATAATCATATTATTGCATGTGATAAGAAACAATTGGGCGACTTAATTTTACTCTTAACCGACAATTTAAAATTGGCTTTATTTAATTGAAAAGATATTGCTAGAATTTACCAAAACTTATGTATCACTAGATTTGACAAGCCCATTATAATATTATATAGATATTTATTGTCAATCAATATAGAGAATCTGTTATATAGAGTAATTTATTTATTTTTGTAAATAATACGGTAGATCACCAATAGTTGGTAGACTGATCTGTAGAGCAAACTAGAGGTGCTATATGATGGAAGCATTAATTATAGGACAGTGTACCAAAACGTGCAACTTTGCTCTTCATTGATTTGAGGAAATGCTTCAATGAAACCTTCTATTGCTATATACACTGCGATCATTTTGGCGTTGCCTTGTTATTAGTTAGTCGGCTATTTATTTAGTCTATAGTCATTGTCTAGAGCCGTCCTGTGTGTATATATACACACAAAGTTGTTGACTTATCCTTTTTTACAAATAAAAATAAAATTCAACATATTGGTGCATAGTTTTTCAAAACCCCTTAAGATCCAGAGACTTGAAAGAGAGATTGAAAATCCATTAATGGATTAGTCAGTAACAAGCCTTAATGATGCCTCCAAGAGGAAATTAATTTTGTCAGTGACCAATAGACTTGCATGTACGGTGGACAGTGGGCTATCTTTGCGAGGTGGATTATTTTTGCATCAATGTCAATCAATGGAGTGCAGAGCGCGACATGTTCAAAATGGGCATTATCAAGCAAGAGGGTGATAAAGTCAAACAACAAAATTGGTTAATAATTTGATCTAGACCAATTGAGAGAAACGAGGAAGATCCAATTTCAGCTTCAAGAGATCATTAGAGGGAGTGAGGCGGGATAATAAAATAAGATGTAAGAGCATTTCTAGTATAATATTATTTTTTAATTATGCGAAAAGTTATTTTTTATTTTTATTTTGTTAAAATAGTATTTGTTAATTTTATTTTAAGTTTTTTTCATCCGAATATCTTTTTAGTATGTACTTTTTTTTTTATTATAACCAGATAATTAATGTCGATATGTCTTAACATTATAAAGAGCTTTTATTTTTATTAAAATATAATACTATAAATTTATTATCATAATATAGTTTTAGTGATTTTTCTATACCCTCTTGAATACGCATTCCATTAACAAAATTTTGTAGCATATTCCATAATTAGATGTCTCATAACATGTTATAAATTTTGCTTTTACAGTAGAAGAAGCTATTAATGCTATTTATCACTCTTCTAAAATATAGTTGTACTAGCCAACAGATATATCTAGCATGAAATGAATTTCTTACTATTTTTGCATTCAATATAATTAGAGTTGAAATACCTTATGATCTTTAAATGATTTGATCTCCTATATGTCAGCATGTACTCTTTTGGTTTTTGTAAATACCTAATAACCCGATTGACTGCTTTCTAATGATTCATCTCAAAATTATTTAGATATCTGTCAAAAAAAAAACCAATAATATACGCAACGTCTAAATATATACAAACCTAAGCATACATTAAACACCTTATTGTTGGTGATGCATAACAAATCTTTTTCATTATTCCTTAATTTTAAGAGCAATTTTAAGGTGTGCATAATCTATAATACCTCAATAAATTCGTTGAGAAAATATTTAAATTAATTGTAGATGACTCCATCTTTGGATTGCTTTGACACTATAAAATATATCTGATATTGTTTCATATATGATGAACTAATCGGCATACATTATGTGAATGTAAAGATGGTTTGGAATTTTTATGGCATGTTTATTTTACTTTACGTTTTCATTCTCAAAATATCATAGATGTTTTTAAATAAAAAAACAAAAGGTTGTCTTCATTGTTAGTAATAGGTGCCTAAAATAAAAATAAACTTTTATTATTTTTAGTTTTTTTTCTCAAAAACAACTAAAAATAGTTTTTTTATAACGCAACTGGAACCTAAGATAATTAATAATCATTAGTGCAAAATAATGTTTATTAAAATTTGATAAGTAAGCTTGATAAAAAAAACTTAATTAACTATCAAATCTATATACTCATTTTGAACAGAGAAATTAATATGAAATATAATTATCTTACATCTTCTTGGATATATAGTTTTTTTTCGCTGTTCCATGCTTACATCGTGTGGATATATACAACATTAGGCTTTGAACGGAAACATTTAGGAAAAACATGTCACTTATCTTAATTAAGTTTCATCAAGTCATGTAAGTAATCCAGACAACGCATGGAATGAAATTACAAAGGATATGGAAAAAAGAAAAACCTTGCACTAGCTAGCTAGCACTTATTATTTATAATTGTACGTCGTACCTTTTATTTATCATTATGAGTGTGTGTCGGTCGGTGTGAGATGACGGGGGTTTACTGTTAGATCTCCAAAATAAGTAAATAAAATTTGTTTCATGGGACACAAACTTGAACTTTTAACAAACGAAGGATCGACCGATATATAAACTGAAACAGAGGTCTTTGGAGAGGAAATAAATAATAAGTGAGTGACTCGGTGAAATACGAGGGATCGAAGCAAACAAGCCAAGGGGCTTACAAAACATGCAATGTGTTTACGGGGGGCTTCGGCACCCATATATCATCACATCACACTGCATATTCGTATCACCACATGGAAGACACATCCGATGTTACCATCACACTTGACCTGCATATTTTTCCAATGATGCGTTCTTCCCTCTCCTTGAATCCCTCGCCCTCACTGGCACTATCCTGATCCTCTTAGCAACACGCACAAAATCCCTGTTGCTCATAGAAATTATTTACACTTTTAGACAGAGAGTACATATATGTATGTATGCGCACACACTGATAGACACACAATTAAAGAACCGGGGGCGAGCCACAAACATATATATATATATCATGGTAAACTCAGAATTGTCTGTTGCAAGACAGAATTAATTGATGATGAAGAACCCAACAGTTAGCCTTACCAGTGATATATATATATATATATTCAGGTATACATACATAGTGAAGTTTATTTGAAAATCATATTTAGAATTTCAAATCATATATAGATTCAGGATAATGAAATTTAGAATATAGAGTATCAAATAAGTAAATAAATAAAAATTAAAACTTAAAAGTGATGACGTACTTCCAGTCGAGGTCTCCAGCAAGAAGAAGGTCGTGCTCGATATCTTCATAAGCAACGAGATGACCCGGCACAGCGTTGCTCAGATTAACTTCACTCTCCGCGGCCTCAGCGCCGCATCCACCGAACATCTGTCGCAGAGACATGGCTAGGTCTCGATAGCTGGCATGCATCTGCAGGTTGATCCGGTGGCAGATGGACCGGCCTTCCAGCACCACCGTGACAGCCGGCACCACACCAGCAACCAAGCCCTCCTCAATCCGAGGAAACCCAGTACTATTATCGCTGTTAGGGATGTTGTTAGTACCGCCACTGAAGAAAGCAGCCGGGGAGGCAGCGGCGTGGAGACGGTGGCGGTGGTCCTCCATGGCAACCACTCTACTCTCTTGCTGCCACATCTTTTTCAATGATTCCTCTTGCGTATGGGATTCTAAACCATTCATGTTTCTCTCTCTCTCTCTCTCTCTCTCTATAACAGTATTGACATGGCTGTGTTTTGTAGAGAGAGAAAGAGATGATTGTAGAAGGAAATGAGATGAGAGTGAAGAGTGTTTGGTATTTGGTATTTGGTGGGGCAGATGAAAGGGAATTTATATACGGTGTAAGGCCGACAGTAAAGCGGGTGGAGCTGTGGTGGCGCGTGATGTTTTATCCGTGTTGGTGAATGTATGTATATGAATTCCAATAGCAAGAGTACACAAATGTCGGAAGGGGTGGAGAGTTAGGTTAATTTTGAGGAAAAAATCTGTATCTACGCTGGCACTATACCCATATCATCCCTCCCCATTTTATGCATTCTTAATATTATTATGAAATAACTAAAACCCAAAAAACAAAAACAAAAAAAATCCCAAAGCAATTACAAAAGTAAAACAAAAAAAAAGTACGGATATATATTTATATATATATATAGGTCTTTAATGGGATATTCATGTTTTTTCCTTTCTAACTACTTCAATTATAATAAAAATGAGGACGTACAAGAGTCTATTTAATCATTATTCAGATCCAAATATTGTACTGCTTTAGTCTATTGCTTGTTTGATTATTTGGGTCAAATAGCTAGACTCTGCATGATTGATTTATTTTAAGAATTTGTGCGTGAAACCTTTATGTAAAAAAAAAGGTTTTCCCGATCGAGCTATTTTATCATAAGAAACTTTTTTTAATAATTTATTGAAAATGATCTTGAATCTAAAGTCCATAGAGATTAGCCACAAATGAGATGATTTGACACGCTGGACTTTAATCGATTATATACTTGAAAACAAGAGGGTTTGATTACACACGCATACACAATTTGTGTCATGGCTTGTCACCCACAAAATAGCCTCTCCCTATGGTTAATTTTGACATCACACTGTTGATGATCGAAGATGGTGTTATGTCAAAATGGTGAATTAAAAAAAAAAGGCATATAAATAGTTCAATATAACAAATTTTGATGCTCTTGCAGCACACTGATTCTTTTTGATGTACTGCTGTTTTCTGAAAGGTAAATATAGTTAAAAAAGAACAGAAAATTTACAAAATGCGTAAGAGAGAGAGAGAGAGAGAGGTATATGAACTATGCCACACCCGGCCCGCCTTGCCCAAAATACAGGAACACATCCTCCACCCCCCGCTGTACGTTCTCTCTCTCATCTACTTAATTATGTTGGCCGAGAGAGAGAGAGAGAGTTGACTTTGGATGCAGGTTTTTCCTTTGTTTATTTCAGTATCCCACTATGTAGGCCGTACTTATTAGTTGTTTGTTAATCATGGGATTTTTCATTGTGTTGTGTTAATAATGCTTAGCCATTTAAAAAATAAATAAAAGAAAAAGAAAAAAGGAAAAGAGATGGAGGAAGTCCTACTAATCTAATCTGGTTTGCTAATGTAATTAATTTTTTAGCATTATTTTACATTGGTGTGTTAGAAATTGTGGCTTTAAAATATTTGTTGGGGGAGGGTGTAAAATGCGTGAACGAAAAGCAAGCTGAAACAACCAAGTAAAATAGGATTAATTAATTTAAAGCCAAACCCAAATGAAGTTTAAATATTATTTTTAGGCCATTTGACAGTGCGTGGGGCTTGGGGAGAAGTCCGCGCTGCGGTCGCCGAACGCCTCGCGGTTTTCGAATCTCACTCGGTCGGGAGTCGGCAGCGTCCACACGGACAACTTCATCATTCGTACAAATCCTAATTTAATCTTTCAGGTTTTATATATATATATATATTACTTTAGGTATAATAATAATAATAACTTGATTTATCATATTTAAAGAATTTCATAAAAAAAATTAGCTCATAATTAAAAGTTTTAGCCGTTGACAATTCAATATAATTGTATTTTTAATACATTAATTAAATTATAAATTTAAATATGACAATTATTAATACTTCTACCATTCGAAGCTCTGGTTACATTAAATTTTGGGAGAACAATCTAATTCCAACGCGTATACATTATCACATACATTGGGTGTAAGACTCCGGCCCATTGGTTTGGTGGCAGCAGTCAGGTTATGTTTTTTCTTTTTTAAGAAACAAGTTGACATTGATATTAAAAAAAGAGTATTACTATGGATTGCCTAATTTATAAGTAACATCAATAATATTAGTCATGATTTGGCCATTATATCATGAATTGATTTTATGAAGTTATTGAAAACGACAAAGTAAATGCCCAAACAAACTAGTTAGTGAGAATGAGGTGTGAGAGCCAGAAAACGAGAGTAACGTGAGCCCCATAAATTTAAAAGTATTTATGAGTGATGAAAATTTATTTGGGTGCCATAATTTTTAAAAATAATCGTATTCTAAAGAAACAAGACTTTACAAAATGTAACATAAAAATCTTGAAGTTGAATTTAAGACAAACTTAAAAATAAAATTATTTGAAACTTGATTACATAAAAGTTAAATTTAACAAAACTCAACATCTTAAACAAAGTATTATAAACTTAATTTTCACAATGTCAACTTTAACAAGAGTTTTGTAAACTCAACTTTCACAAATTTGATGAATTTTATAAACTATGTTTTTTTATTACAAAAAATTAGTATTTAGAAAACATGTATAAAATGGCATTGGTCATCTTTGTTTCAAGGTTCAACTAAGGCTACCGTGGGGGTAAATGGTCATATCAATCCAAAGTTTAAAGAGTAATGTTACAAATCACCGGAGTTACTTCCCAAGCTCTCATCCAAGCTCTTCAACGCATAAACAAGACCATGTTATGTGGAAGCTCTCTCTCCTTTATTTCTATTTATATTTCTTTATTTTCTTTAATTAATAAATTTCAAAATCATAACAATGAGCCTTTCGGGATGTAAACACCAAATTGTATTCAATTACAGTCAAAATGTTCATATTGATGAGTACATTACCATCCATAACCGTGAATAACTAATGACGTGCTAGCATATCATATTATCAAATGAAAAATACAAATAAATTACGATCATCAATATCAACCATGGTTTTATGGTGATATTGCAAGCCAGTTGTAAATATCATTTCTCTAGTTTAAAAGGATATAAAAGATTTCAATATCAATCAAGAATGCCACAATCCATTTTGTTACAAAGGAGCCGGAGAGAGATAATAAAAATTCCGAGTTTATATGTATTTAAAATATAATCAATATTGTTGTCGGATTATCTCATTGAAAATAAACAAGGATTGAAAGGTTAAATATAATTGAGTATATATTTAATAATGTCATAAAATTTTTTAAAGTCATTCGAACCAATGTAATGAATCCGATAATATTATAACAAGCAGTTGAACTTTAGCCTTGACTTAATTATAACCAACTTGTATCAAGATTTTTCGTTCCAAAATAATATGACGGTATTACTTTATTTTCAAAATATGATAGATGTATAAGTTAACTTTTTGAAAAGTCTGAAAATAACTTGTCTCGGCCAAATATATTAATAACTAAGTCTACAAGTTATAATAACACAGTATTACTTAGGCCTCAGTTGATTTTCTGGAAGAAAAAAAATAAAAAAAAAAAGAAAAAAAGAGAGTGGTTAGGAAAAATCTTGTCTAGGAAAACAATTAAATAATAATATTAATATATTTGTTGGTTTTTGTGTCAGTTATCATATTTTTCTTGTCTGCGGATTGTTTAAGAAAAAATATATTATATATTGGAGAATAACATATAGATAATATGGACTATGAATAAATAGACGTGAAGGCCGATGATAAAAGTAATGGAATTGAAGAGAGAGAGTAGGGAGAGCGAGGGCTCATTGATTTGGGAATTAATTTTTTCAACTGGTATCAGATTTGATTTGACGCAGAGAGAAAGAAAGGAATGGGAAGGCAAAATGAGAAGGAGTCACGTCAAATTTTTTAAGAAGTCACGACTCACGGGTTGAGTTGAAGAGGTTGTTTTCGGTGGTTGCTTGATGGCGAAGAAAAGCGAAAATCAAGGTTTGTTTTGATTTGTTACTGCCTTGCAATCACGTGTGGGTATAGTTAGTTGCATGTCTCGATTGTTTTCGTTTCATTTGTACATCTTGTTTTATGTTTTGGTTTGAATTTTTATTTTATTAATTGTACTTGAAGTTTAATATTATATATATATATATATATATATATATATATGATGTGAGTAGAGATAATAAAATAAGTAAGGGAAATAAAAAAGAAAAATTAATAAATTTGATCTTAACAAAAAATTAAATTTAAATTGTGTATAGATCCGTGAGATCAATTGGTCTGTCATGGTTTATTATGAGAATTCATAACTTAGACGCTCCTTTTAAAATACCACTAAGAACCCTTAAAACTCTGCTACAAACTACAGCGAAAAAACTCAATATCAATGCAGAAGCAGCATCAAGAAAGCTTTGTAGTAGCATTTGTGTAAAACGTTTGTATAGGACAGATCTGAACTAGCATTTGAAGAATGCAGAAATAACAGGCACCTAAGCGGTGATCCTTGAAATGCCGCTATAGTTAGTGGCGTGTCCAAAACACCGCGACACCTACCAACCTGTCCAAAACGCCATGATAGATTGAGGTGGTTTCCAAAATAACGCCACAAAAGACATGTTTCGGTAGCCTCTTGCTATTTACTTGACTCTTTTATAATTTGTAAAAAGCTTCACTATAATGTCACCTGATATTTTTCTACTTCACAACTAAAAATAGTTCTATGAAGCTCATAGCTAAAATTTTATAAAAATCAATTATTTATAACACTTCAATCATTATCTCTCCAAAATCGTCTCCCCCTCTCTATGTTGCAGAATGTCCAACACGAAATAAAATTGTCTACCCTCAATATAGAAATCCTAGCTGCAATATATATACTTCCCCCATTTCTTTAGACTATTCACGGCATCTATAGGGTTTAAAAATCCTAAAAATAAAAAATTTTATACACTAAAATTTGTTTTTGGTCTTGTTTAATAACTCTAGATGAAATTTTAGCTGTGCTTGCACGTTTTTGTACTTGAGTACAATTTTACTTTTGTACTAGTCAATGCAATAGAAAAAGGATGGACTCAAATGAGTCCACCAAGGTATAGCCCCAACTAAGGGTGATAAGAGACTTGGTAAATGAAAAATGATTCGACAATCTTATATCAACCATCTTGTTAAAGAATTGACCATATAAGTCGACCACTGGCATGAGTTAACCAACATGAAATAGATCAATCGAAAAGTAATTTGTGTTGACCATGAGAAAATGTGTTGATTGCCAAGGATGTGCTAACTAGTAGGGAAATGAGTAGACCATTATAGCAAAATGTTTTGATATGCTCTCGATATGTCAGCTCCTCTTCTGCATGCTTTAGCCAAGTGCACACTCAAAATAATTATTATTTGTTGAAAACATTTAAATTTCTTTATTTATAAAATTAAGTTTGACCTTTGAAGATGAACTTACACATTTAAAGCAGCACTCAAGGTATCTGAATTGTTTTGGATTTGTCATAAGTCTTTTAAATAACTTATTTCATGAACTATATGAAAAAAGCTCTCAGAAATAAGGCCGCGGGAGTAAGATATTGGAGGGTCGAAGTGTCGACAGTTCAAAGGTCAATGAGTTGAAAACTAAAGGTCAACGGGTCAAAGATCAATGGTTAAAGGGACGAAGGTGCCCCAACCTTCAAAGACTCAAAAGGTCAACGAGTCGAAGGCTAGGTTTGAAGGTCCATAAGGTTGCAGGCTAAGTTTGGAGAGGCTTGTATTTGACCATCGAAGATGCCAAAATGAAATAACTTTTTAAAATAGTTTAGAAATGATTGTATTCACCTAAATACACGTGAAAAACATTAAAATAAAATAAAATAATTATTTGGTTAGCAAAACTAGTATGATATTTTTTCAACATGTTACATATACCGAAAAACCACATAGGAGGCTTGATATATGTTTGATTATTTTATTTTTATTTTTAGTTATTATTTTCAGGTATAAAAATCAAAAAATTTAAAACAGCAAAAATAAAATAAAAACCTTTAATTATTTTTCGACCCCCAAACTTTTATTACACTATGTTCCACAAATCAAAATTGGTTGATTTTGTGGCTTGCAGAGAACCAAAAACCCCCCCAGTGCAGCTAACACCATGTGATTTCTGAGTTATTATTTTCTTGTCACCAGATTTTTACAATTTTTTGTTAAAGCCCAAATAGAAGTCAACCATATCCATGGAAAACAGGGTTACAACTGGATCGATGAACATTCTGAACCATCTTCGGCTCAAATCAAAACACTACATTGAAGCCCATTGACAGCAATAATAATTGTAGTATAGTATCCGGTATATATAAATTACATAAGCAAAAAGTAATAACAATAAATAAATAAAAAAGAATCTCTTGATTTCCTTCCCGCCAAAATAAAGATAGCAGGAAACCAATGGAGTCAACTATTGATTATTGAATAGCCAATCTTAGACACCACCATTGAATGGCCTCGCATCAGACGTCTTATCGTGCTTACAGTACACATGTACAGATATATGTCGCCCTAGTTCCACTGACAATAAAATCTCACCACACATCCCGCAGATATCTCGCACTCATTTGCAGATTCTTCACGAAGCTCTCTGCCTTAGAGCTGTCTAGACTTCCCTGCATTCCAATTACAGTACACATATTAGTATAACATCTGGAAAGGTATGCAGACGCTAAGTTAGTTTATACTGTTATTGATTTAGTTTTTGAGGTGCGATGTTTGATGCTCGGCTATACAAGTCAACATCAGACATGAAATGGTAAACTCTCCTAACGGAGTTGGTCTGCTAATATGGCAATCAGTTCCGAATCCACATCCCTCCCTAGGGGTGGTCTTTGATTTTGAGAGGTACACGGTTGTTGGCCTAATTGTGAGCTGCATGTATGTACTTAAACCACAGCACTAATAGTAATTGAACGCTATTGCATGGTATTCAGTAATTTTTATGGTCAAGTTGAGACAGTGTAAGTTGCTAACATACCTGTTCCTGCACGATACTATGGAGCATCCGGTGGACATCCTTGGCCATGCCCTTGGCATCACCACAGACATAAACATAACCACCCTCAGAGATTATGTTCCAAATATCTGACGCCTGAGAAAAACAGGACATAACATGATATTAACAACTCAAGAAATAGAATATGATCATTTGTAATGAAAATTGACAGCCGATGACAGTGTTTCTTTACCTTCTCCGACATCTTATGCTGGACATACTCTTTGGTAGATCCCTCCCGCGAGAAAGCCACGATCAGCTCAGACAATGCACCAGTTTTTACAAAGTTGGACAGCTCATCCTCATAAATGTAGTCCTGTACATGTGCGCAACTAATATTTAATCATTCTAGAGTTCACTTGAGTGTGTAAAACCAAATTTACAAATTTTAGATACCATTTTTCGGTTTCTGCATCCAAAGAATAATAAGGCAGGTCCCATCTCAGCTCCAGCTTCTTTCAGAGCTAATCTTTCCTGAAAACTCATTAAAAATTAGTTAGGGGTTGTGGCAAAATATGAAAAGGATCAAGAGAAAATAAGTCATGACCGAGCGTATTTGCAGCATAAGAACACCTGTAGAAAACCCCTAAATGGAGCCAACCCGGTACCGGGACCAATCATAATTATAGGGACTGACGTATTGGCAGGAAGTTTGAAGTTGGATTGCCTAACAAAAATGGGTGCCCAGCTGCAGTCACGTGTTTCTTCCAGAGAAGCAGCATTCTAAACCATAAGCATAAAAACGTGAGTTAAATTCATTAAGGCCCATACAAATAAAGAAGTCATATGCTAAGCGGAACATGAGAGGTAAAAAAATAGTCAAATTAAGAATAGCGGGTCATAACTATAACAAAATAGGCCGAACTGTAATAGCGAGTCATAATTTAGAATAAAGGTTTGCCTCAAAACTGGAAACTATCAGGCGATCAACATATCAATATACATAAATATTATAGAAGTTCAGATGTGGGGGAAGGAACTTCCTTCCACTATCACAGAAACCAGAGCAAACCAAGACAGAAGAATACGGAATTTCATCACTTCAAGCTTTTAAAAAATTGATCACCATATACCACCCACAAGACTGCCCATTTTATCATTCAAATTAATCTAACTGATTCAAGTTTCCAATAGACCGGAACATTAATCATATTACTTCAGATACAACAACAAGCACCACAGGCATAGGAAACACAAAACAAATTCCATGTAGTATGCACCTTCATCCAAGTTGAACAAACTCCCCTGTGAATACGCCCTGTTGGTGTTGTCTCATAGACCAACGCACATGTAACATGAATCCTTGATGGTGCCATCCTGGAGAATATAGAAGCAAGCATTCATTACGCAATGCAGCTATGCAAAATTTTGTCCAGGGAAAAAAAGGCAAACAAAAAGTTATTAATATATGGCCTAGTCACACAAAGAAATGCATTTTTCCCTACATGGATTCTAATTATTTTTATAAAGCGTCATTCATGCCCTAGTTCTATTTAAAAGATCTCAATCTCCCTTAAAAGGTATTCCAAACTGATTGCTTTGAGTTCTTTCAGGTTCCATGAGGTTGACAGTAATGACTACCCAGCCAGGATAGAGAACCAGACAACCACAAATCCAAGTGATGGGGGGTTTCTGGGGTGGCGAAGCGGAAATTTCCTCACCTTGGGGAGGATGATATTGAATAAAATCTTGGCTGCAATCGAGGAGCAACTGCTGCAAAGAAAACTCCAAGTGGAGGCTTAGCTGATGGGAACTCAGACATAACCTCAAGAAGGCTCCTTTGACTAGCAAAAATCCATTGTGCATATTCATCCTGAACAAATAAATAAATAAATCCAAATAAGAATTAAAAGTACGGACCAATCTAACGTTGGAAGTTAATCCAAAAATTTAACAACCTTTCCATCAGGGGATGCAAGATATTTCAACCTATCGACCTCACTTGGATCAGAAGCATGAGCAGCTAAAGCAAGCAATGCTGACTGTGCCACAAAAATGCAATGGGATTAGTACACTCAAAACTTTATTTACAAAGAGTGAAGCAGGGAACCAGAAAAAATTTAAAAAAAAAATACATAACCACCTTTTTAGGCGAATTCAACAGATCTGCATATTGAGTCAGTGCAGTCCTCAATGAGCAGGTTGGGAATGGAGGTGGTAAAGAACTTCCTAAAGGTGTGCCATCCTCTTTCTTATCATGGATGGAAAATAATGTTTCAGGTGACAACCCTAGTAACCTTTCAGCCTCTTCCACTATTTCAACTAGATTCTGAGTGTAAACACCAACATGATCCCCTGTTTCGTATCTGAAAAAGGCATAAGAATACATCAAATAACAGCTGCTCAAATTTTATAAGAATTTCTTTCTTCCCCCTTCCATTTTTTTTGAACATTTCACACATCAGCCTCAATGCTTTAATCTAGAAGTCAATCAAGTTAGTGGCTTAGTAAAGCAACTTACTTCAGTCCAGTCCCTGAAATGTCAAACTCCAGATGGATGCAGGAACGATCAGATAAAGGTGTATGAAGCTCCCTTTTCACAGCCACATTAGACCTTTAGGCAGAGAAAAAAAAAGACAGAAATTTAAAATAAAAGGAAGAGAAACACTATACATCTAAAATCTTGCAAAGTACAACTCTCAGCTATACCTGCATGGATGTTGAGCATCATGAAGAACATGACCATTTGTCCTACTAGAGCTCTTTTCCTTCATGTATGCATCAGGAGAATCATGAAATACAACCCGGTATTCAGGTATAGAAGCAGTGTAAGGGGTTGAAACAGTCGTATCATCCTCATCTCGGAGCAATTTATCCAACTCAGGCCACACTAATTCACGCCTGGAAGATAGTGGTTTACAAAAGGAAGGGAAAAAATCAGCTTTTTTTAATAATCACTTAATTTATAAGAGAATCGTGCTCCACATCCAAAGCAGTGTCTTGGCAACCAATACCATGCAGCGAAGTCATCCTCAATGCATTGATCATCATCTCCAAGACCAATTGGAACAAGGCGCTTCCCACCTACAAAAATACAAATAGAACATGAATGGTGAAAGCTAATGCCAATGCTGTGGGTCGTAGTCACATTCCGTGTATTGGGAATAAAATGTATTAACATTTAAACTAAAAGACAACTGTCAATTTGTTCCATGTTCTTTGCATGTCACCATGAAGACAATAAATCCAAAATCTAAAAGTCAAGTTACTCTCACAGATAAAATTATGTTCATTTGTCTTGGCTCATCATAATATTCTTGCAGCAACAGAGCTAATAATGCAAAGTAAGATTGCAGCAGGCCACGTATCACTGTCATGCATATTACAAAAGCTGTACAAATTGGGGGCACACAATTCATAGGATCAATCTAATCAATCTAGAAATCAACAACAGTAGGTATGGGTGTTCGAAAATTTTCTCAAAATTACAAATGAGTGTTAAAACTATTCCATATGGAAGTTCAACATGTAAAAGAAGCTCAAACTATCTAAAAGGGGAAATTTTGGCAGTGACAATCATTTTGACAGAAGATCTGTAATGCAACAACCAATAAGGCTCAGAAGGTATTATTCACATATATGGTCCCCATACAAAATTAATCTCAAACAAAAATTTATCAGTTTTTATTTTACAATAATTAAAAAGCACACCTTGCTTAGAAAGGATATCATCCAATACCTTTGCAACCTGTTTACATTAACATGAACATTGATTAAATAGCATATATTAATCGGGAAAGGCAACCCATTAAACTAAATTGCCTCACGTACCTTGTTAAAATGTTCATACTGCCTGTTGCCAAGGCCAAACACCCCGTACTGAAGATTTTGAAGCCACTCCTCTCCTTCATTCGCCTATATACCCAGATCACACACACACTAAGAAAACACTTTTACAGGACACTATTATCGAATTTCCTCTTTTCCATTCAAACCGACTTTACCTCGGTAAACCACTTATAAAACCTGGCCGCGTTGTCGGTAGGTTCACCGTCTCCATATCTAGACAACCAATAACACAACAATCAACTAGTTTAAGCTCAAAGAAAAACAAAAACGACAACAAAGAAATTTATGTGAAAACAAACACTCAAACTCACGTGGCTAAAAAGAAAAAAGCCAAATTTTCTTTCTTCAACTTCTCTTCGTATTCATCATCCTCGGCCGCGTAGTCATCCTATCAATCATTCATCTCAAACGATGAATACAGCATATTCACATTCCATACGAACTGTAACAACCAACAATGAGGCGATACTATGACACTAACCAAATCGACCACTTTAAACACTGCCTTATCATAGCGCGCCTTTGCCTCCTCGGCCAGTGCCTGAACCGATTCAATAAAATCACAAAAATTGAACTTCTTCAAACCAAATCCACAAAAGATTTCCAACGAAAACCCGAATCCAAACACCAAACCTTCGCGAAGCCTTCGGCAGTTCCAGTCTGCGTCCCAAAGAAGAGCGTGACCTTCTTCCTCCCATCGTCGACCTCCACCTCCTCCGCCGCCGCCCTCGCTATCACTGGCATCCTCGCGACCTCCGCCGCCTGCTGGACGCCAGCCCGCCTCCACAAGTACATGACCACACATCCGACGAGCACTGCCAGCGCCGTCGTGAGCGCCACCAGAGCCCCCCGATTTTCGGCCAGGCCGCCGGTGAGAATAGCCGTCATCAGGTCCAGCGGCGAGAGCTTCCCGGGGCTCGACTGCATCGCGTGCAGCGGCAGTGGCGGCTGCGTCTACGAATCCAATCCTCGCCGGGAAACGAGGAAAGCAAGAAATGTGAAGAAACGAGAGAGAGGGGGGGGGGTAGGCAGGCTTGGGGGAGGACTGGGATGGAGACGTAATATAGTGGGAGCGAGCGAACCAACGCCTACCGAACCACTGATACAAAAAACGCACCTAACCCATTTAACCATGGTTAAACATTTCTAACTGTGTGGTTGAACAATCATTGTGTCTTCTAGGATTAGTAGTAACCATCCCACACGCGAAGCCGTGCGTTCCCAAGAAAACTAAAAACAAAAAAAAAAACAAAAACTAGCATGCAATTATGACTTGCACTTGAAGGTGGACTCTTAAATAATAGTACAAATATATATTTTATAATTATATTTTCTAAGAACATTAATTCCATTTTAAAAAATAATATTATTGTTTTTCTAGAAACTTTGTTTTTCAAGACTTTATGACCATAAATGACGAAAACAATTTAATTAAGGTCTTAAATAGGCCATTTAATTTTTTTAAAAAAATTATCATGTGAAATGTTTTCGACATATTCTTTCTCTCACTCTTATGTTATATGACGACTATCCCCCTGATTTGTTTTTTCTAGAAACATTAATTTCATATTATTTTAAGGGAGTGTTTTTTCAGTGTCTTTGTTTTTTGAGATGTTATGAATTATGAACATCCAATGCCAAAACAAATTAATTAAGATCCAATCATTCAAACTTGTTTTATTTGGGTGGTGAAGGACTTCGATTCCCAGTCTTCGTATTCATTTCATAATTTTAAATCAATGATAGAAATAATGGTAAATGTATTGATGATTAATTTTTATCTCGGGATGGCTGTGATATGACATATGAGAATGGGATGGTTAGTTCATGGCAAGAGTTAAAAAAAAAAAAATCAAGTGATCTAATAAAATGTCCCCTGTGTATCACGGCCTCACATCACATTGATCATGAAAAACAAAAAAAATTGTAAAGGTATTAAATTACTGCTACAGCCATTTCTTTTATCTTTAAATTATATTAGCTAGGGTATAGGGAATAACAGACATGCTTAGTAATATTTGTACACAGATGACCCCGTGTACGGATGAATACTATTTGTACCCTAATAATTCTTAAATATAATACTAACATGTAGCATATTCACATTGCCTATTACATTACATACAAGGCAAATCATGGACAACGTATCAAAATTAATAGAAGTAAATATTTGGATACAAAAAACATCAAACGCACCTTGTTGTGGCCGGGTATAATCTTTAAGATGATGTGTGTATCTTTTTTTCTAAAAAATTAGAAAATCAACGAGGAGTATGATACCATAATTATCCACCTAATAAATATGATATAGACTATAGAGAGAATAATGAGACATACCTTATAATTGTCATACTTTAATTGTCCATAATTAGGAGTAATACTATATGTTGAGTATTTAATTTATTTTTTTATATCAACTTACAAAAGAACATTCTTACACTAATTAGATACACAACTTATGTAACTTAATAGAGGACGCATTATTATACTATATCTTATTCAATCAAATATGTACACCTCTAATTTCTTAAAAATCCTAAAGTTTACATTTATTGATTTTTTTTTTCACTCATACTTTGGGTTTTATTTTCAGTTATTAATTTTTTAATCATTTTTGTCTTTAAATTTTTTCTCAGGCTTTAGTTTTTTTAGCCAATTGATGTGTTAGATTTGGAAGGTAACAAATCTAAAGAAAGACCAAAAACATTTGGACCAAAATACTAACAAATAATATATAATTACTAGATTTGGAAGAAATGATAGAACTCGTGTATTGGATTAACTATAAAATATTTTTTCTTTATTTATATAGCTAGTCGTATATTATTGAAGTAGGACTAAATGATGTGATTTTGGTTTAGTCTAATTTTTCATATATTGTGTTTTAAACACAAAACAAAACAAGTACCTAACATGAAGTGCATACTCTAGTGACATAGTTATTGTATAGATAAGTCCACTCTAGGATAGGTGATGTCATTCCAAAATGAGTATATATTGTTATTGTATGGATAAGTCCGCATCACCACCAAAGACAGATTCAGAAAGTTCCGTTAAGGGGGCAGAATATATACTATATAACCCATGTCTAGAAAACTATTATTTAAACTACGATTAGTATACTATGAATGAAATTTTAAACCGACAAACCATTCATACCGATCCTCTAAATTTGTCAATCTATCAAATGGTCAAAATCAAATAAAATCAGTTTAATTTGATTTGATATTTCATAATCACGGTTTTAAATTGAACTGAACCGAATAATGTTATCATTTATTTATTTTTTATTTTTATTTTATGTCTTAGAACTTATTTATTTAATATTGATTACTAATGTTTGATATATTATGTTTGTGAATTATATTACCTAATTTTGAAACTTTTGAAATTATAAATTTGATATATATATTATTATTAATATGCTTACATATTTTTTTTGTTTTATAACAATTCAACTTTCAAGAACTCAACAATTTATTAACCAAAATGACTCAAACCGATTCAAATCGATAATTTTACAAACTCCTAATTCAAACTGAATTGATCCAAACCGAATTAATTCTATTTGATTTAGTTTAGTCTAAGTAACAAATTTGATTTCATTTAATTTTATCCAATTTGAAAAATATTAATTTAGTTTGAAAAATAACTTAAATCGACCTAAACTTAACCGATTTTACCTATAATTAGCACAGGTTACAAGTAATAGCATAAAAGCATGAAAAGCTTATCAAGTCAAATAATTTTTTAAAATCGTATAATTCATTTATCACTATTGTAATTAGCAACGTATTCATTACAAATATTTCGAGACAATAAATTATATACTATATATAAAATAAAATTTATATATATATATATATATATATATATTAGAAATGAAGGAGGGAGGGCCGTGGCCCTAAGCCCCCTAGTTCTACTGATCCCCACCGCATAATTGCGGAAAGTGGCATGGTTTGATTTGACTATAGGATTTCTGTAGTTTAATCACACCATGCCATGTCAATCATGATTGCACAATATTTATGCAAAACGATTATAGATATTTTTTTTGCGTAGTTATTAAAGTAATATTGAACATTAATCTAGCTAACGCATCAGGTAATTTGGTCATTAATCCAGCTAAGGCACTAGGTAATAGGTTAGCAATTGGACCTATTATATAATTAATAATTATATATATTAATAAATAAATTAATCTAACACATTGAAAATATTTTTTCTAATATAATACTATTTATTTTTAATAAAGTATTTCTAACATAAAATTTTAATAAATTTAAAAGTTTAGTGACATAAATTTATAATAAAAAATAGATAAAGTTTGGAAGGATATTGATGTGAAATGTTAATATCAGTCATTAATTTTAAATTAAAATTATATTATAAAAATATTAAATGACATTTTACAAAAAAAAAATCATTCGATTATATAAAACACAGCTGGATTACCTAGGTCAAAAACAAAAATAGTCGAGTTATCCAAAATTTTCTTTTTTTTTTTTTTTTGCAAAAATAGCCTAATTAGAAAATTAAACCGGTTAAATGCCCGGATCACCAGTCCACCCAAGCCGGTCCAGTTCTGATAATTATGTCTTTTGTTTCAAAATACATAATTACTTTAAGATATGCGATGTCATTTTAGAATTGATAAGTTAATTTTAAATCATGTGACATCACAGTATGTCTAACCTACTGCAAGTTAGTGGTTAATTTTCACTCAAAAATTAGTAAGTTATTAGGCTCAATACAGTAGATGTGGTAATTGTTAGTAACCAAAAGCATGAATAGTAGTATGAACATTATGTGTCAACCGATGATAAAGACAAAACATGACAATGGTGTTAGTACATAGATGCTTTAATTTACTCCAAAAGACTAGGGGGGTATGCATGAATTGGGTGGGTTTCAGTTGGTAGGCTAAATTAATTATCAACCAATTTATTATTGGTGGTTGGCTAATTCTTCTATCCACCAACTTTAATAACTAGTGAGTTTATTGAATAAATTGCAGGTGCCAATTAAAAGATATAACTTATAGAGCAGGTGTTAACTACCAATAACTATACCAAGAACCTATATTATGATATAAACTTTTCTATAAACGCTTAAAGCCTATTAAATTCATATCTATTGTCGTGTTCATATCTAATACCGCAATATTATAATTTTCTTTTAGCACAAAACACTACTCCTACTCATAGAGCCATGTATTAACAAAAGACCACAAACTATAAAATTTATATTATTATTGTTTTGTTTTGTTTTTGAGTGAACAATGCAAGTGAGTGAACTTCAATTCTCACTTGGGTGTCCAAGAATCTAAAGTTCATATGTGCTCCCTATTTCAATTATCAATTATTGGTTGTGAAAATTTTGTCTTTCACTAATTGATAATTACTACAACATTGAAATCATATTGTTCATTTGATTATCATCGATCGTTTGCTTTCTTGGTTTGTTTATAAAACAAAGGTTCACTATTTTTACACACATACACTATAGTTTCATTTTGGAAAATTAATGGTAGTCTTTATGCACTCAATACATATTTATTACATACAAACTGTCTTAGTGATTTTAATTTTATCGTGGTGAAATGTGTTTGCATATAACACTTCTCTTTTTCTCTCTTTGATTTTAATATTTTCATGTGGTTGGTTTAGAGTTGGTTGACAATGGGCATGACAATTATCACTTGCTAATTGACTCAACACGCTAGGGGGAAAAAAAATTCAACCATCCTTGCCCATTGCATATTTTTCAACTGTAAATGACGGGTCCGGATCTTGGGGCTCAGTGGTGCAATGCACGAGCACGGATCCTCAACGGTAAGAGTTTTTACGGTTCTTTTTCCAATACAAACAAACGGCATCGTTTTGTAAAAAATAAAAACAAAACGTCAGCCCTCCTCTCCTATCAACCCCTCCCTCTCTTGACGCAGTCCACTCCATTAAATCTTCAAGAGGCACACATCAACTCATCCCTTGCTCTTCTAGCCCCGGCGGGATGCGATTGGGGTGGAAGCCGGACATGACGGCGTGGGGCATGTTGGCACAGTCCATGGAGCAGGCCTGGTCGGTGAAGCCGTACGTCCATGGGGGGCTGGTCGGGAGCGGTGGCGTTGTAATTGTCGTGAAGACCTGTCGGAAGATGGCCTAGTACGAGTGTCCCGAGTCGAGGTCCACAAGGGTGGAACCTCATCGTCGCCATCGTCTTAATTCTTCTTCTTCTTTTGATAAAGTTGATCGATCTCATCTTTAATTTGGCTCACGAGTTTTGCTGACGGGGCTAAAAATATAAATAAAACGATACCGTTTGTTTGTACCGTAAAAGAACCATAAAAACTCTTACAGTTGACGATCCGTGCCCGCAATGCACACACCTATAAAATCCTAAAGCATCCAAATGCTCAGAATAAAAGTAATTTAAATTTTAAAAATAATATGATATGTGTTTGATAAATTAAAAAAATGGTTGTGAAAATTTGAAAGATATTAAATTTGAATTTAAAAAAAAAATATTTTAAAAAATATATTCTGTGCCGCCAACAAACAACCCCCCTCCCCGCCCTGCCCGCTCGCTCCTCTCTTCCGCCGCCGCTTACTCGGCCCTATCCGCCGTCCTGTCGGCCCCACTCTCCGGCTCCATATCCGACCCTCTCTGCCAGTGGCTTTACGACACTCTCCAGTCCTCCTCCGACGACCTCCATCTCATCGCCCTCTCCCTCACCCCCCCTCCCTCCTCACCGATCTCTACCTCTCATAATTGACAACGAATCGCAGTCGCTGCGGCGTTCTTCCGCCGGGATCACCCGACTGCGGACTCGCTGCGGCCTAAGCAACCCCGGAGGCCGGAGTCCACCTGCAGCGTGAGCGTCGACTTAACGACTTCTGCCGCCGTGCCGCGTGACCCCCGGCGCCGCGCTATCCGTGCTCTGCTCGTTGTGTTTTAGTGTTCGGCTCTGTGATCTGTTTTGCCGTGAGCGTGACCGTGCAGTGAAGACTGCAAGGCCCCTTACATTAAAGGAGGCTTAATTTGAACGGTTCGGCCCGCCAATTCTCGGCCGGCCCGTATCACCCGCGGATCGCAGGCCCGCTTAATTAGCACCTAGCTCTCGCTACCGGTTCATCTGTCCGCTTGCAGTGTTCGCCTGTTCGGTTATGAGATTGTACGGTACATTAAAACTATATTGTTTTATTTATTTTTCAAATATATATATATATATATTTCAAAATATCATAACTTTATTATAAAAAAATAAAGGTACAATCGGACCAGAATCGGAGTAACTGTAACGACGTGAGAAGAGAAATAAAAAAAAATTATAACCATTCAATTTCTTATAATTTGACGAAATTATACCCTACGCAACAACAACTAGACGATTCCTGGGATTGTTTGAATATAAAAATTGCAGCGTTATAAACGAAACGGACCAGAAAAGAGCGTGGCTGACAAATGTTTCGTGAACTTGAGTCCACTGTTTTGACTTTGGCCCTTAAAGATTGGTGCAGTGCTGTAATGGGGGAGTGGAAGAAGCATTAATTATATATATATATATAAGTAAAAATAAAGTGAGATGGGGCCGGGAACGTGTGCATGCTCAAGCGCTCATCAGTAGAGATCGACTAGAGAGAGGATGAATCATGAACGACGCAACCAGCTGCCCTGGTGCAACGCAACACTGACACATGAACATTACTTTATGCAAAAGAATTAGGGGGGTGGGTGGGGTGTTTTGGCGACAATCAAGAAATGAACATTACTTGATGAAGGTCGGTCAATCCAGTTTCCAAGATCTATATGCAGATTTTTCGGGTCTTAAGGTTTAATTTCGTCTCATTTTTCTTTGAAAAAAACCGGGGGGAATCATACGGACAAATCATGTAAATGTGTTTATCTTGGAACATCCTCTTCAAAATCATCAAAGTTATTATTTTTATTTTAACACTCGCTTTTTTTATAACATAATTTTTAAAGTATATATCTACTTTAACAATTCAGTCTTTATTATTTAATTAAAACATTATTATTATTTAATTAAAAAAAGTTGTTTTTAAAATAAAATAGGAAAGAAAAAAGTAGGAGAAATAAATTAAAAAGAAAAAAATTGAGACAGAAATGATATATAATTGTTTAAATAACGAGAATGTAACTAGTAAATATTAAATTTAAAAATACTGTTCATATGGTAAGATTTTTTTTTGTTAAAATAAATAGACGGAGAAGTGAATTTTTAATTATTTTTCTTAAATTAATTTTTCAAAATAACAAAAAAATAGATTTAAGTGTTCCCCAAGAAAAATAATGAGTTAATTATCTTTTTTTTATAAATTTCGGTATTCTGATGTAGTATAATGACAAATAATAATAAAGCAGGATGAAATTGTAGATAAACGTTTCATCTATAATACTTTTCAATATCAGTTTAATTGTTTTATACAAATATTTAATGAATTATATTTATATTGTTTATATTTAAAAGTTGAAGAATGAGTCTAAAAGTTTTGCGTATGTTTAAGAATTTAGGTTTGAAACTTTACATAAATAAAACTCTTAGAGCATCCACATCAATTTTGGTATTTTTATCCCTATTTTGGGGATGAATAGTATTTAATTTGCTTATTTTTCAAAAACATCAAACATCTCATTCCCTATTTCTATCTACATTTATTACTTAATTTATTTTATATTATTTTCTCTCTCATCTTTTCATTTATTATCACCAATAAAAATATTACAAGTATAATAATACATATTAAAAAATTATAGGGAAAATATTTAGGGATGAATAGTAAATCTCTAAATATAGGGATTTACTATTCATTCCTTATCCCTATACCCTATTTTAGGAAACCTGATGTGAATGTAATTTTGACAAATCTGTATTTTTTTCCCTAAATTATAGTGAAAACTTAATTATACCAAACCTGATGTGGATGCTCTTACATCAATCATTTTAGTAAATAAATAGAATTATATTAGACATTGTTACATACATAATATTATATTTTATTATTTTAAAATAGATTATGCAAGTAATAAAAGAACATTACATGGACCGACATGCTTTGCTTTCTAAATTAGCTTTAAAATAAGTACCAATTCAGTTTGGATTTTTCTTGTTTCCTATTGAAGATTTTAGTCATTTAAATTTAAATTAGACGTTTAAATTTTCACACTACTCGACTAACCTAAAGAAGTCATACTCGCAAGTTAATTAGTACATAGAAGAGTGCTCATATAAGTGTTTACAAAAGTTGCTTTGAAGGTGGATATTTATTTATGTTTGATTCAATCTAATGCATAGGGAGGCAACAATGTAGATGAGGCGCGCTTACCCAATTAGCCTTCTCATGGTCCGTTGGGTGTCGTCAAATTTAAGACACCATCTCATTTTTATTATTATTATTATTATATTTTCTTATTAATATTTTTGTTGTATTATTTAAAACAAAATGTTGGATAACGAGGGAGCTGAGGCGGATAAGGTGGAGAGGAGCCTAAAGATTCCGATTTAGACGCTTTGGGCTGAATATATATAAATATATATATATATATATATATATATATATATATATATATATATATTAAAAAAAGACTTTTAGTTATTGTTTTGTGAATAGCTTGAAGCGTGTTAGGTAACTTGGCACTGGGGTGAACGTGGTCATTCCCTAAAATAAAATGGCTTTTATTCACCCAATCACACAACCTGCGCTTCCATTTTTTTAAAGATTGCCAGGTCTTCACTATTGTCCTCGAAGTTTATTATGGTATGCATCAGTAAAAAGGGCGCAGGGTTGGAGAACTTTAAGAAAGAGCTCAATTGATTTGAAAACAGTGGTTGGTTTGGGGAACTTCAATAATAAAGGGTCCCTTATTTGTCAATAATATGTCTTATTTGACTTTAATAATAATAATAATAATATATTACATTGTACATATATTGGTATTACAATATATGGTCCCATTACATCAATCTAGAAAGAGAAAAAAAAAGTATGGATTCCAAACCACACGAGCACACGTAAACCCGTCTTCAAGTTTATGTCAATCAACCGGATTTTCAAACCACGCATATATTCAAGCAAAAGAATAAACATGACTTTGATATGAATGTTGGAAATCAATAGCTACCTAGCTAGGAACGACATACAGTGATGTCAGTGTTGCAACAAATAATAAAATGATATCAGAGTTTCTTGTTTTAGAAGAGAATTGGGAGAGATACATATATATGGGTGTCTTTTTCTCGCAATATATACAATTATATAGAAATTTTAAATAAATGTGAAACAGTTACTTTTATTTATGACAAGATATATATATATATATATGGGTGTATCGTCTAATTTGGCCGCGCCAACCTACTTTTTCATAGGTATGAAACCTTTGTAATTTCGGGATCCAACGCTCTTCGCGGTACATGCATGCATGTGCAGTTTTGTTCTGACACTGTCGTTATATCTTAAATTGTTACATGTTTTATTTCTCTCACTAACAAAAAAAAAAGAGTAGTAATGTTTAAGGTTGTAGGCCGGATTAGCTATGATATGGATTTGAGAAATCTATAGGATGACAATGTCAACAACTAATGGCTAAAACATGCAAGGAAGGTACTAGCTAGGCGACTGACCAGTTGATTTCAAGTGCTAGGAGTCGCATAAAATTATATATGCAGATGCCATATGATACATTCATGTCCGGAGTCCGGACAAGAAAACAAAAAAAAGTGGGAACAAACATTTTTCTGTGTTTCCGTAATCAGTGCCTAGTCAAGGCGCTGCTACAACACATCCCTTATTCCAAGGCTAAAGAGCACGTATAATCAGATTTTCACGGGGCTGTTTGTTTTCTTGTGTCTCCTCCCCCCGCCCGAGAAATGAAAAATCAATATAGGAAGAAAGTGACAAATTAGTAGAAGGGTCTCTAAAAAAATGCATATCGCTAATAATATGGAAAATGTTTAATTAATTAATAATAATATTATTTATATATGATACAACTTAGACTTCTTCAAATTGGCGGTGGCATTGAAGTAGTTCAACGTGTGAATCCACTTCTCCTGGCTCTTGAGCAGGTGCACCGCCACGGTGTCCGGCCACAGCTCGTGGGTGCACCGCGTCGCCGGCTTGGGGTAGTTGTACATGGACCACTTGGCATTGAACCGGTTCTTGGCCCGCCGCCCTTCCCTCACCCACTCCCCGAAAATCTTGTCCTCGGGACCCTCCAACCGCTTCTTAGGAATCTCCGACCTGGACACCCACTCGACAAGGTCCCACGAGATCAGGTACCCCATCCCGGACATGTAGCTGACGAAGGGGTCCATGCTGGGGCAAGGGATGACGTAGCCGTAGTAGAGGTCGGTGCGGGACAAGGGGCGCAGCGACGCCACCAGATTCTCCAGCCGGAAGTAGGCGTCGTCGTCGGCCTTCATCACGTAGTGGTACGGGGGGTCGCCCTCGCCGGCGAAGATCTCCGGCAGGCTGGAGAAGTAGGAGTAGGTCTTGCCTTTGTTCATGTTTTCGGCGCAGTTGAGGATGAGCACGTCCGCGTACCGCATGATCTCCAGGGCCACCAGGACCTTCTGGTCCTCCTTGGTGAGGTTGCAGAACACGAACCGGACGTCCACCCGGGCTCCCGTCGGCTGCGGCTGCGTGCCGTAGACCAGCCGGAGGAAGTGGCGGCGGTGGTACTGGTCCGGCAGGGTGAGGATCCCGATGAGGACTCGGATCTCCTCCACCTCCTCTTTCTCCTCCGTCGGCGGCTGATGGGTGATCACGCCGACGGAGGAGCGGGAATAATCCGGCGAGGATTCGGAGAGGGCGCAGCGGCCGATTTTGAGTATCCTGTCGACGCGGAGCTCGTTGATGGAGGCGAGGAGGCAGAGGAAGACGATGAAGGCGAGGGAGGGGAGGATGAAACGGTGCCGTTCGGCTGCGGCTTTCATCTTCCGCGGTGGCGTTTTGAGACCCACTCCTGCGAACGCAATAGCTAGCCAGCTACAGCGACGGTGGTGGTGGTGGCTTTTATTAGGGGAAAGCATGTACATAGTGGGGTTCTTTGAATATATAAAATGTAGCGTTATAAACGAAACGGACCAGAAAAGAGCGTGGCTGGCAAATGTTTCGTGAACTTGAGTCCACTGTTTTGACTTTGGCCCTTAAAGATTGGTGCAGTGCGCTGTAATGGGGGAGTGGAAGAAGCATTAAATAATATATATATATATATACACATATGAATAAATATTTGCGTCTTGGCGTGACGGTAATGAATTAGGCAGTTATTATTTTTTTTTCCTCTTTTTTCTCCGATGAAGAGAATTAGTAGGCTACCACATCACGATTACTTACAAATTATCCAATCTCAATTGTAGCTAAAATTACCCGTGTATACATATATATAAGTAAAAATAAACTAAGATGGGAACGTGCGCAAGTGCTCAAGTAAAAATAAGTCATGAATGACGCAACCCAGTGCAACTGTGCAACGCAACACATGAACATTGCGGGGTGGGTTGTTCTGGGCGACAATCAAGAAATTAACTAAATGGTGTTGCTAGCTGATGAAGGTCAATCTAGTTTCGAAAATCTGTGTGCAGATTTGTTGGATCTTAAGGTTTTCACCTCAATTTAAAAAATTTTTAAAAAACACATGGGGAATCATACGGGCAAATTATATTTGAAATTATATGCGTGTTTGTCTTACATATTTGAAATTATATCATCTTTATTCAATATATAAAAAATAGTCTATACAATTTAATCATTTTTTTCTTTTATAACAAAATTAAATTAAATTTTCATTAGAATTTTTATATAATTTAATATTTAAATAATATTCAAACTGTTTCCTGAAAAATAAATTGACTTATTCTATTAGTTTTTCAATCACAATTCAATAACCTATCTACAGTAATGTGTGTGTAAAACTTATATAAAAGAGCATTCTCAATATAAGAGCATTCTTTCTATTTATATTTTTTAATTATTTAAAAGAGTTAATTTAACAAAAAATATATAAAACTTATACTTTTTAAACTCTATTATAATTAGAATTTTAACAAAATAAATAATAACTCTTTAAATTTAACCAAATACTATTCAATTTCTACTTATTAAAATATCATATTTTCTTTTAACAATTTAATTTTTTATTTTTTCTCTTCTCACATTTATTTTTCATTTAAAACAATAAATACATATTTTAAAAAATAATAATTAAATTAATAAATAATTTAAAAATTAACTAAAAAGTATAAATAAATTATTAAAATAACAAAATATTTTTATTTATTTTAAAGAGCTAAATTTAAAAAGAATACTATACTGCGCTTTACACAGAAGAAAACCTTTTATTATTCACAAAGAAGTGATGATAAAGGCCTTCGGGCATCTCAGATTAACAAATAAAATAATCAGGAAAGTATTCGAATCATCAAATTTCATGTGACTTGTATATTATATAAAATATGCGAACGAAATGTGAGTTCCTCACTAATAAAACTAGGACATTGAACTGGGACAGACTATGTAATGAGACTATGTAACGATGAAGCTAAAAGATGTTAGGGCAAACCTTTGGTCTTCCAACTGGCCTCTTTTGGCAGGTCCTCACCCTCTAGGCGAGATTTGTGGGAGCAATAAAAGCAAAAAAAATACTAGGTGGTCCATCGTTCATAAATAACAAGCTTGTAGTTTTTTATTTGGAATGTGATTGTTCTGTACTGTGCCAGCGAAGTGTTTTTTTCTTGCTTTCTTTTTTTGAAGTTAGATACTTTATTATCTAAAATTATGATGTTTCCTATAGAGGATAAAGAAAACAACTCATGTAACGTAAGATACTAAGATACATCAAAGCAATGCAGATAAGTTTCTAATCGAGATAAAATCCATGGCGTTTCTCACCAATATTGTATTATTTGCAGCTCAACTACTCAAGGATCTGCAGGCTACAACCAACTTTAGAAATTTTCAGGACTGTCATCTAGTTGCTTCTCATCCTCTATATCCACCTCCAAGATTTCCTAAAGTGCAGAGATACGCATGTTACTAGGACAACAGAAGCAACAAACATGGTTTTAACTTTTAAATCACATGGGATTTGGGGTGGGGTGGGGTGGCGGTGGCGGAATGGGCAGGTAACTTACAGGTATCCTTTGTTTCAAATAATTGCCTAGTCTGGCCAAAACTGTCGAACGCTCGTGCCAAAACCTTCCTCTGAGACTAATCCTCACAAAGGGCCCATCCAGTTCAGCGAGCTCAGCTACTCCTATGTATTTATAAAGACGTTATTCTTCATTACAAAACAAGAAAAATGAAGGGGTAATGCCATATGTGATCAGAAGTTACCTGTTATGCCAACTGAAGCATCAAAGATTTGTCCAAACTGCAAGCAGACAGATGCAAAACTTCCACAAGAAATCAGATTATAATTAACAACTCATATGTACTAATCAAACTCAGTCCAAACAGTTTAGTTTTCTGATGTAGAATATCTGAGCATTTTGAGTAGCCTACAAGTGGGAATTTGTTGTTACTACAATGAAAAATCTAGATATCTGTTTAGTTCCCAAAGATTCCGGTGCTAATATACTTGGATAGGAGTAATCCACAAATAGGATTAGAAGATCTCAGTTTACTAAGGGCTCAGTCCAAAATTAAAATCTCCAAAAGTAGTCTGCCATCCATTCATCCTGGTATATGATGCAAATATGCCTTTATTGAAGGTTAATCTACTCTTGGCCCACAAATCCAATGCCGCCTCTAAAACGAAACAAGGCACAAAGCTTCCATCAACCAGGACAAGTTCTTTGATATGTTTTCTCTAATTTTGGTGTCAGCCAGGGTTCAGACCTGATTGGTATGTTCTTGATCTAGCCTTAATTTATAGTGTAAAATGTGCAAGAACCTTGTAAGCATACCATTTTCCCCTTTCTCTCTAACCAGGGCATTTTTGAATTTGTTGTCAGCATGGGCAGCATAGTGTGGTTGGTAATCTGAGTGAGTAATCTCTGTTGGCACCAGTGTGAGTTTGCTTGAGTTTGCTTGAGCATTTTGGTGAAGAGATGCAGACCAACAGATGTAGAAAGCCAATCATATCAGCCATCAGTGTTCAAAATTAGAATTAGAAGATTCAGTTGATGGCTAATGAGAGAGTACCCATGAGCTTGAGTTCGGTGTGCAGGCATTCTTTCAGATTCAGTGAAAGAAAACAATACTAAGGCCATCATTCATTTAGTTTGCATTGGGATAGCATTAATACCAAAAAATATTAATACTACACTATCCATGCGTTATTAGGGCATCAACATCCTGTTTTAAATCCCCATTCATATTTTGATAAATATATAGTGCATTATTCCTTACAATTGGTTTATTTTTTAAAAACCTCCCACATCTCATTACTCATTTCTATTTCTATTCTTTTAAATATATATATATATATATATATATTACTTTTTTTAAAATATTTTTTTATCCCCAAATATGGGATTTACTGGACAAAATCTATCCTAAACCGCATTTTTCCAAACTGGATGGATTTTGTTTTTCAAAATCCTAAAATTTATTCCCAAATTATAGAGAAAAATTATTATGCAAAACCGAAGAGGATGCTCTAATAAGACTATTGGGATTATTAAATTAATTGAAGGTTCCATATGAATGTGAAATTTTATCTAATGATTGTATTAAGTTGATGAGTCAACTCATTTAATAAATTAAATTATGAGCTTAGGAACAAGCCCACAGCGCATTAAAAAATGACTGAAATATCTATGATGAAGAAAGGTTAATCAGTATTAAGGATAGTCAAAATTCCAAGAAGTGGATCACTTTCTTCCAAAGTATTGTCATATGTCTATCTCTGTTTTCAAACATATGTCGATTTCGCTTTGCCCAGATGATCCAAGGTATGAGTTATGACCAGCGGCAAAAATAAGAGAAGACATCTTTTCATCCGCTTCCACGGCCATGTGGCCCATGTCTAAAAATATCAAACTCCATTTATGCCCATAGTTTAACCCACAAAGCTGAACCAATATCTGAGTGAACAAACACATGATTACGGTCTTCTTCTAAAGCTCCACCACACATTATAAATTTGTTGTCCAATTGCCAACGAGACTGTAATTTGTCAATCGCAAGAAGCTTATTGTGAATGGTCAATTGGGCATGTTAATTGCCACCCACACATTCTCGGCTTCCACACTATCCCAGCTAAGAGACATTTCCTCTGTGTCCTACTGTCCTTAGTGCTTAATAGCACGATTTGATTGAAATCTGTCCCTTGGAACCTCCTTCCCATATGATTAATATATTGTATTTAACCGAAAACAATTTTCAAAACAACCCATCTAGTCGCCTTTAAAAACCATGCTAATTTTGAAAACAACTTTTTAAAACAGGACGGTGCAAAAAGGTTTATAGGGAGAAAATTTTCCAATATCATTCCAAACCTCTCTTGGTAAATATGTCGAATGGCTGTTGAGCATGCACGAATGGACTAACCTCACGAGCACAAATATGATTCCGAGCTCAAAACACAAAAACGCAGAGATGTTTGAAGACTTGCCTCGATTCGAGCATCGGCCAGCACCTGTTTGACGTTGCCTTCGGTCAAGTCGAGGGGCGGCGGAGGCGGCTGAAGTGCCGCCGAAACGGGGACGAAGGAGGAGGTGGCAACAAAGGCGTTCGAGGGTCTCGGAAACGACGGCGGCCGCAGCAGAATCGCCGGCCTCCTGAAGCGCCTTAATCCGACGTCCGCCATTGCCGCCGGAGCTCGGCAGCGCCAGAGGGGACCGACGGAAGGGTAAGAGAGAAGAAATGAAGACGCCGTTTTCATGTCCCGCGACTGCTGCTTGGCACTTACTTCCCTCCTGCTGCAGCTGCGTGCGTTTTTTTTTTTTTTTTTGGTTTTTCTTCTTTTTAGCACAGCTTGCAACAACACCGCTGGATGCTGTTATCCACTCAGCGTCTCAGCCTACTTGACCGGCCTAATTTTTGGTATTTTAGACAATAATTTCATGAGTCAAACTCACACTATATCCTCTCCAGAGTTCAGAATAGAGTCAAACCAACATTACATAGGATTTAAAAAAAAAAACTGCAATATCATTGTAAGAAGCATAAGAGGATGAGGTTGAAGCGCAAGCAATACATTTACCACGAGATCTTTATTTTGTTGGGTTTTAAACCCAAAATATCAAGCATTAATAAGGATTGTCCAATCAAATAGAATTGATATGATTTTGAATATTTTGAATTTAAATATATCAACAGAAAATATGAATATTCATGTACAGATATAAGTTATGATTTCTGATTTACTTATAGATGAAATTTAAAATATATTATATATATATATTTTAGTTCCTAACTTAAATGTATATACGATTTCTCATTTGTATTCCATCCATGAAGAAAATAAAAGTTTTCTGAATAAATGTACCGTTTTATCAACTCAACATTGATTTTATTATTTTTATTTTTGATTTGCTTGGATTAAAAATCTATTTGAGAGATTTGATTTTATTTTGCTTCTTAATTATGTCATAAAAGCACTTGATCTTGAAAGAGTGGTGTTTGCTTTTTGTTCTGAAGTACATTAACTAGGTCAGATATAGCCCCAGCAACTAAAGGTACTTAGGCTTGTTTAGTATAAGATTTAGTTTTTTGCATTTTGTTGTTTGAATTCTGTTTGTATTGAAATATAATTTTAAAATAATTTTTATTTGATAGAAAAGAAAAATGCATTCAAAAAAGAGATTATATTTTTTAAAATTGAGCCCTGAGATTACAAAAAATTACTAAGCACAAGTAATACAAATGAGAAAAAAAAAGTACTATTTAGATATTCTGACAAAATTGAATTTAAAATTAGAAATAAAAAACAGTTATAAACAATTTTTAAAAATAGCTATGAAATCTATCATTTTTAAAAATAATTTTCAAATATATATTGTTATTAGATTAAAATGAATGTAGATAGTTTTAAAAAATGATACTGAATTTTGTAGATGCCAAACACTTTCTTAACCTTGAAACGTTCAAGGCTGCAATTCCTTGTGCCGCAGCCCTGGCATAAATTTCTTTTGCTTGTCTTCGCTCAAATTAATTTGCTTTAAAACTCATCATATCGACCAAGATTTAAGCATTAACTTGTCTACTTTATTTTTTGTTCGATGAGTTATCGTGGATTTAATTATTCCATTTGAGTATTCTCGATTTTTACAAAACAAACAAAAAATAAAATTATTTACAAATAATACTTAAACAATCAATTTCATGGTGTCACTTGAAGATTTACAAGTTTTAGAGTATGTTTGGTTGAGGTATTTTATGTTTTCTCTTTTAAAATGTGATAAATGTTTTCGGATATAAAAAATTAAAAACTTTAAACAAAAAAGTTATTTTTAATTTAAAAAACCCTTAAAATAAAAAATCCTTTGATTGTTTTCAAAGCTTTTATTTTTTTATTTAAAAACAGCTATCACTTTTTTAAAATAAAAAATAAAACATTTCAATTACCTATTTATTATTTATTACATAAAAATATTAAATATATTCATTAAAAAAAATATTTATTACTAGATGTCGTTTTTCCAAACTACATAATAATTTTCAAACAAAATTTCAAGCTATGTAAATGATACTTTATTATAAGAGCAATGTTACATGTAACTATCTTTTGTACAGATCTGAAGCGCACATTTGACACGGCAATATCTCATTGGCCTGCTCCGAACAAATCAAGGCCTCATCAATTTTATTAGGCCAAGGTTTTATGTGAAGATCACTTGCAGCCATTTTGCAGAATAAATTTATGGAGATCCCTTCATAAAACACCAGGCTCCATATATCCCAAACACTCCGAAACCGTTTCCTAAGCAAAAACCCAAAAAGCGCGCACACAACAAAAAAAGAAACCAGCGGACATGTTATGGCGTTATGGATGTGTCGAAACCGTGTCCTCTCAGGTACTGCAGCTTCAAGGAGACCTGTCTCTCCATCTGTAGCCGACGGTGGAAGTTGGCTATGAACGCCTCTGCCCTCTTATCTATATCCTCTTCAGATGTACAACCCACTAGTCGCCCCTGCTGACGACTGCTGCCCTGACATCCGGACCCTGAAACACCGGAATCGCCATCTCCTGTGCAGGCCCGCAAGCCCGACGGTTCATTGAAGCCCAGTCTGGAACTGCAGAGTGAAACGGCGATCCCCGAAGCGAGACGCCATTGATGAACGCGAAATTTGAGTAAAAATGCTACCTTCTGCACTGCCCTCCTCAGCTTGCCTAGCAGAGACAAATTGGGCAGACCCATAGGTTTTTTTTTTAAACGGCAGAATGAGAGTTACAATATGTTGATGCCGAAAGACGAATAGATATGGTTTTTTGTTATCTTCGATGATGACGGCTTTGTATTTATAGGGGTCGTAAGGATGGCTTGAGGAAGTTGCCAAGTAGACCGTGAAAGCGTACGTGAGCTAGAAGATTACGTACCGTGTCCGGATGGCGGCTTGGTTGGCAGCATAGGCTGAGACAACGGTTGTGGTCAAATCTTTGATTTCTAAAATATTCAACGAGTTTTTTTCCTTTATATTTAATACTACAATTTCAAATATGACGTTCGCTTGTCATTGCTGTTTTGCTTTTTTGTTAGAAGCAATTTTAAAATTGCTTTTAAAAATTACTTTTTCAGGAAATATTTTAAAAAAATAAAATACCAATTGTATCCCTTTTGATGCTTATTCCGTCGCCCCCAAAAACAAATCCCAGATTATCTTGGCAATTATATTCTACAAAGCCTCTAATTCATCTAGTCTCTTAATATTGTTTCTTGGCAACTGAATCTCATCAATGACAGGGGCTAAGGTCGTGGAATTAACAATTGAGTATTGGTGATTTGCAGCAGGCTCAAGTTCATATTGCCATGCTCGATCCGTAGTATGTGGAGAATTGGGAAAACGTGAGTGGTGAGAACCAAATTGGGGCGGGGTGGGGATGGAGTGCGATAGGATGGAGGGGGGGAGGGGGGGATGAGGTTGAGGATGGCGGATGGACACATTTTTTTAATGTTTTTAAAATTAAAATATATCATAAAGGATTTTTTGCCTTTTAAATTTTCACAGTACTTTTTTTAAAATTTATCAAACACTTATCATTTGCTTTAAAAATTAAAACACTTTCAAAATTATATTTTACCAAACACTCATCTGCTTGTTTTAATAGCAGTTTATTTTAAAAGCACAACTAAAAGTAACTTATTTTAAAAGATACAAAAACTTCCATACAATTAATCTAAATCATCATATTCCGATTCTAAACTTCCAGATCCAAATAAAAACAACAAAGCAAAATATACAGAACATTAGTATTTGCCCATCCATCAACTGTTATGGAATAAAAAAAAGAACAAAGCTATTGCACGAATTCATAGTATACTCATGACGCAACTTCACGCTACTACAACATATCATGACAAAAAGCCTAAAAATAAAAAGAACAAACATGAGTCACGTTGTCTGCCCTGGAAGAAAAATCCATTGACAAATGAAGAGAGGGACTATATGGCTAAGGTTCCATATGCCTCAACCATTAGAAGCTTGATGTATGTCATGGTGTGCATGAGACCAGATATTGCTCATGCGGTGGGAGCAATGAGCAGATTTATGTCTAATCTATAAAAGTAATATTGGGAAACAGTAAAATGGATACTTAAATACCTATGATGTACTACTAATAAATGTCTATGTTTCATTAAAGTTGCATCACTAGGTTGATGTTGATTTCACCAGATAAATATATCACATGAGAGGCACTATAGGCTACGTATTCACCTTGGGGACCACATCATCGAGCTGGAATTCTCAGTTGCATAGATTGTGGCTTTATCTACAATTGACGCAAAGTATGTTGCGGTGACAGAAGCTAACAAGAAATTTATCTAGTCACAAGGATTATTGGCATAAATGAGTTTTAATCAAGAGATTGATATATTGTATAGTGATAGTCAGAGTGTAATACACTTGGCCAAGAATTCATGTTTTCATTCAATGAATAAGCATATTGGACTTCGTTATCATTTCATTTGATCATTGTCGGAGGATGAAGTGTTAACACCCATGAAGATACAGGGGAGTAAGAACCAAACAGATATGTTAACAAAACAGTCACTACAAACAAATTAGAGTTGTGTGCAACTCTAATTGGTCTTCAATAATAGTTACATTGAAAAGAGCTATTGCAAGTGTGAAGACATATTGAAATCAATTTTTAAGTGAAAGATTGTCAAGATTGGTGGGCAAATGAAAATAAGGATTGTCGATATTTTCCAAGGACGATTGGTGTAATTATTTTGAACATAAAGTGACCTGTTTTGTCAACAACAGGGCGCTGGAAAAAGCTTATAAATAGGTATCTCATTTGCAATGGAATCCCATCTAAAAAACAATAGTCCCATTTAGGAGAGAAAGAGAGAGAAAACAAATAGAGAGAGTGAAAGAATTATTAAATTGATAACTCTCAAGTGTATTTAGATATTAGAATTGAGTGTTTGTAAACATAATGTATTTTTCTCTTCACAGTGAAAATATTATAGTATCTCTCTAGATGTAGAAATTTTTTCGAACAACGTAAAATCTTCGGTGTGTCAATTTTATTTCCTTTTATTTTTTATATTTTCTCCCAACAATGTGGTGCAAGACAGGGAGGCAATGCAAAAGAGGGACTGAGAAAACCTTTTAGTATTCACAAAGAAGTGATGATAAAGGCCTTCGGGCATCTCAGATTAACAGATAAAATAATCAGGAAAGTATTCGAATCCTCAAATTTCATGTTACTTGTATATTATATAAAATTTGCAAACGAAATGTGAGTTTCTCACTAATAAAACTAGGACATTAAACTGGGACAGACTATGTAATGAGACTATGTAACGATGAAGCTAAAAGATGTTAGGCCAAACCTTTGGTCTTCCAACTGGTCTCTTTTGGAAGGTCCTCACCCTCTAGGCGAGATTTGTGGGAGCAATAAAAGCAAAAAAAACACGAGGTGGTCCATCGTTCATAAATAACAAGCTTGTAATTTTTTATTTGGATTGTGATTATTCTGTACTGTGCCAGCGAAGTGTTTTTTTCTTGCTTTCTTTTTTTGAAGTCAGATACTTTATTATCTAAAATTATGATGTTTCTTACTAGAGGATAAAGAAAACAACTCATGTAACGTAAGATACTAAGATACATCAAAGCAATGCAAATAAGTTTCTAATCGAGATAAAATCCTTGGCATTTCTCACCAATATTGTATTATTTTCAACTCAAGTACTCAAGGATCTGCAGGCTGCAACCAACTTTAGAAATTTTCAGGACTGTCATCTAGTTGCTTCTCATCCTCTATATCCACCTCCAAGATTTCCTAAAGTGTAGAGATACGCATGTTACTAGGACAACAGAAGCAACAAACATGGTTTTAACTTTTAAATCACATGGGATTTGGGGTGGGGTGGCGGTGGCGGAATGGGCAGGTAACTTACAGGTATCCTTTGTTTCAAATAATTGCCTAGTCTGGCCATAACTGTCGAACGCTCGTGGCAAAACCTTCCTCTGAGACTAATCCTCACAATGGGCCCATCCAGTTCAGCGAGCTCAGCTACTGCTATGTATTTATAAAAACTTTATTCTTCATTACAAAACAAGAAAAATGAAGGGGTAATGCCATATGTGATCAGGAGTTACTTGTTATGCCAACTGAAGCATCAAAGATTTGTCCAAACTACAAGCAGACAGATGCAAAACTTCCACAAGAAATCAGATTATAATTAACAACTCATATGTACTAATCAAACTCAGTCCAAACAGTTTAGTTTTCTGATGTAGAATATCGGAGCATTTTGGGTAGCCTACAAGTGGGAATTTGTTGTTACCACAATGAAAAATCTAGATATCAGTTTAGTTCCCAAGGATTTCGCTGCTAATATACTTGAATAGGAGTAATCCACAAATAGGATTAGAAGATCTCAGTTTACTAAGGGCTCAATCCAAAATTAAAATCTCCAAAAGTAGTCTGCCATCCATTCATCCTGGTATATGCTGCCAATATGCCTTTATTGAAGGTTAATCTACTATTGGCCCACAAATCCAATGCCGCCTGTAAAACGAAATAAGGCTTAAAGCTTCCATCAATGAAGAGAGGGACTATATGGCTAAGGTTCCATATGCCTCGGCCATTGGAAGCTTGATGTATGTCATGGTGTGCATGAGACCAGATATTGCTCATGCGGTGGGAGCAATGAGCAGATTTATGTCTAATCTATGAAAGTAACATTGGGAAACAGTAAAACGGATACTCGAGAGGCACTATAGGCTATGTGTTCACGTTGGGGACTACATCATCGAGCTGGAATTCTCAATTGCATAGATTGTGGCTTTATCTACAATTGACGCAAAGTATGTTGCGGTGACAGAAGCTAACAAGAAATTTATCTGGTTACAAGGATTATTGTCATAAATGAGTTTTAATCAAGAGATTGATGTATTGTATAGTGATAGTAAGAGTGTAATACACTTGGCCAAGAATTCATGTTTTCATTCAATGAATAAGCATATTGGACTTCGTTATCATTTCATTTGATCATTGTCGGAGGATGAAGTGTTAACACCCATGAAGATACAGGGGAGTAAGAACCAAACAGATATGTGAACCAAAACAGTCACTACAAACAAATTAGAGTTGTGTGCAACTCTAATTGGTCTTCAATAATAGTTACATTGAAAAGAGCTATTGCAAGTGTGAAGACAGATTGAAATCAATTTTTAAGTGGAAGATTGTCGAGATTGGTGGGCAAATGAAAATAAGGATTGCTGATATTTTCCAAGGACAATTGGTGTAATTATTTTGAACACAAAGTGACCTGTTTTGTGAACAACAGGGTGCTGGAAAAGCTTATAAATAAGTATCTCATTTGCAATGGAATCCCACCTAAAAAACAATAGTCCCATTTAGGAGAGAGATAAAACAAATAGTGAGAGTGAAAGAATTGTTAAATTGATAATTCTCAAATGTATTTAGATATTAGAATTGAGTGTTTGTAAACATAATGTATTTTCTCTTAACAGTGAAAATATTGTAGTATCTCTCTAGATGTAGTAATTTTTTCGAACAACATAAAATTTTAGGTGTGTCAATTTTATTTCCTTTTATTTTTTATATTTTCTCCCAACAATGTGGTGCAAGACAGGGAGGCAATGCAAGAGAGGGACTGAGAAAACCTTTTAGTATTCACAAAGAAGTGATGATAAAGGCCTTCGGGCATCTCAGATTAACAGATAAAATAATCTGGAAAGTATTCGAATCATCAAATCTCATGTGACTTGTATATTATATAAAATATGCAAATGAAATGTGAGTTTCTCACTAATAAAACTAGGACATTAAACTGGGACAGACTATGTAATGAGACTATGTAACGATAAAGCTAAAAGATGTTAGGGCAAACCTTTGGTCTTCCAACCAGTCTCTTTTGACAGGTCCTCACCCTCTAGGCGAGATTTGTGGGAGCAATAAAAGCAAAAAAACACTAGGTGGTCCATCGTTCATAAATAACAAGCTTGTAGTTTTTTATTTGGATTGTGATTGTTCTGTACTGTGCCAACGAAGTGTTTTTTTCTTGCTTTCTTTTTTTGCAGTCAGATACTTTATTATCTAAAATTATGATGTTACCTACTAGAGGATAAAGAAAACAACTCATGTAACGTAAGATACTAAGATACATCAAAGCAATGCAGATAAGTTTCTAATCGAGATAAAATCCCTGGCGTTTCTCGCCAATATTGTATTATTTTCAGCTCAACTATTCAAGGATCTGCAGGCTGCCACCAACTTTAGAAATTTTCAAGACTATCATCTAGTTGCTTCTTATCCTCTATATCCACCTCTAAGATTTTCTAAAGTGCAGAGATACGGATGTTACTAGGACAACAGAAGCAATACACATGGTTTTAACTTTTGAATCACATGGGATTTGGGGTGGGGTGGCGGTGGCAGAATGGGCAGGTAACTTACAGGTATCCTTTGTTTCAAATAATTGCCAAGTCTGGCCAAAACTGTCGAACGCTCGTGCCGAAACCTTCATCTGAGACTAATCCTCACAGAGGGCCCATCCAGTTCAGCGAGCTCAGCTGCTCCTATATATTTATAAAAACCTTATTCTTCATTACAAAACAAGAAAAATGAAGGGGTAATGCCATATGTGATCAGAAGTTACCTGTTATGCCAACTGAAGCATCAAAGATTTGTCCAAACTGCAAGTAGACAGATGCAAAACTTCCACAAGAAATCAGATTATAATTAACAACTCATATGTACTAATTAAACTCAGTCCAAACAGTTTAGTTTTCTGACGTAGAATATCTGAGCATTTTGGGTAACCTACAAGTGGGAATTTGTTGTTACCACAATGAAAAATCTAGATATCCGTTTAGTTCCAAAGGATTTCGCTGCTAATATACTTGAATAGGAGTAATCCACAAATAGGATTAGAAGATCTCAGTTTACTAAGGGCTCAATCCAAAATTAAAATCTCCAAAAGTAGTCTGCCATCCATTCATCCTGGTATATGATGCAAATATGCCTTTATTGAAGGTTAATCTACTCTTGGCCCACAAATCCAATGCCGCCTCTAAAACGAAACAAGGCACAAAGCTTCCATCAATGAAGAGAGGGAATATATGGCTAAGGTTTCATATGCCTCAGCCATTGGAAGCTTGATGTATGTCATGGTGTGCATGAGACCAGATATTGCTCATGCGGTGGGAGCAATGAGCAGATTTATGTCTAATCTATGAAAGTAACATTGGGAAATAGTAAAATGGATACTTAAATACCTGTGATGTACTACTAATAAATGTCTATGTTTCATTAAAGTTGCATGACTAGGTTGATGTTGATTTCACCAAATGAATATATCACATGAGAGGCACTATAGGCTATGTGTTCACGTTGGGGACTACATCATCGAGCTGGAATTCTCAATTGCATAGATTGTGGCTTTATCTACAATTGACGCAAAGTATGTTGCGGTGACAGAAGCTAACAAGAAATTTATCTGTTTACAAGGATTATTGGCATGAATGAGTTTTAATCAAGAGATTGATGTATTGTATAGTGATAGTAAGAGTGTAATACACTTGGCCAAGAATTCATGTTTTCATTCAATGAATAAGCATATAGGACTTCGTTGTCATTTCTTTTGATCATTGTCGGAGGATGAAGTGTTAACACCCATGAAGATACAAGGGAGTAAGAACCAAACAGATATGTTAACAAAACAGTCACTACAAACAAATTAGAGTTGTGTGCAACTTTAACTGGTCTTCAAGAATAGTTATATTGAAAAGAGCTATTGCAAGTGTGAAGACAGATTGAAATCAATTTTTAAGTGGAAGATTGTCAAGATTGGTGGGCAAATAAAAATAAGGATTGCTGGTTTTTTGCAAGGACAATTGGTGTAATTATTTTGAACACAAAGTGACCTGTTTTGTGAACAACAGGTTGCTAGAAAAGCTTATAAATAGGTATCTAATTTGCAATGGAATCCCATCTAAAAAACAATAGTCCCATTTAGGAGAGAGAGAAAACAAATAGAGATAGTAAAAGAATTATTAAATTGATAATTCTTAGGTGTATTTAGATATTAGAATTAAGTGTTTTTAAACATAATATATTTTTCTCTTCACAATGAAAATATTGTAGTATCTTTATAGATATAGAATTTTTTTCGAACAACGTAAAACTTTCGGTGTGTCAATTTTATTTCCTTTTATTTTTTATATTTTCTTCCAACAATGTGGTGCAAGATAGGGAGGCAATGCAAGAGAGGGACTGGGTTAGAAACTTATTTGCTTTGATGAGTTGGCATTATCATCCAAAACAAAAAGTTAAAGTCATATTTATCTTTTTTTCTTTTGCTAATAGTTAACTAATGTATTTGAAATGGTATTTAGTAAAATATTACTATTGTTTTTGCTTGTTATAGATACTCTAACCTATCTATTGAATAATATTTGACACAGTGTGGCCATTATCATGTTATTGTATTAATATTTATTTGTTATATTATTTAATAATTTATTATGATATGAATATTTCCTTTATTTGAATAATAATAATAATTTTATATTAAAAATCATGTTAGTTTGACTTAATGCCTTATTATTTAATAATATCTGAGGTTATGTACCGTGTTTTGTGCACCTTAAGGAGTGACGCTTGAGAGGGCTGATTAAGCGACAAAACTGTAACACGTCCACGATGACATCGTTAGTTGTAGCTAAATGACCCGTAGGAAGCATGACTCTTGAAGATCAACATGAGAGAACAAATTGTTGGAGGAAATTAACTCGGAGCGAGGAAAATGAGATTATATTTATTTACCATCATGTGATGATCCCAAAAAAATAATTGTATGTTTTGGATGGTTGTGACATTGGTCTGCTGGGTTAGCCAGCCTCTTAAAAATATTTGCGTGTTATTAGTTATGAATTATATTATTTTAATATTTTTATATGAAAATTATACTATTTTAGTATATAAATCATTATAAACAATTAAATCCATGCTCACAAATCATTATAAACATAACTTTGAGAATTAACTGTCAATGAATACATATATAAAGTGGAAGTTTTTGAAGATGAAATAATAACAAGACATTTGATTAATTGTTTTTTGAATTATTTGAGCAAGAAAATTCAAATTCAGGCAAAAGCAAGAGCAGATAGATGATTTTGACGTGTTATAGGCTTAACAAACGTTCTGCAATATTATTTTTCATAAATACTTGTTACAACAGAGCATTTTTTCAATTTATTTTCTTATTCATATTTGCGTTTTAAGGATCTTTTATCGTGAGCTTCTTTAAAGACTTAGTATAAAATGACTCTTCATTCAAAGTACTTGACGTTATTGTTTGGTTGTGATTTTAAACAGATGAGATTACAGCAATATCACAATAGAACATTTAACTAATTAGTGGAATAGGAGTGGATTTGAAAGTGTTTACCTTGAATCACTATAAAAGTATGTTTTTTTTAAAAACAGTTTTACATTTTTATTTGCCGTGAGCTAGTTACCACCCTTAGTTAACTTTTAGAGCATCTTCAATTCATTGATATAACAAAATATATCACAAATTCATCTCCACATATTAGCTATAGGTAAATCTAAAAATTTATTTAAATTTAACTTTAATTTTAGCTTTATCGCATTCACTCAAAACCTTATTTGAAAATTACAAATGGAAAAAAAAAAAAAAAAAAAAAAAAAACCCCCCCCCCCCCACCCCCCCCCCCCCCCCCCCCCCCCCCCCCCCCCCCCCCCCCCCCCCCCCCCCCCCCCCCCCCCCCCCCCCCCCCCCCCAAACACCCCCCCCCCCCCCCCGGGGCCGGGGGGGGGGGGGGGGGGGGGGGCCCGCGGGGGGGGGGGGGGGGGGGGGCCCCCCCCCCCCCCCCCGGGGGGGGGGGGGGGGGGGGGGGGGGCCGGGGGCCCCCCCCCCCCCCCCCCCCCCCCCCCCCCGGGGCCCCCCCCCCCCCCTAAATTTATCCCTTCCCACGTTACCACGTATTCCTCACCTAGCGCAACAGTGCCCTCTCACCTCCCTCAGTGCGTTATGAAAGTTTCCTGGCGGATGATCGAAAAGGGCGGCGATTTTATGGCGGACTTTCTCCCTTGCCTCACACTCGCTGAGCACCGACTTGTTCAACTTCATTTGCTTCCCCCACGAAATCTTTTACCTCTTCCGCGTCAGAATCTTCGTGCCTCAACTTCACTTGCTTGGACCAAAGGTGTGGACCACAGTTTCATGGGCGACTAAAAGATACTGTTTCCCTCCCAGCCCCCCTCCCTCGTCCTATGTCTTCAGTTTCGAGTTTGGGATGTATGATTTGGAAAAATAAAATTTAAGTAAAATAATAAATAGTATAGCTCAAATAGTACTGCGCTAAATTTATTTTTAATTAACTAATTTAGCTAATAAAAATATTATTATTGGAACCACACAAATATAGACAATTAAACATTATTGTTTATAAGTTAATTACAAATATAACTCTTAATAGTTTTTATTTGGTTAAGTCTTAACATCATCCCATCATTGTTTTATTTGTATGATTTAAATAAAATATATATTTAAAACATACTAGACAGTATCAACATAATTAACACAAAAACAAAACAAAAAATATATTTTGGAATGCCAATGTGGGATTAAAAGAATATTGATGGAATAGAACGAATGAATTTGCGAAATATACTTTTTATATAAACAATGATTTTGAAAGATAAGATTAGGCATGACAACGGGTCGAATTGGACTCGGGTACTGTCTGACTCGAATTTTCTCAATCTGCCCGCGAACCCGCCCCACCCCAGCTGTTTTGGTACTTCGGGGTGAGTCGGGTCAGAACAGGTGGGATCAAGTTGGTATTTTTTAAGTTAATTTTATTTTAAAATATCGAATCGGATCGAGTCGGGCCAGACTCGAGCTCCGACCCAATGGCATATAGAGTCGGGAGTGAGTAGGGTAAAATTGTCAAGCTTAGATAAGATTTAATTTTGTTTAAATGCGTTAAGGTAACATGTTTATATATAAATATTTAGATTAAAATCAAGTTTTAAATTAGGAAGCAAAAGTATAGAAGTGGAGTGCATTTTAATTTCTTCAAAATTAAACATATCAACCTCAAAATATTCATCTGCTTTGTTGAAAGTTGATTTTATGAACATTCTCCCATCGTTATTTGGAAACCAAGCAGTAAGACGCGTGGCCTTCCATCGATGCCGACCACGCGTGGCTGTCTCCCCATCTTCCAAACAGTTGGCAGTTGGCCAAACGCCAACTGTCAGGCTGCGTGCAGATCTGGCCAAAAGCGGGAAACCCATACACCCCCATCCATCCCCACTATAGAGTGTCCCCCTGGTTTCACGCATCCACCGACGCACGCGCGCGCATATACACCGCTCCATGGCGCCTCCGATGAAGGTGAAGCCGTCGCCGGCCCAAACCCTTACCGATTCCCAAGACGCTCGTCTCCTCGTCCGCGAAACCCTAAGAATCAGCGCCAACCTCGCCCCGGCTCCTCCACCGCCCGCTTCACCGCCCTCGACCTCGCCGCCGCCGCCTTCTTGGGCATTGAGGAAGGAGGCGAATTTGGTGGCTGTGGAGGATCAGTTCATCGATTCGAGCTTGAGGTTGCTCTGCTGCGAAGAAATCGATGGCCGGCGGTGGAAGTACGTGGTCGACAATGGCAGCTCCGGACGCTTCAAGAAGGGCTCCATACGATCCATTAGCTTGCAGAGTCCGCAGACTCCTATTGATGTTGGTTTCCCCATATATATATATATATCATCTTTGTCAGTTAATTGCTCCTGTATGTTGCCTTTTGAATCTTAATTTTGCACCACAACCGTGTTCTTGCATTTTTGAAATTAAGATAATTTTGAAGTTAATTGTTGCAATCTTTCTAACCAGCTAGAGTACTTTTAGATGCGAAGCAAACAATGATTTTGCAATCTGTCTTCGATGAATGACGATGAGTGTTATTCATGTCATGTCTTTAGTCAGTTTGCTTGCTCCATTTGTAACGTTTCTCGACATTGATGGACTAGAATGTAAAAAAACTAAACATATTCTTGTTGTGAACACCAAAGTGTTCGAGCCAGTTTATTCATAAATATGTTTCTGTTTATAACCAGAAAAGAACTCCTCAAAATACCACCCTAGTTATTTTGCAAGAATCTTGATTGGATATTAGTCACAATAGTATTGAATAAATATGCATTGAATGGAATAATTTCAATATTCAATAGCAGCTGTCTTTAGAGTTATTCAATCATCTATCATAGCCCTAGCTTCACTGGGAGTTGTAGTTAAACAAGTGGTGGGTGCATGGGAAGGTGTTGCATTCAATGTTAGTTGCCCAAGAAATATGATCTGATGCGTTATTATGTAATTTTGCTGCCAACTTGATCAATGGATCAGATTAATGGATATATATATTGATGAGATCAATGAATATGTTAATAAAATTAATAATAACATCCATTGAAGTGTTTTTTTTTTTTTTTTTTTGTGATGGCACAGGAGTTGATGTCATTCATAAGATCATATGTAGTGCCTGAAGGTTTTCCTGACAGTGTTACCCCATCATATGTACCATACATGACATGGAGAGCTCTTAAGGTACCCGCTTGCAGTTATGACACTTGTGATAAAAGTACAAAATCTCATTATTACAGAATTCAACATTTTCGTGTTAGTATATAGCATATTGCATAATATTATTAATAAATATAATGCTCATTTTAGCACTTATTTGGTGGAGCGATGGGAGTTTTTACAACACAAACACTTTTGAATTCTGTTGGAGTCTCCAGAAATAAAGCTGTTCCTGGTGCTGTTGCTATCAACTGGATTCTCAAGGTACCTGAGTATTTTATACAGCTGCAGTCAGTGTCTCAGTGATCATTCCTAAATTTGGGGTGTACATAACCTTGATATAGATCTTGCAGATCATCTGGAATGGATTGAACCCTCATATTCTTTGCTGTAGTATTAATTTTTCTGGTTTTGATTGGACCTGCCTGCTGTGTGACACTTGATACAACTTGCAAGGGCTGATATCGCAAAGCATACTTGGACAAACCCATTATATTTGCATTTATTATCTTTGCTTGCTGGCTGTGAGAAATTGACTTTTAATGCTACAAGTAAATCTGGCTGTTTGTTTCTTCTTTGGCTTTGGTATTGTAGAGATAGTTATCCTATTAATGAAGAGGTGTATGCATTTTTTTTATTTATTTAATCCATTGCTTAGGATAGTTGGTGGATTCCACTGTTGGATTGGTTGCAGGTCTTGATAGTGGTCCCATTTATGAGGAAAAAATCCATGCGGCACTATGAATTTCATAGATGTCTAGATGAAGTAAAACAAAATGGAAAATATGATTCATCGGCTTGGCTGTAAATTTCACACTGAACAGTGCCAAGAGTTGTGGTCAATAGCTAAATTTGCAGGGTTTCATTTTTATTTTTTTATTTTAACTTTTCCTTGAGCCATTCTCATAAATTAATCACCATTGCTAAATATTATTTCATATTCTCTTGCTATGAAAGGTCCTTTTCATGCTTTTTCTAGACTTAAATAACTTACTTGTGACACCTTAAAGGATCAGTAGTCTTGACACCCTATAAGCCCCAAAATAAAAAGGCATCCTGTCTTTCCATGATTAAAATTTTTGTTCCACCCTACAGGATGGGGCTGGTCGAGTTGGAAAAATGCTCTTTGCTCGCCAAGGAAAGAAATTTGATTATGATCTAAAACAGGTAAAAATAATTCAATATGTCTTCACCTATGAAATTAAGTGTCAGAATATTTCTGAATTCCGTTCTTTTTCCCTTTTTCTTTTTAATCTGGAAACGACCCGTTCCAGCTTCGGTTTGCTGGTGATCTTCTAATGGAGTTGGGTGCTGGGGTTGAGTTAGTAACTGCAGCTGCACCACACCTTTTTCTGCCTCTGGCTTGTGCTGCTAATGTGGCCAAGGTTAACTAATTTAATTAATCACTTATTTTTTTATTTATATCTTTCATATCACCATAGCTAAATCTAGTTCACATATTCTGTGCTTATTTACAACTTGCAGAATGTCGCTGCTGTAACATCTACATCAACTCGTACTCCTATCTACAAAGCTTTTGCTAGAGGGGAAAACATTGGCGATGTCACAGCGAAAGGAGAATGTGTTGGCAATATTGCAGATCTGGTATGTTTTTGCAGATTTTTTTTTGAATTTACATCAGCTGATATTTTACTTGATGACAGCCTTTAAAAATATTGATGATGAGCTCTGATATCAAAGTTGATTGGTATTTGTTGTTGTGGATACTTTACTGGAATTATTTGAATAAGCCTCACTTGCATAAAATTGAATATATATATATATAATGATTTATGATAGTAGTTATGGGGGGGGGGGGGGGTAGATGAGTTAGAATATAATGGTAGTACATAGTGTATGCTAGGGGTGTAACTTGGTTGGCTCAAGGGTCAGTTTTGGGCAAAACTGTAAGCCTACCAGAGGTGGTTGGTTTGAAGTCTCTGAAACTGCAACCTGCCCAAAGTGGGCTTTGGTTGGTGGGTTTTCATTCTCTCAGTTTCCTGTTTGGTTATGGGCGACTTTATTTGGTTTCTTTTGTGGCCATATTTTGGGCATATAGTGACCAGAGATGGAGGGAGAGGTGAAGAGCAACCATTGCAATTTGCAACCCAGTTTCAGTCACCAGAGTCAATGCCACACTGGAAGTTTGAATGTGGGGCACTGCATCAGGAAAATGAAACGGCTAATGAAAGTACATTTATTTATTAAGATCTCTTTCACATTGGGATTGGGTAGTGGATTGCAACTGGTTATCCGAGTAAAGCATTTACTTCAATATTTTTTATTGTATTAATAATAAGATGGAGCATCCAATGAATAGGCTAGAATATATATATATATATATGTATGTATATGTAGTTAAAATTCAAATAAATGTGATATAGATCTAATTCAAAGGTAGGGGGGTCAATCTTTATCAATCTCCAGTTCCCAATGGCACAATGTGACTCTCCATCCTCCATGGATCTCTCCTGTCGCAGGTGCTGGATGGTTTTCTAAAGCTGTTTGGTGGGTCCTCTCCCCCAAACCAATGCTAAGCTGTGTTTGTTGGTTTCATTCAGTTTTCTGATACTGAAGTCGGAAGGAACATGACTCTTTGATCTGAATTTTGTGGTCAGTCTGATCGATTTGGTGGTTGAAAGGTGGTTTGGCGGATTCAGCATACACCCCTGGTGTATTCCTTAGTATAATTTTCACCTCCTGTTTATAATAGAGTTCAAGGATTACAATAAAGAATTCTTACAATGTTGAAACCTCTAATCATTGTAGAAAAGGAAATCATTTTACTGTTTTGCGTATGCCCATATTATATATCAAACCTTAACACTGCCCCATCGGCATTGTGATCTGGCCTGGGACAACCTGTTTTTAATCCAGCAGGAAATTCTGCAGAAGAGTGGTTAGAATTCTCTTGAAGTTATTGTGGCTAAATAGTTTTTAGGACCAGATTTCAGATCTCTCTTTCTTTTGTTAGGTAGGTACTGATATTTTATTTGATTTCATCTATTGTCATTTGATGAAATCTTAACTCTGTTCTGATGTCTACTCTGGGGCATTCAAGGTTTGTTTTGTAGAATATTGGAAATTGAAATGTAAGAAATTTCTGTATGGTGTAACGTGGAATGGTATTTGTTAGTTGAGGTGATGTCTTTACAGAATTATGCCAGTATTTTGCTTTTCTCTGCTCACGTTTTGTCTCTAAAGGTATGAAAGTGTGCAAAAGGTGTCTCGTATTTGCTTTCCTGTGCTCACGTTTCATCTCTGGCTAACCTTTATCTTGGCAAGTGAAAAAAATAAAGAATGTAATTTCTCTGCTAACCATAGCTATTCCGTTTGGGCTATGTGAGATGGGAATTGGACTACTTATGTTTGTTCTCTTTGTTGATGTTCTAGGTATGCAGGTGATGTGTGTATGTGTGTATTTGTTTTATTGCATTCCAATTAAGCTGATGTCAATTATCTTTTCATTGTGAAGCTAGGAACTGGATTGAGCATCATGATTTCAAAAAGAAATCCATCACTTGTTACCACATTTTCCCTTCTCTCCTGTGGTTATGTCTTAAGTTCTTATCAAGAGGTTTGTTCTCGCATCAATGTTAAAATCTTTCTGGGAACAAGATTGTATGTGGTGGCTGATTTGTTATTGGCTTATAGCTAATTATGCTACTGTTATTTCATTAGGTAAAATCTGTTGTTTTGCGCACATTGAATCGGGCAAGATTTACTGTGGCTGTAGAGTCCTTTATTAAAACAGGTTAGTATTGTTGTTTCTTCCTAGTTATAACAGCAGTAACAACAACAACAAACCATGTTGTATGTTATATGTCACTAATTTAAATATCTGCATTTGCAGGGCAAGTGCCCTCATTGCAGGAGGGGAATATGAGGGAGAACATTTTCAGCTTCCCATGGATAAAAGATAAGCCCCTAGTTATTGGTATGTACCAATTATATATAGTTGATTGGATGATATTGTTTGTAGAAGCATGATTTGAGTTGATTATAAAGTGTGTTGTTGTTTGCAGGACCAAGATTTAAGGATGCCTTTCAAGACTCTGGTTCTTATGATGCTATAAAACCTCTCTTTGAGGTTTGTTCATTGCCCCCATAATTCTCTGTCATCCTCCTTTTGTTAGTGTATATTGTTCATCCTGCACATCTCTTCTATTCAATGGTTGCAGAAAGAGAAATATATTGTGACATTTAATCCGTCAAAGGGTAAAATTTATGCTTTGCTCAAGGACAGCGCGAAATCCGATGACATTCTCAAGGCAACATTTCACGTGAGAATTTTAATTGTTGACAAAAATTTTAGTAGAGCGCCACTTTTCATGCTTTGGGTTTAGACTGTTTCTTTTTTTCTTTACACTTGTTTTTTTGGGCTTGCAGGCTTATGTACTTTTGCATTCCATTCAATCTTCAAATAAGAATGTTTTTTCTTCAAAAGAGTGGGACTATGATTCGTCTGATATAGAACTCTCAGCCACTGACCTCCTGGCTCATCTGTCCGAATCATGCAAGATGGTCTCAACATCATATGGATATTTCAAGAATAAGGCTGCTGAACAAGTACGTGGAAGTTAAAACATCTTTTTCCCTTTCAGAAGTATACAAATCATATTTCTAGCTGCCTCCTTAAGTTGTGTGTGGAAAAACCAGTATTTGGGATGTTAGATATTTTTTTAAATATCAGGGTAGGATAGTTGTAATTATAGGACCATAAATTATGAGATTCGTTGGTATAGGTTTCATCTAAATCATGGAATTAGTTGAGATAGTTTCCATTTATGTCTTAGAATTAATAGTCATAAATCATGGGATTAGCTGAGATATTTTCCATCTATGTACTAGGGTTACTGTGTGTATAACTAACCTTATATTGTTTTGTTATGAATGAAAAACAATCCCTTCTCAGCTTCTGTTATGGTATTAGGGCTGAACTTTCTTGGGACTGCCTCTTTTAAGTTTTCTCGTTGGGATTTTAAGGGTTTATTGCATTCAATTAAGAAGAGGCCTTCATTGCCATTGATGTTCTTTGTTTTTCTCCTGTAAAACAGAGTTTGTCAATCTCTGTTTTTCTTCTACAAAATAGGGGATCTGCTTGCCTTCATTGATCCTCTTCTCAACATTTTTTTGTCTTTAATTGACGTTTTCTGTTTTTTTTTTCAAATTCAGTCTTATACTCTTATTGCTTGGAAATTTTGTGAAACACAATGTCAGAAATAGGAGAAACCACTGCCATACTCCAATTTGAACAGTTAACCTAACCTCAATAACCTAGATATTTACAAAACACCCAATTGGCATACAATTTGGATGGGAAAAACTACCTCAAGTGGTTTCAACTAATACACACGATCCAAAGGTTAAGGAAAAATCAGGCATCTCATGGGAGATGGACCCAAACCAAAGCATGCACGGTTTGATGTATGGAAGGAATAAGATTCAATGATAATAACATGGTTGTTGAACTTGAAGATCATACTTGCATGTTCTTGGTAACTTTCAAGTTATTTTTTGTTTTTTCCTTATTTGTTTTTTCGTTTAATTTCAATCTTTACTAACAAATGTATCCATTGGCCAACGTCTTTAATGGCCAAACCAACATAAATAATTTTCTCTCATCTTATCTTCAAATAGAATTACTCCAATGACATAACAAATATTTACATTTTTAATCTTGTTCATTCTAGTCTTACAACACATTTATCTTAACATTCACATCTAAGTGATATTCATTTTTTATATATGTTGTTTTTTATTAGCGTAACACTCTATTCTACATAACAAAAAAGGTCTAACTGTTATCCCATAAAATGTTTGTTTTAAACACAATGTCATATTTTAATCACACAAAACTCATATTGCACTTCTCTACTTAAGTCATCTGACTTTAATCTTACGGTTAACATCATCATTAATTTCTTTGTTTCGCTGAATTATCAACCCTAGATACTTAAAACATTGGTTGGCTGGTATGTATTAATCATCTTTATTTTTTTCATTTCATAAACTTACATTCTATATATTCAATTTTTCAGTTTGTTTAATCTAAAATCTCTAGTCTCAGCGTTTATTACCATAACTTTAATTTTTGATTAACTTATTCGTTAGTCTCGCCGATCAAAATAATATTATCGGGGAACAATATAAATCACGGTATATTCTCATGAATATTTTTAGTTTTCTCTTCAACTAATCAACAATCAAGATTAATACTCACCCCTTTATTATTTTTCTCTTTACTTTGATACTATAATTTTTGGCTCCATTTAGATATAAGTCTAGCCTTTTCATTTATCTATTTAGTCTCTTGAAAATACATACTTTTAAAGTTTTAATATCCCCTCATAACCTCAACTAGTTTTACCCGTGAGTGATGCTATGTTCAAAGATACTAACCATAAACTAAGACTATAATTTCTAACTAAAGATACTAACTATTTTTCTCATTTGACCATGGTTCACAAGTCGTGGTTACGGTAGTCGTCGCGTCGTGGTCGCGGGCGACTTGTTGCATTTCATGTGAGATATAACTTCAAGCATGAAATAATATTTAATTATTTAAAAAAAATTATAGAAAAATTAAAAAATCAAATAATCACATTTGAATCATTAAACAATATAAATATTTGATTTAGATTACATAATATGAATTATTATATTAAAAAAGCGCTATCGCATTATTGAAGTATTAAAATAAATATATTATTACACTTTTATAATTTATAATATAATACATGAAATTTGTATTGACATTTAACTTTTATAATATTTATTTAATAATAGAATAGATAAACATTCTTTCTAACGACACGTGGAGTGACGATGATGTGAAAATTTTTCTCCTTCATATGGATGGCGACAATAATGAGATCCAAAGAAGAATGCGAAAGAGAATTCTTCACCAGTATCTTGTGAAGAGCGGTCATTAGAACTTCGTGAATATAGTTGTTGATTTGGTAGAGAGTGCATTTATGTACCACTACTACTGAAGCCATAAACTTCATCAAATTAAGTCGTTAGTCCACTTGAGATTTGATTGAGATATATATAACTACTACCACTACTACTGACATGAGATCCACTACTACGGTGATGATGTCTATCCAATTATAGTAACCACCGGTTCTATGATGGCCAAGGTGAGGATCTTGATGATCTCTACCAATAAAATAAATAATAATATTAGTAAATACATTTTCAGTACACTTATCATTATTAATAATTAAAACTAATTGCTCTAAATTATATTATTTTATGTATTATTAATTATTTTTATAACATTATAATTATAAATTGATAAGTAAATTATTACATAATAATTGTTAATTTTTTAATATTTATTAAAGGTATACTTAATAATTAATATACATAATTAGTTATCAATAAATATATTAATTAATGCTACTTGTAACAATTAATATACTAATAATTAATATATAAATTAATTATTGATACCTACCTCGCGTTGTTCGGCATTGAACAATAAGCCGAGGGCGTCAGCAACGAGAACGTAGATTCGCTAAGTAGAAAAGAAAAGTTGTCAATTGGAGAGAAGGATTGACTGGGAAAGCTTAAAAAGAAGAAGAAAGAGAAAAAAGGAAGAATAGTCACTGCAGTTTGTGCCTCTCACATTGCGTAGCATTGGCGTCCCTTTGGCGTTGCATCATGTAGCATTGGCATTTATCTGTTGTTACGTCGATGTGCCTTTTACGACATATAGTGAGTTTGTGCCTCCCCATTAGATGAGGGTGTTGGCGGCTCGCGATTCGATATCGAGATATCATTCGAGACACGATGAGTATACTGTATAGTAGCATCGTGTGGTGTCTTGGCCGATAACTCGGACGAGATGAACGTGATTTATCGATTCACTATCTTGTTCTTAGATCTCATCTCGTCAGCTACCAATATTTGGTTGAAACGGCGAAGATACGTACATCTCGACCAATATTGCAAACCATGCATTTGACACCCCATCTAAATGTTAATATGTTGTATTATGTCTAGGCAATAACCTAACAATCCATTTATCATTATTTATCATTATTCCTAAGTCTCAAAGATGTAGTGTGTCGTAGGGAATGTCCTAACGGTTTTCTTATATTGCGGTTTATAATAAAAGAGGTGATGAGTTTTACATTGGTTTTACAAACCAATTGCAATCCTCTTCTATCCAGACTTGGGACTGGCAATGCAAGCACAGGCGGAATTGCCATTACAGCATTATACCGACTAAATGGCCAGAGGATGCGGCTGTGCCAAAGGAGTTTAGAGAGCCAGACTGAGCATATGATTTCCTTGTGGGACTCAATCCCGAATTGGATCAAGTCAGAATTCAATTCTTGGTAAACAAGACGGCCCTTGCCTCAATGAAGTCGTAGCACTCATGACGTGAGGAATGTAGGAGAGGCCTATTGCTTGAACCTCATAATGGCTCACTTGCGGTGGCCAATGGTTTACACGAAATGACTAACACGAAAAGGGGCAGCTTTGCAAGTAGGAAAAAATGAACAAAACTGAGGACTATGGTGTACCTACTCTAAGAAGCTTGTCACACATGCGACTCATGTTGGAAGTTTCAGGGCAACCCTCCAAGCAGTGGAGGTCAAAGGGAGACCAATCCAACAGTAATAGATATGTTCACATGGCCACATCATCTCAAGGAGAACCAACTGCCCCAGAGCCGAGTAGTCTCATGAAGTAGAGGTGGAATTCCTTATTAATAGTTTTGAGAAGCCGGAGTTCTTTAGTATATTCAGGTAAGTTTCCAATTTCTTTTGAATTAAATGCGTCAGATAATACCTTCACAAATTCTTGGGTCATAGATGCAGGAACCACTGATCAAAATATTTCTTGACCTATACACCATGTCCAAAAATATGGCCACTGTGGATGGATCCGTAACCACCATTGCAAGTGTCGGAGACATTAATGTGAACCCATTAATAACCTTAAAAATGCCTTCCATGTTCCTAAACTGTCTCCCAACCTCGTCTCAATAAAAACGTACTCATGATTTATCTTATAATGTGGTCTTTTATAGTAGTTTATTCTGCATTTCAGGACAAAGATTTAGGGAGGATGATTAGTCATGCTAAAGAAAGGAGTGGCCCCTATTATCTTGAAACATGGAATGAGTCAAACATTGCCAAAGGCAGCCCTTCTCCGGCCTTATTTCAGCATCCATTTTATCCAATAAAGAACAAATTCTACTTCACCCTTGCCAATTAGGCCATCTATCATTTAAGATTATTAAGATCATGTTTTCCTTTTTGTTTACAAATTTAGATGTTATAATGTCAACTGTGAAGTTTGCGAACTTGCCAAATATAAGCGCGTGCCTTTTCCAATGAGTAATAATAGATGTTCCATTCCTTTCTATCTTGTATATAGTGATATTTGGGGTCTTTCCGCTGTTTCTAGGGTGAGAGGTTTGTTTCTTTTATGGATGAACAGTGTTAACTAGATTTTTCTGCACAAACATAAATTAGATGTGAGTACCATACTTTCTATTTTATGATAAAAAATAAATTTGGGGTCACTATTAAAAGATTCTGGTCAAATAATTATAGCAATTATTTCAATCATACGCTTACTCCCTTTTTCTAAAAAGAAGGAATTGTTCACAAGTCATCCTATTTTTACTCCTCACAACAAAATGCGCTTGGAGAGGAAAAATGGTCATCTCCTTGAAAAAATATGGGTCTTGTTATTTTAGAAAAAATGTCTAGGGCATTTTTCGGGGAAGTAGTTCTAATAAATACTCATCTCATAAAAAGGCTATCCTTTAGAGTCTTGGGTTTCAAGAGTCCTATCAACATCTTGTCATGGTTCAAAATATCGAACGAATTCAAAATGTCTTAGACAAGTTGTTATGTTATCGGAGGTTTCCGATATAAGATCCAGGGCCAGTTCGTACTTGTGTTTTTCCTGTATACTATCAAACTCAGCCGAGATATCAGACGAGATGTATCGAGTCGGCCTAGAAATTGATGATGTGTCTCCTTCTGGATAAGATCTTATTCGAAATTGTTAAAATTGTTGAGATATGTCGTGTAGTTTCCTTTTCTTTCTCCTTTATTTTTTTCCTTTATATTCTTTTCAAATGATTGCTCCCACACTCCATGCTGCGTCATTGTCGATTGCCGCGGTGTCACTATGTCTGTCATTTTTTTTTCCTTATTTTTCTTCTCTTTTCTACACTGCATTGCTATCAATCGCTGGATTCCCTTCTCTTCTTCCGCTGTGCTTTCGCTCGCTATGCTCTTCTAATGCTGATGAGGTTTATTTAGTTTGTCATTTAGGGTTATTTAGTTTCACTATTTTATCCTTATTTATGTTTATTAGTTTGTTTATTAGTACTTTTTTTTTAAATTAGTTTTTGTTATAATTTTTTTCGAATAATACTGTGTATTTTTTTGAACCTACTATTTTTGTAAAAATGAAAACAATAAATAAATATTACACCCATGTTGATTTGTTTTTTGTTGTATTTTTCCTAAAAAAAAAATATGATTCTAATTTGATAAAAATTATTATAAACATAAAAACTAATTTTATCAATGTTTATAGGCTTTTTTGTGACTATTATGATTTTATTTTAGTAAATTATAAATTATACAAAATATAATAATATATTTATTTTAATGTTACAATAGTATTTTGGTGTCTTTTTTTTTGTTATTTGAAGTCATAACATGCAATTTAAATTATTTATTTTATTTATTTAATGGTTTTAATGTAATGATTTAATTTTTTTTATTTTTTTAATAATTTTATTTTTAAAATTAAATATTATTTCATCTTTAAAGTTATATCTCACCCAAGATGTAATGAATTGTCCATGATCGTGATGCAATGACGATTGCGACCACAACTTCGAACCATGCACCTTATCTGCATTTTACCTGAACCTCAAAACCACCAATAATTTGATTCTTAGAGTCTTTTGGTGTCTCCTCATCCATGTCCATAGTTACCATGGGAAAACTAGATTCAAGAACTTTGAAATGTTTTGTGAGTTATTCAACTCAAAAAGGCTACAAGCGTTACCATCCTCCATCAAAGAAATTTTATGTCTTGATAGGTGTCACATTCCATGAGAGCGAGTCCTACTTTCCCAACCTTTCTCTTCACAGGGAGAATCCAACTAGGCAGGTAAGGACGGTCTCTTACATGATCAGCCATCTCTCCTTTGTCTCGTCCACCACCACCTTACGTAGAACCTGAGCCTGTGCCTACACCTGAAATGCTGCTCGATCCAGTCCATGAAGCTGAAGCACTTCCTGATGCAATTAATGAGGCTGAAACATTGCCTGATCCAGTCCATGAAATACCAACGAATCAACCTGATCCTGCTTCTGCCCTTTGTGATGTGAGATTTGGCAAAGGCAAGGTCTTCACAAGAAAGAAGACGGCCATTCCTGCTCCAATGTAAGTTCAAGAGTCCAACTTATATTCTTTGAATGAGATAATTTCTAGTGCCTCATTACAAGATAACATTAAAGTACAGGAGGATAATGAGCACTAGGACCTTCCAAAGTTCCAATTGCTCTTAGGAAAGGAGCCGGAGTGTATAAAAAGAGACCACTGTATCCTTTTGCACAGTTTTTGTCATTCAACGATTTTCACTATCACACACAACCTTCTTTATTAGCTTTTACAACCAATTACCACTCCTACCACCTTACCTTAGGCTTTGTCCAATGGCAAATGGAATCAAGCTATGAATGAGATGGAGGCATTGGCAAAGAATAAGACATGTGAGTTGATGAAATTACTAGCGGGCAAGAAACTACTGGGTTGTAAAGGGGTGTGCATAAATTGTATAGGGCAGATGGGTCCATTGAGAGGAACAAGACATGATTGGTAACCAAAGGCTACAGTCAGACTTATGTGATTGATTAATTTGTAGACTTGCTCCTATTGTAAAGATGAATACAACAAGTGTTATTGTTACTAGCCGCTAATCATGGTTGAGAGTTACAATAATTGGATGTCAAGAATGCCTTCATGGGAAAGTGGACAAAGAGCTTTACATGGACATTCCACAAGTTATGGGAGGAAATTGACTACCACACTTTATGTAAGTTGAAAAAGGCTTGTATGGCCTCAAACAATCAACCCGAACATGGTTTGGGAGGTTTGCAAGATTTATGTTGGCCATGGGTTACAAACAAAGTCTGGAAAACCATACACTATCAAATATTCTTTTTTTCACAGGGCGTTACAAATCTTTTGGTGTACACTAATGACATAATAGTTTAAAGGAATGATAAAGCAAAGAGACAAGTGTTGGGTGACTACTTGGCTAGCGAGTCTGAGATCAAGGCATTGCGAAGGCTGGAGTATTTCTTTGGGATTAAAGTTGCATATTCTAGTCAAGCAATTTTTATCTCTATCAAATTATGTTACAAATCTTCTTGAAGGTATAGGAAAAATATATAAACCTACAAGCACCCCTATGCATCCGAATCTAAAGCTTGGTACATCAGAGGAAGATGCTATAATAAACAGGGAGATAAATCAACGTCTTGTAGGGAGGCTTCTGATTAGTTAGTTAATGCATAGTCCAGGGAAAGTTCACCGACAAGCAACTCACAAAGTACTCCGATATTTCAAGTGAACACCAAGAAAGGTATCTTGTTCATATGAAATGGAGGCATGATACTTGAAGCATACCTAGATGCTGAATATGCCAGATTTATTGTTGATAGAATATCAACCTCAGATATTGCACCTTTCTTGATGGGAACCTAGTAAGTTCAGAGGATGAATTTCAAGCAATGACCCAAGATGTGTGTGAACTGCTATGGTTGAAGATCATTCTTGAAGATTGGAGAATTAAGCGAGATGGGCCAGTAAAACTTTATGACAACAAATCTGTCATTAGTATTACTCACAAACCAATACAACATAATTGGATGAAATATATTTAACTAGGCTGACATTTCATGAAAGAGAAATTAGAGTGGTTTGATCTGTACACCTTATGTTTGCCCATGGGCAACTTGCTGATATTTTAACCAAAGGATTAAGTAGTTTGTTTTTCATATTATTGTATTCAAGCTGAGAACGAAAAACACCTATTGTCAGCTTGAGGGGGAGTGAAAAAGTCAGTATTTGGGATGTTAATTTTTTTTTTTAAATATCAGGATATGATAGTTGTAATTATAGAACCATAAATTATGAAATTCATTGGGATAGTTTTCGTTTGTGTATGGAGTCATAAATCATGAAATTAGTTGAGATAGTTTCCATTTGTGTGGTAAGAGTAATATAGAGCCATAACTCATGGGATTAGCTGAGTTATTTTCCATCTGTCAGGGTTAGTACGTATATAATTAATCTTGTTGTATTATTTTGTTATAGATAAAGACAATTCCTTCTTTGCCCTTCATTGCGCACAAGGATAATTTTAAAGTAAAAATAAAATATATATATTTGTTGCATTGCCAATGAATTGTCGTGGAATATTATTTCCATCATGTTTAGGAAACATATACGGCCTTCATAATGAAGTCATGAAGCCACATGCAGTACAGCGTAGAAATTATGATCGTTAATTATCACCCTATCGCTCTTTTATGGCATGGAACCATGGGCACCACCATTTTCTTTAATTCCCCACCCCACCCCCTTCTTATCTCGCTAGTGCCCTGGATCGAATGCCCAATCACTTACTGGGAGGTCTGTTCGTCCGACCTTTTTTTTTTATTTTTTTTATTTAAAAAATACACGACCTCCTTCGTTGGTCGAAGCGGGACGACCAGACCACCACACTACCCACGTGGTCCAACCATGGCCACCACCATCACCTTCCTATCTGTGTCCGACATTGTTACTGCTACTTCACCACCAATGGTCGCCATGGTCCACCAGGTGGTCCTAATATATATTTTAACATATGTTCATGATCACCTTCTTATATGTTTTTTTAATATATATTTTAACATACGATCATGTTTGTGAGGATAATTCTGATATTATTATTATTATTATTATTATTATTATTATTATTATTATTATTTTGTTGAGAAGCACTAACAGGCTTTTATGCTGCGCTCAACACTTGTTTTTCATGCAGGGGTGGATCATGTCAGAATCGCTACTTAATCCTGGTCGGGCGCGATTGCTGACTCCATGATGAAGCGGCAACCCTCCTCCCTCTGCAATTGAAGAGGGAAGAATATAGACGATACTGTTAAACATGAGAATGCTCTACCCCAAGAACAGGCCGCGGGAATGCATTTCAGAAATGAATGTCATCAAAGAGCTGTCAGCCCTTTTGCCTTCTGCACATATAGACGGATAGTAGCCGAAAGAGCCACAATCTTTAGCTTGCCACACCGGTGGACTCACGTATGCCTTTGTTTTAGTTTTTTTAACAGAGAATGGACTTGTACGGTGAATGTTCAACTACCTAAAAGTAGGTTTATATATATATATATATAAATGCAAGCAAGTACAAGTGTGCAGTGTTCAAATTTCATTTTGTTATTGTTTTCTTAAATTATTCTTTCGACACAGATATTGAATAAATGTGGTTCGGTTCTCCAAAAAGGCCTTTTTGACACAGCCATTTTACGCGTTCAACAACAAAACAGTCATGCAACATTAGCTCGCAACTCCTTTCCCATTAACGACTACAGTGGCGTTCCAAGTAAAGATATAGGCATATAGCTAAAACCAACAAGAAGAAGAAGAAGAAGAAGAAGAAACATTACCTCTTATCCTGCAGGACTAACAAACACTCCGTGAGTAAATAAAATATGAACTCATCCCATATTCTACAATATTAAGTACGATTATATTTATTCGAAGGTAAAAAAAAGGAAAGAAAGAAATGAGCTGATACGCTGAAGAACAATTTCACAGGAGAGCAGCCAAACACTGGAATCTGAATCGAGTGTTTTAGAGAGAGAGAGAGAGAGAGAGAGAGAGAGAGGCAGGAGAATGAAGCTGCTCGTGGTCTCTCCTTCTCCGCTCTCTTCTGTCTCACTCTCACCCACCTTTCCCCCTCTCACTTCCCTCCGATCCCGCCTTCCTCCCAAGCCGGTCTTCTCTCTCTCACGCCGCCGCCCCCGCGTTTCCGCTTACTCCTCTTCTCCGACCTCGTCGTCTCCTCAAACCCTAACCTTTGACCTAGCTCTCAACACCTCTCCTCCTCCTCCTACTACTACTCCCACTCCCTCCTACTCCCTCCACCTCGCGCCTCCCGCCTCCGCCTCCCAGTCACCCAACACCGCTGCTCGCGGAGCTGATGCGGACCCCATGGGCCTCCTGCTCAAGGAGAGGATCGTCTTCCTCGGGAGCAACATCGACGACTTCGTCGCGGACGCCATCATCAGCCAGCTGCTGTTGCTCGACGCCCAGGACCACACCAGGGATATTCAACTCTTCATCAACTCCCCCGGCGGCTCCCTCAGGTCTATTGTTTATTTTCGATCCGCATTTCCGTTTTATCATGCACGGCACGTTTTCTCTGATTTTTAAATCTATATGAAATCAAAATAAAATTAGAAATCGTTACTGGGTTATGTGACACTTTGTAAGTGTTAATTGTTTCTGCTTTTTCTCTTTCTCCATTTACTCGCTCGCTGTGTAATTTGCCTGGTCTTGTTGAGAAAGGAGAGGTGAAGAATACGGGAAGGGTGGATTTATCTTTTTTTTTGGAAGCAGATGCAATGCATCTGTCATACAAACAATTTTTAAACCAAGACCTGTTAACTCCCTCGAACGTTTTAAGTCGCTGAAAACAGACATTTATTGATTTATATAGCAAAAATTGTCCCCCAAACACACAAAACGATTACTTTTGCTTGCTTGCTGATCAAGACATACGTGGTGCATATTCACACGCTGCAGTGTCTCTTTCTTTTGTCGTTGTTGTTTTGATTGTGGCTCTCAAGCTCTGTAACTGTCGGTGAGCTTATTTGATAGTATAATGTTGGCTGCAGCCTAATAATGGCAATTTTGTTTTTGTTGGCTGATCAAGACTAGCAAAGAGGATTGTTTCTTGTGACCAAGTTGAGGATCAAGGAAATTTTTTACGTGATTCAGTAATTTTCTCTTATTAATGGTGTGCACTGAGCTAAAAAATACATTCTTATTTTGTTATTATGTTTTATTAGGGCTATCAGATAGTATATAAACATAAAAGAGAAATATTAGGTTTAATTGGATCTTGCTTACCATAGTATTACCCATTTATTGTTTGTGCACCTCTCTGGCAGCAACGATTTCTGAACTGGATATATAATTCAAACTTACAAGCATATTGATCCATGTTTCATTTCCTCTCTGGCAGCAACGATTTCTGAACTGGATATATAATTCAAACTTACAAGCATATTGATCCATGTTTCATTTTATACGGATTTAGACCCCCAAATTTAGGTAAAGGGCCTTCTTCGTCTGAACAAAATAATAATAACAAATGTTTCTACCAAATGTTTTGGTATTACCAAATGAAAGTATGGGCTTTTTATTTTATTAAAAAATCCATGATATGGTTTTTGGTACTATTGTTGTTTCTGACTTTGTTGAGGCCTGAAATGTCTTCTTGTGATTAATGTTCATATATTGGTACTATCATTTATCTGTATTCATTTATCATTTATCAAGAGGATAATTGAGTGGTGAAAGGAAGGAGGATAATAGGGTGGAGAAGTGTGAAGAATGTTTATCGGGTACATTCAGTGTCTCACAAGATCAAAATCTTACCCGTGCTTGCCCTTTCTTTCGTATTCTATAATTCCTTTTCCTCTATAGGAAAACATAATCTAGCTAAGTGGTGAGTTGCATCGTCCAGCCTAATCAGGTAGAATGGTTTCCACACTCCAATTTAAACACATCACAGTGTTTCATGACCTATTCAAACAATTTGGGCCTCATACTTGTTGATAGGCTTCAGTGACCACAAATGCCTCTTCTTTATTCATATTTTTTCAAATACAAAATAAACGGGACTGATTATTCTTCTAAAATGTATCATCATGGAAACAGAAGATGAAACAATTCCGTGTAATTGTTTTTTTCTTAATGGCTTGATGAGTTCTCTGGTACTTGTTTGGTTGGTTTTTAAAAACCGATCTTCCTTTTGTTTTATTAATGCATATCGATTTTTAATTTTAATCCTCACTATTATTCTTGTCCAGTGCTACAATGGCTATATATGATGTTGTACAGCTTGTGCGAGCTGATGTCTCCACAGTTGCAATTGGCATTGCAGCATCAACAGCTTCCATAATCCTCGGTGGTGGGACTAAAGGAAAGCGATTGGCAATGCCCAACACCAGAATAATGATGCATCAACCTCTTGGAGGCGCCAGTGGGCAAGCAATAGATGTGGAAATTCAAGCCAAGGAAGTTATGCACAACAAGAATAATGTCACGAGAATTATCTCAGGATTTACTGGCCGCTCATTTGAGCAAGTCCAGAAAGATATTGACAGAGACCGTTACATGTCTCCGGTTGAAGCAGTTGAGTATGGGATAATTGATGGAGTTATTGATAGAGGTAGAATTATTCCACTTGAACCGGTGCCAGAAAAGGTGAAGTCAACCCTAAATTATTTGGAAATGAGTAAAGACCCAATGAAGTTTCTGACGCCGGATATCCCTGATGATGAGATATATTAGTTGGGGTATTTTGTTCAGTCGTTTTTTTTTTTTGGGATGCAAAACATATAGATACTAGGGTTGTGGTACTGATTACATTACAACTGGGATTATTTGAGATTTTCATGTTAGTTTTTTATTGCATCTATCAAATTGAGGTGTAAATCTAAATTTAAAGCCGATGCTGATTGTAGTGAATTAGTAACGCTCTTGTAGAATTGGTTCTCATGAGTGAGCGCGTGGTCTGCTCTCGTAGGTTCTTTTCTCTTCGCAGTGGGATCAACAAGTGTCATTATGTCACCTCCTAAATGAATCTTCAGATCGATACAAAAGATTGATCTCTGCCGTAGGATCTGTTAGTTATTATGGGCAGTTGATGTAACCTATGGTATACGTATTACCACCTGATGAGAGAAGTAAAACGCATTAGATGTGAGCGGGTTAATTGAGAAGAAAGAGTGAGGCCGCCCAAATAGAATTCATCACAATAGAATTGAACCATGTGCCAGCAAGTGTCAATTGTTACAGCCATTATTTACACGCAACTTACGGAAATAATAGGACTTATAAAGGAATTATCATTGCTAAACAATATTTAATTCCAAAAGCATTAAAAATTGAGAAATCTACATCCAGTATTTACGTCCTCCTTACTTCGGCCTCTAACATCAACAAGGTCATTCCATTTTACAACACGCTTAACCTGCAGATCCCCTAACTTCACACACCAGAGAAAGTGTGACGGGTGGCAACGTACTGTACAGCAGCTGTACAAATGAGATCTTCCCAGATGTCTAAACCTAAATCCCAGAAACGTAACTCCAGATTTGAAGACTAGGAACCAAAAGAACCTCAAATTTCGCTGCATTGCAGAACCTTAAAAGGTCCAAACAGTTTAGATTATGGACTGCGAGTAAGAGAGGCACACATTGGCAATCTAGAGTAGATTAGTCATCATCTAACTCCACAATCTGTGCCCGTCTCTCAGCTGCCTTCCTCCTGACAAAGAAGCCCCACCTCATAGCAGCCTTAATCTTCAGCCAACCGACAACAGCTTTTCCGGAACGGGCCCGGTCCTCATGATCTTCATCGTACCCAAAGGGTTGTGGTGTGGGTGCTATGTACGAGGTGAATGGAAAGCCATCTTCAGGTCCATTATTGGAAGGTTGGCCCCCCATGCTCCACATAAGTAATTGTTGTATCTCTTCAGTTTCAAGCATTTCATGACTCTTGAGACGAATCTCCTCAGAAAAGATATCCTCAATTCCTTTATCCCGGGTCTGAGTCCAATCTTCAAATGAGTTAGGATTAGATGAATGCGATGCGTTGGTGATGTGGAACCCTTGACTGGATGATTGAGGAGGTCCAAGGGCCAATCCAACACTGTTATCACTCTGAGTGCTTTGTGTTTCCTGATGATTTCCTATCAGATGTCCATTTGGCGCAAAGGCACTGCCATCAACCTGGCCATGTGAACTGGAATTTACCATCTGAGGCCGAGGTAGATACCTGGAAGCCACATTATCACCATATCCAGCAGCTGTTTGTTAATCATCAGAAGAAAAGTACAGGTGTTAGCATTAGTGTAGGTATGTGCATCGTATATTCTAATGGGGGCTGAGGGGCAAACAGTTGACATATGAATCATGTCACTTTTGGGGGGAACAGTGATCTATCCGAAAGTAGAAAAAACTTTAAAATACCAATAGGGTGAAAAACGTTCTAACTATTTCAGGTATATAGTTTCTCACTTGCCATTGCAGGTACGTGCTATACAAGTTCAATGATAATTTTCAAAGTTAAAATTGTACACGGTTCAAACATAAATAAATAATCAAGCAAATCTAATAAACTATTTTACTATAAGCAATAATAATTACCTCCATGTGGGAGACCCACATCCATTGATGATGGCTCAGGAGGCTGACACAATGGGTGCAGCTGATCCAAAGCATTAGGGTATTCAATTGATCCAATCCCAATTTCATTTCTGGATGCATTTGACCTCCTATTTTGCCGGAAGTTCAAAAGTGACTTTCCATCATACTCTATAACTTGACCCCAGTTATCATATGCTGTCTTCACCAAGGTATCCACATAGACCTGCAAATAAATAACAATCATTTTTATTGTAAATATCTAGGTGTCCAGCTAATATTACAATTTATAAAGTAAAGGTGACACAGCAAACAATACCATCTGTTTATGAAGTAATAATAATCTACGAAACTATAATATGAAACGATAACATATAACATTCAAGACACAGCAGGAGGGAGCACCGCCAACCTTCTGGTTTTCAGAAAGAGAATCAGCAGAATAGTATTGCTCTCCTGAAATGAGGCCACTCAGCTCATAGATGTTGTTAAAAACAACACCAACACTTCTTGAATTATCAGAATAATAGACATAATGCTTCCCACCCAGGGCACAGGTCTTTGCATGCTCTATGAGTACATCCCACATCTTATTTGACATACCACTTCCCAAGATCTACACAATTGGGAACATTTATTGGAAAGAAGCTGTAGAAGCATAATTTTCTAATACAAAAATCAAATTTTACACATACATTACGTAATCTCTGGGCATCCTTTACCACAAGCCGAAGAAAATCCTCAACTGTTAATATCCCAGCATTATTTAGCTTCTTATGGAATGACCCATCCTTGCCAATCTTCTCCAATCTCCACACATCATCATTTAATGCAGGAGGGTAATGCTTTTTGTATACTGTAAGGAGGAAAAAGCCATAAATGCATATTGATTGAAAAATTGAAAAGGTCAAGGGAATGATAATAATACTAACAAAAAGAAACTCAGAATTTGCATTAAACCCTACATTCCCCCCTGTGATCTTTAACAGTGAAAGCTTCTGTCTTTGCTTCACGAACTCGAATGCCCTCACAAAATCCTAAGGAAACCTTAAGCCCAAGCTTGAACTTCCTGCTCCTTATCCAACTTGAATTATCGGTAAACGTGAGTTCACCCAATGTTCCAACACCCTCCTTGAGTGTGACTTGCAAGTCTCCAGTCAAAAGTGGTCTCTTTCCTTCACGCTCTTTGACCACATGGCTTTCAAATTCTTCTTTAGTCCAGCCTTCATTGTCTTCATTGTTAAAATCACCTTCCAGCACAACTACATCTAGTTTTGCAAAGGATTCAGGGCCATATGTTACAACATGACCAGTGTTGGCATCAACTAAAACGATATGTATAGCAGCACCCTGCTCCCCCTCAACTTTCCCTCCTGTGAAGAGGGGTAGAGACAGCCTAGACTTGAAGTGCAGCTGCAAGTTCCTTCCATCAGGCCCTTCAATTCGTTTAGGGGACGACCTAAAACCTCAGGCGTTAGAAAGGCCAATAAAACAGAAACAAGTATAATCTATCAAATTAAATATTTTGCTGCAATCCACAAAGATTCCTAAGTTCTTTCAGAAAAAGAGAAAATGATTAGGATTAAATTTCAAATATTTGTAAAAGAATGATATTTCAAATTTTGGGTATAGGAAAAAGCAACGACAATTGCAACGATGGCAATAGTTTAAAGTTCATCCCAGACCTTCCATTAACTCTAGATGGTCCTAATTTTGCCAAGGCACGCTCCACTTCTTCACTGACCTGTTTGCAGTCAATTTTGAATAAATTAATAATTATACAAGCATCAAAAACATGAATCAAATATTTATATAACAGAGAAAACATGTTGAAAGTAAAAAAGAATTGCAAGTCCGAAGTCCTGATTATAAAATAGAAAAAGGTATAGGAAAAGCAAATACAGCAAGCTATCACACGCAGAAATTAGCTCCATTCAAGATTAAATAAAGGAATAATGATTGCCTGACAATGGTATATTATGCAAGATACAAAACATGATAGATAATAGTTATATGCTGCTTACTTTTTATGCATAAAAAGAAGCTGGTCAGTTTTTGTAAGATTACTCAGTTTTAGTACGATTACAGACTTTCTGCTTAAATCAGCATTGTAAAAGTTTTTTATTTGCTATTAGGAGGCCAAGGCCTAGGTCTGGGGAATAGGAGACTGGGAAATTACCCACCAATGCAAAGAGACTGAATATTTTCAGGAGAGGCAAGGCTGATTCCAAATGGGCCGAAACCCATTGGCAAACCACCTTTGAAAGTGTAAATAGACAATTGAAGGCGGTTAATCTTGCTACTCTGATCAAAGGAGCTCAATTGCTTCCTCCTCTTTTCGTTTTTAATCTTATGAACAAATCCTCTTTATTCCTCAGCAAAATCAAAGTATCACAGGTAATCAAGCATACTTAACCAAGAAGATGTTGCTCCCATTGTTCTAAAAAACAGTCAGTTGGTGCTACATGTGTAAGGCAGAAGGGGAGTCAGTGGACCACCTTCTCCTTCATTGCCCCATTGCTCATCTTCTTTGGGACTTCATGCTAATGTTTTTTGGCCAATCTTGGGTAATGCCTTACAGTGTTCATGAGCTCTTCTCCTCCTGGTAGGAGTGGGTGGGAGGGGTATTCCTCGTTGCATCATCTGGTGTCTCTGGCGGGAGCAAAAATCTGGAGTTGTGAGTGCAGCTTTGATGAGCTTAAGCTTTGTTTTCTTAGGTGACTTTGAAATTATTTGACCGGATCTAGACATTTTCATCTTTCTTGTATTTTTGATGTTATTTATGTTTGTTCTTTTTGAGTTGGATTGAGCTGGATTTGTTCTTATCCATGTTGTAGGCAGAAGAAGGCCCCTTCCTGTCCTGGCTTGGCCAAAATGCAGCTTCAGAACGCTTTTCCCTGTTTAGGCCACCATAAGGTTGCCTAGGCCATTTATACAACTTTTGACGCATTTAAAAAAAGGCCCAGCAAAACAGTGCATTATCAAATAAAGAACAGAATCTTGAGTGCTCTTCTCTCTTCACTCAATGGGTGAAAATTGCTGCAACCCTAAGTCTTCTTCTTCAGCAGAAAGCCATCTTCTCCTCTTGACTGATTCGATTATTCAAAGTCCTCATAGAGGGATCGTTGCAGTCTTCTTCTTGTTCTTTGGTGATTAAAGATCGGAGCTCACAATAGAGTTGTCATAGAAACTGTGGCAGTCTTCCGTCTTCTTCTTTGTTGTCATAAAGGCTCTCTTCTCCTGATCCTTCTCGTGTTTTATTATTTTTAGAACTTTTGTTTATAAACTTGGATTTGTTGAAGTCATTTATAATTATCATGTTTTTGTGCTAATATTTCTTGAAACTTATTAAAAAGGCAAAAACCATATAGAATTGCTTAGACAAAATAGATGTTAAGTGGTCCTTGAGTACTGAGAAACGCATAGCAATTTTTTTATCAGGTCATCAAGGTGGTGGCAAAATTAAAAGTACATAAGACTGGGATATCAAACATTCTGTCTAAACAAGGAATATTACAACCCACTGCAATATCTAAAAGCAAATCCCACAAATGGTGTTTCACACCCTAAGCAAAACTCTAAGTATTGAAGAATGTTCAAAAGTACATGAGGCAGTTCGGTATGGCCCCTATGCTGTGTGGCAGCACTGGTGCACAAAAAAAATGAAAAATGAAAAATTAAATTAAATTAAAATTATGCAAATTTAATTTTAAATCACATAATGATAAAATAAAATTGTTGAAACTTTTTCTTATCGTGTTTTTCTAAAATGTTTAACAACTATTAAATGAAATTAAAAAATAAATACTTTATAGCGTATAAAAGTAAAATATTGAAGATCTTTTTTTATTTTATACATCTTGTAAAATTATAAAATTATTTTTTCAATATATTACTATTTCAACATAAATAAAAAATTTAAATTTAAATTTTCTCATATAATATTATTTTTCTTATATATTTTATAAATACAATGTGAAGTAATTAAAATTATTTAATTGTAAGGATTTAAATTGACGTTCTATTTACTTTTTGACTTAACAATACATTTGCTAATTTTAAAATTACATAAATTATTATATTATATTATATATCATTGCAAAGTATCATTTCTCCTCTATAATATTGTCACATGACTCATATCAACAAACACACTATTAAAAGCTAATTTCACCCGGTCGCCCACGTCAGGAAAGAAGACAGCCCTTAGCCAGATGCATTATGCATTACAAATTAAAGGAACCCTAATTCGATGATGGAACAGTTGTCAACAGAGACACCCTCGGCTTCAATGCCAACATTCCTAGCCAGTATTGAACATTCATTTGCTTTTTCTCGATTTCTCTGCACCTTAACATTCACTGCAAATCTCAATTTTCCAAGCCTTAAACCCTTGTTAGCTGTTGGAGGAAGAGCATAAGGGTATATATGAGGCACCCGCCTGACCCACTGTGGTGCTTCCCTCACCCAAACAGTTGTTGAGGCACCCACCTCACCCGCCGAGCCACCTGCCTCACCCGAGGCAAATGTCAACCAATGCGCTGCTTGAGGCGCCCGTTCCAGTGTGCCTAAGGCTCGAGGCAGCAAGGTGCCACCTCAACCTATATTTTCGAATCATGGTATTGAATCCAAAAATTGGTGATTCCTCTCCTTCAAGAACAACCAGAAAACGCCATGGGGATAGCCCTCCAATAACTACTTTGCCCAGTTAGGTTCATCTAGCACTTGTTAGAACCTATGTTGCTTTGCAATGACGTATACAACTAGGAAAACAAGATAACAATCCCATGTCATTGAAGATTGGGTTTGGTCTTAGTCATATGACTGTTCCTACACGAAGATAGTAGGGATTTGTGTGTTTGTAATCGTACTTTTCCCTTATACCCATGATTTTAAACTATACAACTGAGGCAAATTGGTAAGAAAAAATAAGGCACTTTTTCAGCTATAATAAGAATTTTTAATGTCAGATAATCATCAAAATTATATGGGCAGCATTCTAAGAGCATTGTCATTGAATCAGTCGTTACTATCTTCAAAATCTTCAAAATTTAATGAAAATTACAACTTTTTTAAAACTTTAAAATTTTCTTATTTATAATCTTACGTTGGATTAGTCCTTAAATTCATCAAAATAATAATCTAATATGAAAAAAAGAAAAAAGAAAACAAAGATAAAAAAGAAAATAAAGAAAGAGAAAACAACAAAATATTAAAATAAGACTTTGATGAATGTAAAGTATCCTTCAAATTTGAAGAATCTTACAAAATTATTATAGCTCGTAACTATAACTTTTGATGGAGAGTTCAATACATCACATTCATCAAATTATACATTTAAATATGGCAATGGTTAATCTAATACGAATGCTCTAAGCAAGAAATTACTTTCCTTAAGCAAACCTATATAGAAATGAACAAATGGAAGTAATTTATAACTATGGGGCAAAAATTACGGCCAACAACCGCCTAGGATCATCCAGCTGGCCATCCAAACACTAAAGCATTTTACTCCTTATCCTTTTCAAAGAGTTTCAAAACTATTATATACGTGTTCCAGTTTCAATTGATGGCACCATCCACCATGAGTAAGAGATAACACAAGGATAACCCTTTTTTACCTTCTTCTCTAACGGTTAGTTCAAACTTGATACAAAATTGAACAAGTATATTTATGTTTATTTAATATTATGCATACTAAGTATGTGAGTATAGCATTATATCATTTTGATATAATGATATGTGTAAAAAAATCAGCCCAATCAATATGCATTCAACAAAAACATTAAACAATATTAATACATCCAATTGTAATCCTATTTCTTTGAATGAGTGAGATAGTCAATGATACATGTAGGACTAGTTTTATCGACCTATGAATCTATCCATACAAACAAACCACAAACACATCAAAATTAAAAAATTTAAGCCATCAAGCAAAACAAGAAAAAAATTAAAAACAACTTAGCATTCAATATTGAGTTTCAACAAACTTATATAGACATGTAACAGAAAGCATATGTACGTGTATATCAACCAAAAGAAAAAAAAAACAGCCACAGGTTGGCACAGCAGGAACACGTGCATAATACCCATTACCCACCCATTTGATGATAGGTCTTGAAAAACAATATTGATAATAATGTCATTATGATACAGATTTTTTTTGGGTCATCTAATGATAATGATATATGGGCAGCATTCTACACATATAAATCATTCCAATATAGCAATATGCAAATCAAAGAAACTCTAAACCATGGAGTTACTTGCAATAATATTGGTAAAATGCTACGAAGTATGGGTATAGGTGGAGTCGGGATCTTACAACTCTACGAAGTATAGGTTCCAAGGATGAGCAAAGCTTCTGCAGATTATCCACCTTCAGAGCTTCTACAATTACACTGCATGAAAATGAATAACTTTCAATAAACAGGAAATATTTCTCCTCTTTTTTAGATTCAATATATTTTTTCCAAAGATAAGCATTAGTACTAATGAGAAATTACTTGCATAGCTAATTAAAATTTTGAAAATTGCCAAATATCAAAAGCAAGGCAAACCAAATCAGATTCTGGAAAATTAAATTTTCCAAATTTGGCATATATTTATTTTAAAAATCTATCAGCAATCAACCAAACTTCAATCAACGAATAAAGTATGTGATTGCTCACTCATGCATGAAAATTATCTGAGTTTCATTCATAATAAAGTTTCTTATTACCTATCGAAAAAAAAATTCATAATAGGACACAGTCTTAGAAGTAGAGATACTTCAGAATGTGGCAAAACATGACGCTAAGCATAACAAACTCCAGCCTAAAGTATAATGTAACCATATCAGATGTTAACATCTAGGAAGAGGTTGCTGTGGTGGATGGTCTCACAACGAGGTAAACAGTGAAAATTTATAATTGTGCTCAGTAAATTTCTCTCCACCAATGAGGCTCAAGTGAACTAACCACCACAGCAACCTCTTCCCAAGTGCTACTACTAATAATAATAAAGGACAAATACAATGCCCGAAGCTCTTACAAGTGGTGGAATCCGAGAAGAAGTCGGTCCACATGGCCCAATATGAATACAGCTTTCCCTCAGTTAATTTTAATTGCAAGAGGCCAATCTACAACTCGAACCCATAACCTCCAAATAACGAGACAGTAACTCTAATGTTACGTCAAGATTTGCCCTTGCTAATAATAATAATAATAATTATTATTATTATATACATACTCAAAGGACAGCAGTAAGTAGCCAGTGATGACATATGCAAGACCGGCCTTGAAGGAGGAAAAATTTCAAGGAAGCAAAAGGATAGAGCCATATTAATTTCAAAAAGGCTTGTTCACGACTCGAACCTGTATCCTCCAATTCACGACGCAACCAATATGCCAAGGTTCGCTCTTCAAGGAAGCAAAAAGATGAGACCAAATAAAACATCCATATTATAACCACTTAACTTGACACATCCTTAGATGGAGAGGAACGAATATCAAAAAACAGTTAAAAACATGAGACCAAAAAATCAAAAAGGATATAGCGGGTCCCATATTAACAATTGGTACAAAAGACAGTTTGGAATATGAGAACTTAAAATTAATGGTTCATAAGCTACTTCAGCTGGATCCCGAGCTATTTTCCATGAATTGTGACAATAAAGCTTTAGATGGAGAGGAATGGATATCAGTAAACAGTTTAAAATACTTTTAAATCTAAAATGAAATATATATATATATATATACCTGTTTTAGATAACTCTCCTCATTCAGGTTAAGAATTTCATGGTTTAAAAAAAAACTCACTCATTAGGGAGTAAGGAAAAAAAAATTATAAATAAGAGAATTTATTTATTTACGAGAATCAAAACACACACAAGAAATGCACAAAATGTGTGAATACAAAAACGAAGACAACAACATAATCAAAAAGAGCAGCCATCCACAATATCCCAAATGAAAGAAAAACATAATTCGCCCGAAGCATACAACCAATCACCCAAAGAACAAAAAAAGTATAAGAGAGCTCGGCAGCGGGCCACTCCCGATCCTCAAAAACTCGCTCGTTCTGCTCCCGCCAAATACTCCAAAGAATGCAATAAAGGACAGCCCGCCACACTGCCGAATGCCGCCCCACACCGCTCAGTCACCCGACAAACAACGCGCGAAGAAACAAAGGCATCACCCACGAGATGCCGAAAAGACCCAGAACCATATCCCACAAACCCCTGGCATAAGGGCAATGAAGGAAAAGATGATCCACATGCTCCGGCGAAAATTTGCACATGTAACACCGACTAACAAGAACAAAGCTCTGGCGCCGCAAATGACCCGCAGTTAAAATCTTTCCCAAGGCGACAGTTCAAGCAAAAAAGCCCACCCGAGAGAGCACCCACGCCTTCCAAATGCTACGCCAAGGAAAATGCTCAGTCCGACCAGGCGAAAGCACAGAATAAAAGCTCCAGACCAGGAACCCACACTCACGAGAGGGGCGTCAATACATCCTATCCGCAGCAAGACGCGCTGAAGGAACCAAGTACAAGATATCAAAGAAGGATGAAAAAAACCTCCAACTCTCAATCCAGTATAGAGCAAAAACAACACCTCCCACTGCATGTGAGTATCCCAATGACAATGAACATCTGCCACAAAAGCCTCAGGAGAGCGTGCAAGATGAAACAGCTCGGAATACACACGCTTAAGTAGGAACTCAACACACCACACATCATGCCAGAAACGGATCATAGTCCCAACCCCCAACTCGAATACCACAAACCGAGAGAAGGACTCCCACCCCTGACAGATGAATTTCCACAACCATGTTCCATGGGACCGCAAGGCATCAAAGAGATCTATCTCCCACGCACGACCCCATACTTGGAGGCAATAACCTCCCGCCACAGCGCCCCCCCGCTCTACTCCAAAACGCCAAAGCCATTTTCCCGATAGAGCAGTGTTAAAACGACTCAAATTCCGAAGAGCCAAACCACCAAAAGAAAGAGATCGACACACCTCCTCTCACCTAACCAAAGGGATTCAGGGCACGCCAGCCACGGAGCCCCACAAGATAGATACACATTTCATCTATTTTGTATATTTATCATCATGGTGAACTACTAGAGAGCGAGAGAGAGACATTTTCATCTATTTTGTATATTTATCATCCTGGTGAACAGAGAGAAGCGAGAGTTAGATTTAGATAAATAGTTTCATCTTTTTTGTATCTTTATCATCGGCATAGAGAAGTGACCAGGCAAGAGTGCAGTCCACGTCCTTTTTCCCCAGTGCAAATATGGGTAGTTCCTGGTCATCAAGACAGCTTAAAACTCCCTAATTCCATTTTGATGGTCCCCTGATATAATTCTTCGTTTTATTCATAGGCAGAAGCATCTGATACGTGCTTTATGTTAAGCATCTGGAGTTAACTACGTCAGATATCTCATAATGATGAAATAAATAAAGGAACCAACTTATGACAGAAAAATCACAAGCTGAAAACAACTATTATAAAGGGTTCTAAAAAAGCCCTTTCAAAAAAACTTTATACTATGGAATTGATCCATTTTATCCATATGTATTAAGTGCTAGAGAAGAAACATAAAACCATCTACTGCAGCTGATAAAGCATCAAAGCCATAAGAAGAGCAGACATCCATAACTTGCGTTGGATTGGGAAAAAAATTATTGATTAAGAGAGAGCCCAAAACGGATATATTTGTTCATAATTCAAAACACCGCTTTGAAAATCCCAATACGACATCATAGATTCTCAAAATAAGGAAACAGAGACGACGCAGAGGACAGATTACACTCGAATTTGATATAGAAACCCACACAACTATTTAAAAAAAAAAACAAAAAAAGTTGTAAGCTGTTTTCTAGGACATCACCTAGCCAAAGCAGGGCGCTTTCGCTCTGGCTGCTCCTCATCGCCCTCCAAGCTCCGTTTCCCCCTAGTCATGGTTCCAGATTTCTCCAAACGTCGAGTCTGCATTTCTGGGCCCTTCAAAAACCCTGGAGTTCCAGATCTGAAACACCACAACAACTAGTTTCACTGCCCCCCCGAACCTCTACACAAATTCGAAACATAAGCACACATACACAGAAATCAACCCCTAGTCAGACTGAAACAACCAGGAAAATCGTGACGAAAAAAAGCGAGAGAAAGGAGCAGAAAGTGCGAGCTGAAGCTCTGATACATACATGGCGATTACTAGCGAGACAGACAACAAGTGCGGGAGGGAGAGAGAGAGAGAGAGAGAGAGAGAGAGAGAGAGACGGTGGAGCTTTGGGTGATCGAAGTGGCTGAGGAGGTCTTGAGAGTCAACTCTGGCGACTTGGAGGGTTAAACGGTGTGATTAGATTACAAATGATTAATTAGGGAGCTCTCTTTATGTTCTTATCATTTGTTTCTCTCACTCTTTTTTACCATACTTTGTCTGTAATGTTTACTTTTTTTAGTTTGAGTTTGGATTTTCTGTAATTTTAGTATTTTTAAATGAACTTTTTTTAAAAGCTCTGATATTTTTTTAGTAATTTTAGTATTTTAAAATAAAAAAACAGTACAATTACATAGTTTTACTGTGTCGCAGATATTCTGATTCTTTCTTTTTCAATTTTTATGTTACTGATTTGCAATTAAACACATGTACACATAATACTAAAATTTTATAAATATTATGTTAAATAATTTTTATATAATCAAATTTGTTCATTCACTCTTTTCGGCCATACACTGTTCGCATTCACTTATTTCGCCACCATGTGTCCTCATCAGTCATCCCCACCCATACTTGCTATAAATTATACACGTAACATGTCTTAAATTTAAAAAAATTTAATCATATGTTTTCCAATTAACATATATATATATATATAATACCAAAATTGTATAAATATCTAACATCTTTTTCATTGATGACTGATGCCGAACATGCGGATTAACTTGCAGATGAATGCTCCGCTTGCTCTGACATATCATTTATTTCACTCTCTGACTTCAAACTGACCCTGTCGGTTAACAACGTCAATGTCAACATGCTACTGTTTATCATTTATTTAAAAATCTTACTGAAAACAAAAACATTAAAGAACACTTTTATAAATTAAATGATGAGTTAATTTAATTTTTATGATGCTATGATAACTATTAAGGATAATAATTATCATTAATTATGTAAGATTTTTTTGTCAATAGTTAACTTAAAGTCCCTATGATTAATAGGTCTTAAGAGTATTATCATTAGCTTCATCAAGTCAATAATAAATTTTAATGAATAAAATTTAATATTTTTATAAATTTGATGAATTCTCAAAAAATATGTCTATTCTTTTCATAGTTAACTTAAAGTCCCATCCCTGATGACCCAACCCCATCTCTTGTCACCAAGGCCGGCCCTGGAGTTTGGGTGATCCCAAGCAACGTTCTAAAATGAGGCCCTTGTATACTTATTAAAGATTTTTTTATGGAATAAACACAAAAAAATTTAGAAAAAACCATCAACATCATTAGAGGTTTAAACCTTTTATCATTACTATCAAGGATCAAATGAAATTTTCATTGAGTTCACTCCTAATCTTTTAAAAAAGAAATTAAAGAAATTTAAACTTATCATTATATTGAGGGTATCCAATGCATACCAAGCAAGCAAAATGGTGACTTAGCATAGAGATAGTGAGAGGAGGCTAGGCCTAGAGCTTGGCCGCTAGTATTGGGAGCAGTGGTCTATGGAGGTGGGGAGGACAAAGGACACCTAAGAGCAGTGGAGGCGTGGTGGAGGACAAAGGGGGGCCGTCGGGGCATAGAACCGTTGAGCGACTGAGGTGGATCCGTGGAGGTGTAGAGGAGGAGGGGGAAGGCTAGAGGGGGACTGGGTCACTAGGATCTAAGTCTGTCTGTCCTGTCTGATGGTCTGGGGAGTTGGGAGAGCTAGATTGGAGGCATGGACTTGACAGATGGAGGGCCAGAGGGGGCTGTCTAGACTGGCCATTTGGCATAGATGAGAAGAGGGGAGAGACTAAGGCTGGTAGCCAAAAACCCATAGTGGAGCTGATGTCGTTGTGCTGAGGAGGTTTGCATTGACTGTGTGAAGCCGGCGACGACAAGAAGTGTCAAATGAGGTGAGAGAGAACGTGAGGCAAAATAATTACCTTTAAAAAATTTTATTTTTGGGGCCCCCGTAAATTAGGGGCCTCAATCCGACACCTTGGGCTACAAAAGCCCAGAGTCAGTCCTGCTCCTCGGTTGGCGTCAACCCCACCCCCCCGCGACCCATTCCCCCCCCCCCCCCTCTCTCTCTCACCCGACGATGTCAACCTCACACCCAGTGACCCACCCCCCTCTCCCCGTCCAATCTTAACCCCACCCCTAGTGACCCATCTCACCCCCCCCCCCCCCCCCCCTCTCCTTGCCCAATGATGTCAACCCCACACCCGGCGACCCATCCCCCTCTCCTCACCCGGCGTCAATCCCACTCCCAGTGACCCATCTCCCCCTCTCTTCTCACCTGGCGATGTCAACCCCACCCCTAGCGACCCACCCTTTGCAACGAGATATGATAAAAAGGTAGAAGAGCCGTTGCAAGAAAACGCGTTGATGATGCTACAACATCTCATCACTTTAGCGAATAATTTACATTTACTATAATTAAAAGTTAAACTTTTAACTTTTGATGAGACTGATGTGGACAAATACTAATAAAAAACATTAAATTTTGGGTTTTTAATGAGACCGATGCCAGTGCTCTAAGGCGAAATATAAGTTAGGGTCCTTATCTCACAAATATTTTAAAATAATAAAATTATTTATATTTACACATTAAATTATTACTATTATTTTACTAGAATTATAGCAAGAACATACAATTTTAAACACATATCATTATTAAAATTATAAATTTAAATAAAATATAATAATAATAACAACAAATACTACATAATATAACATAATGATAACAATCATTATTTTCATCAGTAAGTAAAATAAAATCTTTGAGATTTTATATACGTTTTCTATGTGTCCAGTTGATTGGATAATAAAAATGAAATTTTTAAGATTTTTGGCTAAATTGACTATTAAAACTAAAAAATAAAATCTTATCTGAAAGTATATATTTTGTAAAATATGAATCATTAATTATTTATGATTTTTAATGATACAGATTAATTAGCCCATCAATTTGTTTCCCTCATGAAAAAAAGTTAATTTTGTTTCTCACGTGTACCTAAATGATATATAATATACTTCCAGTCATAAAAAAACACTTATATAATTACACTACGACAATAACACCTTAAATATTTATTTTTGGGTGCAATTTAATAGTTTCGAATTCTTTTTCATTTTCTAACCACCGAATGAGACCATCAGGGCCGGATGGAACCTCATTTTGAGTTAATTTTGGAGGGACCCTAGGCACAAGCCTTGGTTACCCTCAAGGCCAACCATGATGATTAATCGAGTTTAGCTCTTTACAATCTTTTGGACTCCTTTTTTATGACAATAACCTCAAAACACATTAAATTATTTCATTTTAGTTGTTTTTTATCTCTTTATGACTGATGCTCTTGGTCATGTCTTTTTTGTGGTGGTGGTTTGGTTTCATTTGGAAAATATAGAAAATTTATTGTATAGAATCATTGCCTAAAACCAGACAATGTAAAACCATTATGTGCCCTAACTAGAATTACGAGGCTATAAGGCACAACTTGTAACTGTAATAGTTAAATAACATAATATAGTTTTAATGTTTTTTACCGTCAATTACATATTGTATACTTCTAGTTGATACATATAACAAATTACTTAAGTTAGTTTATATAGGTTTTTTCAATAATTTATACTTATTTTAATTTGAGCATTTTATGTAATCAATGTATCTAACACCATTGTTTTTGTTTTGAATATACATATTTATTTTTTTATTTTATTTGTTTTTTCTACATGAACATATAAACTAATAAATAATTGCGGTAACAACATGAATAATATTTGAGAAGCTCTCCCAATTTAGATATAATCAGCCGATACATTTGCACTTGCAACTGATCGATAATGAAATTATATAAACAATAATCTAATGCACTCGATTGCATTAGATTTAGTAAAGACTTAATATAGTTATAAATAAAATAATTTTAGTTAATAAAAATCTAAGTCAACACTTGTTAATGATAGACATTGTATACTCAAGTCAATAGTCTAAGTCTAGTTCTAATTCATCTTTACAACATTTGACTGTTATTTAGAGACTATATATATAATCGTGTGTGCACTTTCGTTTGTAGAGGTAAACAATAATTTTTAAATTATTGTTCATATATAAATTAGAATTAATTGAGATTTAAAAACATGGCATTGATAATTAGGGGCAAAAACTATGATTTCATCTTAGGGGGGTCGCCATTTCTGGTACTACTTCCATATCGTAACTTCATAGCAGCAATACAATATAAATTTTGTGTTTCATAAGCTGAAAAAAAAACTAATATATTGAAGAGGGCTATTATTCAACCGAGTTCATGGTCAGATGGTAACGTAATGCAATGTCAGCTGTGTGATGTATTTTTATGTCACAATTTGGTTGTGAATCCAATTGTGTTATCCGGTTAAAATATTTATTATATATATAGTAATGGAATTCATTTAATTATAACTATATTTTAAAATATTATTAATGTTTAGAGACCATACTCCTCGCTTTCCACCATAATTATATTAATGTATGTTGAATTAATAATACTTTATATTAATAAATAGCAGTGGCTGAATTGTTTTTTTGTTGTTATGAGAGCAAATTAATAATAATTCTTTTCACAAAAAAAATTGCATACAATATGTATATGTGTATTAATTGGGAGACCCTACATACTATATATGTATGTAAAAAGCATACGTATACAACATAAAAAGCATAAAGTTTCAAATTGAGGCCCCCCTTCCCATAAACCCCCTAGCTCCGCCCCGCGAGATAATGTTATTCGCAATGTATTACATTATGGATGCAAGTTTTCAAAAGAGAGTATGTGTAGCGTGAATGTATAAAAAAACAAAGTTTCAAATTGGATTGTGCAATTTGAATGTATCCATACGTAGTAAAGTGTATAGCTATGAGTTGAGATTTATTGTGTATCCATAGGCAGTTAAGTGTATAAATTTCAATTATCTCTTGTATAAATTTGAATCTAACTTCGCACAAATTTCATGTATTCACTTTGAAAAATCACTCCTATACTACAAAAGCCTAAAATGACTTCAAGTTGGTTTTGTTTTGTTTATATTTGTGTTGGATATCTTAGAAAGTTGAAACCAATTTATTTAGATTATCCAATATTGATAAATAAAAAGGGGAGGTGCATATGTCTATTGTAAAATTCAAATTATATGAATATCAATTTAAAAAAATTCTCAACTTCTTCAATATTAATTTGATTTACCAAAATCAATTACAAAGTGACACATATGAAAGTTAGATAACAAACCTAAGTAATCATATTTGATTCCATTAGTAAATAAGAGAGTTATCGACAAATTAATGAAGATTGTGTTAGTTGTTTGCCATTACCAAGACGGAACAAGGAAAAACATATCCAATCCTTTTAGCTATAACAAAAGTTATAATAAAATCTTGCTCAAATTTGTTTTAAATATATTAGATATATCAAAAGCCAAAGTTAAAATTATACATAAATATAAATAATTTTCGGCGCCCCACGTCATTTTTTCCTGTCACTTTGAAACCCCCTCGGAGATATTGAAGCTTAATTGGTAAAATGATATATAAATGAAATTTAAATAAAAATATTATTAATAAAATAGTATTGGAGAAAGTTAAATATAACTTTAGCATTTATTTATTTGAGATAGGCATTTATTAATATTTTTAATAATTTCTCATAAAAATATATTTTAGATAGGCATTTATTTGTTTGTTTTTAAAACAAACAATTCTGAAAACATTCATGTAGCGTATACACACTTGCAAAAAACATCGAAAGCGAAATCTAATGATGACGAAAAAAAAACTTTCAATGTTGGATGGTTATTATTTCATGCATTGCATCTAGTTGTTGAAAGTCAATAATTTAAGTAATAATAAATTAACATGTTTAATTGTCTCATTCATCCCAACTGGCATATGATATTGGCCAATGGGGAACAACTAGGCTATATCTGTGGCAAGAAGGCGCGGTAGCATATATCCCCAAACATCTGGATTCGGTCAGTCTTAAGATATAAATCTAATTGTACTTCAAAACGATAATTTCATTTAAGATTTAAAAACTTATGATCATATTTTTATATTATGTTATTTAATGTTATATTTAGTATAATTTTATTTGATATATTTTTTTAAATAATGGATTCATTTTAATTTAAAATTATTTAATTTTTAAACTTTATTTTTGAAATAATCAAGCTTCATAATTATTTCTTAATTTTAGTTTTAAATTTAATTTTAATAAAAATTTTAAAAAATTATTAATTTTTGATTTTTTTATTATACTACGTGAAACTCAAGTTTTTAAAGTTTAAAAATAAAATTCTATTTTCAAAACAATAAATAGCGTCACAATTATTGGCTTTTAAACATCTATATATATCAAACTCGTGGCACCATAGGACACATGAACTGTGATGGATTAATGCAGCAACTGACCAACCGACCTCTACAATAATGTGGAGTTTTGTAAAAACATATGGACTTATAAATAATTTGTGTTTGAGGCTTAACCTCAATTAGGTTGATAAAATTATTTGGTATTAGTAGTGAATTTCGGTTGTAGTTGATTGCACCACCAAAATAAAAGGAATTTCTTCATTAGACTTTGGTTTGAAAAATACAAGTTTATTTCAAAATCAAAATCAAAGTGTAATAACAACTATGTGAGTGTTTGTAAAGGAAAATAATAATTATGTGAGTGTTTGGTAAACTATGAAAAATAACAACTATATGAGTATTTGATAAACTATAATTTTAAAAGTATGTAATAAGTATTTGATAACTAAAAAATAAAATTATTATATGTATTAATAAAAATATTATTAATTTTTGAAATTTAAATGTAAATGAAAATGGTCGGCAAGAGGATGGAGTTGAGTGATGAAATAGAAAGAGACGACTGATAGAAACCAGGGGGAATTGAGATAATTTTTGCGTAAAATAATTAAAGTTAATGTTAGTACATTGCAATTTTCAAAGTAGTTGCTTCTACTTTTTACCATAAAAAGTACAAACTATTTTTATATATGAATTTTTACTAGTTACCAAACGAGTTTTGATGGTTCATCTTATAAAATAAGCATAAGCTTTCGAAAGTATTATCAAACTTGGCTAAAGTCTCAATTGCATAAGCAACCGTTAACAAATAATTATATATGAATAACTTTAATAGTGTTAACTAAATTTAATTAAATAAATATATATTTAGCTTGCTATATATATATTTACCTAAAAACATATTTAGTAATTTTTTTCTTGTGTCAAATTTTCTCTTAATTTACCATTAGAAAACTCTCTCATAACAATGGCACATAGGGGTTCCTAAGACAAATGACACGTATAAAATTTGGCCACCACGAATACGACTCGTATGTCAATTCTGATCTATACGACTTGCCCTCAACACAATTGCATATGTTTATAGTGAAGAGTTATAATTAAATCATCATACGAGAGTAGTTTCGTGTCTTGTCAACCTAGACTTGGAGCTTTTGTTGTTGATTTGGTTGACGTTGAATTATTTTTAACAAAATATATTAGTATTTTTTCTTTATCACTAAATTTGCGATTTAGGAGCTTAATTTGTCAACTTCTCATGTCTTTAAACAATTGGGGTTTCAAGTGAGATCATCAATGCTAATCGTCTATGTATCATTGCGTGATTCTAGGCCAATGCTAGCATTGTTTCCACGCCACCCAAATCGAGGCCATTGTTGCATGCAATGACTTCCTTATAAACCCCAAGGTCTCCAATGTGAGACTTTCCTCGTTCCAACTATGAAGAATGTTTACCTGTCTCTCATATAGATTAGGACCTAAGTCATGGTCAACACCTGCCTGTTTTTCACATACGAGTCTAATGCCAATATCATCTCACTCAACTACGCCCTCTTCTGCAACAACCTTAATTTGGTCGATTTCGACGACTCTTGACACACTTTTTTGACGCCCAAATGGACACCGCCTTCACTGCCATGGACACGCTAGCTCAAGTACATTGACATGGCAGTGGTGGTGTTAGAGATATATTGGCCATCGAAGGGTGACAACAATGAAGTCAGCGGCAACATTGAGAATGCTTCAATTGTTGTGAATGGGTTGAGAATGTAAGATTGGGTCTTGGAAGGGTGAGAAAGCATGAGAGCCACCTATAAATATTTATAAACTTTATCTTAAATTATTACTGGAGTTAAATTCACATGGAAATATAATTGTAATGTTTGAGTAAAGTTTATATGAAATCTAGTCAAATTTAGCTATAGTGTTTACTATAGCTAAACCTATTATAATTGTCTAACATGCCACCAAATTATATTTTCACCTTTTCACTCATTTCATATCACTTCATTTTGTTGTCCACAACTTT